>CM056954.1:23654104-25101501 GCA_029856935.1 Cyclocarya paliurus
TTCTGAAAAGTTTGGATCACATTCTCTATATGATGAGATTAAGAGTGCACTACAGAATGCACGTATGACTCCTTAAGTGAGAATGAATTTGAAGAAATGTTGGTCTGTTACTCGATACGTATGATTTGCATGAGAATGTATGATTGGGATCATTATATAGCACCGACATTTTTAGGTGTCGGCCTACGTTAGAGACACATTTTGGGTTGGAATGTCAACTATACAACGGAGTGAAAGCATGAATGCATTTTTCGATGACTACGTTAACTCAAAGACCACTCTGAAGCAATTTGTTAATCAGTACGATTCAGCTCTTAGGAGAAAAGTGGAGAATGAAGTCATTGCTGACTTCAATTCATTTAATACTGTCATTCCTTGCATCAGTCACTAATCCTCTTAAGGAGCAGTTTCAAAAAGCATACACAATTGCCCAAGTTCAAAGAAGTACAAGATGAATTTCGAGAATTTTTATATTTGACTACCTTGTATTTGGATGTGTGGGTGGATGATGCACGTACATATTGCCGATGAGGTTCGAGTGAGTCATAACTTAATAAAACATGTAAACTACAGTGTTTTTGGTCGATCAAGATCTCGTAGATGTTAAATGCAGTTTCAAGTTATTTGAGTTTAACGAACATATTATGCATCACGCTCTTCGTATCTTGGCTCAGCTAGGTAAGAGTACAGTACCATTAAAATACATATTGGATCAGTGAAGGTAGGATATAAAGCGAAAATACACCTTTGTAAAAAATAGTTATGAGTCGAGTAGCAACCATGATGGACAAAAGTATGATAGGATCCAAATTGCTTCTATGAACTGTGTTCAAATGCTTCAAAGGCCGAGAGTAGTTGTGTGAAATTGATCAGCCAACTAGAGCAGTTAAAGCTAGAGTACCCTAACATCAATTCTCAGTGTGCTAGCAAACCAGTTGATCCACCTACATCCATGGAGGGCAAGAAAAGTACAATTCTTAGTCCGTTGGTAGTTCGGAGTAAAGGAAGACCACCATCAAGGAAAAAAGTGCACCCTGTTGAGAAAGTTCGTAAGAAAGCTAGTACAAGAAAGAGATTGCGATGCGACCCTGTTGAGGTTCCTCTTTAATAATTTTTTTAACTTTTTATTGTTGAAAAACAATTAGCTTTCTTTATTATTTAACAAGACAATCTCATATGTCTTTTCTTGAAGAGCAGAGTAGTCAAATAGCAGATCAATGCAATGTGAGTGGCACACAATATGTATCTCCTCAAACCCAGGTACTTCCTTTTGTGGTTTTTTGTTTCCAGAGCAATTTGTATATTTTGTCCATATTTTGATCTTGTGTTTGTGAATAATGCTATTGTATATTGCTACAGGATATAACAAATCAAGTTTAGACACATGCACTAGAATTTTTTTCTACTCCTTTGACTGCTCCTCCTTCTCAAGTAAACCTTCACATGATATAAAAATAAATTTTGTAACACTATTACATTTTGTTGGTTTTAACACGATATTTTTTTTTTTATGTCTATAACATACACACGGACAATTATACACAACAGATTATTTAGGAATTAGAGCGACTGCTGCTCCTGCACAGTAAACCTTTGCAAATATAAATATTAAGTTTGTAACACTACTCCTGAACACATTATGATATTACATTTTGTTGGTTTTGATACAACATTTTTTTATGCCTATAGTATACACACGGAGCAAGTATATACAACATATTATTTGGGTATTGGAGCGACTGCTCCTCCATGGCAGTAGTGTCAACGTGAGACACTAATGTTGTTTTTAATTTTTTTATTGTTATTCTTACTAAATTTTTGTTTATTTAGGTCCAACCATCTCAATCGCATCTCTCGGATCATAATGATTATCAGGATAAGTATAAATGTGGTGATTAGCAAGAATGATTTGGTATAAATGACTATGTACGGACACAATTATTGGAGTATATTTTGGTAGAAATTATTGAAGTGCGATTTTGGTGAAAATTATTGAAGTATATGGTGGTGTTTTAGTCCATTAAGTTATTGTAATGTAATATATAAACGTACTTCTTGTAATAGGCTAAGGCAGTGGCTTTAGCCATCCCAACTTATGCCATGTCCTGCATCAAACTCCCTCTATCTCTCTGCAATGAACTTGAACAAATGATGGCTAAGTTCTGGTGGGGGCAGAAAGAGAAGAGAAGAAATGTCTTTGAGAGTTTAACCAGTCTGCTCTTCTGCACTACTACAGCATATATTTACTGTCCGCTGATATAGGGATACATATAGATTGGAAAATGATAGAGGGACCGAAAGTGGTGCCTCAATTTGACCGATTCTATATTTTTTTTTAATAATTAAGGAAGTGATTAGTAGTGAATGTATGTATTTGTTTTTAAAATATCTAAAAATATTTAAAAGAACAAAAATAAAAAATTGCACTTATCGGTACAATAGGGGCACCATTTTCGATCGCGGCCCCTAGCATTGTCCATATAGATAACCCAGGAGCTATGACCCAATTCCTATAGGGACAATATTGTTAGGGGGTCGCCCAGCATGTACCACTAGGTGTACTATCTCCTAGTGTATTTATTTTTTTTTTTCTTTTAAATATTTTTTTAACATCTTTAATTATTAAAAAAAATACATAATTTCACTAATAGTCACTTTTTTAATCATTAAATGTGCCGCTACTTAGCCCCATGAATTTATCCCTCAAAATTACCACTAGTGCAATTGCACTTTTTTTTTATCCATTTTCTTTCAAACATTTTTTAAGCATCTTTAACTATATATTAAGAGAAAAAAAATAAACAACTTCAATTCCTTAACCATTAAATAAAAATATATAAATAAAGTTAAAATACCCGAACCGGGATCAAATTCAAGTGGCCAAATGTCAGTCATTTTCCATTTCTACAAAGATTTCATGTAAGCGTAGCTGCTTTCTATGCATGCAGGGAACCACAGGGTACACCATGCATGATTCCCTGACCGTATTAAAGCAGAATGCCAGACCTTGGACAAACACATTGGAAATCTCTCTCTCTCTCTCTCTCTCTCTCTCAGAGTTAAGATGTGGAGACAAGATGCAGACGTGCGGTTCCTAGCTACAGAGATAGCTTTCGTAAA
Organism: Cyclocarya paliurus; assembly: GCA_029856935.1. NCBI lineage: Eukaryota > Viridiplantae > Streptophyta > Magnoliopsida > Fagales > Juglandaceae > Cyclocarya > Cyclocarya paliurus. The sequence continues at coordinate 23,657,225 of CM056954.1, forward strand.
AGCCAAAGCTTTGATATCACTATACTAACTCAGATTGATCACCTCAACCTCATGATCAGATAAAATCATGTTTATCGATCGGTAGTTTTAATTTTCTTGCGTGAAAGTAACTTTGAGATTATCATTTCTTTCAAATAATACTACACCAAATTAAACTCCATCTAATATTAATTCATGATGATCACCAAATAATCTAAAATTAGCACATTTAATCCATTTTTAATTGATTTTCCAACGATTCAATATCCCTCCGATCGAGTATATACGTACGGCCCATGAATAGTCGTCTGATAAAAAATCTAATAATTATCGATCTTTCTTCTTTTGTTGTTTTTCTCTACCTCTTTTTTAGTACTCCTAATCATTCATGATCTTTGATTCTTTCCCTCTACTTTTCTCATATTTTCTACTAAACGGATTAGCACATCATGCATGTGCAAGCTGAGCCATATATTACAATAAATACGTACAGTAACTGGCCTTAATTTCATATAATTCGTATCTTACATTATTTAAAGCTAGCAGCTCTAACTATACGTAATTAAATGAAATTTATTTAGTTGTTGCCATTCATGATGCAAATAAATAGTCATTATTTATAACGCACAGATGTAGTTGTTGAGAGAGCTGCTTTGTAATACTTGTACTGCACATGATGCTCACCTGTCCATGCAAATAAGTAAGCATTATTATTATCTAAATACTAAAACTGCATTTACAGCTAGCTTGGTATTGCGCGCTAGTGTCTCCCAAAAGTACTGTATATATGCATATATATATATATATATATATGCTCCCTGACCTTCCAAAGCACTACAAGAAAAATAAATATTTATGATTAGTTATTTGCAACGAAAATGATTATTTGTGACAAGAACAAACTTATTTTAATTGACAGGAACTAACTTACAACAAATAAACAGTTTTGATCTTGTAGTGAAGCCTAGGGTTAGCACCAAGCAAAACCTAATTAAATCACACACTAGTCTTCATATGGCATATGCTAGAGATGTCACAACCACATCAAAGCAATGCATGCATGGTTTTTATAAGTATAATTATGAAACTATGAGGTTTTGATAAGATAGAGCGACTACCGGGAGCCACATACTCATGCACACGATATGGCAGATATATGTTGCGTATCTATCAAATAAATATATATATCGAGAAATAGACTAGATCGATGCAGCTTTAACTTAGCTAGATCTGAATGATCTGTCTCTCGATATATTGGTTTAAACCAATATATCGAGAGACAAGGAATCTTCCATCTTTCGGCTATGTGATCATAGGTTCAAACTTGTTGGTAAGTTATTCAGTTTTGAAAAAAATATATATTTATGATCTCTTTTTTAATAACTTTGGATATATTTTCAACAAATTAACTTGGATAATATTTTTATATAGTTTATATGTGCACATATTTATCATTGGTTACATTCTTAAGTAGTTTTGCTTGGGCAGGAGCAAAGATAGTTTGGAGGAAAAAAAATCGTTATTCTGATATGAATTTGAAGACTTCATGAAAAAGAAACATAAACATATAAAATAAGTTTAACAATAATTATTAAATATTTAATATTACTTTCAAAAAAATACACGACTAACAATAAAGGTTATGAAATCCGTAAACTTATATACTTCTTCTCTCAAATTAAATCCTATCATCCATGGTAACTGAAGTTTCAACAGCTCTTTTGGCTTCTCAAATGGCAACTCAGCTCCAACAAAGCTAATTAGCAGTTCTGGAGGGTGATGCAGAAACCGTCATAACAGCCATTGAATTAAGCAATGACTCTTCTCCAAACTGGCAAATCACGCCGATCATTGATGATATTTAGCAAAACTTCCGGCAACACAAGGAGTGAAAAATAGCCAAAATCGATTGATTCTAAAATCGATATGCGCACTCTATGTATAATGGCCGACAACAACCAACTTCATTTTTGATTTAATACCCTTATAATCTTCCTAGATTGATAGTGAAAGAATCCACCTTGAAGCTTATCTGTATTTAGACTTTAATTTTTACAATACTAAGCATGATTAGGGAAAAAAAATCCTGTCTTTGCTAATTGTCTTTTTCAAACTTTTTAGAGTAATACTATATACAGTCGTAGAGTGTGTAAGTTCCGTCCAATCATTTTGAAAAAGAGTGGGGTTTATTATTAAAAAATTAATTTTCATTTTATATAGATCTCGTATGTATTCACTTTTTTCAAAATGATTACTCAGCCCTTACACTCAACTATCATTTCTCAACTTTTTAATATATTTGGCAAGTCAGTTTTCCACGTGCTCCTGGCCGGATTCCCTCCCTCCTGCCAGTCTCCTCTCCCACCATCGCATCTATATATATACATTATCACTCAATTACACTTTCTGACCGACTTGTTTGCTTCTCTCTGAAAAGCAGACTAAGCAAAGAGACATTCAAGGTCCGAAAAAAGAGGAATAGCAGGAGGAAGATATCTACGTTTGGAATCAAAGATTTCCCCGAGAACCGAACATGATGATGCAGGAAGGAATCAAAGCTCACGGAGAAGAAGGAAGAGTTGGTGTGGGAGAGGAAGATCACTTAGGAGATAGTATGCAATGCAATGACCATGCCTACAGAAACAAACTCTGGTACTGGGATCTGTCCGTTTTGCCTCCAAGAGAAGCTTGGCAAGCTTGTCTCCTCCTCTTTCTCCCTTCCTATTCGTAGCTCTTCCTCTTCTTCTCCCTCTCCTTCTTTTAAATCTGATATTGGAAATGGTGGTGCTGGTTCTTCTTCTTCCTCTCCTTCACTCTCAGTCCGACCCACATTAACAAAAGTTATCTACGATGGTGGTAGTAAAGATGGTCATTATCATGAGTATTATAGAAGGCGGGCCCGGATCCTTTTTCTTCTAGGTAAGAAGAAGATCAAGAAGAAGAAGAAAGTTACTACAGTAGCATCATCCGATCGTGTAGCTAATATGGTTTTTAAGCGAAGTAAGTACACCACAACCCCTGGGAGAAAACAGTTCTTGGGTGCTGACAATGGTGAACACGTTAGCCCAAGAAAAAGTGGTGGATTTTGGTCATTTCTCTACTCTTCTTCTTCTTCTTCTTCTTCTACTACTACTACTACTGCTTCCTCTTCTTCAAAGTCCGGTGCTTCCAAGAGTATGGATAAGAGCTTCAGAGACGGCTCCAAGATCACAACTTTGAAAGCAGCCGAAGCAACAAATGGTTCAGTTGGTAAGCATAAAAAGAGGCGTCCAGGGTCCTCTCTGGGCGAGAAAAGTGACATTGCGGAAGATGATGATGATGATGATGGTTCCAATAGCCAAGCAACTGCTTCAGCCTCTTCCTTTGAACGTAAGGTTTGGAGATCCAGATCTGTTGGGTGTGGAAGCAGGAGCTTCTCAGGGGACTTGTTCGAGAGAATCTCCGCTGGATTTGGGGACTGCACTCTAAGAAGAGTGGAGTCGCAGCAAGAAGGCAAGTCCAAGGTCTCGGCCTCTGCCGAAATACGCAGTGGCTCTAGCAGCGGCCATCAACAGAAGTGCATGAAAGAAAGGGTGAAGTGTGGTGGCATATTTGCTGGATTTATGAGGATTTGAATGGGAAAGCAGCTAGCAGCCACCACCAACTTGGCTGCCATTCCTTCCAAAACAAAATTGAAGGAATTGGATTCAGTGATATCCATATAAATTAATAATCGCAATGATTTGTCTTTACAATATTATTTTAATAATTATTATTATTGTGGATATTAACTTATTTTCATGAATCTAAATATGCACGGGTGTAGTTGATCTAAGATGAAATAAAATTAAGTTAATAAAGTCTATTTGAATTACATCACGTTTGGTTTGTTATTTTAATAAATTTTATTATTCGATTTGACTCATATTATTAGATCATACTAACATGGGCCTCTCAAGTCTCAAGGCGACCAGGTGATCTGGCATGCCCACGTGAGTACCCATGTCGTCCCGAACAGTAATTCCACAGGTCGCTTTGGGGCAACCCCTTATTTCTCACTTAAATAATCACCTCAACCTCTTTCACATCACTCAACACATCCTCTTACTATTCACCTACATTTTACATTTTATATTTTTTAAAAAAAAAAATTTAATTTATTTTTTTAAAACTATTTCAAATTTTTTATTCACTATTTATATAAAAATTATTTAATAAAAAAATTTTAAAAAAATTTAAAAAAAAATAGAGTGTGGAGTGTAGAGTGTGGATGAATAGTAAGAGGTTGAGAAGATTTTTTGGCACCTCATATGGGTTGCTAATGCTCTCGATGATTGGCCTTGCACCAGTCGTCATTCGGTTGATGAGGCAAATTGTAAAGCCTCATATCCGGATAGAGAATTACAATATATTACTTATAATCCTGTCTCCCAATACAAATATAATTTCTAAAGGTTTTAAAAAAAAAAAAAATTCATCTATTCCAACTTAATCCATAAATTTTCTCCACAAGGTCATCAATGCAATAAATCAAATAACATAAATCAACGTTTCCACGATCTTTCAATAATCTCAATATAATAAGTTGATAATTCCATAAGTTTCAATAAACCAAATAACATAATGAAATCTAGATAATCAAACAAAACCCCTCTATTAGCAATTGTATCCTTAGGTACTCGACTCCCTATCCTCAGCTAGTCTTGTTCACATTTTCTATTCTTGATCTCCAACTGAACCATCAACATCATATGAAAAATGTTATGAAGATAAAAATGTGAGTTATCAACAACTCAGTAAGTAAAAAACATATATTAGTATGAAAACATGAGTCTTTTCAGAATGCAGTAACAAATCATTTCAATTTTAATATGTAGATCTCAAAACTTTTTATCAAAATATCAGAGCGATATTTCAAACTGTTCATATTCAAAAATCAACTATTCATATTCAAAGACCATTTGGCATAACATGATTGAACATTTTCATCTTATCATATCATTTCATATCATATCGTATCATATCGTATCATATCATATCACTATATCATATCATATACAATGTTTAACCTTCGTGGTAGAGTTGTGCAATCTCCGGTGGCCAAACCAGATAGGATTATAATGTGAATCTTTCACTTATTTATTCTCGAAATTTCAAGTGTGCACATAGGAAAAAACAAGCATAAAAATCATTTTGTTTCCAAAGTGGGTGCACTCATATCAGAGATGTTAGTACCAACCATATAATAGAATGAGAGCCATCATATCAGAACCAGAACCAGAACCAGAAATAAAATCAATTACAGAATCAGAAAGTCATATCAAAGGATTTTCATATGCATATCATATCAAATAGAGTACTGAACATATTCATATCATTTTCACATAATAAAAAATGGATTAAGAACATCTTCATATAACATATACAAAATTTCCAGATTTCACATTTTGCTCTTTTGCACATTTTAGAAACAGTATGTCAAAATATTGCATATGTCTACACCAGTTATGCCAGAAAATATTTTCTCTTTTATACAGATTTCATAAGTAATGCAGAATTTGTGAAGGCTAAGTGGCTTGGGGAGGAAATATTCTATGGAGAGAGTTGGTGTATGTAGTGCGACATGGCGTGGAGATGTGCATGGTGTGGATACTAAACCTTGGTTCTCACGGGCTTGGGTTTTGTGTGTACAAGGTTTGGACTTTTTCAGTGAATTATAGGCCTCGAATCAACCTCTAAAAATAATACAATTTGTCCCATAAATTTTTCGGATCAATTCCCTCTTGGCCCATTAAAAGATTTTAACTTAATTATCACGCCCCATAAAAATATTCCACCTAATCCAAAATATTTAATGATTTTAACTTAATTAGCAAGCTTAATAAAAATTTGATACCTGTCAAAATAAAAATTTGGGCTTAAACTTTTCCAAAAAATTACTCGTTAGTCTGAAATGGGGCTTTTCATACATATAAATCAAAAAAAATTTAGAATGTGGACTTGGTGTTGGATTTGGGTGTTACATAGAAATATATATATTTGTCTTGAACAAGTAAGTTTATATTTTATGAAATTTTGGAGTATATATAATTGTATTATAAGAGATAATTTTTTGTGATAAAAGCTAACTCCCTAAACCTCCGAAACTGGGGGTTACGTCCGTTCTAGCCCTTGTCCCTTCATTTTGATAAACTCCAAAATCGTTTATAACAGTTCGTTCCTTCCAAAACTTTTGAAATAGGTTCATTGCCCTAATGCACGAATTGAAATATCAACGCTTCCAAAAGCTATATATAGATAGGTCCATAGCCCTAGAGCAAATACAGGTTTTTGTCAACTTTTCTTATCTCGTGCTCAAACCGCACGCAGCAAATTACTTCCGGATGAGGGCATTCGGGGTGGAATATGAAGACACCGATCGACATGACCTGCTTGATGGGAGACTACTTCCAGTAATACTCTTTAATATCACTTGGTTATGCATGCATGCATATTGGCTGTGATCTAACCCATAAAGCTGCTGGAAATTTTGAAGTGTCTATACAATAAACAACTTGAATTTCGTTGCTTATATAAATATATATATATATAGTCACTTTTACTTATGTTTTACGCACTCCAATAATATAATTGGTTAAAGCAATTATTTAATGTTAAAAAAAATGATACAAGTCAATTATATATTAATAGAGTGTACAAGAAATACGCACGGTACAGGATTTTTGTATATATATAAAGCCAATATGAAAAATTGTGGTTGGAAATTTATATATATATATATATATATATATATATATATATACCGATATAATTTTATGCCTTGTCATTCGTACTGTTACTTGGAATGGGCAAGCAGCAATTTAATTAACAAGGAAATCCCAGATAAAACCCAACGAAGCACAAAATCTAGATTGGTTAAAAATATCAGCTCGAGAAGCAATAGTGGCTAGCTCCATAAAAATATGAGTGATCAATCAAGTAGCAACAAGCTGGTTCCACACCGGTACTGTTCTTCGAAAGGGGCTATAGAAAGCTTTCGTTGATCAAAAGCCAATGCTTAAACAAGTTATGATCATTTTGATCAAAAGCATTACTGGAAGTACTCTCACATCAAGCGCCCTGTCGCTGTCTGCATATTCCACCCCGAGTGCCCGCAGGCGCCGGAAGCAACTTGCTGTGATTTGAGCATGAGATCAAAGAAAAGTTGACAAAAACATGGATTATTTTCTCTAGCATTATCTAGATATATATATGGACCTATCTAAAACATTTGGAAGTAACGAGTTTTCAACTCGCGCTTTAGAGCAATGGACCCATCTACAAACTTTTGGAAGGAATGAGTCACCAGTGATTTTGGGGTTTACCAAAATTAAGGGGCAAGGAGCAGAACGGATGCTGATGACGAATCTTATGATCTTGTCGGGTTGTAGACGTCGTAAGCGCACAAATTAATTAAGATGGCGTGCATGGTGAAGCTGGGCTTCATCATGACAATCTTTAGTTTTCAGAAGTAAAAAGTGAGAATAGAATATATGTAGTTGCTATCTCTTTTGGCTTCTTTTGCGGATCCACCAAATAAATTGTATTTTCCTTCTACACGCGTGCGTGCATATGCGCAAGCTATTTATGATTCAAGTCAGAAAAATCGGTTGCAAGTTGGCCACTCATATCCTATAAAATGGTTGCATGCATGGGCAGAGTTCCTGCAAGTCAGTTGTAATATTAGAGCAAGACACTGTAACTGAAGTACTGATACTACGTTAGTAATCAACTTAGGAGACATGGCCTCAAAATCAGCTGTCTTTGTTTTGCTTATGGTAGTTGTTGCAGTAGCAGCCCCAATAGCAGTAGCACAATTGGGGATCGTAGGTGGTCTGCTGGGTCTGATCCGCATACAGGGGACCGTGTTTTGCTCTATAAATGGCGCTGTAGCTGTCAATGGTACTGCCAGCCCGGTCTTCCCAAGTAAGTTAATTTCTCAAAATTTATTACCAGTGCGTGCATGCATGCTTAATTCCTAGTATGTTCATCACTTTGTCATGTTATAGATGCTCTGGTACAACTGCGGTGTGGATCTGGAAATGTGGTTTCGAGTACAACGACGAATGGGTCGGGAGTGTTCACGATCCTGTTGGATCCCCTACAAACGCTGCTCTCTTCACTCTTGTCGGCCGATTGCAATCTAGTTGTCGGCACACCACTCGCCACCTGCAACGCTGCTCTTCCCGGTCTGGGGGTCTTGCGCTCGCCCTTGCAGTTGATAGGAAACACTATTTCTGGCCTCCTTAATGTTGTCAACATTGTTCCAACTGGGTTCCTATTGGCTCCCTCAGCTTGATCAGCACATAAATACAAGGATGATTAAGCTGATCAAGACCAGTACTGCAGCTTTTTAATTACGTAACCGAATAAGGTCATTTGTACCAATGACAAGAATATAGTATTAATTACTTTTCTAAATTAAGTCTTCCTAAGAATTGTCGCTTTTCTTATTGCGAGGTTGTCACTAAAACTGTAAACTTCTTTCTGAAGCAGTTTTGCTGTCATTAAGGAATAAATTAAGCCTCCTACCAAAACTAGCTCGTTTCCAAATCTTTTATCCATTAGTTTGAATGATTAAATATTATGTTTGAACGGTTTCTAACAATTTTGTATACTTTCCCATCACGAATATTATTCGAATAGTTATGTCAACATTCGAATTTGAATTACAATACTGTTTGAACAAGTTTTGAAACGTTCAAACGGTTTTATTTTTTGAGACGCTATATTTCTTCTTAGAAAATTTAGTTCGAACAGATATTTGTTTGTTCGAATTCGTAAAAAATCTCTTCAATATTTTGGGACAAAATATAATTTTTGTCCCAAATAATTACTTTTATAGACGAAATTTACTACGTCCCTAAAAGATTTCATCCCTAAAAAGTAAATGTGTAAGGCTCCACAAAAAAAGATGTAAAATGCACCGTTTCATCAAGTTTTGGTTTTTCTTTCTGCCCTTCTTTCCTTCCCTAGCACCCCTACACCTCCCCCCCCCCCCCCACACGCCCACCTTCTCTCCAACTAGTTTTCCTTCTCTTCGTTGTGGTTGTTGCTCGGTTAGGCTGCCCTTAATTTTGCTCTGCAAGAACTCAGCCCATGCCATCTCCCCTTGCCATTTCGTCCTCTCTCTCCATCGTGAGTGCTATCGTACTCCATGCCGCAACACCACCAACAGTAAGCCCATACTTCTACCGCTTACTCTTTTCCATTATCCCATTCGGTCCGATTTTGATCTTACACAGTGTGCCGCCTCGCTATTCTTGAATTTGGTTTATGTAATTTCAATATCACAGAGCACCCCAAGCGTTAATAGACAATGTAGTCACATTGTCAAACTTGACTGATTACCACTCCGACAGTTGGTAAGGCACTCTCAAGCTCTAGCCTCCTTACCGTCTTTAAATTCGTAGCTCTTGTAATTGTGCCCATTGGAATTTAGCGTTGCCCCATTTTATATGTTTGATGTTGGGATTGGTAGTTGAAGGACTTCATGATTTGTTGGTGTTTAGAGCTTCCTTGGTTATAATTGTTGTGGTCGGAGGAGGAAATGAATGTTTGTGATGTGCGTTAGGGTGAAATTTCAACGAATCCAAGAATGGGCAAATGTTTGGAGGTATAGTGCATCGGACATTGTGATTGGGCCTTAATAAAATCAAGGCACCTTGATGGACTAGTTTGGTTTATGGGTTGTTTATTAGGCTCGTACTGAACTATAGTTTGGACTTTAGAGTTTTATTAATAGTATGTCTCTATGTTAATATGAGATTCTTATATATTAGTCGTATTTTGGATTAGGTCGTGATACTTTTTCTGTTTGAGTTCAAAACTTAGATAGTACACTACAAAATTTAGGCAATCGGTGTTTCTATGCTAGACTTTGCCTAAAACTGGTTGAGGTTGATTTTGTGAAAACCTGTATATTTTGTAATGAAAACAACCTCAGTTATTTTTAACACTAGTCTATTCTGAACTTTGACATCTAACATTTTATCATGACTAGTGTAAACATGAGTTGAGTTTTGTATTCTATTTCTCTACTGCATAAACTGTGACTATGGAATTTGAAATATTTATCTGATTATATGATATTATCTTATCTTATCCGTATACTCTACCAATTATTGCATTGTATATGAAAATGCTGAGGCGTAAGATTCTGTTCCATTTTGATGACGAGTCCGGTTTATAAATTTGGCTTTTGATGTCTGACCTTACCACGGGTGTAAAATGGTGGCCTCCGATGTCTAGCTTTGCTACGAGTATAAAATGGTGGCATCTAATGTCTGACCTTGCCACTGGTGTAAAATGGTGGCCTCTAATTTTTTAGGACAATCACTTTGCTAGCTTAGTGATCCATGTTCTGCTTGGCAATATGCAGAATGCACAACCTTACCACAGGGGAAAACATGGTCTCTGCTCTATTTTTTATGTTATTTCAATATACTCATGCCGAAGGTCTTTATATATATATATATATATATATATAGTGATCAATGAAGTAAGAAGTTCCTGTAAATGTTTCAACTATTTTGATGACTACATGTGTTATACATTTTGTAAATGGCTCATGTTTATACACTAGTATAGGATTGATGCTTACTGCGTTGTCGTGATCTCACTCATTTATCTGTAATGTTTTCCAGATGACTCTGAAGTGTCAGTTGAAGGTCAGGAATATGAAGTATGGGTGGGACTAATTGTGCATAGAGGAATAAGTGCTTGAGATGCACAAGGGGTTACCAGTTTTCATTAAGTGCCAAAGGGTATAAGGGACCATTGGAATATTTATTAAAGAATTAAATTCCTTATCATGTTAGTAATTTGAGTTAATAGTGCATTATTTGAAGCATACAATGTGAGGCTAGCTTCCATGATGTGGTGATGGTAGAATCAAGGACAGTGTACGTGGGCATGGGTGTAGTCAACAGTGGGCCATGCTCTGTTTTTCTTGCTTAAAAACAAAGGCTTCCATTTTATGGGTATAGGAATGTCGTTGGTGTGGAAAACTCGTGGCAGTGGAGGTTTATTCTGATCGTTTTCTATTAGGTGTGCTTGGAGGAAGAGTCGTGCCCTATTTTAGTAGGACAATAGTTGTAACACTTCGATCTTGAATGGGTCAAAGAGTTACTACTTGTCACTCAAAAATCTTGTCTCACAGTTCAAATATAAACTCTTAACTTCTCAATTACACATGAATCTCAATGTTTAAAACTCCTACTCCTAAAATAATTAACTATGAACACCACTAAGTCTCAAAATAAACCTCAACCTTCCAAAAATACCCAATCGACAAAGCAAAACAGAATTATTGAATAAAATGCTCAGATAACCAAAGTACCCTCTTTGTACTTATTTCACTATGTTCACGTAGACTTATACATGATTTCTAGTCTTGATCCCCACCTGTACTATCAAAATTATTTGAAAAATGTTATGGAGATAAGGGGTGAGTTCTGAATAACTTAGTAAGAAGAGAACATATATTAGTATGTAAACATAAACTTTTTTAGAAAGTTCAGTATACAGAAACAAAATATTTCATTTTCGTATGCAGATCTCAGAAACGTGTTATCAGAAAGTCAGAGTGAATTTTCAATTTTTTCTTACTTTAAAAACTAATTGTTCATATTTAAAGATCCTTTTTATATTCAAAGACCCTTTTCATATTCAAAAACCATTTTCATATTCAAAAACACTTTAGCATAACATAACTGAACATCTTCATCATATCGTATCGTATCATATCATATACCGTGTTTAACCCCAGTGGTAGAGTTGTGCTATCCTCGGTGGTCAAACCAAGCAGTACCATATTGTGAAACTTTCCATTTTTCAATCTCGGAGCCCCGAGTGTGCACACAAGAAAGAATACATATAAGACCACTTTGTTTTCAAAATGGGTGCACTTATATCATATTATATCATGTTAGTACCAACCATATAACGTGTACCAGTATCATCATATCAGAACCATATTCAGAATCAAAATCAAAACAGATAAATATGCCAAAGGTTTTTCATATCCATATCATATCAAACCATGTGCCGAACATATTCATATCATTTCCATTTAATCAAAAACAGATCCAAATCATTTTCATATCACATGTACAAAAAATTCACAAACATCATATTCGTTCTTTTGCACATTTTAGAAATATGTCAAATATTGCTCATGTCTACATTATTCATGTCAAAAGCATTTCTTTTCTTTTTCATACATATCTCATGATTGAATACAAAACATATACTGTTGTTTTTCACATTTTCTTTTTAAAAAAACATGCACATTTTTACAAACCAACCTCAGTTCATTTCTTTTTATGCAAATCTAGCATAGGAACCCCCTTACCTGGACTTTTTAACTTTTCAAAAAATCTTCACAATAGTGCCAAACAAATATCAATCGTCACCTATAGAAAAATTCATATAACTTGAATAAATCTCCAATTTGAACAGTTACTTTGTAATTACACCTGAAATACCTATTTTAATACCTCAAGACCTAAAATTCTCATAACTCCAAAAATACCATTACTTCTCAAATTCTTCAATATCCGTTTAATATCTTCGACTAAAATATTAAATTCTAACTTATTAACTATTGAAATCAAACTATAAAATTTATTCACTTGGATTACTTCCCATCCTAGCATTTGGGTTCATGAAAAAATTTATTTTCATGCATGCTTGAAAAGATGTATTTCATGACATGTAGTAAGTTTTATGTGAAAATGACATTTACATGTAATATGCTAAAATGGTGATAAATTTGTATGTCAGGTAAGCAAGTAATCAAGTGCTTGATGATGTATCATATGATGTTTCATACTCAAATTGACATTTAATATGAATGTAGTGTTTATACAAGAATCATAAATAAATTATCCAAAGCGTAAGTTAGAAGCTAACTTACAAACTTCTCGAGTATATTGGAATTTGATATAGCCGTAATAAGAGATATTATAAATTATGGATTTTAAAATTAAGGAAGATGTTCATAATAAAAAAGGGGTCAAGAAAATGATATTTACAAAACTGCCCTATATTTCCTGAAATTGCCACTTACGCCTTAAATTTTCACTATTTACATTTTGGCCATAAATTTCACCAAATTTCACAAACCTCATATTTTCCATGGTCTAAATCCATATATGACCTTACAATTGCAAAAAATAAATCAACTCCTATCCGTGGCATGCATTTGTTGGCCTTTTTGTGATTTCAAGCCTCTTTGGATGCATGAGTGAACAAGTTTCGTCAAGTAGCAAACCATAAATCTAATCTTGGAAATATTGTTATAACTTAGGTTCAGGTCACACGAGTTTATCCCAACACTTATGTATTAATGGTTAACACTAAGTCATCATAAAACCTTCAAACCGGGTGCATGCATGATGCTTCTAGCTTTCTTTTTGTCAATGTGAGTTTTAAAACCTAAATGAAACATGTATTCTAACTCTCATCTTGATAACAAAGCATTTCTAGATGTTTAACACTAATGCTTTGGAAACTTAGCCAAGATTTCACAAGATAAAGTTCAACCAAGTGAAAGCCGAAACATGTTAGATGATCAACTCAAAATATTGGTTTAAAAACCTATCATTATATGTCATTTTTCTCAAATTTAAACCTTCAGTCAATCATTCAAGACATTAGTAAAACATTTAAGATCATATCAAGACATTTCATCCCCAAAATTTCATCCCAAAACAATTTATTCAAACAAGACTCCAAATCTAAACCAAATGCATCTCTTCAAGTTAAACCTCATATAACTCAATCAACTATTCATTCTCATGCCATAATTTAAGGTCTAACATGTTAATCTAACACCCAAAAAAACATAGAGTAGGATTGCTTAACAAACTATGACCTTTGAAGGCTCTCAAGAACAACTCACTTCAAGAATCTCACCCTAGTCACTCGGTTTTACTCTTCTCTCACCCTTAGAGTAATTTAATCTCAAGAATGCTAAGAGATTTCTTGACCCGGGGGGGGGGGGGTGTGAGGAAGTGAGGGGTGAAGGGGTATTTATAGGACTCAATGGAAGGGTGAGGGGTGATGGAGTGCATGGCTTGGCTAAAGGTTGGGTGTTGTGAGTGAAGGATGTGGGCGATAAAGGGTCTTGATTGCATTTTCAGTTGTGTCCTCACTTGTTCAGTTGAATAGTGTCCTAAAAATACTTGATTACCTTATAGTCAAGTGCTAGAGGATGGCCATAGGTGTAGGGGATGCATGGTTTCAGATTTTGGAACAAAAATCATAAGGAAAATCAAGTGATGGCCGACGGTTTTGGGGTTTCAAAGCTATCCAAATTTTTGAGTGTCGCATGTCCCATTCTCTTGGCCTATTTTGATAGAATAATTACCACTATTGAATGGCCTTCATAGGTGGGTAATGAAGTGGGGTTGGTTGCCATTCGATTTGGTTTGAGCAAAAAATGAAGGAAGGGGTTTGGATGTGCATGGGTTTCGATCAACAATGATCTTCTTCACCATCTTATTTGCCAATCGGTTTTGATGCTCATGGAAGGGGATTGACCAAACATAAAATTGAATGCTTTGAATCATTTTCTTAGGGTGAAATGAGCAGAGGTTGTGGTATGTGGAGGTGGTTAATTTAGGTCCAGAAAAGTTTTGAAAAGGCAAGGGTATTCGGTTTGGTCAATACTTCATTTCCTAGGTGAATAGTTGTGTTTTTGGCTTGGCTTATGGGAATGTTTTTGGCCACCTCTTAGGTATGATTTTAGGTGACATAATGAGGGTTGAATGATGCATAAAACTCCATGAAAGCTTGTGGAAGGGGCATGGTTTTGATGGCTTGTTGAGGGGTTGCACGGTTTTGCACTAAGGGTGCCGATTGGTGGATTGTTTGGCATATGACATGCATTTTCCTCCAGTGACATGGTTTGGGTTAGTTCTAAACTTCAAGTATTGTCTAAGAGTGATCCAAAAAAAGTGTAAAAGACAAAAATTTAAGATCTAAAATTATGAAGAAAACTATGCAAGTCATGATATTTGAGTTACTATTCATGGGTGTGATGATTAGTAACCTTAACTCAAATTAAAAGCCTCACCATGGTTGAAAGGGAATCTTAGGGGCGTGTGGGATGGGTTTGGAAAGAAAGAAAACTAATGGTATGGTATATGTGGGTCCCATTTGAAAAGTGATATAAAATACTAGGCTTGGGCTTCAAGTGTTGGGCCCTCATTAGGCCATATGAACAAGATTTTTGTGTGGGCTTTAGAAGTAAACCTTTACTTGGCCCAATGTTCAGATTTACTGGGCCTTTCCTTGGCCTCAATAGTCCACTAGGTTAGGTCCTAACTTTGAGTCTTTTCTAAATTGGGCCAATAGCCTTGGATCTTACTAAGTTGGGCTTAATAGTTTTATGTCTTCTAAGTTGGGCCTAATGTCTTGTATCCATCAAGTTGGCCTAAAGTCTTATGTCTACTAAGTTGGGACTAAGGTCTTTGTGTCTATGATTAGCCCATTTCATCTTAGTAAGCTAGGGCCCTTATTAAACCACTCTTGAGCCTTCTCCAAATCCATCTAGTATTTTAACCAAATTACCTAGCCCATCAAGATGGCAAACCTCCAATATGCCATGTGTCATTCTCTCATTGGCCTCTTGGTACCTTTCCTCGAAAGTAATAAAACACTAGAATTTTCTAATAATTCTAACTAAACCAAGGTGTAAGCTCTCTTGCCAACTCAAGCTCCAAAAATTTTTCCTTTCTCTTGAGTATCCCAACTTCTACTTAGCTAGGTTAATGGCTACTAAAATCAAGGCCTAAAGTGCTTTTAAGTGGGGCATTACAGAAATCCAATGGTTTGATATCTTGCATAACCCTTTGCAATAGTGAAATGAGAATCCTAAGCTTTGTTTCCAAATGTTGCAATCTTATTGGGCCATTTATTACCAAAGATTCAAACCTTTATGTGGGCCTTGAAATGGGCCTTTTCTTGGACCTCATGTTTAAATCTTATTGGGCATTTCCTTGACCTCAATAGTTCAATAAGTTGAACCATAGTCTTTGGTCTTACTAAGTTGCGTCTATCCTTGGCCTTCTATCTTATTAAGCTTGGACCCTTATTATAACCAACCTTTAGGCCTTCTTCAAAATCCATCCAACTCCCTTGGCTTGCTATGGACCAACTTCCAAGCGCATTATAGTAGCAAATTTCCTTCATGCCACTTGTCATCCAACTATTGACCTCTTGGCACTTATTTCCTTAAAACCCATATTATTCTAGGAGTTTATGGAAAATACCTACTAACCAAGGGTGGAAGTTATTTCGCCAAATCATGACCCAAAAGTTATCTTTCCTTAAGAATCATTACTTCCACTTTAACCATAGTCATGGGTTACTGTAGTCTAATTCTAAATTGCATTTGGTGGGATGTTACATGATGATCTTGGAGGGTCCTTAACACCAACCTTAGGTGTTCTCCATGCTCCTGCACATTTTGGAAGTATATCAGAATATCATCTATGAATACTTACAAATAAATATAAAAACGGTTGGAACACCCTATGCATAAGGTCCATAAAAGCTGCAGGGGCGTTTGCCAACCTAAAAGGCATTACAGTGAACTCAGAGTGACCATACCTTCCAGAAAGTCACCTTAGACACGTCGCCTTCCTTAATCCTTAGTTGGTGGTATGCAGATCTTGCAAAAGACTACAGCTCCTTGCAGTTGATCAAATAGAATCTATCCTAGGTAGTGAGTACCTATTCTTTTTTGTCACCTTGTTCAACTCGTGATAACCTATACACATCCTAAGAGTTCCATCATTCTTATTCACAAATAGTACCGACGCTCCCCAAGATGAGGTACTGGGTCTAATGGACTCCTTTACCAATACTCATGTAATTGTTTCTTTAGTTCCTTCAAATAGTTGGGGCCTTCCTATAACCCTATGGACTAGAACAGTCCCTAGTTGTAAGTCAATTGCAAACTCTATTTCCTTGGCAGGGGGCATCCCAGACAACTCTTCAAAGACTCTCAGGAATTCTCTTACTACCGATATGTCCTCCACTTCCTTACGCACTCCTTTTGTCAAGGTTAGGTGTACTAGGTAAGCCTCAGCTCCTTTCGCCAATTCCTTTTTAGCTTGCAACAAGGTGATAACTTCGGGCAAGGATCATCATGGTTTACTTCCCTTAAAGATCCTAGTCTCCATTCCTGGCTCCTGAAAGGTTACTGTTCTCAAACGACAATCTATACTCTCAAAGTGCCTAAATAACTAGTCCATTCCTAAAATAACGACAAAGCCTAGTGTACCGAACACAATTTGGTCGGCCTCCAATGTCACTCCCTCTATTTCCAATGGACATCCCTTAGCTATCTTAGTATAGAATATTGTTTCCCCACTTGGTAGGGTCATCCTTTGAAGGCCAACCATCCTAACAAACATGGAAAATGCAAACGATTGGGAAGCTCCAAAGTCAAATAAAGCGCTTGCGTATATGTGTGACACTCTACCCTTCCTATAATAATCGACAATACTTATTATACGCAAAGGATAATTACAAAGGAAGTTAACTATGGTGAATAATAACCTCATACCTATAATAACGCCAGCTTCTTGCGCTTCCACGACATCCTCATTGACTTCTCCTGGGCTAAGTGCGTACACTCTGGCTTCCATAGGCTCCTTAGACCTCCACGTCCTCCTCTTGGCATTGTTTGCTGCACCGTGGGTACCTGAGGACAATCCCAAGCAAAATGTCTTGTCTGACAACATATATAGCAAAGATTTCAAGCTTGACGACAATTTCCTTGCTCTATGACAAATGTCACATACCATCATCCTTCAACCCCCTCGCGACCCTGGAACGATTGGTGGTCGCCCACCGACTTTATATACGAACTTTTGCGAGGCTCCTAAACTACTCCCTTTGCCTACAATTGTTTGTTTCTTTTAGAGTTAAGGATACAACCAACGAATTTCGCTGCTCTCACTCAGCTATGGATGCCTTATAGACTAGTTTATGGAAGTCCGTAATCTCCAGGCAAGCTACTTACGTCTTAATGCGATTTGCAACCCATCCTAAAACCTTTCCACCCTTATGGCTTCCATAGAGAGAAGGTGAGGGGCAAACCATCCTAACTCCAAAAATCTGGCAACGTACTGTTCTACCATCATATTTCCTTTAACCTCATATTCCTTGTAATCTCCTAGAAATATCAGTTGTCAAGTTTTTTCTTGAACTTTTCCCACAAAATCCTTCCCGTGGCTCCTAGTTCCATAGACAAGTTGCCTCTAGGTCTACCACACAACTGCTTCTCCTTGGAGTAGGTAACTTGCATCTAGCACCTTTTGATACTAAGTGCATCCGCACACTTCAAACATCATTTCTATGTTGGATAGTTACCTTTTCGCCCTTACCAGTCCCTCGTTTCTAAAGAATCTTGGGTAACAATAAGCAAAAAATCACTTGTACATCCATCCCCTTCTTTCTCTAGGGGTTCCTACTGACTGTACTTGCATATGACAGAAACACATCTCATATTGTTTTTCCAACATATTCGATATCCAGTTTAGCGCTCTAGCTAGTTCCTCACCCCTTCCTTCGTCAGACAATCCTCCTTCATAATCACTCGGTGTCACTCTCCACACGGAACTCTTGGTCGCACCATCGTTAAATCCTGCCACATAGGTCAAGCCTATTACATACTATCCCACCTCACCATCTTAAGCATAGTTCAAGCTTAATGCTAGAATGTTCAACCTATCATACTATATCACTCCCATTTTTTGGTGCAGCCCAATATTTCTAAGAGTTACCTAGAGTCATGCATAAATGTGCAATTGTGATACTAGGACTGTAAATAATTTGAGGTCCGTACTGACAAAACCAACCAAACCAGACTGAATTCAGTCCCAAAATTTGAGGTCCCAAAATATGTGAACCGATGAAATTCAGTCCGATCCCAGGGTCTACAAATTTTGGACCGAACTAGACCAAATTGGACCAAACTCTTATATATTTTTTAAAATTTTAATATATTATTTTTATATAATAATTATATAAGTTAATGAGGTAATTTCATATAATTTATTATCATTGGCTATATAAAATAATATATGCTATCAATTAATAATAAATCATAAATCATAAATCATGTAATAATTTATTTCATTATATGTAAATAGTTAATACATCATACATTCATATACTCTACTATTTACACTTAATTAAAATAATTAAGTAATTTTTTTAAAATACCTAAGTTGCAAGCAAGCATGAATAATAAATAATTTATGTACAATGAAATTATTTTATAATCATTAACCATATATAAAATGTATAACATTATTAATAATTATGTATACTAAAGAGTAAAGTCTAAATTAGTAAGTAGTACTATCAATATCATAAATATAATTATAGTAAAATATTTTTTTAATGAGTTAGTTACATAATCCACATTAATATTCACTTAATTTTAATTTAGAAATTTAAATAATTTTTTATTAATTTATATGGTGCCCCCATCCCCCGCTTGGGATTAGGCTGTGACTGAAATGTCAGACATGTAATATATGACTACATACCTCTCGTACATGACAAATAATATGCAATGCTCCTAGGTATACTAGCAGTATGCAATAATTAATACAATGAAAAATATAAGATTCGTGTAAAACTAGGCAACGCCTAAAGCAATTTCCTTAGCACATGGTATCGTAAAACTATATATAACCCAAACATTACCTTCGACATAAGATTTCATTTCAAAAGTACCCAAATGAAAGATATGTTCATGTTTTCCAAAACACGAGACCATCAAAAACTGTTTTCACAGAATTAAAACCTCAAGTCATGTCTTTTCACCACAAACATTTTTTGTTCCCAATCTCTTCATTACTATGGCTCCATCTGGAGACAAGCACCAAAAGATCTCATATGAATTTTGAGGCTCGGGTGCTAGAAGTCTTAAGTCCTTTGCTATCTCTTTTGCCTCAACCATAGTCTTAAAAGCTTGCTCAAGGAAAGTTGGTACTTGGTCCATATTCCACCAAAATCTTAAATTATTCGTTGGGTTGGTAAGCATAGCATCAATCTCAGCCTCACTAATGTTAGCTAATATTTTCCTGAAAAGCCGGGCCGTGTACTTTAAAATGTCCGCAGTAAAGTCATGAAAAACCTTCACGGTGAACTCATCCTTTATCATGGAGCCATCTAGGTTCATGGTCCTATGGAGTCTGGGGTACCTGTAAAAACTTATACCATTCCGGGTGGAGAATAGTAGTGAAAACTACCACAATAAGATTTCAAAAAATCTCAGCAAGTAAGTACACAACATACAATGATTAACATAAGCATACAAGTGGCAAACTGTGGAATGCGTGCATGAACATATACTTGACACATGACGTGACCCAAAACTTAACATATGCACTTGACCTTTTTTAAAAGACGTAATAGATTCTTTAGACTTATCGAAAAAACATTCCTTTGACATCATTTCATATCTTGTTAATCACGTGATCCAGATCATATCATATCATATCACGTGACCCGTATCATGTGAGCTCATTGTCTTGTTATTATAATAGATGATGGACACATCACAACTTCTCTATACACCACGTGTTCTCGCTAGTTACCACACCACCAACAGTCCATGCATCGTGATAAATATGTCTTATTCATATTCATTATAACACGACAATACTTCGTCGAGTTATTAGCCTTAGTCATGGCACCCACTAGCGTTAGTACTACCTCGTTCCGACATCCTTTCCAAAAAGATCCATTCGAGGCACGCCGACGGTTCTTTATCAATTCAGAGATTACCACTCTATTCTTAAGCACTCTAGAGTGGACAAAAGAGTTCCACCAGGATATTCTCCCGTCTCAGCATTTGGGGTCGTAATAAAATATTTTTAAATACTTTTCTTTTTCTTTTAAAAGGACTATTTACCCAAATGCATGTGACATGAGACTTAAAACGTGACCTTCTCATGCTAAACATATGACATGTGAGATGCCATGCATGAACTCATTAAACATAACATATTCAAATCAAGGCATGATGACGTAGGATATGTGAAATTTCAAAACAACTTCATAAACATAGAAGAATATGTCTTGGCCGAAACATCAAAGGCATGTAATATAGAGAAATTTCATTTTAACATGTTCCATACTTGAAGCATAATAGAAAATAATTATGGTATGGATGAATCAAACATAAAATCATAGCAACATCATAAGAATCGAAAACACATAACATCACAATAACTGAAACTTCATGATATTTGAAACATCAACATAACCTAAAGCAAAACCAAAACATAACCATGTGATTCATGGCATTTTCAACATAGATCCGAATCATATAACTTCTCTCATGATCTTGTACAAAGTCAAAACAATATATTCAACTAAGTAAAACATAGATTAACAATCAAAGTTGATAATAACAATGAAATATTTACACAAATATATACGTATGTTAGCCAAACTAGATTGAGTGTATACTTACAAAAATTTTTCAAGAAAACAAATAAAAAGTTGTAAATTGGATGTACAACTCGTTAGAACAAGGGTTTCAAAAACCCTAATCCGTGTGCATGAGTGTGTGTGGTTTTCGGATTATCACTTTTTCTTGAAAACTTCAAGACCATTAGGTTCTAGGGTTTTTAGACATGAAAACCCTTCAAAATCTGTGTGACTCTTGGCTAGATCTTAAACATGTGTGTAGTTCATGTGGATGGTCAATTGTGTGGAGGATCTAAGCCTTCAAAATCTAGGCTCCCCTATTTTCTTGAAAACCTTAGGTTACTTCAAGACGAAATAATCTTGAACTAGTTTGTGCTTTACAAGAATCTATAACTTTTTGGAGATTTCATCATCTCCTTGAGTTAGGCATGAGTGGTGTGAAGAGGAAAATAAAAAATACTATATTCTCACCGTAGCTTCCTTCTTACTAGTGTCGTGATCCTCTCTTAGGCATAGAGAAGAGTAGTCTCTCTTGTTTGGTTGAAAAAAAGTGAGAGAAATGATAAATTTTCAAGTGTTGGTGTGAAGTGGTATGGAGAATATGAGAGCATAAGCAAATTTCAAAAATGGCAAGGGAAAGAGAACCCTTGGGCATGTGTCTCTCTTCCCTTTTTATAGAATTCTTCTCAAACTCTCATTCATTTCTTATGGTCCATTTGATGAAAGACAAGTGTACTCTCCTTCTTCCCTCTAGTCGAATGTCTCTTCCCCTTCCAAATCATTGGATTGTCTTGGAAAGGTAGAAATGTTGCTTGTGGCGTGTGGCCCTTGTCTTGGCTGAATTCTTTTGTCCTCCAATACCCTTCCATTTTCTTCTAGATGCAATGTATCTTAGGGTAGAAAGGTAAATCGATCACCAAGTCTCTTCATTTTTCAAAAAGTGAAGTTTTGCATGTGTGACACATGGCATAGGCGTATGCCTTGCCCTAGCCATCCACCTCCTTCCTGAATTCCCATGGTGATTCTTCATCTCCTAATGCCCTTTCCCTTGGTGACTTTTTACTTAACAATGATCCCTTTTGTAATTGTAAGGTGACAAGTGGCGTGTGTGAGTGTCTTTGGGTGTATGGCGAGGGTAGGTTAGTCATTTTGTGTAACTGTCCCTTCCTATTCCTTCTAGAAACTCCTTGCATAGTTGACAAGTGGCAAGGTCTTAAGAAAGCTCTTGGGTGGGCGTGTGTTGTAGGAAACTAGGGGTGTAACCGGTCCGGTTGTGGACAAAATCTTGGACCGAACCGGTATGACCGGTTTTGTATTTTTCAAAACCGATTACGCACCGGTTACCCTCCTAAACCGGTACTTCCGGTTTTACCGATTTTCTGTCTGATCCGGTTTTTCAGTTTTTTTAAAATGTAAGTTTGACATTTTGTCATTAGAAATATGTTTAAAAAAAACTGTTTTAAAAAAATCTATTATACTTTTATTAATCTATATTAAACTATTAATATAACTATAACTATAGTCTATATTAGACTATTAGTACAAGTTATAAACTTATATATTAGTATAGCTATATAAATTATTAGACTATATAATAGTATTAATATTAGACTATTAGTATAGCTATATATTAGTATATATTAGTATTAGTGATAAACTATATATTAGTATAGCTATATAATACATGATCAATTACATTTTCATTTTTAAGATTAAACTTTTATTTTATAATAACATTATCTTATATATAATTATATTAATAGTATATGATCAAACCAATTACAAATGTTCATATTTAAAATTAACATTTTATGTTATATTTTATAAATTATAATATGAGATTATTTCATATATGATATATAATTATATATAAAAATTTCACATATAATTATACATTATATATAAAACTTATATATTAATATATATAAAATATTATTTTTTATATATTTTTTATCAACCGGTTCGGTCCGGTCAGAAAAATCTTAAAACCGGAATCAGACCGGTTCCAACCGGTTTATGAATTATGAGAACCGGTTCCGGACCAGACTGGTTCAAAACCGATAAAACCAGTTTGGTCCGATCCTGTTTCGACTGGTTTTCTAGTTTAAATTTACACCCCTATAGGAAGCCGAACCCTCATTTTGTCACTTGGGCTTCCCTATGCAAATCCCTTGAGAAAATCCCTTTGTCTTCCCTAGGCGCCACTTCCCTATGCAAATCAGTCTTCGAACTCAAACTCTTGCCAAATGGCATCGTGTAGGCTTGTTAGGTGAGTTGGCCGAATGTCTTTTGGCCTTCTCTAGGTCATTTCCTCATCCTTTCTTCTAGAACGCCTCTTGCATGAAAGACATATGGCAATCAAGTTAGGGTTGGCATGCATGTCTTCCCTTGGCTTCCCAAACACATTTCTCTCTCTCCTTTAGTCCACTATCATGTCTAGGTTCATAGTGCTATGCATGCATGACACATGACACTAGTAGCAATGGCTTTTGGTCATGGGCCATACGTTTCTAGGGTTTTTGGGCTTGGGTTCTTATGGTGTCTGAATATACATGGGATTGGTTGTCCTTCTCTTGAGCTTGGATTGCTATCTACAAATCCAAAGCCTATATCCAGCTAGATCTAGTCTTATGGCCCAAAAATAATACTAAGGCAATGAAAATAATTATGGATGTAATATAGTCATGTTTCGGGTTATCATAATTTATTTGAAAAAAAAAAGATGAAAAAAAATCAAATAATTAGGCCAGACCAGACTTGACTGGACCAGATTGATAGCTATTGGTCTAGTCCATCCCTATGAATGTTCAGTTCGGTCTGATTTGGTAAAAATAATGGACCGAAACACCAGACTGGATCGATTTACACCCTTATTTGATACCAAGTTGTGGGGTCTCATCCCTCATGAAAGATTAGGTGAAGTTCCGTAGTGCCAAGAATGCTGGCCAATCAGTCAACACGTAGAGGAATTGTCAGGCTTGCAATAATCTCGATGGAAGCACACGTGTGAAAATTTTGATTTATGACAACATAGCAGAATGTAAACGGAACACATTGAGGTTACAAAGTAAACAAATATGTACCAGAATACTAAACTTCATACAAAAGGGGCTTCTCGTCCTTCATAAATCTCAAAACATTATATTGTCCAGATACATAAAGTGGTTGCCATAGGCTACCAATAAAATTACAAACATTAGCACTAGGCTCGGTAATGTACATCCTACGAAAAGCACTAGAAAACTACAACGAGTTTTGGTGCCAATACGGGTCCTAGTCTTCTCAGTTAGGACTCGGGCGGAATTGACTCATCTTCCTCAAGGGCCATGCTAGGGTCTAAACTTACATTAAAGTCTATAGTCTTGAGAAGGAAACTATAGGTAGGTTAGGCACCTAGGACAAAACTGTTAATGAAAGATAATGCTATCAAAGATGCTATGAAAACATTCATGTAAATTTTGGAAGACCACGTATCTGCATGGGGAGGTATCACCTTTTCTCTTGGCTTTACATGCATCCTCAAAACTTGGTGAGAAATCACACTCTCAATGAATACATGTGTACCTATAAGCTTGACGAGAAATCACCCTCCAAGGACGTGGCTCTTCCTTATGCAAATAGACAAAATCTCAATAGTACTATTATAACGAGGAGTTACCCATCTCCATATAAGTAGAAAACCTATAAAAACTAGTATTTAGCTTGTTTAAGCTTTCAGCCAGGTATCAATATTTCTCCACACGATATGCTCATAGGTATATAGTTGCTCATAGGTGCACACACTTTGCTCATAGGCACTTGAACTGAAACTTGTCACCTTGGGGATGCTACTCTATCTGGCCGCGGCCAACTCGAAGACACCATCATTCCAACTATTAGGTGAGGCCATTTACATTGTAATGCTAGGCAGAATGGTCCCAAGGAATTCTCTATCATGTGCTATGAATAGAGACTGAGTCCACAACCACACACACACACACCCCAATATCCAAGGTTCTCACATAGAGTCTCATCATCAGTTGTAGAAAATAGTTAAAACATTGAAAACATTGAAAGAATTAGAAATTAGCAAGTAAATATAACTAGAAAGATAGTGCTTGAAATATGTATTTATGCTTGTAGAAAAGAGAAAAGATTACAGAAGTAATGTAATGCCTTTTACACAACATTCACTCCTCATTACCCAACATTGTCTTAGAAGTTAACCTACGTTCTAACATCAGAAGCTCTCTCAAGCCCTTTAGTGAATAAGGTATTAAAAGTGAAATCTTGTCCCACATCTAGATCATTTAAATAGAGTGAGAATGTCAGATGTTCTTTTGATGTATCTCTGACTTCAAATATTTTTGGATAGGAGTATTTCATTCTTGTCTCGTCATACTACAAGATGACAGAGATAGGTGACCAGTGTGATGCCCGTCCTTGTAGTGGGACTTTAAAAAATAGTTTTATTAATGAAACAATAATTAATAAACTTTTTTTCTAAAAAAAAAAAATTCCTTTCTTCCCCAGGATATAAAAGTTTTATAGTTAAAATTTAAAACTTGCTTTGAAAATTTAAAAGAGATTTTATAGTGGAATTCGTTAAATTAAAATATAAAGTTCATTTTACAAAATATGAGCTCATCCATTATTTAAAACAAGTCCTTTACAAAAGATGCTTTCATACATAACATAAAATGGGCCTAGGCTATTGTCACTTTTTCCTTAGGACATGTCTATCTTGATGCTTCGTCTTCATTTTATTCCTAAGATGGGGAGGGACGTATATAAAAATAAAATGAGTTGAATACTCAATAAGCATTACTTTATACTATAAAAATATACTAACTTAGGAATTTATTTATGTATTCATCATTCATTTACATACTTTATTTAAAACATTTATTTTCTTTTGAAAATATTACAAGGTGTAGGGTTTTTCTTTCAAAAAGTTTTCATTCCTCATAAAATATTTCTCACATCTTGTACATTCCTTCATAAAGAGATAAAACATTTTATACATTCAATTAACTCTTATCATCTTCATCTGGCTGGTACACACTGTCACGTCTTATGTGTTAGGATTAACGATTTCTTAAACTTGGACTTCGCCTGTTGCCACATGTTAGGAATCCATTTCTGTTAGGATGGAACCATTGGATACACTACCAATGGAACCGATTCTGCATTGCAATCTGCCCCTCTCCTCTTGGTACCATCATTCATTTTCTCATCGTCATTATGTAGCTTCATTCATTAAAACATTCCTTGCATTTCCTTTCCTTTCCTTTTCATTTCATTCACCAGTCAATTTCATTTTATAAAACATCATTTCATAGCATATGAATAAACATCATCATTTAAATGTCATTTTGAAGCATCATTTAAATATTGTTTCATAACATCATTTAAACGTCATTTCATATCCTCATTTAAATATTATTTCATAACCTCAATCATAAACATCATCATTTCATTTTATGGAACATAAAGATAATAGTACTACATATAACATTTATTTCACATGCACACAACTATTCTTGAGGTGCATAAAAAGGGACTACCAAAAAAGGCTGTTACATATATATACCTTAAAACATTAATACATTAGCATACTTTTATAAAATATGATCTACTTTCTAAGTAAACATTTCATTTTCATTTTTTATCATTTAGAAAATTTTAGAAGAGTATGGACATAATACTTATTTAGACTCCATGCCATTATCATTTCATGCAGTTCATTCATGTGCATGTCAGATGACAATCTATATGCATACATAACTTAATGTCAATTTCCTTTGCAAGTGCATATGCAACTTAAACTTAGAAATCCATAAAACTATCATTGACTTAAAGCTCATTTGGAGAGTGAGATGAGATAAAAATTTTGTGAATAGTTAGTGAATAGTAGTGAGATAATTTAAATTGAGTATTTTTTGAGTTTTAAAAAATGAGAGAAAAAAAGTTGAATAAAAAATATTATAAAATTAAAATATTGTTAGAGTATAATTTTATAATATTATTTTTGTTTAGGGATTTGAAAAAATTGAATTGTTTTTTATTTTTTGATTTAAAGTTTGGAAACGTTGTAATGATTAGTTTGAAAAAGTTGGAATGTTTGTATTTGAAATATATTTAGGAAGGAGATGTGATGAGATAAGATTAAAATTTTGGGATGAGATCTATTTTCAAACAAGTCCTTAGACTTCCTTTACTTAGACCCATCCAATTATTCAATCCATCCTCCCTACATTCTTTTATCACCATTTTCTAAATTCTCAAAAACCATAATTTGTGACCCACTTGAGGTCACATTCCCAACACATAGCATTCAACATCACATTCTTATCCTTTAAAGTGAATTTTCAACATTCACTTTAAAGGTTTAGTCACACTATCACCTTCATCATTCTCTCTCTACCTTTATTTCCGTTTTATAACTTTAACCAAGTTGTATAACCCATTCTTAACCAATACATACATCCTTTCTTCCATTCATGCGTCTTCATCTCGCTCTAGGACATGCCTTTTGTGTTAGGCGGAACCCTCATAATTGTAGATACTAAGTGACTGAAAGGACAAGGTGTGCATGTTCTTGCAACTTGCCTTGGTTTAATCCCGCAATCCTTCCTCTAGTAAGGGTCATTTATGTGGCGCTAAGCCATACCTCTAAGATAAGATGATATGACCTGCAAGTCCGTAAACTTTCTTCTGCAGGCTTACTCCATATATGACGTCTCTGGTGGAGTATAAGCATCTATGTATGACACCTGCCACCATTTGAGCACCTTCATGTTATCTCGTATAGCTCCTATATCTACATCAAGGTTGTTGTTGCCCATTATTCGCTCTTGTACGGTCAACACATCATTGCCTGGTGTCAAACAAACCATCTTTTATCGCCTTGTGCCATCCCGCATCTACCAAACTCTCTACAATGTGCTTCTTGCCTTATTTCTTGACTGGCTGCATATTGTTCGTCTTTTGTCGCTAGTATTTCACCCATGGGAATCCTTAAATTATATATTTTGTGATATAAATTCTTAATTCTTTAGTTTTCCCATGGAAAACATGATGGGGTCTCTCTCCTCACCCTCATCTCTTTCTCTCGCCCTGGTCAAATTCGCAGCCATGGAGGTCGACGGTGGTGTCGCGTTGGACTGCATGGTAGCTATGGGTGCCAACGGAATGCGTGGTGGTTGACTAGTTGGCGTCGGGCAAGCCGTTGGCATTGAAATGGTTGTGGGTAGCTGCGTCAGGTTGCCTGCCATTGGAGTTGGAATGGTTGTGGGTGGCTGCTGTCGGCGTCGAAATGGTTGTGGGTGGTTATGGCATGGGCGACTGGGCGTGTAGAAGGAGAGCGATGATGTATGTGTAACGCGTATAGCAGAACTTAAGCACTTGTCATAGGGTATTAGAGGTTGTTCTGATGTAATGGAATGCATTGTATTATAGTGTATAATGTGACGTGTCAAAACATTATTCGTTGCTGATCTATAGCCTAAAACGGACAGTACTGCTTTAAAGCAGAACTGATATAAGAATACCAACCAAAGATTTATTAGTAGTATTTTTTTGAAGGAAACCCGGAGTAGAGGATAACAACATAGGTGAATCCTGATTATCCAAAAAAAAAAAAAAAAAAACATAGGTGGATCGTGGTCCTTCGTGGATGGGTAGATTTGTGGCTACGTTCATGGGCAATATCGTAAATTCAGAACCAAATAGTCCTATCCGATGTATATCCTCCCCTGTTGTTCCCAAGTTTCAGGAAATCTCAACTTAAAAACAATTTAAAAAAATCTAATTTTATAATTTTTTCTCAAAATAAATAAACAAATCCCTAAATTAAAAACCCCAATCACCCCTATTCAATCAATAACGAATATTTTCTGCTCAAAAAAAAAAAAATCAATAACGAATATTTGATTTACAAATAAGATAAGTTGATATTAAAATTAAAAATTAATTAAAATATTTTTTAATATTATTTTTATTTTAAAATTTAAAAACATTAAATTCTTTATTTTACTTTATACATAAATTTAAAAAAATTATAATAATTAAATATAATAAAATGATATAAGATGAGAAGTTTTGTAAAATACCTTATACTCCATTTAGATAGTGTAAATGAATAATTATAAAAAGAATCCATTATTATTTATTATTTTATAATATAATAATAAAAAGAATCCATTATTATTTATTATTTTATAATTACTTTTTAACTATATTTTTATTATATTTTATTATTATTCAATATTTTTTCACAATTATTCACGCAATATCCAACATCACCTCAAACGTTAGACTCTCTCCCCTTCTCTCTCTTCCACACGGACTTTTCCTTTCCTTCGATTCACCCCTTTCCATTCATCCCTCTGCTTCTTCAAACCGTGCGCACGTGCTCAATTCCCTACTCAATTCGCTCTCTCTCGCCGACTACCTTCGATTCCTCTCTCCTACGTTTATCGAATCGGCGACCAGTCTGCGATCGTCGCGATTTTATCTCTGGAAGCTCAATAGAACGATTCCTCGCCTCCGATCGCCGCTGCTCCCCTCTCGTATGCTCGTCCCCAAAGGTTCGTATTAGGGTTTATCTCTACTCGTCGATGCGATTCATTTCGATTAGTCACCTCACCTAGGGTTTACTTACTAAAATTAGGAGAAAAATAAATTAATCAACTTCAGTCAATTTCTCAGTTACCTATTTGCCCCTGATTGTACTTTAGAACTACGATTGGTCTCTTCCTCATTTATTTCCATCCAATTGTTTTTTTTTCCTTATCACAAATTCATGCCATTTCAGTTAGTTGATAATTTGGGATTTGATTATTATGATTATTATTATTTGGTTAGTTTATGTGGTGTTTGACTGTGGTGGAACGAGCAGGAGATTGTAAGGTGGGGATCTGACTGAGTTATGCGGTGCTTGCTAGTTGGAGGTAAATGAGATGAATGTGCAGGCTCATATGTCGGGGGCGGGGCAGGTGCCCAATCAGCCAGGGCTGCCCCAGCAGAATGGGAGTGCGCTCGCTCAGCAAATGCATAATCTGGGTGGCGGCGGCGGGGGGCTGCGTACTGCAGAGACCGAGATGAACAGGGCACGTGTAGACATGCAAGACAAGATGTAAGGCATTCCACTTTTGTTGTTTTTCTTTCTTCTTCTTCTTCTTCTTCTTCTTCTTCTTCTTCTTCTTCTTCTTCTTCTTTTCTGTAGTTTGTTTCCCGTGCGCCTGTGAACTGTGTTTATGTTTCTACATAACTCAAGAGGTATTATGTTTGTTAAAACCCAGTATAATGCATTTTGAGTGCTATTCAATGCAAATTGAGAAGTATTACTATTAGTTTTTTGTACATTTTGTTGGTAGTCAAAATGTTTTGGGAGTCTGGGAATGACCTGTTGCATTTCGTGCTCTAGGTGATGGAAAACTGTTATGCATTTTAAGTATATTGTTAATAGCTATAATGTGTACTTAGAAGAGTGAAGATATGATCGCATCTTCTTGGGTATTTATATGCAGTAATTTCTATTATGGAATTTGTACTTTGAGAATTATGTAATTCTAGAGATTTTCCTCATTTATTTTCATAGATGAGATGAGTTGAGATAAAAGTTGAAAATTGAATAAAATATTGTTAGAATATATATATTTTTAATATTATTATTGTTTTGGAATTTGAAAAAATTGAATTGTTTATGTTATTTTTGTTTGGGAATTTGGAAAAGTTGTAATGATTAGATGAGATGAGATGTGTTGTGAAAACAAACGAGGCCTTAATTTTTAATTTTTTTTTTCGATTGTAAAGTTATATATGCACCAAACGGGGTCATGACCAGCCACTCCACCCCATTCTGGCGGGGGTTGGTGCCACTTGAGCTAAAAGCTCATCTACTTCATTAGGAAAAAAATTAATATTAATGGAAGAAAAGTGTTTTGCAAGTGGAAGAAAACTGCAAATAGATTTTTTTCCCAATTTGCAAGACATCTGCATTCTACTTTCTGTACCGATAAGATGGATTACCAACAAAAAAAATATCTGATATATGTATATATGCCATGAACAAACTTACGTAAACCCTAAGGAAACCGCCGCCACCCTTGCCGGCGAGTGACCTCTCACCGACGTCATAGATAAAGCCGACGGGCTCCGGCGACTTCGCTGAGGGCTTTCCGACGTCGGTCCTGAGGAGAGAGAAACCACCACGAGGCGTGAAAACTCTTAAGGAACCAGATCTGCCGCCACCCACCCTTGCCGGCGAGAGACACCACATCGTCGGCACAGATAAAGCCGACGGACCTCGCCGACTCCGCTGAGGGTCGTCCGGCGTCGGTCCAACCTCCGGCGTCCTAGATCTCGCGATTGTGTCTCTCAGAGTACTCCGGCGATCCTTCCGAGGTCGTGCCGTCGACTCAGAAGGCTCCGGCGAGTACTCCGGCATCTCCTGTGAGTACGATTAGCAGCTGGAATCCAAGACAACTCTATTGCTTGCAATGAGCACGAACTGGAGTCCAGCCATCTCTGCAGTGCTTGCAGCTCCCAACGGGCTTCTGATCTAGTTTCTGAGATGAGGAATGATTGTGTTGAAGAAGGGGAGTGGGTCAGTAAGGGTTCTTCTATGGAGTTGGTCATAGAATTTAAATCCTTTACATTGGTGAAGGAGGGGAGCATGTTGGCCATTACTGAAAGGAGTCGAAGGGTGATATCTAAGTTGGTTCTGGGCTCAACAACAGTACAGTGGCTGGCCAAGGCCATGGAAGCGTGCACAAAGGATAAGAAACAAGATTTTTTCTCCACTGTCCGAGAAGGTCGAAGCAGTTTCACGGTGCATCGTTGCTCGAATGCTCGAGGACGTTATATGGCGGTGGAGGAGTATGGTGGTGGGGGGAGGAGGAATTTTATTTTCATTCCTGAAGAGGGGGGCAGTGGTTGGAAAAGGATGGGGGAGGTGCTGCATCATTTTTCTTTTGGCAAGAGAGGAAGTGAAGGCTTGGAAGGACAAGGTGCTGGAGGTGGTGTGGCAGGGAGGGAGAACATGGAGAAAGATCCAAGTACATCCTCGTGGGCGAGGCGATCTTATGCGGCAGCTCTAAAGACGGGTCATGTTTCGGAGGTTCAGAGTGTGGGGGGGCCGCAAATCATGCTGCAAGACCAGCTTGTCGATATGCACAATTCTTTGAAGGAGATGGAAACCCAACTTGTCAAGTTGAAGGCAGCGATAACTCTCTTGTCTACGAAAATAGACCGGCTTTCAGCTGGAGGCAATAGGGTGGTAAGAAACATGATAGGCCCGAATCCTTTTAACTTAGAAAAAGGAAAACGGAAGATTGGATTCGGCCCTGTCCCTATAACCAGATCCAAGAGAGTATGGCGGGTCAAAAGGAAATCAGGGTTATTTGAAGCGGGGTCTACATCGGGTATTGGCGTAGAGACATCAGTAATGGAATGTCACTCGCCTCGTGTAACACATGATAGATCGATAGTTGGTTTTACACCTTTGGTCCTAGAAGAAACCATGGCTCCCTCGTCAGAGTTGAAGGAAAAGGGTGTATTGTCAAGGCCTGAAGGAGATGTAGGATCCACTATCACCCCAGAGGTGAAGGGACTTGTTGTCACCCCAGAATCTCCAATGGGGACCCCGACACCATTAGAGAGAACCAATGGAGTTACTGGAGAACCAATGGATTTGACATTGGTGCCTTATGTAGAGGAATGTCTAGAGTCGGGAGTGCAGTTAGATACGGTGGCTCCCCTGGTCTCTCTTCCTCCAATAGCGGATTGGATTTTGCCTAAAGTTAACGAGATTCAGCAGTTTGTGGGAATTTCACATGGAGGATGTGAAGACCAATTTAAAGAACTAATTACTGCGATCGAGGCAAGCCGCACGCTTGAAACCAAAGCAAGTTTCAAGAAAAACAGGGAGTTACAGCGTCTTTTTTCGACAATCAACTACGACGCTAAGGGTGGTAGCTCATCTAGAGGGAAGTCTTAAGGGAGGGCATTGTGAAGAAGGGGGGAATCAAGGTGTTAGGGTTGGTGTTCAGGAGTTTTACTTCTACGGGAAGCTAGGGGTTGGGTCGGGTCTGATGTATTTTGGGTGGTTTTTTATGGACTTTTTGGGTCTTTAGGGGCTTGTTGGGTCATTTTGGGCAAGGTGTTTTCTTGTATACTTTTAGTGTACTTGGTTTCTCCTTTTGATATATAAAATATTTTTACTTATCAAAAAAAATATATATATATGCCATGATTTTCTACTTTCGGTTCTAAACCCTAGTTAGGTACTTCTCATGTATATATCCTGTGTACTTGGGCTATGCCTTCCTTTTTTATGAATAAAACTTCTTGATCACCCATCCCAAAAAAAAAATGTATATATGTCATCTATTGTAGGAGGAACATGCAAATATATGTCTAGACTTGTGTGGTTGAATGGATGAAATTTGCTGGTGTGATTTACTAGCCTTTAGAGCAGGTGCAATCACCTTATATAATGCAGTCACCTTTATATTCTCAATGTTCTTATGCGCACTTTAATGCTTTGGTTCTCAGCTATTGTACTTGATGGAAACAATGTTCTCATGACTTTCTTTCCTTAATTTAGAATGTATCTAGGTGTTTTACTTATATAAAAAAAGAATGTATCTAGGTGTTTTCTTCTGTATACTTCCTGTGTACATGGGCTATGCCTAGTTCATTCGTATGAATAAAATTTACTTCTTACTTATCAAAAAAAAAATATTCTCGATGTTCTGTGGTTTATTAAGCCTTTCTTCAGTTTTTTTAATTATTATTATATTTTATGTGGGGGAATGGGGCTTGATCGTTTGTAAGATTCTTTGGGCTGCTATTGAACCATTGTTGAGATATTGTCATCTAATATGCCCTTGGCATGCTTGTAATATAGTTGTGTTTTTACCATCATCTGAGAACATGCTTTTGATATGTGTGCATTTGTTGATTATTGAATAATGAGAACATTCTATTATCTTGTTTTCAGCTTCTATATCTTATCCCAGCGGCAGCCACGTCCAAGTGAACAGGCAAGAAAGAAGTTCAAGGATATAGCGAAACGTCTAGAGGAGGGTTTATTGAGATCAGCTCATACAAAGGTATTATTTTTTTAATTTTTATAGTGTTGGTTGGAGATATCTGTCTTACGCGACAGTATATTATTCCTCGTTTAACATTTCTAATATTCTCATAGGAGGATTACATGAACCTTGACACATTGGAGAGTCGTTTGCATAATTTGATTAAACGCCCACATTTGAGTAATCAGAATCAACAATATCCGCAGCTTGTTAATTCTTCCTCTGCCATTGGTACAATGATACCGACACCTGGCATGTCACACAGTGCAAACTCAACCATGGTTGTTGCATCTTCTGTTGATACTTCCATGATTTCTTCTAGTGGAGGTAATAGCATAACGCCTACAACTGTTAACACTGGAAGCCTGTTACCAACTGGTACCGGTGGCATGCGCGGCAGTTCATTTAACAGAGCTGATGGTAAGTGTTATTAAGTCTCTTGTTGAGGCTATTGGTTTTACTTCTTTGTATCAGTAACACAGTCTATTCTTACAGGTCCATTGCCTAATGGATATCAACAATCTCCTGCCAGTTTTTCCCTCGGTTCTGGTGGGAATATGTTACCATTGGGTGCCCAAACAATTACAAGTCAAATGATTCCAACTCCTGGATTTAGCAATAGTAACAGTAATAACTGCAACAACAACAGCAACAATAATCAATCTTACATGAACTTGGAATCTTCCAATGGTGGTGGGTTTTCCACTGTTGAGTCAACGATTGTTTCTCAACCACTGCAACAAAAGCAGCATCTTGTTGGTCAAAATAGCCGTATATTGCACAACCTTGGTAGTCAAATTGGCAGTGGTGGAATTAGGTCTAGCTTGCAGCAGAAGGCTTTTGGGTTTCCAAATGGGGCTTTAAATGGTGGTTTAGGGTTGATTGGGAATAATTTACCACTTGTGAATGAACCCAGCATCTCTGATAGCTATCTTACTGCTACACCTTATGCTAATTCACCGAAACCTTTGCAGCAGAACTTTGACCAGCATCAACGGCCATTAATGCAGGGTAATCTCTCTCTCTCTCTGGCTTCTTTTATTGGTGTTATATCATACATCATGTGGGAAGATTGATATATATTTTGGCACAAATAAGCATTCTCACAACAAAGACTTCAATGATCAGGTGATGGATTTGGAATGAGCAATTCTGATTCTTTCGGTTCTGGACACTTCTACGGTGCTGCAACATCTGTCGGATCAATGATGAACACTCAGAACTTTAATTCAGTTAGCCTGCCGATGATGTCCAAAACCAACTCTCCTTTGATAAGTAATCAGTCAAATTTGCAAGTGGCGAACCAGGCTGCCTTTACAAAGCCTCATTTAGTTGATCAATCTGAAAAGATGAATTTCCAAGCTCCAATAACTTCTAGAGACAATCTACTACATTCTCATCAACAGCAGCAATTTGTTCAACAGCAACGCCAACAGAAGCAGCAAAGTCAGCAGCACCAGCATGTGTTGAACAATGATTTTGGCCAGTCTCAGCTGAGTTCCAATCTTGGTAGCCAAGTGAAGTGTGAGCCTGGAGTGGAGCAACACAATGAGGTTCTGCACTCACAAGTTTCTGAACAGTTCCAATTGTCTAACATGCAGAACCAATTCCAGCAGAGCTCTGCTGAAGACCCATCCAGGGGTGCTCAACATCTCTCTCTGCCATCTGGCCAGCATGATAACTGCTCATCACTGTCTCAAAATTGTCAAAAAATGCAACAATCGCTGCATCCAAGCCATTTGGTTACAGATTCTCAAAGCGATTTTAGCTGCCTTTCTGTTGGAGCACAATCGGAATCAGCACTGCCAGAATGGAAACTGCAATCACAAGACAGGAACCACATACCAAGGATCTTGCCACTTGAGCAGCATGTCCAAGAGGATTTCCGTCAGAGAATATCCATGCAAGATGAAGCTCAATGTAACAAGTTATCATCAGAAGGATCCATTATTGGTCAAATTGCTGCTGATAGAAGCACTGCTGAGCCCCCTAAACTAAGTGGTGTTGCAAGTAGATCTGGTACCCTAAACCTTGAACGGTACAGAAATCAACAGAGGTGGCTTTTGTTTTTGCAACATGCTCATGCATGCCCATACCCCAAAGGAAAATGTCCAGCACATCACTGCATAACTGCTCAGGAACTGTTGTCACACATTGGTAAATGCAGGCTAGCATCATGCCCAAATCCTCACTGCCGTCGTACCAAGGGCTTGCTTGAACATCATAAGACATGCAGGAACCCAGGTTGCCCTGTTTGTGTTCCCGTAAAAAACTATAAACGTGTACAAATTTCAGCAAGATTGAAACCACATTCTCGAGCAGAGTCTGGTTCTTGTTTGCCGTCCTCGATTAGTGCATCCTGTAAATCCTATGACACCGCTGACAGCTCAGCTAGATTGATATCAAAGACTCCCTCAGTTGTTGAAGCTTCAGAAGATCTACAACCTCTAAAACGCATGAAAATTGTGCAGTCATCCCAATCTGTTATTCCTGAGAGTGAAAGTTCAGCATATAGTCAACTCCATGGTTTGCAGAATGTTCACCTTCAAGATAATAAACATCATGACATTTGTATGCCTATTAAAGCAGAGTTTCCAGAAGTGAAGAAGGAAGTTGCTGAAAGTTCTGGACAGGAAAGTCTTATTCAGATGAAAGAAGATGTGAGTGACAACTGCAAACGAGGGCCTGATGGTGAACCTATTGCATATGCTGAGCCTTTTGCTTTGTCTAAGCAAGAAAATATTAAACTTGAGAAAGAGATTGATCCAGCTAAGCAAGAAAATTTGGCACAGCCACCCGAACTTGTGTCTGGTACCAAGTCTGGGAAGCCAAAAATAAAGGGTGTGTCATTGACTGAACTTTTCACTCCCGAGCAGGTTAGGGAGCACATTATGGGTCTCAGGCAGTGGGTTGGCCAGGTAAGTTAATGATTTTTCTATGCAAGCATTGGATTCCGTTCCTTTTTTTTTTTTTGAAAATGAGTAAATTATTGGAGGGCACTTATCAAAAAGTAAATTATTGGAAGATATTTACCATACGTTCTTTTAAGGCACAGTTGTAACCATTTGGATTTCTTTTCTTTCTTCCTTTGTTGTTTGTTTTTTAAACTGAGGTTTGCTAGAGTATTATCATCTAATTGGGTGGCCTTTTTTTAGAGGAATGTAGGGAGTCCATGTTTTGTTTTCACATCAATAGCAATTACATTTCTAACTCTGTTACCTCAACTTTTTTTGATATTGTAATTTATCATGATGCTAACATGTCTGGTTGTCTTCAAATAATTTCGCATTATACCCTGTTTTTGGTAGAGAGGGTTGGTGTTGCCCTCATTCACATAGGAATTTTTGGATTGGAACCCATATTGATAAGTGCAAATATTAATAAAATTCTCTTGAATAACCTCTTGAGCATGACCTGTTGAGAACCCACTATTAGGCAGGAAAAAGTGTTATTACTTTTCCGTAGTTCCTATTAATTCTATACAATTGGAGTATGTATCATGTATATCCTCCCCTTACTTTCACATATGTTTGTTCCTTTGTTGGATTTCTGATCTTTTGTCCGGACACGAGATGTGATGTGATCTTCTTCTTCTGCACTCTTGACTTGAAAATTTCTCACATTCATATATATTTTTTCCATACTTGAGAGTACAGGAGTACAAGTATCCTTCATTTTTCTTCCCCCACCTTAAGTTGAAATTTTTAACATGCATGCATCTTTTACGTACCTGTATCAAAGGACAAATACCCCACCAAATATCCTGCCATTTCGTTCCCACCTTTAAGTTGACAATTTTTCACATGCGTATCTTTTAACATGCTTTGTATCAGAGGAAAAACTTTTTTTTTTTTATAAGTAATAATATTACATATATTTATATATATATATATATTAATAGGAGTAACCAAGTACACTAGATATCAAAGGAAAAACTTTCATACGTAATTGTTTCTCTTTTTTTTTTTTTTTTTGCAAACTTACATTTCAAAATGTTTCCTTTTTCTAGTCCATTACAGCTTTTGTTTTGCGTATCTTCATCCTTTCTTTTGTTATTATTATTATTATTATTATTATTATTATTATTATTATTATTTATAGAAAATGTCCAAAAATCCTTGGTTGCTATGCACTGGGTATAATTAATCCCCCTGTTCACAAAAAAATGTAATCTTCATCCTCTATTATTAACTTATTGGTTATTAACACTTTTGTTTGTTGAAAGTCACTGTACAAAAAGCCAGGATGAGGATCCTTGTGCTCATGCTTATTTAAAATATTGTAGAACTATGTTTTGCTGGAGAGATGGATAGTTAGTGGAATGAGGTAGGGAGGGAGGGGGGGGGGGGTTTAGATGTTGAAGGGGAGGGTGAGATATAACGAGTCTGCCTCCACCTCATGTTGTTTGGTAAAAGGGAATGAAAGAGGAAGAAGATGAATATGCATTTTATTTTGTTCCTGATTAAATGGTTTAAAATGCATGTGAAACCGATGTTCACTATATCCTTTAGAGGTCAGTTCTCGCTCTTGCAATCTACCCGCCTCTAAGTTGAGTTCTGTGTGCTGAAGGGACTTTGCCTCCCCCACCTTTGACAAACAATTCCTCCCACCAAATTTCTTTCAATCTTCCCACCCCTCTCCATGCTGCAAGTATGGTGACTACTATGTCTTGCTTCTATGTGATGCAGTGAGTGCATTTATGTTTCTAGACAATAATCGAAAGTCAGTTATGGAAATTTCTATGTCAATGTTAACTGCTGTAGATACAGCAGATTGGTGGCCCAATTTCTTGTTGAGGCATATGATTTCAAAGGGTCTATTGCTGTTGGAATCGTACTCGTTTCTCTTTTCCTCTCTCAGAATATTGTATGAAATAACCCCAAGGGTAGCGCAATGGCCTTGGGGCGAGCAATATCAACCAGATGTCCTAGGTTTTGAAACTCTGCATTCGCACCTTGGGGCCATCGGACTAGGGGAATTTCCCTTTGAATTATCCGAGATGCACTTGTAGGAAACTCCTTGAGGGCTTGTGTACACCCAGAACTTGGGACTGTCTGTGCCAATAAATAAAAAAAGAGTATTGTATGAAAACAATTGTTATCTGTATAGTCAAGTGAATTAGATGTAATAAACCCAAAAATAGATGATAACTCATTATTCTCCCATTTATAGAGTAAAGCAAAGGCAGAAAAGAATCAAGCAATGGAGCATTCAATGAGTGAGAACTCTTGTCAGCTGTGTGCTGTAGAGAAGCTCACTTTTGAACCACCACCTACATATTGCACCCCTTGCGGTGCTCGCATCAAGCGAAATGCAATGTATTATACCATGGGTGCTGGCGATACACGGCATTATTTCTGTATTCCATGCTACCATGAAGCTCGCGGAGACACCATAGTTGCCGACGGTACTGCCATTCCAAAGGCAAGGCTAGAAAAGAAGAAAAATGATGAAGAGACTGAAGAATGGGTATGTTCTTTTTGGTTAAGCTTGTTTTGCATTTTATCGCCAACTGTTTGTATTAAACCCTTAATTATCTTGTGCAGTGGGTTCAATGTGATAAGTGTGAAGCTTGGCAACATCAAATTTGTGCTTTATTTAATGGTCGAAGAAATGACGGTGGACAAGCTGAATACACTTGCCCAAATTGCTATATACAACAGGTTGAAAGAGGAGAACGCACGCCCTTACCACAGAATGCTGTTCTTGGGGCCAAAGATTTGCCAAGAACAATTCTTAGTGACCACATAGAGCAGCGGTTATTTAGGAGACTGAAGCAAGAAAGACAAGAGAGAGCAAGGCTCCAAGGGAAAAGTTATGATGAGGTGATTGCATATATGATGCTTTCGTATAAAGTTTTTTTCTAGGTAATATGATCAAATTAAAGAATACGCAGTTCATCATGAGATGAATTGCAGTTTCTTTGCCAAAGAATGTCAATTGAAAGCTTCTAACCGATATTCACTACCTTAGAATGCATTAGCTTACGCTTATTGATCGTTGATCCCAACTATTACATCTTTTTTGAACTTTTATTAAAAGAAAAAGGCCATGGTTTTAGTTCATTGACACTATTAAATTATATTATATAATATTTGTTATTAAATTATTTCCAAACATTGATATTGCTAGGTTTCTGGAGCGGAAGCGCTTGTAATCAGAGTTGTTTCATCTGTTGACAAAAAGTTGGAAGTGAAGCAGCGATTTCTTGAAATTTTTCAAGAAGAGAATTATCCGACCGAGTTCCCCTATAAATCCAAGGTGTGGAGAATCTTCCTGAGTTTCATACATTCTCTAACAAAGATGAGCTTTTTTCGTTGCTAGTAACATTAGATAGCTGTAGTAGCTTACGCGTTAAGCCATTCTTTTTTTTTTGGTTCCAGGTGATTTTGCTTTTTCAGAAGATTGAAGGTGTAGAAGTTTGCTTATTTGGCATGTATGTTCAAGAATTTGGGTCTGAATGTCAATCCCCAAATCAGCGCCGTGTTTATCTCTCGTACCTAGACTCTGTGAAGTATTTCAGGCCTGAGATTAAAGCGGTTTCTGGAGAGGCTCTTCGGACATTTGTTTACCACGAGATTCTGGTAGGTTCCAGACTTGCATTCTTTATTATCTTAATTGCACTTTCTCAAGTATACTTATCTGTGATTTGATTAGTATGAAATCTTCAACTGGAGCTATTGATCTTCACCTCTGCTTGTCCTTTCAGATTGGATACCTTGAATACTGCAAGATACGAGGTTTTACAAGCTGCTATATATGGGCTTGTCCTCCATTGAAGGGTGAAGATTATATTTTATATTGTCATCCTGAAATTCAAAAAACGCCTAAATCTGATAAGCTCCGGGAATGGTGAGCCTTGTGACTTTCATAAAGAATTTTGTGAATTATCTTAACAGCAGCTAGTATCCTATACTCATTTTGTTCTTTA
Organism: Cyclocarya paliurus; assembly: GCA_029856935.1. Lineage (NCBI taxonomy): Eukaryota > Viridiplantae > Streptophyta > Magnoliopsida > Fagales > Juglandaceae > Cyclocarya > Cyclocarya paliurus. The sequence continues at coordinate 23,698,703 of CM056954.1, forward strand.
ATCCTTGTTTGTTTGGAATTTTCTGTGTCAGGTATCTATCGATGTTAAGAAAAGCTGGCAAGGAAAACATTGTGGTTGATCTCACTAATTTATACGACCATTTCTTTGTATCTACTGGTGAATGTAAGGCTAAGGTCACTGCAGCTAGATTGCCATATTTTGATGGTGATTACTGGCCTGGTGCGGCAGAGGACCTTATTTATCAGATGCGTCAAGAAGAAGATGGTAAAAAACAGAATAAGAAAGGAACAACTAAGAAGACCATAACAAAGAGGGCTCTAAAAGCATCTGGTCAGTCTGATCTTTCTGGTAACGCATCAAAGGATCTGCTACTCATGCATAAAGTAATTTTTCTTCTTCTTATCTTCCAGCTTACTGTTTTCCTTGCTATGGGATTGTCGGAGTTGAGATAAATCAAATTCACTGATTATTTTAAAAAAGAAAAAGAAATATCTGTTTATATCAAATTCTCCTGTAGTTTGACGGCATCTAAATTGCTGGTGCTTGTTCTTATGAGACTTTTTTCCCCTCCCCAGCTAGGTGAAACGATTTCCCCAATGAAGGAGGATTTTATCATGGTTCATTTGCAGCATGCGTGCACACACTGTTGTATCCTAATGGTATCTGGAAACCGTTGGGTTTGCAACCAGTGCAAAAGTTTTCAGCTTTGTGAAAAGTAAGAATTCTGTAATCGTTACCTGCTGTCTTGCTACAGATGGTTCAATAAAATATATGCTACAGTTGTATATTCATAAGCGTTCTCTCACATGTTAAGCTGTAGTTTGGTCCACTTTTAGCAGTTTTTTTAATACAATATTTACAGATATGCCCATAGTTGAAGATACTGATACCACTATCACAAACTACTTAACATTTTGAATAAATTCGTTCACTTAAAATTTTCATTTATCCTGTAACTGATGTGCTAGAGCACAAATGGTTGATTTTAGCTGCGGAAGTTAATTAAGTGAAAATGAATATGGTTACCTGCTCACAAATGTTATATCTTTTTTTCTTCTCTAAGGTTTCTCCCTTGCATGTCATAATTTTGAAGAAATTATATATATTTTGGGACGGTTCATTTTTTAATGTTATATTTGCAAGGATTTCCTTTCAGGTTAGGGTTTCTTTTTTATCTTTGTTTATCATGTATGTTTCCTTGTAGTCTTATAGGAAGTGAACTATTTCTTTTATAAGTTTGAACCTGAAAATGCATATTTTCCCTTTTCTTGTATCTTGGTTTCTCAGTGTCTTCTTCCTCTTAACTTGTAAACTGGTATTGCGGCTATTGCCCATTTCCAGTGTTGCTTTTCTTGTACTAGATTATATGTTGCTTATAGTTCTTTGTAGAAGAAGATAAGAATTCAACGGTCTGGTTTATTCCATTTTATCAATGAACATGTTGCTTTGGTTAATGATGAAAAAGCTTATTAATTATTTTGGAAAAAGCTGATTAGTTAATTTTACATCCGACTTGGAATTCCAAGACGAAAATACTGGCTACTTCTGAAATCTCTGATTTCTCTAACATGCAAGTTCATAATTAGAATTTTTGTAATCATTGCTTTTCCATTATCTTATTTACTTGTTCTTTGTGTTTTTTTTTCTTTGTGGTGGAGAGGGCAGTTCCACTTTGGTCGAGTTGTTAAAAGTATAATGTTTGATTTGCTGAATATCTCTTGGAAAGTAGTTTAGAACTTCAAGAGACCGATTTTCTATTGATTCTTGTGTTCTGATTTTTTCATCTATCCTTGTAGGTGTTATGAGGTAGAACAGAAACGTGAAGAAAGAGAAAGACATCCAATCAACCAGAGGGAAAAGCATGCCCTCTATCCGGTAAGTTCCTTGACCAGAAACTACATGAAAGTGAGTGGTTTTTATCAACTTCTTTTTGAAGGGCAACTTTGTCAAATTTTCAGGTTGAAATTACTGATGTACCTGTTGATACTAAGGATAAAGATGAGATTCTTGAGAGTGAATTCTTCGACACCAGACAAGCATTTCTGAGTCTTTGTCAAGGAAATCATTATCAGTATGATACCCTGCGACGGGCTAAACATTCCTCGATGATGGTCCTTTACCATCTTCATAATCCAACTGCCCCAGCCTTTGTGATAACTTGCAATATATGTCATCTTGACATTGAAACTGGTCAGGGTTGGCGATGTGAAGTCTGCCCTGATTATGATATATGCAATTCTTGTTATCAAAAGGATGGGGGTATTGATCATCCTCATAAGTTGACAAACCATCCATCCCTGGCTGATCGCGATGCTCAAAATAAAGAAGCCAGGCAACTACGAGTTTTACAGGTGCTGCTTATATTTTCTCACTTGTCTTGCATGTAATCAAGGATTTTCTGTAAAATAAAATATTTGAGTCCTTTACTGCATTTTTTTATCATTATTTTTTATACCTAGGTAACTTTTATTGTCCATCACTGCATTTTTTTCCTGCATCACACTAACACGAGTGCCTCTCAAGTAGCCAACTAAATTAATGTTACGTTTGGTTGGGAAAGCCCTGCAACCATGTCCCCCATCATGGTTAGAAAGATGATTAGTGCTTAGGTGTAATTAATATCAAGAAATGAAGACAAAGTGTGTTAAGACTAGGAGGGAGAGAATGTGTGGTATCCATTCACATCGGATACCAATATATAAGTTGCATCAATGATATTTTGCTGGCTTGGTAACATATATCGGTTTTTGTTTTAGCCATTGTGTCACACTGTTTTGTTCTGTATTATTCAAATCTGTATGTGGGTAAGATTTATTGCTAACAATTGCTAGCATGTGTGGTTCTTAGTTCTTAGTCCCAATTTGTTTATTTGACCCGGTAAAGTATGGTGATGGGGAAAGGGGGAATTATTTCTTGCAATTGCTACTTGTAACTTCTGCATGTTTTTGCATGGCCTGTCACGCCATTCAGATGTATTAGTTATTGCTGTCCCCTAGTTTTTGTTCTTGTCCATAAATTTGAATTAGTTCTTTAATGTGCCACTTCTATAGATTTTAATGGATTAAGTTTTCATGATTTTCTTATTCGAGTAATGCTACTCATCATCCCCTCATCATCCCATGATGTGGCATTAAATGATTGGAGACTTAAACCAATCATCTAATGCCACATCATGAGATGATGAGGGGATGATGAGAAAATAGATGATGAATAGATTTTTTTCTTTTCTTACATCCTTTTCTATTCCTAATTATTTATTTCTTTTGTATGTCCTGTGTAGTTTGTTTGTTTAAGCTTCTTGCCTTCTTCGATTAATTTTCACTTATTTATAAAAAACCCTTCTTTATCACCTTGTGCATATATTTGAGGAAAGACTTTTATGACCATGTATTATGGATATCATTACATTTTTTTAAAGTAGATATTTGAAAATTGGGTCTGAAATCATTGCTTGTTTCACATTGCAGCTTAGGAAGATGCTTGATCTTCTCGTGCATGCATCACAATGTCGTTCTGCACTGTGCCAGTACCCAAATTGTCGCAAGGTTAAGGGGCTTTTCCGCCATGGGATACAATGCAAAACCCGTGCATCTGGAGGTTGTGTTCTCTGTAAGAAAATGTGGTATCTCCTCCAACTTCATGCTCGTGCTTGCAAAGAATCTGAATGCCACGTGCCACGTTGCAGGTTTATGGATCAGCCTTTTCCCTACCATCATTGGCTTGCCAACTTCTTTTTCCATTCCTTTATATACGGTATGTTTGGTGATTGTTATAATATTTGTTTTCTTAAATTTGTCCAGAGATCTTAAAGAACATTTGAGGAGGCTTCAGCAGCAGTCTGATTCACGGAGAAGAGCTGCTGTGATGGAGATGATGAGACAGAGAGCTGCAGAGGTTGCCAGCAATGCTGGATGATCAGTTGTACATACTATATATATATATAGTTTTGAAAGAAAGCCCCCTGTGGTAGAGGGAGGGAGTCCATAGTTTTGTGCTGCTCAGTAAATACAGCCGGGAACTCGGCAGTGATAGAAGAAGCGGCGGGTTTAGACGATTGGAAGGGAGTAAGCATAGAGTAAAACAGCAGATTGGTTCATATTCACATGAGACAGAATATTCTTTTCGTTTACACCTCAACCACTCGAAAATCTTCTGAAGCAGGTGAACTTCATTAATTAGAGCTCTACCCTCTTCAACAAGCACTAACAGTTCAGCTTGGAGTATTAGTGTACTGAATCACTGATGCGTGTCTCACTCTGCCTCTATTTGGCGATTCTTTGATTTTATGATGCTCTTGTGTTCTGTAAGGACGTCATCCTTGGGGTGGCGATTGTACTATAATTGTTCTAATATTTCTAGAAAATATTTTCTTACTAAGCAATGTCAGGGGGAAGTCAGTTCCAATCCCTCTTTTTGGTTTTATTTGTTCTTTTTTCCCAAGATTTTGTTATTATATTACCTTTCTTTTTTCTAAAAAAATGTCATAAAAAAATGAAAGAAAATAGAATAATACTATATGCAGTCCTAAGTGTAAGCTCTGAAAACTTTCCTAGGGAGCTGTCGGTTTCTTGACTGATCTGTAAACTTTCCACTTTTTGTTGCAGCTTTAGCCCATACTTCATATTTATCTATGGTAGACGTTGATACCGGTATTTAATTTTGGATTAGGAGATTTGCTCTCATTGAACACATCATGTTCTCATAAATTGTAATATATACGACTGAAACAATTTTCAAATCTAATTTTTTGCTATCATTTATTATTATTTGATAATTTTATTTTATCTATCTGAAAAAATATTTTAATCATTTTTTAATAAATAATATTTGTAGTCACGGGGTGTGCAAGCTTCGTTTATTCATTTTGAAAAAAATGAATAAATATAAGACCATAAAAGTAAATTCGAATTTTTAATGGTGGATATTATTCTTTCAACGGGAATGCACGGTGACATTTGTACAACTCATAACTATATTTAATATTATTCTATTTTAAATACAAAAAAAAGACCCTATAGATTTCTGTCCAACCTCAAAAAAGGCATTTACTAAAAGGTGTTTAGCTCTTTTTCAAGCTATATCATCCATTTTTGAAATTTTTGTTATTATTTTAATGATGAAAACTTCAGTTTTTTAGGGTAGAGAGAGAACAAGAGTTGTGCCAAATTAACACAGCCATTTAATAACGTTACATACTTGTCTAAAATTTTAATCAACTTTTATGAATATATTATTTACGATAGTAAAAACACAGGTTGTTGAAAATTAAAAACACATGTATCAAGAAATTTAGAAGACCCTTCTGGTAAGGTTCCAGACTTTTGAGGTTTCTATTTTAGGAAAGTTAGGATTAATACTATAATTCGGTTGCCTACTTTTAGAGAGTAAATTAGGCTTAGATCTAAAATTTGGCACTTGAACCCATGTTTGTTCCTCATGGAGTACCCAGATCGATTGTGTCAGATAAGGATATTCAATTCACATCATGGTTTTGGCAGAGTTTGCAAAACCTATTGGGCACCATCTTAAAGTTTAGTAGTGCCTATCACTCGCAAACCGACAGACAGATAAAACGACCTATACAAACCTTAAAGGTATGCTCCGAGCTTGTGTATTGGAAACCAAGGGAGATTGGGGAGGGTACTTGCCTTTGGTGGAGTTCACCTATAACAATAGTTTCCAAGCCACAATTCAGATGGCGCCTTACGAGGCACTTTATGGAAGAAAGTGTAGATCTCTACTATACTGGGATGACATCAGAGAAAGAAAATTGCTTGGTCCTGAATACACATATAGGAAGTCAGGAAACAAGTTCTTTTGATTAAGGAACAAATAAATGCAAGCAGCCCAGAGTAGGCAAGAAAAAGCTATGCCGACGGTAGAAGAAGAAATCTAGAATTCTCGGTGGGCAATTAGGTATACGTCAAGGTGTCACCCATGAAAGGCGTTGTCCGTTTCGGTAAGAGAGGGTAGCTAAGTCCCCGATATGTAGGACCATATGAAATTATGGAGAAAATTGGGCCGGTAGCCTATCAGTTAATCTTCCCCATGGAAATGCAAGGCCTACATGATGTGTTTCACGTGTCTTCTTTGAAGAAGAGCTTTGGAGAACAACAACCAGTGGTAATGGAACCAAGCCATGTTCAGCTCCAGCCTAACCTATCTTACGAAGAATGGCCGGTTCAAATTTTTTGATTGGAAAGACTAGGAGCCACGGAGTTGGAAGATATCTCTAGACAAGGTGCTTTGGAACAACTGAGACTTCCAAGAAGCCACCTAGGAGAGAGGATTCGTGAGGACTAAATATCGTCCCTTGTTTGTATCTTCGAGACATAATAACCAGTTGAGTTCGATTGGAATTCTATGTATGTTTTGATTGTACTCTTGGATGAATTGGTAATAAGAATGTTTGTTTGATTGCAACTTTTGATTGATGTTTTTACTACATGTCAGCCATACCCTTGATAACAGGGCATGACACGAACTAGAACAACTGCACATATGTCTACGTTATTTGTAGCCAAGATTAGAAGTATGCGGGAACATAGACGAAGGAGCAGGCAAGAAAGGCGAGATCAAATGATTGCGGCTCATTGGCAACAGATGAAGAAGTTTGAGCATCATCGCACTCATGTGTTGGATAAGGACTTTAGAGGAAATATTTTCTTACAAAGAGCATGCCACATGAAGAGCGACAAACCTCCACATGACCCAAAGGTGCCATGAGGTTGCAAGTATGAGGGCTTAACCCTAGCTAGAGGGCACTTAGCATTGGAAATCTCCAAGACCTCATTTGATAGTCTTCGTGTTTGTTCGGAAGGCCAACCTTTGGAAGATGATGAGGCCACCATAAAAGACAAGTTGAACGAGTTAAGGATGAATATGTATTATGACCCCGATGTGGATACGATCTTTTATCTGTCCCATGACAAGGTCACAGAAGAAAAGAATGAAGTACCTCTACCTTCTTCATTGGAGAATTCGACTGTAGCTAGCGGACGAAATCCTTCAAGTGAGTTGACACCCTTTTGGATATGTTTGGGGCAAAGATGAGATTTCTCATCTCTATCTCTATCTCATCTCATCATTACAACTTTTTCAAATTTTTATAAAAAATATAATAAACAATTCAACTTTTTCAAATCCCAATACAACTTTTTCAAATTCTAATATTTTAAATTAATATTTTAAACTTTTATCTTAACACTATTCACAAAATTTTTAAAAATTTTCATCTTATCTCACCTACCAAGCATAACCTAAGTTTAATTTTGTCTTTTGATAGCTTCGATACCGATTTTGAGGACGAAATCCTTCAAGTCCTCACTTGTTACCTTTCAATTTTTTGTCTTAGTACAATTAGAATCTAGCCTAAAAGATTGTGAAGATTGGACCTTGTAAGTAAAATGGACCCTAACTTTCCTGGCAAGATAGGCTCCCAAGCTCACAAGAAAGCCCAAGGGTCTAGTAATTTTTGGCAATTAGGATTTAGGGTTTTGGAGTTAGAGCTTAGGAATATGGAAGAGGAGCCCAATGGAGAAGAGACCCTTGAGTTTTCCTAAGCCCTAATCATTAAGGGGTTTCGGTTTTGGGCAAGAAAACTTGCCACTTGGCAAGCATGTAACCAAGCTTCTAGAAGAAGCTTAAAGGAGGAAGGAGAAAGGCCATTTTTTACCAAAGGAAAGAAGGTGCCACTAGGCACACATGCAAGATGAGACCTTTGAGTTTTCAAGAAGCGAAGAAGTCATAGGGGCTTCGGTTTTGAAGAGGCAGATGCCACATGGCAATTGTGCCATATCCCTCCACTAGATTCATTGTATTTAGACCTAAAAGTAGAAGAGGAAGGAAGAGAAAGGGTTTTTTGGGCATGGCAAAGGACACACGTGCCACTTTCCACTTGCCACTTGGCATTCATGCATTAGCTCCTTAAGGTTTCTAGAAGGTTTCAATCATGATGAAGGAACTCTAGGGTTTCGGCCAAGGTACATGCCATTTTGTCTTTTGCATGGGTTCATTGAACTTAGACCATAAAAGAAATGATGAGCAACTTTTAGGGTTTCAGCTAGGGCAAGAAAATGTCACATATCTCTCATGCAAGAAGTGTCCCTTAGCATCACCAAGAGAAGCAATGATGAGGGAAGAAGAAGAGGTGGTTTTCGACCAAGACAAGAAGAAGGGTGCCACATGGCACCTGTGCACAAGAAAGGTTTTGGTTTCCACATCAGAAATAATGATAGGAGAGAGAATTAGTGAGATTGAAGGAGGATATAAAAGGGCAGCATCTAATGGTTGACACCCTTTCCCCCACCAAAGTCACACCAAGAGTCATTTTCACTCACTTCATATTTTTCTCTCCTCTCCTCCCCTCTCCTAACTTTCTCGCCTACCTTGGAAGAAGATAAACAAGCATCATTCTTCCACCCACATGCCACCTTCACACAAGCATAGGGAGGAACCAAAAACCCCGTGGGAAAAAGGGTTTTCAACACAGTAAGAATCGTTGATTTCCCTTTCTTTTCCTCCACATGAACACGCGTGCACACGCACACACACAAGAGAGGGAGAAGTGATTTGGCCTAAAACAATTGAACGAAAAGTGATATGGCCTTGTTATATGTCCCATGGGAGGGCAAGAAAACCTAATTGGTTACTTCCAATTACGTAAATCAATAGTTCAAACCGCACTCAAAGGTAGGGCATTTCCCTTTAGTGTCATTGAGATAAGAGATGTCGTTTCTAGTCTATCTGTAAATCTCTTGGTAGAAGATATGATTTCTTGGAGCTGAGGTTTATTCGTTTTTAGGTAAGTACGTAACTCAACGAGAAATTTCTTTACCTGTCCAATTTCTAATGAATCAAGATAACCATTTGTTCCAGTATAAATAATCATTATCTGTTCTTCCAACATGAGAGGGGCTAATTGAGATTTTTTGAGCAACTCATAAACGGCTCGTCTAGCCGTGACCTTCTCTTGAATTCTCAAAACTTATGTCGCTCTATCTCTGTAGGGGCAGAGAACCCATTGCTGTCTCGACTGTGCTACTGGAGGCTCTAAGAAAGTCAGAATAGGAGAGCACTCATCTTGGGGTGGGCTTACTACTTAGATACTTTCAGCAGTTATCCACTCCGCACTTGGCTACCCAGTGTTTACCGTGGGCACGATAACTGGTACACCAAAGGTGCATCCTTCCCTTCACATTTAGAATTGCACAGAAAAGACTTTATCTCAAAGGGGTCTACGTAAAATTCTGGGAAAACGTCAATGGTTGCTGTCTTATTTGTCAAATAAAAATAGAGTACGTTATAAATACTTAATTAATCAATTGGGTATTCGAGAATCAAGAATTCGTTAATTTGAAAAGTCATTTTGAATTATTTGATTTATTAGATCTTGAATTTTGATGAACTTTTTTTCGTTTTGCACAATTCATGGAAGAATGAATCGAGGAGTTTTTCTAATCATATATGTATTACAAATTACAATAAATAATGAGGATTTAAAATTTGAGATCTAAAAAATATCTCTCTGTGGCACCAGGAAGTACTTTATGGTTCAGGTCTTTAGTAGGTTTGTTGATAGAGATCAATCGTTTATTCCCGGATGCGTTGATATTCTCCTTTTTTTAATTATCGTTCTAGTTATTGACATGGGAGGGGGTGAAGAAGATTAGAGATATAATCAAATATCAGTGACTAATCCCTCCCCTTCCCTTCTTTGAATTTATTAAATTATAATAAGTTTGAAAAGAGAGAGAATAAAAGTGGATTCAACTTCAATAAAACTCGAAACTCAGACCGGGACTCTAAATTAAATTAAATTTAAATTCATAAGATAAGAGAATGAGAACAGAAATGGAAATTGATGGCTAGATCAACAATATTGAAGTTAGCCTTCGACTTACTCTTAGATAATGTATTTATGTTTATGTAAACTTTGCATGTTTGTTCAAATTGGATTATGAGATTGCTATTGCTACATGCCATGACTCGTATCTTACATTTGCATGCTTTACTCCATGTTGCTATGATTGGTTTGGTTCAAATGATGTGTTTGGACTTGGAGAAAGGTATATGCCTTGTTGATCTTTTGCATGATATGTATATGTTCAATATGTTCTAATTCTTTCAAGCTATACACGTGATGCACTCTTTGCATATGGCATAAGTACATGACATTGTTGCACTAAAATTTACACGGTCACATGTCTCATGATTTTGGATTGTGCATTAAAATTGGTTTTTTTCACAACCCCAAGGCTAGAATAGGGGAATATCCTAATAGAATTCCTCTGTCCACTCTAAAGTACTTAGATTGGTATAGTAACCTCTGAGTTGATGAAATACAATCAATGAACTTCGAATGTGTTCTTTTTAAAGGATTCCGGAATGAAGTAACTGCACCTAACGGTAGTAGGTGCAACACATTAAACATACAGTGAAGCCGGCAGACGATATGTCATACCATATTATAAATGCAGTGAAGGTGAATTGTGAAATGCTATATTATATGGACTATGACGTACTCAACCCCGGTCAAGGGGGCCGAAAATGTGATGTGGTAACTAGCAGGGAGCCCACAGTTCCTAGGGATAGCCGTGAGGTGTCAACCTACATTGTTATATGACTTAATGATTACAAGTTGTTTATATGAAACAAGAAATGATATTTTGCTACATGGTCACTTGATACTTTGTTACATGATTACAAGGTCAATGGATTTTTTAAAAGAACACGTACAAGAAAGAAGTGAGTTTTTAGTCAGAGTTCATGTCCATGCATTCATACTCATGGTTTGCCTATACATGCTTATATTATTTTCTTGTATGTTATTGGTATAATTTGTAGAAATTTTTTGAAATCTCATTGTTGTAGTTTCTATTATCATTCCTCTCAGAATGGTAAAAGTTGTGATAGGTCTAGGAGAAAGCGATAGGGAAACGCAAGCAAGAATATCCCTTATAGATTAAGGAGGCCCCTAAGAGCCCCTAGTGCTCTGCAAAGCCAACATTAGTAAAGAGACTAGAGTCAGCCGAGAACTTCATTTGTGAAGTATTGAAACTTTTTGAGGACCTTCAAAAGCAATACAATGATATATTGATATGAGGGTTGTGGTTTTAAACCCTCATTTTGTATTTTGGGAATCACTAAACAAATATTTTGGTATTAATGGATACTTTATTTTTGTACCACATTTAAATGCTCATTATCTTCTCTTAGAAACGAACTTTTTCCACTGTGATTATTGCATATCGCTAGAAACAGACTAGGTGCATTACATGTTAATTGTCATAAACAAGGGGTGTGTAATCTTGAGTTACATATCTCGACGCATCAGTCTCCGTCAAATCTCAAACGGGGTTTGGTGGCGTCACAATATATTTATGTTTTTGTGTAAACTCTCCAATTGGTTACTTGTGTTTAGTTAATGAAATGCTTTTTTTTTTTTTTTACATCTCATGATCGGTTTATACCTTGTATGTTTATAAGATACTTGCTGGAATTGTCAGTTGAAATGACATATTCAGAGCTTTGAAAAGGATACATATTTCATATTGAAGTCTTCATGTGTTATGTTCATGTTATATATCTAAATGTTCTAACTATTTCAAGCCGTTCAAGTGATGCATTCTTTGCATGTTGAGCATAAGTACATGACATGGGTACATGAAAAATTGCATGGTTCCATCACAAGTACATCACATGTTTTTGGGTTGTGCATTGAAAAGAAAAAGACTTTTGTCATGACTCAAATGCTAGGATGGGGGAATATCCTAGTAAAACTCATCTGTCCACTATTTTCAGGTTGTGCATTGAAAAGAAAAAGATTTTTGTCACGTCACATGTCATTTGAGCATAGCATGATTATACAAAGATGTAAACCAACCACATAGCATGCAACATTTGAGCATAATCTTTCATTATTCAATATAATGACGTAATTACTGCATCACCCAACGGCCCACTTAACCGTGGTGACTACGTCATAGTCCTTACTATGCGGCAGTTCGCCCTCTTGCCTTCACCGCATATAACACATGTGGCACCCACTAGTTTTAGGTGCTACCCCGTTTTGTCAATCCAGGGGCTACCACTCTAATTTATACACCCCAGAGTAGATAGGGGGATTTCATGTACAAACTCTTTTCTTTGAAAACAATACACAACCCAAATGCATGTGACATAAAACTTTTGATACTTTTCTTTTAATGCATCATGTGAACATGTAAATGCCGAGAATCATGTAACCATGTGATACATCATTGAACATCTCATGTTAAGTTTGAAAATATTAGAACATTTGAATACTCAATTCACAAATATAGACAATAGCATTCGAGACATACCAAAGTAAAAGAGCAATATCTTAAACCCATTCACATATGCATGGCCGAATATCTTAAACATAGGCAATAACATGTTATAACAAGCAACTCAAGCTAGTATTTCTAAGCATACCCGAAACATCATGAATAAGTAATCACAGTAAGAACATCATGTAAACCTGATTACAAGGCATCACATAGCAAGAGATTATAATCAATCAATTAGTTCATATAATAGTATATAAGAATGCAGCGTTCACATTATGTATACAAATATTATCCAAAGTAGGTTGAGAGCCCACTTACAGAAATCCAAAGCAAAGCAATAAAATCAAGCAAGCTGTAAAAAAATGTTCGCTTAATTATAAACAAGAAAACATAACCTAAATCCAACATGTGTGGGGCTTAAAGGTCTTTTCACTAAACCCTAATCATTCTTGGGAGATGGGGCATATGCATGCTTGCCATTTGGCAAGGGCATGTGTGTGTGTGTGTGTGTGTTCATTGGCCGCCCATCTCAGTTTCCCACAAAGGTGGTTGGAACCTTTTAGGTAGGCGTGAATCTCTTTTCTGGCCGAAACCCTACTCTCTTGGTGGAATGTGCTTTAGTCTCTTGAGCTCCCCCATGCACCACTTTTTCATGCAAATCTTCTTGGAAATCACATGGCTTTGACAAGTGGCATGAAAAACGTGGGTGCTTGGTGAGTGGGTGCATTGGCCGAGTGATCATTGTCTTCCCTAGGCACTCTATGGTTGCTTTCTTCTAGAAAATCATCCTACCCTTCTCATGTACGACAAGTGTCAAAATCTGGTGCTCCTTTGTCATGGTTGGTGTGTTAGGGCCTTTAGGTTACTGAAACCCTAAGGCTTAGTTTGTTTATACAATCCTCTTATCTCATTTCATCTCATCTCAATCATTACAACTTTTCCAAATTCCTATACAAAAATATAATAAACAATTCAACTTTTCCAAATTCCAAAATAAAAATAATAATAAAAAATATATTCTAACAATATTTTATTCAACTACTATTCAAAACATCTCATCTCATCTCATCTGAACTGTCTATCCAAACGGAGCCTAAGTCTCTCACCCCTTCTTGTCTAGATTATTAAGCCTTGAAAGTGTGACAAGTGGACTAAGGGTTTGGTGTCTTAGGTGTGTGCCCCTTTGTGATAACCCGAACCTAATTAGTTTCGTCCTAATTTATTTTTTGTTGCCTTAATATTATTTTAGGGCTATGAGATTAAGTCTAGTTGGATAGAGGCCTTGGACTTGTAGTTTAGCATCTAAAGCCCAAGAGAAAGAGCCACTCAAACCCCTAGAATTCGGCCAACGAAGTGGGCTGAATCCCAAAAACCCTAGAAGAGCCATAGGGACATTCCTAAGCCATGAGGCTTGTGCCATTTGTCACGCATGTAAGGCCCATGAATCTAGACGTGTAAGTGGGCTAAGGGGGAGAGAGAATAGTGTTTGGAAAGCCAAGAGAGGCATGCATGCCAACCCTAGTGACAAGCCCTTTGGTTTGCCATTTGTCTTTCATGCAAGAAAGCTTCTAGAATAAGAAATGATGGGATGACCTAGAGAAGGCCAAAGGCCACTCAGCCAACTCACCCACACGCACACCCCATGCCATTTGGCAATTGTTTGAGTCCAAGAAGATTTTCATGGGAAGTGGTGCCTAGGAAAGACAAAAAGGGATCCTTTCAAGAGATTTGCATAGGAAAGCCTAAGGGACAAAAGGGATTTTCGATTTCCCTCACCGACACGCCCACTCAAGTGACTTTTCTGACATTTTGCCACTTGTCAACCATGCACTAGTAGAGGAGTGTTTTTAGAAGGAAGAGGAAGGGACTTGAACGTAAAATGACTATCCTAACCCTAGACGTTCAGCCACTACACTTAAGGACACACACTCATGCGCCACTTGTCACTTTAGGATTACAAAGAAAAGCCTTAGGTATTTGAAAATGTTATTTAGGGAAGAAGCACTAGAAGATGAAAGATCCTCATGAGAAATTGAGAGGAAGTGGACGGCAAGGAGACACACACACGCCTACGCCATGTTACACACATGCAAGCATCACTTTTTGGGAAAATGGAGAGACTTTGTAGTTGTTTTACTCTTATGCCCTAAAATACATTGCACCTAGACAAGAGAAGAAGGGGTTTGGAAGACCAAGAGGTTCGACTAAGAGGGGGGTTACACACCACATCCATGTGTCTTTTAGCCTTCGCAAAGAAATCCAATGATGATGAAGGTAAAGGGACATTTGGCCAAGGGGAAATGTCACACGCCACTTGTCCTTCATGCAATGGATCACTAGCAACCAATAGGATTTTATGGAGAGTTCTATATAAAGGGGGAGGAGCCACATGCCCAAGGGCTTTTCTCTTTTTCCATTTTCGGATTTTACATGCTCTCGTCCTCTCTAAACTCTCTTACATGACCCTTTGAGATTTCTTCACTTTCTTATATTTTCTTTCCAAACAAACATGAAAACCATTCTTTTCTGCATACAAGGAAGGGTCACGACACCAAGCACGAAGGAGTCCAAGGTGAAGATCTCGTTTTGTTATCTTTTCTTCACACTACTCACACCTCACTCGAGGACACACACGATTTCAAGGTTATTTCATCATGGAATAAGCTAGGGTTTTCCAAGAAATGGAGAGAAGCTAAAACTTTGAGGACTTACATCCTCTAGATAGTCAGCCAAACACACACACACTACTCACATGTTCTTGACCTAGCCATAGTCACATGAATTTGAAGGGTTTCCATATTCAAAAACCCTAGAGCCGAAAGGTTGAGGTATTTCCAACAACAAGTGACGAACCCTAGAAACCTCACACACTCATGCACGTGGATTAAGGTTCAAAACCATTGTTCTTATAAGTTATACTTTCGTTTACAACTTGCTAGTGCTTTCTTGAAGGATTTTTTTAAGTAAACACTCAACTTAGTTTGGTTAACATGTGTATATATTTGCGTAAATATTTTCTTTGTTATTGTACTTTTGATTGTTATTGTATGCTTTACTTGGTTGAATACTCAATTGTGACTTTTTATAAGATCATGATAAAGGTTATATGTTTCAGATTCATGTTGAAAATTCCATGATTCACAAGCACATGTTTCGGTTTTGCTTGAGGTTATGTTGATATTTCATGTGTCATGAAGATTTGGTTATTGCAAGGTTAAGTGTTTCGGATTCATGTGATGTTCTCATGAATTTATACTTTGATTCACCATTACCAGGACTTTTTATCTATTATGCTTCAAGTTTGAAACATGTTAAAAGTAAAATTTCTCCATGTTAATATGCCTTTGATGTTTTGACCAAGTCATGTTTTTTTTATGCTCATGATGTTGTTTTGATATTTATGTGTTCTATATTATCATGTCATGATTTGAATATGTTATACTTAATTATCTCATACACAGCATTTCATGTGTTATATGTCAAGTGTAAGAAGGAGTACATCTTAAGTCTCATGTCACATGCAGTTGGGTAAATGGTCTTTTAAAAAATAGTGTCTGAAAATGTTTTATCACAACCCTGAATGCTAGGATGAGGGAATGTCCTTGTGAAACTCCTATATCCTCTGGAGTGCTTAAGAATGGAGTGATAACTATTTGGTCGACAAAGAACAGTCGGCGTGCCTCGAATGGATCTTTTTGGAAAGGATGCTAAAGCGAGGTAGCACTGAACGCTATTGGGTGGCCATGACTAAGGTAAATAACTCAACAAAGTACTGTCATGTTATAACGACTGTGAATAAGACATATTCACCACAGTATGTGGACCGTTGGTGGTGCGGTAACTAGCAGAAACACGCAGTGTTTAAGGGAGCCGTGTTGTATCCACCATATGTTATAAGAACAAGGCAATGAGCTCATATGATATGGATCACTTGATATGATATGATATAATATTATATGATACAACATGAATCACATGATAAGATAAAATAAGATAAGAAATAATCAAGACGAAAATGATTGTCAAATACGTTTTTCTAAAGATTTTGTTGCATGTCTTTTGAAAAAGGTCAAGTGCATAAGTCAAGTTTTGGTCATGTCATGTGTCAAGTACATGGTCATGCATGCATTCCATGATTTGCCACTTGTATGCTTATGTTAATTATTGTATGTTGTATATTTATTTGCTGAGATTTATCAAAATCTCATTGTGGTAGTTTCTACTACCATTCCCCACCTGGAATGGTAGAAGTTGGGATAGGTCTAGAAGATCACCTCCATGGTGAAACGCAAGAGGACTACGATACCCCTAACTAGCAAGGAGGTACCGAAGAACAATGAGAGCTCGTCGGAGCCTTCCTTGTTGGATAGGATACAGAATGCCGACCGACTCATTTCTAAGGCACTATAGCTCATCGATTAGCTGAAAAGATTAAGGAATTAGGATAAGGATCGATTTTTAGAGAAAATGACGAAACCCAACTAGTTGTGAGAAAAAACAAAAAGAGGGACCATTTTCCTGTGCCAAGAAATATGTTTTGGATTTTGAATTGGGGCCTTTTGTGATTGGTCCCTTTGTTTTGGGGAAAAAGTTTTTGTTGGATACCCATGTTTTGGGAGACAATGAACATATCTTTCATTGGTACTTTTGACATGAATGTTATGTTAAAGGCAATGTTTGGATTATACTTAGTCTTACACTACCGTGTGTTAAGGCAATTGCTTTAGGCATTGCCTAGTTTCATACAAACTTTACATTTTTCGGTGCATCATTTATTGCATTATGCTAGTATACATAGGAACATTGCATCTTACCTATCATGTACGATGGGTATGTAGGCTTGTGTTGCATGTCACGGCGTTTCAGTCACCGTCCAATCCCAAGCGGGGGCTGGGGGCACCACATCCTTGTTTCCCTTACGGTTTTAGGTTTTTAGCACAACAGGGCTGGCCGAAATCCAAAGGCCTACTGGGCCTCCCTTATGGGCTTAGATGCCCAAACACACTAGGGTAAATAATTAAATAATAAAAATCCAAGGTTCTTTAAGGACTCTAAACCTTATGCATGGCCAACTTAGGCTTAACATGATGACTTAAGATAGGCTAGAACTTGGCTAAGTTCGGGTTGTCACAATCGAACGGAATTAACACTCATTTCACTTGGTCGAAACCCTAGTGGTTAAGTGACAAGTCATGCTTGTGAGATCAAAAGCCCCAACGATCGTGTGTGCTCAAAGTGTGAAAGACATACTTTGTGTGTGTAAGAACCTCATGGCTGAAAGTTCCATGTGATGTGAAAGGCATTCTAGAGTATGATTTCCTAATGGGACAACTAGAACGAAAAACATCATGGAAACCCTAGTGATAATGGATTATGACTTAGCTCTACAAAAAGTCCCTTCTTTTACATTTTGAATCAAGGATCCGGGTTTTTTTTCTTTCAAAAAAGAAAACCCTAGGCAAAACCATACTCAATAGGATTTAAGCTTGGTAACCCTCTCATGGTTGAAGAAAACCTCACTTCTTTCCATACCCGAAACTTCAAGACTTCCTTCCTCTGGTGTTTTTTTTATGTGCACTTGGATAAAGACTAGGGTTAAGCTCTAATGCCCGCAGACAACGATTGGTATTTGAAGAAACTTGAAACGTCAGGACATGTAACACAAGGTTACATATCTTGTTCATGACAGTTAAAGATGCAATGCACCTAGTATGCAATATACATAGTAGATAATTTTCTCATTAGAAATACTATATATGCCAGATATGATATATCCCAAAATAATCATAAGCATACTTTATAATTCATATGATAGCAAGTATCCAAAAGTTATAGCATGTGATGACCCAAACTTTTGCTAAGTCAATACTTACCACTTTTATTATCTTAGTCTTAGCCCACTTAAATGTTAACCCAAGCTTTGGAATGAAGAGACCTTGGGAAGCAACAAGGGCCTTGCCCATCTTAGAGAAGAGGCGCCCAAGCCAACAAGGAGGCCCATCATGGGCTAGTGAAAGTCAACCACTAAGGGCTTAAGGCTTAGGAAACTCTAATTAGAGTTTTGGGCATGGAAGAAGCCTACTTGGGAGGGGAAAAGCTTTTAACTTTCCCTATAAATCCCATCATTGGAACCTAGGGAAGAAACATTCTTAGTTAGCACATAGTTGTCACTTGGCAAGCATGCATGAAGGCTTCTAAAAGAAGCCAAATTTGATGGAGGAGAAGTCTAGGGTTTGGCACACATAAAGCACATGCCCATTACACCACCCACACGCCACATGGATTACATGCAAAGCCTACCCCTAGACCACATTGAACCTGGACGTGAAAGTGGAAGAAGGGAGAGAGAGAAAAGAGGGTTTCAGAACCCTAAGTGTCACACGCCCACCCATGCAATTTTGGTGAATTCCTAGAAGATATGCAATGACGAAAAATGGGAAGAGGCACATAGGAAAGCTTCAAAATATGAAGCACAAGTCTCAAAGAGGCTTTAGGGTCTAGCCAAGGGATCTACACACCAAACCACAAAGGCCAACCACCACTTTTGCCACTTGTCACACATGCATGAAGTATGAGAGCATCTGGAAGGGTGTAATCATGAGGAAGAGGAAGAGGAAGAGAGGGTTTTGGGAAATGGCGCACACAACTTTTGAGGATTCTAGAAGAATCTTAGTGGGAAGTGAAGACAAGAGGAAGAGAGAGAGGAGGGCTGGTGTGGGAAAATGAGGGACTATTTAAGAGGGGCTTTAAGGGGCCAGCTCTTGAAAAGGGGGATACCGAAGAGTCATTTGACATCTCTTCTTCAAGTCACTCATCAAAGATACTAAACTTGCAATATAACATAAGCTGAACGAGATGAAAGCAGATATGTATTACAATTATGATTTGGACACGATATTCTACATGTCACAAGACTTAGTAACAGAGAATGAGGATGAAGTACCATCCCCCTCATCATATGAGGATTCCACGACAACCAATAAGAGAGGTAAAATTTTGAGTAAAATTGGCACCCTTATTCTTATAGCAAGTTGTTCTTGGTTGATGGTTACTATAACGATTTCGAGGATGAAATATTTTTGGCCCAATGTTTGACTAGCTAGAGTCTTGAAGGAATCAATTGGGCCTAATAGCCTAGGCATCCAAGCCCAGTAAAGGCCCAAAGGGTTAGGTGGTAATTGGCCAAGGAGGGGCAATTAGGGAATTAGGCAAAACCCTAACTAGGGTTTAGGGCAATGAACTTGGAAGAGGAAGTGTTGTTTTGCTCTTTCTCTAGGAATCCCATCATTTGAAACCTAGGGAAGAGACATTCCTAGTAAGCACCTCGTTGCCACTTGGAAACCATACATGAGGACTTCTAGAAGAAGCCAAAGGAGGATAGGATTATGTAAGGGTCGGCACACCTAGGGCACACGCCCCACTCACTCACTCACTTGCCACTTAGCACACATGCAAGTTCATTCCTTAGGTGCAATGAACCTAGACTCAAAAGTGGGAGAAGGGGAAGAGGTGTATGCGAAATGCCAAGAGCCATACGCACAAGTTCCCAAAAGGCCTTAGGGTTTCGGCCAAGGGGGCTTCACGCCTACCTAGGGGTGACCAACTAACACTTAGCCAAGTGTCATGCATACACTAGGAATTGGGGCTTTCTAAAAGAAGGTGATGATAAGGAAGATGAAGGGTTTACATAGAAAAAAGGGCGCACACACTCACTAAGATTCTAGAAGAATCCTTGTGGGAAGAGACGAAGAGAAAGGCATGGCAAAGGGACACAAACACACATACGCCACTTGCCACATGGCACGCATGCACATGCCCAACCCTAGGATATGGTTTAGGGTTTTTGTGAAAAGAATTGTATGCTCTAAATATTCATTAAACCTAGACACACAAGGAAGGTGCAAAAAAGAACTTTCAGGTTTGGTTTAGGGCATAAGCCCGCCACATGTCATAAAGTCTTTTGGTCTTCTCAAGAAAAACAATGATCATAAGGGAAATGGAAGGTTTTGGCCAAGAAGAAAAGGAGCTTGCCACATGGCGCCCATGCAGAGCCATTTCATTTGTCATGCATGCATCTTTAAAATATCGGTCTAAGTTATTTGTTAACTTACTGAGATTTATAATCAAATCTCACCATGGTAGTCTCAACTACCATTCCTCCTGAAATGGTAGACCATGTGCCAGGATCAGAAGATGCGGCAGACGATCGACTGGAGGCAGTTGACTAGACAATTACCTTAGGTTTTCATGTACTTAGGAAGCTCTGTCTCCGGTACTCTTATGGTTACAAATCGTTTAGACTTATGCTGTAACTTGAACATTTATTATCTTCAGTTTATGAAATATATTTTATATTTGAGATATATCGTATCTAGTACATAGTATTGCTCAAAGAAAAAAAAATTATCTGCTACGAATATTGCATATTGCTAAATACATGTTAGGTGCATTTCATCTTTATATATCATGAACGGAGGCAAGTAACCCTGTGTTGCATGTCTTGACGCTTCAAAGTCTGTTCGATCTCAAGTGGAATCTAAGGGCATCACAATTAACCTCTTTGGGAGAAAACTCCGAACCAGTTCTAGAAACTCCCAACTAGTTCTAGAAATGAAGAAGAATTTCCTATCCCAATTCTCTACATGGGAAAAACATGGCTCCAATTCGGCGACCATGAAACCGGGTCATGAATAGAAGCTGCACTAGTTCCTTTCATGAGCGCCTTGTATAAAAGAACTCGCAATGTGTGAGGTCCAGATCCCCTCTCCAGTAGCCTCCAAGGCTCGCCACCAAACAAACTGCAGGATAACATGATCCATCAAGCATTGGGAAGGGCCTGGGCCGGTGCCACCCCGAGGAAGTCAAAGATGCTGTTAACCTACAGAAAAAATGGGAGATGGAGCTCGATGAGAAACATACCTATGTACAATGTAACATCCCGGATTTTAGAGTATTTTTAATGAAGGATTATTTTAATTAATTTAAAAATTGATTCTCTTATTTTAGAATTTTTGGAGTTTTAGAATATTATTTTTATAATATTTTAAATTGTGAAAATTATTTTATTGGGCTTTCTTTTTGTTAATTATTATTTTGGATTTAAATTGATTTCTTCTTTAAATTGGTTTGTTTGTGGGTTTTAAAATTTCTATCGTTTTATTAAAGCATTTCACTGCATTTGATTAAATTTAATTAGTGTTCTGCAATTTAATTCCTTTTTATTTTAAATGATGTTTTTGTCAGAGTTTAATATTTTACTTTAGCTAATTTTGAGTTAAATTGATTTAGTTATTTTAACTGTTTTAAAAAATAGTTATTGTTTTATTTAAATATTTCTCTGCGTTTAGATTATTTTATTTAGCTTTTAGTTTTAAAATCTTTTTCGTTGGATCACTTTCGTAACTCAAGTTGAAAAAGACTGGATCTCCTTTTTCTTCTTCCTCTTTTTCTTTTTCTCTTTTTCTTCTTTCTTCTTCCGGTTTTTCTCTCCCCGCGCGCAACCCGACCCTTCTCTCTCTCTCCTCTCTCTCACGCTGTTCGGGTTTCTTCCTCCCTGAGCCGCCGCCGACCGGCGGTGGTCGACACCGCCGGTACCACCGGCTTCCCCGTGAGCCGGCGACCTTGCCCCACCAATTTCCGGCCGAGCCTCGCCGCCGTTTGCCTCCACGGTGCGCTCGAACCCGCGGTGGTTTGCCGTCCGGCCACCAGCTCCTAGCCACTTGACCACCGGCCTCTTGCCGACCTAACCAACCCATTCCCGGCTCCGATCCGTCGCCAAAGCCGCCCCATCAAACACCCTCTCCGATTCGGCATTCTCGGCCTTAAAACCGCCGTTTCGGCCGCCACCCACGGCCAACCACCACTTCCATTAGCTCCACCACCTCCTATAGGCCCTACCCTACCGTTCCCAAGTCTTCGTTTGACCCCGGATGAAATTTGAGTTTCACTGTGTTTCGGCCAGTGTTTTTACACTGTGACAGTTGCTGTTTTGGTGCTTCCATTTCCTCCGTGATCCTCCATAAATTATTTTAAAGCGCTGTAAGTATTTCTCCAAAAGACTTTTAAGATTTAAATATATTTTTGCAATAACCTGTTTTATAAACTGTGAATTGGTTATCTGTTTAGACTGTTGGTTATTTGGAAATTATTGATAACTGTTGGTTGTTGGTAATTGGTCGTTTTCATGGCATTGTGCACGCATGCGTGGGTGCGTAATTTGAAAAGGTTTTTTGGGTGTGTGTGTATCACCCCCAAGCCGAGATGGGTTATTATCTCTGTGGAGCTCCTCTGGGCACTCGGGAGCGGAATATACTGAGTGTCGTCCCCTAGAGCTGTTGCTCGGGACTTGGACGGGATGGTAGCGCTCTCGATCCGACTCCATGATCTCTCGGGCTGGCGGAGATCAGAGGATGCTTGGCTATGTACGCGGTGGGCACGGAACTGGGCATCACTCGTGTTGTATCACTCGCACGGTCGCTACCTGTGGTGTGATGAAGGGAGCCAGGGTATGTGGATGGTCCCTAGGGGAGGCCATGGTGCATACGGGATAAAATTGAAATTAAAGTAACTATTCCTGGATTTTATTAATTTGTGCCAAATGGTGATTTTTTGGCGTGCATGAAAAACTGTGATTTTCGAGAAATGGTGTTTTTCTCGAGTTTGGTGTTTTGGTCATCATGTGCATGCATAGAGGCTGTTGTATTAATATATTTGTTATCTTGGAGTATTTTTTTATTTTACTTTTAGTGGTACCATTTATTGGTACTGCAGATTTTGATAGAGGTTTTGAGGAGGTTGAGCCCGAGGATGTGGCTCCGCCTGAGGAGTAGGGACATTTGACTATGTTTTATTTGGTATTTGTATTTTATTTGATGTCGTTTTATGAACAACAAAATTGTATTATGTTGACTTGTGGATTTCAGTACTATTTTTGTATTGTATTAATTCTGGTACTTAGTTATCTGACTTAACCATTCCGCTGCGTATTATTTTTGTACACGTGTTGCATTTCACACACTCGGCACGTGTCGTTGGGGTGCGTGACCATGTTGTCATCATCCCGGGTGTCTCGATTTCCGTGCATGGAAGTTGGGGGCGCCACATACAACCCAACGCGTTCGGCAATCCCTGCCAATTCGTAATCCTATCAGAGGGTCTGGGCAAGGTCAACTCCACCAAGTCAGGGATTCTACAACAATCCCTCGTGGAGTCGAGATCTGCCCGAGCAGTGGAGGCGGGGCACCTGCTGCCTTCAAAAACCTCTAGCAGTGAAGGACCCTCATCAGAGGCATTGGGCAAGGAACCTCCCGCCTGAGTGGATCTTGCTAATCTTTTGGGAGCCATGGAAACATGAAGAGTAAGAAAGAAAGGGGTCTAGTGGGAGGAGGAAACACCACAATTACCAGAAAAAGGATGGCAAAATGAAAGTCAACGTAGAGATAAGGGCGAGGTGCCACATGCCACCCGTGAAACATATACCTGAGCTAGTCTCGCTGACATGAAACGATGTTTGGGAGGAATTTGTGCTGCACAATGGACATTGTAAGTAAAAGCTAGCGTGTCCCCTGCTGATGTAATGCGAGTAGTACAATGGGTAATCAAGGCAACCAGGCTTGAACAATTTAAATTCTCGCCAATACTTGTGCGGCAAAAATCTGCAAGGTAGCTGCTAGAGCTAAATGGGCAATGCCAAACGGCCTAAAGGCCTATAAGCCCAACAACAGGACCCCAGCACCCCGTATGAAGAATGTCCCAACAAAATTGCACTAAGAAAAAACCCACGGGGTGTGGATGAGGAGACTTGCACTAGTAGGAACTACTACTGGTTCAGTTAAGCACAAGGCAAGTCGGAATCACCCACCCCTCCCTGGCGTGGTGTTGTGAGGGTTACCGCATTAAATGCGATAAAATGCCCCCTCAAGGAACATGCATGTGTTAGACCCTGAACACAATAGGATCTAGGAGAGGATGCCACAGTAAATGTGGCGATGTCCTCGTCAAGGAATGGACAAACGTCAGATCACCTAGGGAAAGGAAAGGCAACAACTACGCTTTGAACAATATATAACCAAAGGGAGGTAAGTCGAAAGGCAAGATCACCTATCCAAGTATTTCCTTTTCCTTTTCCTATATATTTCCCCATAAATGAACTAACTTGGACATCAGAGACTTTCTTCTAGTTACTAAGGGGCTAGTCTATTTACAAGTATAAACCAGGTTAGTGGGCGCACCGAAATTGACGTCAACATGATACATCATAAGATTTGGGATACATTAGAAGCTCCTATTCACGAGGTTAACCAAAACCCAAATAAATAAATATTTTCTTGTATAACTAGTTCTAGTTCTGTCATCTTTTCACTGATGATGATGATAGGTAACACCGAAATTTCTTGAGAAAAATATCAAGCAATAACAAGCTCCGTTTCCCCAAGTAATTTGGTGCGAGGGCGCGGGTAAAACACTGAAAGCAAGCCCATAAAATTTCAACATGCCAAAGCAGAGTTGCCGCTTCAATAGGTTAGGATCTAGCCTTTGGTAGAGATTCTATGCTCTCGCATATTAAAAATTCATAGGCTTGCTTGAATATAAATATTATAAAGTTAAAAAAATTGAATATAATTTTTTTTAATATAAAAATATATATAATTTTTGTTTAAAAATTTTGAAAAAATAAAATTTTTTTTATGTTTTGTTTGGAAGTTTGAAAAAATTTTCATGATTAGCTAATGATTAAATGAAAAATTTTAAAATTTAAAATTGAAAAATATTTTGTGTGAGTGATGTTTGGAAAGTAAACATATGAGAATACTTGAAAACAGTTATGTTGCCAAATGGACCCTAAGTTCTAGAGTTTTGATAGGCCACGACGTTGGAAGAGTGGAAGTGAAAGACCAGCAGACTGGGTCACTTGCAGTTGCGGACAGGGTCACTTGCAATGAACGTGTTGCATGGGTCACGTACAGCAGTTACAAACGGCTACATGGAGCGTGCAGCGTTGCCTTGCCCAACTCAATAGCCATTGGAGCTAGTATAGGAGTTTCTTTATTTCCACGTTGTTGCTTCATTGTTTACTTAATCAAGTCTCTTTTCATTATGTTATTTGTTTACCTAGTCAAGTCTAGAATTTCAGTCATGTACTCATGCTGCCGTTGGGCTTCAGCCTATTTAAGTAAACATGAATCATCAATAAAGGGCAAGCAAAAATTATCCGAACTGTTGTGGTACTTTCTCACCCAAAGAGGAAACTATTTATCTAAGTGTGGTACGTTATCACCCGAAGAGAACATTTGCTTAAGCATTATATGTGTTTGGGACCTATCATTGGCCTCAAAGCTAAGTTATTTATAGAAACCAATAAGGAACGTATTGAGCAGTTGGAGGTAGCACTCGATGGAGTGCAAGATGGGCTACACAGGATGGAGCTCGGCATGGCTGACAAGCTTCGTCATTTGGAAGAAACTCTTAATCATCTCTCTGATGTATTGCTTGCAAACCAGGAGCCTCCAAACCACGATAACCAATACCACGAAGGCCACGACGACATGTTGTATCCTCCAAAACAACAAAACTTGAATTTCCTCGATTCTCAAGAGATAATCCGACAGAGTGGTTCAATCGTGTGAACCAATTTTTTGAATTCTAGAATGCTCCCGAAGCCCATAAAGTTTCTTTGGCCTCCTACCACTTGGAAGGAGAGGCCAGCCAGTGGTGGCAGTGGATCCGCAGGACGTTCCAAGAAGAAGGACTGCTCTTTCATGGGCAAATTTTGAAGACAAACTCTGGGCTCGCTTTGAGCCTTCGGAGTGCGAAACTTTTGATGAAGCCCTTTCAAGTATAAGACAGGATGGTTCTTTGCGTGATTACCAGCGGGAATTCGAATGCTTAGGCAATCGGGTACGAGGTTGGATGCAGAGAGCTCTTGTGGGAACGTTTATGGGTGGCTTAAAAATAGACATTTCAAATGGTATCCGAATGTTTAAGCCTCAGACCTTAAAGGAAGCCATCAGCTTCATGCGAATGAAAAATGATCAACTATCAAGACAAGGGACGTGTGTACATCCTCCACCACCAATGAGAGCCCCGTTAGCTCTTCCGCCAGCAACTCGGGCAGTACCAGCGGCACATGCAGCTCCTATTCGGCGACTGACTTGGGATGAAATTCAGCGGAGGCAAGCTCAAGGTCTATGTTTTAATTGTAATGAGCATTTTACTGCAGGTCACCGGTGTCAAGGGCCACAACTACTCATGCTGGAAGGACACGATGGCAGCGGCAACATTATCTATGAAGATGTCACCGGAGAGCAACCAACTGAGAAGGAATGTGTCATTCAAAATCAGCAATATGGTACTTTTGTAGCTGCACCCATACCAGCAGCAAACGACCTACAAACGGGTTCGGGTCCACCAGAAAATGGCTAGACAAAAAGCTACTGGAAATATTCCCAACTATGGACTTTGAGGACAAAGATCCACTGATGGGGGGGAGTATTGATAGGCCACAACGTTGGAAGGGTGAACATGAAAGACCAGCGGATTGGGTCACTTGTAGTTGCGGACTGGGTCACTTGCAATGAACGTGCTGCATGGGTCACGTACAGCAGTTACAAACAGCTACATGCAGCGTGCAGCTTTGCCTTGCCCAGTCTAATAGCCGTTGGAGCTAGTGTAGGAGTTTGCTTTATTTCCACGTTGTTGCTTCCGTTGTTTACTTAGTCAACTCTCTTTCCATTATGTTATTTGTTTACCTAGTCAAGTCTAGAATTTCGGTCATGTACTTATGTTGCCATTGGGCTTCAACCTATTGAAGTAACCATGAATCATCAATAAAGGGCAAGCAAAAGTTATCCAAATTATTGTGGTACTTTCTCACCTGAAGAGGAAACTATTTATCCAAGTGTGGTACGTTCTCACCCGAAGAGAACATTTGCTTAAGCATTATCTGTGTTTGGGACCTATCAAGTTTGGGCAAAGTCTCTTAATACCAAATGACAATAGGGCTCCGAAAACATCACCTGATAAAGCAATGCATAATTGATGTCATATGGTCTCGCAAGACGCCTGTCCTTACAAATACATTGTAGCCTATTCGAGCTGTTCGACGAGAAGGCTAACGTTCAGGTTTCTTATTTGGAATCAACAACAAATGACTAGGGAAAAGGTAAAGCCAGAACTGTCTTAATTGCTTTGCAGCCTAAGAAGCAACCAAAGATCCTTGGCAGTATCCCTCCCCCCTCCCCACCTTCCCCATAGAATCATGTGGAAGTAACTATTGATACAGTCTCATACCAAAAAAAGAGCAAAATAAAATCAAAAGATTGCAATTCAAACCATCATATAAATTATCTGGGGAGAAACATCCGGCCCTAACTGATACAAAGAGAATAGACACATTGTATTAATCACAAAGTTTATCCATACGAACTGCTACATTGCTTCATAATTTAATTTTTAGTTCAATCAGAATCTAGAGTACAATGGAAATAAGAAAACTCTAAGACATTCTTTTGTCATGAAACATTATTTGGATTTATTGTTTCTTCTTTTCATCAATTTAAACAATTCCTAGGAACAATGTACTTGGAACACATGATTCTAGGCTCTTCCTTTCTTTTTTTCATCCAGTGCCTGCTCAAAATAGAAACGTGTCAAATATTGACGACAGAGATACAGCTGGTTAATCATATAAAAGCAAATTGTGTCAATGCAATGAATATGGAAGCAATATTATTTTCTAATCCATACATGACAAACAAAATCACATCTATGCTTTAAATTGTATTAATCTTCTGCATGAAGTTTATAAAACTGTAAAAAAACACTATCAGTATGATTTCCTTTTAAAATTATTCTTTTTCTATAATCAGAGCTGTCGAGATCATGGAATTAAGAAATTACTATTCACCTGCAAAAAAACTGATGAACAATAACATTTATGAATGGTAGTTCTATCCAACAAGCATCAATTACTTCAAAATAATTAAATTACACCCACAGAAATGTCTAACAAATCTTAGCACATAGATTTATTTAGATTTAAACCTGAAACAATACCTTGCTCTGGAACATTCTCATGGTCAATACAAGAGTATCACGCATTCTACAAAAGAAATAGAATGGCATCACAATAGACATCATTACAATTAAAAATACAACTTATCAAAGGCATAAGGATCTTTAACAAGAGGTTAGGAAGTGGGGAGTCATTAATAGGACCTGCAAAGAAGATATATTGCGATACCTCATATTCAGTGATAAGGGTAGATAGTGTATGGGATCCCACATTGCTTGGAAAGGAGAAGTTCTTGTTATTTGGATGCTCAAGCCACATGTGGGCCTATACTCTAAAAAATTAGTCAATGATATAATTAGAGCCACATTGGAACCATGACCCAAGGCACATTTGAGCCTATACTCCAAAAGGACTAGTCAATGATATAATTGAAGCCCTATTGGAACGATCATAAAGAGAAAGAACTTCTCATTCCCAAGTAATGTGAGATCTCATACACCACCTACCATTATCATTTAAGGGCTCCAATTGTATCATTCTAGACCGCTCCCTCGAGGCGTTACAAATAGCAAGAATTTTTCATTCAAGCAATATGGGATCCCATATATCACCTACCCTTATAACTCAATATGGGGTATCGCATATATAATGTCCTTGTTATAGACAACGAGGAATAAAGAAATTGCATAGAAAATTTATTTCGAAAAATTTCCATTTTAGACACGAGCGCTCTTTTAAGTCTTATTCATGCAATCATGCTGCAATCTTTTCAAAATGGAAAATTATCAACGATGGTCCCCACATATAAGAAAATAGAAGATCATTTTACACAAGCATCTAAGTTGAAAATAAAAAAGATATGCCGTACAATAAGAGCAAGGGAAGCTTGCTTCTGATAACTGCCTATGCTTCCTTGTAAAGAAGTGAAACCCTATTAATATGAATTCTTTCAGTAAATGCTGTTATCCTTTATATTATAAATACTTTCTTGTTTCAGGGAAATAAACGGCTGTAACAAGTGACATATTTCTCAATATGTTAGCACATTTTGATAGTTAGGTTGAGTAACCAGTAACCATATCAAATACAAAACCTTTGCTTCAATTAAGTTTTGGATGTACTTTTGTTCAACTCCAGTCCCTTATGAGAATGTCAAGTTAAAGCACATCAGTAATTTATGGGGAAAGTTTACCATTTTTTTATAAAATCCGTTTTTTTATTCAGCAAATTGATCAGGCCAATGCTGATGACTTCACTGTACTAAAATAGAGGCAAATTGATCGTGCCAATACTTGATTTTTGTAGCATTGGCACTAATGACATGAATAGAGGCATATGATTAGTGAGCCTCATGAAATATGCTCCATAAATGAACTAATATATTTCAAGATAGAAAATATATGGACATAAATATGAATGAAAAAACAATTCCAAGCTTAAAAATGATGAATTACCGAACACTGTATGTACTAAAAGGACGAGAAGATCCATCAGAACATGTCAAAACAAATTGAGTTGAAAGCCCATTAGGAATTTTTATCTGCAACAAATAAATAGGAAGTGATTGCAGTGTCTTCTAGCCAATAAAGAAACAACTCCTCAAATAATTTTAAAACGTCTGTGTGTGTGTGTGTGTGTAATTCAGCATGGAGCTTTATTCAGCCACGTCATTAACTATATCATTATATTATTACTGAATGACAGATAAAAAAATATATTATTATTGAATGATAATTACTCATGAAAAGTCAAGTCAACCACTTTCGATTTGTGTTATTACTAAATGAAAATTACAAAAATGTATGTTTTAAGTTAAATAATTAAATGAAAGAACCCACCCGTGGGTAGCCCAAGTGTGTAAGGGCGAACTTGTGTGCATGAGCCCCATGTCGATTCCCCCTAGGATCCAACTGCGATTTAAGTGGGAGGCCATGGCGGTGGGTTGCTGTGCTAGTCTCTCCGGGGGTTTAGGTTCCATGGGTGAGTCCTAAGGGCTCTACCCTGGGGTGGTTCCCCCGTCATAAAAAATTAAATGAAAGATATTATATTTCAGGTTTCTTGGGAGTATACAAATGAAACCGGAACTGACCAGAACAACTAGAAGTGGCTGGAACTGGCTGGAATTGGCCAGCTCCTTATAGGAATCAATCAGTTACAGCGGCCATAATGTTAATAACTGAAGATATCGATTTGGTCGTTGGTCCAGGTGACTTGGTTCACCTCGACCAGACCGAACCAATTGATTAATTATATGCATTCCATGTAATATGCCCACTCCAGATCATTAAACCCAACCCAATGCAACCCAGTTCAGGTTTTATAACAAAAGACATGATTTTAGTTTAGTACATTAAGCCTTTTTCTCTTGATTCTTCTTCTTCCTTCTTTCATTCCATCTCATTGGTTCTTTCCCTGCTTCTTGCCACTTCTTTGTCTCACATTGACAAAGCCCCATAGCATTATTAACTAACTACAGGTCCTAGCAGGTTTTACGAACAGCATATAATAATATTAATGTAATGATTTATAAAAGTGAAAATGATATGAAATTTGAAGTTCAACACAGCTTAAATACTAAATTTATCCAAAAGGAAAACTATAATACTGACTTCAAAAGAATCTTTCAGAACCGCACTTGATAAAATTGAACATTGTGATATGGATTTAATATTACATACTGCCATTACTGCATGCTCAAAATATACCTTGTACCAAAAAATGACAGCAACTAGGCCTCGTTTGTTTTCAGAAAAAATCTCATTTCATCTCATCTAATCATTACAACTTTCCCAAATTCCAATACAAAATAAAATAAACAATTCAACTTTTTCAAATCCCAAAACAAAAATAATATTAAAAAATATATTCTAACAATACTTTATTTAACTTTTTAACTTTAATCTCAATTCATCTCATCTCATCTCTGAAAACAAACGAGGCCTAAAATGTAATGAGGACGTATTAATAAAGTAAAGAACATACCGACAGATCCTTTGAAAACTTCTCTGCAATCACCACAGCTTCTGTGCTATTGATCTTAATTTGATAGCTTGATCGTCTCAATGATAGAGTTGTTGGTTCCCAATTCTCAGAAGTATCCATCTACAAAATATGATTCAAAAAGTGTCACGTGATATGTAAGGCCATAAATAGGAACACAATTTTAAGACTGTAATCTTGTTGCACAGAAGTTGGTGGCTGAAAATGGAACCATTTATCATTATGACCAATTTGGCATTACAGATATTCGTTCCTAGCCAAAAAAGGCATTAAAAAGCCTAGAAAGAATGTAGTGAGGGGCTTGGAAGTTGGCACCCAGAAGGATGGAAACTGACTCCGTTCAGTCATGTGTCGATCATTGAAAATAATCTTAGAGCACGTTATTTTTCCCTTAAATATTTATGCAGTAAGATATTTATGAATTTTCCCTGAAGGATGAGGTAGAGATAGGGGTTGCTTGCAATCCCTAAGAAACATGTACAACCCCCAGAATTTTCACATATCTTATAGTGCAAATACAAGTTCAGGTTGCTTGAAAATCATCATGAATATTCCCAGAACAATGAGAGAGAGAGAGCCTCATGTATAGAAGAGGTTCATTGACATGAATAAACATAAAAAGGTTTAGCCCCCAACAATCTCAACGAAGTGTGTACAACCCCCAGAATTTCCATACCATGAGCAGGATGATAAACTCCCAAAAAATAAACGGTGTTATTTTCCAATATTTTGCTACTAACTGAGATTCTAAGACTTGGTGTGCAACATTTTGCCTAAAAAAATACCTTAAACTGCAAAATGCAACTTAGGGAAGAGAATGTATAAAGCACAAAGCTTCAAATAACTAAGAGTTTCAATTGTTTCGAACTTCTAATTTTTTCAATACAATACCCATGAACAGAATCCAATCTTATCTTGAATCTATTCTGTTGTAAAAGTTAGAGAGAACACAAACAAGAGGGAAAAACAAGTTGTTTAGACTTGTGTTTATTCATCACTGTTCCACTATATATATACACTAAACAAACAATTGACGATTATACCCTCATGAGTTATACTTATTATAATAATGCCCTCTAACACATTCGTTCAAAAATCTTGTAGGTAAACAGAATACGTTTACTAATAAGACTTTCGAATTCTTGATTGACCAAGAAAAAAATATGTTGCTGCAAAAAATTATTTGATTATTCACAGTCTAAAATTCTTTAATTGTTCAAAACAAGATAAAAAAGTAAGAGGAAATCAATAATCAAACAGCCGTTTATAAAGAGCTCTTTTTTTTTTTTTTTGCCTTTTTTTTTTTATGATGGGCAAACCACCCCGTGGAGCCTAAACCCCCGGGGAGACTAGCACAGCAACCCACCACTATGGCCTCCCACTTAAATAGCAGTTTGATCCTGGGGGGAATCGAACCTGTGACATTGGGCTCATGCACACAAGTTTGCCCTTATCACTTGGGCTACCATGGGTGGGTTCTATATATATATAAAGAGCTCTTACTCGAGCAATTCATAAATAGCAGAACTGTTACAAGTGAAAGCAAAGACTTCCAAAGAGAAAAAATTTGCAAAGACTTGCCAAATAGATTGCAGACCTAATAAGCAAAGTATGCCCCAAGAATGGAAGTACAAGGATAGGACCCAAGTAAAAAAACAATAATAATCATAATAGTGGTTGCCATTGTAGGTAACTTAAAAAAACAATAATAATCATAATAGTGGTTGCCATTGTTGGTAACTTAGCACTAACTTGGTTAAATTAGTCACCATCTATTCAAAATCAAATAAAATATGTCAAGAAGTTTTAAAAATACAAAAATAAATATTCTTTTAAAGAAAAATCATGTTTGGTCTTGCATTAAATCAAACACTCATCAGTCATCATAAATTTGTTTTATTTTGGTTAATAGTAAAAATATTAACTCATATAACCTACAAGTACACGGACTAAAAGGAAGTAATGAACTTGGACCTTTGTTTTAATGTTGCAATTCCAGTAAAACTTCAAACTAGAACACAAGTGTTGACTAATAAGTGATACAAGATACAGAGAGTTGAACACCTAACATATTGAATCTAAACCTAGGGTAGAAAATTATGATCATTTGTACCTATTTTGGAGTTTCCTCCTAAATGTCTTCAAATCTATCTCCAAATCATTATATCCTCCTAAGGACCATTGTAGTAGTACTTAAATTAAGTTAGGAGACTACTACAATGTCATACCCAGAAAAAATAACATGGCGATATATAAAATATAATCATTCATAAAAAATAGAAAAATAGCAGTGTGGGGTGTGGGAGTGAATAGTGACTGAATCATAGCATTCCTCTAAAAAATAACTGTTAAACCTGAAGCAGACCTACCAGTAATAGAACACTAAACACTGCTTGTCCTCTAGCAATATGTGTGTCAATCTCCGACTGCATTTCTGGGTCTAAAATGTTGCTCATCAGAAATCTGCAAATAATATAATTTTGCTTTTGGCAGGGACAAGAGGGATGGGGTTGTTCAAAAGCATATAACGAAGAAATACGAACAACAAGATAAAACTGCTCTGTTGCATGAAGTCTCAAAATTCTTAGTTCAAGGATCTATTTTTGAATGATCTCTAAGTGAAACTATTCCCAATTTAGTGCAATACACTTACCACATTTTATTTTGTTCTGATCATTTGCAAAAAGCTTCACCAGATCCCCCTGATAACAGTAAACAAATTTGAAGATGTTAGAAGGTAGCATTATATTAACTATGCTAGTAAAATATTACACTAGTGATAGTGTGTGATTTTGCATCTACCCACTACATTCAGCTTTTGATTTCTTCTCTCTCAACCCCATCTCTAAGACCTAAAATCGATCTGCATGGTATCAGAGCAATGTTATTAGACTGTTTTTCACACCTCAAACTTTTTTTTCTTCTTCATTTCCTTCCTTTACATCACTAAAAAAAGGGCAAGTGTGGTTGGTATGCATAAGCTATCTATCAGGACCTCAGGATAACGCCTCCCCATATTGTAGCTCTGGCCCTCCTCAAAATTCAGATCCAAGCACCATAGCAAGGGATGATATGCTCAGTTTTTAACTTACGTAGGGGCCACCTCCAATTCTGCATGCCTTATCTCAACTGCCCAAAATCTATAGATTATCTTTTAGAAGCCAATGAACATATAATTGGTTTGTCTAATACCTTGCCTAGTTACATTCTATACAAACTCTAAGAAGTGTTTCCTTACCAATGATCCCCTTTCTAAAATTACAGTCATGGGATTTACCAAACTCAGGGATTTCATGTCCTTTCACTTGTTTATATTTTCCGAGCTTTTCATTTATTTTGTTTTTTGAAAAATAATACATCTACACTCTTTTACAGCTATTTTACAACCAATCAATATAATTCTGCCACTTTATTATAAAAGATTTCAATTTTACATAAATACCCTCCATTTGAAAGAGTTGTGAAATAGTTGTACCTTTATCATTTTCTTCGTTTTTTTATCTGTAAATTTTTAAAACCCTACAATGTTTAGTGAATTTTTACCCCTTGCTGCAGAGTTTGCATGGAAAACAAAGAGAGAAAAAGGAGGTTAGAAAATCTTATATAGTCTCTTCACACCTACTAACAAATCCTTCTAATCCTAACAAACTCTTTAAACACTCCTCTCAAGTTGGAGCTTATATAACATTTAAATCTAGCTCGGAACAAATGAACTCTAAATGATCACAATAAAAACATTTTGTAAACATATCAACTAACTAGTCTCCAAGCTTCACGAATGGCGTAGATATATATATCTCCACTAAGTATTATCTCAAACAAAATGACGAAAAACTTCAATATGCTTAGCCTTTTCATGAAAAACTGGGTTAGATGCAATATGTAAACCAGTTTGACTATCACAAAGAACACCCATCAACCACAGAAAGCTCATATAACCACAAGTAAACACCCAAAATTAAGTAATGCTTAAAAAAGGAGGCCAAAGTTTTGGTTTTGCTGTTGACAACAACACCACCAATGATGACGGAATTGAAGGCAGAGATGACGAAAGTATCACATCAAGGATGACATTGAGAAGCCCGATTCTGGTACTCCACAATCAAGAACAAAAAAGTGGGAGAGAGAGAGAGAGAGGAAAAATAATAAAAAAGCATAGGAAGAAAGATCAAACAAGAAGATTAGAGAAGGGTGAAACCCTAAACCCTAAGCTCTGATAACATATTGTAGCTTTTTTGAATTGAAAACCATAAAGAAAGAGCTAGAAGATTTTTATGTGGCCTATCTCACACCTTTGGTATATAGATTGAAAAAACCAACCAAATGACCAAGTACCCTTTTAACAAAATTTGTTTACTAAAAAATCATAATAACCCGAATAAACTCTTCTAATATCCCTCTTTACGTGTTTTTTAGGAACTCAATACGATTAATATCAATATAAGGGTACTTGACTTCAAGCCCGTGACCATCTAGTTGGTGGCATGTATTATCCTGATTTCAAGCCCGTGACCTTCAAGCTCACACATCCTTATCATCATTGCCCTTTTAGTGACATTCTGTCTTGGCAATCCTGTTTCCTGGATATTGAAGCATTTGATAGACCAGATGTTGAATCTAGGAAATGTGTCCTCTATACTTTGTGAAGCATGTCAATTTGTTAAACACCATCTTATGTCTTCTATTACCTCTAGCCGATAGTCGTGCTTTGAGCCCTTTTGAAATGATTCATCTAAACGTATGGGGTCAATCACTATTGGAGCAAATAAATTTCATTATTTATAACTTTTTCAATGATCATTCTGTAATAGATGTCTCTTATAAGACATCACTGAACTTTTTTTCCATATTCCATTTTCTTGGTAAGAAAATCCAAACCCAATTTAGATGCAAAGGATTTAAGTTCAAACATGCCAAAAATATGACTCTACTTCATTTGCCAAATAGGTAATAAAGGGCATGTCCATCAAATCACAGATACTCAACCCCACAACAAAACAATGGCTGGACACACAATTGTCATTTATTTAATGTGACTCTAGAGCTCTTTTAATTCACATGCATCTTCCCAAATGGTTTTGGGGCGACATGATCCTACCTACTTACATGTCACCTTATTAACTGAATGCCTCTTCTCACTTGGTCTTATTTCCTATCTCTCCTTTCTTTTCTATCCGCCAAATATCTTTCGTTGCATTTGTTATTCTAGAATAAGAGAGTAATTTGTAGGAATTATTTTCATTTATGAGGGTTTCTCCTCATTTTATAGGACAAATACAAAGCTGGAAATCAGCCATATAAAGTTCCCTAAAACATTCCCTAAAACAAGGCTGGAAAACAGCCACTAAAGTTCCCTAAAACAAGGCTGGAAAACAGCCACTAAAGTTCCCTAAAACAAGGCTGGAAAACAGCCACTGCTTGCAGTCAATAAAGACTACTTTATGGTCCTACAGCTGAAGAGAAAGGAAAGAATAAAATAGGAAAGAAAAAAATTAAACGCTAACTTATAAGGAAACTAAATCTTCTAGAATATTCACACATTTACAGCCAATATCTCCTAGAATACAGCAGAGTTGACTAGGCAGATTTTGGAAACTTTCCAACACTCCCCCTCAAGCTGGTTTGAAGATGTCTTCCATAGCCAGCTTGCTGATTAAGTTTTCAAACTGTTTCTTAGGCAATCCCTTTGTAAGTATGTCTGCTACTTGCTCAGCTGTAGAAATATAGGGCAAATAGATTACCCTACTATCTATTTTTTCCTTGATAAAATGCTTGTCCACCTCCACATGTTTTGTTCTGTCATGAAGAACTGGATTGTGAGCAATAGCTATTGCAGCTTTATTATCACAATACAGTTTCATTGGTAATGAACTAGCAACTCTCAACTCTTCCAGCAATCTTTTAATCCATAGTGCTTCACAAATTCCATGAGCAACAGCCCTAAACTCAGCCTCTGCACTACTCCTTGCCACCACATTCTGTTTCTTACTGCGCCATGTTACTAAATTTCCTCCAACAAATGTGCAATAGCCAGAAGTTGATCTTCTATCAGTGACACTTCCAGCCCAATCTGCATCAGTGTATATTTCAACTTGTAAACTCCCATGACCTCCAAATAATAAGCCTTTACCTGGAATCCCCTTTAGGTACCTTAGGATTTTGTATACAACATCAAAATGTTCAGATCCTGATGAGTGCATAAACTGGCTTACCACACTTATTGCAAAGGCTATGTCAGGCCGTGTGTGAGAGAGATACAAGAGTTTTCCTACCAATCTTTGGTATTGTTCTCTATTGATTACTTCTTCAGGTTTACCTGGTTGGAGTCTTAGATTAGGCTCTATAGGTGTTTCTGCAGCTTTACACCCTAATAAACCTGTTTCTCCAAGTAAATCAAGAACATATTTTCGTTGGGAAACAAATATACCTTTCTTTGACCTTGCAAACTCCATGCCAAGAAAATATTTCAAGTTACCTAAGTCTTTGATTTCAAACTCCTTAGCAAGAATCTTCTTTAATCTGCAAATTTCATTACTGTCATCTCCTGTCAGAATAATATCATCAACATAAACAATAAGTATAGCTACTTTGCCTCCATCAGTGTGCCCATAGAACATAGTGTGGTCAGCTTGACCTTGGCAGTAGCCGTGACTCTTTATTACCTTCCCAAAGCATTCAAACCAAGCTCTAGGAGATTGCTTGAGTCCATATAAAGACTTCCTCAATCTACACACTTTCCCCTTGCCTTCTTTGCCTTCAAATCCTGGTGGTAGATCCATAAAAACTTCCTCCTCTAGGTTTCCATTTAAGAAGGCATTCTTTACATCTAATTGATACAAGGGCCAGTTTGAATAGACTGCTAGGGATAGTAACACACGGATTGAGTTCATCTTGGCTATAGGAGCAAAAGTTTCCTGGTAGTCAATTCCATATGTTTGAGTGAACCCCTTTGCCACAGGTTTTGCTTTGTACCTCTCTACACTACCATCAGCCTTGAATTTGACTGTAAATACCCATTTACAGCCCACAGTCTTCTTCCCCTCTGGTAGATCACCAATTTCCCAAGTGCCGTTAGCAATTAGTGCATTCATCTCTTCTTGAACAGCCAATCTCCATTCCGGGTGATCCAAGGCTTCCTGGATGGTTCTTGGAATAAACAAGTGAGAAATATTGGATGTAAAGGCCTTATGAGTATCAGAGAGTCTATGATAGGATAGATATTTGGCAATAGGATGTGTGGTGCAGGTTCTAACTCCTTTCCTAAGGGCTATAGGTAAGTCTAGATCAGCATAATTGTCTTTAAAAGGAGCAGGAGTGGAAGAGTTACCTGGTGTATTGGAAGGACCAACTTGTAAAGGTGATGATGATTGGCTTTGCTCCGGATTGGAAGAAGGATTTCTATTATTCTGACGATCTCTTCTTCTAGTATAAACACGAAGTTCAGATGAGGTAATATCTGGTAGTATTTCTTCCCCTGTTTTTGAATCACTTGTGTCTTGTACAGGTAGACTAGGAATTCCATTATTTTCACTAGATAAATTTTCTGTTTCTTGACCTTTTAAAGGAGTATGGATGTTCAGGTCAATGTCAATGAGAACATTAGAAGTTTGCCAAAACTCATCTTCACTTTTCTCTTTCTCCCCTTGAAGATAGTTATGGCTAAAGTAAGGCTGTTTTTCAAGGAAAAAGACATCCATACTGATGTGAGTTTTCTTTGTAATAGGGTTAAAACATTTGTACCCTCTCTTATTAGGAGCATATCCAAGGAAAACACATTTTTCTGCCCTAGGGTCAAGTTTAGACCGAAAATGGGTAGGTATATGAACAAAAACAGTGCACCCAAAAACTTTTAGTTGTAAATCTGATGTTATTCGACAAGTAGGGAAAAGCTCCTTTAGGCAGGCTAAAGGAGTGATGTATTTTAAAACACGAGTAGGCATCCTATTAATGAGATAACAGGCAGTCAAAATAGCATCACCCCATAAATATTTAGGAACATGCATAGAAAACAGAAGGGCACGTGCAACTTCTAATAAATGACGATTTTTCCTCTCCGCAATACAATTTTGTTGTGGGGTGTCACGACAAGTGGATTGATGTTGAACACCTTTTGCTAACAATAAAGTTCCTAAACATTTGTTAAAGTATTCAGTACCATTATCACTTCTAAGAATACTTATTTGTGTTTGGAACTGATTTTCAACCATACGATAAAAATCCTTGAATAATTTTTCAACTTCAGATTTATCACTCATCAAATACACCCAACACAACCGTGTATGATCGTCAATAAATGTCACAAACCATTTTTTTCCAGATGCAGTAGTGATTTTTGAGGGACCCCAAACATCACTATGAATCAAATAAAAAGGTTTTGAAGCACGATAACCTTTTAATTGATAAGTGTTCTAATGACTCTTGGATAAATGACAAGTATCACAATGAAGAGAGTTGCAATCAACAATTTTAAATAAGCTGGGAAACAAATGTTTTAGATAGAGAAAACTAGGATGTCCAAGTCTAAGATGCCAAAGCATAATTTGTTCTCGTACAGGCATTGAACTAGTACTACTACTACTCAAACCCTGAGCTTGTTTAATGTTGAATAGGGTCTCATCAAAATAATAGAGTCCATCAATCATCCTAGCACTACCAATCATCCTCCCTGAGAGTTGGTCCTGAAATTCACAATGGGAATCAAAGAATATGACATGACAGTTAGAATCCCGTGAGAGTTTACTAACAGACAGCAAATTACAAGCAAGTTTAGGAACATGAAGGACAGATTTTAGTTCAATTTTGTCAGAGATTTGGACAGAACCTGTTCCTGCAATGGATGAGAAACTTCCATATGCAATTTTGACCTTTTTATTACAGGACAAGGGTAATAAGATTGAAAAAATTGTGAAGTACTAGTCATATGGTCGAATGCACCAGAATCAATAATCCATGGTGCAAGAGTTAAGCCACAAGAATAGGTACTAGGGGTATCACCTGTTTGGGCCAAAGAACCAGTAGGAGGACCGGATGTAGGAGTGGATTTCAGCAATTGAAGAAGATGATCCACCTGCTCAGCACTTAGGAAATTAGCCTTTGCTTCATTGGCTCTAGGGGCTATATAGTTGCTGCCAGAGGTTCCAGATTTGCTGCTCTTCCAGTTTGCAGGCTTTCCATGGAGTTTCCAACAAGTCTCTCTAGTGTGGCGTGGTTTATTGCAATAATCACACCATACCCAAGGCTTATCTTCAAACCTCCTTTGGTTAGAATAGGACCGCTGTGCAGAAATATTGGCAGTGGACAGATCTGTGCTAGTAGCACAATAAGGAGCAGGGTTGGCAGCAACTAATGCAGAGTTCTCCACAGTTTCATCCTCCTTTTTTTTCATCATGACATTCCGACGACAATCTTCTCTTCGCACCTCAGAAAATACCTCTCCAAGTGGAGGTAATGGCTGCCTCCCTAGAATCCTTCCCCTAACTTCATCAAATTCATCATTAAGTCCAGCCAAGAATTTAAAAATTCTGGCATTCTCCACCATCTTCTTATTATGATTGCAATCATCAGAATTTTTCCATTCATAATCATTGAATAAGTCTAAATCCTGCCAAAGTCCTTTAAGAACATTGAAATACCTGGTCACACTGCCTTCTCCTTGGTGAGTATTGCTGATTTTCTGCTGCAATTCATATATCTGAGAGTAATTTCCAAGGTCAGAATACATCTGACTAACATTGTCCCAGAGCTCCTTTGTAGTCGAATAGCACATGTAGTTGGCACTAATTTCTTCATCCATAGCATTCACAAGCCACGCCATCACCATGGAATTTTCTGCATCCCATATAGCATAGGATGGGTCTGTTTTATTGGGCTCCTTGGTTTCACCAGTCAAGTACCCTATCTTCCCTCTCCCTCGAATATACATCTTGACTGATTGTGACCAACGTAGGAAGTTTGCCTCATTCAGTCGTATATTTGTGATTTGGACAAAGTAGGGTTCAGAATGGGTAGGTTTTGGTTCTGGTTTGTTTTTGGATTTGGCCTCATTTGAAGTATCAGCCATGGTAAAAGGCTTGACAGCAACAGAAGAGAAAGGCAAAGATGAAGAAGGAAGAAAACCCAAGATATTAGGGGCTGATTTGAGCCGCCAGAGGGAATAGGGTTTTTAGATAAATCAGAAAAAGAACCTTGCTCTTGATACCATCTAGAATAAGAGAGTAATTTGTAGGAATTATTTTCATTGTGAGGGTTTCTCCTCATTTTATAGGACAAATACAAAACTGGAAATCAGCCATATAAAGTTTCCTAAAACATTCCCTAAAACAAGGCTGGAAAACAGCCACTAAAGTTCCCTAAAACATTCCCTAAAACAAGGCTGAAAAACAGCCACTGCTTGCAGTCA
This sequence comes from Cyclocarya paliurus, assembly GCA_029856935.1. NCBI lineage: Eukaryota > Viridiplantae > Streptophyta > Magnoliopsida > Fagales > Juglandaceae > Cyclocarya > Cyclocarya paliurus. Next base: position 23,740,386 of record CM056954.1, read on the forward strand.
ATAAAGACTACTTTATGGTCCTACAGCTGAAGAGAAAGGAAAGAAAAAAATAGGAAAGAAAAAAAATTAAATGCTAACTTATAAGGAAACTAAATCTTCTAGAATATTCACACATTTACAGCCAATATCTCCTAGAATACAGCAGAGTTGACTAGGCAGATTTTGGAAACTTTCCAACAGTTATGTTCACAACCTTGATTACGGTTTTGATAAACTTGATCCATTGCTACTAGAATTTTGTTTCTTGGCTATTCTTGGACTCAAAGGAGAATGTTATCACAACCCCGTTCTTCGACACTACTTCAACAGAGTTGATATCACCTTTTTGAGTCTACAACCTATTTTCGGATGCCTATTCTCTTGTGAGTGGCATCTTATACCATCATTATTATTCATTCTACTAACTAGTATCACTCTTTCTATATAACCATGTGACCACCTTCTACAATTCCCTCTTCAGTTTAGTCATGTCACTCGAGGCCGCTAGCTTTCATGCATCCACCATCTTCGCCTTGGTTTTCAAACCTAGGGTCACCTAGTACTTCAGACTACCAATTTTCTAGTAAAACGTACACATTCATGTCCACTCAATATCCCATTATTCAGGTTGTCTCTTGTTATTCCCTATCTCTCCATCTTATTTCCCCTATGCATTTTATAGCCTCTATTCCAAAGACACTTTTTTTTTTTTTTTATAAACAAGCAAAGACAGAAAATAATGCATTATCTGATCTAGGTTGACAAAAATCTATGGAGATTGAAATGGATGCTCTTCATCATAATGAGAAATAGGATCTTGTTCCACTGCCTCAAAGTAAACTAACTATTGACATAAATTGGTGCCTAACATAAGGTCAGTCCTCAGTATGCTCCAAGGAAAAATTGGTTGCTATGGGTTTTACAAAAACATATCGCACTGATTATGAGGAGGCTTTTTCTCTGGTTGCCAAAATCTCCTCTGTTCCGAGAGTTTACTTCGTTGGCAGATATTTTGACTACATATTGAGAATGTATTTCTATGTGGAGAATACTTGAGAAAGATAACGTGAACTAACCACCTGGGTTTGCTACTCGGGTAGGGTATTGGGAAACTATGTACAACTTAAATAAGGCTGTATATAGCTTAAACTATGACACACCGATGCTCAAATGCTCGAGGACGTTACATGGCGGTAGAAGAATATGGTGGTGGTGGGAGGAGGAATTTTATTTTCATTCCTGAGAAGGGGGGCAGTGGTTGGAGAAGGATGGGGGAGGTGTTGCGTGACTTCGGCAAGAAAGGGAGCGACAGTTTGAAAGGACAAGGTGTTGCAGGACGTGGCTCTGCTAGAGAGTCGCGTAGTAGACATGTCAGCGAAGGAAAAATTGGAGGTGTCCAAAGATTCAAGTACATCCGCAGTGGCAAGGCAGTCCTATGCGGTAGCTGTAAAGATAGGTCCTTCGGGAGTTCAGAGTGAAGGGGATCCGCAAATCACGTCTCAAGACCAGCTTGTCGAGTCCTTAAAGGTGATGGAAACCCAACTTGTCGAGTTGAAAGCAGCGATAGCTTTCTTGTCTTCTAAAATAGACCGACTCTCAGCTGGAGACAACAGGGTTATAAGAAACAAGAAAGGCCCAAATCATTCAAACCCAGTTAAAGGAAAATGGAAGATTGGATTCGGATCTAGATCCAGGGGAGTATGGCGGGTCAAAAAGAAATCCGGGTTGTTTGAAGCAGGGTCTACATCGGGTATCGGCGTAGAGACATCAAAAGAATGTCATTCACCTCATGTAACACAGGATAGACCGATAATTGGTACTACACCCTTGGTATCCGAAACTCTCTCGTCAGAGTTGAAGGAAAATGGTGTATTGCCGAGGTCTGAAGGAGATGTAGAATCCCTAGAGGTGAAGGGACTTGCTGTCACCCTAGAATCTCCAATGGGGACCATGTTACCATTGGATCAAACCAATGGAGTTGCGGGAGAACCAAAAGAGTTGGCGTTGGTGCCTCATGTAGATGAATGTACTGTGTCTGTGGATAACGTTGCTCCCCTGGTGTCTCTTCCACCAATAGCGGACTGGATTCTGCCTAAAGTTAACGAGATTCAACAGTTTGTGGGAATTTCACATGGAGGATGTGAAGACCAATTCAATGAATTAATCACTGCGATTGAGGCAAGCCACACGCTTGAAACCAAAAGTTTCAAGAAAAGCAGGGAGTTACAGCGTCTTTTTAGTACAATCAACTACGACGCTAAGGGTGATAGCTCAACCAGAGGGAAATCTAAAGGGAGGACATTGTGAAGACGGGAATCAAGGGTTTGGGATTGGGTGTTCGGGTAGAATTTTAGTTCTACGAGAAACAAGGGTTGGGGACCGGTTTGGTGTTTTTGGATTGTTCTTTTCATGGGCTTTTTGGGTCATTAGGGACTTTTTGGGTCATTAGGGACTTTTTGGGTCATTTTGGGCAAGGTCTTTTCTTGTATACATTTAGTGTACTTGGTTTCTCCTTTGATATATAACATTTTTACTTATCAAAAAAAAAAGATTCCCCTAGAGCAATTATGCCAAAAAAAGAGCGAGATTACCCTAGATTATGGTTTGGAAACTTTTCTAATGCATTATTGGAGTTGAAAAAAGCTAAAGTCAGACAATTTCGTGCACCCCTTGAGCACGAAATCCAGCTGGCTAGGTTAAATGAAACGGTTCGCATAGCAAGAAAAAAAATGAAGTGCGGGAAAAGTAATGGTTTTGGCATGAAAAAGTTTTGTCTTCTTAATGACAGTGACAGGATTCCCATCGACGAGGATGACTTTTTTGCCAGATTGACTCACCGCCTGACTCAGTCCTCACTTCACGAAACTTAGAAGCTCGCCATTAAAAGTCTATCTTGGAACAAATGGGAGGTATAGCCCTTGTTCTAGAGAATCTTTTACTCTTGCTTCTTGTTCTTATCTCTTGGGTTTTTGGAAGCGAGTCTTCATGCTGCTTCTTTTATTACCTCAGTGTGTAATTGTCGGGTCACCTCAGACTTTGATCAGACTAACTTGAATGAAGGCTGGAGCAATCTTTGTTGTGGCAAGAAGGGTTTCAAGCTTCTTTATGGAGAAGTTGCTCACACCGAAGGAGTTATGTGATGTTTCGAATGGGAATCTCAGAATTTATTTTGCCTGGGCCTAGATTTTTGTGGCTCTCATTTATGCAGTCTCAGCACGTCCGGCAAGACCATGTGCTAGCGCGCAGCTTCCGTATGGGGAAGACAGCACCAAGAGAAGGCAGGCTGGTCAACTCAGTTGAACCAACAAGAGCTACAGAATCAGAACTGTGCGAGAAATACTGGGTTCCAGAGTGGAAGATGTGGGCACCTTGTGAGTATCGTGCCCCAATCTGCATGGCCTTCACTACATTCTCAACCTCAAAATCAACTGCCAAGCCACACTGGTCCCGGTATTCGACCTGTTATCCTTGGTAGATCTGATTTCTTATTGACCAAATTCAGTGTTCTGTAGGTGGGTGGAGAAGCCAGTCGTAGTTCATATTTACAGCTTCAACGAGACGTGAAAATCAAACAACCAAACCCAGATCTGATGTGAGTGTCGGTGGCAAGAGAGACATGTGGAGACGTGCCGATGGCGAAGAGGAGAGAGAAAAACGAAAATTGGTTCGTGGACGGTGGGGGAAAATGGAGCCTTGTTCATTCTGTCGTCTTCTTCGCCTTTTCACCTTTTTTTTTTAATTGACCTGCCACGTCAGTGAGGGTGTGCAAAGTGTGCACGAAATCGACTGCCTGTAGAAGAACTGATTGGAGTTTGGATTTCATAGATGTCAAAGTCAAACATATAACTCAGTGTTTTACCCACACCAGAGTCTGTTGGTATTGTGTGTGGACGATATTGAAATGACTGAAAATGACTGGGGAAGCAGGGATTGGAAGGGTGAAAAAACTTTGAGATTGGTTTGACACCAAAGATATTTCCTTGGAATTGGCATCAGCAAGTATAAAAGGGGTGTTAGCCTATCTCGTAGTAAGTATGTGGCACTTGACCTATTGATACTCCAATAGAACCAAAATGTAGACTCTTGAAGGATGAAGAGAGTTATTTGGAGATCTAAATAGCCATTGTCGACTTGTTGGGAAATTGACTTATCTTGCTATTGCTAGACCAAATATCTCATGTGGTGACTGAAGTTAGTTAATTTTTTGATAACCCAAGGATCTCATATTGCGATGTATATTCTTAGTTATCTTAAATGAGGTGCTGGTTTCATATTGTTATTAGGCCACAAGGACACATCATAGCAAATGTTTTATCAAATGGCGATTGGCAGGCTTTCATCAAATAGAAGATCTACTATTGGATATTCTTGAGAGATGAGACAAACAATAGTAACATGATCCAATATAGCAATTGAAAACAGGGCAATAGTAACTCGCTCCAATATAACTTGTGAGTTGACATGATTGAAATACTTTTTTCTCCCAACTTCCAATTCCTCCCAAGTTATTTTGTGACAATCAAGTTCTGTGACATATTGACTTTAAGCCTATGTTTCATGAAATTCTATAGAGTCTGGGAAGTAAGTTGCATAAATGTTTACTAAGTCGTTGTGTCATAGCTGAGTTAAGAGTTTATTTGTTCCAACCTGGATTTGGTAACATATGACTTATGCTCCAGCTTGAATGTTCATCTTTTATGGGTTATTTATCCAGGCAAGGGTATAAATGCAAAATATAGTATAAAAGAAGTGTGTGATTCTATATCATTATTATGATGAGGAACCCCATAGACCGTGCAAACGCAACATTTCTTTTACCCGGTTGAACCCGGACCCATGTAGCACGCCACATCATATGGATCACGTGAATCATAGGCTACACCAAGAGGAGGAATCCCCTAAAAAAATTTTGAACCCAGGACCAAGACCATTATCACTTGAGCAAACCCTTGGGATTAGGTGTGTGATTCTGTATCTCTACACCATTTCCACTTTTCTAATACTTCTATGTAAACTGCATCTCTAAAACCCCATTCTAGGGAAGAAAGAATAGGGAGGACAACATGGTCATGCGCAAAAAATATAAAAACTAATTTTTGAATGCTAAATTAACAGAATTTTCATTTCTGACAAAGCAGAGATCATGTATAAAGGGATCTACTAAAATTACCAAAACAAAAAAACAACATGAAGTTCTGTTACTCCCAAGGAGCATCAGGCTGCATGTCCAATCCAAGACAATTACTAGATAAGAAGACTGACTACTTTTACCAAATTTTTGGATCCTCAGAATGCACCATCTTTTTCTATGATTTAGAACAGATATACATGACAAGAAGGTAATGGGGAATGCCAGTATGGTGAGAGAGAGAGAGAGAGAAGAGAGAGTTAAATTTTTTTTCCTGTAGTATTATAACCGAGTTAAAATGATAACATTGTCATTTTTTTCCAAAAAAGGAAAGGGGATGAGGTGGACAAAGCAATCAGATTACAGACCCATGCAAGGATTTTCGGTAGGAGAAAGGACACAAACTGTTAAATAAACATATACATAGATACAAAAAAAGGTTTGAATGTGTAAAATACAAGAAACCTGATGGCCTTTGTCATCCATTGGTATGCACTCAACAGCAATCAGTTTATCAACATCATCAGCTGTAACAACATATTCTGGATTTGTGGCTCCTGAAGTAGAAGACACTAAATAAATAAACACATAATACAAATAGGAACATCTATCATGAAACTATGCCACACTAAGAAATCTAACCTACAGAGACACTAAAAAAATCCAGGTTCATATCAATGCTCACCTTCAATGTACTGTCTGGTGCCATCCTGAAGATGACGAACCCACTGATTGCAAAAATAATGTTGACATATAATTAACCCATAAAAGATGAACAATAAATAATAGGTAGAAAATTGTGTTGGAACGGACTTTTTTTTTTTTTTTTGTAAGTAATTGTGTTGGAAAGGACTTACAAGGAGTTTTACCTGAAAAATACACAAAGAATTCCCACGTACAGGATATCCACATCCAAGAAGCTTGCCTCCTGGTATAGCCTCACCAATGATCTGAAAATCCTCTATGCCAGGGCCCTCTAAAATGAAACAAGTCAAATTAGATTTTATCAATAGCCATCCCATTCTATCATGGACCAAAACACCAATCACCTCCAGAATCAGAGTCATTATGCTTGGTGGTATGCTGAAATGAGGTGGCATCGGTCATTTTTCCTGCTTTGACCTTGAGATCACTTTCAACAACAGAGGTACGAGATAGAGAACTAGGCATCACCCTGCAAGAATACGACTTATTTGTAAGAAGAAAAAATGTAGTGGATAGAAGGATCCAAATGAATAACTAGTGGAACTTATTTCATGATAGAATATGCATCAACTTCCTTCAGAAGCCAAGTTCATCTTTTAGAGTAATGCCAACAAAGTTACCAATTCATAGAAGAGAAAAATTTTGCAGGTAGCCATCAAAATTTTCAGGAAATAAAAAATTGTCGCATGCAGTGGCAGCCCGCACCCCTGCCAGCAACACAACTTAGGTGCATGAAGGAGGCATCCACATGTATGCTCTGAGCACCAGTTCAGTGAAAGGCAGCAAGTGATGCTGAGAGCAAAATGCTGATGATGGCTAGGCGAGTGGTAAATGTTTGGGGTTGGCTTGAGCAAAGCTTGGTGGGCAGACTGGACTGTGGACCAGAATGCTGTGGTGTAGTGAATAGTCACATGTTAGGTTTGATGTGCATTGTGTTACTATGAATGCTTGTGGGAGCAGAGCTGAGTGCTTACCATTGGAAGCGATGCTGTATGCTCTGCTTACCAGTGCCCACAGCTTACCAGTGAAAGCTGTGGCACAGGCACGAAGATGTCAGTGTACTAAATGTGGGTATACAGCCCTATGCACCCATGGCCAACCCCAATCTAAAAGCCATACCTAGCTATTATGTGCCCATAGGACCGGGCTGCAAGGCAGAAGGTATATGATCAAGGAAGGTAGCATGGTTGGGGCCAAGCCCCCCACTGTTAGATGCAAAACCAAAAGACAACTAGCAGAAAGCCATGGATAGGCTATGAATCTCATTCCATCAGCTTAAGCTTTTGGGACACATGGTGATTCAAAACTGCTTGACTATGGTTGCTTATCAAGTGGCATCATGTCAAGGATCAGACAAGACGATTACCAGAAGTTATGTGCAGTAACCAGATAAGCAATTCTGGTAGCAGGGCAATGGGACAAGGTAACTGTTTGACCAGGCAGTTTCCTCAATCTGCTCCAGACAACCCACCTTGCCTGGGGCAATTACTTGTGTAACTGCCAGGGGAGTGAGTGAATAGGCAGGGGATAGGCCTGAGTCCAGAAAGCAGTCAAGGAAGTGCAACTGCAGTGTGTATGAGTGAGTAACATCTGTTGAGTTGCAGGACTTTATGCCTCGGGTACGCTAATTGATTAAAGCTTCAAAGCGAATATTCTGTAAGGGATCTCTCTTCCTTTGTACAATCATTTGTATATGAAAGTTAGTTTCTCCTGTATATCTGTGCGCTCTACATGATGTATTGGTCAAGTCGAAGTAAAAAGATATGGTGAATTAGCAGCAAAACCTCGTGTGGAATATTTCCCCCATGATATCAGTCAATAGAAGTATAGAGCAAACTAGAGGTAAAAATTCACATTAATCAATTTATTCTCACAGAATGTGTCTACAGTGATCAAACATGAAATCCTTTAAATTTCCAAGCCTCTAACAAAAAACCGTCTTAAGTTTTTCAACACAGAACTAAGAATAATGATAGAAGAAAAAAAGACCAAGGCATACAGACAAATTATATAATAATGTCAACCTATCAGTATTGGATAAGAACTCCTGAACATTGTCATTATTGATTAACTGTGGCATGTCAACATTAAGCATCAAGTTTTTCATATCAGGAAGATCATTATACTGCATTGATCTTGATATTTCCTCAGGTGGTTGCTGACCCTGCATTGGAAGACAAAAAAAGGAAAATGAATAACAGTAACAAAAAGAAGAAAGCAATCATATGATAACATCAAGTTAATAAAATGGAAAAAAAAAATATAACCAGATACTATGCAATTAGATTACATCCCAATAGTACCATGGATCTGGGATGAAGTTGGCCTCTCAAATTGTCAAAAACTGGGATATCATTATCACGAGACACACTTCCACCATGAGTATCGACCGTAGATGTTAATCCTCTAATTCTATCCTGTGATATGAATAAACATGCGCCTTTAGTTATCTCTCAAGCCACCATATGGAGATGAATAAAAACTCAAATAAGCAAAAGATGCAAGAAACCTTGATGAAATAATACTGAAGGCATGAAAACAAATAATGAAAAAGAAAATACTTATTTGTGTACAACAATGACTCAACTTCGTAGTTATAGAACAATGCTTTCAGTAAAAACATCAATATTGTATTTTTTTTTTTCTCAAGTAAAAATTTTATCAATACCAATAAAGGAATACGTGTAGTCCAAGTACACAAGGCGTATACAAGGGAAAACACCTAACAACCTCACACGACCCTATCAACCTCACAATGAAGTAGCAAGTGATCTACAGTTTAAGAGCTTTTCCTACACATGAAGCACCAGGTCAATTATGATGATCAGCATTTCCGTAAGCTGTCCATGGTCAGGATCTTCCCCAAGTAAGCTATTGATACAACTACGGTAGCCTTTAGAGGTGCCTTAATCCTCCAAATGTTATTCCAAGAAAATAATTGTTGTTCGGATTAGTGATGGCCATATAGAATGAACAAATAGAGAATTTCACTTTCCCAGAGAGAATCCACTTATTAACCTCTTGATCTTATATTTAAGTGGAGCATAATAGGCTGAAGAATTCAGGAAAAGAAAACTTCCCAATCATGGGCCACGCGCCCTAATGAAGTTAGCATCCCACTGTGGAGCACCACCCCGAACTCTCCAATAACTCCACCATCGATGCCCCTTATTCACACAGAGTCCTATAAACAGTAAGAAATATGTCCCTGAGGACCCAATCTCCACACCAAATATCATACCAGAATCTGATTTTGGATCCATCCCCCACCACAAACCTAGTGCATCATGTTAACATTGTTAAGATAAGATGAAAGACACATCACGAGAATAATGAATGAAGTTTTTTTTTTTATAAGTAGTAAGAAAGAAGTTTTATTGAATCCAGTAAATTGGCAGCTCAAGTACACAGAAAGTATACAAGAGAAAACACCTAAATACAAGCTAGGAATTAGTAGAAGCTAAAAGAATATAATGAAAATTGTCCCCATTCAAAACAAGAACATTCGCCCAAAGACATAAAGTCCGAAAGAAAAACTCTCTAATTCCTCCCAGCATCTCTATCTTCAAAGCACCGTCCATTTCTTTCCAAATAGCATGACTACCCTTATAACCTATCCAACAAGCCAAAAGACCCACCACCCTCTTAGGCATCACCTAAGCAATAACCGTCCTACCAAAAATCTCAGCACAAATTGACTTAGCCACCTCACAATAAAGAAACAAATGGTCAACAGATTCACCATATTTTTTACACATGAAGCACCAATCTAAAACGATAAGACCCCGCTTTCTCAAGTTATCTTTGTCAAGAATTTCCCAAGAGACACCAACCAGCAGAAAAAAGCAACCTTGATTGGCACCTTGGATCTACAAATGCACTTCCAAGGAAATTGACTAACACAATGGCAAGTCAATGCCTTGTAGAATGAACTAATAGAGAGTCTGAAATTTCCAGTATGATTCCACAGCAAACTATCCTCCCTTCTACAATCTTCATGTCATACAACCTTCTGAAAAAATCTGAAACGACACTCACTTCCCAGTCATGAATATCTCTAATAAAACTCACATTCCATTGAGTATCGTTTAAAATGATAAAAGAGTCAGCCACTACAGCTTCTTGATCTCTTGCAATCCTAAAAAGAGAAGGACAAGCATTCTTGAGAGCCATATCCCCACACCAAATATCATGCCAAAAGCGAATCCCAGTTCCTCCACCCACCTTAAATTTAACATGGCTAGCAAATTCCCCCCAACCATTACGAATAGACTTCCACAATCCCACTCCATACACACCTCTAACTTCGTTAGAACACCAACTCCCTCAAGCCCTCCCATATTTACATCAATAATATTCCTCCATAACGCATCCCCCTCACAATGATACTGCCATAGCCATTTCCCAAGAAGAGCTTTGTTGAAAAGCCTCATATTTGGAACCCTCAATCCTCCACAAGAAACTAGTGAACAAACTTTATCCCAACTTAACAAATGGAACTTTCTTTCCTCCCCATGGCAAGCCCACAAAAAGTTCTAAAAGCTCCTATCAATTCTACTAGCCACCCCTATGGGCAAAGGAAAAAGAGATAGAAAATACGTTGGAAGATTAGACTCTTAATTAATGTGATTCCTCCCCCTTTAGACAAATAAATCATTTTCCATCCAATCAATCTCCTCTCGATCTTCTCAATCACACCATCCCAAATCGTCAAAGATTTATGTGGAGCTCCTAAGGGAAGACCAAGATATCTCATAGATAAAGATGAGACCTTGCAACCCAAAATGTTGGCCAAATCCAAAATGTCAAAATCAAAACCCAGGGGAACCATTTTAGATAAATTAACTAAAGAAAATAAACAACTTCAACGCATAACAGAATCTCAAAAAGCGAAGGTGATCCTAATTACTCTCACTAAAAATTAATGAATCATCAACGAAGAGGATGTGAGACCTTTATGCTACCTAGAGAATTACCTCCCACCAAGAATCCCCACATGAAATTCCCATCCACTGCTAATTCAATCATTATGCTCAATGCATCCATGACAAGAACAAAAAGAAAATGATACAGAAGGTTCCCTTGTCGAAATGTCATGCCTAATCCACAAACACCACTTCTCTCCAAATCCAAATCTCCCAAGTAAATACAGAAGAAACTCCCAGTTTACATGATCATATGTCTTTTCCATGTCCAGTTTGACAAGAATACCAGACTCACCAACTCTGATCCTACTTTCCAAACATTCATTGGCAATTAAAATTGAGTCGAGAATTTGTCTCCCCTTGTCAAATGCATTCTGAGATTTCAAGATAATTTTTTCCATCACCGCACTCAACCAGTTAGCAAGAACATTTGAGATAATCTTGTAAACCCCATTAATTAAACTGATTGGGAAAAAATCGTTCATCTCAACAACCCCCACCTTTTTAGGGATAAGAGAAATAAATGTAGCAATAAGACTTTTCTCAAATTTCATAAACGAATGAAATTCAAGGAAAACCTTCATTACATCCTCACGCACACATTTGCTAGTTTATTTAAAATGTTGAGGATGGGTGGGACTAGGCTTATGCAGGCACTTATGGGTCAAGTTTGCATAGGGATAGGAGACTTCTTTGGGAGGAGCTAGTGGGTTTATATTATCTATGGGATGTGCTATGGTGTATGAGTGGGGATTTGAATATTACTCGCTTTCTTGGTGAGCAATCGGGGGAACCTCAAACTTCCTTGGCTATGGAGAAGTTTTTTTAGTTCATCTTTGATTTGGATCTCATAGATCTCCCTCTTGTTGTGGGTAAGTTCACGTGGTCCAATAGTTAGGGTTTGTCACGATTGGATAGGTTTCTCATCTCTCCTTCTTGGAAGGCTCACTTTCAGGAGCTGTGTCAGAAGCGTTTGCCTCGAGAGTTTGTTCGGATCACCTTCCCATTTTGCTAGATTGCAGAGATATTCATGGGGGATGCCGGTATTTCAAGTTCGAAAATATGTGATTAGCAGCAAATGGCTTTGTAGTTAAGGTTAGAATTTGGTGGTCTTCTTATCAATTCACGGGCACTCCTAGCTTCATTCTTGCTAGTAAGCTTAAGGCTTTGGAGCATGATTTAAAGCAGTGGAATTTGGAAGTTTTTAGGCATGTTGATAGTTAGAAGAATTCCCTTGGGAGTTGCAGGTTCTGGAGGGTAGGGAGGTGATTTAGAGATACCTCTAAGGAGGTATTGTTGAGGAAAAAGTCGGTTGTGGCTGAACTGGAGAGGGTGTTGTTGATGGAGGAAACTTTGTGGTGACAAAAATCAAGGGCTCTTTGGTTAAAAGAAGGTGATAAATGCACAAAGTTTTTCCATAGTGGTTAATTCACATCGGAGAAGTAATGCTATTGAGATACTTCATTTAGATAATTGTGTGCTCCCTTCCCCCTCTGAGATTGAGGACTAGATTGTGCATTATTATGAAAACCTTCTCACGAAACTGTCTAATTGGAAGTTGAATCTCAATGGCTTGGTTTTTGAGTCTCTTAGGCCTAGTTTGGGTATTGAGAATACCTGAGGTATTCTCAGAATATTTCACTACTATTCATTATTTTATTATTACTTTTCATCTACTTTTTATTACTATTCACTACTATTCAATATTCTATCATTACTTTTTCACTACTATTCACAGAATACTCCTCACTACCCAATGCAACCTTAATCCTCAGAGTGCAAGTTGGTTGGAAAGACCTTTTGAAGAAACTAAGATTTATTCGGTGATTGTTACATGATTTCCTTGTATCACTAAACTAGCACGCCTAGGCATTGTTCTTGTATATGTCCCGTATACTAGGGCTATTGCCTACTCTTTTGATCAATAAAAATTTCTTAACAGATCAAAAGAAAAAATTAAAAGACCCAAACCCGTGTCTGCCTTCTTCAGCAAAATCTCAATACTCTCCTTCAACCCAAGCAATTCAGCCCAGGCATCCCAAAGCAACCCCTCGACTTCTCCAACAGTCTGCAACACCTTGGAAGACTAACCGTCATTTCCACCAATAGTACGAATTTGCCAGAACTCACCTTTCTCTCTCTCCTTGCCATTTTTCCTTCCATCCCAATGGGCCATTTTTCCGATAAACACCATCCCCTCCATTCTATTTCAAGCTAGACGATGTTGCCACCAGCTTCAACAACACCGACATGTATGAACCTTCACGAGAAGAGGAAACCCTCTATGTGAAGAGTCCTTGTGACCCTCTTCCCCTCTACGACCAGGAAAGCACGACCACATTTTTCCCCTTTTCTGTTATCACGAACAGAAATAGAGGACTGAATACCAACCATCTAGAGCATTTTTCAACAAAATCAGCCCATCCACTCCCTTTCTAGCCTTTTGGTATAGCGATGATGCCCTTCCCAGCACCAGTCCCATACTCAGCCAATTTCACAAATCTACCATACGAGTTAGAGCATCGTTGAATCAAAAAAACCCGTTCCCCCTCCCTCTTTGTGTGATAAAACCCTACGTTACTAGTAAACCTTGAACAGTGTCCACTACCTCATCCACATCACCATCCCTCTACTGAGGTAAAGATACTTCGTCAACTTCCTACTTTTTTCAGAAATACAAAAGATAGTTCCACCTTCTTGAGAAAAGCAAACAACTTTGCTTTGACCCATAATCTGGAAATGTTACTCATCTTGCTAAAAACCTCCAAGCCCCGAAATAGATTTAAACTAACAAATGAAACTATCAAGAGAAGCGAAATGATCGAAGAACATCATTTTGAGAGAGAGAGAGAGAGAGAGGGATGAATGAAGTTTTAATGAATGGTCATAAGAGATGCATGGTACCAATGCAAAGTCAAGGGTGAATGTGCACCCACACTGAAGGACATTTACATGAAGGTGTGGTATTTTAATAAAATGATGCATTGGGCGTACTCGGATGAAGGACAATTATGTGAAGCCCTAGTTACTCAACGGAATCAAGATCACACTAAATGATGTTTATGTGAAGGTGAAGGTGTGGTTAAGACAGGAATGTAATAATTTGGTTTACTCAAGTGAAAGATGTTTACGTTCAATCCCAGTTACTTTGGAAGTCAAGGTCACACTGAAGGACGTTTACATGAGGGTTTGGTCCACTAGAGTAAGTTATGTAAGTGAAAGACAAGTTTAATAAGCTATGTAAAGAGCGTGTTGGTTGCTTGTCTAATCATTTATTCATCCTTGAACATTTTAGTATTTGTTAGAATTGAAATGCTTATTAGTTGGATGTACTATGAGCTCATGGTTACTTACTGATTGTTCCACATGGTATAAAGTATAGATGTTCATGGATGCTCAAGGTAAAAACCTAAGTTTAATTAGTTCACAATATGATCTGCTAATTTTTTAGTTTTCAACTTATTTTTGTTTATATTTATGTTTTTAATTTCCCAAGTGATGGCATGAATGACGAGCAAACTGGCCAGGCATCGACCATGTGTTGCAAGAATTCCGGACTTTGTTAATAAGTGTCTTCACACGGGACAAGCTTCAAGTTTAAGCATTATGCCATTGTGTTATTTTTTAGTATCAAGCACTCTTATGCTATGCTTTTTATTTTTCAATAAAATGATTATGTTGGATCACTTACCTAGCACAAGTTTCATGAATTAGTAACATTCCTATACCTACAGGAAAGAGGTGTCACATCTCATGAGGTAACAGACATAAAGATCTGGTTTTAAAAGCAGTTCACATCATATTATATCCAAAAAAGATATTTATCAAAAAAGGTATATTACAAAATACTAAGTGAGAAATTTAAGAAAAACGAAAACTGTGATGTGGATTAATGAGAAGGAAAACATTATATAGAGTTAAAAACTGTTCACTAAAATTACTACGTCAAGAATTACAGCTTACTAAAGCATGAAATGATAAGTTGCAGGCTTACATGTAAATTTCTAATCTGCCAGTGCAGCTGATCATGAAAGACCTGCAGACATTTTGAGAGAACAAATTAATTGGCAAAAAGACTGTAGCAACATGTAGAATCTTCTAACTAATCCTATAGGTCTCAAAGCAGATGCCTGAATAAAGCAAATAGAAAAATATAAGAAAATTTTGATCAGTAAACCCTGTGTTGTGCCACAATTGAGATTCGCTCCCTGTGCAATTTGTTTTAGAAATACACCCCAGTGCCATGACAAACTTGAGATTTGCCCCCTCCAATACTAATTCCGTCCATCTTATTTAATGGAAAACATGTGGCAGTAAAACTGCCACCCAGAAATTTATTCTCTCTTAATTTAAAAATATACTAAATATAAAAAATATGTTTTTTAAAATTTATAATAAAAAATAAAACAATTAAAAAAACCTAAATGCTGGGAGGGCCAAATCAACTACCCTTAATAGTGGTCCAAGTCTTGGCCACCCCATGGGAGACCAATCCAGCCACCCCACGGAGGAGCCACACCAGGCCACTAGTGGCTGAACCATGTGGGTTCGGCTGCCAAGGAGCATCCGACCACCTTGTGGCGACCGAACCACAACCAAGGAGCATTCGACCACCTTGGTGACCCATGCGGTGGCCCAATGGCCGAATCCCATAACCCTGTGGTGACCCAGGTCTCTAGATTCCATTAAGTTAGATTGACTGAAGTAGTACTGGAGATCGAAAATAGTACTGGCACAATATCAAACCAACTGCTAGAAAAATAATGTCTTGCTGACACAACATTTCGGCAAAGACAGCATGGATCTAAGCACGATGTTCAGATGAGTATAAGTTGTATTGAGTTAAAGTTTGGAGGGAAAATAACATAAGAGTGTTGGTCTATGAGGGAATTGTGATTAACCTTTGAAAAATAATTCATAATTTTCTCAATGGCTCTATCCAATTTCCAAGGTTGCCTCAATTCCCTATCAGTTTAACATACTGTTGAGTTTGTTCCTTGGCTTCAATCCCACATGGGTAGGAAGTGAAGCAACAATAAGCCTCTTGGCCTATATAAGGAGGCTAAGACTTCTTGGTTAGACACACCAAAAACAACAAGTTATCAAGTAATAACTTGTGACTAAATCCTCTATTAGCCTTTTCTTGTAAAAGAGAAAGAGGTGAGAGTTAAAGTTTTCTTAGTGGGAAAACTTTGTGAGTGTCATTTGGAGTGAGGAGAAAAATTGTGTGATTGTAACAATTTTTCACATAGTGCATTTTCTTCTCTGGATCCGCTGGTTTTTCTTCCTGTTTTGGGAATTTCCAGGTAAATTCTTGTGTTGTTATTCTTTCTCTATTTTCTTTATATTCCTGCATTTTGTGGATCCTGGGGGTGAATTTGGGAGGTCCAAATTCCCAACAATTGGTATCAAGAGCTGGGGTCCTCTTTTTTTGTGGGGTGAAACTTTGGTATGGTAGTGCGGATACGTACAGTTTAAAGAGATTCTGTCTAAGGAGATTGGAAATTCTAAGTGTGTCCATTGTGACCCTCCAATCTTTCCTGGGAACCTTGAAATTCTGTCTAGGAAAGAGAAATCTTTCCTGAAAACTTACTTAGTGAGTACTATTCATTCCTACGGTAAAAAAATCAAGAGCCAAGGTTCGGGTCTAAGGAGATGGCTGGAGCAGACGTGAAAGTATCAGGGATCGAGAAGTTCGATGGCACGGATTATGGATACTGGAGGATGCAAATAGAGGATTACCTCTATGGGAAGAAACTTCATCTTCCATTGTTAGGGAAGAAGCCGGAGACCATGGCAGTTGCTGATTGGGACCTGCTAGATCAACAGGTTCTGGGGGTTATTCGACTAACTCTATCGAGATCCGTTGCACACAACGTCATCAAGGAGAAGACAACTACAGATCTCATAGCGGCTTTGTCAAGTATGTATGAAAAGCCGTCAGCAAATAACAAGGTACATTTGATGAAAAAGTTATTCAATTTGAAAATGTCAGATGGTACGTCTGTTGCACAACATCTAAATGATTTTAATACTATCACAACTCAATTGTCGTCTGTTGAAATTGAGTTTGATGATGAGATACGTGCATTGATACTATTGGCCTCACTGCCAAATAGTTGGGAAGCCATGAGAATGGCTGTCAGTAATTCTGCTGGTAAATCAAAATTAAAATATGATGATATTCGTAATTTGATTTTGGCTGAGGAGGTACGCAAAAGGGATTCAGGCGAAACCTCGGGTTCGAGTTCAGCACTTAATGTTGATTCTAGGGGGAGATCACAAGACAGGAACTCAAACAGAGACAGATCAAAATCAAAGAACAGGGGCAAGAGCAAGACAAAGCCTGGGCAGCAGGCAACTTGCTGGAATTGTGGCAAGGCTAGTCACATAAAAAGGAACTGAAAAAATCCTAAAAAGGAGAATGATAGTGCTAATGTGGTAACTGAAGAAGTACAAAATGCACTATTACTTGCAATTCATACTCCAATTGATGACTGGATACTGGATTCAGGAGCTTCTTTCCACACAACTTCCCATCGGAAAATAATGCAAAACTATGTTGTAGGTGATTTTGGGAAGATGTACTTGGCTGATGAAGAGGCTTTGAATGTGGTGAGAATGGGAGACATTGATATTGCACTCCCTAACAAGAACAAGTGGACCTTGCAGAAAGTCAGACACATTCCTGAGTTGAAGAAGAATCTCATCTCTGTTGGGCAACTCGATGATTGTGGCTATTCAGTAGTGTTCTCAGATAGCACCTGGAAGGTCATTAAAGGGGCATTGGTACTGGCTCGGGGTAAGAAAACTGGTACACTCTATATGACTACTGGTTTGAATAATACTGTTGTTACTATCGTTGCAGAAAGCACAGCAGATTTGTGGCATTGTAGGCTTGGCCATATGAGTCAAAAGGGCATGAAAGAACTACTGGCTAGAGGCAAACTACCAGAACTGAAGTCAGTTGATCTCAGTACTTGTGAGAGTTGCATTAGGGGAAAACAAAAGAATGTCAGTTTCTTGAAGAGTGGTAGAACACTGAAAACAGGAAAGTTAGATCTTTTGCACACAGACGTGTGGGGACCTTCCCCAGTTGCATCTCTTGAAGGTTCTCGATACCATGTCACGTTCATTGACGACTACAGCAGGAAGGTATGAGTTTATTTTTTGAAGCATAAATCTGATGTATTTAATGTGTTCAAAAATTGGAAAGCCCTGGTTGAAACAGAGACAGACTTAAAACTAAAATGCTTGAGGTCTGACAATGGTGGAGAATATATTGATAGAGGATTCAATGAGTACTGTGCAACTCACGGTATCAGAATGAAAAAGATCATTCCTGGAACACCACAAAAAAATAGAGTTGCTAAACGCATGAACAGAACCATTAATGAGCGTGCTAGAAGCATGAGGCTGCACGCTTGGTTACCACCTACTTTTTGGGCAGATGCAGTCAGCACTGCCGTCTACTTGATAAACAGAGGGCCGTCAGTTCCGTTAGATTGTGGATTGCCTGAGGAGGCTTGGAGTGGGAAAGAGGTCAAATTTTCTCACCTTAAAACTTTTGGCTGTCTTTCTTATGTTCTTGTTGATTCTGATACCCGTAGTAAACTTGAAACTAAGTCAAAGAAATGTTATTTCATTGGCTATGGAGACGAGGCATTTGGCTATCGTTTCTGGGATGATCAGGGTCGGAAGATTATAAGAAGCGGAATGTGATATTCAATGAGAAGATTATGTACAAGGATAAGTCCAGTATAGTTGCTAAAGCGGCTCCTCATGAGTTCGAGTTCGAGAACTTGGATGACCTACCAGAGACCACTGTGCAGTGTAGAGATGTGAGTGACGGGGAGAATGGGTCCGATGCACCCGTTCCGATTATTCCGCAGTCAGAACCAGAGCCGTCTACTCCTGCAGCTGCAGTTCGTAGGTCAGTTAGGACTATTTATCCCCCACAGCGTTTCTCACCTACTTTGAATTATATTCTGTTGACAGATGGTGGAGAACAGCAGAGCTACCAGGAAACCTTGCAAAATAAACATTCTAGCAAATGGGAGCTGGCCATGAAAGATGAGATAGATTCCTTATTAGGAAATCAGACATGGGAGTTGACAAAACTTCCATCAGGGAAGAATGCATTGCACAATAAGTGGGTGTACCGAGTAAAGACTGAGCAAGATGGTAGTAAAAGATACAAGGCCAAACTTGTTGTAAAAGGCTTTCAGCAAAAGCAGGGTATTGATTACTCTGAGATTATTTCTCCTGTGGTAAAGATCACAACCATCAGGTTAGTGTTGGCTATGATTGTTACAGAAGATCTATTTCTTGAGCAACTAGATGTAAAGACAGCTTTTCTTCATAAAGACCTTGAAGAAGACATCTACATGCACCAACCTGAGAGGTTTGTAGTACAGGGAAAGGAAAATTCAATTTGCAGACTGAAAAAGAGCTTGTATGGCCTGAAGCAAGCTCCTAGACAGTGGTACAAGAAGTTTGACAGTTTTATGTACAGTGCAGAATACATTAGATGTCAGGCAGATCACTACTGCTATGTCAGGCAGTTTGACAATTCTTATATTATCTTGTTGTTATATGTGGATGACATGCTTATTGCAGGGGCTAGTATTGATGAGATTAATAATCAGAAGAAGAAGATGTCAGAGCACTTTGCAATGAAGGATTTGGGAGCTGCAAAGAAAATTCTTGGCATGAGAATTGTCAGGGACACAATCAGAGGCACGTTAAGACTCTCTCAGGCTGAGTATGTGAAAAAGGTACTCAGCAGGTTCAATATGGACAAGGCCAAACCAGTTGGCACACCCTTGGGCAGTCACTTCAGACTCAGTAAGGATCAGTCACCAAAATCAGAAAAGGAACAAGACTACATGAGTAAGGTTCCTTATGCCTCAGCTATTGGTTTACTTATATATGCTATGGTTTGCACTAGACCAGATATTGTCCATGCAGTGGGAGTTGTGAGCAGATACATGAGTAACCCAGGAAGACAACATTGGGAAGCAGTGAAGTGGATTTTGAGGTATCTAAAAGGCTCCTCAGAAATGTGCTTGTGTTTCTCAGGAGAGGGCTTAGAGGTGCAGGGCTATGTTGATGCTGATTTAGCTGGAGATGCTGATAGCAGAAAGAGTACCACAGGGTTTGTCTACACCCTGGGTGGTACTGCAGTTTCATGGGGTTCTAATCTACAAAAGACAGTTTCTTTGTCTACGACAGAAGCTGAGTATATTGCAGTTTCAGAAGCTGCAAAGGAGATGATTTGGCTACAGGATTTCTTGGAGGAATTGGGCAAAGAAATTCAGAAGGGCACTCTCTACAGCGACAATCAAAGTGCAATATTCCTCGCCAAGAACCCAGCATTTCATTCCAGGACTAAGCACATACAGATCAGGTATCACTTCATATGATCATTGGTAGATGATGGACAGTTGTTACTTGAGAAAATTTGTGGAAGTAAGAACCCTGCTGATATGTTGACAAAGAGCGTTACACTTGAGAAACTGAAACTGTGCGCAACTTCAGTTGGTCTTCAAGCATAAAGATAGGGGCAAAAAGTTGTCATGATAGCGGAAGCTATAAAGATCTTCATCCAGGTGGAGCATGGCTGTGGAATCAGCCAAAGTCACAAGGTGGAGATTGTTGAGTTTGTTCCTTAGCTTCAATCCCACATGGGTAGGAAGTGAAGCAACAATAACCTCTTGGCCTATATAAGGAGGCTAAGACTTCTTGGTTAGACACACCAAAAACAACAAGTTATCAAGTAATAACTTATGACTAAATCCTCTATTAGCCTTTTCTTGTAAAAGAGAAAGAGGTGAGAGTTAAAAGTTTTCTTAGTGGGAAAACTTTGTGAGTGTCATTTAGAGTGAGGAGAAAAATTGTATGATTGTAACAATTTTTCACATAGTGCATTTTCTTCTCTGGATCCGCTGGTTTTTCTTCCTGTTTTGGGAGTTTCCAGGTAAATTCTTGTGTTGTTATTATTTCTCTATTTTCTTTATATTCCTGCATTTTGTGGATCCTGGGGGGTGAATTTGGGAGGTCCAAATTCCCAACACATACTTGTCATAAGACCCCTCTCATATCAGCACATTATTTTTGTTTTATTTGTCCACAGGACACCATAATTTTTCTTTTCAAAATTTAAAGTGGTTGATGTTATGCATAGGAACTGTGGCATATTCTGGCAAATCACTGTTAAGATTTTGGACTGCCAGGTCTGCTTCCATGAGGACTCGTTGTTTCTGCTCACTAATAAGATAAGTAGCACATGACTGAGGTGCGAGACAAAAGCAATTAAGCGTACTATTGCATGAAATTTTATTCCATATAGTTAATACCTTTATCGTATTGGATATCATAGAGGCATTCATAACACGAGGCCGGATACCAAATTCAGCCAATAACCCAAGCAAGGAAGACACGAAGATATATCTCTCATCTTCTGTAGCCTAGAGAATCAGCAAACCGTGAAAAACAGTAATCTATAAGTAATAATGAAAATTATGGACAAACAAGAATAGAAGACTGGTGCATGACAATAAATCTGAATGATTAGATCGTGCAAAGTATCTCAAAGCATCTCAAGGCATCATTCAGTAAACACTCCACATTCATATATCAGTGCAATCGACCTGATTTTCTATGTTATTTTTCAAATATCTGGCCACTGGCCTTGAGAAACTCTACTGCAAAACAAATGCACCAATATCTTGACCAGGAGTACCTAAATATAAACAATAACATCTGAAATAAAACACATTAGACTTAGCTGTTTGAATAAATCATGTAGATAGGTCACAAACTTCTGAAAAGGTGGACTCATTGGACTCAAAAAATTTCTGATAAATCAGAATCATAAATAATACTTCAGACCAATCTGTGAACTCTCCTTTGGTGTTTTGATATTTAAACTGGCAGACAGATAAGTGGCACTAAATAGGTGAAAAATATTTTGAACTCAACATTTAGGCCTCGTTTGTTTTCACAACCATTCTCATTTCATCTCATCTAATCATTACAACTTTCCCAAATTTCCATACAAAATAAAATAAACAATTCAACTTTTTCAAATCCCAAAAAAAATAATATTAAAAATATATATTCTAACAATATTTTATTCAACTTTCAATTTTTATCTCATCTCATTTACGAAAACAAACGAGGCCTTAGTGTTTGTGCTGAAAGGCACTATCAATATAGAAACTTGGGAAACAGAAAATTGCATGCAAGCAGGAGAAAACATCAAAGAATAACAAACTCCAATTGTGTATTCCATTCTTATCCATAGTAATAAAAAAAATTAATTGTACCTCAAATTGCTACAATTTACATAGCAAGTAATACTACTAAGGCCCTGTTTGGATTGAGAAGTGATCTCAACTCATCTCATCTTACCATTAAAACTTTCCCAAATTTCCATACAAAATATAATAAACAATTCAACTTTTTCAAATTCCAAAACAATAATAATATTAAAAAATAATATTCTAAAAATATTTTATTCAACTTTCAACTTTCATCCCATCTCAACTCTCAATCCAAACAGGGCTAAATCAAGAGATACAAGTGGTTTAAGTTGCCAGTGAAGACAGGAACATGTGCTATCTTATATGTTAGCAATTTTATTTTTTTATATTAGTAAACGATTGTATCTTATATCTTATATGTTAGCAATTACTTTTCACAATATATTATTTAAGATGTTAGGAAGATAACTATCATTGTATGTTAATTCTTTATGTCATTTTTTATCACTATGGTCATTATATTGTTATCACATGTCACACGGTTCAATTTTCTTCCAGGTTTACGTACTTCTTTTTTACTATTCTTTTGTATGTATGAATATTATCTATGGCATATTTTTCATCTTTTTTTACAAAAGTATCTATTATTAATATTTTAAGTTGCTGAGAAGTAAGCTGTAAATTTAAATGATCTCAAGGTGTATTTTAATGAATTACCTTTTAGCAATACAAGTCAATAAATCAGTAGGATATTATCTTGTACATTCCCTTTGAACATGAGATGCTTCTCCTTTTAATAAACCTTTTATTACTGACCATCAAAATAGCAATACAAACACCATTATTGAGATTGAAGAGTATTTAATTAAGAGGTTAACATGAAGAAGTTCATTTCATCAAATGTTAAAAAATAAAAAAATAAAGGAAAACGAGTTCTTTTTCGGTAATGGAACTTATATTAGTATTTTTCTTTTTTTCTATTTTATCTCATGGTAATGGAACTTATAGTAGTATCTTAACGTCTTAGCCTCGAGACCGTTGCCAGGCTCAATATTAAACTCCCAAGTTCTGCACAATATTGCCAACTTGATTTGCTTTCACAAAGCATAGCAAACTATCAACTTGAAAGGGTAAAAAGAAGCATCCATTGACATTGAAATTATAAATCTACCTTCAAATCATGAGCCAATTTCAAACTTTCCTCAAGATCGCCTTTTCTTTGAACCAACTCATTTAAGGAAGAAGAAATGACTTCATTTTGTTTCTCATCAATTGCCTAAAAAATTATAAACAAATTCATCAATCCAGCTCACAACATTCCAAGTACAATAGAGAGAGATGGGGAGAAAACTCAATAAATACTTTCAAAGAGATGAACACACCATTCGTAAGTCAGAGAGGTTCCTCTCTAGCACATACTTCTCATTCAATAGCTGCATTTCCTGATACCACCAAGAACAAATGTATAACCTCATGTTATGTGTAGAAGTGTAGTAATTATCAAAAAAAAAAAAAAAGTGTAGAAGTGTAGTAACTGCAACAATAACACAATCAAAGGCCTTTGAAGAAATGTGATACCTTAACATATGCTATAGCAATTTGTTTGTGAAGAAACTGGATCTCCTCTTCCTGCGCTCTGGCTCGTGAATAAAGTTCCTACATATGAACTTAGTTAGCTTAAAGAAAGATACCGAGCATCATTTTCAGTCCAAAATCAAAATCCATGATGGAAATCTATGCAAGGTAACAGTACCATAGCCTCTTGGTCTTGAAGATGGCTAAAATTGGCATCCCCTTTGAAATGCATTGGAGAAAGTTGTGCTTCAATTTTACTCCTATAAAAGAAGGGGAAGAAAAGACAGAGAAACACCAAAGTATCCCAAATCATTAATATACCACAAAACATTATGACTTGCTTCCACTACAAGTACATAATATAGAAAGCTCTATGGTGCAGACTACAAGAGGCTTGCAGAAGAGCGAGTTTAGAGATCAGAGAGATCTAGAAATATGTGCTAAATTTGTCGCAAGTCCCACTTGGGATCCTTCAGACTTGTTTATTAGTTTCATATTTGACTTGTATTAATTAACATTAAGCTTTTCTATTGTCAAAGTAGGATATTTTTCAAGAAACTCATTATAGTACCATGAAATCAAGATACATTTCTGCATGGATACTTGAGGAAGAAAGTAGAAAAATTGTTAAAATGTTCTCACATTCACTAGTGTGACACCCGAGCAATAAATTCATAAGGTTAGGGCTGGATTTTTCAAACCTAGGCCCACGGGTCTATGGTCTCTTATACCATTGAATGAGTGACTTCGATGCATATAGGGCTAATTTTTGGCCCAATCTTGGTAGGAAGCTGCCACAGCCGAAGATGTCAAAAGAAAAACCCTAAAAGAGTTGTATGTCTTGAAATACCAATAAATCATAGCGATACTAGGAATCCTAACCTCACTAGGAAACCTAGTCACACAAGGAAACAACCAATAAACGCTGGATATTAACTCTGCCAACACTTGGGATGTTCTATCATGACTCTACATCTGTCCTAATCTTGGTTGGAAACCAAGAAAAACTGAACCAACCCACACTATATCTTGGTAGAAAACTACCAAAAATAGGGCTTCCAAGAATTAGCTGAACTAGGAATCCAAATCCTACTACGAATCAATGAAACCAAGGATTCACAACCTCTGTAAATAAGGGACCAGATCTGCCTACAGTCCAAATAGAATTAGGACAAAGCCCCCTTCCCCCCCCTCCCCCCTGCCCGGGCCAAGCAAAACAACTTCAAAAGAAGAAAGTAACCCGCCGTATGAGGGCTGGGCAAGAATCAATCCAAGCAAAATGCATAAGGTCAAATCCAGAGTCGCACCCTCCACTGTCACCTAGCTCTGCCAAATCAATACATAAAGTTGTCTCCATCCGAAAGAAGTATAAAAAAAATAACAAACCTGATTGACGTATTACCTCTTTACGAAGCCTGTGCTTTGTTTCTGAATTCCATTATCATCATACCCCTGCAAAGTACTGTTCCTAGAAGACATTGCACTGATGGTTTAAGGTCCTCTTTCAGACAACCTCTCATTTCATCATAGCTGATTTTGTCCATCATCACCAGAAAATCGTGCATTTTAACTCATTTTATCTCCTATCCACATTTCTTTGTCCAAGCAAAATTAAATTTTGCATCATCTGATTCCCACTCCCAAAATGTTGAGAGAAGCTACGACTAACAAGGGACAAATAAGCTATCAGATATGAAGAAAGACCGAACAAAACAATCGAGCTACTGCTCTACTTTTTCATAGAATCAAATATTGCTTGAACAATGAAAACGGAAAAGAAATATCCAGTTTTACTGTCCATATCACCAAATAAGATGACATATGAGATGACATTTAGTCGTTGAATTGCTGCTGCTATAAGTATTAGTCTTTGGTTAAAGCAGTGTTTGGTGACAACATATGAGATGATTGCGAAACAAACAACCGACACCAACAATGTCTCTAACCATGTCATCTAATCCCAACATTCTAATAAAAACAACCATCAAATGGTTACGGGCTAATTGTCAACGTAACTACCAAATGAAAAAAATACAAGCACAGTGAGCAAATATTCTCACTTTAAAAAAAAAATAAAAAGATGCCTATAGCAATAATCCAGTACTTGAGAAATGTGAATTCACCTCAATATCAACAGCTAATACAAATTTGAGTTGTTTTCCCAGTTAATTAGAATGAATAAAAATTGCACGGACAGAAAATGACAGAAATGCTCATGTAGCACGAGATTTCGTATTTTGTGGTGATTGTTACATAATTGGACACCCAACAGCAAAAGAAAATGCTAACAAAATGAGTGCTGCATGGTAAAGGGAATTCATGATTAGGCAAAGCTAAATGTATTACCCAATCCACTTCGAAGGGAATTTTAGAGAAGTACAACAGAAGGATACAGGCACAATTAAACAAAGCATTGTACTATCCCAGAGCAGGGGGTAAAAAGTGATGCTCAAAGCAGAAGTTTTTTTCTTTCATTTAGTAATTTTAGATTTAATAAAAGCAATCTACCATATGTACAATAAACAAGAGAACAGCAAAATGGTTGGTTTTTTCAAGAGTTTACAACTACTGCCTTTTTGTCATTGCAACAGGAACTCTTGAATTTAAGATCTATATTGACTCATTACACATAACAGAGAGACAGCTTTTCAAAGGAAGAGTATACATACAGTCAGTCCAGACAAAGCCAGGTTTGTAATGGAAATTAGGCTGAACCCAGCTCATTTATAAGCAGTCTAACCAAACAAAGAAGAGAAAAGGAACACTAACAAGATATTTAAAAACTACAAGAAAACTATATATATTTAAGAAGCATCATAATTGCTTAATATTATTCATGTTGAACTTTAACCATAATCGTTCAAAGCTTAAACTAGACCCACCCATGAATTTAAAATAACCCAACTCAGCTCAAAGTGAAAAAGCAGTATAGGAGAACTGGCCACAATGGAACCCTTTTACTTTTAGTAGGCTATAGATCCAGGTTGGACAACCGCAGTCCATGGAAAGATTTTATGTGCATAATACCACCCATAGTCAATGAAAAGTGCAATGCAATTCAAGAGATTATCCCTCTTGATAGACATATCACATACAAGCCTCGGAAGACTGCAGGTGGCAGAGCTTTTACCTTTAACACAAGGAAGCTAACGTCTCTCATGTTTGGATTTATTTTCTTGGAATCACAACATCAACAATTTTCGCAGGATTTGGACACCCTAATCAGTGAATTAAGTGGGAAATACGAGACTTTAATCAAATCCACAATTGGGGAAAAAAGCATTTTAAGAACTGGCATATAGAGCAATGATATTTGCAATGCAACCCATGGTTTGAGAGAAAGAAGAGTTAAAAATTCCTAATAAAACATAAAAATAAAAAATAAAAACAATATCTATTAAGAAAGACTTAACAAGGGGTTCATGAAGAAGGAGAGCCAAAATACAAAACACAAATTACAATAACAAAACAACCAAAGCTTCCCATAAGCACCAAGAATTCGACAATATCGTAAACAAACCACCAGTAAAGAGACTTAAGTTTTGGGGAAATTTTCAATTTTAGAACTAGAAACTTAAACCGCATTGGAAGGACAGCACTAAGAAATCGACCATGCAGACTGTCAAAAAATGTCACCATCAAAGAGCTCAAGATTTTGGGTTCCCATTTGAAAGGAAATACACAAATCACTCAGACAAGTTACGCTACCCATGTCAATTCTGATCAATATTTCTGGAACGTGTCTTCAGGAGAATGGATGATTTTCTGATCTGAAACAATCTACTTTCTACCGGATAAGTTTGCTAAGCATCAGGAATTGTCACTTGCTGGCGGATATGTATTCAAGCTTCACATATCTGTACATACTGACTTCCCCCTATTGACTTCTAGAACAGACAAGCATTTCTCACACTACCAAGACTAAAAAAATTTGGAGCACATTTCTTGACGTTATGGCATCTTAAATACTTTAACAATACAGACAAAAGAACCCATTTACTAAACATTATTTTTTACTTGTATCCCTCAGGATGAGAAATGTTATGACAGATACTGTCTTGGATATCAGATCCACTTCATTATTTAACCAAATATGCCAAACTTCAAAACAGTATAAACTTGCTTCATAATACATGAACGAATATCACAAAAAAAAAAAGGCTAGCCAAAGCTTATTAGCAACTGAACAACATAAACTAAAAAAAAGTTAAGTACCTACCAAAAAAGTCAGAAAAAATCCCAGAATAGTTAAAGTAAAAGTAATAATCAACTAATAATACAAAAAATAAAATAAAATAAAAAAATAAAGAAAGGCAGGTTCCAAGTTCTCATAATATATTATATTATTCTCATGTTAAAGCTATGTTGGGTTGCCGATAAAAATAAAGAAAGACAGGTTCCAACTTGACAAAAATTCATCATAATGAAACAAAAATCTACCGTTTTCAAAACTACAAAACAGAAATACAAAGGAGTAGGCTCAACAGCCGAAACACATATCATCTACCTAGCTAATGTACCTGTGCAGCTATGCTGTGCTGAATTAGCAGGATAGAGCCTCGAGGTATGAGGGCTCTCTGAAAGGAAACGTCGAAAAAGTGCCCAAGTTGAATGGGGCTTATAGGCAAGAGAAAGGGTGAGAGAGGATTGAGAGGGAGAAATGGGTTTGTTGTTCAAGTCAATTGCTTGTAGGTAGGTCGTTATAATCTTTCTTTCGATTCCACGTATTTGTAGACGCGTGGGAAAATAGGACTTCGAAGAGTGACAAAAAAAAAAAAAAACAATACAGTATAATTTTACGTGGAGGAGGGAAAACCATGAATCGTTTTTTTTCTTTTACGAAGGTTGACAATGTCAAACATCAAAAAATTATCTAAAAAGGAAGGGAACCGACCCTATGGGTTCTGTAACCTGTTCGCGGGGCAAACCTCAAACGACGACTGTGTTGTTGTCGTTGCTGTCACTGTTATTGAAACTCAACCAGAAAAAAGCCACATCATTTATCCCTTTGTAGAAAGTTACGAGTATTCCAGCTAATTTCGGTCCTAAGTTTCGGTATAGGCATGCTACATTCGAATCCTCCGTGGTTTAAGAAAGGTCAAAAGATGTTTGTGAATGAGCGATGGCATTTGTACCCAAAGCTAATTCTTTTTTTTTTTTTAATCAAATATAACTTTGTATTTGGTGCTACTCTGACACCTGAGTAACACCGCTTATTTATACCAGCAGTTATTTTTTAGATTTTTTTTTCTATTCACATTTTTTTAATATACTTAAATCTTTTTTAAAAATAAAAAAATATACTAATACACTTAAAATCACTTCCTTCGTCATTAAATAAAAAAAATCAAAATCAAAATTACTGAATGGTCAAATGGAGCAGTAAGTTTTAGACGGCATAGTAGTTTTTTTCCTTCATCATAAACCAGTGCTATCAATACATCTATTTTCCTCCTTTATACTTAGGTTGCGTTTGAATGTTGAACTGAATTGAGTTAAAATGATAAAATATTGTTAAAATATTATTTTTTAATATTATTATTATTTTAAAATTTGAAAAAGTTGAATTGTTTATTATATTTTATATTAAAATTTAAAAAAATTATAATGATGAGTTGAAATAAGTTGAGAGTAGTTTGAAATCCAAACGTACCCTAGTTTAATACAATAGTATCTTTTCTATCCATACTAATTCAAAATCTAAGGGTAAAGCTTCCTTAGCTAGAATGTGAGCTACTTCATTTGAGTTTCTATACACAAATTGCACCTTCTAGCTATTTATACTCTTTAACAATATCTTTGCATCTTCTATGACATTCCCATAAAAAGAAAGTTTCTCTTTATCTTCATTTACAGCATTAACAATGGCTTGAGCATCACTTTCAAAAATTACTCTACTAAAGTTGAGATCCCTACACACTTCCATTGTTCTTCAAAGAGCAAAGCTTTTTGCAACAGCCGCTTGATTAACAAACATTCTTTGACCACAGATGGCAGCCAACGCTTCCACTTCCTTGTCTCTAATTATTATCACTAATTCCATGTTCTTTTCCTTATGGTCTATGACAGCATCCCAATTGGCCTTCACATAACTCTCCATCGGCTTCTTCCACTTCATATTCCTTGTAACTGCAATACTCCCTTGATTTTTCATTAACAGTTTTTGAGTCAGTTGGAATTCTTTTAACACTTCCCTTGCAATACTAATAACTTGACAATGCTTTTTAAACTTATCTTAAAAAATAACCTCATTTCTTCTTGTCCAGAAACCCCTCATAACAGTGGCTATTTCCTCCATATAAGACTTGGACAATTTCAACATGAAATTTTTCCCATAAAGCCAACAAATCATCTTCTGCAGTTCCCCATTTCTGAACTCTATTCGAAGTCTCAAGCCAAACATCATTTGATGTTGTACACTGCCATACAACATGCATCACAGTTTCCACCTCCTTTGTACCGATTGGGCATAAAGAATTATCAACTACTTTCTTTAGGAACAAGTTCTTATTCATTGTAGCTAGATGGTCATTACCTGCTCTCCAAAGGAATGAATAGCTTCACTTTTTCAGGAATATTCAATTCCCACGTGCCTTTTCATCTACTTTCAATTTCTTCTCCTAAGGTTTCCCCTTTGATGACTTTTTTCCTGTCCACACACACATAATAGGCACTTTTGACTAAGAAAAGCCCCTTCTTAGAAGGACCCCACACAACTTTGTCTTCAACATCCATTTTACTCAAAGGAATGCTTAAAATCTGCTTAGCTTCCTCTCCATCAAACATTCTTTTGATCAGTTCCTCATTCCATTCCCCATTGTCCAGCAATATAGGTTCCCTAATCTTTGCCTCCATATCCAAAATCAAAACAAGTGGTTGTACACAAAAAGTAGTAGGAGAAGACATCCATTTATAGCCCTATATCTTTATATTTTTTTCATTCATCACCCTCCATCTCAGCCCTCTTTTAAGAGTTCTATAGCATTCCACACACTTCTCCAAATTAGAGAAGGTTTGAAACCCAACTTAGCATCCAATATAGATGTACACCTAAAATATTTTTCTTTATAGATTAAAGCAACTAAGCTATCAGGATTTTGCATGAATCTCCACCCTTGCTTAGCCAGCAAAGCCACATTAAAACTCTCTACATCTCTAAATCCGAAACCTCATTTCCCTTTTTGCCATGCTTGTTTCAAATTGTTTCAAATTGTTTTAGGATGGGTTAAGTGTTTAAATTGTTTTAAATGAAAATTTAGCTATGGCATGTCTTAGGTATGTTTTGATATGATTTATTAATGTCTTAGAATGGTCATGGAAGGTTTATTTTTTATTAGAAGCATGACATGATAAGTTTTAATTCTATCTTATTTTAATCATCAAAACATGCTTAGATTTTAAATAAGTTGTGATTAACGCTTGAAGCTTGATTTGGTCCACCTAGGCTTGATGATTAAGTATATAGAAACCTTATGATTGGATTATAAACGAAATTTGCATATTTTGGATAAGTTTTGAAAGCATACCTTGATGATTTGCACTAAGAACATCAAACTTGATTAATGAAGATTAAGGTTCTTAGCCTTGATTAAGTGTTGGGATGAACTTGCTTATCCAAGTATTAGCCTCTATCATATCATTAAAGACTATAATGATTGTTTGTGATTAAAGAAAGTTGTTGAAGCCTGCATTCATAGAGATAATAGTTGAAAACACATGAGACATCAACTGGAGTGCATGCCATGGATTGGGAGTGCTTGAGCTAGTTCCACTTTGAATTTTATAATTCTAAGAGATTAGATGGCTTTAGAATATCAAAAATTTGATATTTGTTTCCAAATAGTGAAAAATTTAGGGCCTTAATAGCAATTTTGGAAAGTTTAGGGGTATTTTTGTAAATATCCATTTTTGAAGACTTTGTTTATGAACCTCATCCATAGTAGTGTTAATTCTAACTTAGTATGAATTTGATTTCTGCTGCTACGACCTTTTTCAAACTCGTTTGTAAGTTGACATCTAACTTACACCTTAATAAATTATTTAAGATTTATTAAATGTTGTATACATGTTATAATTATCACTTTTAGCATAAAATATCATGTTATATGATACATTGAGTGCATATTTATATGACGTATGAAATTTTTACTATTTTAGTATATTGCATCTATAAATGTCATTTTCATATGAAAGTTTGCTACATATACACATATCATGAAAATTATTTTTTAACATAGCATGAAAAATCATTTTTGTCACAACCCCAAAGGCTAGGATGTAGAATTATCCTAGTGGAACTCCTCTGTCTACTCTATAGTATTTAAGAATGGAGTAGTAACCCCTGGGCTGACGAAGAACAGTCAATGGGCTTCGAATGGGTACTTTTTAAAAAATATCGGAGCGAAATCAAATGTTAAGACACCTAATGATGATGTGTGTGTATGTTATGGTATTATGATGATGTTATGTTATATTATCAATACATTGAGGACGAGTCTGCAGACAATATAGTTTCAACATGAGTTGTATTATGGTCACCGACAGGTACTCATAGTGCATATGGGAAACTGTGACGATACCACATGTCATAATGATATGATTAAATATGAATTGTTAACAATGATGAAATGTTATAATGAAATTATGTTTTTTGACGGTTGAAGTAAAAATGTTCTCTAAATGAAAATATGTGCTTTAGTTTTGTTGAAAATGTTAAGGAATCTGAATGGGAGACATACACCCATTTTTATGCATTTCATATTTATCATTCTTTATACACAATTTATCATTGTGCAAGTTGGTTGTTAACTTACTGAGATTTCATATAAATCTCACCCCTTGTGAACCCACTATCATTCCACTCGGAGTAATATAAGTTGTGTCAGGATTTGAAGAGGACGAGGTAGATGGAGCACTGGATCCAACAGATTGAGGAGGAGTCAGATCTCAAAGAGAGACTGGACTTGATCATTATGTTTATAGTCTTAGTTCTTCATGCTCCAGAATGCATAAAGCGTTTGATTTAACTTTGGAGAATATTGTGTTTACTAAATGGTTTTGACCTATGATGGTCATTAATGCATTTGGGATATTTTTAGCTATTTTGGCATAAAGTTATATTTTCACCCTTAATTCGTTGCGAATATTGCATTTATAGGATGAATTGCATATTAACTATCATGTACGAGGGTATGTAACCTTGAGTTATATGTACCGACGTTCTAAGTCTCCGTTCCATTCCATGCGGAGGTTGGGGGCATCACACCTACCTAGAATTCTTTACTTTTGGAATGAGTACAATATAAGTAAAGTTTACAAAGGGGTTAAAGAAATTACCATTCACCCAAGACAACACAAAACTACCGACTTCATCTCCAATTATATGCCAATAACTTTGATAAAAAAAAAAAAAAAAAAAACCCAAACTCATCTGGTCCAGGTGATTTCAGATGGGTCATCTGCTTTATTGCTTCCTCAATCTCCATTCTAGTAAAAGTCGTTGAAAGAGCTTCATTCATCTCATTAGTAACCCAAGCCTCCATGTTCTCCAAACAATCATCCATATCATATTGGCTAGGTTTAGAGGAAGTGAATAACCTCACAAAAAATTCATTAAAAGCCCCTTCTAGTTCATCATTCCTTGAGTAACTTCTATTTTATTCATCTATAACCATTCTTATTTTGTTTTTACTTCTCCTTTGATTGGCACAACTAAGGAAAACTTTGTGTTTCTATCTCCTAGCTGATACCAATTCATCTTATCTCTTTGCCTCCATTTTAGATCTTATTTTTCTAAAACCATCCCAATCTTCTATTGAGTTCTTTTGATCTCTTCAGAATTGTGCCTATTTTCAATCTCTTGTAGTTGTTTTAGGTGCTCAGTTTTTTCTCTCAATTCTTTCCCCCTATCCACTTCAATCTGTCTATTCCATCTGAGCAAGGCATTTTTACTTTCTTCCAAGCTTGCTTGTAAGCTGTTCGAAGATCCCCTCTCTTCCATACTCTTTACCCATACCGTCTTTAATACCTCATCACAGTCTTCTTCCAAAGCCCAATTGGTTTCATACCTGAATATCTTCTTTCCCTTCCTTCAATCACCTGCTCTCTAAATCATACAAAGCATTAAAGGTCTGTGGTCTGAGCTCCTGGCAGCCATCACTTCCACCCACCCTTCTTTGAAAATACCCTTCCACCTTGAATTGGCCACTACTCTATCAAGTCTGTCCTTAGTGAATGTTTCATCTTTATGCTTATTACTCCAGGTGAATTTGCCACCTCTCCACCCTAACTAACACAAACCCCCCTCCAACACTTCCTTGAAACTTGCCATTTGCCTTTCTTGTCTCTACCTCCTGCCCATCTCTTCATCATGAGTCACTATTTCATTAAAATCACTAGCCACACACCAACCATAATTATCTATAGGCTTCAGTGAGGCAAGTAATCTCCAAGCTTCTTCCCTTCTACTAGTTTCTGGTTTCCTATAAAAACCTGTCAACAACCATTTCTCATTTTCATCATCATTTGTGACCCAAATACTAATGTGTCTTTGTGAATAATTCACCAATTTTGCTTTCGTATTGTGATCCCATAACATGATCAAACCCACTCTCTTGCCAATTGGTTCAACCACAAAAAAAAACCATCATAGTTGAGCCTTTTTCTGATTCTATCACAACTCCCTTTATTCAGCTTAGTTTCCATCAAGAAAACTACATTGGGCTTCTTGTCATTTTCCAATTGGTAAAGATCTTGAACTGTCTAAGGGTTCTCAAGCCCTCTGTAGTTCCAACTTAGTGTTTTCACTGTGTTTGGTGGGGCTGTTTAACAGCCTCTACCAATTCATTTGTTTTTCCATCCATCCCTTCAAAGCACTGCTTTCTAAGTTTCTTCTTTTTCCTTGCCTCCCCATTCCCCTCTAGCACTTCACCCAAGCTGCTTTTTTACTGTGTTAAGAAAGAAGATTGTTCCAATTTCTGACCTCTATCTTTAGCTCTTCTCTTCCATGATCATGTCACCTTTCCTTTGTTCTATGTATCAACATTGGCAAGGGAACTCAGAGTTATATCGTCCACTTCCTTCTCACTTCTTTTCCTTTTTCATATTGACCTTCTCCCATAATTTTATTACTAGCTCCCCCGTTTATTATCTCTACATTATCTTCCCATCTTCCTCATTAACTCTTGTTTCTGTCCACATCCTATTCCCTTAGACTACCTCTTCTCCCTTCAGATCTTCCAACTCCTTGTCCATAGAGCCATTTGTTTTTTTAGTCTCTCCCTCCTCACCTCTCATCTTAGCTAAACTTCTTTTATTATCCTCATTCAACCTTCTAGGATCCTCTCTCTTTTTTACTCTTGGTATTGCTCTTAACCATACACCAAACTGTTCCTCAACCTCTCTTTTCCCCTACACTCTGAATCCCCATGAATAATACAACCACATTTAAAACAGAAATGTGGTAATTTCTCATACCTTAGAAGGATGCAGTGAGCCTTCACTTTGACAGTGATGGTTCTTCCTGTGTATCAACCTCCTCTACTCTACCAATCGTAGCACCAATAAGTTCTCCTTTTGTTCTATTCATACACACCAAAGGTAAATCATGTATCTTGACCCAGATTCTTTCTTGCTTGAAATCCATCCTTTAAGGTGGAGTATAACCATCAAACTGTAATATAACAAATAGGTGGTTGTCAAAAAGCATGTCTACTGTCCATCATCCTCTGCCTGTCGGCTTGGTTTGCAAACACTATCACATGTGTTTGAACCCACATCTTGGAATTTAGCTCTCTTACTAATCCTCCAAACTTTGGCCATTGTTGCTTCAATCACTGCTGGGCTTATATTTCTTTCCACCCATGCCTTCCCCACTAAGCTTTGATCTCCTCTATTTTTTAGTTCCTCCGATATCTCATCTTCAACCTTTATATTCAAAGCTTCCTCCTTTGTGATCCTCAACTTCTCTCACCTTTCTTCTATCTCGTTCATCTTTCACCCTCCGTGAGCCTCCGCAAATTTAGTCATCTCCACCTCTATTCAGTAAACCGTTAGTGTCACTGCACCACTATTGCAACCCCACAATTCCTCAACCACCTTCAAATTCTGTTAAAATCTTTTGTGAACCCTGTTTGCATAAAAATATATATGTAAGTGTACAAAATCGTAACAAATAGTAAAGTGTTCTAAAGAAAACAATTATCGAACTCATATGGAATAATTATGCTATTGAGTATTGAAATTGACTAAATTAATTACTATTTGGAAAACTGAAATTTGAAGAATGGTTTATCTAAATTAAACTGAAGAAAAGAACATTAAAATTAAGATTTTAAAAAATAATAAGAATAGATTTAGAGCATTTGACTTCACGTAGCAAATCTCACACAATTTATTCTTCCTTATTATAAAATCCCAATTATCCTAAGTTGATGATAAAATCCCTTAACTATTCAATATTTTCTCTCAAACAATACGAAAAATATCTCCAACTAATAACTCCATATCTCTATGTGAATTTAACTAATTGGAGACTTATTAAATTTTTTGGATTTTTCTTAAAAATACGCTAGTTGCGGTAACGCATCTCTGCTTTCGCTCAACTAATGGTGTTTGATCCTAGAGATTTAATTACAAATCAACTCTCGGTCTCATTGCAATCCAAAAGATTGAACAATAGTTAACTAAAAAATTGTAAGCATTAAGAACAAGGAATAAACACTTAATCCTGAAAATATTGAAAATAAAATAACTTGAAATATAAATTGTGTGGTCAATGCTAGGCTACATCAAAACTCTAAAAAATAAAATTAGTTCATAATGAAATTAAAAAGAAAGAGAATAAAACTGGTGTTCTTCATTGGAATCAGTCAATGAAGCATGCGGCTCTCGCCTCTGCTCCCCCAGATCTGCCTTCTTGAAAGAAACTCAAATAATAAATTATGAACTATTGAAACCTAAACTCAGACTCTTTAAAACTCAAAAAACCAAAGGCTCCGATTCAGAACTCCCCTTTATTCATCCCACAAATCAAGATTAAATAGATGTTGAAATTCAAATATGGAAATAAGATACCTACGACCACAATCTCGTCAAAAGATTTGGAAAATAATTTCTAAAGATAAATGTTAACATAAAAATAATTATCTCAAAAATAACGGGATTATATAAAATTGAAGATTCAGTGATATGAGTTTTGAATTGTCGAATTCGGGAGGATTTGGTAACCAAACAGATTCATTGCAAAACTCAAATTTGGTGGTTAGCATCAGATTGATCCTAGTCGAGAGGAATTATCCCACCAAGTAGATGATGTGTGCACTGAATGTAACTGGCATGGAGGTCATAAAGACCACACGACCCATTCCTCCCCTACCGAGTGGAAAGACTCCTGACCGGGATGAACAACTCATCTCGCCTTTTTTATTTGTTACCCACGATGCCATTTAGGTTGGTCTTTTAAATTGGTCGTTAGACTAGTCACCCAATCTAACCACCTAGAGCCTTGTCGCCAAGTCTTTGCGCTTTCTGGTCGCGCATTCTGGTTGCAAGTTTCCTCGCCTACCAAGAGGTAAGTCTTCTCGCTTTTGGGTGAGAGAAATTTCTTTATTGTCCACTTGACAAGGCTCATCTCCCAAATCTTATCGGCTCTTTTTAGATTTCACTACCTCCCTTTGGTTTGGATCTGTAGCCTCTTCTTTTATAAGAAAATGCTCTCCTTTTGGGCAATTTTCTTACTTTATAAGAAAATGCTCTCCTTCAGATTTAGAAAATGCTCTTCTAAATCTTCTCATTCCTTCAAATCTAAAAAAATATGTAAAAATAAAATAAATTAATAATATTGAAGGAAAAATGACACTTTTCATAAATAAAAAAGTGATAAAATAACATAAAAATAACACTTATCAAACCCCACCCTTCACCTCATCCGTCCTTGAGAGAGAAGAAAAGAGAAAAGACTTTCAGCAGCATTGGCAAAGCTAATTAATTGGGCAATTGGAATTGCACTTTGTTTTTAGGATATGCTCAATTGCACTTTATTTTTAGGATATGATTAGGGCTGCACACGGTCCGGTCTGGTCCGATCTGATCCGGCGATGGACCGAAGGTTTTCGGTCCATCAATTGGACCGAACACTCAAGGGGACCGGACCGGACCGGTAGCTATTGGTCCGGTCCGATCCGGTTCGGTCCATTCGGTCCGGCTTTTTTTTTTTAAATCAATTAATAAAAAAAATTATTTACATTACTAAATTAAACTAAGTGACTTATTAATGTGGATTATGTAATAAACTCAATAAAAAAATATTTTATATGGTCAATGATAATAAATTAGATGAAAATTAAATTATTGATGATGTTAATTATTACTTTATTACTAACTTAAAGTATCTTAATGCATAATGAGCCATATACAACTTTTAACATTTTGTATATGAAGCAATAAGTATGAATAATTTAATTATCCATACATATTATATCTATAATTGAGAAAAATACATACTTAACATACTATTATAAATAAGAATAAGATATTTAATTATACATACTATTATAAATTTATAAATTATACATATATTATAATTTATACTATAACTCTTAATACTTAATAGTATTAGTAATACATTAAAGAATATATTAATACATTGATACTAAATATATATAGTGATAGACTTATAGTGATTAGTTATTATGAATCATGATTAGTATAATTATATAATAGTATTAGTATAAAGTATTAGACTATTAGTAATATAGTGTAGCTATATATTAGTAATATTAGTACAAGTATAACTGTATAACTATAGTCTATACTTAATTATAATATAGTATAATTATATATTAGTTAGTGATAGGATTAGATTAGATGAAAATTATATAATTTGTTACTAACTTAGAGTATGTAAATGACTCAAATTCAATGTATTATAAATATTATAATTTATGATTCTAATACTATAATGACAATTATAGTATAACTATATAATAGTATTAGTATAAAGTATTGACTGTTAGTAATATAGTATTGGCTATAGTTATATATTAGTAATATTAGTATAAGTATAATTGTATAACTATAACTATAATCTATAGTTAATAGTTATAACTATACTAAATCGTTATAACTTATACTAATATATAATATAGTTATAATAAATCACTATAATATAGTATAACTAAACTAATATAACTATTAGTATAACTATATAATAGTATTAGTATAAAATATTAGACTATTAGTAATATAGTATAGGCTATAAGCTACAGCTATATATTAGTAATATTAGTAATTTAGTATAAGTATAATTGTATAGTTATACCTATAACTATATTAAATCATTATAACTTATACTAATATATAATATAGTTATAATTTTTTATAAACTTATAACTTATAATAAATCACTATAATATAGTATAACTAAAGTTTATAGTCTATACTTATAACTATACTAAATCATTATAACTTATACTAATATATAATATAGTTATAATTTCTTATAAACTTACAACTTATAATAAATCACTATAATATAATATAACTAAACTAATATAACAACTAATATAACCATTAGTATAACTATATAAATATATAATAGTATTAATAGTGTATACTTAATTATAATATAGTATAATTATATACATAATTAATTATATATAAAAAAATATATAGAAATACATTCGGTCCGATCCGAAAAATAGCCAGACCGTGGACCGGACTGAATGAATTCGGTCTGAAAAAAATTGGACCGGTTCGGTCCAAAATGACCGGTTCGGACCGACCGATGCTCACCCCTAGTTATGATAATGCTCTTTGATCTTTTTTTTCTTAACAAGTTAGATTGTAACTCCCTGGGCTCGGAGATCCAAAGATTTAGTTCATGTCACCTAAAATCATCTTCATAACATAATTATATATACTCCAAAGATTTTATAAAATATAAATATACTTGTTTCAACCAAACATTTATGTTTTTCCACAAGGACACCAAATAAAGATCTCAACATAACCAACTAAAAATATCCACATCCCAAAATACTTACATTGCATAAAATAATAAATCTATTGAATATGACTCTCCAATAATCACCTGTACTATTTGACACTTATTCCTCTATAATCATCTAATCTTCATCAAGTTTCCTACTCTGGATTTCCAGTTGAACTATCAAAATTATCTGAAAAATATTGTAGCGATAAGAGTGAGTTATAAACAATTTAGTAAGCAAAGAACATGTACTAGTATATAAATATGAGCATTTATAGAGTTCTAAACGTGGAATAAAATATTTTTATTTTTAAAATGAAAAATCAAAACATGTTATCAAAATATCAGAGTGAAAATTCAGAAATATTCTTATTCAAAAGTATCTTTTGGCATAGCATGACTGAGCATCACATCATAACAGAATTCCATGTTTAACCTCGGTGGCCAATCGAGTAGAAACATAATGTAAAATATTTTCCTTATTATTTTCGGAGCCTCGAGTGTACACATAAGAAAGATCACGCAAAAAATCATTTTACTTCCAAAGTGGGTGCACCAGAAACAAAAAAGTTGATACCAATACAAACAAATACCACAGTTTTACACTCATGATAAGGTGAGAACGGGACAGAAAAAGAATGTCATGCTAGAGATTTTTAGAAATCACATAATGTCATATCAAAGTACATAACATATTCAGAACACAACATAATCAAATTATAGTCATATAATTATGCACAAGTTTTCATATTTGCTCAGTTCATAAACAAAATATAAAAAATAAGCTCATGTCTACACCAGTCATGACAGAAAATAATTTCTTCTTATACAAAGTTTCATAAATAATGCAGAACAAATAATTGAGATTGTTTCAAATTTCCTTTCAAAACATATTATGCACATTTTAAAAAAATCAATCTCAGTTCATTTATTTTTATGCAAAATCTAGCATATGAATTCCGCTTACTTGGACTTCTTAACCTTTCAGAATTTTTCCGCAATAGTGTCAAACAAATATCAATCGTCACATATAAAATAGACATGTAACTTAAATCTCTAATTAAACACAAAATTTGATATTCAAGCTTAAAATAATAAAATAACCTATTTTCCTAAAAAAAAATCTAAAAACTCTCGCATCCCTAAAATATCATCACTTTTCAATTTAATTTATATCCACTTAATTTCTTGGATTAATACATTAAACTCTAAATTATTTTCTACTTACAAATATCTAATTTATCATAGATTTTATCACACTCATATCATAAAAATATCAACCCTATAATCAAACACTTTGGCAGGGGTATTTACATAACATGATCCTTACAGTTTAAGATCTCGCATGTTTAATCATTGGAGGGACAGGTTAGAGGCCTTACAGGAAGGTTAGCTACTCGACGTGGTTTGTAGGTGGTCATGCAACATGGTTTGCCGCTGTGTTTCCTGCGATAAGTGTCGACGACATGGGCAACCATGAGGGATGGAGGTCTTGCATGGTGGTACAACCATGGGCGGAGGGGCTGAGCAGCTTGCGGAGGAAGGAGCAGCATGGTGGCTAACCGGTGGTTGGGCATAGAATAAAGATGGGTGGTACTAGGCTATCCATGGAGGCTGTCCCAAATGTGGTCCTTTCCTCGTGAGCTAGAGTTGTGGTCTCCATCAACGTGGGTCTACGGTGCAATGGTGGCGGCAGTGTAAAGGAGTTTTGGCAATGGGATCACTCTCGGTTTGGCCCTAGTGTGCCATGGTGGTGCGCAACTAGAGGAGTTGTCATGGAGAAGAAACTGCAGCCTTTCGGTGCAACATGGAGGTTGCTTCTTGCGATGGTCTGGTGGGGTGTATGCATGTAACACCCCGCCTAATTACTCATTAGGATTAACTCTTAATCTCCCTTAAAATAAACTTATAATACTATATTATTTTGGGATTATTATATTTTTTTTTTTAGCATGAGAATTATTATTCTTGGGGAGTTAGTTAGGTTTATTTGGCCCATTAAGCTTTGGCACTTAGTACCATTACTGGTTAAGCTTGAGCGGTTTTGTAAACAAGCACATTAGTGCTTCACTTAAGACCCTTAAACCTTTAGAATGTTATGGGCCAAAACTTAGAAGTCTTATAAGAGTTTAAGTCTTGGTGGGTCAGCCTTAGAAAGACTTGGCCCAAGTGTGAGGATGACATTAAGCCTTTTGGACCTAACTTGGTTTTAGCGTTGACACATGGCCCATTTATAATAAGACAAACCGTTCAAGCCCTATTCTTATAAATCTTGAGGCCTCTCATGACCTCTTAAAATTTGGACCCAAAGCCTTCTATCAACCCACACCCAAAGCCCATGAATCATACAACTCACGTTCATGGCCTTTTTAAGCCCAATAAGGCCCAAAGTCTTGTCTTGCATTTTTATACTTATAACTGAAGCCCACATACACCATACCATTAGTTTCCTCAAGCTCGCATTGTACCCCACGCCCCTAAGGAGTTCTTTGGACCCAAAATTAAGTTTTGAACTTGGGTTAAGAGCATTGATCAACTTACCTACGATTAGTGATCTTTAAAACCATGTTTTAAGCTTAATTTCATTTTTAATTATTTCTCACATTTTTTATCTGAAATTTTCTTGTTTTATTATTCAATTTCATCATTCTTAAATCATATTAGAGCCCTATATAAATCTCCACACATGTCATTAAGGGTAATAACATGTCAAAACCCCAAATCCACATCAATCGGCACCCATGTGTGCCTTTGTGTGCAATGGACTAAACAACCCCTAGCCCAAGCTTTTTGTGCCTTTTTTTCAAGGGAATTATTATCTTTTAGCACCTCAAAATATAATTGGATGGAAACTGAATGACTTGAATTTTGGTTGCATTTTTGCTCATGGCTGAGCCACCACCACACGCCACCTACCTTCTCCTCAAATTCCCAAGAGCTCCTACAGTCATCATGGTGAACTTTGACTCCAAGCCACCTCAAATAGACCCAAACCGATTAGCCTTTTATGCAAAACACCACTCGACAACCACCATTTCACCGCCTTCTTTGAGATGCCACTTCATGATCACTTGGCAGCCAACCAAGCATCACTCCTTCACCTGAAAAGCAATCATACTATAGACTTTTGACCTATAAAAAAAATCCAAGAAGATGAGACAAGGTAATTGTAACACCCCACTTCCTTACCCCATTAGGTTAACCCTAGATTTTAGAAGGATAGTTCGCTTACTTAGAAGAATACTGGCTTTCGTTAGACAAGCTTAGTTCGATTTCTTTCTTCGAGCTTTGATTCAAATTTATAGCCTTCTTTGATCATCGATTTCTAGCATTCATTAGCCATACTTGCATTTTATTTCAGCCTTAGTGCATGTCATTTTGTGTGATGACGTGTCAAACTCTAAAACCGTTTCATTTGGCAACCATGTGTACTTTGTGTGCAATGGATTAGAATACCCTTAGCTAGATATTTTTGTTCAAGTATAATTTTGTTTCAATCCCATGATTTATCTGTGAAAATTTATGTGCAGCTGATATTACGAAAAAAAAAACCATAGCTAAATATTTTTAATACTGATTTTATCCTTGAAAATTTTGGCCAACTCTTTTATTTTATTTATTTTTCTTTAATTGTTTTATTTTTTTGGTCATCTTTCAACTGTCCAATCACCACCATGGAACCACCCTAGATGGCACTTGAGTATGCATTTCATAGCCACTAGAAACCAAGGGAGTTTGACAAGAGAATAAGACAAAATTGCTAACCTTTGTAGAAAACCCTAAATGCCGATCATTAATGGCTTAAACCCTAGTATTAATTACACCACTTTTTCTCTCTCCACCACCCACATGGCAACTCTCTCTCTCTCTCTTCCCCTTTGGTTGATTCTCTTACAACCTACGCACTATCATGCTAACCTACATGGAAGAACTAAGCTTGAAAGGCATCATAAGCCACCCTCATCTCCATGGCTATTTAACCCCCTCTTCACCTCACTTCCTTCTCACTTCACTTCACCTCCTCTATTCTATCTTTAGTGTTTAGAGTGTTTTTAGAATTTGAGTGGGAAGCTTCAAGGGCTCCAATCTTTGTGAGTATTGATTTTAATTTACTTGTTATTTTTATGTTTAAGGTGTTAGTAGCCATTTTAGCATGAGAATCCTTAGTAGCCGAGTTGCATATTTAGGATAGGGTTAAGATTGAATGCATTTTTTTTAGGAAATTAGCTATGGCATGGTTAATTACAGTATAGTTTGATCATAATATTATTTATGGAGGTTTAGATTAAGATGAAAAACATGTCATGACTAGTTTTAAGTTCTATCTTGTTTTAATCATCAAAGCATGTATGGTTCGACTTTTAATCATGCTTTATTTGAGGAAATTAGCTTATTTTACTTAGGCTTGAAATGTGAGTATTTAGAATGCCTTTTGATTGGGATAAGAAGAATGCATAATAATTACCATGTCATCGGTGATAGGATCATACCATGCATCATTAAGGTTCAATTAGCATTCAAGGATTTCATTAGGCATGACTAAGTGTTGGAATGAACTTACTCAAACTTAGGATTTAAGTATGTCCTTAAGGATTCTAGTGAGCATGTTCCTTGGAGATTTTGCCTTGCATGCATTCGTAAGGATCATTAATGAGTTCATTTAGGCATCAACTAGAATGCATGCCATGCATTTCATGAGGTAGGTTATGGATTATTAGATAGCATGCATTATTTAGACGTCTAA
Organism: Cyclocarya paliurus; assembly: GCA_029856935.1. NCBI lineage: Eukaryota > Viridiplantae > Streptophyta > Magnoliopsida > Fagales > Juglandaceae > Cyclocarya > Cyclocarya paliurus. The sequence goes on from CM056954.1 coordinate 23,784,697, forward strand.
GGGCATTTTTATAATTTCTCTTTCATGTCACTATTTATTTTCCTTCAGTTAGTTAGATTATAACTTAGCATAATTTATTTCACAACCAGTATTTCGCTTACAGCTCTAGTAGTCTGTAAGTTGACCTCTAACTTACACATTGATCAATTATTTATGATTTATTGATAAATGTCATTTTTCATAACTGTCTTTTTATAATTGTCATTTTAGCATGAACTGACATATCACTTTTGCATTCAAGCATCATCTTTGTGCCACTCATATGCATTTTATGAAAAATCATTTTTTTTCAAAAGCATTTGTATAAAAAATTATTTTATCACGACCCCAAAAGCTAGGATGAGGAAGTGTCCTAGTGGAACTCTTTTGTCCACTTTGGAGTGATTAAATATGGAGTGGTAACCTCTGGATTGAAAAAAACAGTCAACAAATTTTGAATGAGTTATTTTTAAAGGACGCCGGAGCGAAGTCATACGTTACGACACTTAATGCTGGTGGGTGTACATGTTATAATTTTTATGATGTGAAATTATGTTCTCTATAAGAAAATGTGCATAAAAAATCTATTTTCTTGAGAAATCTGAATGTGAGACAAATATAATTTTTCTGCAATTCATGTTTATCATTCTTCATACATAGTCTATTTTTGTGCACGTTGATTGTCTAACTTACTAAAATTTTAAACGGTACTGATGAAGAACAATTTCACTCTAATTGCGGCTTTTCTCTCTGTGTTTCTAAGGAACATAGAGATCTGTCTCTTGGATCTTGTTGATCCATAGAGTCGGGTACGCTCACAGTAATATCCATTCACAAGACTTGAGCTTCCATTGTGATGCCTCGACTCCCACGTACAAAAAGCCTCGAGAATCGTGACGTCAGGATGATGACAATCCGGTCACGCATCCCAACGACAAGTGTCAAGTGTGTGCAACAAATAAAAACACAGCGGAAGGTAAATAAGTTAACTAGTACCAGGATTTTAGTTAATACAGATATCCAAAATACAAATACCTTAAAAACAAAACCAAGTCCAAAAAAAAAATACAAGTCTGAAGATAAAAAGAACTACAACACGAGTGATCCCAGATCACTCTTCCGGCGGAGCCAGATCCTCAGGCTCAGCATCTCCATCATCAACAAAATCTGCAGTACCATTAAATGGTACCACAGGTAAGTTATAACCTAACCAAATCCAGAGATAAAATCATATCTACACAACTAACCATGCATGCCCATGATGCAATATGCAATAATGCAACGCACGCCAAAAATCTCTTTGGCACAAAATCATTTCCAATAAAATCAATTCCACCATTTTTCCAGAAAATGGCACACAAAAATCATTATCCATCATTTTCCCAGAAAATGATACACAAAAACAACTCACACTATTTTCTCAGAAAACAGCCAATTGCCAATTATTCCAATTAACCATATGCACCATGGCCTCCCCTATGGGCCATCCGCACGTCCTGGCTACTTTACGAGCGATGCCCAGTTCGTGGCCAGGTCATCCTCTAGCCCCCGCCAGCAGAAGGGCCACGGAGTCGGCACGTCCAACGTCCGATCCCGTTGTCGCCAGGCAACAACCCAGGGGACGTCACTCAGTATATTACGCTCCCGAGTGACCAGAGGAGCTCCACCGAGATAATGCCCCATCTCGGCTTGGGGTCGTGATACACACGCACCCAAAAGTTTAATTCTCATGAAAACCCAGTTTTCAAAATAACCACATGAACATGAATGCAATGCACGAAAACCCCGTTTTCCATTTACAAACATGCCATGTCTGCAATATGCAATGAACCAGATCCATCCTCACAACCAATGATCAACTCCCAAAATCACAATACAACCAAAATATCCAATATCCAAATCACATAACCAAACTCCAACAATTAATCCAACCACAATTAATCACACACAACAAATACTCCGATCAATCCATCCACCCCCGAACTCCTCGGACTCAGTCCGGAACCAACCAGGATACATATATATAAAATATAGCAGTTAATTGCAAAAATATAATTAAATCTCAAAGAATTGTTTAGGAAATACTTACAGCGCTTTAAAACTATTTTACGGAGGATCCGAAGCACAAGGAATCGCCAAAACAGTAAAAATGCATAGTGTAAAAACACTGGCCGAAATGCAGTGAATTTCAAATTTTACACGGGTTCAAACGAAGACTTGAAATTGATAGGGTAGGGCCTATGGAAGGTGGGGAATCTAATGGTGGTGGTGGTTGGCCGTGAATGGTGGCGGAAATGGGCGGTTTACGGTCGAAAGTTTCGAATCGGGTTTGAAGCTCGTACGGGCGGCTCCGGCGACGGATCTGGGCCGGGTTTGGGTGGAAAAGCTTGGTATTGGGCCGGTGAAGATGTGGTGAAGAAATGGTAGCCGGAGGTGACCGGACGGCGGCAGAATGGAGGAAGAACCACCGTGGGTTCGATCGGCTCGTGGCGGCTAACGGCGGCGTTAGCCGGCCGGATATTGATGGTGGAAGGTCGCTGGCGCACGGGGGAGCCGATGGTGCCGGCGGTGTCGTGCACGGTGGTCCGGAGGCGAGGCAACGGCAGTAAGGCCGAAAGCAACGGTGGAGAGAGGAGAGAGAAGAGAGAGAAAGGGGAGGGGGCTCGAGCACGCAAGGGGAAACAGAGGAAAAAGAAAAAAAAAAGGAAAGAAAAGAAAAAGAAGAGGGGAAAAAAGGAAGATCCAGTCTTTCAAGCTGGGTCCCGAAAAATCCAACGAAGATGAAATTAAAACCGAAAGCTAAATAAAATAAACCAAACGCAGTGAAATATTTTAAATGCAACAATAAAAATTTAAAACCCAAAAATAAATCAATTAAAATAAAAATCATTTTAAATACCAAAACAGTAAATAAAATCTAAAAAGTACATAAAAAAATAATTTTCACAACATAAAATATTAAGAAATAATATTTAAAAACTCCCAAAATTTAAAAACAAGATAAATAATCACAAAATAAATTAAATAAATCCACCATTAAAAATACACTAAAATCCGGGATGTTACATCCATGGAGGAGGAACTTTCCCATCTATGCAGGGGTCTCAAGCTCACAGAGGAGGAACAACAAGAACTCCTTCTCCCGGAGGAGGAGTTCTCGCTAGCACAAGACATAAGCAACTCTTGTCTAGCTGCACTGGTAGTGTCAGATAGGGAAGTGAATAAAGGGGTTTTCAAAGCAACTATGACCAAGGTTTGGAATGTTGCAGGTGGGATATCTTTCAAAGATATAGGAAGGAACAAGTTCTTGATAGAGTTACATAGCCCCACCGTGAGATCCAGGGTATTATCTGGTCGACCTTAGTCTTTCGACAAGAACTTGATTTCCCTTCAGGAGTGCACAGGCAGACTTGCCTTAAAAGATATTGTGTTTTCTTCGGAACCCTTCTGGATCCAACTACATGATCTAACTTTTGCTGCCATGAACAAAAGAATGGGAGAAAGACTCGGTGACAGTGCTGGTAAGGTCCTTATGGTGGATGCTGATTATAATGACAGAGCATGGGGGGGAGTCCTACGTGTTAAGGTAATGCTTGACATTTCGAAACCTTTGGCTAGGGGGCGTATAATCACTGCAAGGGATTCTCACACATGGATACCTTTCAAATATGAAAAGCTTCCCTCCTTTTGCTATCACTGTGGTATAACTTTGCATGCACAACAAAAACTGCACTAGACATCATTCTGATGGTAGCACTCAGGCAACGTCCCAGCTCCAATATGGTCCCTGGCTCAGAGCTGACCCTGCTCAAAAGCCAACTCATTACCAGACGCAGTCAAATAGTCCCCCGAGGGGGGCTTCAAGCAGTGGCCGGAGAGATAATTCAGATGACCAAGGGTCTGATTTTGGCGGGAAAAAAACTTCTCAAAAGTCAGCTGATATCCCGGGTACTGATCTATGTGAACAGGTGCATCCAAACTGTGCTTTGGAAAGGGAAAAGGGAGTGGGTAATTTTCGGTCAAAGGTACATAGTGTCAATTGTCATACATTAGATAAGGAAACCTCCACCTGCCTTGGGGTGTCTCCTACAATTGCTGTCAGGTCCACTTGTACCAACTTGATGCCAGACTCTATGGTCCTCGACAACAATATGACTCTCGAAGTGGTTTATCCTCTGGTAAGTCCCTCTACTGTGTACACCCAGTTAGACCCAAAACAAAAAACAAAAAAACACTTTTTGTCAAAGTGGAAAAGGAGGGCCGAGAGAAGATAGGCCTTAGTGATGAAACTTGTATGGTTCACTCCACAGCTGCCCTTGTTACCACAAAAAAAAAAAAAAAAAGATCCACTACTTTGACAGCAAAACCCACGAGGTCTTCTAAAAGACTAAAACAAAACATCATGGCAGAGGCTGTGCAACAGCCCTGCCCATCCCCATGAACACCCTATGCTGGAACTGCCGAGGGCTTGGGAACCCTCGGACAGTTAGAGAACTCCACATGTTGGTGAGAGTTAAGGCTCCATCTCTAGTTTTTTTAATTGAAACAAAGTGTAGAAGAGAGAAAATGGAATTTATAAGGAAAAAGCTAGGTTATGACTGCAGTTTCATAGTGGACTGCATTGGCCGAAGTGGTGGTCTAGCTTTTTTTTCGAAGAATGCTACCTCAGCAAATTTGTTATCATATTCACTTAGTCACATTTCCCTCCAAGTCCAAACTGGTAATCCAAAAAAACTTTGCATCATCACGGGTTTTTATGGGCAGCCTATTACTGCCAATAGGAACCCAAGCTGGAATCTTCTAAAGCAATTGAAAGTGGACCATAACACCCCCTGGCTGTGCATGGGAGACTTTAATGAAATTATCTCTCATGGTGAGAAGATAGGTGGCCCTCCCAGACCTTTTAAACAGATGGAAGACTTCAGACAAACATTGGTAGATTGTGGTCTCGGGGACCTGGGATTTGAGGGTGCCAAATTTACCTGAAGTAACAACCGTGAGGGAGCCAACTTCACTAAGGAAAGACTGGATAGGGGATTATCAAATAATGCATGGTAAGGCTTATTTGATTCAAACTCAGTGTCCATTTTACCTACTTTATGTTCTGATCACAACCCCCTCCTCATCTCAAGCATGTCTTTTGAAGCCTCTCCAATCATCTGCAAGAAGGTTTTCAGGTATGAGGCCTCTTGGGCCTTGCAAGAAGAGTGTGAGAATGTTATCAAAAGAGCATGGCAAGGGGCTCTTAGGTCTGGTTCAAAGGCAGATGTCACAAGAAGGGGTCTTGAGACATGTAGATACCAACTGAAAGAGTGGAACTTATCTTCTAGAAAATCTCACCAACAGGCCTTAACTGCCAAAGCCGAACTTTTGAGATCACTGCAAGCCTCTAATACTGGTATGGATAATGACCAGATTAAAACCTTACAGAAGGAATTGGATGTGTCCCTTGGGGAATTTGATCTTAAGTGGCGCCAAAGAGCCAAACAAAGATGGCTCCAAGATGGTGATAGAAATACCAAGTATTTTCACAAGTGTGCCTCGGTTAGAAAACAAAGGAACTTAATTCAGAAGCTTCAAACAGCTGAGGGTCAGTGCTTGATAACACCTGTAGAAATTGGAGGAGAATTTCAATCAGTCTTTATGGACCTCTTCTCATCCTCTAATCCTTCGCCCCCTAATGCCCTGCTGGAACACTTCAGAGCCACAGTCACACCAGAGATGAACTTTATCCTAACCAAGGATTATTTTAGAGAGGAGATTGAGCATGCAATCTTTAAAATGAATCCTCTGGGGTCGCTTGGCCTAGATGGCTTCCCTGCAATCTTCTTCCAAAAGCATTGGCACACTGTTGGAAATGAGATGGTAGCTGCTGTTTTAGAGTTTCTTAACAAAAAATCTGGGTTTCAAGAAATAAACCACACATTCATCACCCTCATTCCCAAAAAGCAAACCCCTTTGTTGGTCTCTGATTATAGGTCATTGCAAATTGTCTAAAATCCATTCTGCCTCAATTAATTTTAGACACCCAAAGTGTCTTTGTTCCAGGAAGGATGATCACAGACAACACTATAGTGGCTTACAAACTACTACACTCAGTGCATTGGAACCTTGTCATACTCCATTTTACTAAACAGCACACCCCAACCTACCTTCAAGCCTTCAAGGGGCATATGCCAAGGAGATCCACTCTCTCCCTATTTGTTCATACTTTGCTCAGAAGTCCTTACTTGTGCATTGAACCATTCTGAGCAGGAGGGCTTAATTTCGGGCTACCCCATTTCTAGAGGATCCTTGACTGTTAATCACCTTTTTTTTTTGCAGATGATAGCCTAGTTCTTTGCAAAGCTTAGGTGCAATAATGGAGCAGGCTACACAACATCATAAGTTCCTACGAAGCAGCTTCCGGGCAAAGGCTAAATCTTGAGAAGTCTTCAATCTATTTTAGCAAGAACACAAAGCATGAGATTCAAAACTCCATCTTGTCCACTGTTGGTATTAAAGCCTCAAGTCCTTTTGAGAAATATCTTGGTTTACCTTCTTATGTAGGTAAAAAAAATCAAAGGCCTTTACTCCTATTCTCAACAGAATCAAAGCCCGAATGAGCAGCTGGAAAACAAACCTGCTTTCTCCTACAGGAAAGGAAATTCTGTTGAAGTCAGTCATTCAAGCCATCCCCACATACTGCATGGGGATTTTTCAAATTCCCAAGATTATTTTGAGGCACATTAATAAACTGATGCAATCATTTTGGTGAGGGATAAGAAACCAAAAATCAAAGATGCACTGGCTAAGTTGGAGAGTGATTGGAAAGGGCAAACAGGTAGGTGGTTTGGGTTTTAGAGATTTTGAAGATTTCAACAAAGCTTTATTAGCTAAGCAAGGTTGGAGGCTCATTACCAACCCTCAGTCTCTAGCCTCACGAGTTCTAAAAGCCAAGTACTTCCCTTCAATGGAGTTCTTCACGGCTAAAGTAAGGAGGGGTGATTCCTTTATGTGGAAAAGTATCACAGCAGCTAGATCACTACTGTGTGAGGGTCTTATATGGAAGATAGGCAATGGTAACAAAGTTAAGATTCGGTCAGACCGATGGTTGCCCACTCCAACATCCTTTAAAAGTCAATCTCCTCCCAAGATACTCAGTCCATAAGCTACCGTGAGCTCACTGATTGACCAAGACACTCACTTTTGGAACCTTCCCCTCATTCAACAAGTTTTTATCCCTAAGGATGCTGCGATCATACAAAGGATACACATCAGTCCCTGTAATAGCAACGACAAGCTGGTATGGAGATGCACCTCAAACGGGATTTTCTCAGTTAAATCAGCATACCATCTCCAAGTGGCTGTGAATGACTTCAGTCCGGGGCAAGGCTCATATCAAACTAATTATGGGGTACTATGGAAGTTTAGAGTGCCAAATAATATCAAAATGTTCCTATGGAGATCAGCTAAGGACATTCTCCCCACCAGAGCTAACTTGTTCAAAAGGAAGATCATTGATTCACCTATGTGCCTGATATGCCTAACTCATCCAAAGACCACATCCCATGTTCTAAGGACATGTGCAGCAGCCCAAGATGTATGGTGCATCAGCTCGAAAGACTACAAAAAAGCAGGACTGAGGAGGTTCCTTTCCATGATCTGCTCACAGAACTATTTTCTACTCTACCCGTTGAGGAGCATGCCAACTTAGCTTTTACTGCAAAGGAGCTCTGGCACAAGAGGAATAAGTTTGTTTTTTAATCCAATTTCCTGTCTCCCCAACAGGTTACAAAACTAGTTTCCACTTGCATTTCAGAACTGGAAGAGGTAGACAGATCTCAAGGTAAGACAACAACCCAGAGCCAATTTGCTGTCACTTGGTGCAAACCTCCCATCAACTCTAATAAAGTGACTTAGGATGTAGCCATCGATAAAGTCAACTGCAGGGTGGGCATTGGGGTGTCAATCAGGGATTGGGATGGTCTGGTTACAGCTACCCTCAGGAGTCCATGATGTTCTTTCCCCGATCCCCTATTGGGAGAAGTACTCGCTACCCTGAAAGCAGTACAGTTTGGTATTGAGATTGGACTTAACAATGTCATATTTGAAGGGGACTCTAAACAGGTGGTTAATGGTTTATCTGACAGTGGAAAGCTAGAGTTCCGTTGGCCTCATCCTTCAAGACATAAAGAAACTTTTATGCTTGTATCAATCCTGGTCTGTTGTTCATGTACCTAGAAAAGCTAATGCAGTGGCTCACATTCTGGCTAATGCAGTGGCTCACATTGGGGCGTCACATGGTGGTATTAGAACAATATCGTCTCTGGGTAAACCCATGTGTCCTTAGGTATATGCCAGAATATAGGTTTTGATTTTAAATCGGGTAGGCTTGAATCATGAAGTAAAGATTTGGATCTGACACACGTACCTAACAAGATGGCACATGAAAGAAGGGAAAGGAACCCTGAATGATCCAACATTTGGAACCCTGAATGATCCAACATTTGTCATGAGCAGGATTATGGTTTGGATGGAGAGATTAGCGAGAAAATCTCCAGTGATGAAGAAGTGGGAGTCATCACTGGTGTTTTTCCTTAAGTGCCTCTCTTTATTAAGTAGTTTACTTGTTATAACTGTTAAGCAGTTGGTGTGATTACACGTTAGGTAAAGTCATATTATACGAGTATACGATCTACACTTTGTTTGACTTTGGTGCTACAAGGTCTTTTGTGTCTACAACATTTACACGCATGTGTAACCTACCAACCCAGATGCTACCTCAAGCTGTAGTAGTGTCGTTTCCTAATGGACGCTTGATCGCTTGTAACCGCGTGATGAGAAGCTGCTCGTTGAAATTAGAAGGAGTATTGATGGAAGCCAACTTGATTGTCTACGACGCATTAGGGTTCGGCATTATTTTAGGAATGGACTGGTTGTCCAAGCATCTCGCTAGGATAGATTGTAGGAATAAGGAGAACACCTTTGAATCACCCGTAGATGGGTAGATCCGTTTTACATGAGGGTCAATGAAAGCTACCCCCTTGTTAATATTGGCTTTGCAAGCTAAGAAGTGCACTTCCGATGGAGCCACTGCTTATTTAGCTTTTGTACTGACGAAAGTAGTAATAGTAAAGAGATTCAAGGGATACCTGTAGTTGAAGAGTATTCGGACGTCTTCATAGACGATTTACCTAAATTACCCCCCGATAGAGAGATAGAATTCGTTGTGGAATTAGAACTTGCTACTACCCCTATGGACCTATCCATAAGGCACCCTATCGTATGGCCCCTTTAGAGCTGAAGGAGCAGATAGAATAATTGTTGGTGAAGGGATTCATTCGACCTAATTCATCACCTTGGGGTGCACCAATCCTATTTGTAAAGAAAAATGATAGATCTTTAAGGATGTGCATTGATTATAGGGAATTAAACAAAGTAAAGGTAAAAAACAAGTACCCCTTACCACGTATTGATGACCTATTAGATTAATTGAGAGGAGCATCAATGTTCTCAAAGATAGACTTAAGGTTGGGGTATCATCAAGCTAAGATTAGGGATCAAGATGTTCCTACTTTTTAGGGGTTTTGGGCTCAAGCCCACTTAGTTGGCTGAATTCTAAGGGTTTGAGTGGCCTTTTCTCTTGGGCTTTGGATGCTAACTACAAGTCCAAGGCCTCTATCCAATTAGACATAATCTCATGGCCCTAAAATAATACTAAGGCAACGAAAATAATTACGAATGAAATCTAGTTAAGTTTCGGGTTATCACATCCTCCCCCTCTTAGAAAAGATTTCGTCCTCGAAATTGGCACCGTGATCATCAACCAAAGTTTTGTAATAGGCTAGGTAGGGTTTTTGACCTCTCTTACTTGCAGCCGTCGAGTTTTTAGATGATGATGATAGGGATGGTACTTCGCATGCTCCTTCCGTTACCAAATCTTGCCAAAAAAAGAATATCGCGTCCAAATCATAGTCTTAGTATATGTTTACTCTCATCTCATTCAGCTTATGCTGTATTGCCAGCTCAATGTCTTTAATGGGTTGCCCCTCCTCGTGGAATCGAATTCAATCTGTAAAGGTGTCTGATGTCTCAAAAGGGGTATACCTATTTCCACGGGCCTCGGCAGCGTGGCTCGTTCCAGCTTCTTGATCTAGTACAAGCAAACATATCCTTCCAGCTTCTTTCCAAATTAATGGGTCTCGTGGGGGTTGTCTTTCCTCATGCAGTAATGCTCCCCACAAGAAAATATTCTCCTTAGAATCTACATCCATTATGTGTGCACGATAGTGCTCGAACTTCTCTAATTGCCGCTAGTGTGCAGCCATCATACGGTCTTATTTCTCGCATCGATTTTTGACGACTGTGTTCCCGTCTTTCTCTAATTTGTGCTATGGACACAACAGACATACGTGGGGTCTTCCTAGGTTGGGTCATTCCCTGTTCCAAAGGTATGGTAGGCGCTCATAATGTCACTACATTTAAGCCAACAACAGTGAACATACAAGAATTCATATTAACAATTCAGACATACATTTCAACAAACACGTGTATTTCATCAAATATTTTTCTCTAAGATACAAACAAGTGAGGGTATTTGCTTCTCATTGAATCTTCCTGTTCCCAAGTCGCTTCTTGAAAATTAGGGTTATTCCAGAGTACTTTCACTAAGGGTATCTTCCGATTCCTTAGCTTTTCACTAAGGGTATCTTCCGATTCCTTAGCTTTTGCTCCTTATGATCAACGATCTGTACTAGCCACTCTTTGTATGACAAATTTTTCTGAAGCTGTATATTGTCGGGTTCTATTATCACTGGTTGTCTTTCTTTGAAACTTTTCTTCAAAGTTGACACATGAAATACATCATGTATTCCCTGCATTTCAGTTGGTAAGTCCAATCGATAGGCTACATAACTCACTCTTTCTATTACCTCATAGGGTCGTATATATCGGGGACTTAACTTTCCATTTTTTCCAAATCGCACAACTCCTTTCATAGGCGATACCTTGATGTATACCCAATCTCTTACTGCAACTCCAGACTTCTTCGTCAGTTGTCGGCATAACTCTTTTGTCGATTCTATGTTGCTTTCATCATTTCTTAGATCAAAATCACTTGTTTCTGGACCTCTTGTAAGTATTCGGGTTCTAATATCTTCTTTTCTCCAACTTCGTCCCAATATAATGGGGATCTACGCTTCCTCTCAGCCACCAGCCCTCGCTTGGGATTGGATGGTGACTGAAACACCAGAACAAGAAACACATGGCTACATACCTCTCGTACATGACAGATAAAATGCAATGCTCCTAGTTATACTAGCAGTATGCAATACTTAATGTAGCAAAAAATCTAAAGTTCATATGAAACTAGGCAATGCCTAAAACAATTACCTTAGCACATGGTACCGTAAGTTTATGCCTTTAACATAATATTCATATCAAAAATACCCAATGAAAGATATGTTCCTTGTCTCCCAAAATAAGGGTAATTACCAAAAACCTTTTTCCACAAAACAAATGGACCGATCACAAAAGAACTTAATTCATGAAACGGAAACTTCACTAATACTAAGGTCCTTTCACTAGTGAGACTTAAGAAAATACCCCTAGTTCTCCCGGGCTTGGGTTCTAGTAGTCCCAAACTAGCAGCAATTTCCTTGGCCTCTATTGAGGAATCTTTTGCCCGACCCAGACATCCGGTTACGAAATCCAAGTGGCCCTTGATCGTAGAGGCTTTCTCGGTCTCTTTTTGTAATCGTCCTTATTGAGTGCTTCCAAAAGTTCCCTAAGGCGTTTGGTCATGACTTTCAAAACATCAACCGTAAAGTCATAAAAGACCTTTACGGTGAATTCATCTTCTATTAGTTCATTACTCAAGTCCATGGTCTTGGGTACCTGTCACATCTTCTACCATTCTGGATGGGGAATGGTAGTGAAAACTACTACAATGAGATTTCGAGAAATCCTAATAAGTAAACATACAACATACAATGATTAACATAAGCATACAAGCGACAAATTATAGAATGCATGCATGAACATGTACTTGACACATGATGTGGCCCAAAATTTGACTTATACACTTGATCTTTTTCAAAATACATGTAATAGATTCTTTGGAGTTTTCGAAAAAAAATCCTTTGATATCATTTCATATCTTATTATATCACGTGATCCATATCGTATTGTATCATATCATATCATATCATGTGACCTCATTGTCTTGTTCTTATAACACATGGTGGACACAACATGGCTCCCCTAAGCACTGCGTGTTCCTTCTAGTTAACACACCACCAACGGTGGGTACACCGTGGTGAATACGTCTTATTCATATTCATTATAACACGACAGTACTTCGTTGAGTTATTAGCTTTAGTCATGGTAGCTATTAGCGTTAGGTGTTACCTTGCTCTAGAATCTTTTCCAAATAGATCTATTCGGGTTACACCGACAGTTTTTTGTCAATTTAGGAGTTACCACTCTATTGTTAAGCATTTTAGAGTGGACAGATGAGTTCCACTAGGACATTCCTCCGTCCTAGCATTTGAGGTCGTGATAAAACATTTTCTTTTTCTTTTAAAAAGACCATTTACCCAAATGCATGTGACATGAGACTTAAGATGTGTTCTTTCTTACACTTGACATGTGACACATGAGATGCCATGCATGAAATCATCAAGTGTAACATATTCAAATCATGGCATGATAACATAGGACATATGAAATATCAAAACGTAGCCTAAAACCTTCCCAAAACTTTTCTAACTTTTCCTCTATACTTCCCTCTTTAAAATTGATGCCCAAGAGATAAGCATTTGCCTAAGCAAAGATAAAAACCTCACCCCTTAAAGAAGGAGAGGACCCAAACCAAGAAAATGGTGGATGTAAATATTTGGCTCTTTGGTATGAAATTCTACTAAGTGCCCGTTTGGATACTTAGGGATGTTTGGTAATGTTTTTAATCTCATCTCATCTCGCCTCATTTTAACCAATCTCATTTCATTCCCAAATATAATTCAAACACAAATACTTTTAAAGAAAATATTACAATTTTTTCAAAATAATCATTATAACTTTTTCAAACTTTCAAACAAAATATAAAAAATAAATTAACTTTTTCAAATCTCAAAACAAATATAATATTAAAAATTATATTATACAATATTTTAATGTTAATACTTTTATTCAAATTTTTCTCTCCATTTTCAAAATTCCATAAAATATCATAACTCAAACCAATTTTCTAATATTCATAAACCATTTCATTAATATTCATAGATATCTCATTTCATTTCATTCAAGCATCCACTTAGAATATTTTAGTATATCTATGAATAATAGTGAAATTTTTGAGTTAAAATGTTTTATTGAGTTTTGAAAAATGAGAGAGAAAAAATTGAATAAAAATATTATAAACTTAAAAAATTGTTTTAATATAATTTTTGAATATAATTTTTATTTTGAAATTTGAAAAAGTAGTTTTGCTTTTTTTTGTTTTGTTTGAAAGTTTAGCAAATTTGTAATTATTAGGTAATGATTAGATGAAAAAATTGAAATATTGAAAATACAAAATGTCTTATCTTTGAGTGATGTTTAGGAAGGAAATATTTGTGAATATCCAAATATAATTGTGTTGCCAAACAAATCCTAAACCTCATAGCAATTTAATCAATTTTCTTTTATAAATACTAATTTATCAAAATTAAGTAAGTTGCTCAAAAAATAAATCATTGGGAATATAAAATATGACTCCAAAATAAATTTGAGGCAAACTTTTAATGAAACACAAAAAACAAGTTAAGTTGTTTGGACACTTGGAGTAATTTAAAATTTTGTGATTAGTAGTTAAATTGTTTGGATTAAGATATTTTATTGACTTTTGAGAAAATATCATTTTACTTTGCCACCCAACTCTTACCGCTGGGTGCGCTCCTAGTGCAATCTTACTTTTTTTAAAACATTTTTTAAATAGCTTTAAACACTTTTTTTTTTTAAATATAGAAGTTTATTAGTAGTAATCTTTTAAAACATTTTAAAAAATAAAACAAATTAAAATACACTAGTGGTCAATCCGAGGGGACAAACTAGTATTTTCCTTTTAGAAATGAGAGAGAAAATTTTGAAAAATATATTTTAAAGTTAAAAAATTGTTTGAATATATATTTTTAATATAATTTTTGTCTTTAAGTTTAAAAAAGTTGTATTGATTTTTCTATTTGGTTTTTAGGTTTGCAAAAGTTATAATGATTTGAAAATGATTAAGGCATTGTTTGTTTTCGCAGACGAGATTAAATGAGATGAGATGATGCGAGTTGAGATAAAATTTAAAAGTTAAATAAAATATTGTTAAAATATATATTTTTAATATTATTTTTGTTTTGTGATTTGAAAAAATTGAATTGTTTATTTTATATTGTATGAAAATTTGAAAAAATTGTAATAATTAGATTAGATGAGATTAGATAAGATGATAATGGTTGTAAAAATAAATGATGCGTAAGTTGAAAATTTGAAATTAAAAAATGTTTTGTGTTTGTGTTATATTTGGAAAGGAAATTGTGAGAAGTTTTGAAAATTTTTCATTTTATCTCATTATCCAAATGTACCATTAAACTGAAATTTGAACATAGGTTGAATTTGGGTCCGTTTGGCAAGATAACTGTTTTCACGTATTATTAGATATTTATTTCTCAAACATCAATCAAACTCAAAACACATTTTCAATTTCAAATTTTCACTTTTTCATCTAATCATGACTTTATCGTTATAACTTTTTCAAACTTTCCAAAAAAATAAAAAAAAACAATACTACTTTTTCAAATTTTAAAATAAAATTAATATTAAAAATTTATAATATTTTTATTTAACTTTTTCTTTATCATTTCCTAAAATTCAATAAAATATTTAAAATCAAACTATTTCACTATCATTCACATATATATGAGATATTCTAAACAAAAAATTTTCACAATCTCCTACTATTTACCCACACTCCATACACTACATTTTTTTTTATTTTATCAAATTTTTATTATATAAATAGTGAATAAAAAATTTGAAATAGTTTAAAAAGGATAAGCTCAAAAAATAAAAATTAAAAAAATTAAAAAATATGTGGAATGTAGAATGTGGAGTGTGAAGTGTGGTAGATGTTGTGTAGCAAAATCCTATTCTAAATATCCAAATGAACCCTTAAATGAAATAAAATGATTACATAGTGATAAAAACATAAAAGAAAATTTATTTTTATAAGTCTTATTTTTACACATCCAATATACTATTTAAATCAAAACTTTTTATATCAAAATATTGGTGTTTTAATTTACTTTTAAATTATAACGAGTCGCACTATTAACTCATGTCTAAGGTCAGGTTTGGAGCTTTAGGTGAGATACAAAATTCTCATCTGATCTCATTTCATCTATTCCCATGTTATTCACAAATATAATTCAAATACAAAACTTTTAAACTAATCATTATAATTTTTTCAAATTTTTAAATAAAAAATAGAAAATAATCCTAACTTTTTCAAATTCATAAACAAAAATAATATTATAAAACTATATTATTACAATATTTTAACTTTATACTATTTTTTATTCAACTTTTTCTTTCTCATTTCCCAAAACTTAAAAAATACTCAACTCAAATAATCTCACTACTATTCACAAACTATCTTACAACTATTCACAAAATTCTCATATCATCTCACACTCCAAACAAGCCTAAAAAAAAGTTCTATCCCAAAATTCTCATCTTTTTTCTAAATATCACTCAAAAATAAATATTTTTAGGTTCCGTTTAGATATAGAAATACTCTCAACTAATTTCATTTCATCTCATCATTACAATTTTTTCAAATTTTCATTAAAAATATAACAAACAATTCAATTTTTTCAAATTCTAAAACAATAATAATATTAAAAAATAATATTATAACAATATTTTATTCAACTCATTATCTCATCTCATCTTATTTCATCATCTAAACAAATCCTTAAAATAATTATTACAACATTTTCAAACTATTCATTACAATTTTTTTAAATTTTCAAATAAAAGATAAAAAAGAATTAAACTTTTTTAAATCTCTAAATAAAAACAATATTACAAAACTGTATTTTTTTACAATATTTTAATTTTATAATTCTTTTTCTTTAACTTTTTCTCATTCTTTTGCTAAAACTCTATAAAACAATAATTAAAATTATTTTACTACTATTTACAAACTATCTTACAATTATTTATAAATTTTTAAACTTACTCACTCTCCAAATTTGTCCTAACAAAATTAAAAGTTAGTTCGGATAGTAACTATATAATATTTTATTATTATTTTTTCAAATCTAATTTCACATCTCTACCCGAATGTCTTCAAACGATTAGATGTACACCCTGGAACTTCTTTAGGTTATATTTCTCACGCGGTAAACCCTGTACGCACGGATCCTCCAGTTGAGGAAATTGTTCGCTTCGTCCGCATCCGTTTCGTTTTCTCCGTTCGAATCGACCGGAAATCATCCTGCTAAACTTCGTCTTCTTCCTCTTGCTACTATTCGCTATTCTATGGGGTCAAAATCACATTGATATTGATCGAAGTGGTCCCATGATGCGACGAGCATTATAAAAGAAAAAAAGGAGGAAGAATTTTCAGAGCTCCACAAAATGTCGCATTCGACGAATTCGAACAGTAACAGCAACAGCAACAGCAACGTTATTCCGGTGACCGAAGTATACTGGTCTCTGGTGGAAAAGGCCGACAAGAAGTTCTCCAAGATCAGGGATTTGCCCCATTACCAACGCAACAGGTTCTTTTACTTTACCTTCTCTTTTTCTCAGTGGTCAAACAGAAATCTCTTTTTATTTCAGTTCGATCAAATAATATGAATGCAACTGTTATTCGCGACGCTGATTTCTTATACTGGAGATAGGGAACAGTACCTCAATTTTATTGCGCCTTTTTTGTTCTTGTTTTTTCACATCTTGCTTAATTTGAATATTTCCTCGGACGGAAAACGATACGCAAGTCAATCTTTCAATATCCACAAGCAACTCATTGCAGTAATCTGCTATATCTGTAGTCTTCACAAACTAATATGAACTTAGACATCGTTTGGTTTCACATATGGTCCGAACCCATCTCATCTCAACATTCAAACACCATTCAAATACAAACATTTTTTAATTTCAAATTTTCAAAATTTTCATTTAATTCCTAATCACAACTTTTCCAAACTTCCAAACAAAACATAAAAAACAATTCAACTTTTTTAAATTTCCAAAACAAAACTAATATTATAACAATATTTTAACTTTATAGTATTTTTATTCAATTTTTTCTCTCTAATTTTTCAAAATCTTATAAAATATCTTAATTCAAACTATTTTTCTATTATTTACAGATTTCTCATCTCATCTCATATGTGTAACCAAACGAAGCCTTAGAATCAAATCGTAGCGGTATGTTTTTGAAGACCACTGCTTTAATGTTGCATTAGGCCTAGTTGAGTGGGAGGCTTTTTTGTTGATCCTAGCCACACAAGAGAAAGTTCTAATTTGCAAAATTTACAAAGCCGTACACTCTAATTTTGTACAAGCCAATTGTTTTTACCATCCAAAAGTGTGCAGAAAGACTGTGCAAGAGGTCAACATACAGTGTGTGAACAATTTACTAAGCTGCAAGATCCATGATTTGATAAATTAGAAATTATATAAATTACATATATATATTTATATATAAAATATAAATTGGTCATGTCTTGTGTCCTGGAATTAAAATAAAAAAAGATATTTTAACTGACTCGTATGTTGTGACTTGGAATAACTCTTTCTCAAGGAAATATTAATTTATTCCTATAAGTAACATCCAACACTTTGAAATTTTGTGCCTTTTTACACCCTTAATTGACGAAGTACTTGTCATGTGTCTCTGGCTTTGTGTTAGGTATGATGTGTACTTCTATAAGGTATTTAAGGTCTACACGCAGTTGTGGAAATTTCAACAGGAGAATCGGCAGAAGCTAGTGGAGGCGGGGCTCAAGAGATGGGAGATTGGTGAGATTGCATCTCGGATTGCACAACTTTATTTTGGGCAGTATATGCGGACAAGTGACGCGAGTTACTTGTCAGAGTCATATATATTCTATGAGGCCATATTGACTCGGGAGTACTTCAAGGAGGGATTGCTCCAGGATGTCAATCTTGCGAACAAGCAATTGAGGTTTCTTGCTAGATTTCTTGTGGTGTGTTTAGTCTTGAACCGGCGAGAAATGGTTCACCAGCTGGTTAACCAGCTGAAATTGTTGGTTGATGAGTGCAAGAGGACATTCCAGGTCTTTTAACTTGTTCACTTCCTTTTGCATGCCATCTTTGTCAACTTCCATGCCTTTTGTGGTTTTTAGCTTTACTATTTTGTTGATTACTCTTTTTGTGATTTGCATTGACAACTCATGAAATTTAAGTGTTCGTTTTGTTTCATGCAGACTATTTTTCTTATGATTCTATCCTTAGCGTTGGAAATTTGAACATTTAACAATGAGAGAGTTATCTTTACAAATGTTGCTAAACCATGGGAAATGCTAACATTGTTAATTTCACGTTTGGTTCTCCCATGGAAATTGGAATTCTTAAAGCTCTTCGTTCTGTTTTTGGTTTCTAAACTTCATTTGCACAAATACTTCATGGAGAATGAGATTTATTCTAGGAAGTGAGGGCGTAATCAAGAATATTCATGAATGAGAAGTACATTATCCGGAGTTGTGTCAAAAGTGATTGCCTTGTGTGTGTTTGGACCATTTCCCTATTTTGCTGGACAGTGGCTGTATTTGTGGGGTTGGAGGTATTTTAAGTTTGAAAACATGTGGTTAGGAGTTGATGGTTTTGTCGATAAGGTTAGGAGCTGGTGGTCTTCTTATTATTTCATGGGTTCTCCAAGTTTCATTCTTGCTGGTAAGCTTAGAGCATTGAAGTGCAACTTAAAGAAGTGGAATGCGGATGCTTTTGGGAATAGTAATGATAAAAAAAGTTCTCTTATGGAGGAGGAGTTACATGATTTGGAGTTTGATGAGCAACATGAGGTTCCTTTTGAGGAGGTCCTTGTGAGGAAAAAATCAGTGGTGGCTGAACTTGAGAGGGTGTTATTGATGGAGGAAATCTCTTGGTGGCAACAATCAAGGGCTCTTTGGTTGAAAGAGGGGGATAAATGTACTAAATTTTTTCATATAATGGTCAACTCACATTGGAGAAACAAAGCTATTGAGATGCTCACTCCAATGGTTGTGTGATTTCATCTCCACTTGAGATTCAGGATCTTATTGTGCATCATTATGAAGGTCTTTTCACTGAATCAACTTCTTGGAGGCCTAAAATTGAGTTTTTTATTCTCTTGATCATCTTAGTGTGACTTGGTTGGAAAGGTTGTTTGATGAAGATGAGGTTTTTCAGGTGGTTAGTGTGATGGTCAAAGACAAAGCTCTTGTTCTGGATGGATATTCAATGTTCTTTTTTCAAGTTTGTTGGGAGATTGTGAAAGAAGATGTGATGCAGATTTTTCAGGAGTTTTTCTCCTTTAAAAAGTTTGAAAAATCACTCAATGCTACTTTCATTGCTCTCATTGTCAAGAAACTTGGGACTTTGGAGTCAAAAGGATTTTCGTCCTATTAGTCTTGTGAGTGGGGTCTACAAGATAGTATCAAAGGTTCTTGCTAATAATATGAGCAAGGTGATGCAGCAAATTATCTTTAAGCCATTAACGACCTGGCCCAATAATTCTAAGGTTGGAATATTGATAATTTTTATTGGGCCTAAATTATATTTAATGGGCCATATTGGATAAGCCCATGAGCAATAAATTATTGAGGTTAATTAAGAGTTTTAATTAGGCTCAATAACTAGGTTAAATCCTATTTATTATTGAACAAGTTAGATTGCTTTTAGAATTTAAAAATAGACCATTAGAAATTTATTTCAATTTAAAATCATCATTGATTGAAGTCCCCAACGCAATCACTCACTGCTAATCCTACATTTATTTTGATAGCATGTCTTGCTCTACAGTAAGTATTTTTAACTTTGACTATTTATCGTGTTAATGAAAATTAAGAATGATAAATTTTAGATACATGCATGTCAAAATATACCTACTACGTGAAAGGGTTTTAGTGCATAAGGTAAGGAAGTTTCTAAATATAAGGTTAGAAACCTTTGGTTTTAAGATTGACGATTCATTTTGTTCATGAGGAAATAGTCTTATATTTTGTAGAGTTTTATTTGAAGAACTTAGGGATGAATTCAGTGGGTTATGAAGTTATGACATAGATTTATGTATGGTATTTCATGATGATTGGTGGTACTCTTATGTTCTATAGGTATCACGATTCTATCACCACTCTTATGTTCTATAGGTATCACGATTCTATCACCAAGTACGAGTTGTAAGATTTAATACCCGAACTTTGGAGAATCTTAGGTTACGATTTATTGAGGTTATTATTTTAGGTGGAGAATTTTATGGTAATAAGAGATTTTATTCCAAGTAAATAGGCATAGCCCAAGTACGCAGGGAGGGAGTATACATGAGAATACACCTAAATACAAACTAAAGCAAAATAGAATTAAAATAAAGCATTACAAATATTCATGTCCTTCACTACATGTTCACCCAAAAATTTGAAGTGCTAAAGAAAATATCCCTAAATTCCCCTATTGTGTGTTCACAATCTTCGAAGCGCCTTCCATTTCTCTGCAGCCATAGACACCATAACAAACACAAAGGAATCATCCTCCATTCAGCTTTGTTGCCTCCACATCCCGCAGCGCCTTGCCAACTAGCCAAGAAATCCACCACTTGAAAAGGCATCACCCAAGCAATGCCTACCCTTGCAAATAACTCATTCCATAAAGCAGTTACCATTTTGCAATGAAGAAACCAGTGGCTAACTAATTCACGATCTTTTTTGCACAAGAAGCACCAATCCATCACATATAAACCCATTTTCCTCAAATTATCAATAGTTAAAACTTTCTCCAGTGACACCAACTAGTAGAAAAATGCAACTTTAATGGGCACTCTAGCTTTCCAAATGCATTTCCAGGGGTATGTAGAGTTGTATTATTATTATTTCATGTGTAGAGTTGTATTTCTGTTGAGATCGTTTGTTACTATTGTATGTGTAGTTAAGATAATTGTTGGATGAATTTATTATTAGGCTTTTAAATCAATTCCATTGTAAATGTTGATATTTGTTTAGGCTTGAATGAATTTGGAATGTATGATGGTTGACACGTTGGGTGCCGCCTAAAGGATTAGTAAAGCATCGAACCAAAATATGGGACGATCGCAATTTTTGAATATTAGGTTTGATTAAAAGACCGAGGATCTAAAATAGAGACATGAAAAGCATGTGGCTGATAAATATGTAAGTTATTTGAGGTCTAGCGAATTTCGAGGACGGAAGTTTTATGAGGAGGGGAGTTTGTAATGACCTGGTCCAATAATTCTATGGTCAGAATACTAATAATTTTTATTGGACCTAAATTATATTTAATGGGCCATATTGGATAAGCCACGAGTGATAAATTATTGAGGTTGAT
Source organism: Cyclocarya paliurus (assembly GCA_029856935.1). Classification (NCBI taxonomy): domain Eukaryota; kingdom Viridiplantae; phylum Streptophyta; class Magnoliopsida; order Fagales; family Juglandaceae; genus Cyclocarya; species Cyclocarya paliurus. The sequence continues at coordinate 23,806,252 of CM056954.1, forward strand.
TAGAAATTTTAATTAGGCTCAATAACTAGGTTAAATCCCATTTATTATTGAACGAGTTAGACTCATTTTAGAATTTAAAGATCAACTATTAGAAATTTATTTCAATTTAAAATATCACTGATTGAAGTCCTCTATGCAGTCTCAGTCACTGCCAATCACACATTGCATGAATTGTTAGATCATGTTTTTAAATTCAAACTCTTTTCTTAGATGATTACGACTGAATGTTCAGCAGATTAGTGTCATTACATGTATTAACCGAGTCCAACTTAAACTTGTTGGCATCCTCTCCAAATCTCTCTATAAATATCTTTATTTCGTGTGTTATTTGGAAAAACTCATAAACCTTCATAACTCCATAAGGACAGCGGCCAAATCCAAGATACTCAGTCTAGCATCGTGCGTGTCCCACGTTCACCCCACGAATAGCCGATTGCCTCATTCCTCTCACAGCATCCCTCACGTTTTCTCTCTCCTTCTAGTTCACACGATCGATTTCATGTTGGAAATATTGGATTAACGCTTTCTTCAGCTTTTTATACACTTTGAGGGTTGGTGGTAATGATAAGGATAGGATGTTATGGAAGTCCCAGGGGTGTAAAAAAAGCTCACTTTGTTGACTTTTCAGAATAGTCCTTTTCCTTGGAAGTGTATTTGGAGGTCTCACATGCCTTTAATTGCTTTTTTCATTTGGCTACCTCTCTTGGGAAAATTTTGACGATAGATAATTTAAGAAGCAGGGTATTATAGTTATGGATTGGTATTTCATGGGTAACAAGAATGGGAAACTTTGGATCATCTACTTTTGCATTGTGAGGTGGCAAGGGCTTGGTAAGATGGCATTTTTTTGTAGAATCAGGCTTGGCTTGGGTGATGCCTTTGAGAGTGGTTGATCTTTTTGCGTGTTGGAATGGGCTCCATGGTTGTTCTCAAGTGGATGGGGCTTGGAAGATGGTTCCTTTGTGTCTTATGTGGTGCATTTGGATGGAAATGAATGATCGGTGTTTTAATGATAAGGAGTGTACTTTGGAGCACTGTACTCTTTGTTGTTTTGGTTTTCTGCTTTAGTGATTAATGGAGCTTCTGTTCATGATTTTCAGGTGTTGCTTTCTGTTTCCTAGAAGGTATTTAGGTGTTTTCTGTTGTATACTTTCTGTGTACAGGGCCTATACACTTGTTTCTAATAAAATTACTTCTTACATATATAAAAAAAATTATTCATGAATGACAAAACAACATCGTTTATGATAACTGCAACAGATCCTAAACCATTGGATTTGTTTTTGAATTTCAGTTGATCCAAATGTAGATGATGGATTTATGTCTTCAAATGCTATTAGAATACAAGGGAAGCCAAAAGCCAGTCACTTTCATTGTAGTATAGTAACACAGCCTAATATGTTTTAAATTTCCACAATTGGCGACTTACATTTGTTCGACATTTGTTTGTTTTTCAGATAGATTTGACTGTATTTGCATCATTTTGTTTCCAGGAAACCGACTTTAAAGAATGGAGGCTGGTGGTCCAAGAAATAGTTAGATTTTTGAAAGCTGACACAGCTTTCATGAACATCAGGCCCTTGAGATATAGTCTTTTTGTGGATCCTCATCCTGATTCAATACCGCATCTTCTACCATCTATTGCAAGGAGAAACTTAAGATTACGAGATGCGATATTGAGCAGCTACCATACTAATGAGGTATTCCTACTGAGGTTTTTCTTTTGGTTTTCTCCACTAAAGAAATCATGTATATTTTGGAGGTTAATTCTGTTTACATCCCCTATTCTTTAACGGACTTGCTTGGTTCTTTAATTTTCCTAATGACACCCAGGTGGGTAACCAACCATTCCAATCCAACAATTCATCCTACTTCAATCTAATTTACTAACTGCCAACTTCTTTATTTTACCCATACCCATGTACATTTCCAATTTTCCCTTGGATGATGGCATTTGCAAAGGTCAAATACTAATGCTTTGTTAGCATATAGGCTACCATGGACTAGGACTTTAGAGCAGGCCTTTGCTCCATTATAGCGGGATCCCAAAATGGAAGGTCCATTTGTCCTTGCAAAGATGTGGATATAATGTGATTCGTCATTGTGATCCCAATCTTATAAGATCTTCTTCATCTGCGTTACTTGATTCACTGTGTTGTGTTTTCTATGAAATGATTACATAGGTGATGGCTTTTGCTAGCTTTTGGGTTTAGCTATATATTTGCACATTGGCTTTTCATGTGGGTGGGACAATGTTGTTTTCAGTTGACAAGGATAGCCCAATCCTTAAAATTAAAGATGGAATTTGGGTTGATGCAGAACGAGAAAAACTGATTTGGTTAATGCAACTTATAAAACTACACTCTTGTTAGTATTGAACCATGCATATGGATGCAATGATGCCCACCAAGGTATGAGGTAAGGGCCAGTGGTGTTCTCGGTTGCCAAGGTAGCCCTTTTCACATTGTCAACTTTGATGGGTGTGAAATTTCTGGAGTTGTTACTGATGTTAAACAGGTGATGTTTGATTCATGCGTGGCCTCAAATGCAGAGACAGAACTACGGGGCCATTTACCCCTTGTTTTAAAATTTTTAGCTTAATAGTTATATTGACCAGATATGCTCTCTCCATAGGTGAATAAAGTGGTATTGTTGACTCTAAAGAAGTAAGTGAAGGATCGTCAATATGTGTACCTCCAGTATCGTAGAATTCTCAGTCCCGGTCTTCCTAATGCAGGTTCTCTGGTCCTAATAGGTTGCCAAACTACGATGAGAGTTTCGGCTAACTCAGTCCCACACTTGACTTCAATGAACCCATTTGCTTCTACACCCATAACTCATTTGAATAATTGAAAAGTACAGGCTCTCGTTTGGCCACTTGGAGTATCTCAGAATTCTATGAATAGTAGTGAAATGGTTTGAGTTAAGATTTTTAATTGGGTTTTGGGAAAGGAGAGAGAAAAAAGTTGGATAAAATTATTATAATGTTAAAAAAATTGTTTTAATATAATTTTTTAATATAATTTTTGTTTTAAAGTTTGTAAAAGTTGTATTGGTTTTTGTGTTTTGCTTTAAAGTTTGTAAAAATTGTATTAGTTTTTGTGTTTGGATAATGATTAGATGAAAAAGTTGAAGATTTGAAATTGAAAAATATTTTGTGTTTGAGTGATTTTTGGGAATGAAATTATGAGAAGTTTTGAGAATTTTGTGTCTCATCTCTGTGTCTAAACCAGCCATAATTTTTTTTAGTAACTCTCAATCATTTGAAATTAATTGAATAGCAAAAATTAAGGAGGCTTGGTCCCCTGATAAAAACTTTCCATGATAACAAATCTTGGTTCCGTCTTTGTTTGGATGTTGTGAGGCTTTTGTAGCAGTCAATGATGGATGAATGGTTGGTGACTAGTAATTAAATGGGTTTTCCATGTTTGGATATGAATGTTTTGAAATTGCAGATAGTGGCTGTTGCAGGCTACAGCAGGTTGGAGTGGCTTTGGGTGTGGGTCCAAGAAGTATGGGTGGCTTCTCTTGGCTGTTGGATGGTGTGGGTTCGGTTAGGTACCACCATTAGGTGGGGGTGATATGGGGATTTACAATAGGGTATGAGGAGATTTGATATTTTTAAGGTAGAAGGATGGCTTGTGGCATTAGTCATGTGTATGGGGATTCTTGTTAGTGACTTGTGGTGACAATGGTGGATTTTAGAATTTTGGGCTTTTCAATGGTATTGATTTCCGGTTTACCTGTAAGCCTTTGTTTCACTCAGTCTTTTGCCTGCATTCACGCTGAAAATGCTTCGCTGCTTTCTCTCCGACTTGCTGCTTCGTTTATTTTGTCACAGTAAAGTTGGTTCAGAGGGTGCTTGGGGGGATGTGCCCCCTGAAATGAATGGATTCTTTCTGTTAAGAGAAAGTTGTTAGGTGGGAGTAGGGTTCATCCCTCATTTCCGTAGGAACTGGAGAACAATGTGCTGTGGTACTTTGGAGGGTTGTTTGTTGGTTAATGTATGTTAGATTAAATAGTCTGGCTACCACATTTCAGTGATTGGAACAATCAAATATTATGTTAATGATAAAAAAATGAACAATCAAGTATTATGTAGTTGTCCTTAGAAATGGCCCCTTACAAGTGGGATATAATTTTCCCCAGTTTGTAATGTATTCCTTTCAGTAAATTAATTTTCCTACTATCGCTCCATAGAGCATTCTAAGCTATGCTCTAATTTATCTCTTATTGTATTTGTTCTTCCTCAGGTCAAGTTTTCAGAACTTACTCTCGACACTTTTAGGATGCTTCAGTGTCTGGAGTGGGAGCCTAGTGGCTCTTTATACCAGTCGAGTGGTACAAGAATTGGCCAAAATGGTGCCCCAGGGCCTTGTCGTATGAACTATTCCCAGAATATCACCGATCCTACTTTGCCACCTAACCCACGGAAAGCCGTTTTGTATCGTCCATCTGTGACACATTTCATTGCAGTAAGTAGTACGCTACATGCAATCTAGCACAATGATAAAAATATTAGCTTAGGAGCTTTGGGAGGCTTAGGTTTAATGCTTTTTCCAGCGTTTAAAATGTTTCATGCTTTCTTTGGACAGGTTTTGGCCACGGTCTGTGAGGAGCTCCCCCTTGATGGGATTCTTTTAGTATATTTGTCAGCTTCAGGTTATTGAAATTTTAGGATAAATTACAATTCCTATGGTTTGGGTTGAATCTATCAACACCTCCCAACTTTTCAATTTTTCAAATTCCACCCTTTTGATATCAACTTTTCCTAATGATCCACTTCCATTCCCATTTCATTTTGTTATTAGCAACAATACTTATAAAAGTTATATTATTAGCAACATTTGTTTTTGCATTCCAGTTATTCTCACACCAAGTATCAAATTTTCAATTATCCAACGTATCAAAATACATTATCTTTTACTTCCAAGGCAGCATTATCGCCAACTTTTTGCCTTGTTCTCAAAAACACTAAAGGACACTCTAAACCAGAGCTTGACTCCACCCACCAACATACCACACAGAAATGAAATTATAGCCACACAAATTGATCCCAAGAGAGAATGAAAAGGTCATGACAAGTGAATAACACAACCAAGGGATGGTAACATCATATAGATTAAATGCACAGAAACTAAACCATCCAAATCAAAGCCAAAATAACCCAAGCCTAATCCTCACATTCCTGGCTGATCGATAAGGCAACAAATTTATTATCAAACCACAGAAAATCTACAGCAAATAAACCTCAATTTGACCACAAATGACTTGCTCACATCAAGCCACAACAAAACAGAGGCAAGCCAAGGAAAGGCTAAATAGAAATTGCAAATTCCCGGGGGGGGGGGGGTGGGGTTAATCCAGGTAGTATTATCAGAAAGTAACACCGTGAATGAAAAGAAGAGAGAGGAGAGAGAGATGGGGGGTGTGCAGTAGAGTTTTGGTGGAATGGTACAATTGGTGAGCTTTGTGGCCTGTGTCCTGCATGTTCCTTTTCATGAGGGCCTTTGGTGGTGTGATGTCACAAACTCAGTAAAGGAATCAAAAGAGCCCTTCATTACCAATATCTGCTCAATTTGATGCCCCACGAGAGGTACTAAACTTTAAATGAATGAAACGTAGAAATGTTGGATTTGGATGTGAGGGTAATTAGAATAGAAAAAAATGACCTTAATAATTAAATAGAAGTTGTATGGAGTTAATTGGCAAGAAAAATTGATATTGTAGGATGTTAAATAAGAAAATCCAGGAGTGTTGATAGAATTGACCCAAACCATTAGTGTGCAGGTGGATTTTACCCTAAATTTAACTTGTTTCTTAACTTATGGTTTCCACTTTTTTATTTTTATGCATTTAAGCCTTTAAAGTCTACGTGCTTCTCATGTTGTTCGAGTTGCTTCAGGAAGTGGCGGACTTGCTATTTCATCTCCAAGGGGTGCTGAAACTTATGTAGACGCAAAAGGGAATTGTGCCAGGAAGTTTCAGTCGGATGCTATCTATACTGATGAAAACTCTGTTTCACCTTTCAGCCTCAATTGTGATAGCCTGAACCCTTCTTCCCTGAGAAGTCAAGGAGATTATACGAACCCCTCTGGCTGCTTACAATTTGGAACTCGTGGAAATGGAGGTACTTCTTGGATCTTTGATGAACGCTAGATCACATCCCATTTTTCGAAATGCATTCTCCACCTTGCATTATTTTTTTTTTTTGATAAGTAAGAGATAAATTTTATTAATATGAATGAAATAGGCATGGCCCATGTACACAGGAAGTATACAAAAGAACACCTAAATACAATCTAAGGGTGATGCACTGAAGCCAAAAAATCATGAATATTATCCCCGTTTAATACAATAGCTGAGAACCACAGCAATAAAGTATGTAAAAAAAAGTTCTTTAGCTCCAGCCTTGTGCGTTCCTTATCCTCGAAACAACGCGCATTCCTTTCCGTCCAAATGCACCACATGATACACAGCGGAATCATCTTCCAAACTGCTGACACTTGTTGACAGGCCTGCAATTTCCTCCAACAACCCATCAAGTCCACCACCCTCTTGGGCATTACCCAAGCCACCCCAGCCCTACGAAAAATCTCGTCCCACAACACTCTAGCTACGTCACAGTGTAATAAGAGATGATCCACCGATTCTCCATTCTTTTTACACATGTAACACCACTCCATTACTACACATCCTCTCATTTTCAAGTTATCTGTGGTTAAGATCTTCCCAAGAGCGGCAGTCCAAACAAAAAAAGCAACTTTAGAGGGCGCACGAGACCTCCAAATGTTCTTCCATGGAAATGGAGTATGATCCTGTGTTGTCAAAAAGTTGTAATACGCCTTAACTGAACATTTCTTGTGATCCTTAGACCTCCACTTCAATCTATCATGCTGTGCCGTAGTAGTCCCCATTGAATGTAATAGGCTGAAAAAATCTGAAACCAAAGATAATTCCCAATCATGAAAATCCCTATTAAACAGAATATTCCATTGATGTGAACCATGATGAAATAGCCTCACATCTGCCACTGAAGCCTCCCTATTAGCTGCAATACTATATAAAACCGGAAAAACCCTTTCCAAGGCACGATCACCACACCACACATCCCGCCAAAAACTGATTCGGTTGCCCTCACCAGCTACAAATCGAATATGACTTTCAAAACATGGCCACCCCTTCCTTATAAACTTCCATAGGCCCACTCCATACCCCCCTCTCACTTCCTTGGAACACCACCCACCCCAAGCCACACCATATCTAGCATCTATGGTTTCCTTCCACAGTGATCCCCCCTCCAAGTGATATCTCCAAAGCCATTTCCCCAATAGTGCTTTATTAAAGGTTCTCAAGTGGCACACTCCCAACCCCCCATTCACTACTGGAGCACATACTGTTTTCCAGTTAATCAGATGAAATTTCTTCTCCTCCCCTAGACCTCCCCATAGGAACGCCCTAAAAAGTTTCTCAATTCTATTCACCACCCCTGCAGGCATAGGAAAAAGAGATAAGAAATAAGTGGGAAGGTTAGTAAGGGTGCTCTTGATAAGAGTGAGACGACCCCCTTTTGATAGATACCCCCTTTTCCATCCAGCTAGTCTTTTTTCAATCTTCTCCACCACTCCATCCCATATGGCTCTACTCTTGAAAGTTGCTCCTAAAGGAAGACCCAGGTATTTCATTGGGAAAGATGATACCCTACAATCAAGGAGACTTGCTAGATCGAGGATATTGGGGACCACACCCACCGGTACCATCTCGGACTTGTCAAGGTTCACCTTGAGCCCTGACACCGCTTCAAAACAAAGTAACAATGCTCGTAGAGTTTGGACCTGACTACTATCCGCTTCACAAAATATCAGCGTGTCATCTGCAAAAAGAAGGTGTGAGATGATAATTGTGCTGCCAGAGCCATTTCCCACCTGGAAACCCGATAAATAACCCCCACCAACTACAGCCTGCACCATCCTACTCAATGCCTCCATAACGATAACAAATAAGAGAGGAGATAAGGGATCTCCCTGCCGCAAGCCCCTTGAACTATCAAAAAAACCAGCAGGAGTGCCATTAACTAGAACTGAAAATCGGGCTGTTGAAATACAATGACGCATCCATGAAATCCACCTATCCCCAAAACCACACCTCTCAAGCAAGTACAAGAGGAACTCCCAGTTCACATGATCATAGACCTTCTCCATATCAAGCTTACAAAGAATACCCGGACTCCCCTCCCGCAATCTAAAATCTACGCTCTCATTTGCAATGAGCACCGAATTAAGAATGTGTCTCCCACGGATAAAAGCATTCTGAGACTTGGAGATAATGTTTTCCATCACTGGACTAAGCCGGTTAGCAAGGACTTTCGAAATAATCTTGTATACACTACTAACCAAACTTATTGGACGGAAGTCCTCAATAGTCGAAGCCCCATGTTTCTTGGGAATGAGAGCAATGAAGGTCGCATTAAGGGATTTTTCAAACTTATGAAAAGCATGAAATTCTCTGAACACCTGTAAGATATCATTCTTCACAACATCCCAACAAGTTTGGAAGAAACCCATTGAGAATCCATCCGGGCCCGGCGCTTTATCCTTAGCCATACTAGAGATGACCTTGAAAATCTCTTCTTCCTCAAAAGGTCTCTCCAAGACACTTACACTTTGCGGCTCAATTGCCTCGAAGGATAAGGCATCAAGCTTCGGCCTCCATGTTGCTGATTCGGTTAGCAGATTCTCATAATAACGTACAATATGATTTTCTAATTCGGTAGGGGAGGATAACACTTGTGTACCTGAATGTAGCGACTCAATAGCATTGTTACGCCGATGTGAATTAGCCACTTTGTGAAAAAACTTTGTACACCTATCACCCTCCTTCAACCAAAGGGCCCTAGATTTTTGACGCCATGATATCTCCTCTGACAACAAGACCCTTTCCAAATCTGCCTCAATCGTACCCTTCCTCAATAACAACTCCTCCGAAACCTCTCCCAGTAGTTCCTTGCCCTCTAACTCCTGCAGTTCCTCCAACAAAGAAGACTTTTGGTCGTCAATGTGACCAAAAACTTCCAAGTTCCACTTTTTCAACTCTTGTTTTAGAGCCTTCAACTTGCTTGCAAAAACGAAACTTGGAGTGCCACTAAACTGATACGATGCCCACCAAACGCGCACCATCTCCACAAACCCATTCGCAGTTAGCCACATATTCTCAAACTTGAAATACCGCCGACCCCTATGAATGCCTCCACAATCTAAGAGAATGGGAAAATGATCTGAGCTAACTCGAGCTAACCTTTTTTGGCTTACCTCTGGATAGTGGGTTTCCCATGCAGGAGAGACGAGGAATCTATCCAATTTAGACCATACCCGACCGTTAGACCATGTGTACTCACCCCCCACCAAGGGAAGGTCCATAAGGTCCAGGTCAAAGATGAACTCTGAGAATTCCTCCATGGCCCTATTAATCCGATGATGCCCTGAACGTTCACTAGGAAAGCGGGTAATGTTGAAATCCCCCCCCATGCACCATGGTACCTCCCATAAGGAATATATACCCGCCAACTCCTCCCACAACCTTTGCCTATCCCTAGCCATATTAGGACCATAGGACCCTGCAAATGCCCATTCCCATCCATCACTCACACTTTTAAATAAAGTCGAAACCGAGAACTCTCCAACACACTCCTCAATCGCTTCAACCACTCTTTTGTCCCACATTAATAGCACACCACCTGAGGCTCCCAAAGAGGCCAAAGAGGCCAAATAGGACCAACCCACATACGAGCATCCCCAAAGACTACGCACAATCCTTCTATCGATGTAACACAACTTTGTTTCTTGAAGACATACCACGTCACCCTTCCACATCCTCAATAATGATTTGATACGGAGCCATTTATCGCTATCATTGAGTCCCCGTACATTCCATGATAATATCTTAGGCTTCATTAAAACTTAAATTACCCCTCCCTTTCGATCTAACCCTTCTACTGCTCCCTTCCTTAACATCATAGTTGATGGAACAGGTTAAGCGATTAAGTTCCCTATCCTGTTTTGTGGCTGATTTCGAACGGCTAGCTTCAATAGCCACGAGCAGTGCCATAAATTGCTCTTCGTACCCACCAAAAGAAACCCCAATAATAGCTTGAAGCTCCTCTATCTTTTTAAAAACCCAATTTGACGAGCAACTCCCATAATTAAAACTGGGGGGAAGTGTGCACAGTGGAGTATAAGCTGCCCCCTCCTCACCGACACTGTCACTGGGCAGCAAAGCCAATTCCGAGCCCCCCCCATACACAGATTCACCACCTGATGCCACATATTCCCCTGAAAAAACATCCCCAGAATTATTCCCATAGCCTATCTCCATCTCCAGTGTTGTGTTGTCTATCGGAAGCCCCAGAAGTGAAAGCCCACTTTCTACCGAAGCCACTGGACCTTCGACCACCACCGGCATAGCTACTGGACCTTCAACTACCTCATCCGACTCATTCTGCCCACTCTCGAAGACCATCCCGAGTGTTGACGACGGAGAATCATCCCTTAAAGTTTCCCCCTCTACCGATTCCTCCGCCACCTCTCCCTCCTCAAGTTCCTCCCGTCGGACTGTCGCTATCGGCTCACCAACAGCTTCGACTAAGTCCGGCGAAACTTTCTGTGCCGGTGGAGAAGCTGGCGAGGCAAGTATCGGCACCGGCAAAGTGCATCTCGGCTCCTGGGCCGAAACATCCTGAGCCGAAATATCGGCCTCCCTCTCAATAACCCTCTAGACTTTCGTTGGACCTGCGGCCTGGCCCATCCCGGATCCCTTCATCACGTTGCCTGAAGAATTGGGCCTGCCCATAACAGGGCCCATCACCACGTTACAGCCCATCACTGCCTTACCTCTAACGCAACGTTTCAAGCAGCTAATTTCCTCTAACAATACTCCAACTTTTTCCTCTAGACCATTTAATATCCTTAAGAAAGTTTTCTCATTATCACCCGACATCCCACTACCAACTCCCCCATGCTTCTGCACTATCCCTGCACTGGTCGTACCTGGCACCATGGCACTCACAGTTCGAGCCAGTGCCTTCTCTTGGAGCACCTCACTGTAAGATCTTGAACCTCCTACCTTCGACAATGGAGCACCTCCACCTCTGCTCTTCAAGTGTCCTGCCTGAGCATCAAAAGCCTCTCTGTTTCTCATGCTTGAAACAGAGGAGGAATGCAGCTCTAACAGTGTCTCAGCTAAGTTCCTCCACCCCTCTCCCTTATTCCCTTCCGGCACCACTATAAAACTTCTCCTCTTATCATGTCCAATCTCTGATAAGGATATAAAACTGCCATAGTGGTTATGCCCCTTTCGTACCATTAACACAGTGTCACCTTTTCTACGAGTTCTCATAAACTCAGCAGAGCCCATTGATACTGCACATTCCTTCACCATCGAGCCCAGCCAACCCAAGGCTTCATGATCTAAAGAGATGTAATGCACTACACGGCGACTACTCTCTATGATTCTCCACCACCTTCCATTCTCCTTTCTGATCTCGAATAACTTCTGTTCAATAACAACCTCACTGCACAACCCCATCTACACTAACCCACTCAGTAACCCAAGCTACAGCAAAGCATTAATCTCCAAATGGAGAATAAGCCATTATCGAACAATAGCAAGAAGAAAAAAACGTCCACCTTGCATTATTTTAAAAAATCCATGCCTTTGGTTGAAATCTAGGAGGTCATTTAAGTATTTTGTAAAGCCTTGAAACTTCCACACAAACTTTTTGCATGTGACATTTAGTTATCTATTATTGAGACATATAATGGATTAAAGCTAGAAGCGGGGAAAACATTAGACGTTGTTATTCTTGATGTAATTAAGAAGAGCAATTGGGGAATCTTTGTGGTGGATGATGAGCATTCATGTTCAGTGTCAATATGTAGTTGTAGATTAGTTTTGAGCATTTCAGAATTTCTTACAGTCTGCCAAACCCTCTGCTTAAATTGGGTGTTTGGGCTTTCCCCATTTTAAAGGCTCATCATTTATAGGAAGATAAGTAGTTCTTCATTCACATAGTTTATTAAAATTTTGTTCTTTTGTAATCTTTTAATTAGTATTTATCAATTCTTTGTCGCACCGTTTGTGTCTTACAGCTTGTTTCCTGGTTTTGAGGCATAATAGCAGCTTGATTTCTAAAATTCCATTTACTTATTAACTTGAAACCTTGCCAATTTGTTCAGTTAGAAACCCAAATATATCCTTTTTGATTAGTGAAACTTGACTGTAGATTGTAATGGACTGAGCTTCCATGATTATCTTGTCTCCTTCTCTATTGCTAGTTGGGTGTTCCTCTTGTATACTACCTGTGTACTTGGGCTCTGATTTTAGAGTTTTAATAACAACTTCAATTACCTAGCAAAAAAATATATGCGTTTCTCTTAGTGATACTTGGCAGTATAACTTATATCAACCAGAGCTCCATTTTGTAGCGTTTTCAACATCTCCGTGATACAAAACAGAAGATAATTCATTAGATGAGCTTTCCTTCATTTTCTTTTAGTTTTTTGGGTTTGGGAATTCTGATTTAACTTGCCAATTTGAATTAATTCATGACCAGAAGGAAAATCTGTTTGCATCTAAGCTTAGTGGGAAGAGGTGTTTTATGGGAAATAGTGGAGCTAGTAAATTAGTTTTTCCTTCATTGTTTGCTTGCCAGGGAATATGGCCTGTTGTATGTTCTCATGGGGTTATGTGGGTTATGTCCAGTATTGGTCGACACATTGGTCTGTTGGGATGGGATCTTCAGCAAGCATCATATAGTCTTGGGTCGTAAGGTGGTCCCACGTATGCCTTATGCAGTGTTTATTATGGGAGGGGAAAGCACACAATTTTTGAGGATCATGAAACTTCAAGAATGGATTTGAAGCATTAGTGACTAAGATGATTCCATCAGATTATTCAGATGGCACTACTTATAAAAAAAAAAAAAGATTATTCAGATGGCACTGATTGGTTGCTTTACTTTTACATATTTGATTGAAATTTAATTTAAAGCTCAAGAGAAGCTAATTTACCCCCCTCCCCCCTAACTGTTGCATTTTACGTCCTCCCAAATGAGATTTTATAAATTTTAAAAGCATACTCTAGTGTTATGTGGATTCTCAAGAACTTGATAGATGGTATAGTTGATGCAGTATAAAGATTGTGATTCCAAATCTAATGGCGGAGTTTATTGACAGCAATTTTTTGGGGTTTAGGAAGAGCTTCTACAGTTAGGGTTTGTGATGGTAAATGTAGGAAAACTTAAGGATTTTGGTTTTTGCTATGGAGTAAAACAGTGCATTTGCTGTGGGGGCAATACAAAGAAGAGAATTTAAGTTTCCAGGTAGTTGATATGGGTGCTGTGAATAGTCCCAGTAAATTTTTGGATTCTTGGATGGACCATTGGAGTTTTTGGGTTGTTGGGGAGCTTTTTGATTGATGAATTGTTCCAGGGTTTACTACATTTGGGCTTTCAGGAAAGATGGGGAAGATGATTCATATATGGGTTTGCTGGAAAGGATTCTAATTGCTGGAAAAAGGACTAACAAGAAGAACGGTTTTATGAATGACAACACATAGTTTTCAGAAGCATCACATCTAGCTTTCTGTAGCATTACCCATTTGTGAAGAATTGTATCTCTCAAAGCTCTTGCTGTTAAATTTTCACAGAAATAGTTTATCGTTTATTTTGCTATAATACATGAAAGCTATTTTTATAGGCTATTGCTAGTTCTACAAATACTAAGATAATTAAATAATATAGAAATATAATTAAAATAGAAAACTACTAATGGAGCTTGAAAAGAAAGAAAAAAAATAAAAATAGTCCCTGGGTTTTGAAAAACAATGGTCCCTAAACTGACAAAAGAATTAAATAATCCCTTTGTTTAACCTTCTTTTAAAAAACTCATTTCCCTAGTTTAACCCCATGTGTGCAGCGATGGTGGGGTTTTCCCTGGTAGCGTGGTGTGTAGGGTGGAGCCGGCAACCCCTCCATCTCTCCTGCACGAGTAAGGTGGCAAGGGGAAGGGGTGATGGGAACTCAAAGGGATGGTTTTCTCTGTGTGTTTTAGTTTTGTTTATATATTTTTATTTTTTTATCTTTTTTCTTTTTAATATGTGGCATGTCACATGTTCACCATGGACTCAGTGGCATTCCACATTGGCATTTCCATTCTGTTTTGGATGGAAACCTAAGGGGTTAAACTCACAGCAATCTTTTTAGTTTATGGACCATTTCTTTCTTGGATAGCAAATTAGTTTACGGACCAATATTGGTGAATGGCACTCGCAAGCGTAAGAACTGTTCTATATTAGTGAATGGCACTTGCTAGCTTCTTCCACAGCTCTCATGGTTTGAGACAGGGAGTCTCTAGAAAGATTTTAGCAGCTCCAGTCAATGAGGGTTTTCACTTTGGCGTTACTGTGGGGGCAAGTGATCTTGGTGTGTTTAACATTTCTCCTCTATTGTTTCTAGATGATACCTTGATCTTTTATGGGGCAAATCTTGCCCATTCCCGCTCTTTGAGGGCCTTTTTCCTATGTTTTATTTTTTGATAAGTGAGGGCCTTTTTCCTATGTGAAACTGCTTCTGGGTTGAAAGTGAATTTGTTTAAGAGCTTGTTCTAGTGGGTAATGTTTCTGATATGGATAGTCTTCCTAGCATTTTGGGATGCAAAGGTATGTCATATCTCGGATTGAGTATAAAAGGATGGTGATCTCACATTACTTAGGTGGGAGAAGTTGTTGCCTTCTATAATGAGGAGATCTGATCACTAAGGGTCTGGAGCAAAGTTTTGAATACCGTTTCGGTGACCGTTTCGGTCAAGGCATTAGAACGAAATATTTCGAGTACCAGTACCGTTTCGTGTATTGTTTCAGAATGATCTATACATGAATAAATTATATATATAAACTATATTATAAAATAACAACAAAATAAATAAACATTCATTAAATAAAGTATTTCAGTACATATATCAACTATACCATTCATATATTAAATATATGAAATATATATAAACTTTTTTTTTCCCAAGAAACATACCATTCATTAAATAAAGCATTTCAGACTTTAGTACATATATCAAATAAACAAGAAAGCAGTTTAAAAAAAAAAAAAACAAGAAAGCAAGAGGGTACGCGTTACCTTTTCCTGCAGTAGAAGTTAAACAAGAAAGCAAGAGGTATAGGTTATCGTTAGAATCAGACAAGTACACGAAATGACCCTATATGTACCTGTTACTTGCAGTTTTACGAAAATGACCCTATAGTTTTACTTAAACTACAAAAAGGCCATCAATCTGATTCAATTATTCAGCTTCAATGTACTGGACAAAATTTGCATATCAGCCGGTATCTCAAATTTTGGCCAGTACGGGCCAAAACACACCGGTATGGCCGGAATTTTTTCCAGTACGAAGCATGTCTCTTCTCTGTACCAGCTACTATTCCGGTACGGCATATTTTGGCCGTATAGGCTGGTACGGTATGATTTTTAAAACCTTGGTCTGGAAAGTTAGTTTTTGTAGAGAGTAACTCATGTTAGATCGGACTTTTAATCAACCTAGCAGTTGCGGCAACTAGGGTTTCTTGGCTTATAAATTATTTAGTTTTTGCAACCAAAATCCTAAGGAAAAAGTGGGTCACAACAGTTCAATATTAGGATTCCTAGCATCTTTTTTATCGGTAAATAAGAATTTTATCAATGAGAAATAGGTGTAGTCCAATACACGGGACATATACAAGAGCAACACCTACACGTGATTGACTAGAGATACGAGGACTTCATGAACATTCAAACTGATAAAATCTATTACAATCGACCAATGGAGTAAAGTGTTAAAAAAGACAAATCTAAGTTCATCCGTTGATCGCACGTGATCTTCGGAACTTCTTTCGTTCCTCTCCCTCCAAAGACACCACCATAGACAAATGAGGACCATCTTCCATATTGTTGCGACTTGCGGGTTATAACGTAAGCCTCTCCAATTTGCTAGGAAATCAACTACCCTTCTTGGCATCATCCAAACTAACCCCCCATTCTAGCAAATTATTCATTTCATAGGGTCATGACAACCTCACAATGAAGAAGTAAATGGTCCACAATCTCCCCACTCTTTTTGCACATACAACACCTATCCATTATGATAATCTGGGTCTTCGTTGGTTATTTACGGTGAGAATCTTCCCTAGGGAAGCCACCCGTACAAAGAAAGCTGCTCTAGGGGTTGCCTTAGACTTCCAAATACTCTTCCACAAGAATAAATTGGTATTGTTTGTACTTAGAGACTTAGCATGAACAAACAGAAAACCTCCCTTTCTTCGATGGATTCCATATGATCTTGTTTTCCTCTCCCACCCTCACCCTAGTAGCATATACAAGATTGTAGAATTTGGTGAATTCCTCAACTTCCAAATCTTGTGTGGCTCTGGAAAAAGTGATATTTGATTGAGGGAAACCACTAGACAGCTCTAGAATATCTGTAACTGAGGCTTCTTGAGACCTTGTGATTCCTTAGATTCTCGAATAGGCTTACTTGAGGGTCTTGTCTCCTAGGACTGTCAATTTTTTACACAACCCATGAACTTGACATGGAATAATAGGGTTAGGGTCGAGCATAATTTGACTTGAGTCAATCTGACATGAACCCGATTGTCCCGGTTATTTAATTGGGTCGTTTTCGAGTCAAGCTGGGTAACTCGTGGGTTGATTTGACTAACCTGTTTATTTAATACATCATTTTTCTTAATACACAATTTTGTTTAGTATAGTCTCATGATACCCATGGTACAGATCTTCCAAAAGTTTTAATGATGCATGAACAAGTTGTAGAGACAATTTGACTTTGAATATTAATGAAATGATAAAAGTATTTTATCCATCTCTTATGATAATTGAGCGAGTTCCAAAAATCCCCAATTATTGAAAAGTGAAAACCTCTAATCGTTGGTAATCTTTTGATTTTTGTATTACCCAGATATATAGACCGAAGAGCCTCCAAAATCGAAATAACAAAACTTAAAACTCGGAAAAATCGTAGAACATCCATCCCAATTTTCTATTATTGACTATTGTGAGGATAGTCAAAACTCACTATAGTGCGTATCACCTCTATTGATAAGGAACTCAAGAGCTGAAATATGCTCTGGTTCCTTTGCGAGTTTCTGTAAAAATTTGTTGGTTTTTCAAATTATAAAATAACTGGTTTCTTTTTAGTATCTGTATTTATTCGAATTCATGAAAACTCAAACCCTTCAAATTTATAATATATTATTAATCCTATCGACATTATCGATGTATACTGTAGAAGAGTGACAAAGGAGATTAGGAAAAGATTCACGAAACACATATAATAATTATACGATTAAAGTAAATTATTACAAAATGTTTCTACAATTACGAAGAGTGGCAAAAAGATGGTTGACCCATTAGTTGACCCGTGATTTAAATGACCTGTACTTGATTGACATTTTTTTTTTAAATTTGGATTTGATTAAT
This sequence comes from Cyclocarya paliurus, assembly GCA_029856935.1. Lineage (NCBI taxonomy): Eukaryota > Viridiplantae > Streptophyta > Magnoliopsida > Fagales > Juglandaceae > Cyclocarya > Cyclocarya paliurus. The sequence continues at coordinate 23,823,785 of CM056954.1, forward strand.
GTTGATTGATTGATCGCCCGAACCTGAATAACCCATCACAAACTCGAATAATCAGACATGAATTGACACCCCTTGTCACTGAACCATAGGTCATGCTAGAACTTGATTCTAGACCATCACCCACCATGAATTGAGTGTATCTAAAGAAAGTTCCCCATCCTCTTCTTCTGTGCTTCCAAAGCACCACCACATGTGATCCAATTACATCATTTGGTAGCATCCACTCCATGTCCCGCTAAAGTTGAGTCCATAACAGTACCCCATATAGCCCTCCTTTCTAATTGGTATCTCCATAATTCCCCATAGAGCCTCATTAAAAACCAGGGGAATTCAAATTACCAAACCTCCTTATGAAATTGGAGTGCTTACTATGGGCCAATTCACTAGATGGATTTTAAATTCATCATCCATTCCTCCCCATAAAAAACCACGTTGTAGCTTCTCTATACGATGAGCCACCTTACTAGGAAGTGGGAACAAGGACAGGAAAGAAGTAGGCAAGTTGTGTAGAGTTCTTTGGATCAAAGTTACCCTTCTGCCTTTATACAAGTACATTCTTTTCCAACTAGGCAACCTTTGCTCCATTTTTTCAGTTATCTCATCCATATAGCCTTTGGTTTGAAGAAGCATCCAGGGGGAGACCAAGATACTTCATTAGCAAGCACAATACTTTGCACCCCAAAATTAGAGCCAAATTCTCCACATTAAGAACATTTCCCACTGGAACCATCTTTGACTTTACGAAATTTACTTTCAATCTAGTGTACTTGGTTACGCCTATTGATATTAATACATTTTTTAATTATAAAAAAAATTTACTTTCAATCTAGAAACAGCTTCAAAGCATAGGATAAGAGCCCTAAAAAACACGGATGTGATCTTGGTTAGCCCCACAAGAAACTTGAGTGTTGTTTGGTGAAATTACCCAAGTACCCCTGTATTGTAATACAACATTCTACCAAACAGGGGATTGGGGAATTGACTTCATTTCAATTTTCTCTTCGTACACACATATGATGGGAAGTGTGTTCTGGTGACTTTTCACCGAAATCATCTTGCTTTAATCTTCTCTATTGTTTTTTTGTTTTGGGATAATCATGGGCATTCTTAAACATCTTTTAATAGAAACAAAGGTGTTTATTTTTTCTATGGAGGGTGGAAATTACTGTCGCATCACTGAGAGGGGGAGGAAGGTTACCAAGGAGATGGTGCTCTGCCATGCCAGTGCTTGTTGTCTGGCTAGTACAGTGGAAGAATGTGTTTTATCGGGGGGAAGGAAAGATTTTTACAAGACTTATAGGGATGGAATCAAAGCTCTGTTTGCTCATAGGAGGTCTAATGCTTATGGGTGCTTCTTGGAAGTAACAAAATATGGTGGTGGCAATGGGGGTCGTGGTCTTTTAGCAATCCCTGAAGGAGTGGAAGGAAAGGGCTGGAAGAGTTTATCAATTGAGTTGAAGCTGTTTTTCTCTAAACAAACCTTGGCTAAGAAGGCTCCAGTTCATGCTCCACAACTGGTCAGAGAGCTAGAGAAGGGGAAGGAGACTGGGAGGCAATCCAAGTTGTATGCAGAGGCGGCACTGGGTGGTGCAGGGAGTAAGGCGGCAGCGCATGGAGTTTCGAGTCACCCCTTGGCGCTGGAACAAAGTTTAAAAAACAAAAAGGGGGACATGGCAGGGGATCTTTTGAAGGGCTTTGGCATGAAAGGGGAAGTGGGAAGACGGGATTTACCTGAAATGGATAGTGGGACTTTGTCCCAAGTCTGTCCACTAGAAAGTGAGTTGCAGAGGTCTCTCCTTAGTCTGAAAAAGGAAGTTACGAGCGTGAAGGAGGAAATGAAGCTATTTAGAAAGGAGATTAAGGCTGTTAAAATAAACAAAGGATTGGGCTTGGGCTTGGGCCATAGCCTGCGGAATTTAGGAAAGCTGAAGCACAGTTATCGTAAGCTAGACAAAGGGAAGGCCAAGTATGGGCTGGGCCTCGGTAGTCCATTTCGTAAGCTGAAATGGAGGCCTAAGGTTCATGGGCCCGTTTTCGAAAAGGGATCTTCTTCTAGGCCAGCTTTATGGATTGAAGGTAGTCCGGGGCCCATAGACCCACTGCTGCTACATGAAGATGGTACCATGAGGTTAAGGGGCATATTGCATTGCTAGGATGGTCACGATGGTAGTGCACTCGGTGTTGCTGCCTATGTATGAATTTTCAACCTGCAGTGATCGGAGAAATCGGAATTTTCAAGACTTGCTAACCCTAACTCGCAGAGGTCAATAGTGGGTACCAACCAATAAGGAATTTGAAAGACAAGTACTTATAAAAAAAAAAGGAATTTGAAAGACAAGTTGAGGCAGTTTGCACAATTCATGTTCATGGTTATTTATGTATTTATGAGTATGCATGTTTTTTGATGGAATCCTATGTCTATCTTATTTTTACTGCGTGATGTATTTCTTATTGAGTATTGACTCATTTTTTATATTTTTAAATTTTTTAACCACCCCAGGTTATGGTAAATGTGAGAATGATGCTGCAGGACGGGACTTGACTTGGGGAGACGAAATAGAGGCCTAGGGAGTTTATGAGATATTTAGTTTTATGTTTTCAGTAATGAAGTTTATTTTGTTAAGCACACGAGACTTGAATGATTATCAATATGTGCTTCTGTAGACTCTCTTTTTTAATTTTAATGAAGTATGTTTTATTTTAAATTATAGAACCATTTATACTGGGCTTCTATGCAAATGATTGTTAAAGGCTACTGGCATTCTGGCTTCCCTAGATTTAAAAAAAAATGATGTTTCTCTTTAACCTAGGGGGACAGGGTGTTACAAAAGTAAAACCCTTGTTTCCTAAAATAGAATCCCTAGGTTTCGGGTGTAACAAGAAATAACTTCTGAGTTTTGCAACAATACCTGGAAGTGAACTTTTAGTCATATTTATCCTTGGGTGGGATCAGTTGTTTTGGACCCTATGATGAACTGTTAAGGGCTTGTGCTGTGATGAATTTACTTGGCCAGCGCAAGGAAGATAACGGGTCCTCCTTAAGCCTAGCCAACAAGATAGCAGCTGCCATGCTGGTTTGGGTGAGACATTCAAACACCATGCTTTGACTCTTCATGCCACTTATGAATTTATGACAAAAAAGTTATTGTCAAATCGGTAATTTGCAAGCTTTTCGAAGTGAAAGTGACAATCGCAAGCTGTAGAAGTTCAGTGAACTTGATAAGAAGTCTGGTATAATCCTCACGTAATCTTGAACCAAATCGATCATAAACGGCTTTGGTGAACTTGTTCTAAGTCAAGGCATCTTAACTTTTCTCTAGCCATTGATACAATTATGCCTCCTTTGTCAAATTAAAGGAGGGTATCAGAACCTTTTGTATATCGGGATCAGATTAGATTGAAAGAATTGCTTGGCTTGATGGACCCGTCCATTTGGCTCTTCACCAGAAAAAAGCGAGGGAATCTTAATCACATAACCGATTGTTGGATCCATATTATTGAATCTTTTTTTTTTTTGATAAACCATATTATTGAATCTACATCAGTTTTGAATGCTTCCCAGCAATTATGAGGGATGTAATTGGCAAGTTTTTTTCCAAACTCTACCAAGGACCCTTTCCTTGAATTATCTTGTATGTTGAGCTGTCCACACTCATGGTCAAGGGCTGCAATTATGTTTTATACGTAGGCTACAACTCTTGTTGTCCCTGTATGATTCGGTTGTTTACTTTGTCACCTCCGTTCTGGCCAGAATTTTGTCCGCATGCTTATGGCTAGTTTCCTTTAAGCCTCTAATCCCATTCTCCATTTTTGTGGTTGTTAATTTGTCTTTCCACAATGGATTAGAATGGCTTTGATACCAATTGTTATGGTATTGCATCTAAATATGATTTTACCGCATAATGACCTATGAAAATCTACATCCACTTTTAACTAAATTCAAAATAATTAGGAGTGTTACAATCTCCATGAGAAATTGGATGTAAGAAACTCCTAAATTATTGACTTGCGAATAAAGAATAGATAAGCAGGTCTACTTGGGTAAGAGCGATATGGATTCAGTATCATGTCACATCATTTGTAAATTAGATGGCTCGAATTGGATGTTTGGTCATGTCTTGGGTATAATGTCGATGGTGCTAATTACAACAAGATAATCTTATTGCACATCTACAGATTTAACAGGACATTGATGGGGTGATTAAAAAATGATATACCTCTATGCTGAATTGAAGAATAAATCTGGAAAGGTTGAAATGGTAGAGTGAAATATTCTTATTAACTATTCCAACCATGTTTATTAATATTATTGTAGCTTTCAATGTCACTGGTATGAGAAATCTTCCAACTATGGAATTGCATTTTTCATGATTTTACTGAAACTACGGAACCAATTTTCTTACAATAACTAGCTGTTTTTATTCCAGGATTAAACTACATTTACCCGTGTGACTTTGTTCCATTTACAAGAAGACCTCTATTTTTGGTTATTGATAGTGACAACAGTGAAGCATTCAAGGCAAGTCTCATACTCCTAGTTTTTGGGCTTGTGAGTTTTACATGTATATTGCAAAAGTGAATTAATAGTTGTCTGTTGCTAGTTTTACATCGTTGATATGAAGTGTGTGGATGCTATTTAGGTTGCCCTGTTGAGGAGATGCTTCCAATGAGGTTTTCTCTTTAACAACACATTTCTTTATTATTCTTTTATTGATGATATTTGGTCTATTTGGGTGGTTCTGGTATACAGTTGGATGTACTTGGTGGTGGAACAATGAGTTTTGACGTGTGGGTTTTTTGAATTTGAAATTGGCCATTGGATATTTTGCTATTGATGATACTTTTGCTGGATTTGAGTGGTGGGTAAATCTGTGCCTTTAACTTGCTTTTATTTTGGTTGGATTTGGTTTAGCTTCTGAACTTATTTATCTGTTCGTGTATATTGGTTAGCCCCATTTGGATATAAGCTGGGTTTGCACTGAAAGAGAGTTGTGCAGGTAGTAGTGTTTGGTGGTTCAACAGAGAGAATGACATTTCGAAGGTTACATGTACAGCACACTACAGGTGTTAGTTGGTTTTGATCTGTCTGGTCATGTTCATTGGAGGAAGTTGTGAGTGGGTTTTAGCTTGCTTGTGTATGGGGATAGGGAAGGGCAAGGGCGAGTTTTTCAGCATTACACCAGGCTTGAAACTTGAGACAACATTGCTTGGGAGGACGAAGTTCAAGCCTTTTATAATGATTTCAAGGGGCTCCATTTGTACATTTACTAGGCCTTTTGGAGAATGAGCTCATATGTGACACGGGCCACTGACAGTGGGAGGAATTCACAGAGAGAACACTTGTGGAGTATAATGTAAACCATTTTATAAACAATAGAAGGATACATCTTGTTTCTTATTCTCTGTAATTGAAGAATTTATTAATCTTTGTGAAATGAAATTTGTGATCTCTAAACTTAAAGCATTTAACATAGAAGCGGATATAGTTGATGCGTGTAGTTACTTTAAAAAACATTTGTTTAGATCCTGATTGATATGGGAACATCCTATTCCTTTCTTTTAGTTATGATTTATGAAAACTAATAAAATCTCAATCCTTCCTTGAACAAATCTTTATCCCCACCCTACTAAATTATTTAATCAAATAAGAAGGTTCGATTTTTTTTATCCATCTCTATCTTATTGTTTGAAACCAGTAAAGGGCAAAAAAGTGCGCTTGTGCACTTATGTAAATGTGCTTCGCTTTTGGTGAGGAAAGCACTATGCGCTTAAATGTGCTTTTACCAACATTGCTCCCTCAAAGTCGACAATCATAATTGAAGATACCATCGTCATTATTGCATGGCTCCTGTCTGTGTGGTAGGCTCTACTGTTGTTTTCGTTGCTGTGATTGAAGTTGATTCTTGTGTTGTTTGTTATAGGGTTTTGTCCAACGAGTGTGGTGGACAGGCTTCCCTGTCATACTATTTGTGGTGTGCTGTCATTTTGATTCTCGGTGATTGCAAAATCATGCATGTTGTGTGTGCCATTGCAATTTTTGATGCTGCCATTGAGTGTGTGAAAGTAAATCTGTGCTGCTATGGTTGTGGAAAACCCTAATCTCATAGTTGTATCATAAACAAAGAGGCTTCTTTCATAACTTATATAAAATGGATGTCTGACATCATAGTGGAAGTTGGGATTTTGTTCCATTACCCTTTGGGAAGCAAATGGGTGATTGCAATTGGGTTTACGCAATAAAATGTTAGTTCTTTAGGTTATATAGACAAACCTATGGTATTGATTATGAGGACACCTTTTCTCCACTTATTGATATATCCTTCGTGCAGATATTAATTTCAGTTATAGAATTAAAGGTTTTTGTTTTGATGAAGGATGGAGTTTCCTTGCTCATAACAGAGAGGAGCTGGAAGGTAGTGAAGGAGATGAGACTTGGGAAGGTACTGGTGCATTGGTTTATCAGAACTTTGGAGGAGTGTCTGTGGGGTGGGATGAAGGACTTCTACATTACGTCAAGGGAGGTGCTAGAAGCGTCATAGCATAGAGGTGCTCAAACTCCCGTGGTTGTTTCATGGTGCTCGTGGAATATGGTGGGGGTGGAAGACGTAACTTTATCTTCATACTAGAAGAAATGAAGGGGAGGGGATGGAGGATGGCAGCTACCTTGAGGGAGGCCATATTGGAGGAGAAAGTTCTGAACTGCAATGGAGGTGGGGTATCATAGAGGCTACTAGTGGTGGGGAATCGAATGCCGAATCAGTCGTGCAGGGAGGCACTGGTGCAAATGATGTCGCCGGTGTAGTCTAGAGAGCAGTATAAGGGTGGAGCTATCGGTGGTGGGAAAACTTAGCATAGAGTCATTGTGAGACATAACAATGGCCAAAAGACCAAAATGGCTTCTTAGCTCACTGGTGGTCTAAGGTATGAAATCACAACTGGCGGCACTGCAGCAACAAGTTGACATATTGATACGGTGCGTTGAGGAAGAAGATGAGGTGGGCCTGGGCTACGTGATCCATAAGAGTGTTGAGCTTGATAAGATTGGGCTTCAACCCGTGGGACATTTTGAGGAATGTGGGGGCCTTAATTGTGTGGATTGGCAGCAGATGATAAGTGGAATGGATATGGGCCGAGCCCTTGGGCCTCAGCCTGTGGGACAAATTAAGGGCAAAGCAAAGATAAGTGGAATGGGCATGAGCAGTGTCTCTGGGCCTAAGCCTGTGGGACAACTTAAGTGCAAAACTAAGATAGGAGCCTTGCCCTTGTGGAGAATCAGGGAGGAGAGGGGGGGGGGGGGGGGGTTCCACCGGCAAGAGACAACCTATCTTGCCGGAAAAGATCCCGGTAGCCTTGCTCCCAATTGAGAAACGTTCAACATGGATATGACAGAGGTAGTGTCGATGTTGGCAGAACCAAAAACATTTCCCATTGAAGCCGCATCGTTGAGTGTTAGATCTTAGGCCCAACAAGGACAGACAAGGCTAGCGGACAGCAGGGGAGAGCCCTTTCTCGAGCTTCAGTTGGCAGCTTCTCTGGTGAAGGGTTTTCAGCCTCTGGATGTAGCCCGTGTGTTATTTTCAGAGGTTGGGAGTGACGAGGGAGAGGATCTAGGGCCATCACGGATGTTAGTTCCCACACTTGACTCCTCTGAGTGGGATGGTTGGCCTATCTGTGTTGAGGAAGAAATGGGGGTGCTGACATAGTCACAATGGACACCCAGGGACGAGATCGACATTGTGGGGGAGTCCATACCCCTAAACTGTCTGTTGCCAAGTTAGTCTAGTGTCTCTGATTGGGTGTTACATAAGGTAAAAGAAATCCAGCATTGTGTGGGAATTGAATGTGAGGGTTTGGAGGAACAATTCATGGCCTTGCTTACAACCGTTGAAGTTGGACATGTTCGGCTAAAGAAATCACGTTCTAAAAAACAAAGGGAGCTAAAGAGGTTCACATGGCCTCTCAACTATGAGGGCAGCCCAAGCGTTTCTTGGAATGTTTGAGGGCTTAATGAGGCAAATAAGTGCATTCGGGTAAAAAACTTGTTTCGTGAATGGAAGACGGACATTGTGTGCTTACAGGAAACTAAGCTAAAATTATTGCAAGGAGAATCGTGCGAAGTTTATGGAGCTGTACATATTTGGATTGGGCTTATCTTGCTTTTGATGGGGCTTCAGGTGGTGTCTTGGTGATGTGGGATAGAAGGGTGATGGAGAAAATGGAGGAATTAATTGGGGAGAATACAATGGCATGTTCTTTTAAGAGTGTGGAAGCCAATTTTTTATGGGCTTTTGCTTGTATTTAGGGGCTGAATTTGGACAGCAGTAGAAGACTTTTATGGGAAGAAATTGTTGGAGTGCATAGCTGGTAGGATTTACCATATTGCATAGGTGGTGACTTTAATGTTATAAGGTTCCCAAGTGAACGTTAAGGAGAACTGATCGGCTGATGATTTTCTTGAGCCTACTTTACCTTATCCTTGTTGATGATTTTCTGCAAATCCTCAAATAGCTTTAGCATTTCACATATGAACTAATCGGCTGCCTCTAGCCTGTCTTCGAAGGATGGCTCTGCCGAGCGCTCAGGGCTATTCGGGGCCTCCTTAACTACCGTGGGATCCTGTCTCTTGTGTTTCCCCATGGTCGGTTCTTTGTCCTGTTACAACTTCTACCATTCCGGATGGGGATTGGTAGTGGAAACTATCACGGTGAGATTTCGCAAAATCTTAGTAAGTTAACAAATAACATACAAGCAGATAATATCAACATATAAAGGCAAACCATGATAATGAATGCATGGACATGTACTAAACCTGAAAACTTGACTTATGCTTGTACATTTCAGAAATCGATAATAACGGAATCTTGTAACAGAAAATCGTGCTTGACTTTTTGGAAAAACACTTGTCTTCTATTCATTTTACACATTTCTTACTAAGATATTGTCCTTGTAACATATGGTGGACACCTCTTGACATCATCCCTACGCATCGTGGGCTCCCTACTAATTACCGTATCACTTCCCGACCCACTTGACTGGTGGTGACTACGTCAGAGTTCTTATCATTATGCGGCAGTTTGTATTTCGCCTTCACCACATCTATCTTATGCACCCACTAGCGTTAGGTGCTACTTCGCTCCGGTGTCTTTTAGAAAGAACTCATTCGAGGTTCGCCAACTATGCTTCGTCGACCCAGGGTTTACCACTTCCAATTTATTCAAAGTGGACAAAAGAGTTCCACTAGGACATTCCCTCGTCCTAGCATTTGGGATTGTGACAAAACATGAAATGACATACTTTTTTGAGAAACGATGCACAACCTGAAATGCAATTGACATGAACTTGGGGTGTAGGGCACCGACCCCTAAAAGAAGTCCTTATATACTTCTCAATTTCCCACACGCTCTCTCTCTCCTATCATCATTTTTGACATTGGAAACTCAAGAGTCTATGCAGGGGCACCATGTGCCATGCCCTTCCTCTCTTGGCCGAAACTTCCCACTTTCCCTCACAATCATTGCTTTTCTTTGGAAAACCAAAAGACCCTTCATCATGCATGACAAGGGGCGTGTTCTTGCCCTAATTCTGAAACCCTAAAAGTCCCATTGCATCCTCCTTTTGTGTCTAGGTTCAATGAACCTTCGGGGCATGTATGTCTTTTTACAAAAACCCAAAACCAAAACCTAGGGTTAGCCGTGTGCATGCTTGCCATGTGGCAAGTGGCGTGTGTGTGTGTGTGTGTTTGTGCCCATAGCTGACCCTCTCTCTTCCTCTCATCTTACAAAGATTCTTCTAGAACCTTGGGGAGTGCGTGTGTCACTTCCCCATGCGTGAAGCCCTTGGCTGAATCCCTAAGGTCTCTTGGAGACTCGTACTTGAGACCCTTGGTATCCCCCATGTGCCTCTTCCCCTTCTTCCACTTTCACATCTAGGTTCATTGTGTCTTAGAGGTGGACTTGCATGTGAGCCATGTGGCATGTGGGTGGTTGAGTGGGGTGTGTGCCCTATGTGTGCCTAACCCTTCATTTTCTTCCCTTTCTTTGGCTTCTTCTAGAAGCCTTCATGCATGGTTGCCAAGTGGCAACTTGGTGCTAACCAAGGGTGCCCTTTCCCTAGGTCTCAAATTATGAGATTTATAGTGAAAGCATAAAATAGCCTTCCTTCTCCCAAGTAGGGGCCACCATGCCCTAAACCCTAGTTAAGGTTTTGCCTAATTCCCTTTTTGCCCCTTAATGGTCGATTACCACTTAGCCCCTTTGGGCCTCTATTGGGCTTGGACACCTATGCTGTCAGGTCCAAGTGTTTCCTTCATGGTTCTAGTATCTTCTTGGCTTGTCAAAACATTGGGCCAACTCTAACTAAGCTAAAATTAAATAGAAGTAAATAAAAAAAAGTGAGGATTTTTGCAAAAATCCAGGTCGTCACATCCTTTCCCCCTTAAGAAAAGATTTCGTCCTCGAAATCGGCATCAGAACCATTAACTGTGAAAAATTCACTAAAAGAATAAGGGTGTCAATCTTACTCAAAATTTACCTCTTGCTGGTATCTGTGGAATCCTCAAATGATGAAGGGAATGGTACTTCATCCTCCTCCTCTGCTATCGAGTCCTGTGACATGTAGAAAATTGTATCCAAATCATAGTCGTAATACATATTCATCCTCATCTTGTTCAGCTTATGTTCTATTGCAAGCTCACTATCTTCTACAGGCTGACCTTCCTCATGGAGGCGATTATGATCGATAGAGGTATCCGAGGTTTCGAACATTTGTCCCCACTCCTGTTTGTCATTGTTATGGAGGCCCTTAATAGAATGATATTAGTCTTGGTTAATAGTGGCTTTATCACTGGATTCTTGGTTGGTGACCCCAATAGGGGTTCTCTGAACATTTCTCACTTGTTTGCAGATGATACACTTATATGTTGGAGTGGTTTTGGAGACGAATTCAAATTTCATCTAGTCAAGTGGGATAAGGTAAGCTCTCCAATCTATTCCGATGAGTTGGGAATTAGAAATCTGAGGATTTTCAATAGAGCCTTACTTGGAAAATGGTTGTGGCGATATAATATGGAATCGGAAGCCTTATAAAAGTCTATGATTGACTTCAAATATGGAGTATTTTTTTTTTTTTTGGGGGGGGGGGGGGGGGGACCACTAGGGAGGTACATGGGGTATATGGAGTGGGCATATGGAAGCACATTAGACAAGGGTTGGAGGTTTTTGCTCGGCACTAGACTGGTGTTGGGAGATGGTTCTAGAATAAAGTTCTGAAGTGACCTGTGGTATGGAGATAACGCTCTAAAGCGCTTCAATTGCTAATTGTATGGAGATATCTAGTGACCTAGTCCAATGGAATGTGAATTTCACTAGGGCGGCTCAAGATTGGGAGGTTGGTAGCTTTGAGGAGTTCTTTAGTCTTCTATACTCCATGAAATGGAGAGCTCAAGGAGCTGACATGTTGTGGTGGGTACCTGCAAGTAAAGGTGCATTCTCGATTCATTCTTTTTATAAGTCTCTCACACAACTGCAGAATAATCAATTTCCATGGAGAAGGATTTGGCTAAATAAGGCGCTCCCAAAGTGGCATTTTTTGCTTGGGCAACATCACTTGGTAAGATTTTGATGATGGATAACTTACGGAAACGCAGAGTGATAATAGTGGATTGGTGTTGTATGTGCAAGAAAAGTGGTGAGACTGTAGATCATCTTTTTCTGCATTGTGAGGTTGCTACAATGTTATGGGATGAAGTGTTCAGCAGATTAGAGCTAGCTTGGCCAGCTGGACAAATTTACGAGGTATTCCACAAACAATTCCTCTTTGGAACGGAAATCCTATGTTGTGGGTTTAATGACAACTAGTAATGTTTTGACACATCAGACTCTCTCATAGTAAACTCCTGCACTGCATCACAGCATATCAAAAGCAAAACTTCCTCCTCACCCGTGTATGTGTTTTCCTCCTGTGAATAGAGACCCTTCGACATCTTCGCACCTTGCACCCACCCCGCTGCTGCACGCTGTACAACTGTCACACCGACAGAGGAGCTCCAGACCAGACCGGTGCAAAATCCGATTTTGGTTGGCATAAAACAAACTTGCAAAATCTGAATCTGTTTGATTGTTGTCAACTTCAGAATGAATATCCGGAAACAGAGTTCCATTTGCCAAATTGGTCAATGAGTTAGAACCAGACAAGTGATTCTGGTTTTCGAACCACATGTTGCCATGATCAAGCTTCTGTTCGGATTCCTGTTTGCAGAGGTAATGAAAGCCATAGAATAGCCGCATTCTGCCTCAGCACTAGTTTTGCAAATAGATTTTGCTGCTAACAGACAAATAGCAGAGGCTTCTGAAAGCCCTTCTTGACAGTTAACCCACCCTGCCAAAACACCCAAACACATTTCCCCCTCATACAACCTTCCCCAAACATTGGCATTCATCAAGATTACAGAAGATTAAAGAAAGAAAACAACCCCAAAAAAAACATCTATTTTTTTGTTATAAATGTCGGAAAACCATTTCCCAGATATTTCTCAACAGGAAAAGCCAGCTTTATCTTTTACTCGAGGGAAAGCATTGAAGGAAGCATGAGAAACTTAAGGAAACAAAATCAAAACAGGAGCAACTATCTTGCATCTGAGAGATAAAAAAGTGAAGTGAATTGGCCAATTTGATCTGTTTTAAATGGCTAAGATTGTGGGGCGAAAAATTGACAAATTCTATAGGAATCTTTTGCTATATGGAAGGAGTGTAACAACTTTAATGGGGTTTGATAAGCTTGAATGAATTAAAAACTGAAAAATAAAAATGGTAAGGAAGAAAAACATTGAGCTTACAGATCTGGCGGTGAGTTAGATCGCCGGAGTGGGGAAAGTCAATGCCAGAAGATATCCAGTTAGTCTCCAGGGTTAAACCAGGAGAGAGAAACTGTAGAGAGGAAAAGGGCAAGAGAGAGGGAGGGGGTTTCGGTGGATGGTATACGAAGCTTGGAAGGAGAGAGAGAGAGAGGGAGGGAGGGTGGGAGGACGGAAGTGAGACAGAATTTTTTTTCTTCCTTTGTAGTGCAGTCCACCATTGAGAGGATGTGGGGTTTACGTGGTAGGCCACCATTGGATGCTGTTGTTTGGAGTAAATCGGATGCACCTGTGGGAAGATATTCTCTTCCACAAATCACAGCCACGTGGAAAATGGTTTCAATCTATATCTTGTGGTGCCTATGGAAGGAGCGAAATGACCAGATATTTGAAGACAAGGAGCACTCATTAGAAGAACTTAGATTCCTTTTTGTCGGCACTATATTTCTATGGGTCACACCTGTAGATTTTAGTGGCCTTGTGTAACGTCCCAATAGAAGGCCCAAACCACATGGCCTATACTCCAAAATGACTAGTCAATGATACAATTAGAGCCCTATTGGAACCTTATAAAGAGCAAGAATTTTTCTTTCCCAAGTAATGTGAAATCCCATACACCACCTACCCTTATCCTTATTATATGAGGTATCACAATCTACCTCCCTTAAATTCCCGACGTCCTCGTCGGGCCTGTCCATTGTAGGTGGCATGACTCAAGTCCCACATTTCTGGTTGGGATAGGCTCTGATACCATTTGTAACGTCCCAATAGAAGGCCCAAACCACATGGCCTATACTCCAAAATGACTAGTCAATGATACAATTAGAGCTCTATTGGAACCTTATAAAGAGCAAGAACTTTTCCTTTCCAAGTAATGTGAAATCCCATACACCACCTACCCTTATCATTATTATATGAGGTATCACACCTCGATTTTCATGAATTTCTTGTTTCCATTTCTTCTTCCTAAATAGGTGTTACCTCTTGTATACCATCTTGTGTACTTGGACTATGCCTGTTCTTATCAATATAACCGTTTATTTATTAAAAAAAAAAAAAAAAAAACAGTTGTCACTAATTGTGGCTGGCCTTTGCTTCAGTTGAATGTTAAAAAATACATTCTTTAATGCTGACTTGTATGAGGAATTCAACAAGGAGCAACCAGTTGGGTTATTGCTCCATGGAAGCATCGTGATTGTGTTCGCAAGTTAGAGAAGGCTTTGTTTGGCCTGAAATAATCATCGAGAAGATGGTTTGGGAAAGTTTCTTAAGTAGTTGGAGTTCTGTCTTTATGTCAGATAGATCAGTTGGTATTCTATTTGTATACAGTTGCACGTTACATTTTTCTTCTAATATATAAGTGTGATGGTATTATTTTTTCCAGAATGACTTTGGAGGTATTGCCAGGATGTGAAAAGATTTTGTAGCGTCGATTCAGGCCACAAGCAGGCAAAATTTTCATGTTATGCAGTTGTTAGGTCTAAGAAGGGTATTAGTTTATCTAGAAAAAAACTTGATTTTATTGGCAAACATTGGTTTGTTGGGTGCTCTATTCATTGATATTCCAATGGATCTAAAGGGAAAATTCTCGAAGGCTGTTAGAAGAGTTCTTTGTGGATCTTGGTAGATATCATGATGTTGCAAAGTCAATCCCCTAGATTTATTGGGAACAGTGATCATCGGCAGGTGGCAAGTGGGCAATTATAGTCAAGGACTGATGATGATACATGAGATATGAAGTTCAAGACATTAAAAGATGATTTATATGCATTTCCTTAAAAAGTAATCATTTTGGTGGTTCATTATATGCTAGCAATGTTCATGTTGTATATACTCAGAATCTCTAATACATCTTCAACTAAATGGTAGAGCTATATGAAATGTAACCATCGTGGTTATAATTATGTGCAGGCTATAGTTGGGGCAGAAAAAGGAGAGCCAGTTGCTATGCTTCTATCTCCAAGCTCTTCATCTCCTATTGCTGCCGCTGATTCATCTCATCACCCAAGTGGAAGCCTATTCACAATTTTTCTCACTGCTCCATTGCAGGCTTTTGGTCTGCTGCTTGGTCTTTCTGGTTCTGACATCGAGATGGTCTGTAATGTCAACTTTCTGCCGTTATGTTTGGCACTTTTTATTTTTTCTGTTTTTTTTAACATATAAAGAAAGAAATGTTTCAGGAGACCTTTAACAAGGCCGAGAAACTGCTTTCCTTGTCGTTAAGTGACTGGGGAATGACTTTGGTAACGTCAGACACCCTCAATCCAGTTTGGGCGCAGACACTAAGTGATCCATTCCTAAGACGACTTCTCATAAGGTGTGTTCATTCTTTCATAATGTTTTTTTTTTCTCAGCCATTCTTTCATAATGTTTGTTTGCAATTTTTATTTATTTATTTCATTTTTATCTTTTTTGTGAATGAACAAAATAGAAAGCGTCATGACCCTTGTACTGTTCCTCTCTCTCTCTCCCCTTTATTGGGGTGCTAGATTTTCTAAGACTTCCCCTATTTCAACTGACGCAAACCCTGCACTTTTCAAAATGGAAAATTTCTAGTAACTATTGCCTGAATGAGGAATTAATACTATTCAGTTGCAGAGTGATTTCTGGCTTACCCAAGTATGTATTATCATATAACTGAAAGCATATGTAAAAATGGTTAGTTATGGGTTTTACGTTTATATGTTAAAAAAAAATCAATTACACCAATGGAAGTTCATACTTGTTCAACAAATAAAAGTTATTAATTTCGTGAATAACTTACTGAGTGATGTCCAAAACTATTATAATAACTAAGTAGTGCACAAAGAAAAACGTCAAACTGATTATACTTGCACAAAGAAGAAAAATGTCTTAAAAAAAGACATTTTACAAAAAATACCCAAATTCAAGTATTTTTAACCAAGTGCATAAAATCCAAACGAATGCATATAACTTATAAAATAAAATATTATTTGTATTCATATAAAAGTAAGGTTATAGTTTTTTCCTTATTTATCTTTTTTTTTAAAAAAGACCGAAACATAGGAAACATATATTAAACCAAGTTCCTTTTTCATATTTTATTGTTTTCATTTATAGAAAACCGAAAATAAGAAAAATTTGAAGTTTTTTGATTCATCAATATATTTGATGACTTGAATGATGAGTTTCTTCTTGTTACGAATGTTTGCATTCTTGCAACTCATAATGCATCAAAATATGTATAAGCTTATAATGTTGAGAAGAATTTCCAAAAAGAACAATGCTTTTGTCGTTTCTTTTCTTTCCTTTTCCTTCTTTCTTTCTTTCCCGTCGTTTTGTTGCCCCTTTTTCTGTCTCTCAGTGTTTTTCAACTGCTTTTATACATAAGATTGGTTACAAACCTATGGGTTTCGTGCAGATTCCTCTTTTGTCAGGCAGTGCTAATGCTGTATGCTCCAACCTTCAATAAGAAGGAATTCCATCCTATGTGTATGCCTCCTCTTCCTTCGTCTGTTCTGCCAACAGCCATCAATTCTCAAATAGCAGTAATGCAGATAGCAAATATCTTTGGTGCTGTGAACAGTTTTATCTTCTCAGAAGGGGTGAAGCTTCCTGAAAATAGACATGGTGATGATATGGATGTGATTTCAAGTTATTGAAAGCACGTCTCTGGGGCAGAATGAGCTTGGATATGTAAAAATATGTATTTATTTCTTTGGGTTTCTAATATTTTTACGAAAATGTTTGTTGTACCTTGGGTTTCTGGGTTTGCGCGATATACTTGCTCAAATACTGAGTATCTGGGTTGTAAATTTGGCGATTTGTGTAAAACTGGGAGATGTTTATATCTTCCGAAACTTCAAACAGAATTTAAAAGAAAAAAGGAAATGCATCAGGATATAAGCAATTTTGTCATTTTAAGTGAGAGAATATAGATGATCAAATAGTAGTAGTGCAGATAGCAAACTGCAACATGACTGCATCTGCAATTTAATTCCAGTGATACGGAGGTGTCGAATTCCAGTCTGTATCCTACAATGATAGTCGTGTCATAGGAGACGGCGGCTCAGGTTGTTTCATCGGTTTCCAAAAGAAATTTTAAAGTCATCTTAGTTTTCTGATTGGAAAGAGAATAAATCTGAAAAAGTACAAAACATTTAGTAAATCTTGAACCCACAAGGTGATCATTCATCTTGTTCTTACAAGAGGAGGGATGTACTTTTTGTAACAGTTTAGGTATAGGAGGTGGAAATTTTGAGTAATTTTATAGAGAAGATTGAAAGAAAACCTCAATTCAAGGTTGAGGATCTTCGAGAATTGAGAAGAAATGAGAAATTTTACCAACATGTTCTCCAAGTCATTTGAGATTCACTAACTTCCTTTGATAATCAATGGTGGCGAGGTGTGTAGATAACAAGTCCATTCCAAGAACTATATCCAGATCTTCACTAATGGTCCTTACATCAATTATATGACAACCCCCAATGATTTTATCTCATCATGTAATAGGACCTGAAAGGGGCCTGATAGTATTTCGTTTGGATTCATAGATGAGTTGAGATGGTTTTAAATGAGTTGAATAAAATATTGTTTGAATATTATTTTTTAATATTATAATTATTTTAGAATTTAAAAAAATTGAATTGTTTATTATATTTTGTGTGTGAATTTGAAAAAGTTGTAATGAGGAGATGAAATAAATTAATATAAATTTCCAATCCAAACCTGGACAATCTTGCTCGCTAACATGCGAAAATAACAGTGATCGTTTGGTAGAAGGATGAGGCTTAGGCATATGATAATGCCATGGTGGTACCATAGGAACCCCTAGGAGTCAAAATGGTTAAAATAAGGGTTTGAACTCTAAATCTCTTACTAATAATAATAATTATAACAACAACAACAATAATTTTTATGCTTTGAGGCTCGCCGCATATTCATCAACGACTTCTTACATGAGTTGGTCATTTATGTTCAATCATTTATTTATTGTCTCAAAAGTTTTAGTTGGATGAAAAACGATAGATTTAAGTATTTAATTTATATTCTAATACACTAGCTCACATGTGGACCGAACTTTCTTTTAATAAGTGAGTCCACACGTGAAATTGCTGCTGAACGGAGAACAATAAAAAACCAAAAAGGAAAAATAGGTTATAAATTTGGAGAAGACATTTTAAGCCCACCAACCAAATGTTACGAATAAGCAAATAATATTATTTAATACCCAAGCCCGGTCTAAATTGCCCCGGTCTTCATAGGATGCAAATAGAAAAAGGCAGTTATGCAATGAAGAGCCTCACCACCTTTGATCTTGGAGAGCTTCTTGGGTCGACACGTTTGCAATCGAGATCCTCAGCACCTACACCTTGGAGAGCTTCAAGATCCACGAGCTACTTCAAAAACCAATTAGAGCCACTGAGTCAGTTCAATTCTGTTTCCATTTGAACCAGACCCTAAAAGCTAAGGGCCCAAGGCCTCGAGACGACTTGCTTATGTCGAAAGAGAAGGAGAATGATAGGGAGAAATTGTTTGAGAGACAGAATAATCTCTTAATCGCGTGAGTGTGTAAACGTCGTATATTTGTTTTGAAAAAGAATAGAATTTATTATTAAAAAAATTAATTTTTTTTTTATATAAATTTTGTATTTATTCATTTTTTTTAAAATAATTATACGGTACTTCTGTATTTACTACTGCAACTATTATTTCTCTCGTAAAGATATTTATACTGTGATTTGACATTAGCCAACTGCACCTTTTAAGCTATCACCTCAAAACTTGTGCCTTGAATATATGCAGTTGTAGTTGGAGTCTACGCTTCAGTCTTATTGAACCTCGAACTCTGAGACCGATAGTTTTTGAAGTTGAATTTCTGCGCCAACTTTGAACTCCAAAATATTTTACTCCCATTATAGTGGAGTCGAAAATATTGAGCAGCCACACATCCCTGAAACACTTCAAGATGATACAGTGGTTAAAAAGCCCTAAAACTATTACCAGAGATACAGTTCCAAAATCACAAATCAACTTATGAATGAAACAATATATGTATATATACAAACTTATGAATCAAACACGTACAATTTCTCACACATCACAGGACGCCCATTACAAAAGCTTTCAAACCCAAAAATGACGGAATGAAATATTCCTAGAAGCAATACAGCAAGCTAAAGGCTGAAAGAGAGAACAAATAAGAGAACGAGAACATGCCATCTTGTTCCAACGACTTACCACCACCCTTTGACTACAAACTCCACTGCCACCACCACCACGATATTTCACAAAAGAGCAATGCTCTAAACGGGTATGACATCAATTTTTGATGGGTCTTCAAATCTCAAAACAATACCCTCTAGGCTAGCTGGAAAGATACACTGGGCCCATTGGCATCCAGTTGTTAGTGGCTCAGGTGGAGGGACAATCATAAGCACATTGTCATTTCGCTGAACAACTCCCATCACACTAACTGTGCTACCTTCTTTGATGTACCTACAAAACATCAATTACAGTTTCATAAGATTTAATCACACTAGGTTACCGTTACACGCTTCTCTCAATCCTGATTATTAAAAAAAAGGCCATTTGGTTATCAGTTATGAGAGCCAGGAGTTGAATTTAAATTTATACGGTTATGCATTGGACTACACTTCATGCCAACCCAGGGGCCCCCTTCCCACCAATGAGACAAGGGAAGAAAAAAGACCGATGAAATTGAACCTGTGGTAGATATTTTCCAACAAATGAATGAACCAAGGTGTACTAAATTCAACGGTCGTTAACCTACCCTTCTTTCAACCGCATTACACAATCATCACTTGAAAGGTTCCTCTCTCCCAGCCATTGGACAAACTCTGGAGACAAGTCTTTGTTTTCTGGGTTAACATCAATAACGACAGAGTTATCAACATACGGAGTCACCCTAGCACCATAGCCAGTCTTGACCAATGCTCTTAACCCAGACTGGAAATCAGAGATGTAGAAGTCCACCACATGCCTCTATCAATTAACAAAAACATAAAATTCAATATAAAAAACGAAGATATGTTGCAAATGCCTCTGCACATTCCTAATGAACACAATGTTTACAATTAAAACTGACAAGTCCAATCTGCATGAATCAATAATGAGATGGAAACAGAACTTAGTAGGAAAAAAAAATGTGAAAAACGAGTTGAGTCAAGACAAGTTTTTGATAGAACACTTGAGTTTTGATCAAGTCTTGAGCTCAATATCAGGCAACCACAACTTGCTTGAACTCAACTTGATTACAATCCTAATCCCAAGTCTATGTCTCAGCATTATATTTGTTTCGTGAAGTGCTAGATCTACGCAAATAGCTTACAAAAACAAGCATACACAATGATGTGGTTTGATGTGATATATTGGATCTACCTTACAGAAAAAAGTGATTTACAATCTGATGTATCACGTCAAAACGTGTTGGTTTGTTGTAAGTTTGCTTTTGTAAAATCTCTTAGTAAACCAAGCATTTCTCATTTGTTTTCGACTACAAATTTACAAACAATTAAAATATAAGATTTATGGGTCGAAAAAGGTGACCAATCATCCAACCAGAAAGATCAGTAAACCTTTAGGGTTATGAACCATTTCACCAGATTCAAATAAAAATGATGTAGGATAGAAGTGAGAGAAGAAATAGAAGCAGAAATATAGCAAAACAGAGAAGAGAAGAAAACCAGAAGAGAAGAAAGGAAGAAGAAGAAAAGAAAGAGAGGGAAGGTGGCGGCTGTAACAAGCGCTCAAATTCTCAATTCATAACCTACTGTTTCCATATTCCTTACAAGCCCTAAAATAGTAGGGTAATACAAAACTTAAAGAAAGTAAATAAAACATTAATTAAATGGTAGGGCAATACAAACCCTAACTAAAACAAATAAAACACTAATAAAAATAACCATAATGGGAGATGTCCTCATCAAAAAAGCATTTATATATCCACCTAAAAATATAGAAAATGTCTCTAGAAATCCCACGGAAAGGTGATGAAAAGACTCAACTCTTTATGAACTCCTGATGGCACCTATGAAGGTAAATACTTCAATTACTCACCTCAGATGATCTTAGCCCCCATGTAAAACGACATTGTGTAGAATTGGCTGGCTTAGAGTCCCATCCTCGATACTCGTATAAACTGATTGATGTATATACACATCTAGGAACTTTCCGAAATGATGACTCGAGGGGCACATTACCACAAGTAACCACCTTCAGGGAAGAACAAGACAACACATAAACTTTCTTGAACTTCCTTATGGGGAAAACATAACAAGCCGTAAAGTCATGCACCTCGTGATATCCATTCACAAAAATCATATTTCTGCTATCATTAATGCCAGTTGATAACTAGTGTTCAAAATCTCTCTCTCTCTCTCTCTTCACATTTGATGTTAAAAAGATTGATTTTACCATTGCAACAATAGATCTTTTAAAGTGCTATTTTTTCTTTTTTTGGATCTCTGTAAATGCAGGATTAACTTATAAATTCTTCAATTGATTCTATTTATAAGAAAACTTGCCACCATGTATGTCATCATAAAATTGCTAGATTTTGTGTAAGAATTTTGTGCTCCCATGTCTAAGAACTCTAATCATGCCTAAAATGTTAAGCCTAATTTTCCAGCATGATCTTTCACATGTACGAGTCAAGTACCCTGACCTTTGTAGTAATTCCCTTTATCATTCATATAAGCATTTATCCCAAACAAGGGGCAGAGCAAGGATAGCAGATAAAGATATAAAAATGAGATCAGGTTCTTGAGTTTTGTACCCCAGAAACCTTCACATATTGCCCACTTTTTGCAGTTCTCAGTTCAGCATCAGGATAACGAGAAATGTAACCTGTGATCGCTTTTCTTCCCCAACAAGTATTCCAAACAAATAATGCAGAAACTGTGACGAAAAGAATTGTTACAACAAT
Source organism: Cyclocarya paliurus (assembly GCA_029856935.1). NCBI lineage: Eukaryota > Viridiplantae > Streptophyta > Magnoliopsida > Fagales > Juglandaceae > Cyclocarya > Cyclocarya paliurus. The sequence continues at coordinate 23,845,543 of CM056954.1, forward strand.
GAGCAGAATTGAATTGTGGACTGCTCCAAGAATAAAACCACCAGCAAGGAAACCCAACACAAATATCAGAATCACAGACCACAATATTGGCTTTGGGAAGTTTCTTCTGAAGGAATATTCATCATCTTGGCCAAGAGTAGTCATGGCTGGGTTGTGAGCAACAGAGGAACCGAGTATTTTGACTGATCTCATAGACTCTAAAGGACCAGAGACCTTTCTTCGGGCCCCAGATGAATTTAGTGGGCCAGAAGAAATGGGCCCAGACGTAATAAGACCTGTTGCAGGAAGAACTGGTGGGATAGGGCCAGAGTTTTGGCATGTCACTCCACTGGATTGGGGACCAGATGTCTTCTTTATAGGATCACCGTGCTTATTAAGTGGCCCAGATTGTTTCAACGAAGCTGAACTGGACAAACCTGAAGATACTGGACCTGAGGTGTATCCAGCCCGAGCTACTGCATTAGCCATGATGGGTCCTGAATGCATGGCAGCACCTCCAAAAGATCCAGTCCTTGAAGGAGCATTATTCAACTGCCCGGATTTCCTAGACTTAGAGCCATCCATGGGGATATCAAACATTTTACCCAGTTCCCCAGACTTCTTGATATTGCCACCAGTATAGGGCATGGCAGTTGAAGTCATTGTTGGAGTCCTTTCTCTTGGCTGCTCAGGCCGGCCAGAGACATAGAGGCCACTACTGAGCTGATGAGATGGGAATCTGGAACCCATCAAGCTCTTTTAAGAGAATCCAAAAGAAGCCACACAACAAATGACTACAAGTATGCTGAAGTGATATTCAAAGTCCTACTACTGCATATAAGGAAATTTGAAGACTAAGAGGTGTTAGAAAGAAAAAATTAAAAATTGTAGGAACCAAGCATCAGGAGTGAAAGTTCGACTCTATACAACAAAGCATAAATTTATGAAGTAAAGAGGCCAAAGCACACTATTCTCCAATCACAATCAAAATTTCCCAATCAAACAAGAACATAAGTCTAACAAAATTTCAAGATATCTTAGTACTAAAGTAAAGCACGCAGCATAAATGATTACACATTCATAAATTAAAACCCAGATGCCAAATTTGAATGAAAGGTCATTAAATAGTAACAGATCTATCTTCTTCTCAAACAAATTAGCAAAACCACCATGTGTACTTTGTAATTCCCTGGATTGCATATAGGAAGGTGGTAAATGGGATCCTACATTGCTTGGGAGGAACAAAGGGGCTCCAATTGTAAAATTGCCTAATTCTTTTCGTGTATAGGCTCATATGTAGCTTGGGCCTTCCTTGGGTCATTACAAATGGTATCAGAGCCAAAGAAACCATAATTGCAGGACTTGAGCCGTAAACCTATATGATGGAATGGCCTAACGAGGACACCGGGGATTTAATGGAAGGAGATTGTAATACTTTGGATTGTGTATGAGAAGGTAATGAATGGAATCCCACATTGTTTGGGGGGAGAAGTTCAAGCTTTTTATATTGAATCCAAGGAGCTCAATTGTAACATTGAGTCTTTTTGGAGTATAGGCCCATATATAGCTTAGGCCTTCCTTTGGTTGTTACAACTGTTGTTGCTTAAACGCTTTATTGTTATGCTTTAAAGAAATTTCTAGATTAAATGTCAATTTGGCAACAATCTTCTCCGAATGGCTAACCAAAGTATAAATGAATGCCAAGAAATAGACATGCTGTGCCACACTAGATGATACTGATATACAACAAGGCTACAAAACTAAGTTGGTGGAAGTGTGTTAAAGTCACCAATGTAGATAGTCTAGCTGGCATTCTAGGGTGCAAGGCGTCATCCTTGCCTATGAACCTAGGACTTCCATTGGGGGCCACTTTCAAGGCCAAGACAATTTGGGATGGGTTCTCGAGAAAATTAAGCAGTGGTTGGCTGGCTGGCTGGAAGGGAAGATTAAACTGGGGTTATTTGTCCAAAGATGGCAAGATTACTCTAATCAAGAGAACTCTTTCTAACCAACCTACATATTTCATGTCTCTATTTCTGTTTCCTCCTAGTATGGCTGATTGCAGAGAAGCTGCAGCGGAACCTCCTTTGGGGTGGGTTATGTTAAGAGGCCCAAATCACCGAGGAAGTTGGGCCAAAGTACGAGGTACTAAGATCTTTGAGTGTGGTGCTAGGGACTTGCTTCTATTTGAACGTAAGACTTAGGTGCTGTTTCAATAGTGAGTTGAGATGAGATGAGTTGAGTTGAGGTAAAAGTTGAAAGTTGAATAAAATATTGTTAGAATATTATTTTTTAATATTATTATTGTTTTGGAAATTGGAAAAGTTGAATCGTTTATTATATTTTGTGTGAGAATTTGGAAAAGTTGTAATGATGAGATGAGATGAAACACTTTCACTATCCAAACGGGGGCCTTAATCCTTAAAAATAGAGCCAAAGCCCAAAAGCCATAGAACCATTTCGAACAAAATTTAAGGCAAGTAAATCACAAGAGACTCAGAAGGTAAATAACCCAAGGAACTTCATGCTAAGAAAAAGCACACGAATCATCCACTTACATGAAGGTTCCTAAAATCAATCCCATATTTTGGAAAAGAAAATAATTAGTGGCCCCTCTAGGATATTAAATTACTTGTCAAAAGTAACTAATAGCCTAATTACATATAAACTGCATCTCCGTATATTGGATCTAAACCAGATTTGGAACTAAAGATCATACGAATTATATAGTTTTCAGATATGTACCATCCAGAACAAAAGTTCAAGTTAGACAAAAGCATATCACATCACCAAATTAAGGAAATTGCTAATAAGAAGAAACTTCAAGATGACACAGTTTAATGAAATAGATGTTAAAACCTCATTGGTTCCCAACCAAGAACCCAAAACATTCACAAGTTCCTATATATGCTTCTCCTACATTTTAACCAACCAAGGACACTAACCCAGAATAAAGGTGACCCAGGTCCCAAACTTCAACATGATTAAATATGAAAGTAGATCTCCTATAGTTAGAAAGGTGTCAACCATAGCAGCAACAAACCTCTATCTATTAACCAAGAAATAAAACAAAGCACTGCCTTAACATCATTCTGAGAGAGGACAAATGTGTTATATATATAGCATTTTTTTTTATAAGTAAGAAGTAATTGAATTGATAAAGATAGGCATAGCCCAAGTACACCGGAGGTATACATATGAGTACACCAAATTAAGAACTAGAAACTGTTACAACAAAGTCATGGAAGCTGAGACCATTTAATTCTAAAGCAATGGCCCACATAAATAATATATATAACATTTGATCTGAGAAACATAAACAATGAGAATTGAATGCTGACCAAAAAAATAAAATAGATTCTTTACTTTCCATTTTCGTCAACAACAAAACATACTTAAAAGGAAAAGAGTATTGATGACCCATATTGTAATCCACATTAATTCTCAGGAACAAAAAATATATATTTTCACAACCCTAATCATAGAAGCGAGGCATACCAGATCAGCATTTCGACCTAAGAGCAAGGCAATGGGGAGCAAAGGAATATAATGTAGTTATATATATATATTTTTTATAAGTAATAATGTAGTTATATATCAAATATATATATTATAGGTGCAAAGCAATGTATTAAGTGGTTCTTAGAGTTGAATGTATATGGGGAGAGGCTGAATGCTAATAAAGACTGATGGAATACCTGAAACAGAAGAAGTGAAATAGATTAGGAAACGGAAATATTGATTTTATAGTAGTAATGGTGGAAGTTGTACTTCTGCTTGTGACACTGAGATCCCATCTCCATAGCTGTCGCCATCCCTTTTTCTCTCTAGTGTTTTGTTTCCTCTCTATCTTTCCAAAGAGCCGCAACTACTGGTTAGTTGTCACGTCACGCAGAAAGCCACCAAACTCAGGAAAAAGATCTTCGAGAAATGCTATGACGTCCGAGTTTGCTCCTTCGTTTTAGCCGTTTATATATTTATTTTTTTTTTAATTTTTTTTAATTAATGATTAAAAAAAAACTTTTAATATATTGATATATTTTTTATTTTTTATTTTTAAAATATATAAATAAATAAAATGATAAATTTATCCTAACTGGTACACCAGCAATTATTTTTAGACGACAGCCTAGAACTACTTAAGATTTTCAGGATTCGTTTATTTTTAAAAATGAGATAAAATGAAATGAAATGAGTTGGGATTAAAATTAAAAAATAAAATAAAATATTATTAAAATATATTTTTTAATATTATTTTTATTTTGAGATTTGAAAAAGTTGAATTGTTTATTTTATTTTGTATTGGAAGTTGAGAAAATTGTAATGATTAGGTAAAATAAAATGAGATAAATTTGAAAAAGTTGAATTATTTATTTTATTTTGAATTAAAATTTGAGAAAGTATAATGATGAAATGAGATGAGATGTTTTTCAAAAACAAACGAGACCTAAAGCGAGAATTATGTTAAAAATTATAATTATCTCGAGGCAGACACCTTCCCCCTCTCTCTTTTATTTTTCTCTCTGTTTACTGAGTTTTATTTGTTTTAAGGTTCTATTGAGTTTTATTTTATATTTTTTAAAAATATTTTTTAAATTTCTTTTCATTTAAAAAATAAAATAAAATTTGCAAACTCATTTAAAAATATTTTCTTAATAATTAAGTAAAAAATTATAAAAATAAAATAGAATGAGAATCGCTAGTTTTTGTAGGGATTATTTTCCTTATTGTGAATTGTGAAGAATGATGTTAATGCCTAAAAATAACTCGAGAGGATGGAAGGGGAGAAAGATTCATTCCGAACCCGCTGAGACTATTCAGACCTCAATCGGTATAGTGTGGAGCCCCTGGCAATGATTAGGTGAGGTTGTACTGCGTTAGTGCAACTGTACAGCATCGGTGCGTACATACATGGCAGTGAGCAATAAATAAATGCAGGAAAAATAAAATACAGGGACACATAGATTTACATGATTCGACAACTGGTTTATGTCAACGGGTCGTTTGGAGGATAAATCCACTATAATATCCATATTTTACAGTTTCTCATAATCTCTCTTCCTCGCTATACAATGGAGATCCAAGTTCTATCTTCTAGTGGAGATCCCATTGCTAGAGTCCCTCTCGTGAGGTTGAAGAAGCAGAAGAAGTTGAAGTCGAAGAAAGTCCCCCTAAAAGTCATGTTGAAATCCCATTTATCCAGTGCTCATCCCTTGCTTTATATCTTATATTCTCTCCTTTATGTCATATTTCAATTTTTCATCCTGACACCATTTTCCTTCCTCAGCTCTTTGTCCCTCATTCATTCTCTCTTTCTTCCTTCCTAATGAGTCCCCTCACATTGCACTGGGCTTGGAAACCTAGTATGGGCCTGGGATATTTTATCCCCTCTAGATGCCCACAATTCTTAAGGCCAATGCACTCTGAAAGAAGTCTTTGGAAATCTTCAAGATAAAATATGTGATTGAGGTAGTCCATAGAAATCTGTAACAAAATAAATTTCGGGAGTGGATCCCTTGCCTTCCACTTGTGTTAGGCGATAAATATTTCCCCGCACGAGGCTAGGCGGAAGATAGGCTCGACCGCGTATGGTACAAGTACGGAGCTCAGCTTCAGTGGGAGATGTACTCGACAGTGAAAATTGCGAGGCTGTAGCTCGGCTTTGGCGGGATATATACTCTACCGCAGAAAGTGGGAGCGAGTGTAGTCAGGCAATTAAGTGACTTGCCCGCCTATTCGAGCGCCTGGGAGGCTAGGCGGTCCCTGGCCTTGCCTGCCTATTGACTCGTCATCAAAATGGTGATAAGTCGGGCAGCTGAAAGACTGGACTCACCTATCATGAGGGAGGTCGAGCAGTGCTTAAGACTGGACTCGCATGTCGTTGTTGCAAAGCATATATTCATCCGACGTTTTTTGTTTTTGAAGGTGTTGGTGAATTTTTCCTCTTCAATGTGAATTGCTGCTAACGTTAGAGTTTGTGTGTTGTAACTTGTGCAAAGTGGTCAGAGAGCTCGTCGACCACCTGGGTCCACCTTAAGTGGTTGTCAAGCCTATCGACTCATTCCCGAAGGTAACCCGGTGATGATTGTAGAGCTTAGAAGCATGCTAACTCTGAAGGCTTTATCCCAAAGGTAACCTGCTGACAGCGGTTATGGTACGAGTGTGGACACCCACCGTTTGTTGATGGAGATGCCGCTCCGGAAGTAATGTCAAGTAGTGTATAAGACTAAACCCGCACTCCATCATGAAAGGAGCCCAGTAGCTTGGAGACTAGATTCGTCTCTTTAGCCTCATGGGGGAGTTAAGTAGTCGGACAGTTTATAAGATTGAGCTCGTCTTGTTGTCTTGGATGGAGCTTGAGTAGTACGTCAGACTGAACTCGCCTCACTAACTGGTTGGAGGTTGAGTAGTACGTCATACTAGACTCACCTCATTGACCCCTCACGAATGCAAGGAGGGGGTCGAGCAGATTGGACTCCCCGTTGACTGAATGGAGTTTGAGTAGTACGTCAAAGTGAACTTGCCTCATTGACTGGATGGAGGTCGAGCAGGACGTCTGTGACGCCCCCAACCTCTACTTGGGATAAAACAAAGACTTAAAGCGTCGAGACAAGTAATACAAGGTTACATACCCCCGTTTATGACAATTAATATGCAATGCCTCCTATAAAATGCATCTACTAGTATGCAATAACCGCAGTAGAATAAGGGCGATTAAATAAAACTTATGCCAAAATAAACTTAAACATCCTAATCTCATTCATAACCATCATTAGTTTAAATCATAAGGTAGCATAATCATAGTACAATTATTCTTGCTAAGAAGTCTCCATGGCTAAATCAACTACTTCATGTGTTCTAAAACACGAAGGGTTAAGGCTATAAACATCAAGATGAGGCCAAATCTTTTTTTGAGGTCTGACTCCTGTTCAATCAATTTGATTGTGACTAACCGCTCATTTTTCTCTCGATTGGTCACGAGTCTCACATTTATGTTATAAATCTCTAATTTGTGTTTTAAATTTAGGAGATGATTTTTAAAGCGAGCCGAGTATTTTAAAATTCTCGAAATATTTTAAATGTCTAAAATTATTTTAAATAGAGTATTTTTAATATTATTGAACCTAGCCTATTTTTAAAGTAAGCCTCTTTATATTTTTGGAGTTTCGAAAATAATATAGTTTTACAAAAACATTTTATTTAAATGATTTTATTTCTTCAGGAATATTATTTAATATTCATTAATTTATTTTATGTTAAAAACTCTATTTATTTAGATGCTTTTATTTTTCTTAGGAATATTTACTAAAACTCATCATTTTATTATATGATGAAGATTCTTATTTTCAGATCAAGAATAAAAGTTGGTTTAAAACTCAGTGTATTTCCCTTGCAATTATTTTTATTCTTTATTTCTATCTGTCTTTTATTTTTGTTGGCTTTATCTCCATTGCTGGACCTAGGTTAGGAACCCCAAGATGTAGGGCTAGGATTAAAACCCTGACCCATTTTCTTTCCTCTTTTCTCCCTTTCCCTCTCCCTCTCAAGCCGAAACCCCAACCGTGACTTTCTCTTCTCCCTCGCCTCCACCGCGCTGCCACCATCGACAATGCCATGTCCACACACACGCCGTCGCTGGCTGACTAGCTCATCCTCCCTCTCCTCCTCACGATTCCCCCCCACCCCACGGCCATTGTCACTGCCAACAATCGAGCTCGCCGCCACTCCTGACTGGTCAACCACCCTTTTTCACCCTTCTCGATTCCTCTCTCTCCATCTCTTGATCTCTCTCTCTATTTTTCGATCTCTCTATTTCTCCCCTTCCTACCATCGTGCGCCGCCTCAACCCCTAGCCATTGGCGTCCTCTCCACTGTGGGCCCTACTTCACGCCGTGGTGCCACCACACACCCAGCTCTCCTCCTCCCCGAATCTCACTCCTTCTTTGTTTCTCTTGTCCTAGTTGTTGCCCGCCACCCACAACAGTTTGCAACACTGCTAGCAACCACCCATGGCAACACCATTGCCAAACACAAATCCCCAGCCCCTGCCACCACCTCGCTCCTCCACCTTATCACTCTCTATTCCCCAGGCGAAATAAAGCAAGTTTCCTTGCTCCTCCGCCAAGCTCAGCTGCAAACAGCCACCTCCCCACCACTAGACTCTCCTCAATCACGGCAACTCCACCCATCCCCTACTCTCATCCACTCATGCACAGTCAGATCACTAAACACACGAAAATCTCCACTGTGCACCTCCACAAGTCTCAAACGATGTTTTTAGATCACGGTAGTGACCACCAAGCCTCAACACAGCCCCTCCTTGCACGTACATAACCACCACCACCAAGACCTTGTCGGACAGCAAGCGGCATGCAGTGATTTCAACTTTTAACTGTGGTATAATTTCTATCTCATTCTCTCGATAATTTATTATATTTGTGAAGCTTAATTGGTGTTGTGAATGGTGCTCTATTGTTGGTAATTGTAAATTGTGAACTGTGGATTGTGAATGGAGTAGTTGTGATTTGGCATTGGAGTGTGAAGTGATGGGGATTGTTGTGTAGTTGTGTTGTGGCTGCAAGTAGTGTGAAGTGATATGGTTATTGTTGTGTGATGTAATTGTGATATGACAGTATGTTGTGAAGTGATTGGATTAAATGTGAAGTTTGTGATGTGATTATACTTTCTGGAGTGATGGGATGTTTGGGCAATTGTGTTATGATTGTGCGTAGTGTGAAGTGATGGGGTAGTTGTGCAGTGTGTTGTAGTTAGTTATATGGTAGTGTGTTATGAAGTGATGGGTTTAGATATGGATCACTGTGCATTTTGAAAGGTGGTTGTGAACCATGTGACGTGATGGGATGGGACGGGATGGGATGTGGTATGTCGTGTGAAGTGTTATGTTGGTTTGGATTGTATTGGCTGGAAGGAAGTTTGTAAAAGTAAGTGGGTGTTTGGGTAGACTATATATTGATCTTATGTTATAAAAAATGGTAAGGTACATATGTAAATTGGTTGGACGCATGTGCCGGAACAATTTACCATATATAATGGATAGTTTGTCTTAAGTATGAGTACACGAAATTTAAGCCTCTGAGTTGGCTTAAAGTTGTGTATTATGCTTGGTTTGAGTTACAATGAAGTGTTGACTATTGTATAAAAATGAATGAAGAGATGTATGTATTGATTAGGGTTGAAATGTATAACTTGGTTGGTTCAAACTATGCATCGAAATGGAGGGTTTGGTAGGAAGAGCGTGATGAAGCTGATGTGTCTTAACCTTTAAAGTGAATCGAGGAGGTTCACTTTAAAGGATAGGAGCGTGAAGTAGAATGTTATGTGTTGAAAAGTGACCTCAAGTGAGTCACAAGCTACGACCTTGAGACTTAAGAAAGAGTGATAAAGGAAAGTATAGACGATGGACTTGGATAATAGAGTATGTCTAAGTGAAGGAAGTTTAAGTAAATGATAATATTATGTAAGTTCTAAGTTTAAATTACATATGCACTTAAAAAAGCGAATGATGTAAAGTTATGTATGGATGTAGGTTGTCATCTAACATACACATGAATGGATTACATGAAATGAAAATAGTATGGAGTCCACATAAGTATTATGTTCATACTCTTATAGAATTTTCTGAATGATATGAAATGAAAATGAAATTGAAAAACTTTTATAAAAAATATTCTTTAATGCAATGAAGGAAATGAAAGGATGTTTTATGAAAGTATGTTAAGTATTAATGTTTAAAAGGTATATATATGAAAAGGCCTTCTTTGGCAGCCCCTATTTATGCACCAAAAGTAGTAGTTGTATGCATGTGAATGAGTGTTATATATAGTAGCTACTGTCTTTATTTTCCATGAAATGAATTGTTGAGATTTATACTTGATGCTAAGAAATGATGCTTAAATGATGGGTTGAAAGTGTATTTAAATGATGCTATATGTTGATATGAAATGATGTTTAAAGGATGCCATGAAATGATATTTAGAATGATGTTTATGTTTTGAAATGATGTTTATAAAATAGAAATGGACTGATGAATGAAAGAAATGAAAATGAAATGACTGAAAGGAATGAATGAAAGGAAAGGAAAGGAAAGGAAGTAAATGAATGTTTTAATATTTGAAAATACATAACGGTCATGACAGAATGAATGAATGATGATATCAATGGAATAGGCAGATTGCATTGCCTGGTAAGTAGTATTGATAGTGCACTTAGTGCTACCCTCTGACTGAAAGGAATTCCCAACCTGTGGCCAATGGTGGAATTTGGGTTCAAAAGACTGTTAACTCCAATACACGGGCCGTAATAATGTGTATTAGTCAGAGGCAAAGTGAAAAGAGTAATTGAATGTATGAATGATTTAGTTTCTTTATGAATGCATGAACAAGATGTGGAAAATATTTTTTGAGAAATGAAAACATTTTTAAAGAAAAACCGCACCTTGTAGTCTTTTCAATGGAAGTGAATGCTTTACATAAAATATCTAGATGAACGTCAAATGTATGAATGAAAACTTATGTTAGTATATTTTTATAGTATAAAGTAATACTGACTGAGTATTCATCTTTTTGTTTTTTAATGTATGTCCCTCCCCCTTTTAGGAATAAAATAAGTAAGAAGCGTCAGGATAGATATGGCCCAAGGGAAGAGTAATAGAAGCCTAGGCATGTTTTATGTAATGCGTGAAAGTAAATTTTTATAGGACTTTTAATTTAATTTAATGATCTCCGCTGTAAAATCTCTTTTAATTTATAGAGCATGTTTTAATTTTAAAACATGTAGTCTTTTATATCCTATGAAGGAAATAGAAAAAGTTTTAAAATGTTCAGTAATTCTTGTCTCATTTTCTTAAATTAATTTTTAAAGTCCCACCACAAAGACGGGTGTTATAGGGGGTCCACTAGTCCATTTGGTCCATCTTCGTTAAGTTCTGACACAATTTGTATCATTCCGAGTAGAGTGATAGTGGATCCACAAAGGATAAGATTTACTTGAAATCTAAATAAATTAGACAACCAATGTGGACAAAGATAAATTATGCATGATAAATGATAAATATGAAATACATGCGATGCAAAAAAAAAAAAAATCAGTCTATGTCTCCCATCCAGACTCCTCAAGATTTTCAAAAAATTGAGACACAATTTCTTACAGAGAGCATTTTTCACTTCAACTGTCAAAAGTATAATTTCATCATAACATTTCATCAGTTTTAGCAATTTAATCATAACATTAACATAATAATGTGTGGTTTCGTCACAGTTCTCCATATGCAGTGTGAGTACCAACTGTTAATCGTAGTACAACTCATGTAGGCAAGTAGTCATGTACTCAATGTATCATATAACATGATGTTCCATACTCAAAATGACAATTATAACATGAATGTGATACTTATCAATAAATCATAAATAAGTTATCAAGGCGTAAGTTAGAGGTCAACTTATAAATTGCCTGAGTTTGAAAAAACGTAATGGTTGTAATCAAAGTGGTATTAAGTTAGGATTTGGGCTACTACAAAAAATGGTCATAATAAAAAAGTTTTAAAAATGGATATTTACATTATAAAAAAATGGATATTTACAAAAATACTCCTAAACTTTCAAAAATTGTCACTAAGGCTGTAATTTTTTACTATTTGTAAATAAGTCTCAAATTAAACCAAATCTTATAGACCTCATATTTTCCATATTATAAACTATCTATGTCCTTAGAATTTCAAAAATCAAAGGGGAACTAGTCCAAAAATACTTAACCCGTGGCATGCACTCTAGTTGACGCTTAAGTGTAATTTCAACTATTGATCCCTATGAATGTATGCATATTCAATTTTCTTTAATTAAATATAATCACTATAATCCCTAAACACATATTAAAAGCTTATACTGGGGTGAACAAGTTCATCCCAACACTTAATCATGGCTAAAAACTTTAATTGCTATTAAACTAGTCCTTAAGTGAGCATGATATCTCTTAATCTTTTTCATCAAGAAACAAAGTTTCAAAAACTGGAATTGAATCATGCATTTCTCTTCTTATCCCAATCACAAGGTTTTATAAATGCTCATATTTCAAGCCTAGGTGAAATAAAGCAAAACTCCATAAGTTAAGTATGAGTTAATCAAACCATTCATGCTTTGATTGCTAGCATAATATAGAATTAAAACCTATCATGGAATACTTCTAATCTCAAAATTAAATCTTCAATGATCATTCTAAGATTACATCATATAAAAATATGCTAAGACATGCCATAGCTAAAATTTCCACTTAAAACAATTTAAACACTTAATTCATCCTTAATGAACTTGGTTTTGATCTAAGCATGGTAACATTTTCTAAACTCATCCAAAAATCACCTCAACACTTGAAAGAAACATATAACATGCAAACTAAGATCTAGGGAAATAAAACTTACAATTTTCGTGACCCTCTAAAGCTTCCAACACAAGAACTCTCAATAACACTCAGTTTCCACTCACTTGCACTCTAAGGGGAAAAGAGGACTCAAGAACTCAAGAGGAACTTGAAGAAGAGGTGTGGAGCAACTGATGGAGTGGAGGGGTTTTTTATAGTGCTCAAAAGGGGAGGGGAAGCTGGCCATGGTTCATGGTGATTGGGTGAAGTGGGCGGTGGGTAATGAGTGCCACCAAGCCAAATGTGTGCGTCATCCTTGTGCAGTGAATAGTACCCTAGAAACCACCAAGATCTCTTTAAGTCAGGTGCTACAAGGAGACTAGGAGTGCAGGGCTGCTGTGGTGTAGAAAGGAGAGAAGAAAAATAAAAATAAAACCAAGGCATGATGTCGCCAGGTAGGGGTTTCCAAAGCTCACCAGATTTTACTATTACCTTGTTTCATCTTCTTGGATTTGTTTTGCAAGTAAAAAATATACAATTTGATGGCTTTTCAGGTGAAGGAGTGATGCTTGGTTGGCAGCCAAGTGATCATACATGAGCAAGAAATGGAAGAGAAACAAAGTGAGGGTGGTTCAATCGTGGCATGCACAACCTTCATCCTTTGCCAATTGGTTTGTGGCCTTTTTGGGAAATAAAATGACAAAATAGTTCATGAGTTCTTTGAGGGTTCACTAGGGATTGGTGGGAAAGGAAGGTGGCGTGTAGTGGTGGCTTAGCCATGTGCAGAAGTGCAACCAAACACAAGTCACTCGGTTTGGCTTCTACTAATGGAATCGGTTGGCTTCTTTGGCTTAATTCCTTGGAGCCATGTCGTCTAAAACTTAGTCTGGTTCTAAAGGGATGACATGATGTGTGATTGGTGAGATTGGAACTTAAAAAGTAGGATGTAATTGGCATGGGTTATGGGGGCTGATTTTGTACAATGCACATGAAGGTTCATATGTGAGCTGATTGGTGGTTTTGGGTAATGACATGTCGTTGCTCTTAATGACATGTGTGGAGATTTATCTAGAGTTCTAATATGATCTAAGAATGATGAAATTAAATAATAAAATAAGAAAATTTCAGATAAAAAAGATGAGAAATAATTAAAAAGGAAATTAAACTTAAAACATGGTTTTAGATATCACTAATCATGTATAGTTTGATCAATCTTCTTAACACAAGTTCAAAACTTAATTTTGGGTCCAAATAATTCCTGAGGGGCATGGGGAAATATGGACTTGAGGAAACCAATGGTATAGTGTATGTGGGCTTCAAATAGAAGTGTGAAAATGCAAAACAAAACTTTGGACTTTGTTGGGCTTAAAAAGTCCATGAGAGTGAGTTGCATAATTCATGGGTTTTCGGCGTGGGTTGATGGGAAGCTTTGGGTCTAGATTTTAAGAGGTCATGAGAGGCCTCAAAATCCACAAGAGTGGGGCTTGAAAGGTTTGTCTTATCATAAATGAGCCATGGGTAAATGCTAACACAATTTTAGGCCCAAAAGGCTTTATGCCTTCCCCACACTTGGGTCAAGTCTTTCTAAGGCTAACCCACCAAGACTTCAACTCTTATAAGGCTTCTAAGTCTTGACCCATAACATTCCAAATGTTTAAGGGCCTTAAGTGAAGCACTAATGGGCTTGCTTACTAAACCGCTCTAGTACTCACACCCATATTCAATGTGGGTGGACACATCACAGCTCCCCTAAGCACCATGGGCTCCTTGCTAATTACTACATCACACAGCCAGCCCTCTTGACTAGGTGTGAGTACGTCAAAGTTCATATAATATGATAGTTTGCAATTCGCCTTCACCGCAATTTCAATGTGGTGCACCCACTTGCGTTAGGTGCTACTTCGCTCTGGAATACTAGATATGATAGGTTTAGAAGAGGACAATAGGGAAACGCAAACGAGAGGGTCCCTCGACCATTAAGGAGGCCCCAAAGAGCCATGAGCGCTCGGCAGAGCTGACTGTAGAAGTGACACTAGAAGCAGAGATCACTTTATTTTTGAATTACTTAAGATCCTCAATGAAGTACTTAAGCTCTTTAAGGATCTACGGAGAATTATTGATAAGGACAAAGCCAAATAGGATCCTTTAGCTTGGCTATGTAAACGCCATTACATTTTGTGAACATGGTATTTCTGAAGGTTATGGTTTAAAATCCTTCTTTTGTATTGGGAGTATCTTGGGATTTAACAGTTACTTTACTTGGTACCATACATAAATCGCTCTATGTTTACGTGGACTTAAACATTTTTTCGCTACGATTATTGCATAATACTAGTAAAATGTTAGGTGCATTGTATGTTAATTGTCATGAAGGAGGGGTGTGTAGCCTTGGGTTACATGTCCCAACGCTTTAGTCTCCGTCCAATCCCAAGCAAAGTCTGAGGGCGTCACAAAATGTGTGTCGTGTTCTAGGGTTTAACCCTATTTGGTTCTAGGGTCTCTTTTCTCACTTATAACCATTCCCTTACCTTGACCCTCATAGACTCATGCCTTGAGGAAAACCCTAGGCCAAATGCTTACTTGGTGGAACCCATATGGGTTTGGTGCTAGTTAATCCTTGTAGCCCTAATGGCTATTTATCTGTGTTGCGTGAAAGGAGTATACTTGTGTCTTTACATCAACTCTATGGTCGAAAGTTTCTTAAAGATGTGCAAGGATTTCTAACTTGTGTCTTACTATAAGGAAGACCTTCAAGGAAACCTAGTGGTGGCCTAAAGTGACCAAACCCTATAAGGGTTCCTTCATTTCTATTTGGCCATTGATGATTTAGGTTCTTTGAGAAAACCCTAGACAACCTGTACTCAATAAGGTTAAGCATGGTTGAATCGAATACTCCATAAATCCCATAAGATTCATGACAAGGCCATAACACACATCCCTTACTCTTTTCTCAATCCGAACCTTCTTTAACTCAAAAACTCTCCAACGTGATGTCCTAATCTTCCTCCTTATGCTTGTGCATAGAGGTGTTTGGATGGTAGGAAAATTGTGTTTGGCTTTCTCATAGAGTGGGCAAGATAGAGTGGAAAATAGAGAGTGAAATCTGAAAATTGGACAAAATGACCTTTGATCTTCCTCTAGCATGTGTATGGGTGACGCCCCATTTAAATGCTTTTTGTTCCCCCCCCCCCCCACTTATTCTCTCTCTTATCTTATAGAAAAAGTGAAAATTCATAATCTCTTGCATGGGCGCCAAGTGTTTTCTTTCTTCTAGCCCTAGTCGAAAATCCCCTATTCTTCCCTTCATAATTGCATTCTCTTGGGAACCTACGGGTCTCTCTTGCATGGAGGACATGTGGCGCCTCATTTATGGTGATCAAAACTCCATGCCTCCCCTTCATCCATTTTTTGTCTAGATACAATGAACCTAAGGGACAAAAAATGCATGGTTGCCAAATGACATGAGGTAGGTGTGTGACTCTCCGAGATCCCTCTTGTCTTATTTCATTCATGGATTCTTCTAGAAGCCATCGTGAGTGGCGTGTTGCTCTTCCCAAAACCCTCTTAACCTTGCTCATCATTACTTCTTCTAGAAACCTTAAAGCCCTATGCATGTGTAACAAGTGGCCAAGACAAAGTTGGCTTCCATGGGGTTCGGCGTGCACTCTAGTAAACCAAACCCTAACCCTTCTTCTCTCATGTAATTTCTTCTAGAAGCCGTCTTGCATGCTTGCCATGTGGCACATCTCCTTGTGAACCGAATTTCTCATCCCTATGGATCTAATGATTACATCTTAGAGAAACTCAAGGGCCTTCCATCCATGTGGTGTCTCTCACTTAATCCAAATCTTAATTAGGTCTTTTTCCAAACCCTAAACCCTTAAAGGGCCAAAATGACTAAGTGTTATGCTTTTTCTTTGGGCTTGGGCACCTATTGCATCAACAGATCATGGTCTAAGTCAATCTTACACCCTTAACCTCCTTCAATCAACAACAAGCTTAAGTTCATTTGGATTAAATCAGGAAAATAAAATATAAAAGAGTAAGCACCTAGCTAGGTTATCACAATTAACCTTAAAGAAAAGCATGCATTCCTTAACCTCATAATCTTAATGGCTGTTAAACATTATCACCCCCGTATGTTAGGGTTAGCGACCCTTATGACCTTGGCATTACTCAGGATTAGCGGATTTTACCTATCTCTCATTAGGAATGGGCATACCGCCAGTGATGCATTCTGATGTTGCAATACGCCCCTTAATCTCATGGTACCATCTTCACTATCATGGCTAGATCATTTTACCTCAACAATCACATGCAATCATACATTTTTCTTTTCTTTTCTTAACTTTTAACCTTACCTGGCCTTGCCTTTCGTTCATTTGAAAATACATAATCATATCATATATTAAACAGTCATATAACTAGTCATGCAATTTCACAGTCACATGCATTACCTCAATAATAATTAATATGGATTCTTGAATAGAGGCTACCAATGATAATTCATACATATAGGCGTAGCTTATAAAATCCCACATTACTAAACAATTAAAAAATGACATTTTCAGTTTACATGAAGTGACGTAGAAAAATATGATCATAGTCACTTATCTCAATTCTTATGCAAAATAAGCTGATAGTAGGTATCCCCAATCATCAAACGGGACCTATAAATCATCCATAGTTGGATAAACATCTTTTCTCGATTAAATAGATATGAAACATGCATTCGTACAACTAGGTTCAAAGGATGAATGGTGTATCTAAGTTCTCCTGAACTCTACCCTACTTATAGGCATGACCTTTAAACCTCATTTGCTCGTGATTGTACATTGTACTATTCTTCTATTCAACTGAAAATTGTATTATGACTTAAAAAACATCACCAATCCTCATTACTTAACCTAAAACTCCTTCACATGAAATTTCAAGACACCACTTTCCATCATTTTACAACGTCTAGCCCGATAAGTAACTCAACCAAAACTTAAAAACCTCAACTTGAAAATACACTCATGGACTCCTCAAAATGGTCAAACCCGAGTTGCACCAAACATATACACACCACAAAAACACTCATTTTCACATTCAATGCTTCCATCCTAGCCTTACTTGCACCAGAGTCTCACTCCATCATGCTTTATTTTGAGCCACTTGGAACACCGATTTTCAGACCAAACAAATGCATACACTCGATTTTGAACTTACCTCGGCAAAATTGTATGTACTTTCCCACCAAATTACTATTCAAACAGATACTAAACCATTCAAACAGTCGTTAAATCGTTGTTCGAATGTATTTTAGTCTGTTTGAATGATTTTCTATGTTTGAGATGAAATGTTTTATCGCAGAAGGTGTCGTTTAGTTTGTTTGAACGATGTCGTTACCTCATCCATGTTTTGAGACGAAATTTAAATTTCGTCCCAAATAAGTTCTTCAGGAGCAAAATTTAATTCATCCCTAATAAATTTCGTCTCTAAAAAATAAAATTGTTGTAGTTAAAGCACACGGTCAAACGCTCCCACTTCAAAATACTCAAACAAGGGCACTGTTTTTACCTTAGATACTTTGGGAAGACTCCAATTTGTTAGTATATAGATACTTTTTTAAAAGAAACAATTTTACCGAAAAAAACTAATGGGGAAATATACACAACCTTAAACTACTATACCAATTGCAATTACCTCTCAAAGTTCGAGCTATAAAGAAATTACAATGTACCATTTTTTTAAAAGACAAGATTAGCCATAAAAGCCTTAAAAAGACATAATACTATATATATATATATATATATATATATATATATATATATATATAAGAAAAGAGGATTATGCCCCCATTTTATACGGAGGACAAAATACCTATTAAGTCAAAGATTAAGGCCCCGTTAGGATTAAGAAAGTGTTTCATTTCATCTCATCATTACAATTTTTTTAAATTTTCACACAAAATATAATAAACAATTCAACTTTTTCAAATACCAAAACAATAATAATATTAAAAAATAATATTTTAATAATATTTTATTTAACTTTCATCTTTTATCTAAAATCATCTCGTCTCATCTTATTTCTGAATCCAAACCAGCCCTAAATTCAATTATAGAATAACTATTTTTCCAAAAACTACTTTTCACTTTTTAAAAATAATTTCTTAAGAATCAATAATTCATTAGAGAAAAAAGGAATTATTGATTTGTAAACATAAAAATTAGACTTTTTTATTTTTTCCAAAGTTGAAAGATATTCACGTTTCTTGATTTTCAATCAAAATTAATTTTCAATTTTTTTTTCTAGTTTTTAAAATTTTAATTTTATTTTCCTTATTTTCATGTGGATTTTTTGTTGTAAAACTAAAAAAAAAGTAACAAGAGAATTGAAGGATTACAATATATGAAACTAGTTTTTCAGGAACTCAATATTATTTCCCTCAACATTCTTACTATCTGTCTACAACAATCCTCCTCAAAACTCCATTTTATAGACATAGGAGTATATATTAGATTAAATAGATACATGAACTTAAAGAATGACAATACATGAATCAAGAGGATACATGAACATTGAAAATATGAATACATGAATGGGTCAGAATTTTAATGGTCATCCATCAAATACATGAAATGTGTTTTACTACATTCATGTATTTACAATACTCTCCCTGGGATGACCATACTCAAAAAACATGCCTTATTAAAACCTCATCAAGGAAAAACTCGATGGGAAAAAAACCAATAGTGAAGGAAAAAGAATACAATATTCTTGTATATCTTGGAAGGCTTTAGGATTGCATCATTAAAACCTTGCAAAGGAAAATCCAGCGAGAAAAACCTTAGCGAAGGAAATCGAATACAATATATATGATCATTTTCTCCCCCTCAAAAGTATGTAGAGCTTCATTAATTGTTTACAATGAAAGATTTTTGAGTTGACTCATTACAATGCCGTATATCACCTTTTTAAATGTTACAGTTGGTAATGCTTTAGTAAATAGATTTACCAAATTTCCACATGATCGTATTTGCTTGACATCAATATTACCGTTCTTTTGAAGCTCGTGTGTAAAATAACTTTGATGAAATATTCTTGGTTCAATCACCTTTGATATAGCCTCTTTTGATTTGTGCATAATTCACACTTATCTTAAATGAGTTGAATTACTGATCTCAACCAAATACATTCATTGCTTGCTTCATGCATTGCAATAATCTTTGAATAGTTGGAGGAAGTAGCAACTGATGATTGCTTGGCAGATCTCCATAAAATAGATGTACCTCTTAAAGTGAACATGTATCCTGTTTGTGATCTTCTTTTATGCGGATTGGAAAGGTAATCTGAGTCTGCATAACCAACTAATTGAATATTTGATCATTTTGGATTAAACAATCCCATGTCTACCATTCCACGAATGTAGTGTAGAATATGTTTGACCACATTCCATTTGTCTTTGAGTTTGTGCAAAACTATATCTTGCTAATAAATTAACTGAGAATGCAATATCTGGTCGTGTGCAAATTCTAAGATACATGAAAATACTAATTGCACATAGATATGGTGCTTCAGGACCAAGAATTTCTTTATCATCTTATCGAGGGTGAAATTGATCTTTTTTCACATCAACTGATCGAACAACCATTGGAGTACTCAAAGAATGAGGTTTGTCCATGTAAAAGTGCTTTATGACTTCTTCTGAATATGTTGACTAATGGACAGTAACTTCATTTGAAAAATGTTCAATTTGCAGACTAAGATAAATTTTGTTTTTCTAATGTCTTTCATTTCAAACTCTTTTTTAAATAATTTGCAGCTTTTGTTAGCTCTTCTAGAGTTCTAACCAGATTTAAATAATCTACATATACTGCAATAACAACAAATTTGAAATTTTCTTTTTATGAAAACACATGGGTAAATTAGATTATTCTCAAATCCTTCTTTTATTAAACATTTACTTAGAAAGTTATACTACATGTGTCCAAATTGTTTTAATCCATATAAAAATCTTTGTAATTTGATAGAATAATTACTTTAGGACTTTGACTTACATGTTTCATGCATTTTATATCCTTTAGGGATTTTCATAGAAATATCATTATCTAGTGATCCATATAAATATGTTATAATAACATCCATTAAATGCATACCCAAACTTTTTGTGACTATCAAGTTAATAAAAAATGTTACTATAATTGTATCCATTATAGGGGAATACATTTCTTCATAATCAATAAGGATTTTTGCAAGAAACCTTATGCAACAAGTTGTGCTTTGTATCTCACAATTTTATTTTTCTTATTACGTTTACATACAAATACCCACTTATATCTAACAGGCATCACACTCTTAGGTGTTTGGACTACAAGTTCAAATACTTCATGTTTTGCTAGAAACATCAATTTTGCATGAATTGATTCTTTACTTTTTGGCCAATCATTTTTATGTAGACATTCATCGATGATTTTTTGTTTATTTACATTATCACTTCTGGTGATAATAAGAGCAACTTTAAATGAAAATATGTTGTCGATAACAACTTTATTTTTATCAAATAATTCTCTCATACTTATATAATATATTGAGATCTATTTATTTTAAGGTACATTTTCTCTTTAGGAGATTCCTCTTCAAGGGATTCCACTACAAGAGATTATGTTCTGGGAGAATTTTGTACAGAAAGATAAAAAGTTTGGATGGATCTATAGCTCTTGTTGTCTATTTTGTGGGTATGACCTGTTCAGGAGCTCTGATTTCTTTTCTTTGTGCTTTTCTTGTCCAAGGAGTATTATATTTTGCACTAATAGGTCTTCCACGCTTTAGGCTTATTTTAGACTCATTTACCGTTGCATTATTTGATTGTGCTACCGGGATATTGATCTTTGCTGAAGTATTGCCACTTGGAATGTGAGACTTTATTATTTTCTTGTTATCAGTAAAGACATTCGATAATTAATTTATAATAGTTTGCAAATGAATGATCTTTTGAGTTTCTAGTTCACATTAATTTGTATGTGAATCATGATGAGATAGGGTCAAAGTATTCCATGTTATTTACTTTTATGCTTCTGACAACATTTCTCCCCTTAATGGTAGGAAAATTATTTCATCAAAAACACAAATTTCAAAACGAGCCTTAAAATCTATAGTTAATGGCTCGAGGTATCTAATGATAGAGGGAGAATTAAAATCAACATAAATTCAAAATCTACATTAAGAACTCATCTTAGTGCGTTGGGGATGTGCAATTGGAACATAAACAGCACAATAAAAAATACGAGGATGAAAAATGTTGATGGTTGGTCAAATGCAAATTGCAATGAAAAATATTATAAGTAGTTGGTCTTATTCGAAATAATGATGTAGCATGCAAAATCGCATGTTCCCAAATAAAGATAGGTAGTTTTATTTTCAGAAGTAATGGTTTAGCAATTAATTGCAAACGTTTAATAAATGACTCAGCTAAACCATTATGAGTATGTATATGAGCAACAAAATATTCAATATTAATCCTAACTGACATATAATAATCATCAAAATTTTAAATTTAATTCTCCTACATTATCCAATCGAATAGAATGAATTGGATAATCTGAAAATTGAGTCTGTAATCTAATAATTTGTGTTGTACAACTGTCTGCCAGACACATATCTTTACAAATCATCTTAGAATTCATCAATGCATCAATAGAATTTGTCTCTTTATAAACAAAAATATGTATAAGACTTTATTAATGCAAAAGAAAGTATAACAAGATGTATTAAGAGATAATGACTCAAACATAATGTAATAAAGAAATAAAACTAATTGTCATGGTCATATGTATTATTAATTAAAATATTATTTTCTCTTCAAGAAATTTGGAAAATAGCAATGTAAATTTAGCTCTTTAGGAGCTCAATATCATCCTCTTTGAATTTCTTCTGTTTGGATCTACAAAGAAATAAAAAATATGGAGATAAATTAGGATCATCATATTTAGATTATCAAAATAAGTTATATGATCTTCTGGATTTTGTGGATCAACAAAATTTATTTTGACCCATTTTTCTTTTTCCTTCATAGATGTTTGATATAGGTTCACGAAATGTTTGGGCGTACGACAAGTACGTAACCAATGTCATTTCATACCAAACTAGTGATATTTAGTTTCATATTTTTATATAGACTTATTCTGCAAGTCTTTATTTTCATCTTACTTTGTCATGGTGTGGTTTTACTTTTGGTGTTATGAAGTACTTTATTTTAGAAATCTTGAGTACACGCTCCATGATCTAGATAGTTTTTTTTTTTTTTTATCAAGTTCATGTCCACGTCCACGACTACGAATTCCTTTGATGAAAAGAGACTTAATTCACTTCAGGGAATGAAATAGAACCGATTGGATGAGATTGATGATTTTTTATTAACAACTCATTTTATTCAGTCACTAGTAAACAACATATTAGTTCAAATACTTAGTGAACATTCGCACTCGATATTGCTACTACAGGAGCACATTCAAAACGTGAATATGTTATATGTTTCATTTCAAACATATCATCATCGGTGGCTTTTGTTTCTCTACAGAATTTCAAATGTACAACTTCAGGTGTATTTAATCATAATGAGCTTTTGGGTGAATCACGATCTTCTGGTACACGTATTACTTCCTTAAACTACCCCATAGAATCAATGAATATTTTATTGTGAGATAGTCAATTTTCAATAAAATTATTGATTTAGAGAGATTTTTCAAAGATGTTTCATTTCTTTACTTAATTGTATTGAATGAGGAAGAAATATTTAAAATCGAACTAACATATAGAAGACAAGAATATTCGTCATATTGATATGATAATGTTATACTTTATATAATATCACATAGATCATATCAAAATTTTATAGAATGATTTTTATCGCAATAAACAGATATCAATATTTATAGAATAAAAACTTACAGTGGTCGAGAAATGGCTTACAAATATCTTACCAAAGATCAAAAGAACACAACGGTTAGTTAGAGTCTCGTGTGGATAACGTGTTGTAAAACTAAAGAAGAGTAACAAGAGAATTGAAGGATTACAATATATGAAACTAGTTTTTCAGGAACTTAATATTATTTCTCTCAACATTCTTATAGTCTGTCTATAACAAATCATTCTCAAAACTTCTTTTTTATAGACATGAGAGGATACATTATATTAAATAGATATATGAACTTAGGGAATGATAATACATGAATTAAGATGACACATGAACATTGAAATTATGAACACATGAATGGGTTAGAATTTTAATAGTCATCCATCAAATATTGAAATGTATTTTACTACATTCATGTACTTACTATATTTTTTTTTTTAATTTTTAATTTTCAACCGAGGATGTCTAATCTTGTCTTTTATTTTAATTTTTAATTTTCTAATGTTTTATGGAGGGGTAAAAGATAATATTTTTACAACAAATGTCAAAAGTGATTGTCAAAATCGAGGATTTGAAAAGGGATTGTAAATTATGTAGTTATTTGATGGGAGTGTAAATTATGTGTTTTAAAAGAAATAATTCATAATTACGTTAAAACGTTAGCGTAAAGATCTGTTCAGTATTCAATAGTTTCCTTTTTTAAAATTAATACAATTTCGCGCTTGCTCTTAAATGTAAAGAAAGAAATAGAAGAACTGGTGCAACATTTAGATACTGTAGCTAAAAGAAATAGAAAAGGATTAAAAACAGAACTGGAGCTGCAACAGAGAACCCTGGACGAGACAATCTCGCCAGTGTTGCGGCTCTCAAGTCTCTACGCGGAAAAGTCCCCACAAACGAGCACTCTGGTTCAGTGGGAGGGAGGGAGAGAGAGAGAGAGAGAGAGAAATTCTGGGGTTTTGGCTTGGCCCCTTGGGACTTTGATCGACTCGTAATGTCTCCGTGTCTCCAGATTTCAGCTCATTCTGCTTAAACGGCTTCTACTTCAGGTTTGTGTCTTTATGACATCTTTATATTTTTCCTATTTTCCCTCATTGGTCTCAGTTCCTTTACTTCTTTTGCCTGCTTATTTTCTCAGATCTTATCCATTTTATTAGTTTTTCACAGAATGGTGACTTGGGCGTGTCTTATTTTCTCGATTTCGGTTTTAGAATTGGGTTTTCCTGTTGCTTGGGTTTCTATAAACGGTGCGTTTTTCTTTGAATTTTTGTAGATTTTTAAGACTCTAGCACTCCCATTATCCCTGGAATCTGGGTCTTTTTTTGGTTGTTCAGCAAATATGGTTTGGTTGGGCTTGAGGCTATAGGATTTTTTGTGAATTTTAGTAGTACCGTTTAAGTGAGAGATTTCTAAATATGGAAAGATTCTGATACTTCACTACGTTTCAGAGTCGTCATGAGTTTTTCCTTTTTGTTTGGTTGGTTGAGAACATGTAGGGAAATAATTTGATAATTCTGAATATTGGATTATATATTTGGTCACAAGGCCTAAAACTTTTGGCCATTGCCTTCACACTTTCTTTTCTTCCGAGCTTCTTTTTGTCAAAGATGAGATTTGTGTATGCTATGTTTCTTTGTTGGAATGTGGATTCTGGCTGTTAAATTGTAAATACCAGCAGATGGTATGGTAACTTTTTTCTGATGGAATAATACTCATTCGTGTAGTTGCTGACATGATGTTATTAGCTGAGAAAATAAAGGAAAAGAAGGATAAACTTTGGCACTTACAGTCCCAAACTCTGAATTTTATAAACTATATGATTGTAGCTCCATTACTTTTTCAATTGGTGGTCCATCTGTGCCCTGATTGTTTCATATGGACCAAGAAAAGGGTTGTTCAGAAGGTTAGTTTTCTAATTTGCATTATTATTATTTTCTTCACACTGGGACCAGAGTTCCATGTGTAATGAAGATCTCTGTTCCATGTAATTCGTTATCCTATATTTTTCAACCATTTCTTCTCTTCTTTAGTTCTGTTTTTATTTTTTTTGCCAAAAATGGTGTAACGTATATGGTTGGTCCATCTCTCTTATTAGCCCAAGTTGTTCACAATTACAGAAAGCAGAGACTGATTTAAAAAAATAAAAAAATAAAAAAAATAAGAAGAAGAAGAAGAAGAAGAAGAAGAAGAAGAAGATTCTTTACTGTTGCAGAAATCCCAAACAGAAAGTGGTATTTTTGAACAGAAAGTGGTATTTTTGATTTGATTTTTAAAATTTTTTGGGACTCGAATTTTGCAAGCTATTGGAATTTGATTGTTGGTTATGGTTTGTCAGATTTTTTTTTTTTTTTAGCAATTTTTTTGCATCTATATGTTTCGATTTTTTCAATTTGTTGGGATTTTATTTTTGCAGTTATGTTTAGTATTTAGGCATTTAGGTTTTTTTTTTTTTTTTTGTTGCATAATTAGGATATGTTTTTTTGGAAAGGATTCAATGGACGAAAATAGGGGGAAAACCTGGGGAGGGCGGCCTCCTCCTGCTTGGATGGAAAGCTTACCTGTCCGCCCCCTGAGTCAGCAAATCTTGCCCCAAGATAGGGTTAAGCCCCACCTGTAGTGGGCAGTTCTCAGCCCTACCGCATGAAGTTGGTACCCTTCTAGAGTTTGGTGGGTATGTGTGGATGTGGCTACATGCATACAAACTGATGCACGTACATGTGGTCAATGGTCATGTAGTTATCTGAACGAATTCAATAATCCATGACCAGTAAGTCAGACTAGTAGAGTGTAGCATACACCTGTTGGCTAGAGAGAATCTCAATTAGTTAACTACTTTTACCAACTGCCCTGCTTAGTTTTCTATTCTGGTTTTTTTATCGGGATTTGCTACACAACCTCCTACTATTCACCCACACTCCACACTCCATACTTTTTAATATTTTTTAATATTTTTTTTAAAATTTTTTTTGAATTTATTTTTTTTAAATATTTCAAATTTTTTATTCACTATTCATATAAAAAATATTTGATAAAAAAAAATTAAAAAAAAAAGGTGGAGTGTGGAGTGTGGTGAATAGTAGGAGGTTGGGAAGATTATTTCTTTTTTATCTCCCAACTTTTTACCAGTACCAACCAGGAGGTGAATGGGTTCTCTGATTAATTATTGGATGTTTAATTAGTCTTCTTAAACACATTCTTGATCAATTAAGAGGTAATTCTGTGAGGCTTATTTTATGAGAACTCTTTGGTGTAATATCATTCTTCCTTGGCATAATAGTTTATCAATGCAAAAGTTTTCTGAGTTTAAGTTTATACTTCCATTTTATCTGTATCTTATTAACTTTTAACTTACATTTGGATAGTCATTTATTTTATTGTAATCAATTGCGTTATTGGAAATGGGGGTTTTAATCTGCTCATGTTTTAACCAAACTCTGAGTTTTGATTTCTGTCTACAGAGACTGATTATATACTATTTGCATTTCTAAATCTTATAAAGTCCTACCAGACAACCGCTGAGTTCTAGCTCCAGTGGAAATTTGATATCGAATGGTGAACTAGATTCTTTTGTGACCTTGGTCTCACTGTACACTGGTTTTTAGTGCTCATTTCCTTGTATTCAACATTCAAATTTAACTTTGGCCTCTTTCCTAGTTATCCATCGTTGAGATTATGCGTCTTATAATTTTGCAGTGTACAATGGTTATAATTTCTTGGTGCTTTTTTGTCCTCAGGAGCGCTTTGAGTATCTCATCAGCATATTGCCTTTAGTTTTTATCACATCAGTTCCTTCAGGGTTTCATACAGAACCTAACATGGGTTCCAGAATTACATCTCATCAGCTCAGCAATGGCCTTTACGTATCAGGACGGCCAGAGCAGCCAAAGGAAAGGACACCAACTATGAGCTCTGTTGCCGTGCCCTATACAGGTGGAGATATCAAGAAGTCAGGAGAACTTGGGAAAATGTTTGATATCCCTGTGGATGGCTCTAAATCTAGAAAATCAGGCCCTCTAACTGGTGCTCCTTCAAGGACGGGATCTTTTGGAGGTGCTGCCACACACTCTGGTCCAATCATGCCTAATGCCACAGTTAGGGCCAGCTATACCACTCCGGGGCCTGTATCTTCTGGAGGCATGTCTGGTTCAACTTCCATAAAGAAATCAAATTCTGGCCCACTAAATAAGCATGGTGAGCCTTTGAAGAAGTCATCTGGTCCCCAATCTGGTGGAGTAACACCAACAGGCCGCCATAACTCTGGGCCTCTTCATCACGTGCTCCCCGCAACAGGTCTTATTACATCTGGACCCATTTCTTCAGGCCCTTTAAATTCTTCTGGGGCTCCTCGGAAGGTATCTGGTCCTTTAGAATCTATGGGATCGATGAAAGTACCAGGCTCCTCTGTTGTTAACAATCAGGCCGTGACTATTCTTACTCAAGATGATGAGTTTTCCTTCAAGAGGAACCTCCCTAAGTTAGTGTCATGGTCACTAATTCTTCTTTTCGTGATGGGGTTCATTGCTGGTGGGTTTATTCTTGGAGCTGTCCACAATGCCATTCTCCTTATGGTGGTAGTGGCGCTTTTCGGTGCAGTTGCTGCATTATTCATTTGGAATAGTTTTTGGGGGAGAAGAGCCATTATTGGTTACATTGCTCGTTATCCTGATTCGGAGCTTAGGACTGCGAAGAATGGGCAATATGTGAAGGTCTCTGGGGTATGTAGTTTGCTTTGATGATTTTGTAGTTTATATTATTATTCTTGTATTGCATCAATCTGTCTCTGTTAAATTGAACTTCATTTGTTTGATTGTATTTTGTGCTTGCATCATTGACTTTTTCAACTAGTTAGTCATAATAGAGTAAGCTAAATTCATGAGATTAGTGAGGAATAAAGAACTAAAACCTCGGAATCCCTCTTCTTCTCCCCCCCCCCCTTCTTAAAGGGGATTATTAATGGTGAGAATCTTATAATTTATATGGTTGAATATTTATTTTGAGCAAATATTTTAAATCTTATTGCTTTTTGGTGAACGTACATTTTAAGAAATATTTAACCATCAATTTAAAATCACAAAGTTATGAAGATTTGTTAATGGATGTTATGAAGTAAATGTAAGCTATTCATATGGTCTATATATCTCATTTTTTCACTTATAAAAAGATGTACAATGATGGTGTGGCTGGTTTTCCATGTGTTCTTTTCTTTTTCCTCTCTCTTGTCCCTTCATATTCTTAAAAGACATTTATCACATGTTTGGTTGTTCCTTTTGAAGGTGGTCACTTGTGGCAATGTGCCTCTTGAGACATCATTTCAAAATATTTCTCGATGTGTGTATACATCAACAAGTTTATATGAGTATCGAGGATGGGATTCAAAGGCTGCAAACCCTTCACATCGCCATTTTACTTGGGGGCTCAGATCATTAGAAGTGAGTAATTGAAACATTGGCTTGATAGTTTTGTGGACAGTATTATTATTATTATCAAAGTTAAATTTCCGTGCTTCCTGACATTGCCGTAAAAGTTATACATTTATGGGGGTGGTTTGTGTTTGGAATTTATTAGTACTGGAAACACTTCATCTCTAATTTTAAGTTTTCAAAGATTTGAGGACTTTCCAGAAAAATGTTTACTTCATGCACTTAGATAAGGTTTGAGCAGATATGGGGTGGCCTCCTTTTTCGGTATGTACACTGGACTGACTGGTATTTTTTGTGAACGTCTGCCATGATATTTACTAGATGAGGTGTCCGTGACATCCTAGATGAACAATCTTCTCTTTGCTGCTTTATAAATTTTGTTATTTTGCTATTGCTGGTCTGCATGCTTGCTTGTTTTAAAGATCCGGTTGTTTCAATGGGTCCTTTGGTGAGTTCAAGAGACCTGGGTCCATGGGGGTGAAATCTTCTGTTTGGGATTTTACACTTTTTGACTGGTGTCTTCATTCGACAGAGGCGTGTGGTTGACTTCTACATCTCAGATTTCCAGTCTGGATTGAGAGCCTTGGTAAAGACTGGCTGTGGAGCAAGGGTGACTCCTTATATTGACAACTCAATTGTCATTGATGTTAATCCAGAGAATGAAGAGTTGTCCCCAGAGTTCATCAGGTGGTTGGGAGAGAGGAACCTCTCAAGTGATGATCGGATGATGCGGTTAAAAGAGGGGTATAAGCTCTCTCTCTCTCTCTCTCTCTCTCTCTCTCTCACTCTCTCTCATTGTCAGATTGGAGTTAGATTACTGTTCCCTCTTATGATGACATTTTCTGTGTTTTCATACTGACTCATAAATACTCTGCATTTATGAGGATAAAAGGCTATGATGGTACCATCATAGTAATTGCCATTCACAGGTCTGGACATTTGAATTTCATTGTTGCATATGTAGGTATATCAAAGAAGGAAGCACAGTTAGTGTAATGGGAGTTGTTCAGAGAAATGAGAACGTGCTTATGATTGTCCCTCCACCGGAGCCGTTCACAACCAGATGCCAATGGGCAAAATGTATTTTCCCTGCTAGCCTTGAGGGTATTGTTTTAAGGTGTGAAGATGCATCGAAGAACGATGTCATACCAGTTTAGCTGTATATGAGCTATGAACTTCTTCAGTTATTGCCTTTCTGAGAGTTGTCTTTTTTTCTTTTTTTTTTTTCTCTTAATATTGATGGTATGGTAGTGGGAGTAACAAGCGAAAGGGGGATTCTGATGGTTTAAGGTGGGGTTGCCATTCGTATTCCTGGGTGTATAGTTTTGCAGTGTTTCACTCTATTTTATTTTTCTTCTAGGGTGGAATTCTTTTTTTAACGAGGGTGCTTGGTGTAGTGAGTCTTGCTACTTGTTTGAGCAGATTAAGGTTATGTTAAATAGTAGGAAATTTATGAGGCATCGAGTGCATTCTCTATACAGAAACTGACTGGTAATTTGTCTACATCCACACGCTGAGAAGGATATAATTATGTCTTATCGACGCTTTTTATCCCATTTATTTTTCAGTAATAATTTGAAAGCTATCTTAAATGAATGAAATTCGGTTTATTTATTCAAACAATAGTAATGATAATAAGTATGTACTTGACAAAACGAATAAAGCACGAAAATGAGATTTTTATTCTCTCCCTAGGCGATTTTGCTCTCAACAAAAAATCCCAACTTCAAACCTTCTCCGCCCAGTGTGGGGGTGGAGCTTTGGCTCTTCCCTCATTCTCGTCTGGCTGTTTCTGTCTTGTTTTGTCTTGTCTTTCTTCTTTTTCTTTTCTTTTTTCTTTTTATATTTATTTTGTTTTTCGTCCCTAGCAAGGAGAAGTGTTGATCTATTGTTTTCCGACTCTCCATGACCATCATGCGCCCCACTGCATCACACACGTGGCACAAATCGTGCGTGAGATTTACGTGCCGTCGCACTAAAGAGTGCTTGTTGTCATCACATGCGACATTTTCGGTGCCAATGATCTCAAATCCTTTAGATTTGACCAACTTCCACTCTCCTAGAGTGGTATGTGGTCTCCAAGCGCCGCCAGAGTCCCTGATGGTCGTCTATCGACATTTCAACACATCTCTTGTTTGCTATCTTCCTATGTTTTCGTTTATCTTAATTAGGAACCATGAGAAAAAGGTAGTGGAAGTCTCCTGTAGCCTGTCCAAACCAACGAAATGCAATACAAAACACTTCACTATGACTTCTCGTCATAGTATTACAGTATGTTTTTCGAACTGTATCAAAACCGCTTCAAGCGGCTTCTCCTTGTGGAAAATAGGTGTGGGTCAAGTCATTAGCCCTATATCTTTTTTTTATTATTATTTTTATTTCTTGTGTTGTATTTGCTGGTTTTGGATGAACCAATGAACATTGGGGCCTCCCACCCTGTTGACTATTGTATCCTGTAACAGTTACAAAAATAAAAATTGAATGAATAAAGCAAGTTTCAAGGTCATGGGGCAAAATGAGGGATGTCAAATCGTGTTAACGAGTCGTGTTAAGGTATGTATATTATACTATATGGGTTAACCCGAACACGACCCGTTAAGCTTATTTTGTCAAAATTTCAAACACTAACACGACCCATTAATATAACGGGTTGACACGACATGATCCGTTTTATCCCGTTAGTGAATACTATGAAATAGGTTAACACGACCCGACCCGACCTGTTTCAACATGTTTATGTAAATTGGTTGAACAGACCTGAAATTAACCCGTTTGACTTGATAAAGTTTAGTATAATTTTATATAAATGTTAAAATCACAATATCTATAAAAAAATACAAAGTTAACTACAAGTTCAAAATTACAATCTAAACAATAAAAATATTGAAATTAAAATCTCAACAATTTTACTTTTAGGTATAAGGGTATAATTGTAACTTTAATTTCCTAACGGATCAAAATGGATTGATCCGTTATCAACCCGTTAAGCAATCATGTCTTAATGGGTCAATCCGTTTTGACCCGAACCTGTTAAGACTAAACTCAAATCTACTATTATTGTGTCGTGTTCGTATTGGATTAACGGATTGTATCACATATTGCCATCCCTAAGCAAAATAATCTCTTTGTTTTTGGTGAACATACCTCTTTATTTATGCATGGGATCGTTCTCTCCCTTTTTTGTACTTTCAATTTCTGCTATTCTGAGTTTGCGTCAATAGTCTCTGGTGCCTTAACATGTTCGGTATAAATATATCATCTAATGGGAGAAAAACCAAGGACAATCATGTATGACCAAAAGCAGTTAAAAACTAATATTATCGGCCTATATTATGTTTTATAAATCAAAGAAATGGATAAGAGTAATATACGATCATGAATTGTTTAAGCGTCGTCCACTTCTATTAAGAAATAATGAAGTCTATTATTAAAAAATTAAGAATAATGCTAGATACAGTTATAGGTTGTACAAACATTACACACTTCTTTTGAAAAAGAGAGATCCATTATTAAAAAATTATTTTTTTCATATAGGTTCCATATTTATTTATTTTTTTCAAAATGAGTGTATAACGCTTACAAACTCTCTGACGGTAAATATCACTTCTTAAAAATTAGTTTTTTTTTATATAGATTTCCTATTTATTTATTTTCTTAAAAATAAATACGCGATACTTCCGCACCCTATAATTTATGATTGTAAATATTATTTTTCAATGAATATGATGGTTTAACAAGTTGAAAACATGGATAAGATAAGCTAAATATAAAGATTCTATGATGTTTTTAAGATTATTTTGAACTTTTATTTGTGTTTCTTATTTTTCATTTTACTTTACACGGACCATCATTCCACTGGTGCTTATGTGGTGTTTGTGCTAATGTGACATGAGCTTCGTTGTTGGGAATAACGAAAAAGTGATAGAAGGAATAAGTGATCGAGGGGGGGAAGTAGATGGAGCAGAGAGTTTGAAATTGGAGTATGGAAAACAATGTTTCCTAAAGCCAAACTAAAGAATTTTTTACTTTTTTATTTTTGTATTCAACCCATAAATAGAATATAAATATCATGAGAAAAGTGGATTAATATTCTTTAGAATTCTTACCTAAATATTTTTTTTTTTTTAGAGAAGAGGACGGTACCTTAATTTTATTGATTGTCCTCACTTATAACAGAAGAATATCGTAATAATAAACATGACACTTAGAATTTACAAATGATCATAAAAAAAAAACCATCCCAAGAATAAAAAAAAAAAATCTATAATAAATAACTAAACAAATAAACCGTGGTAACAAAACCAAACAAATCCACATAAACGGCGAAATAAAAATCATAAGCAGCAAAGCAATAAACACATAAATGACCAGCAAAACAACAACTTAACAAAACACTAGAGCCTAAATTTGAACAGAAATAAACATGTGAAATAAATTAAAGTGTAGTGGTGTGGTGGGGTGGGGGTGGCGCGTGGTTGTCCTTACCTTTTTTTTTATTTTAAGAAATATTTTGAGTTTTTTTAATTTTTGTGTGCTAATTTGAATATCTTTTTCAATTCTTATTTTAGTTGACACATGATGTCATTTTATTGGCGTTTGTATTGGTGGGATTAATGATAAAAGAACTAAAATAATCAAAGTTGTAGAGGGAGTAAAGTTTCAAACTTAGTTTATAGGAAACAATTTGTTGGAAATCCAAACCACATGGATTATTTCACAGTTAACACCTTTATTTTAAGAAAACGACGGAATCTCAATTTTATTAATAAGCCATCATTTGTGGTGGAAGAAAACCGTGACTACAAATCGATATATGGGGGATATAAAAAAAAACCTAAACATCCAAAAAATCTCACCAACACCAAAATAAAGATCTTGGAAAAAAAAAAAAAAAACTTTCAAATGAATATACATTCCTTAAAGATTTTTCCAGATATTAGAGCCTAAAGGTTGAAAAAAGATAGAAAGATAAAGTGGATTGTATAATATTTATAAATGTTTGAGTGAATTTTTGAGACACCATTAAATACTGGAAAAATGATGTAAAGATCAATTTTATTTATTTATTGGGCTAAAAGCAAAAACAATCTGTGTTTTTTACGTGCCTACAAGAGTTGGTTGGGTTTCCAAATTAGTTATTTAATTCAAAGATATAAGATTTGTGGATTAACTGGCGTTAAACGACGTGGTTGCAATGCGTTAATTAAAACACGTAGTGTCCAAATCATACGTCAGTTGATACATGCCAGATTTGCTTACATGGAATAATCCATGACTTGTCAGCCTTGAAAAAAAAGAAGAGAAGAAATCACTAAATACAAATAAAACAAACCCTAGATTAGAAAATTGGCTTACCCAAAATTGGAGAACCTGCAAATTGGCGAGTTGTGAAAGCTGTAGATAAATCGCGTTGGTGAGCTTCCCTCAGATACCCACACTTGCTTCCACTTTTCACACAAATTAATACTCCCAAATTGGGAAACCCCATGAATACGCTAATCGAAAAACACCGTGTAATGGTCCTGTGATGAATGGAGTGAATTGGCTAGGCTGAGAATGGAAGCTTAACTAGATTAACTGTCATAGTTAAATGGTGTATTACGATTAGTCATACAGTGCATTTGGATGAATGGTAGAAGGGTGTCTTAGCTGAGTTAAACGGTGCGCGCAAGTAAGTGGAACTGTGCGTTTCAGGTAGTGAGGCTTTCGTAATGATCTTAGGGAGGCTTTAACTCATTTGAAGCAGAATTCTACTCTAGCTGTTTACAAAGCACAATTTGAAGCATTATCAAATAGGCTGAAGGGTTTATTTGAAAGGCACAAGTTAAGTTGTTTTATGAGT
This sequence comes from Cyclocarya paliurus, assembly GCA_029856935.1. Classification (NCBI taxonomy): domain Eukaryota; kingdom Viridiplantae; phylum Streptophyta; class Magnoliopsida; order Fagales; family Juglandaceae; genus Cyclocarya; species Cyclocarya paliurus. Next base: position 23,880,056 of record CM056954.1, read on the forward strand.
GGATTGAAGGATGAGATTTGATTTCTTGTTCGAATGCTCAATCCTATCAATTGAAATACAACCTTTGGTCTTGCAAAGATACAAGAAGAGTATCCGTGGGCTTCTAGAAAATCTTGGAGGAGTAGAGTGGCAGGTGTGGCAGAAGGGTATTGTTCCAGTTAAGAAGGTTTTTTCATTTTAAGTGGATGAAAACAAAATGAGAAAAGGTCTTTGTTATGATTGTGATGAGAAGTGGAATCTAGCCCATGTTTGTAAGAATTCCAAGGTGTATTTGTTACAAGTAGAGCAACATGTTTAGATCAACCAGTGTTGGATGACAGTGAATCTTAGTGGACTCAGGAATTACTCATAACTTTCTGGATCTACAAGTAGGTTAGGAAGCTAGACTCAAGATCCAAAAGGACCCAAGCTTACAGGTCAGAGTGGCAAATGGGGCTAAAGTTTTGAGTCAAGGTAGAGGTGAAGAAGTGGTCTAAATACAAGGTGTGATAACCCAGACTTAGCCAAGTCTTCGCCAATCTTATATCCCAATGTTGGGTCGTGCATAAGGTTTAGAATCCTTAAAGAACCTTGGGTCTTTATTAGTTAATTATTTGCCTTAGGTTTCGTGTGGTTACGTAGTTCAAATGAAATGAGATGAAATATTTTGAATAATAGTGAAATTTTTGAGTTAAAATGAGATGAAATAGTTTATAAAAAAATGTGTATAGTGAGATGAGATGAGATGAGATAGTTTTTAATTTTTGAGATTTGGAAAAGATGTGGGTCTCACTATTAATTAGAGAGCAAAAAATGTCACTGTTCACACACTGTTCATGCCTTGTTCACAATCAGTTTTCATTGTTCACGCATTGTTCACTGTTCATTACTATTTATTTAAGTAAATATTTTTAAAATTTAGAAATGAAATATAGTGTATTTGGATAGGAAAAAACTAGTATATGTTATAGATGAGATGTTTTCATCTCATCTGTATCGTGTAACTAAACCAAGCCTTAATGTTTTTGGCATCTTAGCCCAAGAGAGAGGTCCAACAAGGCTCTTAGAATTCGGCCATCACTTCAAATTAGGGTTTGAAGCCCTAGTAGAACTAGGGGCACACGCCCAACACACCAAAGGCTTGGCCACATGTCACACACAATACACAATGAACCTAGACGTACTTTGAAGGAAAGGGGGTGAGAGGTTCTAGGGTTTCGATAACCCAAAAGCCCCACATGCCGCCCATGAGTTTTGGTAATTCCCAAAGCTTTGAACAATGATTTGGAATAGGAGGAGACACCTAGAGCCACTACCAACTAGAGGCATGGAACCCCAAGAAAACCCTTAAAGTTTTGGCCATGAGGATTACACGCCACCTATGACAAGTTCACCTACCTTTTGACACGTGTCACACATGTAGAGAGATGAGAGGATTTCAAGAAGATGGTCAAGGAAAGTGGCGTATGGGGGGTGCCACAAGGTTTAGGCACAATTGCCCAAGAGGATCCTAGGATTCAGCCAAGGGGTGCTTCATGCCCATCTAAGAAAGACCAACCCACTTTTCGGCAAGTGTCACGCATGTGTTGGATAGGATTATTTTCTAGAGGATGTAATGATTGGAATGGGAAGGGATGCCTAGAAAGATGCAAACCCTAGTCCCTAGAATCTTGGCCACTACACTCACTCATCCTCTCATGCCACTTGTCACTCTTTAGGGTTTCAAGAAAGGCATGGGGGAAAGGAAATGGCGTCTAGGAAGATGCATCACACGCTATCCCAATAGTCTAAAAGAAGATGAAAGATCTTTATGGGGAAAAGAGATGGGCGGAAACACACACACACATGGTGTTGCCAAGTGGCAAGCATGCACTCGCCCATTCTCCAAGAATGATTAGGCTTTTAGTGAAAAGAACTTTAAGCCTCAGAGGTTTATTGAACCTAGACATAGAAGAGGGACTCGAAGAGGCATTAGGGTTTCGGTTTTGGAGCAACACACCACTTGTCAAGAGACTTTTGAGTTCTCAAGAAAAACAAAGATATGGGAAAATGAAGAGGGATTCGGCCAAATGATGATGGGTATGCCACATGGTGCCCACGCAACAATTTCATGCATTTCTAAGGTGAAATGTGAAAGGAAATCGAAGGGACATATGAAAGCATAGATGCTGACGGTTAGAAGGCCTTTGGGATGCCATTGTTCATGCTTTGCAAACTCTTCCACCTCCCAAACGCCCAAACCTACTTTCTCTCTATTTTCTCTTCAAACAAATCTCATTTCCCACTCTCTTCTTAATTACTTGCAAGGAAAAAGGTGATAACCACGTTCTCAAGGAACACATTGCATGGTACCATTCTACTCTCATTACTCACAAGTCACTGACACACACACACAAGGGTGAAGGGGGTCACTAGGGTTTTGGATCCAAGAAAGACCACCACTAGCCCGAATGTTCAACCTTTCTCTTGAGAAAGTTCCTTGAAAGGAAAACTAGGATTTTCCAATAAGGGAAGGACGAAACTAGATAAAGAGATTCCCACCTTGTTTCTAAAGAATCTCAGCCACTATGCATGACAAGCATCATGCACACATGCACATGCCTAAGACCTTGCCAAGGTCAAGGGAAGAACACGACCATCTTTAACCAAAGGCCTCTAGGCTGAATGCTTGGAGTTCTTGTCTAGATGTAAAGCACTGAGGGGCATAAGAGTCAATATAAAACCCCTAAATCCTTCTTGGATTTCTCACTAGTGCATGGTTGATATGTGGCTAGTGGGGTGTGTGTATGCTTTGTGGTTTCCAAAAACCCTATAGCTTCCCAAGAATGATCTTTTGTCTTCCTTAGGTGGTAGGTGGCGTGTGCCCCTTGAGATTCTTTGTCCAAGCCATCGCCCCCTTCTTCTTCTTTCACCAAAATCTTCTAGAATCATGACTCTTCCTATTCGCAAGCAAAGATCCCTCTTGGAACTCAAGAATCCTTCTCATGCATGACAAGTGTCAACCAAGGTGGTTGGCCTTTGCATGTGGGCATGTGACCTCAAAAACTGAAACTTGTGATTTGTATCTATTCAGCACTCTGTTTCTGATATGAAATGTTGCATCTAAAAATCTATGGCATGACATTTCATTTTTGTTTCCATTTCGACCTTATCATGAGTGTAAAATTGTGGGTTCTATTATTGTGTTGGTACCAACATCTTTGTTTCTGGTGCACCCATTTTGGAAACAAAGTGATTTTCTTCATAGGCTTTCATGTGTACATATTCAGTGCTCCGAGAATATTAGAGAAAGATTTCATATTCTGTTTCTACTTGGTTGGTTGTCGAGGTTTGCACAACCCTACCACAGGGTTTAAACATGAAATTTGTTCTGATTTGATGATGCCTAGTTATGTTATGCCAAAGGACTTTGTTTATAACTATTTCTAAACTGTCACTCTGATATTTTGATAACATGTTTTGTTTTGCATTCTGTTATGGCTCATGCTTACATATTGGTATATGTTCACTGCTTACTGAGTTGTTGATAACTCACTCAAATACCTTCAAAATTTCAGATGATCTTGATGGTTCAGCTGAGGATCAAGATTAGAATGCGTGGGCAGGACTACTTGAGTGCAGTGGGATAAATACTGTAGGAGTATTGAAGAGTCTTAATTTGAAAACTATGTCATTTTTTTTTGGTTTGGTATTGTTGGAAACATGCTGATTTTATTAGACCTTGTGGAGTCTTTATTCTTATTGAATGTGTTGGAGGATTTCAGTGATGTTATTTTTATGGAAGTATGTATAATTTTATTAAGGGATTTTTACAAATTGTGGAGTTGCTTACATTGTGAGCTTTGATTTTCAGGTAACAAAACTAACTCCTTGCCCCTTCAGGTTCAAGGCGTTCCAGGGAATCCCTCTACCCGTATGAAACTTGTGATAACGTACCACTAAAAAATGGTATAGGGAATCCTCAACCTAATCCCATGAGTATAAAGCACATTGAAAGAACATCACGTCAAAGCACTATACCTTGAAATCACATTAATAAAGTTAATCGATAAATTTAGTGAGAAATTATGCACTATTCATTAGAGAAACTGATAAGAAGTAGAATATGCAAATCTTGAACATACCTATAAACATTTATCTCTTATTTCTAGTATGGTAGTAGGAGTGAACCCACCTAGATAGTATTCTAAGTACTAATGGTCGTGTTGGAGTGACGGTCCTTCGGTTGAGACTCTGAGCTCTTAGCATCCTTGAAGCTTTCAAATATAAAAAGAAGAAAAGTGTTGAAGTCCTGGCGGATGTCTTTTATATAGCAAGACTACTAGATATAGTCCTGGCGGATCTTGACGTTTCCTTTGACCTTTGTCTTGCTTGAGTGAGAGGCTTTAGCTCTTGATCATCCATTTGTCCTTTGGATTTGAAAAATGGTATAGACCGAGTGACTGATGGGACAAGACGCGCAAGTCCTTGTAGCTTGCCCTGGGACCAAACCCCCAGTCCTTCTCCTTATAAGAGTTTCCCACGTGGTATTAGGTCATACTTTTGAGGTTAGACGATATAACCTGCAGGTTCGTATTCCATCTTCCTAGGCGTACTCCTACTGTGACCTTCTTGATGGAGCATGGGCCTTAGGTACGAGACCTGCTGCGCTTTGAGCTCCTCCATGTTATCTCAAAGTGCTCCCAGCTTTGCACCAGGCTTATCCTCGACCGTTGCTCGCCTTTTGTACAACCATCACATCATTTGCTCTGGTTAGGGTGAACCTTATTTCGCCGCTCTATGTTGTCCCGCATATGACAGGCTCTCTACAATGTGTTGCTTGCCTTACTTCCATCCCGACAGCATGCTACCCATCCAGCTGCCTCCTTGATGCCAGAATCTTGCCTGTGTGATGGGATTCTTTCCCTCATTTTAGCATAGTCCTCATAGCCACCACTTCGAGTGGCAACTATCACCAACCGAGGTGTCGATATTGGTTGTCCGAGCACCCGCTTTAACTTTTAAATTTCTTTTGTACTTTTGAGGTAGTGTAAGTGTGCTTATTTTAGTGTTAATTGAAAAGTTGATTGGTCATGCTTTTATTGGAGAGCGTAAACGTGGAATTTACACCACATCCGAATTGAAGCCATTTTCATATGGCTAATGATTTTGGATGTTTTATATAGCGATACAGTTTTTGAGTTATTTTGTATAATGGAATGTGCAAATGTGCTACTGATGTTCAAAAGATATGCATATAAGCAATTAGTTGCATATATGCACTTAATGTGCGAGAACAATGCCTTTCGAAGCTAGGAACTCTTCATGTACGGGCAAAATGGTCTCGTTTGTTTTCAGGAAACTTTTCAATTCATCTCATCTCATCTAATTATTACAAATTTTTTAAATTTTCATACAAAATAAATAAACAATTCAACTTTTTCAAAATTTAAAATAAAAATTATATTAAAAAAATATATTCTAATAATATTTTATACAATTTTTAACTTTAATCTCAACTCATTTTATTTTATTTGTAAAAATAATTCACCCTAAGTGAAAGCCCTATCGAGCGAACAAGGCGAGCAAAAGCCTCAGGCGTACAAGACTTAGGCACGCACAACCTTGGGCGAGTAAAGGATCAGGAAAAGAATGACAAGCAAAGAGAAATCCTACTTGCAACCGGGCTGGGAAACCCCACGCAAACGGGCACTGCTTTTGATAAAAAAAAATTATTTCCTCTACATTTCCTCTGCATTTCGTCCCCCCCCCCCCAATCAATTTTTTTTCTACCATCTTCTTCCTCTCATTTCTCTCCTCTGCACATAGCAACATTGCAAGATCTACTTGCAACTTTTACATATACTCCATATACTCCAAGGTTATTCAGTAGGAGGCCCTTGGCTCCACCTTCATCAAATTTTGCAGATGTCTGATGATATAGAGGATCCACTGAAAATGCAACTAATGCAGGGTTAAAAGGAGGATATGAAGTTACCGTCAAACTTCTTGACATTAAGCACTTCAAACGAGGATTCCAATGTTGATAGTGGTGATATCTGCAGAAGCGCTTGCATGAGTTGGCAACTGCAGCGTCTTCGTCTTTGTGAAACAAGAGAGTGGCCGTCGTCTTTGTGAAAACAAATCATATAAAATCCCTACTTTTTCGTCGTAACAAATCCAAGCCAAACATATGAAACCAGCAAGAGCAAGCCGCACATCGCCTCTCCCACATTGGTTAGGTCATTCCTCCACTGGAACTTGCTATCTGTACTTGCATCCTCTACATTCATTGTAAGTGCAGGTTTTTTTTTTTCGAAGAAACTGTTATTGTTTAAAGAAGAAGCATCGCAAGCCAACTTCTGGAAATGCTACTCTTCTTTAAACAAATTCCAAATTATTTTCCACCACAAATTTGAAGATCACTCTACAAACATCCAACGAGAAGACAAAAACAAAAGGGATGAGCAGATTACTGTTCTACATGTAATTCCATGAGAAAGATGAGCTTGGGCAGATTATGTTAAGTTAACCAGCCAATGGATGGTTGTAGATGTATTCAATTGCAAGATTACAGGACTCAATTTTATCGGCTTCCTTATCCAGAATCTCTAGCTTGAACTCCTCTTCAAGAGCCATTACAATCTCCACATTGTCCAAGCTATCCAAGCCCAAATCATTCTGGAAATGTAGAGGAAATGTAAAAGTTGCAAGTAGATCCTGCGATGTTGCGATGTGCAGAGGAGAGAAATGAGAGGAAGAAGAAGGTAGAAAAAAAATTGATAGAGAGCCGCGGGGCGGGGGGGGGGGAACGAGTTATGAAATGCAGAGGAAATGTACAGGAAATAAATTTTTTTATTAAAAGCAGTACCCAGTTGCTTTTAATAAATTTTTATTAAAAGCAACCAGGTTTCCTAGCCCGGTTGCAAGTAGAACTTCTCGTGAAACTAAGACTAGGCGAGCAGAGGTTAAACATGCGATATGCAAGGCAAGCAAAGACATTTGGGAGGACAAAGGGTATGCGGGGGGGGGGGGGGACGAGTTATGAAATGCAGAGGAAATGTACAGGAAATAAATTTTTTTATTAAAAGCAGTGCCCGGTTGCATGGGGGTTTCCCAGCCCGGTTGCAAGTAGAACTTCTCGTGAAACTAAGGCCTCGTTTGTTTTCAGAGATGAGATGAGATGAGATAAGATTAAAGTTGAAAAGTTGAATAAAATATTGTTATAATAAATTTTTTAATTTTTTATTTGTTTTGGGATTTGAAAAAGTTGAATTATTTATTTTATTTTGTATAGGGATTTGAGAAAGTTGTAATGATGAAATGTGAGGTTTTTTAAATTTTCAAAGTTTTAGGTTTTGGTCTTGAAAACAAACAAGGCAGATTAGGCGAGCAAAGGTTAGACATGCGATATGCAAGGCAAGCAAAGACATTTGGGCGGACAAAGGGTGCGAGAGCTTAAGTTCGTAAACGAGAACCACGAGCGAGAGAAAATAGAATTTAGGGGACCTAGGTAAACAAGGGAATGAAGCAGCTCATGCATTGGCTAGATCTGCTCAACAAGTTGACCCTGTAGCTCGTTGTTGTTACCAGATTTCAGTTGTAATTGCTTTCTAGGGTCAAATTAGAAGCCGAGTTGTACAGATTATGATACTGAATAATGTTTTTTCCCATAAAAAAATAATAATAAAATTAAAAAAAAAAACATTGGATTTAACAAGATTGAGCATCATTTTACTTGGGTTGCAATCCTGGTGCAGCCAAGCGAATTATGGTAAAAACTGACTCGAAGGATTGGAAGATGAAATATTGTCGGGAGACTATGGCATGATTACATTTTTGTGTTGATATTGAACGATTTTAATTAGGACAACTGTTATTATTTAGTTAGACTTTTGTTATAACTTTCCATGAAATATGTATGCTTGAAATAATAACAATAATAAAAAGGAACTTTCTCAAGAACATCAGTTGGAGGTGACATGGAGAGTTGCATCATGTCAAAACGAAAACATAACATTGCTACATAGAAAAATAGCCATTAATTTTGAGAACCAACTCAATAAAGATGTAGACACCAGCAAATAAACAAGAGATTTACTATATATACACAAGACTCGGCATGGTAGGCATCTGGGAAAGCACACCACCTCGTACGTCTACTAGATATAAACAGCCATTCCCTTCTATAGCTTAAGCATAAGTTCCACAAGAAAAAGTTCCGAATCAAACCTCAGCTCAGGTGATTCAACAGCCTGAACTAACCCATCTATCATCCCACCAAACACATACAGATAACGACCCGAAGGATCGGCACATGCCTGATGGAATGACCGGCGGTTGGGTTTATGACCATTTGCCTGGAACTTTTTCCACATTTTTGCCAATAATCCACCGGAGTTCAGTGTGGTTGGCTGCACACTGATGGATGGGATTGCACTAACATCTAACACCCAAAAGTCATCTTTCTTGTGTCTGTATGAATCTTCCCCCCCATGTATTAGCAATCGACCTCCCACAATTGGTGTAGCTGAGTGACCAACTCGTGGGAGGGAAACTCCTTCAGGTATTTTTGGTAATTCGTATGGTACTTGTACCCATTTATGGTAACCCTCAGGCATATCCAAGACCCAAACATCATTAAGCACCTCATAACCTAATCCTCTTCCTCCAAATAAAACTATCCTTGTACCCCCAATGCAGGTCAATGAGTGTCCTGAACGAGCTGGAGGTGACGGATAAGTCAAGATCTCACGCCATGCTCCATAGCAGAGACTTTCAGAGACTTCTAGAACCCATGTGTCACCCAATCTGAGGCCATCCAGCCCTATCCCTCCATGAATGAGCATCAACCTATCATTAACGGAACATGCAGCATGGGCACCGCGTGAGGGGGGTGCAACAGACTGCAAATCGAGCAACTTCCATGATAATGTAATAACCGAGGTCTCATGGCATGCCACTTGTCCCACCCATGTATCATTTTGACGACTCCCATGGTCATTAATTCCTCCAAACAGAACCAGGAGATTACCCATTACAACACAAGTATGCCCAAATCTCCCACTTGGAATGCCTGAATTAACCTTCTGCCACTTTAGCATCTTCTGAAAACCTTTGCCAATGAAAGACACCCATGTGTCATCAAGATGTCGCCCTAAAAGGAACATCAGTAAGTATCAGAAAGAAAAATGACAATAAGAAAAATCAGGAGGATGTTTAGTTTAAGCAGTCAATCAACTGTTGCTGTATAAACTTTTGCTTATAGCTCCACTTGCTAAGAAATGCAGGCATGTTTCTCTGCCGCTCCTAGTGACAAATACGACATACCAAATTATTCTTCATCTTTGCCGAAACTCCACTGAGATTGCCAGAATCTGCAATAGTTGCTTTATAGTCTAAATGAGATTAAGCTTTTTCTTTTTTCTTTCCCTACCAAAATAAAAGGTAAATAAAGACAAAAGCTCAGTGTAAGAGTTCTTAAAAATCACGTCAAATAACTTTTGAACATCTCTACCAGCCAACACTTGCAAGCAAGAGTGAGGGTTGTCATGAAAGCTGTGTGCACAAGATTAGAATTTCTAAACAAACACAAGCAACATCCTAAATGCTAAGACCTTGGTTCAAATTGGACATCCTTATCATTTTTCTGCTTTTATCAGCCCCATAATCTCCAGCATGAGGATAAGCCAAATGACAAATCACACTGAGGATTCCAGGTAATTCCATGCATCGAGTCTAATACCTATTGCTTTCATAGCTGGACAAAGAAACTATAACACCCAGAATAGAGGGGAAAATCTTATATCAATTATGCTGTTGAAGATAAGCTTGACAAAGACAAAAAAAACAAATATGATTAATTTAAGAGCAAACAGAAAAAGACAGGAGGAAAGAATTCAATTACTATGACTTTCAAATTTCATTTCAATGTCCTGCTGGGTACTTTGTTTCTATTCTTATATCAATAAAACTTACTTTTACCTATCAAAAAAAAAAAAAAAAATCATTTCAATGTTGCCCGTGTTTCTTGATAAATTGGGATCCTTTCCATTTGGGATGCAAATGGAGAGGCTCAATTTGTAATTCCAGCCTATAAATCGAGATCAACAGGTTTTGAAAGGAATAGATAGATATTCACAAACATGGTGCAAAGAGAACTAATTGCTGATATTCTGAAGAGGTTTGCTACACAACCTCCACCATACTCCACACTCCACATTTTTTTAAATTTTTTAATATTAAAAATTTTTTTTTTTGAGTTTATTCTTTTAAAAATATTTTAAAATTTCTATTCATTATTCATATAATAAATATTTGATAAAAGAAAAAAATTAAAAAAAAATGTGGAGTGTGGTGTGAATAGTAGGAGGTTGTGGAGATTTTTTGTATTCTGAATGGTTTCATCATGACTATACAGTAATGGATATAGTAGCTAAAGTGTAACTCTTCCATTAGCCTAAAAGAGAGAAATTATAATTATGCCTATTCAATTAGCTGAACTACAAATTTTATGAACCAAAGCTTCCAGATTGGGATAGCCTGATATGCAAATTTGTCAGGACTCAGAACATAGGTTAAAGGATGATGACATAGACACCTTGCACAGTGACTAATTCCAGAATGATAAATTTTGATAAAGCAATCACAAAAATCTGTTTAAATTAAAAGCTTATGAATTGATTTCATTAGACACATCAGCTGAAAAGTAAGCTGTTATGCACAGCACATAAGATACAACAAAGCATGAAAATATGAAAGCAAGACAAAACGAATTGACCATTTAGAATTAGAGAGATCACAACAAAGACATCTATTCTTTTATACCAGAATGGATAACATTTTATGCACCTAGGTATGAAGAAAGCATTGATGAAAGAGGCTTGTACTCTTCAAAAAAATATGCTACAGTGTGCTTCTCAAGAAAAACATCTTAATATTTTACACGATTAAAGTCAAAGAAAAAGCATTTCAATATCCTTGAGAACTGAAGTTTTCTGATGTTACCAATAACAGTTTCCGTTCAAAGTATCGCCCCTTCAACCATTTCTTTTTTGACAAGCGATAATTCTTTATTAATAAGCACAAAACAAGTACACATGAATTGTGCAAAGCAGATCCTATTCCATCTCTGTCTTTTTTTTTCGGATTAAGTTGGGGCAGTATCTTCATTTTCCTTTCTAATATTTTGGGGCGAGGGTAGGGGGCAGGGAATGAGAGGCACCTACTTCGGGGGTGGGGGTGTTGAGGTAAGATGTGGAGGCATGGGGAGCATAAATGAGATAATGAATTCGGGCTTGAAGTCTTTAAGCTCAGCTGGCTCAATTCATGTAGTCTCGTTGAGCTTAAAATCTATGTACTTTGGGCTTCAAAGACGGTTAAAACTAGCAATTGCTTGGGTCATCTTCAAAGATATTGGTGACCAACAGCTCAGCCCTCAGCCATTTCTCAAAAGTAGGACAGTCTCATTGCATTAAAGGTGGTGCTACTACCAAGAAAGCTGATAATACACTATTATCAATGTGTAGTGTAAGATTAAAATCACTATAACCCGAAAATTTGAACACATAATTCATAGTAAATTCATCCATAAAAATTTAATAAGAAGGTATTCATCTTTTACTATTAATTTTTTTTCCCTTTTTACTATTTAAATTTAGATTAAAAATTCTAAAACATAAACTTTTATATAATTTAAAAGAAAATAAATTTAATTAACTAACGTAAAATTAATCAATTTTTATAAAATTAAATTTATTTTAAATTAAATTATAGTGATTACGTTAATTGATTGAATTTATTTTTTTTTAAATTATAAAAAAATATCCTTTTTTCATATTTTGAATCTAAATTTAAATAAAAAAAAGTTGAATAGTAAAACAATAATAAAGAAAATGTAAAGATAACGTCAAAATATTTAGAAGCATATAACAAACAAGCACTAGAAGAAATTCTATAAAGACGAGGGTTGGACATCACGATTCATGAAAGACACTGACCTCCTTCACAACCACCACCAAACAGGACCAGATAGTCGGACACAAAGTTGAGAGAGTGAGAAGCTCTGGGGCGTGGGACCAACGATTCACTATCTGGGTAAGTCAGGTTATGGCAAGAAACAGATTCAAGCCGAAAGACTTGCTTGTAGAGCCTCATCCATGGTAGCTGCTGCTGCTGCTGGAAATGAAGATTGGAAGACTTGAGAGCATCAACAGACTTAGGACCCCAGTCCCTCTTGCATATGGATTCCCAAAGAGTGTCCGAGAATATAAGTGCCCTGAATCTCTTGCATGTCATGGCAAAGGAGAGAATCGAATCTGAAGGCAGTAGAAGCAGAATCGTTAAGAGGTGGTCCTGGGCTATGCTGGTTATGGGTGCTCGGTTACTATTTTTGTTGCCGACACCGCCGCCGCTGGTACCGGTTTCTTCCATGGAATAACCTGCTTCCATTATTCACTGTGGATGTCTGGGATATATGGATCTGGTTCTCGGAGATAACTGGATAAATCAACTTGTATTGGGCAGAAACAACTAGAAAAGTTGGATTATGTTGTTTGAAGTTAAACAAAAGGGTAAATGGGTTTTGCGTTTGGACCGGTAACGTCGTAACAAGACATGGCAAACGACAGGACACATTACAGATTAGCCATGAAAGTCGCAATGATTTAACGAACAAGACACGCACAAGACGAAATGGGCAGACCCACCTGTCTCTTTCCAGGAGGAGAATTTACCATCTCGAGTCTCGACTAACTGCACTATTCCAAGAACGCCAATCGTTATTGGCCTTTTGTGTCAGGAATGTTGTAATTAAATAATAATAAAACATAAACTTATATGGCTATAGCCTATTCGAGGTACTAGTGGCCTCCGGTGGACCGGTACTGACAAATACTTTTTTTTTTTTTGAATAAGGTACTGACAAATACTTTTTTTTTTTTTTTTTTTAACAAGGTACTGACAAATACTTGGGATGCAAAGTCTTACTTCATTATCATACTTGCAGGAATTAAATAGACAAATACAAAATAGACCACTCTTGCAACTTTCACCAAGGCCCAAGAGCACTACCCACTCGCCACAGTAGCTGACCACTCCTTGACAATAACCAGCCCAGCCCACTGACTAAGACTCGGTCAAAACCCTAATAACACATAACAAGCAAAGGACTTAAATAACCCTTATATAAAAATAAAGGAAAACTCTAAAGCCAAGCACGAGTCGGGCTTGTCCGCGGACGACATCCGACGTGGATCCGAAATGCACTGTTTTATTTACTCCAAAACGGTACGTTTCGAGACTTCTAAAATGACACCCATTCTTCCTGCTCGACGTCTCTCCACGAATGAACCCTAACGTTTCTCTACTCCTGAATCGTGCGAATCATTCCAGGCACTCTCTGTGAATCGTTCGATGGTTCCCAACCCTATGCAAATCGTTCGGTCGTCTTTGTGGTCTCCAACGTAAGTCTCTCTGTGCCGTCTCTTCTCTCCCTCTTCTCCGATTCTCACTTTTCCTTCATCGAAAATGCTCATGGGTCCTGTTGGTTTGACTCTTCTGTTTCTTACTCTCTTAAAGTAAAATGCTCATTTATGCTTTCAGTCATTTGCTACAAGCAATTTGTAGACAATAGTTTTACTCCCATTTTGGGTGCTTTGTCTCCTTCCCTTGTATTCAGTTCCAGGGGAGTTGTCTGTAGAGACCATAGTTTGAGCCGTAGGGCTGGGATCCAGGATAACTGTTGTCTTCATTGCTTGATCTAACTATACTGTGTATCGGCTTTAAATGATTGGAGGACATGTTTGTTTCTCATGCATAAATGCATTTTAAGTTGTTTAGCCAACCATGAATTTGGCTATTCCTACTAAAGTATTTTAATTAGATGCTTCCCTATTCCTATATTCTTGACTTGAAGGTGTTTATATCAGTGTTTTAAATACCGTACCATACCGGCCGGTACGGCCAATATTTTTCGTACTGGCCACTGGTCCAGTACAGGTATTACACACATTTCGTACCGGCCTATATTTCGGCTCATACTGGCCGATATTTAGGCCTCTATTTTTTATTTTATTTTTCATTTTTTCAAACTACAAGTTCATTTTTTGACCTCCAATTCAGACTAAACTATTTATAATTTATATATCTATGTATTTATATATAATTTATTCATATATAGACTATTATTTTGGAATATAATTTATATGTATATATTTATATATATAATTTATTCATATATCAACTATCCCGAAACGGTACAAGAAATGATACCGGTATCGAAATATTTCGTTCTAGTGCCTTAACCGATACGGCATCCGGTACGGTATTCAAAACATTGGTTTATATGCCTTTTAGAGATTCAAAGAATATTGTTACCAACAACCTTGGGTCTTAATAGTGTTTACCACTCCTCAATGCCATTTCATTTTGATAAATGACTGGAAACTGATAGCTGAACCATGGTTGGTTGTTTTCAACTCCGTTTTGATGTCCACTCATCTTAATATCTATAAGTTGATTTATTAGTATTAAGGATTTTGTTCTTGGATGGATATACACGTTTTGGATCTCATTTCATTCATAAATCCATATCTTTCTATTACTGTATGGATGCCTATATATTTTCTTGAGTGAAAATTTCGTCAATTATCAGCTCTTTGCAGTTTGGATGAGGGGGCTTACATCAATGAAATATAAAGACTAAAGAAGCTCTTTTCCCTAACAAAGGTTGATTCAAAGCATTCATTTTCCCTTGTGTTGTTTATGATTTGCACAAGAGCATGACTTTTACTCTGTTTATTGGGTTTATAGCCTATTCTTATATTCTTATTGTTGTTGTTATTATTATTATTATTATCATCATCATCATCATCATCATCATCATTAGCAGCTTGAAATCGGTAGACTTGACTTGTAAGTATAGACTAGGGAACACACTACATGGTTTATTTGCTTTACTTAATGAGAAATTTCTGTTGTCAGTTTGTTTGTATGATGTTGATATAGAGATTATCCTTTTGTTCTTCTGTAAAACTATGAAGTGCAAAGTTTTGATGTTATAAAAAAATATATTGGATGACTTTAATTATAATCTTTGTAGCATTAAGGTGGTACTATATGAAGCTCTAGACAGAAGTTTCCATTGCAGCTGTGCATTTTACAGCAAAAAGTACTTTCTTGGACTAAAATTTGAAGTATCCTTGAAAACTGAAGTCATTACCAATTTTAGTTTTCTAATATTAGCAAAATTGCCATCCCGAAATTCTGGTTATATGTGGTATATTTCTTGCTTGCCATGTTTGTTGAGCATCTTACCAGCAGCTACCTGATCTTTTAAAAGTTGATATCTTCACTAGTTGTCAAGGTTATGGGCTCAAAACCAATGCTAGTTTGTACAGAGCAGAAATTGTAGGCCCTATGCTTCCTCAAGAAATTCAAGAGAGGCTCAGTCACAAGAGTAAGAGTATTTTAAGAGACATTCTGCAGCTTTGATTTAGAATTTCATCATCAGTTGCGTCAGCATCGCTTAATAATTATCCAATGTGCAAATGTGGGAAGCAAGTTGTACTTAGAATCTCAGATACTCCAAGAAATCCGGGGCGAGCATTCTTTGGGTGTCCATTGTACAACATAGAGGTAGACGCAATTAATAGTATTTGATTGTTTATGTTTACATATGAATGTTTTATTCAAAATTTTGACAGCAAACATACTTGATTAATTATGTATAATCAGGGGTTACCACACTGCAAATATTTCAAGTGGGCAGATAGTAGTGAATATAAAGAGAAAGCCCTTGTAAAGAGAGAAGTAGAAGTATTAAGGAAAGAAGAAGAACTTCAAAAGAGAGAAGAAGAGATTCAGAATAGGGAGTTGGCACTCCACAACGATCAAACCTAGCTTCACAGTCAAGATACCGACATGTGACATGCATGCACACTATTGCGTGTGTATTGGCTAATATCCATAGTTAGTTACTTGTATTTGATACGCTCAAAATGATGACGACTTTGTATTTGTATTTTATATAAACTTAGTATTTGTAAGTCGAGACTTTAAAATTATGTATTTCAGACATTATTGTGAATTGTATTTGATCTTCAATCCCGAGACTTTAAGTTGCTTTAACGTGCCACTGGTTATTAACAAAGTATGAATCAGCGTGAAAATAACTTACTAGTTTGATCATTTTGTTAGAATATTTGACAGGACTAAATTACAGGTTTATTGATTTACTTTTTCTTTTCACCTGGACATTTTCAAATAACTTACCAGCCTGATCATTTTCAAATAACTGCTTACCAAGCACATTCAAAACCACATAAATAAATTGAGTACATGAATAGAAAGTCAAATTTACATAAATTTAGTACTTTGATACAAAATGTGGGCTCAAATACTAAGATACAAAACGTGAGTTTGGATACAAAACGTATATTTTCACCACTAATACATAACATATTCTAACATACCACCACCAACACGCAAATTCCTAAATCACCCCAAACACAAATGCCACAAACCACCTCAAACACACAAATGCCAACAAATCATCACCATCAACACATAACATAATTCAATAATGGAGTCTTGCTACAAGAAACTACTTCGCTACGTTCCATCCATCTCTAGTTGTATATGTGAATATAATAGCAGACAAAATAAGACATACATTAGATAAAAAACATACAAATACAATAAAATGAATGAAAGTGGTAATTGTACACTTTCTTGTGTCCCCATCACTTGTTGTGCACTTTCTTGATCTATCATTACAGGAGTTTGTACATTTTCTTGCATTCTCATTTTCGACGGGCCAAGTTGGTTTTCATTGCTTTCCAATAGTTCGATATCCAAGCTACGCCTCTGACAACATAAAAAATAATTAGAATTCACAAATAATTAGAATTATATTATATTATCAAATACTTAAAAATGAATATCACGTAATAGTATCAATAAGTATGCTCTCACCAGTCTGCTTTTTCCCTTATCTTTTTTTTTTCGCAACCTTTGTTTTAATTTTCTTCAAGTATTCCTCCATCGTTGATATCCTCCTCTTACATGACAGTCTTCCCTAACCTCTGACAATAATGAGACTTAGCACCTTTCTAGAACTTCCTTCCATGGCTGCATTCATAATACTTACTCCAACATTAGAATCTATGATGTATGGCTTCGATGTGCAGTATATCTCATTCATCGCATACAATTTCAATATCATATTCTCAGTATGCCCATTGCATGAAACTGCATTTGTTATTACCTCATCAAAAATTTTCAATATACGTTTATACCTAACAGTTTCGAGTCTCTAATCAGCAACATCATAACTGCTAGGGATAATTGTATACTTATGTTTTATGTCTTTTCTCCACCGGTTCAATATGTATTTTTTCGGCAACTCACGGACTTTCCTAGTTCAAAAGATGACAAGAATATATCTACATATTATTCCTCGCATATCAAACAACCCGCAATTACACTTCGCCTCACACTCGGCCTCGTTAAAGTAAACAATATAAGTAATCTCCTTGATAAAATCTTCACCCTTAACTTCATCATCAACTGAGTAAGTTGCGATTACTCCATCCATTTTCTCGAAATGAAAATGACAATATATCATTCTCATTATCTCTTGTTGAACCTCCCTAAATTTTACATTTGTGTACACCTCTTGAAACTCCTTCTCAAGAGCCAAGTGTGATATGCATGGAATGATGAAGTTAAATGAATGGAAGTCAACTTGATTTTCGTTCTCAAATTTTTTCTTCAATGCATTGTCGAACTGATCAACAAACTCTTTAAGATTTGTCTTAGTATGCATGTGGTCGTCAAAGAAAGCGTTCATGCTCTCACTACGTTGAGTTGTACTCATTCCAGCCCAAAACGAGTTCTTTAAATATACCAAAACTCTCTCTATATATAAGCTTTACAACCATGCATTTTCATGCAAGTTGAATGTATCCTTAAGGTTGTTCCAAGAATTCTAAAACTTTTCGATTGTAAGGGAGTCATAGACACAAGATAGCAACTTACTTTTTAGGCCATATCTGTATTGAGTATGAGAACCAAGCTTTTCAGGGACCTTTTGCAATATGTGCCACAAACAATATCTATGCCGCGTGTTGGGAAAGACAATGGCGATCGCATTTTTCATTGCGCGATCTTGATTTGTAATTATAGTATTCGGCGCTTTTCCATCTATACAATCAAATCAAGTTTTAAATAACTATACAAATGATTCTGTATCCTCACATGAAATAAGGCCTGCACCCAAAATGATTGATTGTTTATGATGGTTTACACCCACAAAAGGTGCAAATGACATTCCATACCTATTTGTCAGGTATGTGGTATGGAATGTTACCACATCTCCAAAGTAGTTGTAGGCTCCTCTATTATGGGCATCCATCCAAAACACATTTTTCATCCTATCATCATCATCCAATTCCATGACACTGAATAAGTCATTATTCTTGTATTGCATCCTTCTAAAGTACTCAAATAATGCTTGAGCACCACCTTTACCAAGGTGCAGGTGTCATGCCTTATTAATATAGTTACAACAATCTTTTTCTCCAAATAGTACATTCTCAAACCCACCCGCCTCAATCACAAGAGCATGGAAACTCTTATTAATTCATATACTAGCCTGATCATTTGTATCCAACACCCTCCTAACAGACTCATTAACTTCTCTGTTGCATCTGAAGAACTAGGATTTTCTTGGACTGAGCACATGATTGTGTGTGTTAAATATGGATGTGACACACAGTTTCCCATCTTTTAACATCACATTCATCATTGCCTTGCAATCTGTCTTGCTTATTGGCCGTGGTTTAGAGACATTTGATGCCCTATTTCATGCCTTGCCACCACGAGCATATCCCACAGTGACATATTTCACAGTCCCATCTTTTTCCCTTTTACTCTTTTATGTCACAACTCCAAAACCATATTATTTTTCGTTACGCTTATAGTAAGTTATCAACTCATTCTCCGACTCAAAGAGCATTCCTGGGTTTGGCTCTTTAATGATATCACCCCCATCAGTAGGCTCCATATGAAGTGACTCGGAACTGCAAGCCTCTTTGGTATCAATCGTATTACCCAAAGAGCTAGTAGACTACGCTTTAAATTTTATCAAATCTAATATGGCCTCATTAATTTCTTCAACAGAGTTACTTTGCTGCACTTTAATTTCCCACAAATTAGATGGAAAGAAGTATTATATGACAATATATGTTGTGGATAATGTGAAAGATAGGATGTGAAAAATCCAACACATCACCTCACTGCCACATGGATATGGGTTAGTAGATGTCGGAGAAACAAATACTGGTAAAGTCGAACATGAGCTAATAGCGACATTAGCGCTAGTTTGTATACTAGAACTGGCAGCTTCACTAAAGCTAATACTGGTTGCGGAACTAGACATGGGAGCGGAAGTAGGCATTGCAGTGGAAGTATTCATTGTAGCAAAAGTAGAGTTCCATGAGTGTTGCTGCTGTTTAAAAAAAAAAGTTATAGGCATAAATAATTGGACCAAATATTCAAATTCAACACTAACTACAATAAATATTCCAATAAATCATCACCTGGTTGCTCCATGGATATAGGTAGGTAGTTAGGAGGAGGTCCCATCATTGGTGTGGCGAAATTATACATGGCAATGGAACTACTCAAGCAACAGTACTTGACGCGGCAGCGGAACTACTCAAGGCATTAGTACTTGAAGCGGTAGCGGAAGTAGAGTTCCATAAGTGTTGCTACAGTTTTCCATAAAAAATTTAAACATAACTAATTAGAACAAAAATTCAAGTTCAGAAAATTAAAACACACTAACTACAATAAATACTCTAACAAATTATCACCTAGTTGTTTCATGGATATGGGTAGGCAATTGGAGGAGGTCCCATCATTGGTATGACGGAACTATACAAGGTAGCGGAGCTACTTAGGCTAGTAGTACTTGACGTGGCAGCGGAAGCAGAGCTCCATGGATGTTGCTGCAGTTTTCCAAAAAAAAAATTAAAAATAAATAATTAGACCAAATATTCATATTCATAAAATAAAGAACATGTGAACTATTTTACCATCTAATGATCACCTGGTTACTCCATAGATATGGGTTGGCACTCGAAAGCACAAAAGGTGGTAATCGTGTATGAGACACTGGACCGTAGTAACTTGGCAAGTAGTTTGAAAAGCTTGGATAAACTGGTCTTGATATGTCTTAACATATAGCAACATAATGTTAATCAACCCACCCGCACAATAAAATAAACACACGCCAACTGTTGAAAGAGCTGTACAATACCTGGGTTGATGGATTGGTGATAGGAGCTGTTATACGGGATACATATTCTTTCTCTTTCTCCATCTACCTCAGCAATTAGAGTGGTTGTCAAGAATGAAAACAAGATGCACGCATCTACAGTATTATATTAATTT
Organism: Cyclocarya paliurus; assembly: GCA_029856935.1. Classification (NCBI taxonomy): domain Eukaryota; kingdom Viridiplantae; phylum Streptophyta; class Magnoliopsida; order Fagales; family Juglandaceae; genus Cyclocarya; species Cyclocarya paliurus. The sequence continues at coordinate 23,900,471 of CM056954.1, forward strand.
TGAATCTAATCAGTGAGTACCCATTCATTTGTATAAGAAAACTGTTTTTCCTTTTTTATGACAAGAAAGATATGATCTGTTTTGATTAAATTTCTTGTGTGCTTTTTTTTCCCTTAGGATCTACTTTCTAGCTACTTGAGCGTCAAAATTTACGATATAACCCAAATAATCAAACTCTCATAAAATCTAAAATTGTGTGTCATAAAAATGATACAATCTGAATAACTAAACTCTCATAAAAATACAACTGATGTTATAGAAAGATTTTATGCCAAAATTTACAACCAAAATAGACACTTAAAAAGCTATAAAATTGACAAATTATGCATGTATAACCATACAAATGCCACTTAACTAAGAACAAATAAACCAAATTCCACACAATGAAACAAATGGACATTTTTCACTACGGGTCCTGTACGTTTGCAATGAAAAATGAAGCACGTTCAATGCATAAACCCACATTTTTCATTATAGGCATTTGTATTTTACTATAGGCATCTGTGATTTTTCACTACAGGCCTCTCGTATATTAACTAAGACTCTTACCAGGTTCCTCCACGAAATGTGGGTAGTTGGGTTGCTACAAGTGATCAACGACGGAGCCACGATGCCGAGGAAGAAAACCCACAACTGAGATCTGAGAGAGAAGAAGAAATCTGAAGCTGAGAGGTATGGAATGCAGAAGAAATCTTTGAAGGCTTCTTGGATTGACCTCTATCTCAAAGTGACCTCTACTCGTTTCCTGGACTGATGCATTGCCGCTTGAATGAATGCAGTAGAAATCTCCCGCTTTTACATCTTTTCTTCCTTTTCAATGTTTTTTTTAATATAATTGCTAATGTGAAATTTTTCCATGTCAATGTCATTCCCAGGCAGGCACAGATTTGTGCCTGCTCGTAGCAATATTCAAAAATAAAAGACAAACACTAGGACGTTAACCGATGGATACCCACCGGTTAACAAGGAACCCTTTAGATTAGGGTTTACGACCATAACAACACCTCATTCCTTAGAAGACCTTGCCCACAAGGTCTAGGTAGCGCCACTTCAATTGAGTAAATTCTTCCTATGTTGCATCTTCCTCTGATGCTCCCTTATAGTGTACTAGCATCTCGAATCCAACTTAGCTCCCTTTTGGTACCAACCGCCTTCATAGTGTCTCATCAAGTTCAGGGGCCAGGGTTCCATCATGGGTTACAACTGGAAGCTTCGACATGGGTTGTACTCTTTCCTAACTTCCTCTTGAGGCATGAAACATGGAAACTAGGATAGATTAGAGAGTCAGGGGCAAAGTAAGTTCGTATGCTTCCTTCCCGATTCTGTGAAGGATCTGGAAAAGCCTGTAATATCGTTGTGCAATTTTGAGATTCCAGTGCTTAGAGACTAATATCTGTCAGTAGGGACAAACCTTAAGGTAAACCCACTTGCCCTTTTCGTATTCTCGATCCATATGCTTTAGATCTGCAAAAAATTCATCTTTGCTTGTGCTTCTTGTAGATTTTCTCAAACCAGGGTGGCTATGAAGTCATGACTCCTAAGCTCCTCATCTACTACCAACACCTTGGTGGATCTTAGTTTGTATGGAAACATTCATGCAGAGGTTGGCTGTATAGTGCCTCAAAAGGTGAGACCTTAGTAGAGGAATGCATAGAAGTGTTATATACATACTTTGCTAAAGGCAACCAACGCCCTTAATCCTTTCGTCTGTCACTAGAAAAACACCTCAGGTAACACTCGAGCACCTTGTTTATTTCTTATGTCTAACCATCCGTATGAGGATGGTATGTCAAGCTAAGTAAGATCTCTGTATCACAAATCTTGAATAATTGTTTTCAAAATTACTTGTAGAGATACGTTCACAATCACTAACAATGGTTTGTGGAAGGCCATACAGTTTAAAGACATTTTTCATGAAAACCCCACCACAGTCAAAGTCGTATATGGATGAGTGAAAGACATGAAATGAGCATATTTCCTCAATCTGTCCACCACCACCATTATTACAGTTCTTCCACCTATAAGTGGTAACCCTTCAATAAAATTCATGCTTATATCTGTCTATTTTGTAAGGAACTGGTAAAGGTTGAAGCAACCTGCTGCAATGAAAGATTTCAACCTTGTTCCTTTGGCATGTATCGCATTCATGTACAAAAGCTCAGACATCACTCCTCAATCCAGGTCAGAAAAGTTTCATTTTTATTCTATCATGTGTTTTATGTACCCCTGTGTGGCCTTTTAATTGACCATTGTGGAGCTGTTGTAGGATCTATTGCTGGAAGGTCATCAAAGATCCGAGATGAAGTCTACCTTTATAAAAGAGTAGCACATTCCGAACCTAGTAAAGATTTGGATCCAAGATTCCTTGATGGTAGTGGCAAATTAACTATTGCAACTGGGGATGTTAGGGGTAAGCTTTCTTTAATTCCTCCATCCATTGTGTTTGCATTATACTAATTGCTTGGAAGTGTAGGGTTGGTTGATTGGGTGGGTTTTCTGTGGTGGTGATTGGTTGGATTGATGGTGTGGTGTCTTCTGTGGGTTTGGTATATTCTGTTGAGTGTAGTCGTGACAGGGCATATGCAACAGTATTGATTTTTCCCGCTCTTATACTCCACTATAAAATCATAGCCTAATAGCTTAGAGACTCATTTGTACTGGGCAGGGGTCCCAATTCTCTGTTCTAATAAGTACTTCAAGGCTTGTTGATCAATGCAAACATTGAAGGATTGTCCCAACAGATAATGTCGCCACTTCCTCACTGCCATAACGAATGCAAGTAACTCTTTCTCATAAGTAGATATATTTAGATTCTTACCCTTGGTGCCTGTTGAGATACGCAATAGGTAGACCCTTTTGCATTAGAAAAACTCCCAAGCCTTCCCCTAATGCATCACACTCTACTATAAAGGGTTTAGAGAAGTCAGGTAACCTTAGAACAGGTAGGTTCACCATAGTTTCCTTGAGATTGACAAAAGCTGCTTGTGCCTTATCATTCCACAAAAAATATTTTTTCTTCAAGAGTGTTGTAAAAGGGGTTGTCAATGCTCCATATCCCTGAACAAACTTTATGTAATACCTTGTGGGGCCTAGAAACCCACTTAAGGCCTTGAGATTCCTTGGAACAAACCAGTTTTGCATGCTCGTAATCTTTTGAGGGTTAGCTTTTACTCCTTCTTGAGAAATTAGATGGCTTAAATATTTCACCTCCTTGCTACCGAATATACACTTGGATTTTTTTGCAAAAACAATTTGAGATTGCAAAGTTTGCAAAACAATAGTTAGGTGTTGTAGATGTTCCTGAAGAGTCTTACTATATAGATTAGAATATCATCAAAGAAAACTAGCACAAACTTCCTTAGATAGGGCCTAAAAATTTCATTCATCAACCTTTGAAAGGTTGATGGAGCGATGGTAAGCCCAAAGGGCATTACCAAAAACTCGTAATGACCCTTATGGGTTTAAAAAGTAGTCTTTGAAATATCGTCAGGATTCATCCTGATTTGGTGGTATTCCAAACATAAATTAAGTTTAGAAAAAATTCTCTCCATAGAATTCATCAAGCAACTCATCTATGTTAGAGATTGGGTACTTATCTTTCACAGTGTCCATGTTAAAGGTGTAACAACCCGCCAGAAATTCATAGGTGGAATTTCTATAAGCTTTAAAAATCTCATGAAAACTCCGTAAGTTTTCACGAATCCACCAATCACGTAGATTTTAGTTTATCTGCATAGTCAGTGTTACCACTCACTATGGTGCCAAAAGTGCCATTTTATTTATTTAAGGTACCTGAAGTGTCAAATGAGATATGATCTGTGCCATTAGTTTCATTTGAATAATTAGGATTTTATGGTGCAATAAACTCATTTTGATTATTTTGAGGCACTTCGAAGTTAAATTTTGACAAATGATATGCACTATTAGGTTAGTATGTTTATTTAGGATCTTTAAGTGCAAAGTTTATTTTTCACTTTTTCGGAGTAAATAGTAATCTCAATAGTAGCACTAAGTATAATGTTTTCAAAACCACAGTGTAGAATATCTAAATTAGATTAGAAAAGTTTTATTTAGATATTTGGAAAGATCTTAGCCACACTTGGTGAATAATATTGGATACTTGGCACCAAGAAGAATCATGAAATGGAAATGTGAAGGAAATCAAGGAGTGAGATCTTGCCACCTAAACAAAATACTATTCCATTCAATCATCCATTTTTGTGCCAAACCCTAAATAGGGTTTCAACCCTAGTGAAACCCTAAATATTTAGAATCCAATTGAAACTCCAAGTAGCTTGGAGGAAACCGAAACCCTAAACGATTTCTCCAAACCCCAAACTTGATTTCAAAACCCTAATGGATCCGATTTTTAGCATTGTGTTTAATCATTTGATTAAATCACTTTCAATGCTATTAATCCCTCAAATTTAAGTTATGAAATCGTTATTCAATTCTTTAAACCTTGAAAATTTTATTGGACCAAGAAAAATTAGTTTTGAGCTTGATAGCATCTCAAACCCTAACCAAACCCTCTTTAAACCCCATAATGAAGCTTATTCGGTTAAGGCCTATTAGATTTACGAATTTTGCCCACCTTGACAAAGTTTTTTGGAGAAGTTTTCACCTACTCAAAGCTGACAACCCACTGCTCAAGACAACTCTCAAATAGTCTTTGATAGGAAAGAAAAGACCACCTCACCATAACCACCTACATGACACCTCAAGGCAGCCCTTACCATGGGTAGTTTTCCCATTGTTTTGGCCAAGACTTCCATTACTCAAGTATCACTCAAGACCTCACTTCACCTTTCAGTTTGTGTAAGAAGAGTTCATACCATTTGCTAGAGAGGAACTTAAAAGCTCTCTCAGACAGTTTTCTAAGCCTTTTTTCTTTCAGGTTTTGAAGTCCTTGTAAGTATTTTATCACAATTATTCCACATAAAAGTTGTTCCTATTTAAGTCTAATTTCTGTGGGTATCTTTTTGTTTATTATAATGGTCAATTTATCGGTCCAAAATAGTTTTAACCATAGAAAGGTCATTTTAGGCGATAAACTGGATAGTATGTTGTATTTTAGAGTTTTTGACCAAACTAATGGACATATTTAGACCTAAAATTTTTATGGAGTGTTTTTAACATGTTTATATCAATTTTTTTTTTCAGGATTCATTGCATGTTATAAGATTTTGATGAAATATTTTTTTAGATCTAGAAACATAGAAACTGTGGAAGGAAAAAAAAACAATTTATGGTTTATGAAAGCTTGGATCTTTTATAGTTTAATCTTAATCCAAATACATTGATATTTTCTATGATCCTTAGCCTTTGATATACATGTTAGGATGTTTGTAAATATATGGTTTTTATGCATGTGGATACTCAGTTAAGTAAACAATGTAAGGTTCTCAGCTAGATCCATGTTTTGGTTTGATTTGGCCATGTGATTTTAAGTTTAATGCATGGATCTATTTTAGGACATATTTTAAAACCATATGATATTGTTAGTTTGTGTTTTTTATTATGGTATGTATCAGATCAAATGATTGATCAAAATCAAAGTTGAGAAAATTATGCTTTGATGAAGTATTGGAGCCGAGTGCTTCAAGTTGGATTTTTGTGACTTTCAGTGATTTTTATTTGATGATTCAAAGCATTTTAGTTCTTAGGAGTGTGTTATGAACATGTTAGAAGAAAGTTTTGAATTTTTTGAGATCTTGGAGATGTTTTAAAAAGAGTCAAAACCTTGAGATTCAAGGATTTGTGTTTTAATTAAAAAGTTTGGATCTTTTTACTAATTTTTTTTTTTTTTTATGTGAAGTGTATTTTTGTTGGTTGTATTAAGCATACTTCTATGTATAGGATATGATGATATATGTTGCAATATTTTGGTTTAAGTATGAGTGTTGAAATTGAATAAAATTGCAACAAAAATCAAAGAGAAAAGGCCTAAGGGTGTTTCGGCCATTGTGCCTTTTTTATGGTTATCATTTGTTTTAAGTCTTACTTACTTTTTCTTGTGTTTCACACTTTTTTTTCGTAAAATGTGACAATCAAGTTAGCTCCTAACTTACTATTGGATTAATATGTATATATGTGGGCAAGGGAACTATTGTTCATGTAATTCTATCACGCAACATTTATATGTTATACAATATACTTTGTCATGTAATGTTATTTGTTACTCATTATGCCATGTCACGTAATTTTGTCTGTTATATATTATGTCATGTCACGTAATATTGTTTGTTACATGTGGCAAAGCTACAACCGGCGATGATAAAGGACTGTGGTGGTAGAGAGGAAATAACGCAGAAGGAGAAAGATAGAGAAGGTATGGTGAGTTTGGGAAAGAAGAAGGGAAACAATGCCTTTTGGTCAATACGATGCGTTTTACACCTTTTTTAATTGGCGAGCTAGATTTAGTTCTCCTGGGGCCTGGGCCTCAACAAATATGACATACGAGACCACTAATTTTTATTAAAAGCTCATTGTTTTGTTCTATTAGTAATAAATAGAATATTAGTTTAGAATATGTCGTGAACTTTCATACTTGAAATATCTGTTATAGGAGCACATTCGAAGCATGAATGTGTCGTTATATTGCTTATTTCAAACATATCCTCATTACTAGTTTTTTTCTTTACACAATTTCGACTGTGGACCTATTGTTAAAAGTATAGAGTTACATTCACTAATAATTCTAAAACTTGCAACTTTAGGTGCATCCAATTATAACGAGCTCTTGGAAAAATCAAGGTCATCTGGCATGGTACGCCCCCAGACCCTACTTGAGATTTGAAGGAGACTAAAGTGTTGGGATATGTAACTCAAGACTACACATCCCCGTTCATGACAATTAACATGTAATGTACCTAACATGTTTATACCAGTATACAATAATTGCAGTAGAAAATTTTGATTAGGATATGTTTGGGAGCAAAGATGAGAAATCTCATCTCATCTCATCATTATATCTTTTTCAAATCCCCATACAAAATATAATAAACAATTCAACTTTTTCAAATTCTAATTTAACTTTTTCAAATCCCAAAACAATAATAATATTAAAAAATAAAATTTTAAACTTTCATCTTAATACTATTCACAAAATTTTTAAAAATTCACATCTTATCTCATCTATCAAATATAACCTAAGTAAAGATTAGAGCAATAAATGCCAAGTACTAATGTAAATTAACTAAGAAATCTCAAAAGCACTCGTTCTAAATCTCCAAATACAAAGAAAGGTTTAAACCATAACGTTCAAAGATGCCAAGTTCACAAAATGTAATGAATTTTACGTTGCCACACTAAAGGATTATATTTGGCTTTGTCCTTATCGATAATTTTCGAAAAATCTTAGCAAGTTACTCAATAACATACAAAAAGATAATGTAAGCATGCAGAAGCAAACCATGAGAATGAATGCATGAACATGTACTTGGCCCAAAAACTTGTTTCTACTCATTTTTCAAAATTATTGGCCGTGTATCCATGTAATAGAGTTGCAATTTAAACATATACAATATGGGTGGACACCTCACGACTCCCCTACGCACTGTGGGCTCCCTATTTGTTACCGCATCACATAACTGACCCTCTTGTCCAGGTGTGAGTACGTTAGTGTTCTTATAATACTACAATTCACACTTTGTCTTCATCGTATTTTCAATGTGTTGCACCCACTAGCACTAAATGCCACTTTGCTCCAAAATATTTTAAAAATGACCTATTTGAAGTCCATTGACTGTACTTCATCAATCCAGAGGTTATCACTTCAATTTAAGTACTCCAAATTGGATATAGGAGTTCCACTAGGATATTACCTCATCCTAGCATTTGGGGTCATGACAAAACATGTATTTTCTTTCTTTTACAAAATGCACTACCCAAAATGCATGTGACATGTGCTTGTTTTCTTCCATGTAAGACCCGAATATGTATGTCATGAATCGTGTGACTTTAACAAAGTCATATTCTCATGCCGTATATCAAAGTGCATCACTTTTAAGGCTTGAAAGAATTAGAACATGTGATATACATGTAACAAAACAAGGGATAGGAGCTCAATCAAACATACATCAAAATCCGATTTTAGACATGTTGGTTGAGAACAACGAACAATATTTGAACATGACAATAACATGCATGGTAGAAACATAGCATACATCAAGCAACAATTCCATAATCCAATTTGATCGACAACATGCAAAGTTTACACGCTATATATGAACATTATCCAAAAGTAGGTTAGAAGCTAACTTACAAATATTCGAAGCAAAGAAATACCAACGATCAAGCAAGCTGAAAATGTATTGTTTAAATCATTAGACTTATTGAAACCAATGAAACTCTAATCTGAGAATGTGCGTGTGTGGTGTGCTAGGGTTTACTCTATTTGGTTTTAGGGTTCTAATCTCACTCCTTGCGACCTTTTATGAGCTCGAGCCTTAAGGGAATAACCCTAAGCCGAATGGTGGTTGTGCCTCCTTCAAAGATTCGGTCTTTGCAATTCTAGTGGTTGCTAATACACGTGATGTGTACGTGTGTGTGAGGAGTGTATGTTGTGCATGTGTTCAGCCATCCTTATGGCCGAAATATCATAAGAAGGAAATCCCCACTTTGAAACCCTAATGGTGACTGGGTCTCTCAACCTTCAGAATGTTCCTTTCACTCTTTTTCTTGGCTAGTGGGGTTTGGATTCTCTTAAAGAAAACCCTAGTTTCCCATGCTTTAACAAAACTCACCAAGATGGAATCCAACACTCTTGCTTCTCCCCATGACTCATGTATGGTATTCAAACCGAGCTCATTCTCACTCAAGAAAACCCTTGTGAATGTGTGTGTTTAGGAAAAGTGAGTGTAGTAGAAGGCTTACTGGTTCATACCATGAGGTTCTCTCCAACGTGGGGTTCCTTGCTCTTCTTCCCAAGCCGTGCGTGGAGTGTGTTTGGATGGAAGGAAAGAATGGTGGTTGGTTTTCTCCTAAGGTGGATGTGGTTGAGAGAGAATGCGAATGTGAGAAATTTGAAAAAATGGCAAAGTGACCTTTTGGGGTCTCTTTGGGGGGTGATGGGCGCTAGCCCCCTTAAAGAACCCATTAAATACTTCCTCATTTCCCACACCAACTCTTTCTCTCTCTTCATTGTTTCTGACATTAGAAACCCAAGACTCTTAGTGCATGGACGCCATGTGACACAAAGCTTCTTGCCTTAGCTGAAATCCCCCTCTTTCCCTCTCCATCATTGCATTTCTTTGAGAAATTCAAAAGACTCTCTTGCATGAGTTACAAGTGGCATGTCCGAAACCCTAAATGGCCTTGCCATTCCCTTTTGTGGTTTAGGTTCAATGAACCCATTCTAGGGAAAAAAGGGGCGTGTAGGTCTATTATGGCTGAAACCCTAAGTGTGTCTCCTCAATACTAGAGCCTTCTTATTCCTAGGCGTGTGCATGGTTGCCATTTGGCATATGCATGTGTGTGTGTGTGTGTTTGCCCTAGCTGATCTTCTATCTTGTCCTCATCCCACTAAGATTTTCTTCTAGAAGCCTTGAAAGGTGCATGTGTCTCTTCCCTAAGCCTCTCTTCATCTTCCTCATGATTTCATTCTTCTAGAAACTCCAATACCTAGTGCATGTGTGACAAATGGCAAAATGATGGTTAGATCTCATGGATAGAATCTCCTAGAGGCTTGTTTTTTAGATTTTGGTGTACCCCATACACCTCTTGACCTCCCTCATCATTACAAGATTCTTCTAGGTACTCATGCATAAATGCTTAGTGGGTGGCGTGCTGCTCTTAGGAAACCGAATCATCTTCTCTCTCTCCCTCTTTTTCCAACTTCAAGTTTAGATTCATTGAATCTTATATGTGAGCTTGCTTGTTAGCCACGTGGCATGTTGGTGGGTAAGATAGGCGTGTGCCCTAAGTGTGCCAAGCCTTTTGCCTTCCTCCATCACTTTGGTTTCTTCTAGAAGTCTTCTAGCATGCTTGTCAAGTGGCATGCTATGTGCCAAACCGAGATGCCCCTTTCCTACGTTATAAATGATTGAGTTTAGGGAACTTAAAGGTCATTGTCTCCTTCTTGGCACCTCACTCCATTATTAAAACTCTAATTAGGGTTTCAAGACCCTGAACCATCAAGTGGCCGAATGCCACTTAGCCATTTGGGCCTCTTTTGTGGGCTTGGGCACTTAATGCACTGGCAATAGGATGGGGCCCGTGTCTCTCATTGAATGCTCACCTCACCAATCCTATTCGGCCCATTTCTAATTGGGCTAAGGCTAAAAGTAATGAAAGTAATAAGCGAAAACTTGGCTAAGCCCAGATCATCACATGGTACCTCTATCTTTCCCTTAAACTATTTTATAGATTCCGAAAATCCTTTAGTTTGCGGTACTAAATTTTCAATTCTTCATTTAAAAAATGGTTAAAACAAGCATTACTTTAGAGTAATCTTGCAGGGATGTTTCATTACTTTCTTAATAGTATTTCCAAGATTCATTTTATAAAAAAAATCTTAACATCAAGAACCGAAGACAAATAATTGTCGCAAAAAAAGAAAAGAAAAAATAAACAAAACATCAAGGGCAATAAACTCAAGCTTTGTAATATTTGACATGATCTGATGCAAATATATTATGTATTGAATGAATAAGAAGTATTTAAAATCAAACTAAGATATATAAGATAAGAATATTCATGGCTATGGTGCACTAATATTATACACTATACAATATCATATAGATCATATAGCAAGAGAACTGAGAGGTTGCAATATATAAAATTAGCTTTTATGGAACTCAATATTTTCCACCTTAATATCTTGTGTTATAAATGATCCGTGATACATCTTTTTATAGGCTTGAGAGGATAAAAAATATAAAATAGTGATATATTTAATGAATTTAAAAATTCTAAAAATTAATATTTAAATGAAAATTATATGAGGACTATTTTCTTTACCAAATTAATTATAAATTTAGAACAAACCCAACATAATTTCAAGACTCAAGAGTCGTATAGAACGAGTGTATAAATACATTGGATAATATCTGGTTTCAATCAAAGCGTACAAAACAGTGTAAAAATACATTGTATAATTTAAAAATACATTGTACAAAACCAGATGGCAGATATTATCATTATCAAAAAAAAAAAAAAAATGAAGAAGAAGAAAGCGTACAAAACATATGTATTCAGACCATTTGCACTTTGCAGGCCTTTCAGTTTCCGGTCCTGATGTTATCGTAAGGCTCATCCCCATCTCTAATCTCCAGACCTTGTCCAAACTATCTGTGACGGTCTGTCCTCTGTCTCCGTCTCTCTAACCATTCCGAGTCTTCTGTTACTTACATTCCGGGAAAACCTTGAAATTGGCTTGGGAATCTTGCACTTTCTCTGAAATGCTTCTCCAAACTCAATCTCTGACAACCCATTTTGCTCTATCACTCACTCCCTTAAAACCCATAATCAACACCCAATTCACTCCTCCGAAGCCAAAGTCATTTCAATCTCCGTTTCGGATTGTAAAATGCGCTCTTTCAGTTATATCGGAGCCGTCACATAGGGAATTCGGGAGCGATAAGCCGTTCCCGGCTGAGGTTTCAAGGACAATTATGGAGTTGGCATCTGTGGGCACCCTTTCAACGTTAAACCAAGAGGGTTGGCCTTTGGGTATTGGCGTTCGCTACGCTGTTGACCCAGAAGGGACTCCGGTTTTATGTTTGAATACCTCTATTAGGCAATTTTCTATGGACGGGAGGTCTAGTCTCCATGTTCAGGTGTTTCTTTAGTTCTCTCTCTTTCTCTCCCTCCCTCTCTCTCTGTGTCAATGGTTGACTGGGAGGTCTGTTTACTCATATGCACTTAAATTTAACTAATATGATTATATTGTGCATTTCTTTGAGGCAGTTAGAGCAGTGTGGATTGAAGACGACTCAGTGCACAATTCAAGGCAGCCTTGGAAAACCAGAGGACAAGATGGTCTTGAAGGTATGATTTTGCGCCATTTGGTTAAATTTCTGAAACCGACTTAAGTTTTAATAGTTATTGCACTATTATTATTGTGGGCTGAATTGTTCGCTTGGTATTTAAAAGCTGTGAACTTAGGCTGTGTTTGGATGTTGAACTGAGTTGAGTTGAGATGATAAAATATTGTTAGAATATTATTTTTTAATATTATTATTATTTTAGAATTTGAAAAAGTTGAATTGTTTATTATATTTTGTATTGGGATTTGAAAAAGTTGTAATGATGAGTTGAGTTGAGTTGTATTGAGGATCCAAACATAGCCTTAATCTCCGTCAAGCTGTGATACTTAATATTTAACTTGCACGAGTTTAAAGTGATCAAATCTTGGTTTGTTTCAAGGGTTTTATAAAACCTTTCTGGCGACTATCTGTTAATGAGATACCAGATTGTTTGGACTCCTAGTAAAGGAAACTTCTCTGTACACTCTTTCTATGAGGTCCATACTACTCTGGTTAGTAGCCACTTTCCTCGGAAGAGCATTTGGAGGAGTAAAGCGCCTAAGGCTATTTTTTTTGTTTGGACTGCATCCTTAGGGAAGATCCTAACCATTGACAAACTAAGAAAACGTGGGTTTATCCTTATTGATGGGTTCATCCTCACCCGCAACATCCTCAAAACCTTCTTCACCTGGGGTGGAAAAACATTTAAAACAATTAAAATGAGTCGAATACTCAATAAGAACCATATCATGTAGTAAATATAATATAAACATAAGGTTTTCATTTAACATCAACATTCTTAAGAAAACTTCCCTTTAAGCATACATAAAGCATTAATCTTAAATCATTAAGAAACATTCTTTTACCTCAACCTCAAAGTGTAAGGATTTATTTCCTTAACCTCTATCATTAATCATTCATTACCTTAACCTCATCTTTTGTGGCCGTTTACACACAATTAACCCTTGTGTGTTAGGGTTGGCAACCCTTGCGATCAATGGTTCTAGCCTTTTTTGATAAGTAATCAATGGTTCTAGCCTTAGCTAGCGAAATAGAACTGAACCTCAGGAATGGGTCATTCCGATGTTGCTCTCTGTCCCAACCTCATCGTACCATCATCATCCTCAGATGGCCATTCATTAACCTCAACAAACACATGCAAACATTCTTTCTCTGTTTCTTACATTAACCTTGCCTTACCTTTCATTCTTTTAAAATAAACAATCATGCAATATGGCATTCAGTCACACAACAGTCATGCAATTCTAACTTCAAAAAGCATCTATCATCATACCTTGGGGTTCATAAAAAGCGGCTATCAATGAAGGTTTCATACATATATACTTTTGAAAACATTTACTACATACATACATTTGAAAAAAACTTTATAGTTTACCATACAATTTAAGCTAATCGTGTGTTTTCTCCAAACCTTTAATAGTTTAGGTAATCATGTAAACTTTTTAAATCGTTAATATTATTCATGTATGGATCTCTCAGGTTGTCTAAGTCTCGTGGCTATCATTATTCCTCGCCTACCTTGCTCGCCTATGTCTAGGTTTACTCAGTGCAATGCTTATGGTATGCTCGGTTTAGTGCTTATATCATACTCTGTTTTGGTGCTTGTGATATGCTTGGGTTAAGGCTTATGACATACTCAGATTAGGACTTATGTGACATGCTCAGATTAGGGCTTATGACATGCTCGGGTTAGGGCTTAGGACATGCTCGTATTAGGGCTTAGCCGAGCAATGCTTGCTCGGTTTAGGTTTCATGTGGCTATCGCTCTCTTTCCCATTTACATTAATATCTCATAACATGCTTAGGGTTTTAATGCATCTAATGGAGAGGGTGTTTACCTAGGGCAAACTGAGGCATACAAAGGATGGGGAAGGTGACAAAGTTAGAGTTTGTAACCCTAATTCCACTTCGCATGTGGGCAGCTTAGGAGGTACTCCAACATGCTTTGGTGGTTGGGTCATACAATGGATGTGTTTGAGGGTCATGGTGTTGTGATGGTGGTGTTGATGGTGGGTGGTGATATGCTCGGGCATGTGGTGGTTTAACCCGTGACTTGTGTGTGTGAGTGCTCGGTTATATGGTGGTTTAACCCATGATGTGTGTGTGTGGGTGTGAGGGAAAGCAAGAATACCTACCAACGGAGTGGGGTGGCGCACAGTGTGAGGAGGATAGGTTGTGGTGGCTGAATGAGTGACTTGTAGGGATGCAAGGGGCGCGGTGCAATTCTTGAGGAGCAAAATGTGTGTGTGCCAAGTTATAGGGTTCTATAAATAGGGTTTTGTGGGGTGCAAGTCCAATTGGGATAAGACTTATAGTTTTTTGCCATAGGGGAATCCGAAATAAGCTTGGGGTCTTAGGCCTTGTTCACTTTCACAAAACTCCTTATCTCATCTCATCTCATCTTATTATTACAACTTTCTCAAATTCTCACACAAAATAAAATAAACAATTCAACTTTTTTAAATCTAAAAACAAAAATAATATTAAAAAAATATATTCTGACAATATTTTATTCAATTTTCAACTTTTATTTCAACTCATCTTATCTCATTTGCAAAAACAAACGAGGCCTTAGTCATCCTGGGTTTTCAAGTAGTGCTAGGTCATCTAGGGTTTTTGGCTTAGACTAGGAGATGTGATTGCCTTAGGCATTGTGATTAGATTAGGTGTTATGATTGAATTAGAATTTGTGCTTGAACTAGGAGTTGTGTTTGATCTAGGAGTTATGCTTGAAGTAGGTATCGTCCTAGCCTAGATGGCTTACTCCCGCGGGCTCTTAATGGGCTTGGTTGTGCAAGCATAGTGCTGGGGCTTGCTCGCCCTCTCTTGGTCTTAGTGGGCTTGGGCCTAGTTGTTGGACAGTCCAGATTTTGCTTTCTAAAAATAGAAACCATAATTCTATAGTAACCCTAACTTTCCTAAACTTGAACTTAAAGGTTCGGGGTGCTTTATGTGCAAAAGGAATGGTGAATCAGTGGACCACCTTCTTCTCCATTGTAAAGTGGTAAAGGTTCTGTGGGATGAGATTTCTGATAGCCTTGGTATTGCCTAGAAGGGTGGTGGATCTATTGGCTTGTTGGAGAAGAATCCAGGGTAATCGTCAAATTGCCTTTTTTTGGAAGCTGGGGCCATTATGTCATATGTGGTGTATAATGAATGAGAGAGGATGTTCATTGGCAGGGATTGGAGATTTTTTTTTCCATATGTTGTTACTTTGGGCATCGGCTATTGTATTGGATGGGACTAATTTTCATGATTTCTATGATGTTTTTTCCAGCTCCTAGCTTGTAATTAGGTGTTTGCTCTTTTATACTCAGTGTACTTGGGCTATGCCTAATTATGTGGATAAATAAATTTTCTTACTTATAAAAAAAAGTAATTGGATGATAGGTAGAGTGTCAGGATTCTTACTTATAAGCTGTTGTTCCTAGTTAGTTATATAGGGTTTTCAATGTACTCTTCAATTTGTCAAAGCAGTTAATTGGCAAAAACATTTAAGATTTTCTTTTTTTATTGTAGCAGTTATAGGGTCTAAGTTGAGTCGTCACAGTGCTTCCTTTGAATGAAAAATACCAGCAATAAGAAGTTTTGGGTGAGCTCTCATAATCATCTTAATTGGCTTGTCATATGGATTCATACAAAAGTCGAATAAGGATAAATAAATACATGTTTTTTTTTTATCTGTAACAATATTTTTTAAATACGTGTAATGCTTTAATCAAACTTTTATTGAGAGGTTGCTGTCTATTTTACAGAAACTGCATTCATTATGGAAAAATAGGTTTGGAGAAGAAGTTGATGATGACCTTATGTATGTTGTTCGTGTGGAAAGGGTACTTCAAATAGATGACTTGAAAGAGGTAACTTTTTATTTTGAGTGCTCATGTTTTGACTCTATGTATCTATTGCACTTATTATTTATCAAAAAAAAAAAAAAAATTCTATTGCAGTTATCTTTTTTCTGTAGCCTGCTAAGCTGTATAATTATCTTAAAGTTTGTACTTTGTTTTGAAACAAAAAAAAGATTGTTATGAAAGTAAATTTGGTGTCTGAAACCATTCCAGGCTGGTGTATGGGTCACTTCATCAGATTATAGAGATGCACATCCTGATCCTCTTCGGGACTTTGCAGAAAAGCTAGTGAATGAGATAAACACCAATAACATTGAAGATATCATTCGCTTTTGCAACATATATGTTGATTTTGACCAGGTTTGCATGCAACATGATATTTGCAACCTTTACTATAACCTTATGTTTGTTAGAAACTCAAACTGTGTTACCTAACTTTCTAGATGGAAAAAAATAGTGTTTAGTTGCATTTGGAAACTTTGACTTTGTGGACTGAAACGAATAATATAAGATTTAAACTACCCATGTACAGAGAGCTCTTATTGTTTTGATAATATGAATCAGACTATTGCAACCAAATGGGCCATTCCAATTCTTTGATGCCTAAATAATTACTTGAGTAGATGTTCTAACTACCATATGTTGTTTTGCATTTTGCAGATTACATTTTGCTTGATGTGTTAGTCATTTCATTTCTGCACATATTATTTCAGAAAATTATGGCCGTATAGGATTTTATTTTATTTTTCATTGTCAAAGAGGAATTTTATTGATGAGCGAAATAGGCATAACCCAAGTACTCGGGACATATACAAGAGCAACACATGCATGATTGTCTAGAGATAGAAGAAAGTCGTGAATATTCATGCTGTTAAATTTTATTACAATTGACCAATAGAATGAAGTATTAAGAAAAAACATTCGAAGCTTGTCCATTGTCCGTTTGCGATCCTCAAAGCTCTTTCCATTCCTCTCCCTCCATATACACCACCATAGTCAACTCAAGATCATCTTCCAGATTGCCGCAATTTGAGAATTACCTTGGAGGCCTCTTTAACTTGGTAGTAAATCAACCATCTTCTCGGCATCACCCAACTTAACCCTACTCTAGCAAAGAAATTATTCTATAAGCTCATGGAAATGTCACGATGAAGTAATAAGTGGTCAATGAACTTCCCACTCTATTTGCATATACAATACCAATACATCTGAATGATTCATCATTTCCTTAGATTGTCTGAGGTGGGGATCTTCCTACAGGTTGTCCATACAAAACAGGAAGCTTTTAGGGGAGCCTTAATCTTGCATATTGTAACCCCCCGTTCACCCGTGGTTACGAATGAAGTCACTTTTATAAATCTCAGGGAACTGAAGTGCTACTACTGACTTTGACTTAAAAATTTTCTTATACTTAGCAACAGGTACAAAGATTCCATATAATCAATAAAATCATTCTTTATTAAAATACTGAAAATATAAAAGAGACTATGCAGAAACACTTATTAAAATTTCTAAAACTTTATTACTATCAAAATCATAACTTAAAATCTCTCTCATGATCTAGGATTTTATGTTCTCAGGTGTGACAATTGTCTTCCAAAATAAAAGGCTTTTTGCTCAGATCAACATCAACAACGCCTTGCATGGCCATGGCTGGCTTTCTTTGCCCATTTTTTCCTTAGCAATGAAGCTATCAAGTTTGACAATTTATGTCCTATTTCTCCACCATTAACTCTGGAATGAAATAGATTGGAGCCATCTATTGTTCCAGATGATCCACACTTGAGGCTGACGATGTCAGCTTTGATATCTGTTGTTATGAGTCCAAGTAAGGGATCTATTGGCGGGGGTGTTTAATTGTGATAACCCATCTTACTGAAGAAACCTTGAAAGTGCATAGAATGACAGTTTTGAAAATAACTCTTCTACGTTCCTTTTGTTAATGGGCTAAGGCTGTTTAAACAGATCTTACAGTTAAAAGATATCTGGACTCCACCAAATTATAATAGTACTTGGACTCAACATACTAAGATAAAAACAAAATCCCACTCGGATCAAAACACTTCAAAACTATTAGACTCCTATTGTGAATAGCACTCCTAACATATTAGAGCTGTAGCTCTTTGTTGAAACCAAACTTCAGACTTCTACGTGGGCAACCACTACCAAAAGCTAAAGCAACAACTTCAAAGCCTCCTAAACTTGACTCTTTACATATGGTGCCTGGAAAGAAGCTGGAATCCTACTGAATGTGATTTCCACCAACTGGACCATTTTATTTTCCCTTGGACTCTTTAATGCCATTCACAAAATGAACTCTATTGAGCCATTGCCAACACTTTCATTATTTGATTGGAAGGCTTAATTGGCCATCAGGCACAGTTGATTTCATCCTTCTGCGCCTTTTTTTTCCAATTTAAGAAATATGGTTCCCAAAACAGCTGGGGAACCAGGGCTCTGATTGCAACCAGGTTCT
This sequence comes from Cyclocarya paliurus, assembly GCA_029856935.1. Classification (NCBI taxonomy): domain Eukaryota; kingdom Viridiplantae; phylum Streptophyta; class Magnoliopsida; order Fagales; family Juglandaceae; genus Cyclocarya; species Cyclocarya paliurus. The sequence continues at coordinate 23,918,788 of CM056954.1, forward strand.
ATTTTTTTCATCGAGATTGGTGTTGAGCCTGCTGGAAAAAAAGACCAAAACCTTGTTTTGCTTTTCAGCCTCTTCTTTCTCGCTCTTCAGCCACTTCTTGTTTTGTGACAGCTTTCCTTCACGGTGATTTGGAGGAGCATATTTACAAGGAGCAGCCAGAAGGGTAGGCCTCTTCTTATTCATTCCAAAGGGCGGGGCTGCGGGCTAACAATTCAGCAAAAGGGCTTAAAAGCTCCTTTCTCAAACCTTCCCCTTTCTCTAATAATAAGCTAAGCATCAAAACCGAGCAAACCCCAATTCTCCCTCTTTGCCCGAGACCTCGCATCAGCTGATCTACGACCACCCTCATTCTTAAAGAGGCTTCCATCTTAAGAATGCTATTAATAACCTTCTGCCTCTCATGCTGCTCTAACTCCTGGTCATTCGTCCCCTTCACATGTACTGCATTCATGGTGGCAGCAGCCTCAGTCAACTCAACAACGGTTTCCTCCAACCCTTTTGAGGCTGTGGTAATAGCCTTGGCAGCACCACCACCAGCCCAGCTGCCCCTCCCCCCCTAGCCGCCTATCTACTCATGTTCGTAGCTTGATCGGAGGTCAAGAGTGTGGTCTGGTTAAAACACAGAAGTCGTCCGTATCAAGTGATTGGAAGCCATTGAACATATACAGTTATACAGTTATATCTGTTGTACTCAGCAACTTTTTACAGCTCTATCTCCTGATACAGCTCTATCTGATACTACTGACCTCATTAGTAGCATGTGCATGTGTCTGTCGGGATTCCATATCCTTGTATGTACTTTTCTGGGATTCATGTGCTTTCATGCCTATCTGGGTTTGTTTGATTTGTACTTGTATACTGACTAATATGTTGCAAAAACGTAGAAATTGCTGTTGGTGTCTCGGGATATGTTGTCCATCAATCTGTCACACTCCTAGCAAAAGGGCTCGTAATTGTATACATGGGTTAATTGTTAGTTCGGCTGCATTCAAATGTGTTTAATAAGGCCCACAGATTTAGAAATTCTGTTGTGAGTTTCTTAGGCCTATTTCACAAAAGACTTGTAGTGAGGGTATGCTGAGTTTTGAATGTGAATTTCCATTTCTTGTATCTATTTTCTTGGAAGTGTGATCGCCCTCGAAGTTGATTAAGTTGTTACATACCTGAGAATTAAGTGTTTGGATGCAAATAAAGTAAAAGAAAATGAAAAGATTGATCACCTTTGACGGTGATCACACCTCCAAGAAAATGGATACAAGAAATGGAAATTCACATTCAAAACTCAGAATACCTCCAATGCAAGACTTCTTACAGTATTTATACCTGAGATGGGCCTAACAAACTTACAACAGAATTGCTAAATCTGTGAGTCTTAAACGAATGGGAATTTATCCGAACTAACAATTAACCCATTTACACAAGGAAATATTAACCTACAAAATTTTTACAACTCTATATTAGATGAAAGGTAGTTTTTTTTTTAATTGAGATTTAATTTCAATGAAGTGGCATGCTTGCATTTGTTGATTGTGAAATGAATTGTAAAAGAGCTGTAAGAGAGTTGCAGGTGTATTGTTATCTTTTATACAATAATGAGCCCTTTTTCTAGGTGTGACAACCAAATTACTTAAATGACAGTCTGAGAGTATATGCCCAAGCTACAAGTCGCCTTCAATTATCCTTCTTACTCAAAAGGTATTTCATTCAATCTGGCAGGTGTCCGAGGCAAAGCTTATATGGGTTGATCGGTTGGGATTTGATATGCGTGTCTTTTCTCAGAAAGGTATATTTGAGGTCCGCATTCCTTTTCCAAGAGAAGTGACAGATGTGAAGGGTGTGAAGTCAACATTTAATTGTATGTCCCAATTAGCTTGGGAGGTTGAAAAAAATTTTCATGTCCCCAATTTTCAGAAGGTGAAGCATTTGAAGCAGATATTATAGAGAAGAATAACAACGGCCTTCTTGCCCTCAATGTCTCTCTCTCTCTCTCTCTCTCTCTCTCTCTGCGCGCAGAGAATAAGAATATTTGCTGGCTTTTGTTATCTTGCACGTTACGTGGATGGGTTAGCCGACCAAGTGAGCTTCTTCCAGTTATGATGAGGGCCTCGATATCAGCATCTCTACCTCCTTTTTGTTTTTGGTTTTGTTTTTTTGCCCCAAGAAACTTTGCCAATTGGGCAGGCTAATTGTTACACTTTTGGCTAGTTGGCTAAAATTAGTACAAGCGAAATGTTTCCTCCCTTTTATGGGTTTTTCCCTTCATGTAGCAGGGTCCGATTCTAATCCCTTGCTGCCATTGCAAACTTCGTGAAAGAACAACCCATCTTGGGAGTCAGTCAGCCGTTGTTAATTGTCACCCGATCTCTCATGACTAGGACAGAGTACTGACCTAGTCGGAGTTGAATTTGAATTTAGCTTTTTCCAACTCTCAACTCTGATTCAGTTAAGAGTCTGATACCGACTTTTGACTCCACATTTGACAAGTGAAAAATTCGATCTGAATCTGTTAAAACAAAGCGGAGTCGGATTGGATGTCAGATTTGGGTCGCTAAATTGGGTCAAAATGTTTTGGGCGTTTTTTTCAGCGCCTTATGTTTTAAACTATTATCCAATCATTTTTTAACCCTAATTTTTGGGCTGAAACGATAGGATTTGTAAAAAGTCCACATTTTGGGCTGAAGTGTTGAACAAGTCTTAAATATTTAAAACTTAAATATATTAAGTTCTGGTTTGGATATAAAAATTCTTCCAACTCATTTTATCTAATCATTATAAATTTTTAAATCTCTAAACAAAATATAATAAATAATTTAATTTTTTCAAATTCTAAAATAAAAATAATATTAAAAAATAATATTTTATTCAATTTTCATCTCAACTCATTATCTAAACCTCTCCTAAAAGTCCCGCATTTGGCTCATGCAATGGGCTCTATATAAAACCCATCTTTTGGGCATAAGTCTAAGCAAGATAATGAATAATGATAAATTTTGCAAAAACATGATTTAGAACATTTTTTGGGGGCAATTAAACAGAACAATCTGAAAATAAGTACTTTTACTATCTTTACTAAAATATAAACTAAATAAGTAGGATTAAAAATACAAATCACCTATCAAATTTTAAAGTAAAAATTGAAAATAAACTAAAGGCTTCAATTATTAAAGAAAATACTAAAATACTTGACAAAAGTATGCGAACAAGCAAAAAGACCACCACCTAGGCATTCAATAAATAACAAAAAAGAAAAAGAAAAAACCATTACATGAACAAAACGAAACAGTTCATCCCCAAACTAGATCATCATCTAGGCATTCAATACATAAAAAAGCAAAAGTTTAAGAAATATACATAATTTCCAGCAAGAACTAAAGGACTAAAGCAACACAACTACAAACACATTGCCACACAACTCCAACCTACTTACTGTGACGCCCCCAAATTTCGCTTGGGATTGAACGGACCTTTGAAGCGTCGAGACATGCAACACAAGGTTACGTATCTCCGTTCATGACATATAAGATGCAATGTTCTTAACATACATCTAGCATTATGCAATATTCGCAGCGGATAATTTTTTTCTTTAGCAATACTATGCACCAAATTCAAATATCCCAAAATGCTTAAAATATATTTCATACATAAAGGCATACTAAACATCAGAGATCACAATACTAGTCCAAAATGATTGTGATCAAATGAGTACTGAAGATGTAACTTCATAGTACATATAGTAATTTTAAGTTAACTACTATATTAACCTTGAAGCCGCACTGTCGCTTAATCGACCGTGTCCAGTTGGCTGTTTCCCAGTTCTTCTTTAGATCCTATAACAAAATCTACCATTCGGGGTGAATGGTAGTTGGGACTACCATAGTGAGATTTGATTACAAATCTCAGCAAGTTAACATAAAACATACACACAGGTTAATAATGCATGCATGACAGTAAAAACATAAGTACATAATCAAAATCGTAAGTAATCATAGCATATGGCATAACTTAAACTTGAAACATAACATGAACATGAATGAACTGAACTTGACTTACTTGTCATAGACTTGATCTGACTTGACTTAACGTGACATGAACTTGAAACATAACATTGTCATAGATTTGATCTTACTTGACTTAACTTGACATAAACTTGAAACATAACATGAACATGAGCTTGAGCATAACATGAGTTTGAATTCTTTTTCATTTAACTTGATTAACGTAACATGTGGTGGCCGAAACCCTAGGGTTACAAAGGTAAATTTCATGTGATATTTCTTCTAGAATCTTTCCTTCTCCGATACATGAATGACAAATAGCACAAAGTCTGAAAATTCTCTAGAGAGGGCGTGTGGCTTAGGATCCGAAAGTCTCTTGGTGTTCTGATGAAATCCTTAGGAAAAAAAATAAGCTATTTAGTCTTCCCATGCGCCACTTCCCTATGCAAGACCTCTTGGAACTATCTACACTTGACAAGTGGCGAGTGATGGGGTTCTTGGTGAGTGTGGGCCTGTTGGCCCTAGTGGCTCTTGGCCTCTCCTAGGTGAATATCATGATTTCCCTTCTAGAAACCTTTATGCATGAGTGACATGTGACAAATTCAATGGCTTGTCACTAGAGTAGGCATGCAAGCCCTTTGGGTTCCCAAGACCCAAAGCTTCTCTCCCCTTAGCCCACTATCACGTCCAGATTCATGGACTACGCATGCGCGACAAGTGACACAAGTCACATGGTGTGGAGCGTGTCCTATGGTCCTTTGGGGCTTTTTGGGCTTAAGCCCACCTAATTGGCCGAAATCCAAGGGCTTAAGTGGCCCTTCTCTTGGGCTTTGGTTGCCTAATCTTGAGGCCTAAGGTCTTAATCATTCTATGTCTAATTCATAACTCTTAATAAATAAAAACTTAGGCAACAAAAAATACAGATAAAAAGTCTACATAAGTTTGGGTTATCACATTTTCACTACCATTCCCCCTGAAATGATAGAAGTTTTGACAGAATTGAGAGATAGTGATGGAGAACGCCATCGGGAGGATTCCCCAGAGGATAAGGAGGAATTTAGGGATGAGACCCTAATAAGGACATGAGCAGGGTAGCATCTGGTTCCCATCTCACTAGGGAGGATCGTCTTGAAGAAGCAGTTATCCTCATAACAAGATTATAGGATCGAGTGAAAGAAATTCATAAGATTTTGACCCCAAAGGACGAGTCAACTTGGAAAGTGGAATGACATATATTACTATGTTTTGATACATTATAATGGTACTTTTGGAAATAGGGTTTTTGGTTTAAAACCCTCATTTTGCATTTGGGAGATCTTTGAACAATTATTTTGGAATATATAGATGTTTTACTTTGGTAACAAATTTAATTGCTCAAACTTTATTTAGAAATGAACTTTTTGTGCTGCGATTATTGCATATTGCTAGAAATATGCTAGGTGCATTGTATGTTAACTTTCATGAGTTAGGGGTACATAACCTTGAGTTATATATCCCGATGCTTTAGTCTTCATCAAATCCCAAGTAGGGTTTGGGGGCATCACACACGCGCGCGCGCGTGCACACACACACACACACACACATATATATATATATATATATATATATATATATATATATATATATGCTTGGAGTTTAGTTTATGTATATCTATTACTTGATAAACTAATGCATATTCTCAGGGAGAGTGTCATCATAAAAAAAGGGAGAGATTGTTGAACCGAAAGTTTCAAGTACCGTATAACTCTATTTCTATCTATAGATTTTGATGATACCAAATGAGCTCAAGCATAAAGGAGTCTCAAATTGCCCACATAATGAAGTCTTGAAGATCAATGACATTAACAAATCAAGCATGAACAAGAAAGGAAACAATCTTACAAATGAAGCTCTAAGAGTATTTTTGTATATTTCTTTCAAAACTCCAAAAAGGTTAAGAGTCAAAAATATTTTTAATATATTCATGAAAAATCATTTTGCATTTTTTTACATATGTATGACATAATTAAAAGTTTGAAATTTAAAAATTTAAAAATGATTGATTGTCATTTTTTAATATGTGCATAATACAATTAAAAGGTTGAAACTTGAAAGATGATTGACTGTCATTTTTCAACATGCACATGATGTGATTAAAAGTTTAAAACTTGAAATTTGAAAAATGATTGATTGAGATTTTTCATATGTGCATGATATCTTTGGAAGTTTAAAATTTGAAAGATGATTTATTGTTATTTTTCATATGTGCATTATATGTTTGAAAGTTTGAAATTTGAAAATGAAGTCTCATATGTCTATAAATAGCTCATTTGAGATCTTCAAAATCACACATCAACTACAAGCTTTATAATATCCATTAATCAAAAGCTTTCAATCTTTCTTTTCTAATTTTGAGCCTTAATACTTGTTCATTTTAAGGAAGATATAGTTTGCACTGTAAATTTTACTCATTGAGGAGTGTACTCTAATAACCTAGCCATTATTAGCTCTTGTGTAAATACAAAAGTGGTGTGTGTAACCCTTATGAGTGTAGTAGGAGTTCTACAGGAAGGATAGTTGAATCACCACTTGGAAGTTGCTTATAAGTGTAGAAGGTGTTCTACATGAGTTCTTTGAAGTAGTGTTGCTCAAATGTATAATAGATTTTTATCTCCACTTAAAGGAGGTCAAATAGTGAATTTGAGAATCCACAAGGAGTAGCTTGAGATGAGGACATAGGCAGTAGGTTGAACCTCATTAAAATGCTGAGTTTGCATCTCTCTTATCCTTACTCTTTATATTTATTATTGCTTAGTACTTCATTCACATTTTATATTGTGTATTTGATTTATAATTGTTAATTTCTTAAAAAAATCCAATTCACCCCCCTCTTGGGTTAGTCATCCGAGCAACAAGGGGATTAGAGTTTACCCTAAAAAAGTTGATTCAATGAAAAAATGGCCTCTTCTTAAGAATGAAAAGTTGTTGAGAGGATTGTCAGACTTGAAAGGCTATTGTCGAAAGTTTATAAAAGGGTTTGGATAGATAGCTTCTCCTTTAACTAGATTGTTGAAAAATATTTTTTCAACTGTAGCCACTAAGGCATTCCATCAACTCAAGCTTACAGTCACAAGTCCATCAGTATTAGCTCTACCATATTTTAACAAAGTCTTTGTTATTGAATGTGATGCTTGTGAGAATGGAGTAGGGGTAGTTTTGATGCAAGAGCAGCAACCTTTAGCCTTCCTCAACCAGGTTTTAAATGGTAGAACCTTACAATTCTCTTCTACATATGAGAAAGAGTTGCTTGTACTGGTGATAACAGTGAAAAATTGGAGGTCCTATTTGCTTGGTAATTCTTTTATAGTGCATACATCACAGCTTAACATTTTTGCTTGAATAGAAGGTTGGAACACTTGTTCAACAAAAATGGATATCCAAATTTCTTATATATGATTTTCGTATTGAGTACAAAAAGGGGGGTCGAAAATAAAGTTGCTGATGTTTTATCTAGAAAGGAGAATAATGAGGAATATGTCTTTTTGGCAGCTATCACATTTCCAATACCTACTTGGCTTGAGGAGTTGAAAGTTGCTTATTTGGGAGATCCGGTAGTACAACAATAGCTCAGCCTATTTCAAGAGAGTTTTTCCTTCGACACCTCTTTTACTCTCAAACATGGTATTTTGTTTTAAAAAGGGTATGATTTATATCCCTAATTGTGCTGACTTGAAGGCAAAAATTTTACATTTTGTCCATGCTAGTCCTTTTGTAGGGCATTTTGGATTCCACAAGTCATTGCAACATGCTAGAATTGACTTTTATTGGCTTGGACTGAAGGTTTGTGCAAAGAAGTTCATTCGTGAGTGTGATGTGTCAGGAGAATAAAGTGTAAAAGATTCATCCAGCTATCGTCGATTCTCCAACAAATTTGGACTAATGTCTCTATAGGTTTTTTGGAGGAATTTTCCATGTCTAGAGGTTATTTTGTCATTACGGTGGTTGTGGACAGGTTATCAAAATATGCACATTTCATGGCTCATAAACATCCTTTTACAGCATCTAAAGTGGCTTCCTATTTATGTCTAATGTTTTCAAACTTCATGGCATGCCTAAGAGTATTGTATCGAATAGAGGTTCCACCTTCACTAGCTCCTTTTGGCTAGATCTATTTAAATTACAAGGGGTTAATTTGTCTGACACCTATGCTTATCATCCTCAAAGTGATGGGAAAACTAAAGCTGTAAACAAATGTTTGGAGCATTTCTTAAGGTGTTTCTCGGGAGACAAGCCTTGACTATAGTTTGATTGGCTTGAAATGGTGGTATAACACCACTTTTCATTCTTCCACTAAAATTACCCCATATGAAGCTATTTATGGGGGGCACCTCCTACCAAATTACAGTCTTATATACCAGGATTGAGAGCTAACTAAGCAGTGGATGAGCTATTACCAATCCGAGAGCAGATAATTGCAGTATTAAAGACTAACTTGGTTGCTGCACAAGAAAAGTCGAAGCTTTAGTATGATCAACATAGAATTGACAGGGACTTTTCAATTGGTGACTAGGTTTACCTCAAACTCCAACCCTATCGACAATATTCTTTGGCAGTTCGATGCAACCTGAAGTTGTCTCTATGATTTTTTGGCCCATTTCAGATCACTCACAAGATTGGTAAGGTGGCCAACAAGCTTGATTTACCTCCATCTACCTAGCTTCACCCTGTTTTTCATGTTTCTTACTAGAAGAAGAACTTGGGTCACGATATATTTCTTCTTTCTACACTTCCACCAGTGGATCCTCAAGGTGAGCTCTTACTTGAACCAATACAGATCCTTCTGCGTTGTAGTCGAGAAGTAAACAATTGGGCATTGGTTGAGGTTTTAGTTTAGTGGCAAGGTACTAGTGTTGAGGATACTACCTGGAAACTGTATTGGTAGCTCCATGAAAAGTATCATCACCTTGAGAGTAAGGTGCTTTGAAGGGGGGTAGTATGCCATGTATTGGAGGAAGTGAAGCTTGAATACAGGGGAAGTTGAGATTGAAGTAGTTGGGAAAGGGTGAAGGATAGATCCCTGATTCTTTGTAAGAGAGTAACTGTGTCATTTGGATTCTTGTAATAAATTAAAAGGTGCGTTTCATTCCTTGTAATGGAGTAGCTGCTAAAAGGGTCAAAGGTAATAAAGAAATGGGAGGCTTTTACATCCTTATATGCTATGTCTCTCTCTCTCTCTCTCTCTTTTCTCTCTCTAATTCTTGGAGACTTTGACTATCTTGAAGTAAGTCATTCTAAGGATCCATTACACCCTGCCTCTAAACTTGCTTATCACTCCTAAAAAACTCACAAGTAAAAAAAATGTAAAAGAAAAAGAAATCGTAACCTAAATTATGAAACTCTTCGAGTTCTCCTATTTTGGTTGGTGTGGTTTTGATATTAACAAGGCTATATGGGATTTGAACATACTTGTTGGAGAATACTTTTTGATTTATTGATCCAATCAGATCCAAATCAAGTGTAGCTCAGTTCATGTTGCAAGTCAGCTTGATGTATAACTTGTCATACCTTACCTGGTTTTACATTTTGAAGAATAGTCATGCGACAATTGCATGCTTTCTATGATGAAAATGAAGGATATAGCTAAGCCCCCTTTGGTTTTGGCTTTTTTTGTACTCCAGACATTTTCTTTTAGTTTGCCTTTATATTTATTGGAATTGAGGTGCCATTGGACTTAAACAATTTGTTATAAGGGTGGTGGGGGCACTCTTTCAAGTAATTGGAAGTCTTGTCCATATAAGAGCTATTAGGGCTGTAAATGGATCAGTCTATTCGATATCCCGCTTGGTACTCGTCCGGTTAATCTCGAATTGAACTTGACTTGTGAAAAAAAAGCTCGTCCATAAAAACAGATATCTACTCGATTAGTAAATGACACATACCTAACAAAACTCGACTCGACTCAGCTAAGGCTCATTACGACCCGCTCATTTATGCTCAGTCAAATCGTTAGCTCTATTTGATTAAAACTCATTCATATTCTGAGAAATATATACATATATATATATATATATGTATTATGTAATAATATAAGCATAACACTTTTATAATTAAATATATAATATGTAACTTAACTATTTATGTCTATATATTGAATATCTTTCATAACTATATTTTATAATTTGAACAATAATTAGTCGATAATATTTAATAATTTCTTATACTAGTATGTGGGAACTATATATGAAATAGATATATGCTATCATATTATTTGTATGTATAATAATATATGTAGGCATATAATAGATTGTTATTATAGATAAATATCAACTTGTTAGATATTAATTATTTATAGATTTTTAAAATCTTATAATTCAATAGAGGTTCTACTTGTTAGTTGTACAAATTCAATATGAGAATTTTTTATTTATCTAATTTATTAATTATTGAATCTTATTCCAAACAAAAAAAAAATCGAACTCGAGCTTGGGAGTTTAACTTACCGAGTCAAGATCGAACAAAAAACAAATAAAAATATCGAGCTTAAACTCAAGTATTTTGAGTCGAGCCGAGCTCGACAAACCAAAGATTGGCTCGGCTCGGCTCGATTACAACTCTAAGAACTATCCCATTGAAAATGGGTCACCTGGCCAAGATGTTGGAAAGCATCTCCAGACAACTGTGTTAACTATTGTATCGACTATCACTATCAGCTCCTTTGCTCAAATTTGTTATATTTTCTTTTGTGGTTGGGGTTTAAGAGAGAGACTGCATACAGGTTGGGATTTGTGTGTGTGAGAGAGGAAATGACCTTTCCTTTATTCTTTGGTTGTTGAAGGAAAGAGTATGCTGGTTTATGATCTGCTGATTTTAAGAAATAAAGTTAGATCGATGTTATCATGAGTAAGTAGAGATCAATATTAGCTTAGAAAATAACTTATTGTTACATCTAAGAAAGAACTGAGCTAATCATTGCCCCACCCCTACTTAAAAAAATGCATTTTCTATAATAACTTTTTCTGATTTTTAAAGGCCAATAAATAATCTAATTTATTTATTTTTTCCCAAATTAATCCAAAAGTTAGTTTGTGATAGACGCCCTTAGTGCACAATTTATATAAGACATATTTTTCACTTATTGAAAGATCCAAAATCTCCATAGAAAATTTTTACTCATAAATAAATTAGGATCTCCCTTTCAAACTTTATTATATTTCCTACTAGAATTACGCAATATATTATACATTAATCTCACTTTAATCATATTTATGCTATGTGATGTTGCCTATTAACTATTTTATTTAAAGTTTTTCTTTTCTAAAAGTCACGTCAACACATAAAAATAAGAGTGAAATAAATGTGTGGTATGACTTATGTATGCATTATTATTATGATAATAATGCATTATCATATTAATTTATGCATTATTATGACTTATGATTTGTAACTTGAGAGTCCAAATCAACGGCATGTTTTGGTGGGCTTGTTTTTGTCAACTTGAGTGCAAAGTTACAAACAAATAAAAGGCTTTGGATTGGAAGAATATTTTATTTCGTTTCATTATTATAAATTTTTAAAATTTTTATATAAAATAAAATAAAAAATTTAATTTTTTTAAATCACAATTTAATTTTTATAAATTTTAAAATAATAATAATATTAAAAAATATATACATCTTATCTTGTTCTATTTTAATTATTTATTTTTTCCATAAACAATATACATTTTTTCATTTTTTATGATTTCACTATTGTTAACGTAAAGTTTTGTGTGGTAGAATCGGTGAAGAGCTCTTGCAATTTGCAAAACAAGAAAACGGCATAAGCTCTTCATTGATTCCGCCGAACCAAAGAGATTGATCAACAACTATCTTATTCAAATAATATATCTTCCTCATAGTTTTGAGAATTTTTTTCTTAGAGGTGTAATCAGTTACATCCAGTCGGTCCATAGGAAAATTTTTGGATTGGATCTAAAATTTTGATCCACCCTTTTTCCGGACTAAGATTAGAATAATCACTCCTATAGACCGGACTAGACTGTTAGCTATCGGTGTGGTTGGTCCAATTCAGTTCAACCCAGTATAAAATGGGTCAAACATATAAAAAGCTCAAAATCATTTCTAATGTACTTGAAAAAAATAGACAATTTTTAAATTTTTGAATATCAACTATTTCACTTTATTTGCACATTTTGTACGTGAAAATAGAAAATTAGAAAAATTATCCATATCCATCCATGAGAATTAGCAATCATTATAATAAAGTTAAAAATAAAAAATAGAGAAAATAAAATTAAAAAATACAATATCATCCAAACGTCAAATACATATAGTCAATAGTGATAAGTTAAATAAAAATTATACAATTAATTCAAGGTAATGATTACTAATCAAGCTAAACCTAAGAATTGACTCGAAATCTTATGAAACATATAAAGGGAGATGGGATACTAAATTTACAAACCAAGTTATTTTTAAGAGTAATTCTACATACAATCGTGAAATGCGTAAATATCGCATAATCGTTTTGAAAAAGAGTAAGATCCACTAGTTGCACAATTTATAATTATAAATATATTTTCTCTATTTTTAATGTAATTTTTAAATAAAATTAACGGTGTTAGATTATGAGGGATGAGTTTGGATATTTAAAGAGACTCTATTAAAACAAAATCTCTTCCTCTTTTACATATTCAAATAATACATGAAAATGAAAGGGATAAAGATTTTTTTTCTTACCCTTCTTAACCCAAATAGTTTCTATAATTTGAAGAGATATTGACTTAACATGTGAACTTACTATATTTAATATTGAAGTATATCACATGTAGTGTTTTAATGTTAAGAAATTCATAGATAATATTTGTCTCAAACATATTTAGAAAAAAAAAAAATTAAAGAAAATCTTGATCCCAATTAAAGAGACATAATTAAAAAAAGAACTCAATTCTTTTATTACAGGGCTAGTCAAATTTCCTTAAATATTGATCTGAGTTGTCGGATAACATTTTATTGAACTAAAAAATAAATGTCTTTGAGATATGCTACTAGACAATGGATATTTTGGCTCTTCCACAGCCTTAGAGCACTGATAATGAATTAGCAAAATATATGTAAAACTAAACAAATATAATAAATAATAAACAATTCAATAAACAATTCAATTTTTTTAAAATTTAAAATAAAAATAATATTAAAATAAAATTATTTTATTCTTATTTGGCCCTAACTTAACAGTACAATAGAACCATTTCCCTAGGTTTATTTTATTTTTTTATTCTTATTTCACCTAGCAATGCCATTTTAATATTTTTATTCTTATTCTGGTTATTGGATCGAAGAAAACTTGGCCCAAAAATATAGATGGAGAAAGTAGATATTGGTTGGATGGAACAAAGGTTGACAAGTTAAGATATTTAGATGAAATTTTAAATGAGTGCACTCATATAATTTTAGATATTAGAGTTATATTAAAAAAATATCATTAAAATTAAAATTTAAAATAATTTAATTAGAATGAAGGAAATAACCATATGCTCCTAAATATAAAACCATAAGAATAAATTATTATAATTAAAATAAAATATATTTTATTTAATTATAATATAATATATAATTAGTAGATCTACCAAATATGACTAAAAGAAATAATAATAAAAATATTATAAATAAGTAATATTTTATTTTTATATGTAGTTTAAATAGATGACTAAATATAAAATTAGATTTTGAATAGAATAAAAAAGAAGTAAAAAGTGTGATATTTAACTAATAAAATAATTATTTTATATAATTCTTAGAGAATTTTGGGTAAATATATATGAGAATTACTTTGATTAAAAAAGAAGGAAAAAAAAAAAAGGGAAGTAGACGACGATTTTAGGCAGGCCGTCATTTTCTCGGGAAGCTGTCGGTGGTGTAATAAGAAATTCCTAGCGGATTCAGTGCCTTCTCTCTCTCCGTGAGTAACGTGTCCTTGAACTTTCCATTCTTCCTTCCAAGAGCACAGCTCTCACTCTCTCTCTCTATCTTTCTCTCAAAAAATCTTTCTTAACCTGAATCAAATCTGAGAGAGTGAGAATGGGTGTGGACTTGAGGCAAGTGGTGGCTGCGGTTCTAACGTTGACCATGTTCGTGATGCTGGGAAACATGATCAAGCGTGACCATTTCGATTCTGTTGAAGTAAGCTCAACCGCCTCCAACTTTCTCTAACCCGATCCACTCCTATATGACTTGTTCCTGTTATATAGGTTTTTGTTTTACTTTCACTGCATCTGATCGGGTTCACATTTCGCTTTAAAGCGTATATTCCTGTTACATTGTTTTACTGTCAGATTTATGAGATGTATTTACTGGGATCATGGCGCAGACTATTTTTTTCTCTTTAAAATTAGTTCATTTTTGTGGAAGTTTGGCAGAATTATTTGCTCTGCGCCTCTGTCATTGTTTCTTTAATGGGGAAAAACAGTTAAGAGGAGGAAGAGAGAAGGAAAATGAGCTTTTCATACTTCTATATATATAAATTCTAGTAAAATTTGACAATTGGTAGGCCCACTTGACGAAAAAAAATTGCTTCCTAAAGGGTCAAGAAGTTTTCTCAATTGGTTGTGTGAGGCCCTGCTCATCTTTGTTATCTGAAATGTACTTAGCAAGAAGAGGGTTAAAAACGTATTTGATATTTCGCTTCTTCGTTTTAGGCTTATCCGGCTGTATATTTGCTGTTGCTAAAGAGTTGCAAATTCCAGTTGAATTCGTGTCAAAACTTAACCAAGTTTTCTTTGTTCTTGTGAGGAATAACTCATTTGTTTTGGTACAGGAAAAATTTCCTGGCGGAGCAAGAGATGTTGATTTGGATATGGAGGAGGGTGCTGTTTCTCTTTCTAGAAAGAGTGGGGGGCTTTGGAAGGAGGATGGGCAGCAACTGAAACAATGTTGGAATAAGCCGATTCTGGGTAAAGTTTGATTTGTTCTTAATGTGATGGTTATATTATTGTAATCCTTGACCAATATATTTCCATCTGCTTCTTTAATTTGCAGACGATGTGGAGCTGACAGACGGGTTTGTCACTTTCTCATTAACTAATGGCCCTGAGTACCATGTCTCTCAGGTATCCCCATTAACAATTCAGAGTAATTGCTTGAGTTCTGCATCGTAGCATTAGCTGGATTGTTTATGTGAGACATTTTTTTTACCAATAGCCTAAAACATGCCTTTTGATAATGTTGTTTGTCCACGTGCTATCTTTAATCATTATTAGACAATCAATTATAACCATATTAATTTTTACAATATTTACTAGTTGCAAAATTATTGTAATAACTGTAATTTCATTATTTGTACCCACTCCCATAACTCTATGTTTGTGAAGTGCTTAAAAAAAACAAAAAAACTATGTTTGTGAAAGACAAATGAGGAAAGAGGGGTCTTAATGATGCCGCCTTGCACACTGATGGAAACACAGGGAGACAATAGACCCATGGCTCAAGTTGCTCATTTCTAGTTGTGTTTGGCTTTGATGCCATTTGTAACAACCCAAGGAACGCTCAAGCCACATCTGGGCTCACAGATTAGTCAATGTTGTAATAGATAATTTTGAAATCATTATAAGGGGTTTGAACTTCTCCCTCCTTAGCAATGTGGGATCCCATTTACTACGTTCCCACAATCCATGGTATTACACATATTATAAGGATAATTAGCCTGCGTTATCTGTGAATGGGTACTAAATGGTCTGTGGTGCATCTACGAAGACCAAACTTTATAGCCACTTTAGAAGATTTGCCAACCTGCCCTGCATCACCAAAATCATTTTTTAATGATACTACCCCTGATTTGAAATCTTAAAGTGTGCTTTCATGAGTTCAAAATGTCAAATCTCAATCCTTGAATTAATTTTAATGTTCATGTTCTAGGTGATTGGTTTGGACATAACTGAAGTTGTGATTGCATTCATAAAAAAGTAGTTATTTTAGTGTTCTGAGCTTAACCAGATGCTATGACTAAGCTCCCAGTTCTATGAGCTGCTTACTTCAAGAAACCAAGTAGTAAAATGCTATTGATAATACAAAGTTTAAGATATCTTTGTTCATATTGTTATTTTGAACGGCACAGGACTTCTTCTAACTAGTTTTATGAATTCTTTTTTGATCGATAGTTTTATGAATTCTATTGTAAATGGTTCTTTTAGATTATTAAATATTGCAACTGGTTAATTACTGCATCTCATCACTTTTCTTTTTTTGATAGGTAATAAGAGATTTTATTCTAAGTAAATAGGCATAGCCCAAGTACACAGGGAGTATACATGAGAATACACCTAAATACAAGCTAAAGAAAGTAGAATTAAAAAGCGTTACAAATATTCATGTCCATCACTAGATTGTTCACCCAAAAATTTAAAGTACTGAAGAAAAAATCCCTAAATTCCCCCATTGTGCGTTCACAATCTTCGAAGCACCTCCCGTTTCTCTCCAGCCATAGACACCAGAACAAACACAAAGGAATCATCCTCCATTCAGCTTTATTACCTCCACATCCCACAGCACCTTGCCAACTAGCCAAGAAATCCACCACTGGAAAAGGCATTACCCAAGCAATGCCTACCCTTGCAAATAACTCATTCCATAAAGCAGTCACCATTTCGCAGTGAAGAAACAGGTGGTTAACTGATTTGCCATCTTTTTTACACAAGAAGCACCACTCCATCACATATAAATCCCTTTTCCTCAAATTATCAGTAGTTAAAATTTTCTCCAACAACACCAACCAGCAGAAAAATGCAACTTTTCAGGGCACTCTAGCTTTCCAAATGCATTTCCAGGGGTATGCTCTATTATCATGTCTATTTAACACCTTGTAATAGGAGTTCACTGAAAATCTTGATTTATTATCATGAACCCACTGCATCCTGTCCTCCCTGAGCAGATCAATCTTCGAATCATAAAGTTTTACAAAGAAATCACCAGCTTCACTCACTTCCCACTGCATCTCATCACTTTTTGATACTTCCATAGATTTTCTTTGAGGCATCAATATTCTCTGGACAATAAGTGTTACCATTTCCTTACCATAGGTTCTCTGTTTATGATTTTCTTTTATTTGTGAAAAATGTCCATTGGAATTCCCTGAAATTATTTTTTCATTCTGTTTTTCTATTGAAATTTTCTTTTCCTGATAGTTGGTTTGCTCGTGAGTTATAGGGGAAATGGATGCTTACGTTATTCATATATTTGTTTTTCTGCACTCATTCTTGTTTCTAAAGGCTGGCCACTATTAATAAATCTGAGTCGTTTGGTTATTCCATACATTGATTGCACAGCAACAAAAGCCATGATCCTGCCTTGCATAACTGTCATTCATAGATTTTTTTATTTAATGCATTAATCTCAAAGAACTTCTAATCCGCATCTATACGGGGGTTGCATCACCATTAGATGATCTCTAATGCCCTCCTCTATCTTTATCTTACATAATTAGATACTGGATCTGGACCTTCTTTTATGTTTAGCATGCAGACTAAATTTGTGACTGCTTATTTATCTTCTAAAATCTATGGTTAAAAATATTTGTCTCTTAGTTTCTCCAGTTCAACCCTTTTCCAATCTTTTCTTATTATTTTATTTTGAGTTAGAGTGGCAAGCTCAATCAGACCTGACTGAAGTTGGAACAAAATCAAGACTGATTTTTATCCGGATTAATTTTTCTTCCTTTAATTGTTGCTACATTGTACTTGCCTTTCAATTGGACAAGCTATACTACTAATTTTTGCAATATGAATTGGACAGGGTACATAGCTCATGACCTGTGTCTCCTAGTTGGTATTTACTGAACAGTATGGCCAACAAGACCAATTCTGCCCCACACTTCTAAAATTATTCTTGGGATCTATCCCAAGGTTCATCCTATCTTCAAATATAGAAAACATGCGATTATTATTCTTGCCTTTTCACCTTTTCTAACAGTATGAGATTCCACTGAACATTTAGGGGAAGTTTGGATAGTGAGTTGAGTTAAGATGAGATGAGATGAAAGTTGAATAAAATATTATTAAGAATATAATTTTTTAATATAATTTTTGTTTTGGGATTTGAAAGACCTGAATTGTTTATTATATTTTGTTTGAAAGTTTGGGAAAGCTGTAATGATTAGATGAGATAAGTTGAGTGTTTTTGAATACAAACAAGGCCTAACTTTTCCCCTGTGATGACTTTGAAAATGCTGCATATTAATCCCCTTCCATTCATAGAAGGAATTAAATGAGAATTCTCTTACGGCACGTGTGATATGTGGAATGACTATTTGGGAACATGAAAGCTATTATTGGGAATGGAGTTGTATTTCTTATTTAATTGTTGCACTAATTAGAACCCTGATTATGTATTTCACTGTTTAACATAGTCCAATAGGCTAGTGAATGGAATCAGATTGTACTCAAATTTCCTAGAACACCCTTATTATAAAATTCGAATTTTCATTTTTATGGACTTAATTCCTAAATTTTTTTATTTTTAAATAAATCATCATCTTAGATTTTTTTTTTTGGGGAAATACATAAGTTCCCTTAAAGTACCACTCAATTTGCAATCACCCCAAACTACCAAGCAATTGCCATGAACCACGTTTTCCCCACACTCCTAAATTTTCTAAAATATGACAAAATATCCTTATTAAATAAATAAAAAAATAAAATTATTAAAAAAATTTAAATAAAAATTAAATTTTAAAACTTAAATTAAATAAAAATTTTTAAAAACATATTTCCAGAAATTATTTCCCCTTTTTTTTTCTTTAAAAAAATAATGTTATCTTTCAAAAAAATTATTTCTCAATTTCATATTTTTACTATTAATTTTTTAAATGTTCATTTGTTAATGTTTTTATAGGTTTATTAATTTTTTTATGGCGAGGATACATTGCAATTTTTTGGTAGTTTGAATAGGGCTTGTTATGTACTTATTTTTTCTTCAATTCATGTCACACAAGAATACCCAATATACTCAAATTCGAGATTGGACTCAATTTTCATATTGCAATTATAAATAAAAACAATAGAAATTTAAAATTGTAAAACCAAACATTCGAAAAAAATTTAAAGCAAAAACTAATTTAGAGAAAAAGAGGAAAAAGTACAAATTTAAAAACAAAAATAAAAATAAAAATGAAAAAGAGACAAGGTCCCTTATGCCTACACCCAGCTCAAGGTTGTGCCGGTAGGGGGCCTCCCCTTACCTATGGTCGGGATCCACTTGCAAGGGCCAAAGACAGTAGGTCGTCAACATGATCCATCTTGTGAGGGTGGATCACACTCCACCTGTATGGGTATGCTTCTTTTTTTTTTTCCTATTTATTGGCACTAGGTGTCTGAGAACAAAATTCCGACTAATTCCGGGGATGCACAGGCTCTCGGTAAGGAGTTTCCCATAAGTGTACTTAGGGTAATTCAAAGGAAAACTCCCTCAGTCCGATGACTATTAGAAATTGTTTGCACTCAATAGGATTTGAACCTTAGACTTGGAGGGAGCATACCACCAAGATCAAGGCCTTTACCACTTGAGCCAACCCCAAGGGGTTAAAGGGAAGGCTGCTTGGTTTTAGAAGTTTTTCCATTCCAATCCAAACATCTTTTGAACTCCACAAAGAATTTTCATTTCTCAAAATTTTATATCATCTAATCCTTTGCCTCAATTTTGCTGAAAATTAAACTTTCAGGAAATCCAGTACAAAACACATCTTAAATAGTTTTTTTTTTTCCAAAACAACTTTTAATTCTAGTTGCCTATTTGTTTTTACAAAACTCAGTGCAAATAAATAATTTTTTATTAAATAGTTTTTCAGTGTACCTACCCACTTTCACAAAACCCAATGCAAAACACATCTAAAAATTTTCTTCAATGCTTATTAAAAGTTAGAGAAACTTTCATTTACCAAACATGCCCAAGGGTCCTCGCTGCCTTGCCCCTCTTTTCTATTTTGATTTTGTTTTTGGTTTTGATCTCTTAATTTTAGTTTTTTTTAAAAATTAAATTTCTTATGTTCAAAACTCTTAATTTGTTCTTATTTCTTCAATTTTTAAATTAATTAGTGTGATATTCCAACAGGAAAGGAGTGACTACCATGCAATAGTTGTTCTCAATATTAATAATGTATCTATATGAGGAGAATAGTGTTCTTCTTATCGTCAGTTAAAAGATTCAATGTCTAAAGTGCAAAATTAGATGGATTGGAAAGAGGGAGTCTCAAAGTAGTGAGCAACTTAATCAATTACTTAGATGAAAACTCTCATGTTACTTTCACTACAATATTTCTGAACAAGTTGCTGGATAATCAACCCAAGGATTTATTGATGATTGTGACTATATTTTGGATCCACATATCAAACATGGCTTGATTTGGTGTATTTGAAGTTGATGAGGACTCCATTTTTATATTCTGAAGTTGTGTGCTTATTTGCAGAATCATCTTGTTTGAATGTTATCTCTGTGTATAAATTATCTAGATCAATATCTTTGATGTTCTGAATTGCATTCTCTAATATCTTGTGATGAGTTTTGACCTAGAAATCTTCACATTTTTCAAAGCCTTTTATCTTTTTCTTATTCTCTGCCCGATTTGCATCCAGATCACTGATGCAGTTGTGGTGGCAAGATATCTTGGTGCAACTCTCGTGCTTCCTTACATTAGAGGAAGCAAACCAGGTGACGAGAGGTTAGTGTTCACAAATGCCGCTAAACGACTTGTTTCCTATTAGTTCTGCAAGTTCTGTGAAACATTTTTTCCATGATTTCTATTGTCGTTATTGTTCTTTGTATTATTGTATTATTAAACACTAATTTAATTGTGCTACTCAAAATAATATGGGCTTTGAGGGAAACTTTCTAGTATTGAAATCCTACAATCTTCTTTGTTTGTTCCATTATTTTGGGGGATCAGAGGAGGAGCGTCAGGGTATCAAGATATATGGTTTTAATAAATGAAACTAAGGGCATGTTTGGTATGCAAATTAGAACCAGGAATGGAATAGTGGAATAGCTATTCTATTTCACTGGCTGCTTTATTATTCCTAAGATAATCCACATATGAGGAGTACCTAGCCTTGTAATGCTTCAAGGGAGGCCTAAGCCACATCTAGGTTTATACTCTAAAAGGACTAGTTAATGATACAATTTGAGCTCAATTGGAACCATTATCAAGAATAAGAACTTCTCCTTCTCAAGCAATGTGAGATTCCATACACCACCCACCTTTATCACTTAGTATGAGTTATCACAATCTCCCCCACCTTAAATTCTCGACATCCTCGTCAAGCTAGTTTGTACGGCTCAAGTCCCACAATTCTGGTTGGGATAGGCTCTGATATCATTTGTTACGCTCCAAGGGAGACCCAAGCCACATCTGGGCCTATACTCCAGAAGGACTAATCAATGATACAATTTGAGCCCTATTGGAACCATTATAAAGTGCAAGAACTTCTCATTCCCAAACAATGTGGGATCGCCTACCCTTATCACTCAGTATGGGGGTATCACAACCCTCCCAAAAATGAGAGGAATAGTTATTACTCTCCTTTTGGGAACAACACATTCCACGCAAAAACAAGTTCTTTATGAATGTGGTTGCCTTACCAATGGGAACCTGGAAAAAATCATTGATATTTTAGCAGAAATTATATTTTTTACTTGGGCTGAAAATTGTGTACTAATGCCATACTTCTTCTTTTGAATTCTAAAATTAGGTTTTGGCTAATTGTTATCTGGGTATTTTTCTTTCAGGAGCTTTGGAGATATATATGATGTTGAGAAGTTTATAAAAAGTCTTGACGGGGTAGTCAGAGTGGCGAAAGATCTGCCTGCTAAAATATCAACACGAAATCTTGCTGTTGTGAAAGTCCCTAATCGGGTAACAGAAGAGTTCATTGTAGAACACGTTGAGCCAGTTTATAAGCGAAAGGGCAACATACGGCTGGCTACATACTTCCCCTCAGTGAATATGAAGAAGTCGCCCAAAAAAGGTTCCAGTGATTCAGTTGCGTGTTTGGCAATGTTTGGAACTTTGCAGTTGCAACCAGAGATTCAAGAAGTTGTTGACTCAATGATTGAGCGTCTAAGAACTTTGAGCCGAAAGACAGATGGTCAATTTATATCCGTGGACTTGAGAGTTGATATGTTGGAGAAGAAGAATTGCCATGAAAATGGTGATGCCGGGACAAGAAGTTGTTACAATGCACAAGAGGTTGCTGCTTTTTTGAGGAAGATGGGATTTGACAAGGATACCCCCGTGTATTTGA
The DNA here is from genome assembly GCA_029856935.1 of Cyclocarya paliurus. Taxonomy (NCBI): domain Eukaryota; kingdom Viridiplantae; phylum Streptophyta; class Magnoliopsida; order Fagales; family Juglandaceae; genus Cyclocarya; species Cyclocarya paliurus. The sequence goes on from CM056954.1 coordinate 23,941,045, forward strand.
CTGAATCAAGGTGGCAAAGCAGCCTTGATGCTCTAAAGGACCTCTTCCCTAAAACATATACAAAGGTGAGGGATCTCTCTTCTCTCTCTTCTGCCTCCATTCAAGACTGCTTGTTTGCGCAGTTCAGTTGTGGGTAACTGTTTAAACTTGACACTTTTTAATTAACTTGTGGTTGAAATCCTCTTAACGGGTGGAAAATATTGCAGGAAAGCATAATGCCTGCAGATAAAAGGACAAAGTTCTTAGATTCAGAAGGTTCTGAATATGAAAAGGTTATTGACTTCTATGTATGTTCTGAGAGTGATGTTTTTGTACCAGCCATCTCTGGTCTGTTCTATTCCAACGTGGCTGGTAAGAGAATTGCTGCGGGTAGGACTCAAATACTTGTTCCAGCCAATATTCGCGAGTCCTCTGCTTCTGCTTCTGGATTCATTACTCCCTATGTGTCCAAGAAGAATCACTTGGCCTATTCATGCTATTGCTAGTCTCATTGTGAAGAAACCCGAAGAAAGCGATGGGACAGATGCATTTAAGCTGTCAAAGAACCTTTTACATTAATCAACCTTTTCGAGTAGGCCGATTGACTGGTCAAAATTATTTATTGGTAATTTGGTTTGCAATACTCTTGAACAGAAGTTTATGAAATACTGTAGTTTCTTAAAATGCTTGTTTATCTTTTTTTTTTTTCTGTAATATATTTTTAATGTTAGGATAGGAAGTCTTCAAGGTGTCATTGTTGATATATTGTTGGTTTTGTCAACTAAAGACTTTTCCTTATTTCAAGATGTCATTTTGTTATTAATATTGCATGTTGATGCGTCGTTTCTTTTTTCTTTCTCGTCTTTTACCTTGGTGCATATTTTTGTTTTCATATGATACCTTTTTTTTTTTTCATATATATATATATAGAAGATGACTGTATCTTAATTTTATTATTAGTTTCATTTGTGGGGAAGAAAATTGCGGTTACAAAATGACACCTGGGGATACAAATAAACAAAAAGACAAAACCCAAGCATCAAGACATTCCCACCCCCACTACTATTTTTACCCTTTGGAATGAGCGAAACTACAACAGACTATAAATATAAGACAACCTAATAAAACGCAGGGCCCAACAAAATAAAACAAAGAAACAAGATCAAACTCTATTTAGTACGCAATGAAGGCATACCCAACTTATCCATTCAAATTAAACCCCTTAGCACCCGAGGCACTTCTTCACATCTATGCCACGCCATATCAAGACCAGCCGCACCACTCTTAGCCAGCCAATCTGCCACCTTATTTCCCTCTCTTAAAATATGCTGCACAGAACAAACCATAGCATCCATGATGAAAATGATTTCCTCCCATAACTCCTCCAAGTACCACACCCCACAGCGCCTACTCTTCCACAATGATGCCACCACCAACGAGTCCAATTCGATCTCCACAAAAACAATCCCAAGTCTTTGACAAGCCTTAAGACCCTGCAAGAGAGCTAGTAATTCCGCTTTGTTATTCGATCCAATGCCTATGGGAGAAGCAAAAGCATGTAACAATTTTCTATGATCATCTCTGATAATACCACCAACACCGGAAGAACTTGGATTTTTTAGACTTCTACCATCTGTGTTTAATTTACTCCATCCGTTTTCTGGTTTTTTCCAAGCTACAAATTTGCATTGGCGAGTTGCAGGGACCACATGCCTAAGCTATAGCAACTGAAGCACCTACATATCAAACTTAGATAATTTTGAAACCTTGTGAATATCATGACTCAACCGCCCCATCTAATGTTGAATAGAATTCTAAAAATTATTGAATGATTCAGCACGACCCTCCATACGGGCCACACATCTTCTACTCCAAAGGTGCCAAGTAAGTATCATAGGTAAAATCCCTACAAGTATCCCCACTTGAGAGCAATTGGATGCACGGTGAAATCATGTAGTTATCGTATCCTTCGAGGTTTGACCAAGGGGAAAACCAAATAATGCGCCACAAAATCGCCATACCTTAGTAGCAAAATCCCCTGCAAAGAGAACATGGTTTTGATCTTCATAATTACCCTCATTACAACAGTCACAACGAGAAACAATAGGGACACCAATTTCGACGAAGATGATCATCCACACTCAAAACCATATGCCATGCCTTCCACATTGAGATAGAGATTTTAAGAGGAATTAACTTATGCCAAAACCATGAATGCCATTTAAGACTAGAGCCCTTTATGTGAATACAGTCCCAAGCTGATTTTGTGGAAAAACATCCATTCTCATTTTTTGTCCAAATCAACACATCCGACCCCCCTTACAAATTGCTAAAGCCTCCAAAATGTCATCCACATTATCGTGCCCCACCAAACTAACCACCACTCTAATTATTCCCCTCCTTAACATGCCAAATTTTAGCTTTGCACTTGCCTATTCCAATGCTAATACTTTAACGGGAATGGTTTATGCATAGTAAATCCTTAAAACGGGTTATCTATTTTTTTTTTATTAAAAATGGTAATTCCATTTCCTGCCGTTAAAAAAAACGTGAACAACATGATATGTCACATTCATTCCAAATTGAACGCATATTTACAGTCACACAAAGTCATGTTTTACGTGTTCAAAATTGTTGTGTATAAAAGTGAAAAAAGAAAAAGAAAAGAGAAAAAGACAGGGAAAAAAGAAGAGAAAATGTCAAACTAAAGCTTTTATTTACAAAAGGATACAAAGATGGAACTTGCAGCTATCTAATCTCCATCTCTGTCCGGAGAGTGGAGGGCTATCCACATTCTTACTAGTCCCATATGGCAACCCCTCGTTAGGTTTCCATGTATCCTCTTTTCTTGTGAATTTTTAAGTTTATTTAAGAAAATTATCTTCTTCTTTTTTTAATTATCTATGGTCTATGACATTTTTCGACAAATTTTAAGACATTTGTCAAACTTATAATGGAAAAGTTATTATATTTGCGAGACGGTGTTGTGGGCATACCTTCCATACTGCTTACATCAAGTTTTTATTTACAAGATATTTAATTTTTGAACTTTTATTATAAATTAAATCATGCCAATTCAAAATTGTGGACGGTGGATCTTCTACCCTGTTTGCAAATAGAATTTTTCTATGATGGATGATAGTGCCCCTTTACTCTTTTAGATTAATATAAGATAATGTACACCTGCTCTTTTACAACTCGCTTTACAAACTAACGTGATTATGTTACTTCATTAAAAATTATCCAATTTTACTTAGCTACCCTCCTAGATGTGACTATCTTTTATAAAATTGGAATTCATTGTAGATGGAAACATAGAGATTTTTTCTAAGAATCTTATAAAACTGAGTGGCAAAATGGAATTTCATCAGGGTACGAAAGAAATTGATAAACACAACAATTTTCACAATCATATTTTAAATAAAGGCTAATTATAAAATCTGTACCTAGGTTTTCACGTTGCAAAATCGAAAAATGAACTTCAAGAAACTCGTAATGTACATTCATTAGTTTTCCATTAGAAAATTAATGACATGATTGACGCGTGACATCAGTATGCCATGTGTTAGCCTTTGATTAATTGATGTGGAGATTAATGCCACGTATCAGTCAATCAAAGATTGACAAGTGTTGGTTTCAGTTGAAATTTCTTGAAATTTTTCATGAGGATACAAACATAATTGGAAGTGGCTGCAAACTTTTCTGTTGACTTGATGAGAATGTGGCGACTGGACCTTCATATGCTTACTATGGGGCGTAGGTACTAGGCCTGTGCAAAAAACGTCTTGACCCGATCCGTCCGAGTGACCTGCATTTTTCAATCCGAACAAACACGGGTTCATCGGTTCCAAAGTTAATTACGGGTTTTATTACCAACAACCCGTCGAATCCGTCGAAACCGAAACAAAAAGCCTATCTCTCAGACTCAAAAATGAAATCATCTCAGAGACTCAAACGAAGACTCGCCTCGCCTCTCCTCGCCATTCGCCATTCGCCCGTCTCCTATCATTGCAGAGGTGCATTCTCTCTCTCTCTCTCTGTGTAAGATTTAGGTTTTTTGCTCTTGAGTAGGGCCGTGGGTCGAAGACGGAGTGGTGGGGCTGGGGATGTGTTTGGGACTTTGGGTCTGTTGCGAGATGAAGGGAGAGAACGTGGTGGGTGTTTTGGTCAGTCTCTCTAAAAACAATTATTTGGCTTTTTTTGTTTTGGACGAGCTCTTTAGGGTTTACAAAGAATTTATGTTTTCCCCCACTGTTTTCGATATGATCTTGAATGATTTACAGAGTCAGATGTTGCACTTCAGGGCCATTTTAGCTGGAAAAATCTTCTTTTAACTACAACCATCAATGCAGCAAATTTCTCACCGCCAATGAAGCCATTTCCTCTGGCTAGCGTGGTTGCTTCAGCTTGCTCAACGGAGATTGAATGTTGGAACCCTAGATCTGGGAACAGAAGACTCAAAGTTGAAGATGACGAAGTGGAGAAGGCAACTGGGCTGAGGTTGTGGGCTTTGTTGCAGTGTCTGTTGAAGGCTGGGCTGGGAAATGTGGGCTTGATTTGCTAGATGTCGGGTCATACGGGTTCGACCCGATTCAATTTCATTCGAGACGGATCGGATCGAGTTGGCGCCTTAATTGGTTCGATGTCGGGTCGGGTCGGTTGTAAACCCGGTTATTTCAGGCGGGTTGCAGGCCTAGTAGGTACCATGCTAGCTCTTGCCCAGAGCACATAGGTTCCTCCACATTATTGAGAACTTCAAATTCTTAAGGAAGCTAAGAAGTTCTCATATCAACAAGTGTAGATTGGATGTTGCTCTTGTAGGAGCACCAATTAATCAACATGTTTTGTGTTTACTTGGTTTGCATTTTTTTTTTCATTCTAAATTAATTATGTATCATTTGGGATTTTTTCCCGGCCAGGTCCAAAACCTGGGAAACCGGATTCCGGTTTCGAGTTCTGGCCTAGGTCGAAAGCTAGATTGCCAAAACCTGGACTTGCCCGATCCAGGTACGTGTTTGAAACTTGAGTTTTCGGTACCCTGGTCTTTTTTTAAAAGCATGACTCAGAATCAAAACAATCCCGTTTTAGTAACCCAAAATGGCGTTGTTTTAGTCTAAATGTTAAAATTGATCACATTCCCCCTCCAAAATCTCTCTCTCTCTCTCTCTCTCATGCCAAGACCCAAAATATAGCTTCCTCTACCTGTTTGCCAAAACCCTAGCCTTTCTCTGCCATGTGTCAAAACTCTAGTTGTTGTCTCTTACTTTGTCTTCGTCGTCGTCATTGTTGTCTCTCTCTTTCTCTCTCTCATGCTAAAACCCTAGCCTTCTGTCACTAAACCTCTGCCAAGCGAAGCTTAGTTCCTCGTGGTCGTTGTCTTCCACTTTTTTGCTGTCATCGACTCAAGGTTAGTTTTTCTCCATTTCACACACACACTCTTTCTCTTTTTTGGTGGTATTATTTCGATTTGGGTTGTGAGAAACATTGTGTTTGTAATGATTATTTATTTGTTTGATTGTCCGACATGGCACTGTCTTGTGTATTTAAGTGAGTATTGGCATGGAGAAATCTCCAAGATCCTTCTTCCATGATCAATACCTCCTTTACCATTCATGATTTACTAATTTGATTTCATTGTTCTTTTTAATCCTCTAGCTATTGAAATAGATTTATAGAAATGAAATATAATTATTTGATGGGTTGTTTTCTTTTTCTGGCAAGTGTGAAGATGGAGGATGAATAAATTTAGGAGTGTAAATCAGTCCGGTTCGGTCTAGGGGGTCCATCATATTTTCAGGACCGAACTAAACTGAACTGAACATCCATAAGGACCTCCGATCCTATCCGGCCTAATTATTTTTTATTTTTTTCTTATTTTTTTTTCAAATAAATTAATAAAAAAATTATTTAAATTACTAAATTAAAATTAAGTAAATTATTAACGTGTATGAACAATAATTGGGTTTATAGAGCAAAAACGATGTGCAAATTTGTACTATCCATGGGATTTTCCCTTTAAAAAAAAGATTCTATCTGATTTTCTTTTTGGGTTTATGGTTGAGTTTATTCACCTCATCATGATCTGAGTATGCCTATTATTTGGAAATTTTTGCATTGAGTGAATGTCACAAATGATTCCCAAATTTCAGATGGGTTTCTATTATTAATCTTTATTATTATTGCTGCTGGTTTATATGGGAGTTAGTGTTAATTAAGTATAGTTTCATTGCTATATGCCATATGTTCATATGGTGGTTTGTGATCTAAAACAGCTTCTAGGTTGTTTAATATACAAAATGTTACTGCTACAGTGACTCAATGATTATTTCTATTCATATTTCCTTTTTCAAAATGCTTATCTTGATGAGATAGCCTATCACCAAACAAAAAGGGAAACTTCTTGGACATTGCCTTTGAAAAACAGAGGTGGCAATCCATGTAAATTAATAGTTTATAGTGCAATTTAAAGAAAAGTAGTAGCGCATATGCAAATTAAATGTTTTGAGAAATTTTGACAACACAAATGTTAACATCTAAGACTCTATGATAACATCAAATAACTGAGTGTGTAATGCATGCATTCTGCAGTACAAGTTATTTTTGGATTTAATACAAATACTCTAATTTTATATTATTACTAAATTACAAATGGAACAAAATTCTGTGAGTTGTAATGTCGGTACAATCCAGGGGGTTGGTGGTTACTCCCATTTTATTCCAGTGGATGTGGAGGAGTATGGGAGTCTTCCAACCCCTTCATCCACATATACACAATAGCCTACCCGTTTCATCCACCTTTACCCAAGCAATCTAAAAAAAATACCTAGTAACCAATTGGTGGTTTGGGAACACTTTAATAAAGTGCAACCTATTGACCACGATAACCCAAAAGCTCAGTGCAACTATTGCGCTAAGTTATACAGTTGACACTATAAGAATGACATTTCATCTATGATACACCACCTCTAGTGAAGTATGATGCAGAAAAACTTAAGGTGTCAACTCCTAAGTTTTTTATTAGGTGTGAATTGCCTTTTCTGCTAATAGAGCACGCATGGTTTGTTGAGTTCGTGTCTGATTTAGAATCTCGATTTATTTTGCCATATCGAATCATTTTAAAAATGAATTGTATTAAACTGTATAACGAAGAGAAGATACAACTAAAGAAATTGCTGGATGGTCAAAGAATTTGTCTAACCATCGATACTTAGACATCGGTACAAAATATGAACTATATGCACATTACAACACATTTTATTGATTGCAACTAGAGATTGCATAAAAAAATAATAAAATTTTGCCAAATTCCCAACCATAGGGGCGAAACTATTGGGAGGGTGTTAGATTTGGGGTTGCATGATTGAGAGATTAATAAGATTTTGACCATCACAATTGATAATGTCTCTTCTAATGATATTGATGTTGATTACATGAGGAAAAGGATAAAGGATAGTGATTGTACCATATTGGGTAGTGAGTTTTTTCACATATGGTGTGCTGCCCATATATTGAATTTAATTGTAATGGACGATTTGAGAGATGTTTATGAGTTTGTAACAAGGATTAGAGATACCGTCAGATATTTGAAGTCTTCACTGTCAAGGTTTGCCAAGTTTAAGGCTTGTGCGATAAAAGAAAATATTAGTGGGAGAATGATTTGCTTGGATGTTCCTACTAGATGGAACTCCACATATTTGATGTTGAGTACAGCTGAAAAACGAAAACAAACCTTTGAACACTATTATATGTATGTGGATAATGAATTCATGAACCCCACTAGTGATGATTGGAAAAAAAACATAGATTTTTGTAGAGTTGCTAAAAATATTTTATGATGTTACATTGAATATTTCTAGTTCTTTGTATGTGAAGGCTAATGTATATTTCCAAGAACTCTACACAATTGATGATACATTATAGGATATGTGCAAGAGTCATGATATTATCACTAGGACCATGGGCATAAATATGAGAAGTATTGGAGTAGCACAGATATGTTCAACTTGATAATATATATTGCTTTTGTGCTTAATCCACGATACAAAATGGTATCAATGAGATTTTGGTTGAAACGGTGCAAAGGGGATGAGTTGACGGATAGGATAGAGGCCAAGGTTAAACTCTTGTTAAACTGCTTGATTGAGCAATATAACAAAATTTGTGTGGCGAGTGGGGGGAGTTCTAATGTGGCTTAAGGGAGGCCAAGCACTACTTCTACTACTATCTCGACTAAATTTGATATCAAGTTAAAGAAATACCTTCAGAAGGGTTTATGGAATTTAGATTAGAACTAGATAGGTATTTGTCAGAGGGGTGTGCACAAAAAGCACCTAGTTTTGATATTTTAGATTGGTGGAAAGTTAATGCCACCAATTATCCTATCCTTACCGAGGTAGGACGTGATGTGTTAGCCACCCCCATTTTCACTGTTGCCTCAGAGTCTGCATTCAATGCTGGAGGACGCATCTTGGATTCTTTTAGGAGTTCATTGTCTCCAGAGACTGTCGAAGCTCTCATTTGCACCCAAAATTGGTTAAGGACTAAACCTGTTGACATCCGAGAGTTGGAAGAATGCCTAGAATCGATGGATCTTAAAGGTAAGTTTGAAACTTGAAATATTTTTTTAATATCTATCTAAATCAATTTATTATATATTTAACTCAATTTTTAATATTTTTTTAGATGATTATCTAGTTTCATCTTCAACAACCGAGACTGTTGTGAGTCTCCCTTCCCATTCATACTGAAATATTTGTTGATCTTTGATGGTACTTAGAGATTCTTATTTTTCCACTTTCTTTTGCTTTGTAAACTTCTATTTGTTAAGTTTCTTTACTTTATTTTGTTGTTAAGATTTGTGCCATCTTAAGTCTATCTTTGAGAACACCGATACTCCTTGCAATTGATCTAGTAGGTCATCAATATGCGGTAACGGGTACTTGTTCTCAACCGTTACTTTTTTTTTTTAATTCCCTATAATCAATACACATCCTTAAAGACCCATCCTTCTTCTTTACAAATAGAACTAGCGCACCCCAAGGTGATGAACTAGACCGAATGAATCCATTCTCTAGCAATTCTTCTATTTGTTCCTTCAGCTCGAAAAGGGCCATACGATAAGGTGTCTTATGGACAAGGGTAGTAGAATGTTCTAATTCTATAATGAATTCTATCTCTCTATTGGGGGGTAATCTAGGTAAATCGTCCATGAAGACATCTAAATATTCTTCAACTGCAGGAATCCCTTGAATCTTCTTACTATTACTATTTTCTAGTATGAAAGCTAAATAAGCAGTGGCTCCACCGGCGATGCACTTTCTAGTTTTCAAAGTTGAAATTAACAAGTGGGTAGCTTTCACTGACCCTCCTGTATAACGGATTTGCCCATCTACGGGTGATTCAAAGGTGATCTCCTTATTTCTACAATTTGTCCTAGTGAGATGCTTGGATAGCTAGTCCATTCCTAAAATAACGTCGAATCCTAATATGTCGAAGACAATTAAGTTGGCCTCCATTAGTACTCCTCCTAAGTTCAGCAAGCAGCTTCTCATCACTCGATTACAAGTGATTGAGCGTCTATCGGGAAACGACACTACTACAGCTTGAGGTAACATCTGGGTTGATAGGTTACACATGCGTGCAAATGCCGTGGACACAAAAGACCTTGTAGTGCCGAAGTTAAACAAAGCGCATATCGTATACTCATACAGCGCAACTATACCTAACGCGTAATCACTACCAACTACTTAACAGTTATAACAAGTAAACTACTGACTAAAGAGGGGCACTTAAGGAAAAATACCAGTGATGACTCTCGTTTCTTCATCACCAGGGATTTCCTTGTTAATCTCTCTAGGGGTGATAACGTACACACGAGCTTGGGCAGGTGGCCTCTGATTAGGCCTATTGCTGGGAGTGTTTCCACCTTACGTGCTGTAAGGGTATTCGTGTATCATATGCCCGGATTGACCACATCAATAGCATACTCCTAATCCTACTCGGCATTTTCCACCATGGTTCCTTCCACATGTCTTACAAGTGGTATGTGGGGCCATCATAATGCCTTTGCCCTTGTTGGAACTTTGAATAATCCTTCTCTTGGCATTATTTCCTTCTGCAAAGGAAGAAGAAGCCCTTTTTATTCCATAAATTTTGCGACATACTGTTCGACAGTGAGATTGCCTTGTACCAAAGTGGCAAACTCTTGGGCCTTCTGGGTCTTCATCGATTCAGGGAAGAATCGATTATCAAACTCTTCTTTGAACCTATCCCAGGTCAAAGCAGTGATATGACCAATTCCCTTATTAGTAATTGCCTCTTGGTGACCCACTAGATGCAAGCTTCCCTTGAGGCAGATGCCCTGCGTGTTGTACTTTTTACTCTTCCGTATAACTGCTGATCTCGAAGGTCCTATCGAGATCTAGTAGCCACTTGTTGGCTTTTAGGGGTCCCTCGACACCCATAAAACTAGGGTATCGATAAATTAGAAATTTCTCATACGAACAATCTCAGTTTTCCTACCTCTCAACCTAAGGGTTCTGTCTTAGAATTAACTACTGTTGCTGCTTCATGGTTTCTGTCATCTAACAAATTGCGTCTACCAACTTGCACCCTCCATCCAAACCATGATCATGCTCATGACAAGTATTGGATCCTTCGAGGTTCCTTTCCCTTCTTTCATGTGCCATCCTGTCAGGTACGTGTGTTAAATCCAAATCTTTACTTCATGATTCAAGCTGACCTGATCTAAAAATAAAAACCTATATTCTGACATTTACCTAAGGACACGTGGGTTTACCCAGAGACGTAATTGCTCTGATACCACCCTGTGATGCCCCCAATCTTCGCTTGGGATGTGATGGAAACTTAGAGGGTCACGACATGCAACAGAAGGTTACATACCTCTGTACATGATAGTTAATATGCAATGCATCCTAGAAATGCATCTAATAGTATGCAATAATTCCGCAGAAAGTAAGGGTAAAAATAAACTTATGCTCGAATAACTAAATCATCTCAATAATATTGATTAAACCATAAGTTTCAAATCATCAGGTAGCTTAATCTTAGTACAAAATATCAAGTTCCCAAAAATCTAAACTAGCTGGTTCATGCACTCTATGACACGAAGGGTTAGGCCTAGAAATATCAAAATAAGATCAAGTCTCCCATCAACGTTTGGTTCCTCCTCAATCCTCTTAATCCACTGGTCCATTGGATCCATCTGCATCTACAACTTCTATCATTTTGAGTGAAATGATAGTGGGTCCACAGATGATGAGATTTACTTGAAATCTCAATGAATTAGACAACTAACGTACACAAAGATAGACTATGCTTGAAAAATGATAAACATGAAATGGATAACATAATTTCACTTTCGTAACTTAATCTTTCATAAAATCATGGAATTAATGTAACGTATGATATCATCACAGTTCCTCATATGCATTGTGAATACCTGTCGGTGACTATAGTACAACTTACGTTGAAATTACGTTGTCTATAGACTTGTTCTAAATGCATTGGTAATATAACTCAACATAACATCATAAAAATCATAACATACCCACCAGCATTAGGTGTCGTAATAAATGACTTCACTCCAACGTTCTTGAACAAAAATCAATTCAAAGTCTGTTGACTGTTTTTCGTTAATTCAGGGGCTACCACTCCATATTTAATCACTCCAGAGTGGACAGAAGAGTTTCACCAGAATACTTTCCATCCTAGGCTTCGGGGTCATGATAAAATAATATGCGTAAATGTGACACATTTCAAAAATGATAGTTGTATGAAAAATGACAAAATGGAATATAATATATGATATTTCATGCTCAAAATGTCAGTTATAAATTAAATGCAACATTTATTAATAAATCATAAATAATCATCAAAGTGTACGTTAGAGGCCAACATACAGACAATTGAAGTTGGAAGTGAGGTAGTGGTTGTGATGAAAATTGAACTAAGTTAGAATCTATACTATCTTAAAGAAAAATAAAATCTTCTAAATAAAGAGAAATTACAAAAATACCCCTAACTTCCAAATACTGCTACTAATGCAAATGCTCTCCAAACTTAATCAGAATCCATAGTCCTCGTATCTTGCATGTTCTATGGTCGTCTATGCCATAAAAATTAAAAGGATCTTAGCCTATTCATCCTCAATTTGTGGCATGCTCTCTAGTTGATGCCTATATGAAATTTTGACTATTGATCCTTATGAATGAATGCATGAAAAATTCATCCAATAAAAAGATGATCACCAGAAATCCTCAATGATGAAATAAAAGGTTAACCTTGAGCAAGTTCATCTCAAAACTTAATCATGCCTAATAAAATCCTTAAATTCTAACTAAACCTCAAATGATGCATGATATGAAATCTCCATTAACGACATGCTAGAATTAAATCACGCATTCTTTTTTTTTTTTTTTTGAAACTTCAAACTTTCATTGCATCAAACATTACTATGGCCTACAACCATTACATTGTTATGGCCTACAACCATTACATTACTTTGGCCTACAACCATTACATTACTTTGGCCTACAGTCGTTACATTAGCATGGCCTACAGCCATTGCATTAGACCAAGAACCTTGTCTATGGCATTCAGCTATGACTTGAGCTATTATACATGGGTTGATGAGATCAATCTCAATAATCTCACAACTCTGGTGAAGTGCTTGTTGTGCTAACTGGTGAGCCAGTTGATTTGCATTCCTCTTTACATAGTTAATCTCCCAACTTATATCAACCAAGATAGTGTGAACATCCTCCACAAGGCATCCAAGCATACCATTTTGCTGCTTATGTTGTTTTATTGCCTTCACAACTAGAATTAAGTCCCCTTCAAATACTACATTCTGCAAACTGAGCTCTTTACAAAAATTTGCAGCTAATATTAAACCTCTAGCTTCTACCATGGTAGATTGTGAGCAAAACTATAATGGTTGCATAAATGAAGCCAGTAAATCACCCTCACAGTCTCTAACTGGTGAGCAAAATCACGCATTCTTCTTATCCCAATCAAAAAGCTTTCTAAAAGCTCATATTTCAAGCCTAAGTAAAATAAGCTAATTTCCTCAAATAAATGATGATTAGAAGTCAAACCATACATGCTTTGATGATCAACACAAGATAGAAATTAAAACCTAGTATGGCATGTTTCTATGGTCAAACTAAACCTTCAAAAATTATTCTAAGACATACTCAAATCATATCATAAATTATCAAGGCATGGCATAACTAATATCTTCACAAAAAACAATTTAAATACTAAACCTATCCACCAATATTTTGGCTTCTAGCTAAACATGGTATCTTATGCTATACTCACCCAAGATTAATATTAACACTAAAAAACACAACTTAACACACAAACTAAGATTTAGAGAGAAAACTTACAATGATTTCATGGCCCTCCTAAGCTTCCCACTCAAACTCAAGAACTCACTTAGAACTCCAAGAACACTCAAAGAACAAGGGAAGAAAACTCTCAAGAGCACTCAAGGAAGGCTTGTGGAAATGAAGTAAGGAATAAGTGAACGGGAGATGAATTTATATAGAGCTCCAAGGGGTGGTGAGGCGCGGCCTATAAGGCTTGCCACTAGTTGGTTTGGGCGGTGGGTGATGATGCTGCCTAGAAGCCTCTTGCTGTGTGTGGTTGGTTGATTTTTCATCATCAATGCATTTATGTAGGGCTGAAATGGCTAGGGGAAGAAGGAGAGTTGTCGTGGGGGAGTGGAGAAAAGGGAGGAGAAGTAAATGCATGGCATGAAAGCAAGCCATCATGCCGCGGGGTAAGGTGCATTCCCAAGGCCAACTATTTTGTCTTGTACATTTGGACACATCTCTATGGTTGTTATGCCTAGCTTTAAGGCTCTCTTAAGTGCTCTACAAAGGCAATAGATGGTGGGGGATTGGTTTCCAAGTGATGATGAAATGGTAGCCCAATGGATAAGGTGATTTTGGTGGTTGTCGAGATACTCAAAGGTGCACTTGATTTGGGGTTTCGACTAGGGTTCTTAAAATAAATTTGATCGAAACTTGGTTGCATGTTAAGAAAGGAAATGAGGTGTTTAAAAGATAGAAACACCTTTGAGAAAATGGCACAAAAAGGTTTGAGTTAGGGGCACATTAGTCCATTGCACACAAAAGTACACATGGGTGTCGATTGGGGTGAATTCGGGTTTTGACATGTCATTATCTTAAATGACATGTATAAAGGTTTAACTAAAGTCCTAATATGATCTAAGAATAATGGAAATGGATACCAAACAAGAAAATTTTAGAACAAAAGGATGAGAAATGATAAGAATAAAAATTAAGTTTAAAACATGGTTTCAAGATCACTAATCGTGTGGTAATCAATCAATGCTCTTAACCAAAATTCTAAACTTAATTTAATTCTTTCTAAATCTCTTAAGGTCGTGGACTACTCTAATGAGCTAGTCTCCTAAATTCTAGTGTTGATCTAAGAGTTCATCCAGATGAATCATCCATAACCCAATTCCCTTATCAGTAATTGCCTCTTGGTGTCCTATTAGATGTCAACTTTCCTTTGAAGCAGATGGCCTCCGTCCTGTATTTTCTGCTTTTCCATACAGCCGTTGATCTCGAAGGTTCTGTCGAGATCTAGTAGCCACTTGTTGGCTTTTAGGGTTCCCTCGACACTCTTAAAAAATGGGTATCAGTAAATCATGAATTTCTCATACTAACAATCTCGATTTTCCTGCCTCTCAACTTGAGGGTTCTGTCTCAGAATTAAATCTTGTTGCTGCTTCATGGTTTCTATCATTTGACGAGTTGCGTCTGCCAACTCGCACCCTCCATCCAAACCATGATCCTGCTTATGACAAGTATTGGATCCTTCAGGGTTCCTTTACCCCATGACAAGTATTGGATCGTGTGTGGTTGGTTGAGTTTTCATCATCAATGCATCAATGTAGGACCATGGGGGAGTGAAGAAAAGGGAGGAGAAGTAAATGCATGAAAGCAAGTCATCATGCTACCGGTTAAGATGCATCCCCAAGGCCAACTATTTTGTCTTTTTCATTTGGACACATTTCTATGGCTGTTATGCCTAGCTTTAAGGCACTCTTAAGCACCCTACATGGGTGATAGACGGTGGAGGATTGGTTTCCAAGTGATGATAAAATGACAGCCCAATGGATAAGGTGATTTAATGGTGGTTGTCGAGATACTCAAAGGTGCACTTGGTTTGGGACTAAAGCTCTTAGGGCTGTGGACTAATCTAATGAGCTGGTCTTCTAAATTCTAGTGTTGATCTAAGAGTTAATCTGTAAGGGTAAATAGGTAGGGTGTTAGTGTCCAACTCCACGATCCATCGTCCACACGCCATAGGTAATAAGTTATTAAGATCTGCTCTAATTCTAACATATGTGATTCTTTGTACTTACAAATTGCTCAAGCAAGCATGCAATATACTGCTACTAATTTTTTATGTTTTTTTATTGGGAGCGAAAATTACTGTTGTGATGCACCCAAATTCTGCTTGAGATTTGACAGAACTTAAAGTGTCAGGACATGCAACACAAGATTACTTGTTCCCATTCATGACAAATAAAGATGTAATAGCACCTAGCATGCAACTAATAATATGAAGTATTCTTAGCCGATAATTTTTTCTTTGAGCAATAATATTTACTAGAAGTAATATATCCCAAAACATAAATATGCTTCACAAAATTCACATGATAACTAATATCTAAAAGGTTACAGTACTTGTCCAATATGTCTGTAAATAAATACTACATGAGACAGAGCTCTCTAAGTACATGCAAAACTAATGTAACTACTAGGCTAATCCATCGGTCAAGGACACCATAATACTATCGATAAAATGGAGCATTAAAGTGATGAGCTCTGCGTCGTGTTGCTGTCTAGTCAACTACCTCCAGTCGATCATCTGCCTCATATTCTGATCCTGGCACATAATCTACCATTTTGGAGGGAATGGTAGTTGAGACTATCACGGTAAGATTTGATTATAAATCTTAGTAAGTTAACAAACGACTTAAATTGACAATTTAAAGATGCATGCATTACAGTTAAAGCATAAATGCAAAACATGATTATAAATAAACATGACTTGAACTGACATGAGAAGTACTAAACTGACGTGAAATAAACATGACATAAAGCTAAACATGAATTGAACTTAAATTGAACTTGAATTGAATTGGATTGAACATGAACAGAACATTAAAATAACATGAACATAAACGTGAAATACATGAACTGAAAATGCTAGCTCTTATATATGAAATTATGCTTTTTGATTAAAAAAAGGGAAGTACTCAAGTAGCTCCTACACCTTTACCATGAGTATTCTTTTCGTATTATGGCAATATATACTATTTCACCGTAGTATCAGGCAGCACATATGCCTTGACCACAATACCAGACAAATCATATACTCCTTGACCATAGTTTAAATTAACTGATAACAAGAACTTGAATTGAATGTGAATTAATAAGGCATGAAACTAAAACTTGAAATTGACTTGACTGATATGAAAATATTATTTTTGAGACACTTTATACTCGAGACATGACGTGATATGAAGTGAAAAGAAAGATGACCTGACATAACGTAACATAGAGATGAATCACATGACACCACATTAAACATTTAACAGACATAACATTTAGTGACATGGCATAGCATGTAACAAATAAATATTTCGTGACATGGCATAACATATAACAAACAAAACATTTCATGACATGTCGTAACATGAAACAGATAAACATTACTTGACATAGCAAAACGTGTAACAAATAACATTACGTAACATGGCATAACATGTAACAGATAAGTATTACATAACAAAATATATTATGTAACAGATAAATATTTAATGACAGAATATAATATATAATAGACATACATGTCGTGACATGGCATAGCATAGCATATATGATAACATAAAAACATAACTATTAGTTCTCTTACCAACATACATAAACAGTAATCTGACAATAAGAAGCAAACTTACAGTGATTGTCGTGTAATTAAAAAAGCACGAAACACGAGTAACTACAAGTAAGGAGCTCTAAATATTAAAACTTCATCACTAATGACTTAGAAACATGAAAATACTATCTTAGAGTAAAATTATCATTTTACCCTCTACATATGGAAAAATGACAATTTTATCCCTAACTTAAGGATTTTACATCCTAACTTCAAAACTCACCAAAATTTACATTTTTTGTGTAAATTTTATCTAAAATTGAAATATCTAAGTACAAAAAATTAAAACACAACCATAACAAACTCATCAAGACTGAAACACACATAGGCCATTTTTATTGATTTTTATTGCAATTTTATCAACCTCATTTCTCATACTTAAAAGCAAAATATTGCAACATGGAATATCACATCCTATGTTTAAAAATCATACAAGATCAACCAAAAAAACTCACTTTACAAAAATCACAAAAATATTTTTAATACAAAGCTCCAAGTTTGATTCTCAAAGTTGTCCCTTTTTAATACAAAGCTCCGAGTTTGATTCTCCAAGTTTTATACACATGGCCTTTGATTTTCAAAGTTTTGTCCATTTTGAAAACAACTCCAAGAACTCCCAAAGTTAAAAAAATTTCTTCTAATATGATCATCACACATTCCTAATAACTAACATGTTATGAATCATCAATTAAAAATCACAAAAGTTACAAAAATCCACTTCTAAACTTTTGGCTCAACACTTTCTCACAAACCAATTTCCTTAAGGTTTGGTTTTGATTAGGCCTCTTGATCTAAAACATTTCATGAAAATAATAATAAACCAACAACATCATATAGTTTAAAATCATGTCTTAGAGTAGATACATACATTAAACTCAAGATCACATGGCCAAAATTAAACCAAAACATAGATCTATCCATAAACCTCAAATCTGTGACCTATCCGAAACTCTTCATGCATAAAATCACATCTTCAAAACCAACACCAAATATCCTTAAAATAACATCCTAAATTGTAGATCAAAGACTTAATATCATCTTATAAAAATACCAAAGCCATTGGAGCATGATTTTACCACAAAAGATCCAAGTTTTCACAAAATAGAAACTATTTTACTCCTTCAAGTTTCCAACCTTTTAGATCTAAGATAAACTTTAATCAAAAACTTATAACATGCAACAAAACCTTATCATAATTTCATATAAACATGTTAACTATACTCCATAGAAAAATCAAACCAAGATCTTTCCATTAGCTTGGTCAAAAATACTAAAATATTAAGCATTGTCCAGTTTACCGCTCAGAATGACCTTTACAAGATTAAAACAACTTTTGACCGATCAAATGGAAATGATAATGAATACCAAATATATCCATAGAAACTAGAGTAAAATATGAACAACTCTTGTGAATAGAATGTCATGATAAAATACTTAAAAGAGCTTCCAAAAGGGAGAACAAAGTGACTCAGGAAATCTGTCCAAGAGAACCTTTAGGTTTCTCTCCAAGAAAAGTGTTGGAAAGGGATGAAATGAAAGAGAATGGACTTGGACACCTTCTTACACAACTAAGGGGTGATGAGAGGGCTGTGAATGACACTTGATCGATGTTTGTGTCAGCCAAAACAAGCGGCAAAATCGTGGACAATAGTGAGCAGTTTTCAGCCAAGGAAACTTCCTTGTCAAGGGTGGGGGTGAGGTGGCCTTTTGCCTTCACATCAAGTACAACTTGGGGATGCTTTGGGCAGTGTTTGGTCAGCCATGGCAGAGGGGAAACGGCCTCTTCAAGCCTTGCAAAGGTGGCTCAATTTCGTGGGCCTTAATGAGCCTTAACCGAATGGACTTCAATTTGGGGTTCAAATAGGGTTTGGCTAGGGTTTAGATTGCTATCAAGCACAATTATAATTTCTCTTGGTCCAATAAAATTTTCAAGATTTAAAAGGATTAAATAATGATATCATAACATGAATTTGAGTGGTTAATAGTATGTGGTAGTGATTTAATCAAGTGATGAAACACTAAGCTAGAAGCCGAATCCATTTTGGGTTTGGAAGCAAATTTGGGGTTTGAGAAAACCATTTAGAGTTTTGGTTTTAACCAAGTTTTTGAGATTTCAATTGGATTCCAAGTGTTTAGGGTTTCACTAGGGTTGAAACCCTTTTTGGTTTGGCACAAATTGGATGGTTGGATGGAATAGTATTTGCATGATCTCAATACTTGATTACTTTCACATTTCCATCTCATGGTTCCTTTTGGTGCCAAGTGTCCAAATCAAACTTCTCTAACTTAATTTCGACATTCTAAACTGTGATTTTAAAAACACTACACTTAGTACTACTATCAAGGTTACTATTCACTCCAAAAAAATAAAAAATAACTTTGCACTGTAAGATCCTAAATAATCCTACTAACCTAATAGTGCAAATAGTTATCAAATTTTGACTCCAAAAAGCCTCGAAATAATCAAAACACATTTTTGAACAAATGTTTCGTCTGAAAACAAAAAATTGGTTTATTGCACCATAAAATCCTAAATATTCAAACTAAACTAATAGCGTAAACCGTATCTCATTCTAAAACTTCTAGGTACCTCAAATAAATAAAATCTCACTTCTAGCACCATAGTTAATGACAACATTGACTATGTTGATAAACTAAAACTTTTGCAATTGGTTGATTTGTGAAAAATTTTGGAGTTTTAACGAAATTCCTAAAGCCTAAAGAAATTCATCACTTGAATGTGATGAATTTCTGGCGGGTTGTTGAAAGACTCACAATTGAATTTTTTGTGGGGGGATTCAATGAGTGAGTATCTCATTAACACCATGTGGATCATAAAATCTCTATTTGCTAAAATAAAGAATAGAGCTTATTGATGGAGAAAACTTGGATTAGGGAAGTATTGAAAAGCCATTAGACTCACTAAATGTGGACGATGGTGATAATGTTGGTCTTGATGTTAATGATTATGGTGGTGACATTGACAAAAATATTTTGATTAACATTTCGAGTTGATCCTTATTGTCTTATTGATGAAGATGAGTAATTATTATTTTTTAATAGTTGAATTAAAAACTTAGAAGTATTATTGAGTTTTACAAATATGTGTACTTTTAAGACTTGTATTGAGAAGTATTATTGAGTTTCTCACGTATGTATGTAGGGTTGTAAAAGTAAACCTAAGAACCAGAAAAACGGCCCAGACCAATTGGTTCGATTTGGTTTGAGCCGGTTCGGTCTAGGACTGGTTCCTCCATTTTAAAAACCGGTCATAACCGTTTCGATCTCGATTTTATGTTTTTTAGGACCAGACCTAACTGGTTCGTATATTTATATATTTATAATTAATTTTTAATATTATATATAATATTTATAAATTATAATTATATATGAAATAAAGTTATTTTATAATTTATAACATAAAATTCTAATCTTAAATAGGAACGTTTATTTGATCATATATTTTAAATATAAAATATATATTAATTACATTTTATGGGCTTAATAGATTCTCAACATATTCCTTTCGATAAATATATTAATAATACTAATATACATTAGTATATTAATTACTATATTATCACTAACATATAGTAATAGCACTATATTAATAGTATTACTACATATTAATAGTATTAGTGTATTATTAATATTTATATATATTAATATATGTATTTATATATATATATATATAAGTATAAGAGACTAGAGATTTAAAATATATTAAAAACCAATAAATCGGAAAATCGGTAAAACCGGAAGTACCAGTTTAAGAGGATAATTGGTGCGGTATTAATTTTTGAAAATGTAAAACCGGTGTATATCGGTTCAGTCTCAAAATTTGTCCAAAACTGAATCGGTTACACCCATTTTAAGGCGTGGATTGATGTTATTTTGGAATATAGTTTATATATTTAATTAATTTATATATCTATATATAGCGTGGGAAGGCAATTTCCGACTTAAATATTTCACACCTGGAGTATTTCTAGGCCTACTGACACGTACCATTTGAAAGTTTATGCAACATTTTACAAGCTGACACTAAAAAGAAAATAAAATAAGATTTAAAAACCAAAAGGGAATAAAAACATTATAAAAAAAAAAAAAAAGGGTACCACCCTTTTTTAGTATTTAATCTTTAAGTTTTTTAAAAAAATTTAATTACTTTTTAGCTTTGGTCCTCAAAATAATTATATTTTATATTCCTAAATTTATGTTTTAATTTGATTTTTTTTTTCCAAGTGCTGTGTTTTTAAACTGTTGCTTGATTTATTTTATTTTATTTTCATAACCGCTTGATCGATAGAGTTTGTGTGAAATGTGTCAACACTTCAATTGGATTCGACATGACAATTAGGGTTATTCATGGGAGATGATCAAAAGGACCATTATTGATCAAAACGAAAAAAAATCATAAATCAAACTGGCAATTAATTGGATTTGACCCACGATGCTTAATCTTGCATTAAGTTGAAAAACTCAAGTGCACTCTCAAAGTGTCAAATTGTAATGGGCCCATATAGTGACTGCTTCGAGATGGTCAATTCCCAAGAAATGAGAAAGAGTCCAGAGAAAGAAGAGGAAGAAGAATCAGAGAGAATCTTGGCTAGACCAAAAGCATCATTCAAGTTGTTTGGCTTCAACATTCTTACTGGCAATCGTATCTCGTCTCTCAATCCACTGAGAAAACAACTTAGTTTGTTTCTCTTAGAGATGCCTCTTATTCTATTGGAGATCAATTCAAACTCAATTTTGTAAGTTGTGATTAAACTTACTTGCTTCCATCTTGCTAAAGATTCCATGGGATCATCATAAGGAGATGACCCAAATCTCACTTGCAAGGCTTGAACAAATTTATCCCAAGAATGGAAAACACCTGCTTCACTTGCATCCTTGAACCAAATTAAAGCTTCATCATCCAAATAAAAGGAAGCTATAAAGATCCTTTGACCTAGTGCGACTTAGTGATAGAGGAAATATTGATTCACTCTCTACACCCAAGCCAAAGGATTATGCCTAGAAAACCTTCGAAATTCTAAGTTAATTCCATTGGGTAACCCCCTATCGCCCATCTCCCTATGATGAATCTCCCCAACACCTTCAAGATTCGCATCATGCCCATTTGCATTTCCACTAAGATCACCATTGCCCATCGAATTATTCACTAAGATTTTTGAAATTTGCTACAACACTTCAGTAATCCTTTTGTCTTGAGCCTCCCTATCAATTCTTGTTGTTGTATCAAAATGGAAATAGTATCTTCAATTTGTTTCTACTGTCTTTCCTGCTGCTGCCTCAAATGAATCATTGCTTCATTCAATAGAGCAAAAGAGCGAGTCCCTTCTGTCACTAAGATAGGATTTAGGATTTAAATATTGTAAATAGTCATAAAGTCAGGAAACCTGGAAACATGTAATCCTGGAAACACGGTACCAGGAAACACGCCAGGAATCACACCAGTAAACCTGGCCAGAATTAATGGCAGGAAATCTGGCACTTGTGTAAAATTCTACCCTATATATTAATGCACAAACCCTAGTGAAAGGGTATTCAGACCGAAATTAACATGGTATCAGAGCTCTTACACTGATATTCATCTCTGGGGTCTAAATCATTCACGTGCAGCAGAAGGAATTCTTCTCCTCTGTCTCTCGATTTTCTTTGGTTGTTCTCGGTTGTGGGTTCAACGTTTTCGGTAATTCTTGGTGATTCTCGGAACCATCTGTGGCAATCGACGCTGGCTGTCGGTAATTGTTGTTGATTCTTCGGCATTTTCTGTGGTGGTTGACGGCATTTGGAGCTCTCCGTGGTTGCTGTGTGTCGATCGGTGTTCTCTGTGGGAGTCGGCGACATCGTGGGTGGCTGTGAGGTGGTCGGCCGGTTCTGTGGGTAGCTACGTGGTGGTCGGCAATTTCTGTGGTGGTCGGCAGTGTCGATAGTGGGTCTTGCCGTGGGATTTTCTCGTGGGTGCGGGAATTTTCTCGTGGGTGCTGGTGGAATTCTCTCGTGGGTGTTGGAATTTTCTTGTGGGCTTGCCGTGACTGTCTGGGAGAGATAATCAGTACGTGGGCTTTGCGTGTCTATCTGTGGCATTGGGCTTTCCAGGTATCTAATTGGGATTTTTGGGCATTGGTCTTTTAATTAGGCTTTGGGCTTAATTGGGCTTTGGTCTTTTAATTGGATTTTTTGGCTGTTTGAAACTATTTGGGCTTTCTCTTATTTTCTGCTGTTGAAATTATCAAGAAGTATTATTATGTCTCTTGATAATACTATTGTTCGATTCACTGGAAAAAATTTTTCTACGTGGGCATTTCAATTTAAAATATTCTTGAAAGGGAAAGAATTATCAAATCATATTGATAATTCTGTCCGAGTTCCCACTGATGAAAAAGAATTGGCCCAATGGGAGGTCAAGGATGCTAAAGTGATCTCTTGGCTATTGAGCACGATTGAGCCCCATCTTGTCACCAACCTTCGGTGTTTTACTACGGCTCAAACTATGTGGGACTACCTGTATCGTATTTATCACCAAAACCACAGTGCTCGAAAATTCCAATTGGAGTTGGAAATTAGCAATTACACTCAAGGTAATTTGACTATTGAGCAATTTTACTCTGGTTTTATTAATATTTGGAGCGAATATTCTGCTATTATCCATGCTAAGGTTCCCATCGTGGCTCTCGCGGCTCTTCAAGCGGTTCATGCTGAGAGTCAACGTGATCAGTTTTTAATGAAACTTCGACCTGAATTTGAGCCTGTTCGAGCCGGTTTATTGAACCGTAATCCGGTTCCTTCCTTGGATATTTGCTTGGGAGATTTATTGCGTGAAGAACAGCGGTTATCCACTCAGATGGGTATGAATTCTGAGAAAATCTTTTCTGAGACTGTGAATGTAGCCTATGCAGCACAAGGCAGAGGGAGGAACAAGTTGCAGTGTTTTAGTTGCAAGGAGTTCGGTCACATTGCTCGCAACTGTCCGAAGAAAGTTTGTAACTACTGCAAGAAAGAAGGTCATCTCATCAAAGACTGTCGAGTGCGGCCTCAGAATCGCCAATCCCAAGCCTTTCAAGCTATTGTTCAGCCCTCTTCTTCTGTGCTCCCCACTGTAAGCTCTGACTCATCTGTTCTCACACCTGCCATGGTGCAACAGATGATTGTGTCTGCTTTTACGGCTTTAGGCCTACAAGGTACAGATCCTAACTCCATTTCTTCTTGGATTGTTGATTCGGGTGCCTCTAATCATATGACTGGTAGTACAACGGGTCTCCATGGTGTTCGTAAATATGGAGGCACACAAACTATTCAGATTGCTGACGGCAGTACACTTCCTATTACTGCTGTTGGAACTTTGGGTTCTTCATTTCGCAATGTTTTTGTCTCTCCTGGATTATCTACCAACTTGATTTCTGTTGGACAATTGGTGGATAATAACTGTGGTGTTCATTTCTCTCGTGATGGTTGTCTTGTGCAGGATCAGGTGTCGGGGACGGTGATCGCGAAGGGGCCTAAAGTGGGACGTCTATTTCCCTTACAGTTTTCTATTCCTAATGTGGTTTCTTTTGCTTGTACGGCTACTGCCAATAATAATGAATTATGGCATAAGAAATTAGGTCATCCTAATTCTGTTGTCTTAACTCATCTTTTGAAACATGGTTTTTTGGGCAATAAAGATTCTTCTTCGTCTTCTGTATCTTTTGATTGTGCTACTTGTCGTCTTGGTAAAAGTAAAATATTACCTTTTCCTGCGCATGGTAGTCGTGCTTCTACTTGCTTTGAGATTGTGCATACTGATGTTTGGGGTGTCAGCCCTATTATTTCTCATGGGCAGTATCGTTATTTTGTGACTTTTATCGATGATTATAGTCGATTTACTTGGATCTATTTTCTCCGTTCTAAAGCTGACGTGTTCTCTATTTTTCAAAAATTTGTTGCGCTTGTTGAGACACAGTTCAGTACTTGTATCAAAACCTTACGCTCCGACTCAGGGGGGGAATACATGTCTCATTCCTTTCAGACTTATCTTCAGCAAAAAGGGATCATTTCTCAGCGTTCTTGTCCTTATACCCCTCAACAAAATGGAGTCGCTGAGCGTAAGAATCGTCATCTCTTAGATGTCGTTCGTACTTTACTGATTGATTCATCGGTACCTTCTAAGTTTTGGGTAGAAGCTTTATCTACTGCTGTTTATTTGATCAATCGTTTGCCTACTGTCACTCTAAATTATGATTCTCCCTATCTTCGATTATTTGACATATCTCCTGAGTATCAATCATTTCATACTTTTGGGTGTATTTGTTTTGTTCATCTACCACCTACTGATCGTCACAAGCTTGCTGCCCAGTCAGTCACATGTGCTTTTATGGGATATAGCCCAACTCAGAAAGGATTTATTTGTTATGATGCTCATGCGAACAAATTCCGGATTTCCCGGAATGTGATTTTCTTTGAAAATCAATATTTCTTTCAGTCTCAGATTGTTTCTGATCCTCCTATTACTCGTCGACCCGCATTTGATAATGTGTCTTCTTCTATTGAGCGATATAAACCAGGAATGGTGTATCATCGACGTCGTCTCTCTTCTTCCACACCCCTTCCAGACACTGATCCGTCACCTGATTCTACAGTTCCGATACTTCGGCATTCCATGCGGATTCCACATCCACCGGATAGGTATAGTTTTCCTCATACCTCGCTTACTGCCACTCTCGGCACTATTTCTGTTCCTCACTCTTATACACAGGCAGCCACCCAAGCATGTTGGCAGCAGGCTATGCAAGAAGAAATCCAAGCTCTTCAAGAGAATCACACTTGGGATCTTGTGACTTGTCCCTCTGATGTCAAACCTATTGGTTGTAAATGGGTGTACTCAGTCAAGTGCCGATCTGATGGCTCACTAGACAGATATAAGGCTCGTCTAGTTGCTCTTGGGAACCGGCAGGAGTATGGTATCAATTATGAAGAGACATTTGCACCAGTTGCCAAAATGACTACTGTGAGGACTATCTTGGCAATTGCTGCGTCACAAGAGTGGTCTCTCCGGCAGATGGATGTGAAGAATGCTTTTCTACATGGGGATCTGAAGGAAGAGATCTATATGTTTCCACCTCCCGGCATGTTTGTGACACCTTCCTCAGAGGTTTGTCGGCTACGCCGATCCTTGTATGGATTAAAACAGGCTCCACGTGCATGGTTTGATAAATTTCGTTCTACCTTGCTTACTTTTCATTTTACTCAGAGTCAGTTTGATTCCTCTCTTTTTCTTCGCAAGACTTCTGCAGGAATTGTATTACTTCTGGTATATGTTGATGACATTGTAATCACTGGCTCCGATACTAAATTAATTCAGAAAGTACAACAGCATCTCAAGACCTCTTTTCACATGAAAGACCTAGGTCCCCTACAGTACTTTCTTGGCCTTAAGGTGCAGATTACTTCCACTGGTACATTGTTACATCAGCACAGATACACGCAGGAGGTAATTTTATTGGCTGGCCTCCAAGCGGGTAACTCTGTTGTTACTCCCTTAGAGGTAAATCTCAAGCTTCATCAGGAAGAAGGCGAGCTTCTTTCAGATCCATCCTTGTATCGGCAGCTCGTTGGGAGTTTGAATTATCTGACGATTACTCGTCCTGACATTTCTTATGCTGTGCAACAAGTCAGTCAATTTATGCAAACCCCTCGACATCATCATTTAGTAGCTGTCCGGCGCATTATCCGATATCTAAAGGGAACTTCTACACGCGGGTTGTTCTTTCCTAAAGAATCTTCCTTACAGTTAACGGGTTATAGTGATGCTGATTGGGCTGGATGTGCAGATACTCGTCGTTCTATTACTGGGTGGTGCATGTTCTTAGGCAATGCACTTATTTCTTGGAAGAGTAAAAAGCAAGACAGAGTTTCCAAATCCTCCACTGAGTCTGAATATCGTGCTATGTCTTCCGCTTGCTCTGAGATCACATGGCTTCGTGGGATATTGGGAGAACTTGGCTTTCCTCAACTTCATTCCACTCCTCTCCATGCTGATAATACCAGTGCTATTCAAATTGCTGCTAATCCTGTTTTCCATGAGCGTACGAAACACATCGAAGTAGATTGTCATTCCATCCGTGAATCTTTTGACAAGCATGTGATCACTCTTCCTCACATTTCCACCACACTTCAAACTGCTGATATTTTTACTAAAGCTCTTTCTCGGCATCGACATCAGTTCTTGATTAACAAATTGATGCTTCTAGATTTCCCAGCATCAATTTGAGGGGGGATGTCACTAAGATAGGATTTAGGATTTAAATATTGTAAATAGTCATAAAGTCAGGAAACCTGGAAACATGTAATCCTGGAAACACGGTACCAGGAAACACGCCAGGAATCACACCAGTAAACCTGGCCAGAATTAATGGCAGGAAATCTGGCACTTGTGTAAAATTCTACCCTATATATTAATGCACAAACCCTAGTGAAAGGGTATTCAGACCGAAATTAACACCTTCTGCCATGGCTCTAGATACCAACTGTAATGGACCCGTACAGTGATTGCTTTGACATGGTCAATCTCTAAAAAATGAAAAAGAATCGAGAGAAAGAAGAGGAAGAAGAATCAAAGAGAGAAAAGGAAGAAGAGAATGAAATGGTTGATAAACTTCTACATGATTCCTCCTTCATTCCAGACTGTTTTTATAGTTGAAAATGGACTACAACACTGTTTAACACCCACCCTTTAAGTCCCCTACTTACAAGACAAAACGACACCTACTTAAATCCTCCCAACGACAACCGTATAACACTCTAACTAACCAACTGTATTATCTTCTATCGCTTAACACAACTACTCCTGCACTGCATCTTCTTCACTGCATCCTCTTTACACACGACTCCATAACAGCTCATTACACAAATCATGGATCGAGTGAAAACAAAGCCCAAACTTAGCATGCGAAGGCTATTTTATGCCCTCGTAGCTTCGGCCTAGAGTACTTCTACGAGCAGGTAATACTCTTCCAGAACTAAACTTTTATGAAAGAATTTGAGCTTTTCTCAATAAAACACATTGGCTGGTACACCATTGCTGCCACTTCCAGCGACAACTAAGGCGTGAAGGCCCCTTTGTGATTGACAACTTTCACTGCCACCATTATCAATGCATAGGTTATATATCTCATTAGAAACCTTGCTCGTCAAGCTTACCACAGTCAATTAGATAACTTTTCTTTTGACAAGAATTTTTTATGACACTTTTCATAACTAAAAACATGAAAACTTTTCCTCAAATCCGAAATTCCGTTTCTATTCAACTTGGTCAAAAAAAAAAAAAAGTTCCAAGGTAATTTAAGGCTCATATATTGGCAATGAAAATCAGTGTTAAACATATACTTTTATCATATGAAGAAACTCAGTACGCAGATGTACATTTTTCAAACCCAACAAATGGTACGATTATCACATATGGATTGTTTCTTTACAAAAAGAGGACACAAGCTGCATGGTCAGTAGATTAAATTAACATATTCCAGATGTAAACAAGTATATCATTATTTCTTACTGCTCAAGTGCTTAATGTGGCATTGCTTTTTAACATCTTGCCATAATTAGTTGTAATTCAAGCATTACGACCGTTTCTGCATCGCTGGATTGGCAAGCGGAAGTACTTGGCAAAAGAAGTTCTGGGAACTGGGATGAGCTTCCCAACCATAGCCAGAGGCCAGCTGTCAGAATTACAAGGAAAAAGTTCAGGCCCATAGCAACTGGAGTAAAATAATTTTTAGTACCTTGCATGCATGTTAACTTCCGACCTGAAACTTACATACTTTATTTTGGTCACCTATAGTAACAAATGTAATATGAGAACTAGTTCGGAGGTCTAATTAGGAATTAGTTGGCTGTCAAAACAATGTTCGGATAGTTTTAGATCATGTGACCCCGCATTCGCAGTTATTTCCCATTTTCCTTTTTTAGCTGCAAGAAAGGATAGACTATACAGTTTAAAGATCCTCTGGTTGGCAGTTCTTTGGAAAATATCACAAACCATGGTATAACATTGAATATATTTCCTTTCCAACATAAAAAAGGTTACCCACAGTTTAGACTAATTAAATGGTGCGGGACCTGAGTGGTGTTGAATGTCAATGTGATACCACACAATATAGGATGCATTGCAGAGGTTTCAGAAATTAGATGAAACAAGACTCCAATTATTTTTATATCCAGACTCGAAGTATCTTATCAGTAGCTACTGACAAATAACTGAACTAACCTGACAAGACCAATACCAATGGTTATAAGCCATTGCTTCCCATTGAGTTTTACTGTTGATGTAAATTTTCCAAGGAACTCAATGATAATTATCTACAAAATTGTTAAAACAAGCATTATTAATAGCAAGTGATTGCACATGTGAAATACTGAGAGTATGTTAAAACATTAAAGTGGCTGGTTACCTGAAGTACTAAAGTCATTCCAACTATACCCATGAAGAGGTGGTTTCTGGTGACTCCACTGAAGACGTTTATTTCATCTGGTTTCCGAGCATTGAACTCGTTGAATATCTGTATTTGAAACATTGGGAAATTAAATGTTGCAACTTATATAGATAGGAAAGTAAAAGTAAGTTAAAAGTACACAATTAGGTAAAAGGTCAGTTTTCCTTATTTCATTGAAATCCATCTAAGATATCTGATTAATTTAAAACCTTTTCAAATTGGATTTAATTGGTTCAAAATGTTGAATTTGAACCCAAGACTGAATTCACAAGGCACTCTTGTCAATGATTAGTTAACCAGTTATTTGACTAGACTGGCCCAAACATTAGTTTCTACTTTTCTACTCAGATATTCTAAGCTTTAGATTAGTTTCACAAGGTTCTAAAACACAAAGATCAGCTATTCAATTAAAATATAATTTCCACAAGATACTTATAAAAAAATATATATATATATATAATTTCCACAAGATTTCAGAAGTCAATTTGTGTTCAAACCCTAGTTTCCGACTCGTCTTTGGCGATTTAGGTGAGTTTTCTTTATGTTGTCTTAAGTTTTTCCTTCAAGACTCAAATGTAGTTCTTGAATGACCATCCCAATGGATTCTTTTATCTTCTTGAATGGTTTTGACAACACCAGTGCAAGAATTGATCTTCCACAAAACCTAGTGTGATTCTGTCATGACAACCGTTTTGGCTACTCATGGTTCTTTTCATGGTGTTTTTTTTTTTTTTTTATCAGTATTCATTTCCTCTCCAGTTTGTTATTTGATTGTGTTGATGTTAAGTCAAGACTTTAGAATAAAATAAAAATGGAGAAAGATGCATTAAGTGTGCCGTTCTGCTATCTATATAATCTGCCAATAATAAGTTCTGTAAACAACATGATTATGGCAATGTTGCTTGGTTTTATGATGTATGATTTTTAAACATAGTTTTGAAGTGGCATGTTAGAATTTTGAAACAGAGCAAGAGTTGGCGAAAACAAAGTTTTACAAGCCATGTTGTCACTTAATGTTAGAAACTCGTATCATCAACAATTTGAGCCGAATAGTGAATACTCGATTAATTTATATGTCTTGAACTCCACTAAAACATGGAGATCCTTGTTCAAACTTGATTCATATAAATACTAACTAAGCTCGAACTCAACAAAAGCTCAAATCAAACAAAGTAAAACAAGGCGAGTTCGAGCTCGGCTTGAAATTGAATTCAGTTTTTTTGGAAGGTAAGATGATTTTATGTGGATGACATTGTGATTATAGGGAGTGGCGGAGTTATCAGGCTGAAACAATTTTTTACAGCAGTGCTTTTCACACCAAAGATTTGGGTAAACTTGCATACTTCCTTGGAATTGAGGTTGCAAGGTCAAAGATAGGCATCAACTAATCCAAGTCTTGGATAGATGGAGGAGACTTGTTCTTGGATCTTAGCAGAAACAATCAACTAGTTGGGAAGCTCAAGTATCTCACCATCACAATACCAGATATCCCATACGCAGTTAGTGTGGTGAGTCAGTTCTAAGACGTTCTGAGATTCACATTGGGACATTGCCATCCTTATTATCCGAGATACCAGAAGAAAGCCCAGGGTGAGGTATACTATTTAGGAGACTTTGTCATCTCAGGGTAGAAGACTTCACGGCTGCATGAATCTAGAGTTGGAGTCTTTACCAAGAAGAGGTACTAAGTGCTTGTGGCCAAGTAGAAACTTCATATTTATTATGCTTTTTAAACTGAGTTTAATGTTTAAGTTTCTTTAAGAGGGTGTAAACTCTTGAAGAGGTTTTCATGACATGGTATGTTGTTGTCAGAATATTGTGTGAATGGCCAAATCAATTGGCCTGTTTGTGATCTGTATATTATATATCAACTTTACAAGATAGCTATACATGGAAAGAAAGTAAATTATGAATGATTCTAGCAGTCTAGCCCTATATGGAAATGATACTCTGTCAATATGCTAACTGTACAAGCCTAAGTAAATTAAGGAAAGGTGAAAATAAGGAAAGAAGAATAGAGGAAGGATTATGGACAGCTTTGCTGTCCATTGACAGTTGTTTAGTCTATTAATAAAGTTTGCTTTGATTTTAAGTTTTGGTAGACTAAATATTTTTCTCACAAATACCTATAAATTGCCCTATACCATTCACTGTCTGAATCTCCTATAGAAGCAAATTAATCTTCATAATCTAAAATCCTTCCCTAGCAAAGGTTTGTTGTTTTCTGAACATGATCCCTTCTGAATAGAATCTAACAGAAATGCAAATTAGGTTGGATCAGCTGTGGATTGCAAGTCTAGAAATCTACTTCAGGATATTGCACTTTTGTGGGAGAAAATTGTGACTTGACATTGCAAAAAAACATAATGGTCGCTAGGCCAAGTTGCAAAAGCATTGTTCAAAGCCATGTCACATGTTTGAGTTATTATAGTCGAACATATTATTGAAGGAAGAAGGCCATGACTCTAATGATACCGTAAGATGGTCTATAAAAATAAGGCGGCAATTAACATTGCACACAACTGGCCCGATAATGTGATGGCAATCGAAATATCTTTGTCACAACTTAGAATATACTTTGAAAAAGGAAGAATCTATTAGCGCCTTTCACATGACTATATTGTACCTATCTTACTCTAGTAAAAATAACTGGTTATTGGAATGAGAACTTATGGGTTCTTTTCCTCCGACAGTCACACTCTCTCTATCCTCCCATGGGTGCAGGAATGAATTACTTACTTGGCAAAGGACAAATGCATTGAATATCATAGTGTTCTTCACTTGAGTTGGATATTCTACATTGTCAAGATGAAGAATACTCGTGCCCCAGAAGTTGAGAACAAGGAGAACACTAACTTGATACGAGGCCTGCAATGTCAAGTATATAAGTAGAACAGAACAGAAATATATTACACATTTTCTGTGGTGCTATCTTCCAATAAAATAAAGCTCATAGAGAACAGATACCTGAATGAGTAGGTTCCTCCACATGACATTAGTTATAAGAGGTTCCCTAGGACAACAGACACAAGATATCTCATCACTCCAAATCATATGATTTAAATAGTGGCTCAAGTAGACAATATGATCATACAAATATATGCAGCCCAGAAAAAGCATTCAAATATCTACATAAAGCTTCTCCAATTCTAATTTACTAAAGAGATCCTAAACCCTATAGTTCTAAAACAAGCATGAATTAAGGGAGGGTAAAGAGAGGAAAAGAAATTAAAACAGAATGGGCCATGACTCTATGTCAATATTGGTCTGAATACCTCTTTCCATTGTTTTCCTTCGTTTATATAGAAAAGGGTTACAACCAGTGCTCAGTGATTCCAACGCTTAATTGCTGCTGGCTTTACTATACACGTTATCTCTACTGTACACGTTATCTATTTACACGTTAAGTCTATTTATAGCCAAGCTATTTATCTGCTATACTATCTAGATATAGAAAGCATCTCTGTAAAAGTATCTCTGTAACATCCCCCCTCAAATTGATGCTGGTGGATTAAGAAGCATCAATTTGTCAACCAAGAACTGATGTCGGTGCCAAGAAAGAGCTTTAGTGAATATGTCACCAGTTTGAGGTTCAATGAAAATGTGAGAGAGAGTAATCACATGTTTGTCAAAGGATTCACGTATAGAATGACAATCGACTTCGATACGTTTCGTACGCTCATGGAAGACAGGATTAGCGGCGATCTAAATAGCACTGGTATTATCAGGATGAAGAGGAGTGGGATGTAGCTGAGGAAAACCGAGTTCACCCAATAACCCAAGAAGCCATGTGATCTCAGAGCATGCAGAAGACATAGCACGATACTCAGACTCAGTAGAGGACTTGAAAACTCTGTCTTGCTTCTTACTCTTCCAGGAAATGAGTGCATTGCCTAAGAACATGCACCTGCCAGTAACAGAGCGACGAGTATCTGCACATCCGGCCCAATCAGCATCACTATACCCCATTAACTATAAGGAAGACGCTTTAGGAAAGAACAACCCGCGTGTAGAGGTGCCCTTCAGATATCGGATAATGCGATGGATAGCGGCTAAATAAAGATGTCGGGGAGCCTGCATAAATTGACTAACTTGTTGTACAGCAAAAGAAATGTCAGGACGAGTAATCGTCAAGTAGTTCAAACTCCCAACAAGCTGCCGATACAAGGATGGATCTGATAGAAGCTCCCCTTCTTCCTGACGAAGCTTAAGATTTACCTCCAATGGAATAAAAACAGAGTTACTTGATTAGAGACCACCCAATGAAATAACGTCTTGCGTGTATTTGTGCTAGTGTAACAATGTACCAATTGGAGTAAGCTGTACCTCAAGGCCAAGAAAGTACTACAGAGGACCAAGATCTTTCATGTGAAAAGAGGCCTTGAGATGTTGTAATTGCTTAATGAACTCAATATCGGAGCCAGTGATCACAATGGCATCGACATATACGAGAAGCAATATGATTCCAGCAAAGTCTTGCGAAGAAAAAGAGAGGAATCAAACTGACTCTGAGTAAAATGAAAAGCAAGCAGGTTAGAGCTAAATTTTTCAAACCATGCACGCAGAGCCTGTTTCAATCCATACAAGGATCGGTGTAGACGACAAACCTCTGAGGAAGGTGTAGCAAACATGCCGGGAGATGGGGACATAT
This sequence comes from Cyclocarya paliurus, assembly GCA_029856935.1. Taxonomy (NCBI): domain Eukaryota; kingdom Viridiplantae; phylum Streptophyta; class Magnoliopsida; order Fagales; family Juglandaceae; genus Cyclocarya; species Cyclocarya paliurus. The sequence goes on from CM056954.1 coordinate 23,975,161, forward strand.
AGATTTCTTCTTTCAAATCTCCATGTAGAAAAACATTCTTCACATCCATCTGCCGGATAGACCACCCTTGCGACGCAGCAAGTGCCAAGATAGTCTGCACATTAGTCATTTTGGCAACAGGTGCAAATGTTTCTTCATAATCAATACCATACTCTTATTGGTTCCCAAAAGAACCACAAGACAGGCCTTATATCTGTCCAATGAGCCATTAGCTCAAAACTTGACTAAGTACACCCATTTACAACCAATAGGTTTGACATCAAAGGGACAAATTATAAGGTCTCAAGTGTGATTGTCTTGAAAAACTTGGATTTCCTCTTGTAAGGCATGTTGCCAACATGCTTGGGTGGATGCCTGGATATAAGAGTGAGGAACAGAAATAGTGTCGAGAGTGGCAGTAAGCAAGACATGAGGAAAACCATATCTATCTAATGGATGTGTAACCCGGGTGGAGTACCGAGATACATGAACCGCAGAATCAGATGACGGATCAATGTCTAGAAGGGGCATTGAAGAAGGGGGAAGACGTCGATGATACACCATATCTGGTTGAAATCGCTTAATAGAAGAAGACACATATCAAAAGCAAGAAGAGTAATAGGAGGATTATAAATAAACTGAGACTGAAATAAATATTGATTTTTGAAAACAATCACATTCCATGAGATTCGAGATTTATTTGCATGAGTATTATAACAAACAAATCATTTCTGAGTAGGACTATATCCCACAAAGGCACACGTGACAGACTGTGCAGCAAGCTTATGACGCTCAACAAGTGGCAGATGAACAAAACAAACACACCCAAAGATATGAAATGATTGAGACTCGGGAGATATGTCAAATAATCAAAAATAGGAAGAATCATAATCGAGAGTACTAGTAGGCAAACGATTTATCAAATAGACAACAGTAGATAAAGCTTCTACCCAAAACTTAGAAGATACAGAAGAATCAATCAACAAAGTACGGACGACATCTAAGAGATGACGATTTTTACGCTCAACAATTCCATTTTGTTGAGGAGTATAAGGACAAGAATGTTAGGAAATAATCCCCTTTTGCTGAAGCAAAGTTTGAAAAGAATGAGAGATGTACTCCCCCCTAAGTTGGAGCGTAAAGTTTTTATACAAGTATTGAATTATGTCTCAACAAGCGCAACAAATTTTTGAAAGACAGAAAACACGTCAGCTTTGGAACGAAGAAAATATATCTAGGTGAATCGACTATAATCATCAATAAACGTTATAAAATAAGGTTACTGACCATGAGAAATAACATGACTCACACCCCAAATGTCAGTATGCACAATCTCAAAACAGTTAGAAGCACGACTACCATGCCCAGAAAAAGGTAAAATTTTACTTTTACCAAGACGACAAGTAGCACAATCAAAAGATACAAAAAAAGAAAATGAATCTTTATTGCCCAAAAAACCATGTTTCATAAGATGAGTCAAGACAACAGAATTAGGATAACCTAATTTCTTATGCCAGACTTCATTAGTATTGGCAGTAGTCGTACAAGTAAAAGAAACAACATTAGAAATAGAAAACTGTAAGGGAAAAAAAAGTCCTATTTTAGGCTCATTCGCGATCACCGTCTCCGACACCTGATCCTGCACAAGACAACCACCACGAGAAAAGTGACCATCACAATTATTATCTACCAACTGTCCAACATAAATCAAATTGGTAGACAATCCAGGAGAGACAAAAACATCGCGAAATGAATAGCCCAAATTACCAACAGCAGTAATAGGAAAAGTATTGCCATCAACGATCTGAATATTTTGCCTGCCTCTATACTTACGAACACCATGGAGACTCGTCGTATTACCAGTCATATGATTAGAAGCACCCAAATCAACAATCCAAGAAATTGAGTTAGTACCCGTACCTTGCAGGCTTAAAGCCGTAAAAGTAGACACAATCATCTGTTGGACCATTCTGGTGTGAGAATAGATGAATCAGAGCTTACAGTAGGAGGTGCAGAAGAAGAAGAGGATTGTACAACAGCCTGAAAAGCTTGGGATTGACGATTCTAATGCCATACTCGACAATCTTTGATGATATGACCCTCTTTCTTGCAGTAGTTGCAAACTTTCTTAGGACAGGTTCGAGCGATATGACCAAATTCCTTACAATTGAAACATTGCAACTTGTTCCTCCCTTTCCCTTGCATTGCATAGACTACATTCACAGTCTCAGAAAAGACTTTCTCAGAAGTCATATCCATCTAAGTGGATAACCGCTGTTCTTCACGCAACAAATCTCCCAAACAAATATCCAAAGAAGGAACCAGATTACGGTTCAACAAACCAGCTCGAACAGGCTCAAATTCGGGTCGAAACTTCATTAAAAACTTATCGCGTTGACTTTCAGCATGAACTGCTTGAAGAGCCACGAGTGCCGTAGTGGGAACCTTAGCATGAACAATGGCAAAATGCTCGCACCAAATGTTAATAAAATTGTGCGATAGGTAAATTGCCTTGACTATAATTACTAATTTTCAATTCTAATTGGAACTTCCGAGCACTATGATCTTGGTGGTAAATACAGTGAAAATAATCTCACATAGTCTGAACCGTAGTAAAATAGCAAAGATTGGTTACAAGGTGAGACTCAATTGTCCCCAATAGCCAAGAGATTACTTTGGCATCCTTGACCTCCCATTGAGCAAATTCTTTTTCATCAATGGGAATTTTAGCACAATTATTAATATGATTTGATAATTCTTTTCCTTTTAAAAACATCTTAAACTGAAATTCTCACGTAGGAAATTTTTTTCCAATAAAGCGAACAATAGTATTTTCAATAGACATGATGAAAAGTACTTAGAGAAATATGCTCAAGTAGTCAATCAAATAAGCGGCAAGCCTAACTCAAATTAGGACAAAAAAGAAGCTAAAACTGAAAAAGGCCCAAAGTCAAAGTAATAAAATAAAAGCCACTCCTGTTGGAGAGAAACACCTTACACGGACCAAAAGGAGAGCCAATACTAACCCAGAAAATTACGAAAATCACCCAGAAAGAGCCGATACTCACCAAACGAAAACCACCCAGAGAGAGCCGATACTCACCAAAGGAGACACCCACAGGTCTTCAGCCATCGGAAACTACCCAGAAACTGCCGACAAGCACCAAACTGCACTGCCCAGAATAGGGTCATGGCAAGAGGCTCACACAAGATGACCTGCCTATGGAAATACTTCTGCCGAGGACCCAAAATAAACCCACACAAAATGCAACCTCAGAGAAGCAACCCAGAAAAAACTCAGAAAATGCCGAGAATGAGAAAATACGTTTCTGAGAAAGCAACTCAAAAAGTGCCGATAGGCACCAATAAATTCAGAAAGTGGCGAAATCACCACACAAAGTGGCGAAATCACCACGTTTCTGAGAAAGCAAAAGGTGCCGACACAACCACAAAAAAGCTATTGCCGAAAGAAAATTTTCCCAGAAATTGAAGAGCCCAACTCACAAAATTCTCACAAATAGCGATGGAAATCGCACACCAAAGATTAAGACTACAGAGACTGAAATCAGAGTAGGGATACCATGTCAATATTGGTCTGAATACCTCCTAGTTGATCCACTGTCTATTAGTACGATGACCACACGGGAACCAATCCTGGCAGCTACTCGCATGGTCTTGGGTGCGGTCCATCCCGTTAATGCATGCAGAGTAATCTCTGGTTCGATGGGCTCCTCATGGTTTCTTCCGCATGTTGTTCTTCAGTAACGTCGTCCAGATGACGTTGTTGCCACCATCATGTCCCTCCAACATGAGCATCTGTGGCCCTTGACATTTATGTCCTGCAGTAAAACGATCGTTACAATTAAAACAGAGGCCTTGGAGACGCCTTCGCTGCATTTCATCCCAACTCAGTCGCCAAACAGGGGCTACAGGTGCTACTGGAGCTGTTCGATTTGCTGGCGGAAGAGCTAAGGGAGCTCGCAAGGGTGGTGCAAATCGTATGAACCTCCTCTGTCTCACTAGTTGGTCATCCTTCATCCGTGCGAAGCTAATAGCGTCTTTTAATGTTTGTGGTTTGAACATGCGAATCCCGTCCGAGATGTCTGTCCTTAAGCCACCCATAAATGTTCCCACGAGAGCCTTTTGCGTCCAACCTCTGACACGGTTGCCCAATCGTTCAAATTCCCGCTGGTATTCACACAGGGAGCCAGTCTGCCTGATCCTTGAAAGAGCTTCATCAAAATCCTCGCACTCCAAAGGCCCAAAGCGCGCCCAAAGTTCATCTTCAAAGTTTGCCCACGAGAGAATGTGTCCTTCCTCTTGGAAAGTCCGACGGATTCCCTGCCACCACTGCTTGGCCTTTCCTTCCAAGTGGTAGGAGGCCAAAGAAACCTTCTCGGTTTTGGGAGTATTCTGGAACTCAAAAAACTGATTCACACGATTGAACCACTCTGTCGGATCATCTCCTGAAAATCGAGAAAATTCAAACTTCGCTGTTTTGGATGATACAACAAGCCGTCCCCCATCATGGCCTTCACGATGTTGGTTACCATGGTTTGGAGGCTCCTGGTTTGCAAGCAGCACATCAGAGAGACGGTTAAGAGTTTCTTCCAATGATAAAGTGAACTGTTTCTCTTCGGGTGAGAAAGTACCGCACGGTTTAGAAAACAAATGATTACTTGCCCTTCATCTACAACTGTTGGCTGCTTAAATAAGCAAAGCCTCATACAAAGCAAACCAAAACAAAAGGAAAATGAGAAACTAACAACTGAATGCAAACACACGTAAAACACGTAGAAACAAAACATGCAAACTAACGTAAAAACACAGCAACTAACAGAAATAAATATGGCCTCAATCTTGCAACGGCAAGTGACCCATTCTACTGACTCAGTCTTCCCCAATGCAACCTTCTCGTTCTTCACATGCCCCTACTTCTTCGTTGCAACGGTTTATAGTTTCACTACGTACGTCCCACCTTCCTGCATGCCGCATGCAATGAGTGTTTGACATTCATTTTCATCCCAGGTATTTGGGATTTGGCCTAAGTGCCCTTATTGACCGTCGTGGCCTATCAGTCTATTTATAGCCAAGCTATTTATCTGCTATACTATCTAGATGTAGAAAGCATCTCTGTAAAAGTATCTCTGTAACACTCTACACCTCCTTTCTATCCTCTCCTAACAGGAAAAGCACTCAGCTTAATAATGCACTAGACCGATGATGATGAAAACTCGGCATTATTTCATAATGGTTCAGAAAGCCAAGCCAAATCAGTAGACCTGCAGATTGTGGCATCACACATTTGGAAATCAATTTAACCATAACATGGATCCTGCTTCCTCAAGATATCCTTGGAACCAAGATTCGATACTACCGAAATAACAGAAACTATTGTGATAATGAACAGCATGTAATAAGCCATTTGTCTGAAAATATTTATAAGGGTAATCACCCTGAGTATTTAACAAGCATAGGCAAAACCTACATTAAGGGCATGTTTGGATATTATGAGCATTCTCAAAATTCTCAAAACTTCTCATAATTTCATTCCCAAACGTTACTCAAATACAAAATATTTTTTAATTTCAAATTTTCAAAATTTTCATCTAATCATTACCTAATCATTATTCAAACACAAAAATCAAAACAACTTTTACAAACTTCAAAACAAAAATAATATTAAAAAAATAAAAATAAACAATATTTTAACTTTATAATATTTTTATTCAACTTTTTCTCTCTCCTTTCACAAAACCCAATAAGACATCTTCACTCAAACCATTTCACTACTATTCACAAAATTATGAGATACTCCAAGTGTCCAAACATACCCTATAGTGGCAACAATATGAACTACAATTTATAAAACAGATATAATGGCCATAACATATACAATATCATGAAACCAAACTACATAGAACTTGAAAGGCACTGAATCTATAACTATATAACCGCATAATCAGTAAAGAACATTAGCACAAACCTTCGGCCAACTGGTGATCTATGCATAAGGTGGTCAGTTGGTAGTTCTGTAGCCAAAGCAAGTGCCCCAAGAGTATCCATTATTAGATTAACCCATAGAAGCTGCAGCAAAGAGACACAGGGCAATTTTATTCTTGATAACTTGAAGGGATAATTGAGTGATAACATAAAAAATTGGCCAACTGCAAGCAATCCAACTTCATGATGTCATAGACAACCAATAAAACCCTGAGTACTAAATTATGGTGAAAGATTAAGTGCCAGATGTTGTGTAATTGAAAACGTCCCCAGAGAAAAATGAACAAACAAAAGCATTTATAGTTCATTGTGATATAGAAAGATTAGGAAACAGACATATACAAACTATATATATAGAGAGAGAGAGATAAACTTAAATTCCACTTGTTCTACCTTTGCTAGCTCTTTGTGTATACCAAGTTTTTATGCACTGACATCATGTAATCATCTTAAGATTGACAAAACCCATTTATATGAAGGAAGCAATAGAGTGTGGGACCCAACAGTCTATTTTAGGAATAAAGCAATGGTATGAAAAAAAGAAGGTTTTGTCAGTATATTCATCAGAAACTGAAATTTTCTGAAAATGCTCATGCCAAAATAGTGATAAATGCATATATTATGAACCTATTCCCAGATTCTTCGTCCGGCCCACATATGTCATATTTGAGAATGCTCAAAGCAAGTTCATAGCCAATTATTACAGTACCCACTATCTGAAGGGTAGAGAGGGAGGGAGGGAGGGAGGGAGAGAGAGAGAGAGAGAGAGTGAAGAACCTGCACTGCATTTAAAGGAACATCACCAGAGGATACTGCTGCTACAACATTAATCGCAAGAGCTGCGACATTAACTGTGAGCTGGAATTGAATAAATTTCTGAATATTTGCATACACAGAACGTCCCCAGCGGACAACCTAGCCGGAGTAAATAAAGAAAATCCACACACATTACAAAAATGAGATATTGGGGATTGCTATAACTTTTCTACCATATTCAACCACATAAAGGAGAGGAAAAATTAGAAAGAAAAATGTGTGCACCATAACTTATTATTAGTCACCATAAATCTACAAGGTATTTGCACTGGACTCATCGGATCATATTTAACTTTAAGTGGCTTACCTGAGACCATAGTGGTAAACCCCACGTGAAAGAGGCAGCTACTTATTCCTTGATGGAATAATATATAATCAGTAAACTCAACAAAGTCTCCATCCAGAAAATTAGGCTGTTAAATTGTAGCACAACCAGTCCCTCTCCCCGACAAGAATTATAAAAAGGTTGACAGTAAATTTTGAAACCATCTTAAAGTGGATCCTTTACACAAATGAACTGATAGGAGAATTTCAAAATAGCAATTACTTCCAAGCTGATTGAACCAATAACAGATTAACAGGCCTGGCTATAACACTCCCAATCTAGGCATGTTTTAACATTATAAATGCATTCACACCACGAAAATAAAAGCTTAGGGTTTAGATACATGTTAAGAAACATTTGGATTATGGATGATTTTCTAGAAAGGGGAGAGTACTGGAATAGGAAACTAAGTGCAGGGTAAGGCTATGCATTAGACATCAATTTCAAAAATGGGTTGTTTTATGAATCAAGCAAGAAAAGAATCGAATTTGTAACTAATTAAGGTTTTTGGTCAACCTTAGAAACATTTAATTGTAAAGATGAGTTTTGCATGGATTTTAAATAATATCAAATGATTTATATAGAAACTTGAACGGTTTAATGTGAGAGTATTTTCAAAGGACAAGAAATTGAAAAACCCATTGACCAAGTACTGGTTACCTAGCAGGCCATGCATGGAGTGGGGAAGTTTTTCCTACTTAACCTAGGAAGTCCTCACCCTAAGTTATTCTCCTATAAATAAGACCTTAAGCCTCCAATTCTATCATACGCCATCCCACAATATTGAGAGGAAAAGAGGCAGAAAACATCTTCAAGAGATCCAACCTGAGTCATCCCTGTCAAGCCAAACCTACCAAACCTAAATTCTCTTCTCTATTTCCTGATTCATAGAGCACAAAATTTTGAGAGAGGATTCTTCAACATATCATTAAGTTTTTAGCCTTTCGGTACCATATGTAAGGGAAGCAAATAACACCACATCTAGCAGCCAACATCAAGAGGGATAGGAGGAGAAAGTGAGAGTTTTGAGCTAGTCAGCCAGTTATCCTTCGGTAAGTGAAAACCAGTTTTCAGGCTTGATAATTCAAAGTTCAAAAGTTATTATTGGGATTTTTAATGCTGTAAGGAGAGAAAAACGACTTGCAGAAGAGGATTTTCATGTATGGGTGAATAGCAGGAAAAACATGATTTTCCAAGAAATATAATACAAGGGTTTCATGGCCCCATAACCCGAACCTATTATCCAAAAAGTCTGTAATCTGGCACGCCCTTACACTAGTTTATGTTTTCCACATTTTTTTATCAAGCCACTTAAGAATTAATTTATTCCTTTTAAGCATCTCTAGGCACTCCCATGATAAACTAGAGCAATTCTCATTAATACTGATATTTCCTCCAGACTTGTGCATTAATGTCAGGTACTTATTTAATCAGTGCTAATACTTAATCAAATGGTCTTTATACACCCTAAAACATTAGTTTTTACGTCTCCCCAAAGTGTGTCATAATTATCCTAAATTCACCTTATTGAGTTGAGTAAATATTCGATCAGTAAGCTGCAAGGCCATTATGAGCATTACAACAATTTAGCTATATAAACTTGTTACGTTAAAACTCAAACTATAGAGAACCTTTTCCAGGTTTTTATCATTTCAGAACCCTAAATATTTCGTCATAATTTCATGCCCTAGAACATGCAATCGGTACCTAAAGCACATCAAAACCATGAGCCTATTTGTTGCAAAACAAGGCAAAAATCTGCTTCGTTTCATGTAGCTGTTTTACTTTTTTCTCCCCTCCAAATAGCCGTTTTATTTACTACATAAACTCCTTGCAGAACTGCAGTAATGCTCCCTAATAGATCAAATTATTGACTAAACAATAATATTTGGAGTCAAGTTATCATATCTTGAGCCATTATACAAGGAATAAAACCTTTAAGGGTTTCTCAATATTAGCACATTGATATCCAATAAGTACAATCTTAACTTTCTGATCTACTGTTGGTTAGATTTGGTACCTTTGCTGGACATGACTATGATATTAAATGACTAGAGGATTTTTTAAAATTTCAGTCACTGATTTTATGTTGCCACTTGTGTGTTCATAATTATATTTTTCTTGTGGTGTTTTCTAAGTTTTTGACAGGTTCAAGTTACATTCAACAAGTCCTTGTATTTGTCACCAATCTGCCAAGGGGGGAGATTGAAAATGTGAATTTCAAGAGTTTGGCTAGCATTAGGTGACTAAGATGATAGACATCATCATGAGTTTAAAATATTTTGAATTTGTTTAGAGTTTGTAACTAAGTGTTTTTTGATAAGTCAAAACATATAATTCCGAGTCTCAAGGTCCTTATCTTAGCCATTGAAGAGTTCAAATTTAAAACTGCTACAAGGCTATGGAGATAGTTTCCTGCTATTAGCAAATTGTTAGCAAAACCATCACGATAGACTCAATCCGTCAGCAGAATTTCACTAGGACTTGGAAACTGCTTCAAGAAATATATTGAAATTGTTCTACTAATTAGGAATACGAGAGATTCAATTCTGGAGATTTTGAGAGCAATTCCCAATGCTTATTTTGGTGAGAAAATTCCCTTGAGAATTTTCATATTGTTTCTCTCAAAGAGTGTGATCATGACCCGAGGTTTAAGTAGTGTGATCATTTCAGGCACTGGAATTCCAGGAAAGAGAAGTCAATATTTGAAGATCGTTAAAGATTTTGGCTGCTACTGTGGTAAAGACAAACAGGTCGTTCGTCTCGTCAAGTAAGAGTATCAATTGACAAATGTTTTGCAATTGAAGTTTGCTTGTAAAAGATTTTCAAATAGTGGATTGACCTTTCTAGTTAGGCTACCCCGTAGGATTTTACCTTTCAATAGCTATTTAAAGGGTTTCCCTTCGTTACCAATTTCTATACTATGCAATTGATTTATTTTATGTTAAGTTTGTTCTTATTGAATAATTGCATGAATATTGATTAACAAATTGTTCAAAACAATTGATAGACCTTCAGAAGTTTTACTGCACAAGGGTATTTGGAAAATTTCAATTGTCATCAGAGCACGGTTCACTCACTTGAGAATGATCCGTATCCCTGTAGATCATATTATCATCATTATCAACCCCTCCACATTTTGATGGGGACAACTACGCTTATTGGAAAGTTCGAATGAGGGCCTTTCTCAAATCTCAAGATGAACGTTTGTGGTATTTAGTGGAAAAAGGTGGACTAAGCCCGAGACAAACCTGGACACTTGGTCTAGAGAGATTAGCAATTGCAATTGGAATAGCAAAGGGCTTAATGCCATTTTCATGGTTCTCTCCCGAATAATTTAAAAGAATCTCTATGTGTGAGATTGCTAAAAAAGTTTCGGATATTTTGGAGGTTACACATGAAGGCACAAAGACTGTTAAAAATTCAAAACTTCAAATGTTAACCTTGAAATTTGAAGAGATCAAAATGCTGGAAGATGAGACCTTTAATGAATTTTATGCTAAACTTAATCATATTGTGAATTCCAGGTATAATCTTAGCGAGAAGGTGGAAGATTCAAGATTCGTGAGAAAGATCTTAAGGTCCTTACCTAAAAGATTTCGCCCTAAAATCACAAGAATCGAGGAAAGCAAGGACTTGGATGCAATCAAAATTGAAGAACTAGTCGGCTCCTTGCAAACTTATAAGTCCTCACTTCCTCAAACAAAGAAAGGGAAGTCCATTGCACTGAAAATTTGTGAAAGAAAATCAAGATGACTCTTCCGATGAAGAAAATCTGAATGATGAGGACCTAACCCTCATTGCTAGGAAGTTCAGAAGTTTTTTGTTTCCTAAGAAAGCTAATGGAAAACAAAAGCGAGTAAAGTGTCATTAGTGCTCCGACTATGGTGACATTAGAGTGGAGTGCCCAAACTTTAAGAAAAACAAGGGAAAAATATTGAATATCACACTTAGTGACAGTTCAGAATCTGAACATTCAACTTCATTGTCTGATGATGAAAGTTCGCTTGTGGCATTCAACACTATTGTTGAATAATTCCCAAAGGATGTACTAACTAAATGTGAAAGTGGATCTAATGATGATGACTCGGAGGTTGTTGTTGTAGATGCTGATCATAAGCTAATAAGCATACAAGATGCCTATAAAGATTTGTGTGAAGAGTTGTCAATCTGAAAAAGCTCAACAAGAAGCTGTACAACAAACTCAGAGCAGTGGAACACGAAAATAATAATCTTTCTGAATCACTCAATTTCTGAAGTTGAGATCTCAAGGTTAAAGACTCAAAAGGATGCCATAGAGAAAGCTAGAACCAACAAAATTCTGTAACTCAAAAGCTAGAACAGATGCTAACCATTCAAATGCCAAGCAGTGACCATATAGGGTTGGGGTATACAACTTCCCAAGATAGAGATCCTAAAGCCTCATCATCCACTGCCACCAGCTGTAAGAGTATTATTTGTCAAAGGAAATCAAATTATGGATGCTCTGATTGAAGCTTCTTCAAAGTTAAACCGTCCTGACAAACCCAATGTAAGATCAACTTCAAAGAAGCTGAACAGAGGTAAGTTTGTCTATTTGTCATCATTGTGGCATTTCTGGTCATATAAGACCAAATTGCTTTAATGTGAGAAAGATGCAGAGAGATGGAGGTGAAAGGAAATCAAAGAAGAAGGTAAAGATCCTTAGAAACCAAGTCCAAGAGTTAAGCCAACAAATAAACACCATAAGCTTGAAGCTATGTAAATTATCTGAATTTTTTCTTGGCAACAAGGATAAGACCACAAAAAGCTGTGATGATGTAAGGCTCGCCTCAAAACTTAAAGCAAAGGCAAAGTGGGTGGTCAAAGAAGATGTCGGGTGCTTAGTGGCTCACACAACCTCAAGTCAATGGACAGCGACCTTTGGTACTTGGACAGTGCATGTTCGAGACACATGTCCGGTGACAAGATCTTGTTCAAGAAGATTGATTCAAGTCAAGGAGGCACCGTGACCATTGGTGATGGAAGCAAGTCCTTTATTGAGGGAAGAGGAATTGTTGAAATATCTGGACTACCTCTTCCTCATGATGTTTTATTTGTTGAAGGTTTTAAGACAAACTTGTTCAGTATTAGTCAATTTTGTGATGATAATCTTATTTTGCAGTTCTCTAAGGATTCAATTCTAGAGATTTTGATAGCACTTCCCAGTGCTTATTTTGGTGAGAAAGTTCCCTTCAGAATTTTCATATTGTTACTCTCAAAGAGTGGTCGTGATCCGAGGTTCAGATAGAGTGATCGTTTCAGCCACTGGAATTCTAGTAGAGAAGTCAATATTTGAAGATAGTCAAAAGTTCTAGCTGCTACTGTGGTAGAGACAAACAGGTCGTTTGTCTGGTCAAGTAAAAGTCAATTGACAAATGTTTTGTAATTGAAACTTGCTTATAAAAGATTTTCAAATAGTGGATTGACCTTTCTGGGTAGGTTGTCCCAACCTTTCTAGCGCAATGTTCTTTAAAGGGTTTCCTTTTGTTACCAATTTTTATGTTATACAATTGATTTATTTTATGTTAATGTTGTTCTAATTGAATAATTGCATGAATATTGATTAACAAACTGATTGATAGAATTGATAGACCTTTGGAAGTTTTACTGTAGAGGGGTATTTGGGAAATTTCAGAAATATATTTTGAATGTTTTATCTAATGTTTTACTTTGGCTTCTATAGATAGAGAACACTAGCATAACAATTGGTTGTTATTTTATTATGTACTGTATCCTATTCAATATAACCATAAAAACCATCGTCTATCATTTTACAAACCGGCTTCTACTTGAAGTGCATGGTACTTTTTGATGTAAAATAGTACAACGGACATTGCGCCAAACTTCCTTCCTAAAAGAGTAATGGCTCTATAGTTCCTATCTATGAAATAAAGCCCACTTTTCATATGTAAAAAATGTATGAGTCATATATGTGGATATATTAGATGAGAGGCAATGACAATGCCATAAATTTTTCGTAAGTCAGGGAATAGCCCATAAATATCTAAGGCATGTCCATCCTTAACTGGAAGCTAATTTGATAAAAGAAAAAAAAAACAGGTAAAAAGAACAATACTTCAAGTTCATGTCAAGTATATCACAAAGAATAAATGTCAAATGAGTTTTTTCATCCTTTGTTTTTTTTTTTTTTTTTTTTTATGCATCATAAGTTATGACAGTTAAAATTGAAGATAACAGGTGCAGAGAGAGAGAGAGAGAGAGAAAGAGAGAGAGATGGTGAAATATCTAGGTAAAACAAGCAGACCTGTAGTTTTAGATCTCAGATGTGTCCCAAAACCTCCTGCTCATGCATTTCATGTCCCAAAGGTATCTATTTCAAAATTAAAACACACATACACGAATCTGTCTTTCTCAACTGCATATATGTTCCGTATGCATCCAACATGGATATTGAGACCCTTTTGAGGTAGAGAAATGCTTGGTCTACAAAGAAATCCCACAAAAGTAAACTTACAAACTGATGTGGCTAGATGTGTTGCGTGAGATTGTAAAGCTCCTTTTATTGATCTGATGTCTCACATTGAGTCACATACATTTGTAAGTTTGCTTTTGTAAGACACCTTTGTAAACCTAGAACTTCTCTATAACTTATCCCTGCTTCCTAGATGTAAAGCCTTTCAAAACTATCCAATGTATTAATTCATGTCAACTTAATCTCCAAAAATCAACATGCATTTAAAGCAACACCAAATTCATTGAATAGATAATTGAAGTATTGAGAATGGTTCAGTATATTATTGCTAAAAGGATAAATGGTATTTCACTGTAAAGATGGTAAAGATGATTTAACCCCTATCTAATGATACCTGTATAAAGTACAAATGATAAGATGCCCACTGACCTTTACAACAGAAGCAAAATTATCATCCAAGATAATAATATCCGAACTTTCCTTTGCTACTTCGGTTCCTTGAATGCCCATAGAAAGACCAATATCTGCCTATAGTCCAAATGGTATAAATGTGATCAACTATGACGAGAAAGTCATTCTTGTGATAATGGAAAGTGTACTAAATAAAAGTTTTCGAACTACAAGAGGCACAGCAAGAAATTGCTTACAGAACGGCAAAATGCAAATGAACACAAGCCCAATACGTTCAGAATCTTGGACATTTTTGTCGAAGTCTACTTCAAATATATCCGAATCTATGCTTTATGCACACTTATGGTTACACTTTCGAATTGTATAAATCTCAAGTTTAATAAACATCTACTATTTCTGATGCAACTAGACGTGCCATTATGGCTGGGAATAATAATTGGTATAAGATACATGCTGCGCGTCTCCCATTCACACAAACAATTTGTACTTTTAGCATTAAATGTGGGATTAATGCACAGATAGGATACTGTTTGCGCTTACAAATCAGATACTGGGCATGTATATCTTCATAACTTGCCATCCTGAGGATCTAAACAACTTTGAATGACAACATGTATATCATCATAACTTGCCATTATTTATGAACCACTTTCGCACGCCTTTAAAGTTAAAAAACGGATATAAAAGTTCAAAGCTACTTAAATAAATATCTTGATAAAGAAGCCAAACCTCATGAAGTGCAGGAGCATCATTGGTGCCATCTCCTGTTACAGCAACAACTTCTCCCCCCTTACGGAGTGCTTGCACAAGCAAGAGCTTGTCATTAGGAGAAGACCTACCCATCACCTATAAGTCAGCCATAAATGATCTATTACAACATATTATATTCCACGAAAGTAATTAAGAAATATTTCTGAGTTTGCAATCAGGAAGACTCGGGCGGGGGGGAACCACGCTACTCAAACCATACCGCAATTTTCTTGGCAAGTTCTTCCCTTTCTTTCTCAGATAACGCACGGAATTTTCTTCCCTCAATAATGTTAGGCTCTGTAGCTTCCTCACTTGAAGCAAGTATCCCACACTCCAAAGCGATTGCTTTCGCGGTTTGAAGATTGTCTCCCGTGACCATTCTCACCTATAAATGACAAATATGGTTCCCACAGGTAATTTTGGGATATTTTTTCATTATAAGTTGTCTGACAAAATACACAAAAAAAATCATAAAACAACATTCATAGACACATAATGGAAATCTTAAATAAAATAAAACCTGATTTTAGATTAATTCCAAGTTGGATAGGCATTGGACACTTTTTTTTTTAATCAACAGCTTTGCATCACCTTATGCCTTTCAATCAACATTATTATGGGAAAATATGGATCAGATGCTTCTTCTTTTTCGGTCATGTAAGCTGTCCTTTAAAAGACTATAACTTTCTCGTATTTACATTATATTTTCCTCAGTGGATGCAGTGCAATTTTCTTAGAGAGGAAGGATTGAGTTTTTATTATTCCCTTTTTTGTACAATTAATAAACTTTTTTTTATCAAAAACCATAAAAGAAATAGCCCTAGTACACAGGATCTATACAAAAGGAACACCTAATTAGAAATAGAAAAAGATACAAGGAAACGATGAAAACTCAGGTCATTAAAATTATAGCAATTGCCCAAAGAAACAAAGCATTAAAAGGGGGCAGTTTTAAACTCTTCCATCGTCTGCTCGCGATTCTCAAATATTCTATCATTCCTTCCAACTAAATGCACCACACTAGGCAAATAGGAACCATCTTCCACACCGTTACAATTTGCAAGCTTCCATATAAACTTCTCCAACTTGGAAAGAGGTCTACTATCCTTCGACATAACCCACGCCAGCCCAACTCTACCAAAAATTCAATCCCACAAGGCTCTAACTATCTCCCAATAAAGTAAACGTTGGTGCACAGATTTTCGTTCTTTTTGCACATACAACACCAATCTATCACAATGATGCGATATTATCTTAGATTATCCATGATGAGGATCTTGCCCAAGGAGGCCGTCCAAGCGAAAAAAAAATTAAAAAAATTCCCACACGGGTGCCTTGGTTTGTCAAATTCCCCTCGAAGCAAAAGGGTTGTTGG
This sequence comes from Cyclocarya paliurus, assembly GCA_029856935.1. Classification (NCBI taxonomy): domain Eukaryota; kingdom Viridiplantae; phylum Streptophyta; class Magnoliopsida; order Fagales; family Juglandaceae; genus Cyclocarya; species Cyclocarya paliurus. The sequence continues at coordinate 23,991,274 of CM056954.1, forward strand.
ACGACTCAATTAGAATGTATTTTAGGGAGTTTGTTGTGGATTTTTGAATATCTTAGGAGAGTTTTTTAGGAGATCTATTTTTTCCTTTTAGGAGTTATTTCATTCCTTATCTATTTCTTTCCTTATCAATTAGTTATTTCTTTCCTTATCTATTTGAACATTGCAATCTATAAATAAACCCTTGTAAATCTATTTTCAGTATGAATGAGAAAAACTTCAGTTTATCTAGATGGTATCAAGAGTCGAACCTGGTATCTCATTGGAGGGTTTTTAATCAAACTCTAAACCTGCCAGCAGCCATAGCCTTTAAACTCTAGGCCTTACTACCATTTCTCTACTTTGTTCACTTCCATAATCCCTGTCTTTCATCATGTCCGATACATCCAAACCCTTTTCCTTGATCAAGACAAACACAGATCACAAACCTACCCATCCTGAGCCTCATTCTATCCAGATTACAAATATTCGTCTCAATGAAGCCAAGTCCTTGCGGTGGTCACAGTCTTTGCGAATGTATATTCGAGGGAGGGGGAAAATTGGATACCTTACTGGTGAAATCAAGGCCCCTGCCAAAACAGATGCATCATATTCTACATGGGATGCTGAAAATTCCATGATTATGTCATGGCTCATGAACTCCATGGATGAAGAGATTAGTGCCAACTACATGTGCTACTCAACTACTAAGGAACTCTGCGAGAATGTTAGTCAAATGTATTCTAACCTTGGAAATTATTCACAGATCTATGAGTTGCAGCAAAAAATTGGCAAGACCCAACAAGGGGAAGATAGTGTTATGAAATACTTTAATGTCCTTAAGGGGCTGTGGCAGGACTTGGATCTATTCAATGAGAATGAATGGAAGAGCCCTGATAACTGCAACCACAACAAAAAGATGGTGGAAAATGCAAGAATATTTAAATTCTTGGTTGGACTCAATGACGAGTTTGATGAAGTCAGAGGGAGAATTCTGAGTAGACAGTCTTTGCCTCCAATTGGAGAGGTATTTTCTGAAGTACGACATGAAGATTGTCGTCGGAATGTCATGCTGAAACGGAAGGGAACTGATGGAGCAGTGGAGAACTCGGGTTTGACTACTACTAACTCTAATAATTCGAATACGGTTGCTTTAACTAATGCCTCTGCACAAGGGGCATACTCTACATAAAGGAAGTATGAGGAAAAATCTCGAGTATGGTGTGATTATTGCAATAACACACACCACACACGAGAAACTTGCTAGAAACGCCATGGAAAACCAGCAAACTGGAAGAGCAACAAACTTGGAGCCAGTCACCCAAAAGCAAATGAAGCAAAGACCAACTTTCTCAATTCAGATCAGGTGGATCATCTCCTTCAACTGCTAAAATCTAATTCAATATCTGGTACTTCTACTAGTTCCATGGCCCAAACAGGTAATATTCCTAGTGCTTATTCAACTTGTTCAACTCATGTACCATGGATCATTGATTTAGGTGCATTTGACCATATGACTAGTCTCCCTCAATTATTTCATTCTTATTGTCCTTGTTTGAGTGGTAAACAAGTCAGCATTGCTAATGGAAGTTTTTCACCAATAGCAGGCATAGTTTCCATCAGAATCTCCGAAAGAATAGATTTAAAACATGTTCTTCATGTTCCTGAGTTTACTTGCAATCTTTTGTCTGGTAGTAAATTATCCCGCAATTCTAACTGTCAAGTCATATTTTTATATTCTCATTGTGAATTTCAGGACTAGAGCTCAGGAATGATAATTGACAGTGCTAGGATGATCAATGGCCTTTATTATTTTGATGATACTCTATTCAACGATAAACAAGATCATGGCGTGAACTATAGCTCTAGTTCTATTCTTGTACGTGATTAAATAATGCTTTGGCATCTTAGACTAGGACATCCTAGTTTTCCTTATTTAAAATATTTGTTTCCTAGTTTGTTTAAGCATTTGGATTGTAATTCCTTTCATTGTGAAACTTGTGTTTTATCAAAAAGTCATCGAGTTTCCTATAATTTGAAAACATATCGTGCATCGAAACCTTTTTATTTAATTCATAGTGATGTCTGGGGTCCTTCGAAAGTGACTACCTTATCTGGAAAGAAATGATTTGTAACCTTTATGGATGACCACACTCGCCTTTGTTGGATATACCTAATGAGTGAAAAATCTGATGTTGCAAAATTATTCAAGGATTTTTATCATATGATTGAAAATCAATTTCAAACCAAAATAAGTATTCTTCATATAGATAATGGAACAGATTATTTCAACCAATACTTGGGAATTTTTTGAAAAAAAATGGTCCTCAACATCAATCTACTTGTCAGGATACGCCGCAACAAAATGGTATCGCGGAAAGAAAAAACCGTCATTTACTTGAGGTTGCACGAACTATAATGTTTTCGATGCATATTCCAAAATATTTGTGGGGAGATGCCATTTTAACTGCATGTTATCTAATTAATAGAATGCCTACCCGTGTTTTAAAATTTGCTACACCTTTATCTTGCCTGAAAAATTCTTTTCCTGAGACTAGAGTAGTCTTGGATCTACCCATAAAAGTTTTTGGATGCACGGTTTTTGTGCATATACCATCTCACCTTCGGTCTAAGCTTGACCCTAGGGCTGAAAAATGTGTTTTTCTTGGTTATGCTCCAAATAAAAAAGGGTACAAATGTTTGAATCCAAAAACAAACAAAATTCATATGAGTATGGATGTTGTTTTTGTTGAAAGACAATCTTATTCTAACCCAACTAATCTTCAGGGGGAGAAAGAGAGTGAAGATCATTTTTGGCAAACTTCCAGCCCTCTTCCTAATACTTTTCTTGACATATCTCATCCATTAAATACTCAGGAAACTGAAATTTTAAATAAATAAAAAACACAAGAAATTCTAATCTTCCTTTACAAAGTATACGTGACTCGCAAACTGGGGGAGAAAAGCTACATGATGATCCTACTCCTTCCAAGCTTCATGTTTATACTAGAAGAAAGTATCATTACAATAATAAAGATCATCAGCCTACAATTCCAGAGCAAGGTCAATCATCATCTACAAAGCATGGTCATCTGAAATTCCAGCCTACAATTCCTGGTAATCTTTCTTCTACTATATTTCCTAGTGATAAACTTGCAGACTTTGATGAACCGATACCATTAGGAAAGGAATTAGAACCTGTACTATTGCTAAATTTCTGTCCTATCATAGACTTTCTGATAATCATAAGGTCTTTACATCCAATATTTCTCACCTATTTGTTCCAAGGAATATTCATGAAGCACTAGATCATCCAGATTGGAAACTAGCAATTCTTGAAGAGATGAATGCACTCCGGAAGAATGGGACTTGGTAGATTGTTGATTTACCTAAGGAGAAGTGTGTAGGATGTAAGTGGGCGTTCATTGTGAAATGCAAGGCTGATGGCAGTGTAGAAATATACAAGGCGAGACTCGTAGCCAAGGGATTCACACAAACCTATGGAATTGACTACCAAGAAACTTTTGCTCCCGTGGCAAAGATAAACTCAATCCGAGTGTTACTGTCTTTGGCTGTACATTTTAATTGGTCCTTACACCAGTTAGATGTAAAGAATGCCTTCTTAGATGGAGATCTAGAGGAGGAAGTCTTTATGGAGTTACCACCAGGTTTTGAAGGTAAACTTGGTAGAGAAAAAGTGTGCAAATTAAAAAAGTCATTGTATGGACTCAAGCAATCCCCTAGAGCTTGGTTTGAATGCTTTGGGAGGGCTGTAAAGAGTCACGGTTGTCAACGATATTGACAAATAATAGTGGCTGTAAATATAGCAGTAGATGTAGATATAGATGATTAGCATACAATTTTTTTTTTGTACACTTAGATTCCCATAATAGGACCATATAGTTGTCTTTATTGACTGCAAGCAGTGGCTGTTTTCCAGCCTTGTTTTAGGGAACTTTATATGGCTAATTTCCAGCCTTGTATTTGTTCTATAAAATGAGGAGAAACCCTCACAATGAGATATCGAATCCTATTTTTACATGGTATCAGAGCCCTAGATTATTTCTGGGGCAAATTTTCTTTCAGCAGCAATTCTATTTCTTGTGTCGACACTGTCTGTTTCGTGAGCGCACCAAGCATATTGAAGTAGATTGGCATTTTATTCGTGAAGCACTTGATCAACATGTGATTACACTTCCTCACATCTCCACCGAACACCAAACAGCTGATGTCTTTACCAAGGCTATGTCTCGCCACCGTCATCAATTAATAATTGACAAATTGATGCTTCTTGATCCACCAAGCATCAATTTGAGGGGAGATGTCAACGATATTGACAAATAATAGTGGCTGTAAATATAGCAGTAGATGTAGATATAGATGTGTTGAGAGTTGTCTATTTCCTTACTTGTACTATACCATTTACTGTACAATTTATTGAATGTACTCATTTGCCCCTCCTTAGTATAAATAAGAAATCTGGAAGAGAAGGAATCTCTCTTCTGTGCTTCTCTATTCTTTTTCTTCCTATTTTATTTTCAACTTGGTATCAGAGAGATCTTGGACTGTTAGGGTTAGGTTAGCATCAAACAGTGTCATGGGTCTAATTGAAATCGTCTGGGAACCCTCCTGACCAAGTTTTTTGAATGGAGGATACTTGGTAGTGGTAGTGATTTCTGAAAGAAGAAAAAGAAAAAAGAAAACCAAGGCGCGAAGATGATGAGATCTAGAGTTGGGATGATGAGATCGGTCTGGTAGTGGTGTTACTGGAGTGGAATTAAAGATGCGAAGTTCTCTGTTTCCTCTCCAATCATCGTATCTAGAGTTCGAAGCTTTCTTTTTCCCTTTCTGATCATCGCGTCGAGAGAGGGTCACGGCAACCCACAACATCGAAGCCCCGAGAAGATCGGCGTGATCTCAAAAAGCCTGGCACGATCTGGAGTCGAAGATTCGAGAAGCTCAGAGGAGCTCTTTGTGATGTTTTTCGGGTTGGATGAACAGGAAACTCGACACAGAAGGCTCGGAGAAGAAGACTCAAACGAGGTAAATACGACATGTCGTTTTTCATTCTTCTTTGTTGAGCTATACGACATGTCGTTTACTGTAAAGCAGAACAGGGCTAAACGACCTACAGTTTAGGAGGGGGCTAAACGACCTGCAATTTAGGTTTTTTTTTTTTAAAAAAAGAGTAAAAAGGTGGAGCTATTTGGTTGGTTTCTATGGCTGATCCAAAGAGTGAAGCACAAACCAGTAGAGTAGAAACCCAAGTGGTCTACTCGAATGAAAATCCAACCCTCCAAATATCAATTGTGAAATTAGACGGGCTCAACTATTTGCCTTGGTCTCAATCTGCACTCTTGTATATCAAGAGTAGAGGGAAGATAGGATATCTGAATAGCAAGATTCCCGAACCAGAGCTGGATGATCCAGCTTATGATAGATGGGAAGCTGAAAATTCTACAATCATGTCTTGGTTACTACATTCTATGCAATCTGATATTGCTAATGGTTTTCTACTTCTTCGCACTGCAAAAGAGGTGTGGGATGCAGCTGCCCAAACCTTTGCAAAGAAAGGGAATGCAGCTCAAGTCTATGCATTAAAGCGACAAATTCACGGTATGACCCAAGGTGAGTTATCTGTGACTGCTTACTTTCATCAACTACGAGCTTTGTGGCAAGAAGTGGATCACTATCAGAATTTTCAAACAGAGTGCACTGCTGATTTTGTGAAAATCCGGAAGATATTAGAAGAGGAACGCATTTATGCTTTCCTTGGAGGGTTGAATGAAGAGTATGATTCAGTTCGGATTCAGATTCTCGGAAAGGATCCTCTACCATCTCTTCGGGAGGTTTTCTCTTATATTCAAAATGAGGAGAGTCGTCGTGGTGTGATGCTTCACTCTCTTCTCCATGATCGATCTGCCCTGCTTACTGCTACTCAGCGTCTTGATAAGCCAACTAGGGGCCGTGATGGGGGAAAAAATGTTGACATTACAAGTGAGAAGGATAAGCTGTTTTGTGACCAATGCAATAAGCCACGACACACTCGAGAGACTTGTTGGAGACTTCATGGTCGTCCTACAAGAGGTAGAGGAGGTCGCTTTGGTGGTGGTACTAGGTCTCGTGCTAATCACACTTTGACTGTGGACTCTGCACCTACTATGTCTATGCCTGGTCCTTCTACTTCAGACACTGGAGGGCTTAACAAGGAAGAATTAGACATACTCCGTAGGCTTATGTCTAAGCTGGACTCATCCACCACTGCATCCTCCTCTTTTGCCCACTCAGGTAATTTAGCCACATCCCTAAGTGCATCATCCATTGAACATAATGATCCCTGGATAATTGATTCAGGGGCATCCGATCATATGACTGGTTTATCATCTCCTTTCGACTCATATCATCTCTGTTCAGGCAGGGATAAGGTTAGAATTGCTGATGGATCCCTATCCTCTGTGTCTGGTAAGGGTTCAATTCCAGTGACTGAGTCTCTGTCTCTTTCAGATGTTTTACATGTTCCCAACTTTACAAATAATCTTCTCCATCGCCCGAATTACTTTAGCCTTAAATTGTCGAGTAATTTTTTAACCTAACCAGTGTTTTTTCCAAGATCTAGCCACGGGGAGGATGAGTGGCAGTGGTAGCTTGAGGGATAGTCTTTACTATCTAGATTCACAGATCAAGACACCTGGACAGCTCAAACAGGCTTATCATACCACCCGCATTCACGACTCTATGGCTATGGCATGGCTTTGGCATCAAAGATTAGGGCACCCTTCTTTCTTCTTGTTACAACATGTTTTTCCAGATTTGTTTTCTGGTCTTGATGTCTCTCAGTTTAAATGTGAGACGTGTGAACTTTCTAAACATCATCGTGTGTCCTTTCCTGCTAATAACAATAAAAGTTTAGAACCTTTTGCCATTGTTCATACTGATGTTTGGGGTCCTTCTCGTATTGTTTCTTTATCTGGTTTTCGTTGGTTTGTCACTTTTATTGATGATTTCTCTTGTACTACTTGGGTCTACCTATTAAAGGAGAAAAGCGAGGTGTTTTCCGTTTTTCAAACTTTTTACAAAATGGTTCAAACCCAATTTGATACCTCTATTAAAGTTGTTCGTTCTGACAACGGAGGCGAATACATGCCTGATAACCTTCAAGGTTTCTTCCGTGAGCATGGCATCATTCATCAAACTACTTGTGTTAATACTCTACAGCAAAATAGTGTTCCTGAGAGGAAGAATAGACATCTCTTAGAGGTCACCCGTGCCTTACTTTTTTCCATGCATGTTCCAAAATCTTATTGGGGTGATGCTCTTCTTACAGCAACCTATCTTATTAATCGAATGCCATCTCGTGTCTTGAACTCTAAGACACCTACGGAAGTTCTATTACCTTCATTGTCTTCTTCCTTGTTTATTGTGCCTCCAAAAGTGTTTGGTTGTGTTTGTTTTGTTCATGTTCATGGGTCTGCTCGTGGTAAATTAGATCCTCGATCTCTCAAATGTATCTTCTTAGGATATTCTCCCACTCAGAAAGGGTATAAGTGCTATCATCCACCATCGCGAAAAAGGTTTGTCACTATGGATGTCACTTTCTCTGAAACCCAATCCTATTTTTCTTCCCCTCAGACTTCTCTTCAAGGGGAGAATGAGAGTGACGAAGAGAAATCATTTGTGGATCCGTTAGTGACATTTATCCAAGCTGAACCAACAAACCAACAGCAACCTTTACCTTGTGAAAACCAACAGCAAGAGCAAGATCCAAACCTAGAGCCACATATTGATAAGCTGGGTGAACCACCAGGTGTAGAACTGAGAGTCTACTCACGACGCCAGAATAGTAAGACTGACACCTCATCTACTTGCCAGTCATCCAACCCGGAATCAGGTAATTCTTTGTCTATCCCAGACTCCTCAACTCCTATTGTTCATCATATAGACTTACCTACTGCACAACGTAAAGGGATTAGATCTTGTACCCAGCATCCGCTCTCTAACTTTGTCTCTTACCAAAACTTGTCATCTTCATTTCATACCTTTATTTCCAATTTGTCCTCTGTGTCTATTCCAAAAAATCTACAGGATGCACTTAGTGACCCAAAGTGGAGAGAGGCGATGCAAGAAGAGATGAGAGCCCTTGTTAAGAATGACACTTGGGATGTGGTTCTCTTACCTAAGGGAAAAAAAGGTTGTGGGATCTAAGTGGGTTTTTACACCAAAACTCAAGCCTGATGGATCTGTTGATAGACTAAAGGCAAGATTAGTAGCAAAAGGGTTCACACAAACCTATGGGATAGACTATGAAGAGACATTTGCGCCTGTGGCAAAGATGAATTCAGTTCGGGTTTTGCTCTCTTTGGCAGCAAATGAGGCTTGGCCACTTTATCAACTTGATGTGAAGAATGCGTTTCTTCATGGAGACTTGGAAGAGGAAGTGTATATGGAACTTCCCCTTGGCCTTGAGTTTCTTGAGGCCAAGGGTAAAGTTTGCAAACTAAGAAAAGCTCTATATGGATTGAAGCAATCTCCAAGAGCATGGTTTGAAAGATTTTCCCAAACTGTGCAGAAATATGGCTACAAGCAGAGTCAAGCAGATCATACATTATTCATCAAGCATACACCATCAGGTAAAATGACTGCACTTATTATATATGTTGATGATATTGTGATAACTGGAAATGATGATGAAGAAGTGAAGAAACTGAAGAAATACTTGGCCAGTGAGTTTGAGATAAAAGACCTTGGAAATCTAAAATATTTCTTAGGCATTGAAGTTGCACGGTCTCAGCATGGGGTTTTTATCTCCCAAAGAAAGTATGTCATTGATCTTCTTGAGGAAACTGGAATGCTTGGATGCAAGGTAGTGGATAATCCAGTAGAACCGAATGCTAAGTTGGGAGAAGATGCTGAAGGAACTATGGTAGACAGGGACAGATATCAAAGATTGGTTGGTCGGTTAATTTATCTATCACACACCCGTCCAGATATTGCCTATGCAGTTAGTATGGTGAGTCAATTTATGCATTCACCACGTGAGTCTCATATGAATGCAGTCTATCGGATTCTTAAGTATCTAAAGTCATCACCAGGGAAAGGCTTGCTGTTTTCTAAGCATAATCACTTTAAAATAGAAGCATATACAGATGCAGATTGGGCTGGATCAGTGGAGGATAGAAGGTCTACTTCAAGTTATTGTTCATTTGTGGGAGGAAATTTGGTGACATGGCGTAGCAAAAAACAATCAGTGGTTGCTAGATCAAGTGCAGAAGCTGAATTTCGAGCTATGGCACATGGAATATGTGAGTTACTATGGTTGAAGTTGTTGGTCAAGGAGCTGAAGGATGACACTACAAAACCTATGAGATTGTATTGTGACAACAAAGCTGCAATCAGCATTGCACATAACCCAGTGCAACATGATAGAACCAAGCATGTTTTAGGTGCTTTAGTGGCTGTTTTCCAGCCTTGTTTTAGGGAACTTTATATGGCTGATTTCCAGCCTTGTATTTGTTCTGTAAAATGAGGAGAAACCCTCGCAATGAGATATCGAATCCTATTTTGACAATGGTTACATTCAAGGTCAAGCTGATCACACTATATTCTACAAGCACTCCGGTGAAGGAAAGTTGTTGTTTTAATTGTCTATGTTGATGACATTATTTTGACAAGAAATGACAGCAGTGAAATTGAAAGATTAAATAAGGTGCTTGCTAATGACTTTGAGATCAAAGACTTGGGCAGCTTGAAGTATTTTCTTGGTATGGAATTTGTAAGGTCTAAGAGAGGTATTTTTGTTTCACAAAGGAAATATATACTTGACTTGCTTGGGGAAACAAGTTTATTAGGGTGTAAGGCTGCAGAGACACCGATAGAACCGAATCTAAAGTTACAACCTGCTAAGCCTGAAGAAGTCACTAATAAAGATCAATTTCAAAGACTGGTTGGAAGACTGATTTATATCTTATATACACGCCCTAACATAGCTTTTGGAGTAAGTATGGTAAGTCAATTTATGCACTCACCTGGACCTAACCACTTTGATGTAGTGTACAGAATCCTAAGGTACTTAAAGGGAACTCCAGGTAAAGGTTTATTGTTTGGAGACCATGGACATCTACAAGTTGAGATATACACTGATGTTGATTGGGCTGGGAGTATAACAGATAGAAGATCAACGTCTGGCTATTGTGCTTTTGTTGGAGGAAATCTGGTTACATGGAGCAGCAAAAAGCAGAATGCGGTGGCTAGGAGTAGTGCAGAAGCTGAATTTAAGGTTGTTACCCATGGGATATGTGAAGTGTTATGGATTAAAAGATTACTTGAAGAATTGAGGGTTGAAACTTCACTACCTATGAGATTATATTGTGATAATAAAGCTACCATAGCCATTGCTCACAATCCGGTACTTCATGATAGAACAAAACATGTTAAAGTTGACAAACATTTCATAAAGGAGGAGATAGATAGTGGACCAATTTGTTTGCCTTATATTCAGACTACTGAACAAGTAGCTGATATATTTACCAAGGGACTGCCAAAGAAATAGTTTAAGAACTTGAACAACAAGCTCGCCAACAAAGATATCTTCAAGCCAACTTGAGGGGGAGTGTTGGACGACTCAATCAGAATGTATTTTAGGGAGTTTGTTGTGGATTTGTGAATATCTTAGGAGAGTTTTTTAGGAGATCTATTTTTTCCTTTTAGGAGTTATTTCTTTCCTTATCAATTAGTTATTTCTTTCCTTATCTATTTGACCATTGTAATCTATAAATAAACCCTTGTAAATATATTTTAAGTATGAATGAGAAAAGTAAACTTCAGTTTATCTAGAGTTACCAACATCCTGAGGCACAATGGCTTGATAAAATGATTGAACAATGAACTTCCTTTTCTTGGAAGGGGTCCAAAAGAATCTAATATGACCTCCAAGAAAAGTTATAGAAGAATACAAGAGACTGAGAACTTCTGCAAAAGGCATCAACTTCCCAAGTATGGGCTGCTCTACAGAAGCTCTCATTCCCTTTAGGGGACAAATTGGAAAACTCCAATAGATCAGTCATTGAGGCTTCCTACACACCCGCAGGGTTATATACCCTTGGAAAGGTTTGCTTAAGGGCCCCCGTCTTTACACTATAAATCATGCCAAAATCTAGTCCCAAACCAAGACTTGAAAAACCCTCACTCTTCCGATATATTTCAACAACCCCAAAACCTGCAGTCCATGCACTTAGAACACCTCTCACGGCAAGCATATCCAAATTTAGAATCCACTGCAGCTTTCCACCAGGCTTCCCTCTCATGTTTGTAATGCCAAAGGAAAGTGCTAAGCTCAATTCCAGAATAAGTAAAATAAAATACGACTTGATGTACAGATTGCTGGATGTCAAAGGCTTCATATAAACCACATCTTATCCTAGGACAAAACATTGATTTCCCCTCCAACCTTTAAAAAGCCCATCACTTTCAGTGATTTGAACCTTCTTGCAACAAAATGGTTCCATTAATGCAGAACACCATTAACAGCCAAGCATCAGAAACAGTATCGATGTTACAAGTCATTGATTAGTTTATGCTAGAGAAAAATCAAACAGATCTATTCATAAAAATAAACCCGAAATTTTGGCCACCATCACAATGACTACATTGACCTCTTGTTGTCTCACTCTTAACACAGATAGGAGTGGACAGTTAAAAGTATATGCTACAAATGATCATCTCCTATTCTATCAAACATCTATCTATGATTCTTTTTTTCTTTTTTTTTTGATAAATAACATCTATCTATGATTCTTATATGTGAACAAGATGTAGAAAGAAAAAAACCATAGAAAGAATGCTATCAATACTTTTCTGTTGTTCCAGAAAAGTATTACAGGAGCATGGTAAGCCCATATCTTTTCATTATGCTATGGACGGTATGCCTCAAACACGTCATTTGTATATACATGCATATGTAAATATATAATTCAATTTACTTATCAAAAATAAATATATAATTCAATTCATTTCATTAAAAGCACAGAGGGACCCAACCCAATTATACAGGATGCATGCAAGAGATAAACCCTTCATTGACTAAAAGAAGAATATCCATAAATTCAGAAAATATTAGAAAACAGAGACAATATACACCCCTGCCCATGTATAAAGTGATTCGTCCACCAATTTCTTCAGCTCTTCCACTGACATCTCGTGATCTTCAAAGCATTTATGCACTCTCCATATTGTCCAATTAAACAGAATAGGGTCATCATGAAAGCAGATCAAACTAAGCATTCCCCCAATTGACCTCCTCAAAATTCTGTAGTTCTGTGAACCTTTCAAAGTCTGGATGTGTTGAGCAGAATGTTGAAGGCAGCAGTGGATAGGGGTTTTGTCTTGCGCTTCTCGGTGGGCTGTTCTTCATGGCAGTATTAATGTTTCTCATTTACTCTTTGCGGATAACACTTTGATCCTTTGTGAGCCAAATTCTGTCAGATCCATTCTTTAAGGGCATGTTTGCTATGTTTTGAAGCTGTATCCAGTTTAAAGGTGAACTTGTCAAAGTCTGAAATGGTCCCCGAAGGTTTGGTCAATAATTTAGGGGATTTGGCTAATATTTTGGGTTGCAAGGTTTCTACTTTGCGTATGAAGTATCTTGATCTTTCTTTGGGGCCACCTTATAAATCCAAGGCAATTTGGGACAAGGTTACAAAGAAAAGTTAATGTAGATTGGGTGGTTGGAAAAAGATCTATCTGTCCAAAGGTGGTAGAATCACCTTAGTCACGAGTACCTTATCTAATATCCCAACCTATTTCCTATCTCTCTTTCCTTTGCCTGCAAGAATGGATAATAGAATGGAAAGGATATATCGTGCTTTCTTGTGGGGCGTATTGGAGGATGAGAAGAAATTCCACTTGTTCAAATGGGACAAGATTTGTACACCTTTATCTTTGGGAGGTTTGGGGATTAGAAACGTGAAAACTTTCAATAAGGCACTCTTAAGGAAATGGTTATGGCGGTACCATCAAGAAGGGGATGCTCTTTGGAGGATTGTTATTGATGCCAAATATGGGAGCATTTAGGGAGGTTGGTGCTCAAACGAAGTAAGAGGGGAAGACGGTGTGGGAGTGAGGAAATTCATTTGTAATGGATGGGGGGAGTTCTCCAGAAATTTCAGATTTGAGGTGGGTAGGGGTAACCGGATCCCTTTTTTGCATGACTTATGGCGTGGGGATGAGGCCTTGAAAAATGCTTTCCCTTCTCTCTTTGGAATTGCTTTGAATAAAGGCACTTCCGTGGCTGATTATATGGACAACATTGCTGGTTTTATTCAGTGGTCAGTAAGCTTTATTAGAGATGTCCAGGATGGGAAGGTGGGGGACATCACTGATTTTTTAGCTTGCTCCATGCTTGAAATATAAAATCTGCAGGGGAGGATAGATTACTCTGGAATCAGCTTTGTCATAAGAAATTCTTGGTTAGATCTTTGCACAAGGCCTTGGCGCCACATTCTTCTACTGATTTTTTTCCTTGGAAAAATATTTGGAGATGCGAAGTGCCTCTCAAGGTGGCTTTCTTCAGGTGGTTGGCTTCTCATGGGAAAATTCTTACTACTGATAAGTAAGGCTGTTCATCCGGGCCGGATTTTTTTTTCGGCCCGGTCCAAAACCTGAATAACTGGGTTCCGATTCCGGCCCAGATACAATCCGGGCCGGAACCCGCATCACCCCAACCCGGCCCATTCCGGGCCGGTTACGGTACTAGAACCCGGGTACCGGATTTTAACCCAGGTACCCGGTTTTAATAAAACAAAATTTTGACCCGTGTGAATAGAAATCGTAACGCCTCATTTTGCCTAATCCTATCTCTCTGCTCTCCTCTCCTCTCTTCCCCCTCGAGCCATGGAACCCTAGCCTTCTCCTTCACGTTTTGCCGTTGTCTCTCTCTCTCACCATCGCCACTAGCCGGACTTTCGATCGGTAAGTCTCTCTTCTCTCTCACTCTCTCTCACTTCAATCGGTAAGTCTCTCTTCTCTCTCTCTCTCTCACTTTGATCGGTAAGTCTCCCTCTCTCTGTCGATCTCGATCTATGAGCAATACCTTTGAACAAATCTTATGTACCATATAGAGTATATGCAATTATTTTGCTAGATCTGCTCTTTTTTGTTAAACATGGGTTTTTTTTTTCGAAGTTTTTTAGGGTTTACGGTTTGGTTCATTTGTTTCTCATGATTTGTTGTTAATAGCTACATATGGAATTAATGTAAGGCACTCGTTGCTATTTTGTCTAATTTTTCTCGTCTGAATTTGAAAGTTGTGCTTTAAAAAAAAATCTGGTTGCGGTTTAGAATTGTTGGGCTTGTGTGAAAATTAGTGGGTCTGGGTTTGTTCTAATTCGGTGATTGGTGAATATACATAACTAGGTTTGTTTATTTCCATAGATAAATGCATTTTAATTTTGCTTACCCAAACAAGCTTATCTGAAATATTAGGATTTTTGCTATCTGAACTCTTTTATGCCATAATGCTCTGTCTAGAGTTATTCGCTCCAGAACTTCTTGGCCTGTTTCTGTCCTTTTGACCCTCGTTTTAATCTTCTACACACTTGCATCTCTAGGTCTTCAACATGGATCTATCATCTTTTATTCGACTGTTTCTTATTAAATGTTGCATATTCCTTGTGTCACCACTCATCCATCTTATCATAATCATATGGGCTGTATATTTTCTTAATAAATTATTTGTGATTGCCCAATACAACAATATTACATTATACTGCTTGGTGGATCATGTGAGGTTTGGATAAGTGCCATTACATATTTGCATCTCTGCTGCATTCTTTGCCTTTCTGCTTGTTTTAAGTACTTCATATACATATTACTGCCCTTGCTAACCATAATAACTCAGGGTTATGTTAAAATTCAAGTATGTTACGAAAAGTTCACTTTTGTGTATTCCACCAAGTCACTAATTCCATTGTAGTTGTATATCCTTTCAGATTGACCCATATACTTTTATCATTTAGTACTGTATTGTTTGGCTTGATAAAAGAACTGGGCCAACCTATTAGTCAAATGGTGGATTTCCACTCATTTTTGTTCCTGAACACTTTTTGACTTGAAACACTGGCATGAACCATGTGATGAAGCAAGAAACCCAATTGAAGCTTTTATACGACCTGCATATATAATTCATTGGCGTTTGCTCAATTTGTTTCACACTTATCCTAATTCTTAAGAAAGCTGCAGGTACATCTTCTCATATGAAACTTGGCATTATATAGTTAGGAGTCAATTCTTAGTATAGCGACGCCCCTCTGCTCTACATCATTTACTTCTGAGTGAAACCCATTTTTTGAAATTGCAGAAGCTCTCTTGAATTAGAGCATCTGGTTTGTTTTCTGTATTTGACTTAATTTTGCTTCCAAGTCTGGTTGTTTCAATTTTATCTGGTCATGTTAATTGCGCATAGGTGATGTGCTTTTTGTATTTTGTACACACGACATTCAAGCTGCATTTATATCATAACATGATATAAGATTATGTTGTAACACGTTTGTTCAAAACTTTTGTTTTTTGCAACCTCTCTTTCAATCAGATCACTTGAAGTTGCTACTTGGTCTGAGATTAAATCATTGCCAGAAGACCATGCTTATGATTTTGTAATTCATATCTTGTAATTTTGTATATTGTAATGTAATGTGTAAATATCAAAATAATGTAATATGTAGTGGATTGCGTGCATTTTAGTTTTTTATTTTTATATATTTTTATTATTCTGGAAAATGTTAGTATTATGCTTTTTAATGATTGACTCGGACAAAGTTTTCATAAAATATAGGCTTTTATAAATGATTTTCAACAGTTCTTTTAAATTTTTTTAACAAGTATAGAAGAATTATGCTTTTCAACTTTTTAAATGCAATATAGGCTTTTATCCAAAAAAAAAAATTATGCTTCTAAAACCTTTGTATGGACTGGAAAAAAAAAAACTGGGTACAACCCGGAACCCGGATTTCCGAGTTTAAAAAACCCGAATTCACCTGGGTTCCGGCTCGGATTTAAAATCCGGGTTCCGGTCCGGGTATATCCGAATTCCCGAGTCGAAACCCGGATGAACAGCCTTACTGATAAGCTGAGAAAGCGAGGTATCCTTGCAATGGATTGGTGCATTTTGTGCAAAAGGTGTGGAGAATCAATGAATCACCCTCTTCTACATTGTGATGTGTCAAAGGCCTTGTGTGATGAGGTTTTTGCTAAGCTTGGCATTGCTTGGGTGATGCCCATGACGGTGGTGAATCTTTTGGCCTGTTGGAAAGGGATTCAAGGAAATCGTCAAATAGCGGCCATTTGGAAGATGGTACCTCTTTGTCTTTTGTGGTGTGTTTTGAATGAGAGGAATGAGCGCTGTTTCGACAATAGAGTACGCTCGGTGGAAGGGATTAGAGCCTTCTTTTTTCCTACTTTGTTGCTTTGGGCTTCGGTTATTGTAATGGATGGGATTAGTCTTAATGACTTTTGTGTTCTTTTCCAGCTTTTGCTTGTAATTAGGTGTTTTTCCAGCTTTTGCTTGTAATTAGGTGTTTTTCCAGCTTTTGCTTGTAATTAGGTGTTTTTCTCTTGTATATTTCCTGTGTACTTGGACTATGCCTAATTACATGGTTTAATAAATTTCTTACTTATCAAAAAAAAAAAAATCTAGTAGTTCTATAAACCATTTAGGAATGACCAATTCTACCATGAAAGTCTTAAAATCATATTCCACAATGCTCTTATCAATTCACAATGGAGAAGAAGGTGATCTACAAATTCTCAGCTCCTTTGGCACATGCAACACCAATCCACAACTAACATTTCTCTTCATTAGATTATTCGAGGTCAAAATCTTCCCAAGAGCTGCTATCCGTAGAATTTCCAAATACTCATCCACGGAAAATGGAAATATTATGAAATAGATAACACTTCATAGTATGAGCTGACTTCAAACTTCGTACTCTTGGAGGGATCAACCAAATATTATCTTCACCTCCAAAAAAAAGGCAAGCCATCGCCCTACAATACTTGAACTGTATGTAACAGAAGGCATGAACCTCATTTGTTATCCACAGGATGGACGCCAAAGCATGAAATGTCTTTCAAGACTTTAAGATGATGTAGTTCTATATGCTTTACAAAGAATAAATGAGGACAGCATGATAAAGATTAGCCATGATTATGACAACTAGTGTGCACTGCTCCTGTTGTCCTTACCAGTAATGCAATCGTATCAAATTATCAAGGATTTTACTAGCATAAGACTGGTAAAAAGTCTGATGACAAAAGAAAACATGTCTATTTCTGAATAAATTAAAATATTGGGCAATTTAAAATGTAGAAGAAGAGAATTCATGGAACACCATATAGAGATAGACATACAGTTACCATTACCATCCAAGACATTGAAGTGGAGTCTACCGCTCGTATATGGCTTCAAGTCAAAAACCTAAGCTTGTGCATCACTCATGAAAAAAATCTCATCACACTCTCATTCCTTGACCAAGGAGGATTGCAGAACAGGCAAATAATAGGTAGCAAAATAGAACCTAGAATTTAGTCCTAGAAGGATATAAGTCTGCCACCAATACCTGAAACTGGAGATGCACTAGATACTCTACAAGGGTACATGTCCATATGATAATGGTTTCAGTGCACAATGCAAATCAACACACCATGACTATAAATAGAAAAAATATGAACCAATTATTCAAAAAGATGCAAGAGGTTACCTTTATACCAGCATATGTACACACTTTGACTGCGTCTTTCACACCAGGGCGACAGGGATCCTACACACAATCCAAAGGACAAGTACGTTGTGAATTTGTAATAAGTGATGCAATTAGAAGACACCACAGGAATAATATTAGCATCATATGCAGCAGAATTAATTGTTTGGTCTAGGTTGAATGCTATGATCCACAGACACGATAACAACAGATTCATCAAAACTACTACACCACCAACATTAGACAAGGTTGGTGACCCCTTGTTGGAAAGTTTCCAAATTTATCCAGACAACTCTCCTTGGATTATAGGAGAAATTTCTGTAATTATGTAAATATTCCCAGGAGATATTCTTAGGAGATATTCTAGGAGATTTGTTAGCAATTGCTATTCTTTCCTTTATTATTCTTTCCTTTTAGCTTATCCTTGTAGTCTATAAGACATACGGATTGTACCTTATTTTAAAAAATAAGAAATACTATTCCAATTCTTCTCCACTTCTAGATGGTATCAGAGCCTGGTTTTCTTTTCCTTTCAGAAATCATAACCTCTAAACCTAGGCCTTATTGCTGTAACCCTGTTCAGCCTCCATTATGTCTGAAATTTCCAAAACTTCCACCATGGCCAGACCTAAACCTATGGTCAACACCAAAACTGAAACCAAAGTAGCCCATACCGAACCCCATTCAATCCAAATCACAAATATCCATCACAATGAAGCCAAATTCTTGAGATGGTCTCAATCAGTTCGAATGTATATCCGCGGACCGCGGGAGAGGTAAGATTGGATACCTTACTGGTGAAACCAAGGCCCCTAACAGAGCAGACCCGTCATATGCTATATGGGATGCTGAAAATTCCATGATTATGGCTTGGCTTGTGAATGCAATGGATGAAGATATTAGCACTAATTACATGTGCTATCCTACTGCAAAAGAACTTTGGGATAATATTAGTCAGATGTATTCTGATCTTGGAAATTATTCTCAGATTTATGAATCGCAGCAAAAAATGGGCAAGACCCAACAAGGGGAAGACAGTGTGATCAAGTATTTTAATGTCCTTAAGGGACTATGGCAGAACTTGGATCTATTCAATGATTATGAATAGAAGAGCCCTAATGCTTGCAACTACAACAAGAAGATGGTGGAAAATGCAAGAATATTTAAATTATTGGCTGGACTCAATGATGAGTTTGATGAAGTCAGGGGGTGGATTCTTGGTAGACAACCTCAACCTCCAATCGGAGAGGTATTTTCTGAAGCGAGACATGAAGATTGTCGTCGGAATGTTATGCTAAAGAAAAAAGGGGCTGATGGAACAATGGAGAACTCGGCTTTGGCTGCTGCTAATCCAACTATTTTGGCTGCCGCTAATGCCTCTGTACAGCGGTCATATCCCAATAAAAAATCTCCAGTATGGTGTGACTATTGTAATAAGCCACACCATACCCGAGAAACCTGCTAGAAACTACATGGAAAACCAGCAAATTGGAAGAGCAGCAAACCTAGACCTGGAAACAACCAAGTGATTCCTAGAGCAAATGAAGCCCAAACCAAAGTTCTAAGTTCAAAGCAGATGGATCAACTTCTTCAATTTCTGAAATCCAATCCGATATTTGGTACTTCTATTGGTTCCTTGGCCCAAACAGGTAATATGCCGAGTGCCTGTTCTAGTTCTTTAGCCTTTGCACTATGGATTATTGATTCGGGTGAATCTGACCATATGACCAGTATATCTCAATTGTTTCAATCTTATTATCCTTGTCTAGGTAATAAAAAGGTTAGGATTGCAGATGGGGAGTTTTCAATCCATTGCAGGAACAGGTTCAATTAGAATTTCTGGGAAAATAGAATTAAAATATGTCCTTCATATTCCTAAACTTACTTGCAATCTTCTGTCTGTTAGTAGATTATCCCGTGATTCTAACTATCGTATCATATTCTTTGATTTTCACTATGAATTTCAGGACCAGAGCTCGGGGGCAACAATTGGCAGTGCTAGGAAGATCGATGGCCTTTATTATTTTGATGATACCCTATTCAGCAATAAACAAGCTCAGGGCTTGAGTGGTAGTACTAGTTCAATCCCTGTGTGTGAAAAAATAATACTTTGGCATCTTAGATTAGGGCATCCTAGTTTTTCTTATTTAAAATATTTGTCGCCTAGTCTGTTTAAAAATTTGGATTGTACTTCTCTTCATTGTGACGTTTTTCATTTATCAAAAAGTCATAGAGTTCCTTATAATTCAAAAGGCTATCATGCATCAAAACCTTTTTATTTGATTCATAGTGATGTTTGGGGTCCCTCTAAGGTTACTACCTTATCCTGAAAAAAATAGTTTGTGACTTTTACAGATGATCATACTCGGATTTGTTGGGTATATTTGATGAATGGAAAATCTGAAGTTGAAATATTATTCAAGAATTTTTATAGTATGATCGAAAATCAATTTCATACGAAAACAAGCATACTTCGTATGGATAATGGTACAGAATATTTCAACCAAATTTCGGGAAATTTTTTGAAAGAAAGAGGGATTCAACATCAATCCACATGTCGTGACACCCCAAAGCAAAATGGCATCGCTGAAAGAAAAAATCGTCATTTACTTGAGTTTGCACGGGCTATAATGTTTTCTATGCATATTCCAAAATATTTGTGGGGGCATGCTATTCTAACTGCTTGTTACCTTATTAATAGAATGCCTACCCGTGAACTGTAGTATATCACTCCTTTGGCAAGCCTAAAAAAATCCATTCCTAGTAATAGGATAATTTCTTATCTGCCTCTAAAAGTATTTGGATGCATTGTTTTTGTTCATATTCCAACTCATCTTAGATCTAAACTTGATCCTAGGGTAGAAAAATGTGTGTTTTTTGGATATGCTCCCAATAAGAGAGGGTACAAATGTTTGAATCCAAAAACAAAAAAATACATCAGTATGGATGTCTTTTTTGTTGAAAATCAATCTTACTATGACCAAAATTATATTTAGGGGGAGAGAGAGCACTGAAGATCAGTTTTGGCAAACTTCTATACCAATGCCTAATGTTTTCCTCAACATTGACATCCCTCTACAAACATTCAAGGAACTAAAATTTTAAATAGTGAAAAAAATGGAAATCCCAATCTGCCTGTACAATGCATAAGGGAATCATAAACAGGGGGAGAAATTGCTACAGAATAATCCCTCTTCTGAGCTTCGTGTTTATACTAGAGGCAAGTATCATTCTAATACTAAGGATCATCCCACAATTCTAGAGCAGAATCAATCATCACCTCCAAAAACTGGTCATTTGGAAATCTCAGGCAATCCTTCTACTACACTTCCAGTTGATCAATCTACTGACCTTGATGTACCTATAGCCATTAGGAAAGGAGTTAGAGCCTGTACCACACCCCATTGCCAAATATTTATCATATCACAGACTCTCATAATCATAAGGCCTTTACATCCAATATTTCTCACCTATTTGTTCCACGGACCATTAAGGAAGTTATGGATCATCCGGATTGGAAGTTAGCAGTTCTTGAAGAGATGGATGCACTACGAAACAACGGTACTTGGGAAATTATTGATTTACCAAAGAAAAAGAAAATTGTAGGTTGCAAATGGGTGTTTACAGTTAAATGCAAGGTTGATGGCAATATAGAGAGATATAAGGCAAAACTCATTGCAAAAGGGTTTACACATACATGCGGAATTGACTATCAAGAAACTTTTCCTCCAGTGGCCAAGATAAACTCAACTGAGTGTTATTCTTTTTAGCTGTACATTCTAACTGGCCCTTCTACCAATTGGATGTAAAGATTGCTTTTTTAAATGGAGATCTAGAGGATGAAGCGTTTCTAGAATTACCACCAGGTTTTGAAGGTAATCTTGGCAGAGATAAGATTTGTAAATAGAAAAAAGCATTGTATGGGCTCAAGCAATCTCCAAGAGCTTAGTTTGAATGCTTTGGGAAGGCTGTAAGGGGTCATAGTTACTGCCAAGATCAAGCTGATCACACCATGTTCTATAAGCACTCAAGTGAATGGAAGGTTGCTATTCTAATTGTCTATGTTGACGATATTATTTTGGCAAGAAATGACAACAAAGAACTTGAGAAATTAAAACAGATGCTTGCTAATGAATTTGAGATTAAAGACTTTGGTGACTTGAAGTATTTTCTCGATATGGAATTTGGAAGGTCAAGAAAAGGTATTTTTGTTTCACAAAGAAAACAAGTGCTTGACTTGCTTGGAGAAACAGGTTTACTAGGGTGTAAAGCAGCTGAGACACCTATAGAACCTAATCGTAAACTACAACCTGCCAAGCTTGAAGAAGTAACCAATAGAGACCAGTACCAAAGATTGGTTCGCAAGCTAATTTATCTATAACATACATGTCCTGACATAGCCTTTGCTGTCAGTATAGTAAGCCAATTCATGCACTCACTAGGACTTGACCACTTTGATGCAGTTTATAGAATCCTGAGATATTTAACGGGAACTCCAAGAAAAGGTCTATTGTTTGAAGACCATAAACATCTACAAGTTGAGGTATACACTGATGCAGATTGGGCTGGGATTATAATCGATAGAAGATCAACTTCTGGTTATTGTGCCTTTGCTGGTGGAAATTTGGTTACATAGCGCAGCAAAATACAAAATGTGGTAGTTAGGAATTTAGAGCAGAATTTAAAGCAGTTGCTCATGGAATTTGAGAAGTGTTGTGGATTAAAAAACTATTGGAAGAATTGAAAGTCACTAATCCACTACCTATGAAACTGTTTTGCAATAACAAATCTGCCATAGCCATTGCTCACAATCCGGTACTTCATGATAGAACAAACATGTTGAGGTCAACAAGCATTTTATAAAGGAGAAGCTAGACAGTGGACTGATTTGTTTACCCTATATCTCTACTATTGAACATGTAGCAAATATACTTATAAAAGGACTACCAAAGAAGCAATTTGAAAATTTGATCGGCAAGCTAGCAATGGAAGACATCTTCAAACCAGCTTGAGGGGGAGTGTTGGAAAGTTTCCAAATTTATCCAGTCAACTCTCCCTGGATTATAGGAGAAATTTTTGTAGTTATGTAAATATTCTTAGGAGATATTCTTGGGAGATAATCTAGGAGATTTGTTAGTATTTGTTATTCTGTCCTTTATTAGTCTTTCCTTTTAGCTTATCCTTGTAGTCTATAAGACATACAGATTGTACCATATTTTAAAAAATAAGAAATACTATTCCAATTCTTCTCCACTTCTAGACCCCTACCAACAAAAAACATCATAGCCATCAAAAACTGTGAAGAACAATCCCGTCTTGACTATCACGGATAGCCCTCATTTTATTTAGAGAAAATAAACGGGAGAGAGAGACTAAGTAAATTAAAAAAATGTCCCAGTAACCATGCTCTAATACCAAGTAGTTCTTTTTGTTTTAGAGATGGCGTTTACAGAAAAGAAGAATTGGAATAGAGGAAAATCGTGGGTTGGGGCAAAATCACACACTATCCTCTTATATCTAACTGTTATACATTCCTTGGATATACTTGATTATACATTAACAATTCTCATAAAGGAAAGCAAGAACAATAATGCATGGTAAATTAATAATTTCGTTTCTTGATGTTTACCTTTATACCAACAATAGCGAGCAAAACAAGACCATCTTCGGGTAAAACCCATTTAGCTAAACACTCCTCATCAGTAGGAACTTTGTCCAATTCGTATGATCTATATGCAATGGCCAGACATCGCAAACTGCTTGCAGCCATGTTGTCAATAGCTGCATTAAAGAAGTCCTGGGGAAACCATTTGAGGCATAGTTTCAAAATTTACATACAAGTTTCAATGCTTCGAACGACATTCACCTTAAACAAAATGATATCAATCCGCTAATGCTAAGTCATTTCGTGCAACATATATTAATCAACAAGGTTTTGTTGAGACTTATAGTCGAAGACAACCATGTAAAAGTTATGTCTTATATGAGTTGTCTCGATGATCACAAAATATCTGGAGTATAACCATATCTCACGGTCAACAAGAGTTTGCATCAATGGTCACATAACAAACGCATAGCTTAACAGACCAATTGGTAGCAAAACCCAAAAAGATTTCTTACCGGCAAGATTAAAATATCATTGTTTTAGTTAGAACTGAAACTAAATTTCTTTTCTAGATCACGTTACCTTGACAATCATGTCTGTTTTCTATATATTGTGCATTACCACCATCTTAAAGGACAACTGCTGTTCAAATACTTTGATTGTTTCATGATCTTTGTGATGGGATAGGTTTGTTTATGCAACTAATGGCTAGCTATTTGCACACAGTGACTTACCACCATTTTAAAGGACAACTTCCGTTCACGTTACCAAGAGCAACAATTCATGTACATAAAATAATGTATGCACTCTTCTTCCATAACTTCTTGAATCTACATTTTCACTTAATTTACATAACTTCTGCTATTTAATTCCTTTGGGTTTTTATTTGATTTTTTCATTTTTTGTTGCCATGCTTTCACAGAAACGTCCTTCAGTGGTATTGTAAGCAAGAAACCACCATTCCTGACCTTATCTTCTTCAATAGATTTCAGACAACCATTTGAGTCAAGATACTCTTTACATGAGGCTAGAACAATCTCAGCTGCTCCCTTCCAGTGTATATGAACTTCAGACTCATTCTGCCACAAAAGTTATTTATGAAAGCTCATGAGCAATTGCTAAATTGGCCGAATTAGGCAAACAAGAGAGATGCTCAAAATATAAAATTAACATGCAATGATACTAGTTCAATGGTCAATCATGAATATGCATGAATTCCATCTATCCCTAGTCAATCATGCCTAGGTGTTGCTCTTGTGTATGTCCCATGAACCTAGGCTATGCATACTTCTTGCCTACTTCTCATCAATAAAATTCTTATTTACTGTTTAAAAAAATATTACAAATCTTTTATCATTACCATGTAAACCTTTAACCCAACTTCTGGAGTTGCCAAAGTTTCAGAGTAGATAATTTGGAACGTAGGCACCAGTTGGTTTAAGCAGTAAACAATTCCTCTACATCTTGTACTCTATCCATTTTCAGCTTAGATTACCATCTTATTTTCAAGGTTTTCAAAAGTTCTTATTAAATAATTAAACGGGTGGGGTGGGGTGGGGTTATCAATTATAAAGATGAATTAGATTTTTTCTTTGATGTCCAATTTGAGCTTGGAAGGCATCCTTCTTGAAAAACCTTTTTCAACAACCATTTGTTACATTTTATCACACATATGAATAGCATGCACGGATGTACCAAATTATGGGTCAAAAATACCCTTGGGTTGATACTGGTTGACAAAACTGATAAATTACCAATTGTTCCAAAAGTTTAACCGGATAGAGAAAAATAAATAAATTTAATGTCTTAACAAGTCTTATAGCACTCCTCTTCAAGTGTGGATTCAAGTTTTCCCTCAATGAGCAAGGCCCAACACGGAAATTTCTCCTTCAAATAACAGAATGGGATCTATGTTCAATCTGATGATCACCTACCTTAAAACCATGTCCAAGAAGCTTAAGCTCACAGGCAACTATGAATCTAAGCACCCCAACAAAGCCCAACACAGTGGATTGGTCAGGATTAGTCTATTCTAATTAAAAGATATGACTTGACAGTGTGGCTCTAAGTTTCTCCAAAAGAAAAAAGGAAATGCATTGAATGCAGTTTAAGAAATTAATGTTAAATTTCGTCATCAAACATGAAGAACACAGTTATGAAAAAAAAAATGAGATCTTGGTATAAGTCAATTACCCGTTTTACAGCAACACCACCACGCTTTTTCTCTGAATTGAAAGGGAAGACATGGAGAACAACTGACTCTGATCTCACAACATCAAATTTCATTCCCAGCTACAGCACAAATCAACGCTAAAATGAACTCTATAGTGTATAAGAAGAAACAACCTTGGACACTAGATCAAATTAACAACAATACCATGATTGCCCAAGAAAGAACAGCCTTTTCTGTAGGAGATCCAGAAACCTCTATATGTCCATCCTGCCATAGAAAAGTCAGATAAAATTTAATCCTATAGAAACAACCGTATAATGAATAGGAAAAATTAACTATGAAAGAGCAACCCGATAAATTCATGGAACTAAATATTAACTCGATGACAGAAGAAAATAAGGCCAGGCTTAAAGATCAAAATTATGCTAATCTCCTTCAAAAAGCAAGGATATTCTAAGTAAATCATTGGGGTGATTGTAACACGGACAACATCATATTATATTGCCAAACAAGTTGCAATACTTTGGAGGAAAAAAGCATTCTTTTTAGTAGAGCTGGACTGAGTTGGGCTATGCCCAAGAGTGTGGTGGATCTATTAGCATGCTGGAATAGATCTCATGGTAGCGTCCAACTAGCAGCCGTGTGACAGATGATTCCTTTGTGCTTAACAACAAGGAGCGTGCAACAGGGGAAATTTGGAACTTTTTCGTATACTCTCTTTTCCAGTGGTTTTCTGCTATTGTATTGAAGGGAGGGAATGTTCATGAGTTTTTATCTTCTTTCTAACCTACTAGAATGTAATTAGGTGTCTCACTTTGTATACTTCCTATGTACTTGGGCATTGCCTAGTTTCATTCACATTAATAAAGATTATTACTTATCAAAGAGCATTCAAACACTACTCAAACAAAAACACTTTTCAATTTCTCTTTCAAATTGTTCATCTAATTATTACTGATCATTACAACTTTCTCAAACTTCCATATAAAACACAGAAAACAATTCAACATTTTCAAATCCTAAAACAAAAATTATATTAAAAAATTATATTCTAACAATATTTTAACTTTCTACTATTTTTATTCAACTTTTTCTTTCTCCTTTCCCAAAACCCAATAAAAATCTTAAATTAAACTGTTTCACTACTATTTACAAACCATCTCAGTGTTATTCACAAATTTCTCATCTCATCTCATCTAATCTCATCTGACTATCCAAAAGAAGCCTTATTATTCTTCAAGCCCAGCCCAGCGTCACAACCTACATTCTCTTTAGGTCTAATTGCATTGTCAACGTGAAGGTTTAAAATACATGGGCCATGCAACCCACAAC
Organism: Cyclocarya paliurus; assembly: GCA_029856935.1. Lineage (NCBI taxonomy): Eukaryota > Viridiplantae > Streptophyta > Magnoliopsida > Fagales > Juglandaceae > Cyclocarya > Cyclocarya paliurus. The sequence goes on from CM056954.1 coordinate 24,018,107, forward strand.
CCAAGCCCATAATCAGGCCCAAACCCAAATCAACTTGGTTCATCAGACCATTCATCTTCTCCATAACCCCCAACAACTCAGCTCTAACAGCCCACAGAACCCCTTCGACTTCCCCCACTCCCGAGCAACCATTGGGATACCAACTGCCACCCCCACCAGCCTTCTTTGCAAGGCAGTTGTCGACATGAGGAGCAAACTGCCAGCCATTTGTACCATCACCACCAAACACCTTACCCTTTTTTTGAGCATGACCACCCTCCACCACATTCAAACTGCTTCCTGCTGGAGAACACGCTGATGACCTCAATACCGAAACATATGAGACTCCTTTGGAAGGGAAGAACCTCCCCACAGACAACATGCTTCTAGACCCCTCCCCACACCGAGCCATAGAGTGTTTAGGAAGAGTCGTGCTCTGTTTACATCTACCAAAACGAGGCTTTGAAACCAGCAACCATAGGTGTAATAGGCAAATCCTTCCCAGCCATTACCATTTAAACCTTTAGGAGTAACCAAAAAACCTCTCTTATTCCCATTCTCGTACTCAATCAACTGCAAAAACCAACCCCTCGAATTAACGTGCTGTTGAATAGTAAAAACTCCATTACCCATCCACAGCTTTCTGAAAAAACCTTCACACCGAGAGAGTTCTAAACATTCCTCTACCTTTGCCACCCATGAAGTTGTCGACCCACTTAAGGAGACATGCTTGACCACCCTTCTGCTTTTTTCAGTAATGCGAATGCAATTCCGCCTTCTTTGAAAACACAAAAGTCTTCGATTCCACCGTCAAACGCCTAACGCCTGTCATCAATCTCCACTCTCGAAGAAATAAGGAAAGATAAAAGGATACTGATAGCGCAATGAGTAAATTTATGATGTAGGAGTGTGGAAATTTATTCGAAATGGGTGGGGAGTTCTTCAGAAATTTCAGATTTAAGGTGGGTAGGGAATCTCGCATCAGATCTTGGCATGATTATGGTGTGGTGATATTGCTTTGAAGAATGCTTTCCCTTCTCTCTTTAGGATTGCATTGGATAAGGATGCTATGGCTGATTACATGGATAATTCTACTCGTTCTCTACAATGGTCTGTGAGGTTCGTTAGAGCTGCCCAGGATTGAGAGGTTGTGGATATCACTGATTTTTTCAGCTTGTTATTTGCACTAAATATAAAGTCTTGAGGGGAGGATAGGTTGCTCTAGAATCACCCTGGGAATAAAAAAATTTCGGTCAGGTCTTTGTATAAGGTTATGTCAACCCATCCTCCTATAGATTTTTCTGGGAAGAGCATTTGGAGAAGCAAAGTGCCTATCAAAGTTGCTTTCTTTGGCTGGTTGGCTTCTCATGGGAAAGTTCTGACTATTGACAAGTTGAAAAAGAGTGGTATTATTATTATAATGGATTGGTGTTTTATGTACAAAAGAAATGGAAAATTGGTGGACCATCATCTTGTGTACTGAGATTTGGTTAAGGTTTTATGGGATGAGATTTTTGCTAGGCTTGGCATTGCTTGGGCGATGAGTAGGTGGGTGGTGAATCTTTTGGCTTGATGGAGAGGAATTCAAGGCAATCGTCAAATTGCGGTTGTTTGGAAGATGGTGCCATTATGTCTTATGTGGTGTACTTGGAATAAGAGGAATGGTCGTGTTTTGATAATAAAGAACATTCGATGGGAGGGTTTAGAGGTTTTTTTTTTCATACATTGTTATTTTGGGCTTCGGCTAGTGTATTGGATAGGACTAGTTTTAATGACTTTCATGCTGTTTTTCATAGCTCTTAGCTTGTAATTAGGTGTTCTTCTCTTGTATACTTCCTGTGTACTTGGACTATGCCTAATTATGTGAATTAATAAATTCTTCTTACATAAAAAATAAATAAATAAACAAAGAACTTACAGCACATCTACTCTAGAGAAAAGAATGTCACTCACTTGTATGACCTATGCAAGCAAAAGCTTCAATCTTGATCAATGCACGCAAAGTTTGGTAGAGTATTATTCTCAGTCATGCATGTCCTCAAAGAAACGAACATGTATCAAGCCATCAACACTTATCTCACCTATATAGAGGAGCAGTGTTAAGATATGGATTTTCTTTGCTTTCTTAGAGGTTTTATGTTAGAGAATGGGTCAATTAGCACCATGGTCTCAAGTGGCTCCAATCTTCCCTCTCTCCATGAGGTTTATTCCCCCCGTCTTTAGCACTCAACACCTTTTGATGTGGCCTTCAATCCTAATGAGCACTCTTGCTTTTATTGCCTCAGTGGTTTTGCTTAGATCTCAAGGACATGGTAGTTGAGGTAGTCAGCGTGCAGATGGTGGACATGATTTGAGAGGAGACAGCCACCCATTATCCTCAAAACTAAGCGTACACGTGATCCTCGTAGTGGGTAAGTATAGGTAGTGAATGGGTTCTCACGTTACTTGGAAGGAAAAAGTTCTTCCTTTTTATAATGATTCCAAAGGGCTCTAATTGTACCATTACTAGTGTCTGGGCCCAGATGTGGCTTGGGCCTTGCTTAAGGCATTACAAAAGGAATCAGAGCCAACCTCAACAAAAAGTGTGAGACTTGACCTGTGCTACCTATGATGGAATGGCCCAACAAGGACGTTGGGAATTTAAATGGAGGAGATTCTGATGCCAATAGTGAGTGAGTATAGGTGATGAATAAGATCCCACATTACTTAGGTGGGAGACCTTCTTTCTCTTTATAATGATTATAGGGGGTTTCAAATGTACCATTGACGGATCTTTTTGGAGTATGGGCCAAATGAGGCTTGAGCCTTCCTTGGGAATTACAGTACGTGCTATGGCCAAAACAATCATACACTAGATGAAATCGATGCAAACACACTGGATCTACCAATCAGGCGCCTATCCTCCTATGACAATCCCACTCTAGCTTTGGGTTCGTTCACTCTTCATTGCATTTCAAGAGACCGAGTTCATCTCTATACTGCGAGACAAGAATACTCATTTCCTTGTTCATCAAAAGTGGCCCTTTTACTCCACATCCACTCTTGCTCAGTTAGATAGTGCCTCCCATTATCTTTTCTCATCTACTCACAATCAATGCAACATCAATTCTAGTGCCATTGAGCATATGACTAGTGTGTCCATTCATCTCTCTAATGATCAAACTGACAAATCACCACTGAGTGTTACACTAGCCAATGGTTCCTTGCCAAAGTTCATGCCACCAAAATACTCATTTTAGTCCCATCCTTGAGTTTTTATCTATTTTACACATATCTCGCTTTCCCTTCAATTTGTAGCTCATCTATGGCTCACATTGCAAGTGAAATGACATGGTTACAACATTTTCTTCAAGAATTAGGCCTTCTAGCCAATTTTTAAATTTTGTTCCGGTGATCATTCCGGTTTAAGTACTGGAACGGAATATTTCAATACCGGTATATTCCGGTGTACCGTTTCAGGATTAATTATATATATTATATATAAATATTTATATGTATATATAAACTAACAACTAATAAAATAAATACATATATATTTAAGTGTGTATATATATATATATGAAAGAATTGAAGATTTATAAAATGAATATACATTGAAAAAATCACAAACTTGAGTCGAGACACGAAAACAAAGAAAAAAAATAAAAGAATAGAGAGATGATTAAAACTAATGATATTTAAAAAAAAAAGAATGAGGGGACATATTAAAGTTACAAAAAAATTAAAATTATATAAATACATTTTATATTCTAGAATTAATTAAATACCTTCTAGATTTAAAATTTACAAAAATGCCATTCAAGCACAAGAAAATTACAAAAATAGTCCGAAACGGAATAGGGACCGAACTGCCAATTCCAGTTGGAATTTGACCAGAATGGTAGGAACAGGTCAGAATTTGGAGCAAAACGAAACAAGGAGGTATACTGTACCTGATACTACACCGGAATGGAAAGTTTCGGCTAAACAGAACAGAATTTAAAACTATGCTTCTAGCACCTACTCAGATCCCACTATATTGTGATAACAAAGCTGCTATACACAATACTTCCAACCCGATATTCAATGAGAAGAGAAGCATATTCACAACCATTTGTACAAGATAATATACCAAGTAGAGACATTATGTACTTAAGACTTTGTGCAAAAGGTGCTAAATAGGATCCCACGTTGCCTGGAAAGGATACACTTTTATAGTTATAATGATTCCAAGAAGCTCCAATTGTAAAATTGAATTGTCCATGTAAAGGATAAGCTTAGATGTGCTTAGGCTTTCCTGAAATCATTACAAATGGTACTAAAGAAAATCCCAGCCAAAATTGTGGAACTTGAGCCATGCCAGCTTAGGATTGATTTGATCTGGATGTTTGGGATTTAACAGTAGGAGATTTTAACACCCTAATTGAACTTAGAGGGATGATATATGGATCGCATACTACACAGAACGAAGGAGTTCTTGCAATTAATAATAGTTCCAATTTTAACGATGACCAGTCCTTTTGGATTAAAAACGCAGTTGATTTAGGTTTTCCTTGGATCATTACACATAGCTAATCATTTGTCAAGAGGGTTGAGGCAAATAAGAATTTGTAAGCATACATTTCATTTTGCTTTCTAAAAACCACTCAAAAACAATAACTAAGATGAAAACCTATAAACTAAGCTCTTGCTAGATACTGTACAACAAAAGAGAGGCACTAACCTTGGATATAAAAACATTGCCTGTGGTATTCTGTGCAATTCCCTCAATAAGTAAAGAGGATAACAATGGATGCAGTTGCGAAGAGTCACCTGGGGATTTTATCTTCTTTCTCCCAGCATATGCCTCAACAATAGTCATCTACGATGCACGAAATTAGAACATGCATATATAATTAAAAAAATTTAACAGCACAAAATTAGCAGAAAAAAAATCCAAATAGTTGCCAGTAATAAGTTTTAAAAAGAAATATAAAAGCCCCCAATGAAGATATCGTGCTACAAGAAACTTATTCAATAGTCACCCCCAGCAGCTTTTGATCCCAAATTTCTGAGGTTACTTTCCTCTTAAAGGATGTAACTATTTCAGATGATTCTTCAACAAAAGTACATTATTTACAAAAATTTATTTCAAAACAAAAACCTTTCATTGAAAATGACCCTTTTCCATTAATATAACAATCCAAAATACAATCTACCTAGCAGACTGGTGCTAATACAGTGCATAACACATTTTTATGCAAAATAGTGAGAGCCTCAAAAACACTATTCTACCCATCTTAGGCATATTTCTGATCTCTTATACAAGAGATAACTATTCGAAAAGCATAGACTATCAAAAACAAATCTCTTATATGAGGGTAACCATTTTAAGTTTTGCTACATACAGTCACTTTTGCATACTCTTACGCACTCCACTGATATGATTGGCCAAAACAGTTATTTTATATTAAAAAAAAAGTGACGCATCCAATCACATTATTGGAGTGCACAAAGAGTACGCAAAAGTGACTGCACATAGAGTTTTTACTAAAGATAGAGTTCGTTATCCATCAGTACACCTGGCACATTTGGAACAAGATTTTTCATAAATGAGTAGATTTATCCGAATAGTCTGGTCCCACCAAGCCTTGATAGGTCACCTACTTGTACAATATCCACTCTCTCTCTCTCTCCCTCCCACACCAAAAGTAGGCTATCAAATTAAGTACGAAGAGGAGTAAATAATAGATTTTTACAAGCCCCAGCATTATCTTCTATGTTATGACCTTAGAGCATTCCCAATGACGTGTAAATTCCTATTTGAAATAGATAACCAAAACTAATTTATCTATTGTAGCTAATAACTTTTGAAATCTACTCTAAATCACCTTATCTACTATTTCTGCATATAATTTAGTTATTCTTTATTTATTCCTTCTAAAACAAATTTTTGATATGTCTTATTCCTTCTAAAAAATATGATTACCTCCTCTAACTATAAATAAATTTGCAACATCTACATAATATCTTGAAATATCTTCCAAGATTTGCAATTTCAACAAATATACTGATGTGATTGCAATGTTTGGTAGAGTTACAATTATTTTTATCTCCATCAAAATACAATGTTCTCATAATATTGTAGCTTTTGTCATGTTTTATAGAAGTGTTATGTTTCTACCTTTTTGAAAAGAAAACAGTGTAATTGTGAGAAAGATAAAGCGGTGAGAGCGAAATAGTGTGATGTTGATAAATATAAACAATGAAATGAAAGAAAGAATTTTTTTTTTTTTTTAATATTAGATGAACAGTGCTTATTCACATACAGTGAATTACTTCAGCACAAATAGGTTTGCTGTTATTTTACATTATCCTTTTAAACTATTGTTAGCTCTTTTGCATATAATAGCTAAACCATGGTCAGTGCTCTTAGATTGTACACAGCATACCTATCCTGATAAAAATCTATGACAGGTCTAATATTAATTGCATGTTTAAGATTGTGGTGAGAAGTATAGTTTATAACTTTAGAGCTTATAACTTATAGCATAAGTAATAAGTTCTACTATTAAAAAGTTATATATTGTTTGGTAACCAAATGTTTAAAGTACTTTCAACCATATTATACTTGTTTGGAAACAAATAAAAAAAGTACTTTCTAAGGTAGAAATGACGATCATTGATCTTTTAAAAATTATGACTATATCTTTAAAAGTTTGAAAGTTTTAATTATATAAAATTGTATAGGTATTTTCGTCCATTGAAAGTCTTTTTAAAATTTGAACTACATTCCGGATTATCCGGAAAAATGCATTTGAGGAAAAGTATCAAAAAGTACTTTCACTTATTTAAGATTAAAAATTACTTTAATATGTAATACTCAAACAACCTTTTTAAAACTCCTAAAGCAATCCCATGCTCTAAATGTGGGTATTTGAAACTACTTACAGCATTTATTTGAGAAGTATCTGAAGGCACCAAATGTCAAATAATGTCAGAACACGTGGAGTATTTCAATGCTAAATAATGAGAACACACCTGATTCAGAGTTAATGTTCCCGTCTTATCACTGCAAATTGTAGTTGCAGAGCCCATAGTTTCACACGCTGAAAGTCTACGAACCTGCAAGTCTCCATTATTAGAAAAGGGATTAAAAAAAGTAAACTGAAACAAAATCAATTGTGTTAAAGCAATATATGAGGAGAATAATAGATACTGAAACTTGCCAAAGCTTTATCTTTCATCATTTTCCGCATTGAGTATGCTAGGCTGCCACAGAATTGACATACAGAAACAAAATCGAAAAGAATCATAGAGATTAAGAATATCAACAGATTAGCATTAGCTCTATTATATTTGCAGTCTGAAACAAAGTAGTTGCTCATACATACGTCAATGTGACAGCCAAAGGAAGCCCTTCAGGCACTGCAACAACGACAATGGTAACCTAACATAATGGGTTTACAATTAGTCAAGACATAATATAAAACCAAATATAATTGTTAAATAAATACATTAAAAGAATTTAGAAACTGCACTTACTGCAATGGTAAATATTTTAATAACTTCGTCTACTGCATCACTAATGCTAGTCTTGCCACGGACAAATTGGACACTTCCATTTGGATTTTTTGAATGTCCAGTGAAGTATCTAAAAATATAAATTAGATTATGGTAATGGTAATGGGACCATCAATTCTTTTAACAGAACATTAATTATTTAATGATAGAGGTTTACCTAGCCAAGAGGACAGCAAGCACAAAAACAGCTACTGAAAGCCCAACTATGCCAATAAAAGTTGCGACTCCATTCAAGCGTACCTTAACCGTCACCCAAAAATTGTTGAGCTTGAAAACATGAAACACCACAAGCTACAGAGAAGCAACAAAGTTTAAGGGGATAAAGAAAAACCTGTAAGGGGGTCTCTTCACCAGTATCCTCAGAGATGCTCGCCATCAGCAATCCCCATTCTGTATTGACGCCAACACCAGTCACCTATGGATAGCTAAAAAAGGTGAAGCTTCACAGAAAGAAAGATTAAATGGATCAAAGAACTATGATAGAAACTAGGATCAAAATCTTGACAAAAGAATTCTGGATGTACACTCCTTGCACGTAAAATTTATGTGCTACAGTTGCCATTCAATACATGAACAGCTAAAAATGGAATGAAGTTTTCAGTAAACTTGGAGACTAGCATCCAAAACACCGTGCAGTACATATTAAAATCAAATAAATAACGTTGGTCAGTTTTAATAAAGGAAAATGCCTAATGCTCCATTCTAAACATGAAATCAAAACATTTATGGCACTACGCAAAGGAAAATGACAATAATTTTACCAGCATGGTACCAACACCATCTGCTACTTTGCAGCCAGACATCAAAAAAGGGGCCTTTTGATCTTTGGTAACCTGCAAAAGATGCCATACTAAAGAATAATACAAAATAGATATTAAATGTGAAAATACTAGAAGATAGAAGTAACTCACAGTCTTGCTTTCTCCAGTCATGCTTGATTCATCTATGGACAGAGAATGACCAGCAATTAAGATGCCATCAGCAGGAACCTATGAAAGCCCCCCAAAGGAGTAAATATTTGAGAGGATAAAATTTAATTTTCCAGCAGAAGAAACTTAACCATTAAGGTCCTCACCTGATCGCCTATTTTCATAGGTACAACATCACCAACAACAATATCAAATATCGAAATCTTTACTGTTCTACCACCTCTCTTGACCTGTACATAGTTTCAAATGCATACAATGAATTCAGCACCCCAACATGAAGAATAACATTTTCATTCCATAACTGTACACACCTCCAATTGTATATTTTGCTTTTCCTGATTTAAATTCTGAAACTGAAGAGATTGTCGATAATCACTGACAGCTGGTTAACCAAAAAAACAAAATAGAAATAAATAAAGAGTATCAGTAGTCTTGAAACAAAAGATATTGAAGTGAAGGAAAAGCCAAAGCTTGCAACTCTAGTACAAATATGTTACTCTAAGCAACACTCAAAAGATCCAGCAAAGAATCTATAATAACATCTACGCATACATTCATCATAACAAGAACATAATAACAATCGGTGGTCCAATTCAAATTGAATTAAGGCTTAGCTTGAGTTTGTGTTTTAGACATGAAAATAAAGACGATAAAGAATGCATCATTATTAGCCTCAGAACCCCACAAAATCAATAATTTTTTTACTTTCCTTCCATCCAAATGGCTCAACGCATAGCTTTAAGTGTGGAAACCATGGCAAGACCAAATTCCATACCTGTGACTATTATCACAAGAAAAACAGCAAAGGCAATGCTTGCCCCATCATACCATCCTTCTTTCAGACCCTGTGACATATATTTAAAAAAGAACACCCATGTAAAAAACAAAGAAATAAGAGTTCGAGGTATAAATATGCCAACATAACCAGATGAACAAGCCCCATAAGTGCAAGGGAATGGAGAGAGAAGAGAGGAGAGTGGAGAGGAGGAAAAACAAGTATACTTTAATTGCAACAAAAGCAAGTCATATTATATATAAGCATTCATTCAAGTGTAAGACGACCAAAATGTTTTGTTATTTTGCAGGATGGAAGGAAACCAAACAAAAATGAATGAATAAATAACTCAGAAAACTTACCTTTTGCTGAACCTAGAGGTCTAGCAAGTTTCTAGGAAATTTTTCATAAACTGCGAGAGAACAATGGAAATTTTGGAAGGCTAAGAAAAATTTGGAATTTGATCTTACTGATTTCACCTGTAGGGGTCAAATCAACAACCTATAATTTAGTCTCGAGATAAAACCGAGAATCAAGCTAAGAGATAAGGTTAAGAAGAGATAAGGAAAAACACTCAGACTCCTAAAAGAAAAGACCCTTAGACTCCTTAAAGGAAAAAGATTCAAGGCTAGTTTGGATTTAGAGATGAGATGAGATGGTCTTAGATGACAGATGAAAGTTGGAAAAAATATTGTTAGAATATTATTTTCTAATATTATTATTATTTTGAAATTTGAAAAAGTTGAATTGTTTATTATATTTTGTGTGTGAATTAGGAAAAGTTGTAACAATGAGATGAGATGAGATGAGATGGGATGGGATGAGATGAAATACTTTCTGAATCCAAGCAAGGCCTCAAACTCCTAAAAGGAAAAGACTTCACAAGGCAAGTTGGACTTAATAACTCCAAGGAAATAGACATCTATATAAGGCGGAGATCCCCACAAATCTAACAGTCCCTCCAGACAAGCTCCCTACATGCAAACTCAACCACATACTCCACCACACATATCGACTCCAAAGGATCTTCCTTAAATTCCTCTATCATAGTGAGAGATACGTGAGACCATTATAGTGGATTTCACTCTCAAACAACCCGTGAATGTAGGTATTATGCTGAACCACGTAAATCTCTGCCTCTCTTTATCTATTTTTATTTGCTTCTTTAATGTTTACTTTCATGGATGAACGCGAAGCACACCAAATCAAAAACTAAATCACGATCATCGGCCGGGAATGATTCTTTCCTCCCTTTCGGTCTATTGTGCAAATTTACGCATTAACAATTGGCGTCGTCTATGGGATACGACTTTTCATTATTTCCGATAATGGTAGGAGGATGATTCTCCGGCTCACGAGATCTTCTCCAGAAAACATCAGGCATCCACAATTGCTCGCCACTAACGACGGGAAGCAATTGCTTGCCAACTTTGAGCAGCTCAACAGCCCAGCAGCATCTCGCCACCCTCATGGTTGGCAATAACTCATCTTTGCTCGACCAATGAGCAGCCCACACAACAGCCAATAAATGTCCACTCACAAAAACTTTGCTGGCGACAAAGGAGATCGCCACCCCCATGTGCTCACCCACTACAAGTTTCTCTCCCAAAGTATTTTACGTGCCTACACCAAAAACCATTCATCAGCAAAGTTCATTTTTCAACTAACAGATTTGATTTTTGGAGGTTCCCCATAAAACTCCTCAACATTCCACAAGAATGAATCCCAATGGCTACACGACCCAAGCAATATATTGGCCGGAAATCACTAGCACGAAACGGAATACCGCATACAAAGCCCCTCTTGAGCATCTTAATTTGTCTTCATTATAATATATTGCTCAGTATCACGGGCACCCCCAAGCCTTCATCACACTTTAGCAAAATGGCTCAGATTCACAAATCTCAAACTTGTAATTTGTATTATACTAACCTATTTGGTTTTTGGTGAAAACCTTTCAGGATGGTTGAACTCAGCCTCCCACCACAACAATGCAGACGAGCATCCCTCAAACACCAAAGGAGAGCCCAAAGACTCATGGTGAAATAGGCGTGGAAGTCAAAAGACCCCACGACCTTAGACCACCAAAGTCGAGTCCAAAAACTCGTGGTGGAATGGGCATGGACATTAAAAGACCCCACGACCCCCCTTAAACCACCAAAGTCGAGTCCAATACTCGCGGTGACCAAATGGATGCTCAGGTCAAAAGACCCTGCGACCCCCCAAACATTAAAATCGAGTCCTAAAACTCACGGTGACCAAAGGGGTGCGCAGGTCAAAAGACCCCGAGATCTCCCAAACACTAAATACAGTCACAAGACTCGTGGTGACCAAACAAGCGCACAAGTCAAAAGACTCCATGACCCCCCAAACACCAAAATCGAGTCCCAAAACAACAAGTGACCAAATGGGCATGCAGGTCAAAAAACCTTGCGACCCCCAAAACACCTAAGTCGAGTCTCAAGACTCACAGTGACCAAATGGGCACGTAGGTCAAAAGATCCCGCAACCCTCCAAACACCAAAGTGGAGTCCCAAGACTCGCCGTGATCAAATGCGCTCGCAAGTCAAAAAGCCTCGCAACCCCCTAAATACCAAAATTGAGTCCCAAGATTCACGATGACGAAATGGGCGCGTAGGTCAACAAACTCTGCAACCCCCCAAACACCAAAGTCGAGTCCAAAGACTCGTGGAGAAAAGGGCGCGCAAATCAAAAACTACGACCATTGCCATCAAAACAGGCGGGAAAGGTCAGGGACCGCCCTACCTCACTCATCTATCACCAAGGGTCAACAAGTGGGACAAGTTATCAGACTTCCCAACCTCCCTCATGATGAGACAACAGGCGGGAAAGATCAAGAACCGCTCAACCTACTAGGCCCTTAACAGGCGGGCAACTCTATAGACTACCCGACCTCTCTAGCGTGGACAGCAATACAAGCACAACATCTTTTCCAGCAAACGCCGAGTGTTTACGCTCGCGCCACAACCGTCGCCAACGGGTTACCTGTTAGACATCCACGTAAAGTTGCCTCTAGGATTGCCGCCCATGTCCTAGCCATGACAGGGACATGCCCCTCGGACAGCCCTTGGACATGCCTTGGCCAGTGCCTTGTCAAGCACGGGGTGCCCAGCATGCCCACGGACAGGCCACATGCATGTCTTGGCCAGTGCCATGACACTCAGGGGCGCCCAGCATGCAGGCCATGCGCAATGCGCAGGCTAGGCCACCGGCCCAGCGAGGTTAGTGGCCGTGCGCAGCACAACGCACGCGCCCATGCGCATTCACCTTGGCCGCAGGGCCCTACGCACACACATGCATGGTAGGCCCATGTGCACGCCCAGCCGGGCCATGTGCACGCACAGCAACCAGTCCATGCGCACGCCTGTGCGCACGCATAGCAGCAAGGCCATACGCACGCCCACCAGGCGCACGTACATGGCCACGGCCCCATGCCCCACACCAGGGAGGTTAGTGGCATGCCTTCCAAGCATGCCATCTAGCGCACGGCCCCAGCCCGTGCCATGCAGAGCAAGCCAGTGGCATGCCCACCAGGCATGCCATCCAGCGCACGGCTCCAACCCGTGCCTTGCCGAGCAAGTCAGTGGCATGCCCACCAGGCATGGCTCCAGCCCATGCCTTGCAGCAAGCACACATGGCTAACCATCAACAGGCCGAACATGGCACCAGACCATGCCCACCAGCCGACCCTTGCATGGCACCATGCCATGCCCATCAGCTAGCCATGCCGTGCCGCCCAGCCATGGACTAGACTGAAGACCACCATGCACCATCTTAGCCGACCATGGGCTCATGCATGCCACGGCCATGTGCTCCATGCCACTATCTTTATTTATTCCATTTCTTTTATTTCTTTTATTTCCAAGAGACCTATTGGGGGTTTCCAATTTGTTTTGCTTATAAACAAGACAACTTTCATTTGCTTTAGAATCTTTTGGCAAATTCACTAGGGTGAGGACTATTATTTGAGAGATCATAAACGATGCTTTGCACTTGGGCTTTTTGGGTGAAATTCGTGAATCCCAAAGAAATAATCACTCCATGCAATTCATTGAATTAGAGTGATTCATTTATCTTGTTCTTCCAACTTGGTGCAATTCGTAAATCCAAGTTGATTTATCTTTATTCTTGATATTTATCAATATATGAGGTTTATTCAATTCTTGTGTAATCCGCGAATCAAGTGTTGAATTGTTACCTTTGGTTCATTCAAGTTCATAAGTATTTTCACTTTGTTCTTGAGTGTTCTTCATTGTGTTCTTATTGTTCTTCATTACATTGGCTTTCAATCCATCCAAACCCTATTCTCGGCCAGCCCTAGTGTTTGTCAAACATTCCATAAATTGTTTGCTTCATTCACTTTGCCCTAGCCGAACCACACTTACCATATTAGGTCACATTCAAATTTTGGCCAACACTTGCCTTATTTGAATTTGACCTAGCCGCCCATCACTCTTTCCATATTAGTGTTTCCATAATTTGGAAACCCTGATTAACCTTATCCTAGCCATAACCGGCCATACACTCTCCAAGTCAACTTCCAAGATTTTAGGAAACTTTCCTAAAATCTCTCAACCTACCATTCAGCCAACCCTAGCCACCCACCTCCAAACCCTAATTCCTAAACCCTATCTTCCATCTTCCAAACCCTAAACCTAAATCCCAAAGTGGCGCCAGCCCTAATTCACATTAGTGCCGTGCACCACTTTCAACCCTAGCAACCCAAAAACTTAGCCACTTTTACCATCATTCCATACACTCATTCAAGCCTAAACACCTAACCTCACCTTACCAAAGAAGCCACATTTGCCACATTTGTTCAAAAATCAAGCAAGAGAGAAACGGGCATTTGGTCATCTCAAGGAGATCCTAGCCGTGGTGATTATAGTGTTTAGAGACTTGACCGATGTCCCTAACATTACCTTCGGGAACAAGCTACCGAGCTCCACAACTACCTCACGCAAGTTTGCTTGGGGAACGAGTCGACGGGCTCAACAACCGCCTAATGTGGACTAAAGGAGTCGACGGGTTTCATGACCATTTAACGCAGGTTACTATAAACAAACTCTAATATCAACCCGAAATGGGAACATCAAATAATAATTTAAACCAAAGGGCAGAGAATCCAATACTACCAACATTAACAAAAAATCAATCATGGAAATATGCACTGTTCGCTGACAATAAAAAATCTCTCAGGCAAACATCCACACAAATAAATAAACTCAAAACCGAGCTCTGCACTCACCCTTGACGCGCTCGAGTACATCTCCCACCAAAGCAGAGCTCCGTGCTCACTGCTATCGCGGTCGAGTACATATCTCACCCAAGCAGAGCTCCACGCTCACACTTAATGCAATCGAGTACATCTCCCACCAAAGTAGAGCTCCGTGCTCGCACCTAATGAGATCGAGTACATCTCCCACCTATCTCTCCAAGCCGAGCTCTTCACCACTCAGCACAAAACAAACAGAAAATCAAGGACCAATTTTCAAAATTTATTCTGTAGATTATTAACTTGAAGATTCTCAATGCCTTCTTGTTGAGCAAATCGACCTTAAAAATCGCGAGCATCTGTAGGGTTCAAATCAGCAACCTAAATGTTAACCTCGAGATAAAACCGAAAGTCAAGCTAAGAGATAAGGCTAAGAAGAGATAAGGAAAGAAACTCAAACTCCTAAAAGAAAGACCCTCAAACTCCTAAAAGGAAAGAGACTCAAACTCCTAAAAGGAAAATACTTCACAAGGCAAGTTGAACTCAATCATTCAAAGGAAATAGACCTCTATATAAGGCGGAGATCCACACAAATCTGATAGTTTTTCTAGAGAAGCTCCCTACATGCAAACTCCACCACACATATCGACTCCAAAGAATCTTTCCTAAATTCCTCCATTGTAATGAGAGATACATGAAGCCCTGAGAGATTGTAAAATCGTCCATTATAGTGGATTTTGCCCCCAAACAACCTATGAACGTAGGCATTATGACAAACCACATAAATCTCTGTCCATCTATTTTTATTTGTTTCTTTATTGTTTACTTTCATGGATGAGCGCAAAGCACACCGTATCAAAGCCCGAATCATGATCGTGGGCCGGGAATAATCTTCCTCCCTTCCAGTCTGTTATTCAAACTAATGCATTAACATCACCTTTAAGGTGCTTTGATATTCTAGAACCCGAGAATTTCGAAATACCTCTAAAAAAATAGTCATAATATATTTAAAAGATTTAATATTTAATGGCAAGATATGACTAACATTAATCCAATGGCCTCAATAAATTTTTCTTTTATCAATGCTAAAAGTGTATGGTCAAGTTAGTTAATTATAGTTAAATTAGTTACTGAACAAGCATCTTCGTATCAAGTCCTAGGTTGATATTGTTTGTCTTCAAGAAATAGAGTTACGCCTTATTGATAGATGTTTAATTCATAGTCTGTGGAGGTGTTCCTTGGTGGGTTAGGCTTATTTGTCGTCTATGGGATCTTCTGGAGGTGTTCTTTTGATGTAAGATACAACAATGGTGGAGTCAATGGAGGAATGTATAGGGAATTTCTCTATAGCTTGTTCTTTTAAAACTGTGGAGGATGGGTGGGAGTGGGCCTTTGTGGGTGTTTATGGTCCAAATTTAAATAGGGAAAAGAGCTTTCTGTGGGAGCAATTGGCAGGTTTGTATTCTCTCTAGGATGTGCCATGGTGTATGTGCAGGGATTTCAACATTACTCAATTCTCAGGTAAGCGATTAGGTGAATCTAGTATTTCTTTGGCAATAGAAGAATTTTATGAGTTTATTTTTTATTTGGATCTCTTGGATCTTCCTCTTGTGGGGGGTATATCCACTTGGTCCGACCAATGTTTTGAATACCATACCGGATGCCATACCAGTCAAGGCACTGGAATGAAATATTTCGGTACCGGTACTGTTTCGTGTACCGTTTTGGAATAGTCGATATATGAATAAATTATATATATAAATGTATATATATAAATTGTATTTCAAAATAATAGTCTATATATAAATAAATTAGATATAAATACATAGATATA
The DNA here is from genome assembly GCA_029856935.1 of Cyclocarya paliurus. Lineage (NCBI taxonomy): Eukaryota > Viridiplantae > Streptophyta > Magnoliopsida > Fagales > Juglandaceae > Cyclocarya > Cyclocarya paliurus. Next base: position 24,034,402 of record CM056954.1, read on the forward strand.
TAAATTATAAATAGCCTAGTCTGAATTTTGGGTCAAAAAATGAGCTTGTAATTTGAGAAAAAAAAAATTAAGGGCCTGAATATCGGCCTGTATTTTGGCCGGTACGAAACACATAGTGTATTTGTACCGGACCAATGGCCGGTATGGAAAATACCGGCCGTACAGGCCGGTATGGTACGAAATTAAAAACACTGGGTCCAACAGTCAGGGTTGATCGAGATTGGATCGATTTCTTGTTTCTCCTTCTTGGGAGGTACATTATCCAGAGCTGTGTCAAAAGAGATTATCTCAAGTATATTCGGATCACTTCCCTATTTTGCAGGATAGTGGTGGAATTAATGGGGGTCGAAGGTATTTTAAGTTCGAAAACATGCGGTTAGGAGTTGATGATTTTGTTGATAAGGTTAGGATCTAGTGGTCTTCTTATCAATTCACAGGTACTCTTAGTTTCATTCTAATTAGGTCTTTTTGAGAAAAAAAACAGTGGAGGCTAAGCTTGAGAAGGTGTTGTTAATGGATGAGATTTCATGGCAACAAAAATCAAGGGCTCTTTGGTTAAAAGGAGGGAACAAATGTACAAAATGTTTTCATAGAATGGACAACTCACACCAGAGATACAATACTATTGAGATGCTTCATTCCGATAATTGTGTAATTTCATCTCCAGATCTCGTTTTGCATTGTTATGAAGGTCTTCTCATCAAACCAGCTTCTAGGAGGCCTAAAATTGACAATTTGGCTTTTGATTCTCTTAGTGTGAGTTGGTTGGAGAGACCGTTTGATGAAGATGAGGTTTCAGGTGGTTAGTAGGCTGGTTAAAGATAAAGCTCCTAGTCCAGATGGATTTTCAATGGCCTTTTTCCAAGTTTGCTGAGAGATTGTGAATGAAGATGTGATGCAAGCTTTTCAGGAGTTCTTTTCCTTTAAAAAGTCTGAAAATCACTCAATGCTACTTTTATTGCTCTCAATCCTAATTAGTCTTGTGAGTGGGGTTTACAAGATAATTTTGAAGGTACTTGCTAATCGTATTAGCCATTGTATTTCTACTGCCCATTTTTTGGTGTTGGTTAATAATTACCCCATTGGTTTTTTCTATAACTCTCATGGTTTGAGACAGAAGGATCTTTTATCCACTTTCCAAAACCTTGTTATTTGTACATAACACGTACTGTGACAATATTAAATTTACTTGTTGCGAGTGCACATAATCCTAGATATAATTGTGTCATGTTTAAATGATTTTAATTGCTTTGTTGATGTACATGCTTTCGAACTATGTTGAAGAAATGTTTTGTAATATTGAATTATTGCTTGTTGACAGAGTAATATCCATACTACTGGTATTAAATGTTAACTATTTACTTTGTTGACAAATAACTTGTATCTTGAGATATGATAGATTGAGCAGCTTGGCTTATAGTTGTAAATATCCTTATGACTCTCGAAAAGCTGGTGTGATGACAAGGGCAACGCACCAAGGTACAATATAAGAATGTATGGTCTTATATGATACTGATTTACAGTATAAAAAGGTGTGGCCCCTTTAGAATACTAAGGTACAGTATGAGATGGTATGTCTAAATGGAGGGAGTAATACCAATATATTTGATAAACAACATCGATTGATATTCCGATTGAACAAAAATAACATTCGAGTGTTAATATGGAAAATTTGCAGTTTGCATATGCTATGTTTGGTTGTTGAACCAAACTCAACCCATCCAACTCATCTCAAACCAATAATTGATGGGACCCACTACTTTTTCAATTTCTCATAAAAAAGTTAAACCCATCTCAACCTACTTCATACATTTTAACTTAAAAAATTAAACCCATCTCAACTTAAAAAAGTTAAACCCATCTCAATGGGATCCACAAAATACTACTATTCACAACTCAACTCATCTCAACCTCCAAACACAGCCGAATTAGTGGTCACGCCCACCAATGAAAGGTCTTATATCATTAAGGTAAACTTGTGAACATACCTTTGGTGACCTTTCACACCTTCAAGATTCTATGTACTCTTTGTTTCAGCAGATGATATTACTGCAATGTGTGGTCCCCCCCCCCCCCCCAAACTTAAATTCCTAGTTCCCTTCTCAGTTTTTATACATTATAGCAAGTATCATCAACTTTTCATTAAATAGAGCCTGATAAATTCACCCAAAATTTAGGAGCTTCCTTGCATATAGGAGAGAAATGCGTACTCCACAAAATCAAAAGAAAAAATAACATGCTAATGATAAAAAAATGCAAAAAAAAAAAAACTATGAACGTCAAGCGCACCTCTGTTTTTATTCCGAGAACCAATGAAACCACTCCAGCTATGATCAAGATGATAAGGGTTAAATCTTGCCAGGCTTCCCAAAGGAACCTCTGCAGAAAACAGCACGGGAATGAAGTGATGAAAAACAAAATTAAGAAAGAAAAGCAATCTTCAGTAGGATACTATACCAGGAAACTGCGCCCTTTCTTCCGAGGATATGTATTTGATCCAAATGAGCTCCTCCGTTTTAACAACTCAGTTTCATCCCCATTAATCCCTTCGTCTAGATTTGTTTTCAGTAATTCTGACAAGCCTTTAACCTGATGGAGAATGTGATCATTGCCATGAGGTAACCTTAGAATGCATAAGAAAATCATATCATCGAAGAAAATTCAATTCATAGATGACTTGCCCCTCCATAATGTTGTAAAGCAGAAATATTATGATCCCTGGTCATAGAAGCAAGTTCTTCAAGACCAATTGCATCATCACCAGTTGGAGTTGAGGGTGTTGCTGTGGGACCTAACAATAGATAATTAAAAAATAAGTCAAAAACAATGACCGAGCAACTTGGATGATATGAGCAACAAAAATAAATATAAATCTTTCGTTGTGATGATTTTTAAAACACTGTTACAACATACCATTAAGATTAAATTTGTAAAACTATGTAGTTGTAACAAGAAAGTACGACTTGATCATTGATTAATGCCAAGACTTCCATAATAAAGAGAATATGCAAATATGATATGATATAAATTTTAAAAACCATCTTATACATTTTATGATAGCTGTAGCGCATTCATGGTATGTGGCAAGACAACTAATATGATTGTCTGAGAAAATTCTTAGAAGTTTTATATTTCAAAATTCATTCTATAAATTAATGAAAAACTAAATAAATGTATATGAATGGAAATAGTCCCCAAGTTCTGATCTTACTAAACTATGTAAAAATGTGTTTATATTTCATTAACTGGAGAGGAATAAAATGTTCATAGATACGCATAGTACCCTGCTTGTGACTAACTTATAACAAGCAAAATATATACCATCTTTAGCTTTCAATAAAACCTACTCAAACCCACCACAACATAGGAAGATATAAGAGTGGATAAAGGGAATGAAATGATGCAGGCAACAAGTACATGATTGACTCAAAAGAAAAGGTGGATTCATTTTCAGTCATATAATCAGTTGTAAAGTCGGCACATATATTGCACAAAACGTGTTCCCTCTCCCATATATTTCCTCAAACCTGGAAGCTTGGTAATGTTTACGATGATTCATGATTATGTTGTTTTACTTGCAGGATTGGTTTCTCAGTATACTTAAGATATATGTGATTTCAGCTTTTATTTACATAAAGCTTATGCATTCATATTCATTGCCATTTTCTTACATTAATAGCTGTTGTCTTGGTTTTAACTTATTGATGTTTCATTGAAATATCACCGTGGTAGTCCCACTACAGTTTTGCCCCTCGGAACAGTAGACTTTGAGGCAGATATAGCTCAAGATGGTTACTTCAAGGAGGAGGGACCGGTGCAGCCCGACGAATCTAGTGGGGGTCTGTCCCCATTAAATTTATAATCTTTGGAAATTTAGGACTTTTATTGTATTTGGGAGACGAACAATCTCTGGGGCAATATTATTTGAGTTGGGTGATGAACAGATATTGGTCTGTCATTACTTTATGGATGAAGTGGTAGTGACATATGGATATTGTTTATTAATGAGCAAGTAATATACAAATCTCTGGTACTATTGATATTAGTTTTTGACTAATACCTTTTACTTTTTTATTGCGACTTTGTACTCACGTGTGCTTAGCATACGAGCACACAAGTTCTGACTTTATGTAAGGGATGTAGCCCATTTGGCTTTTATCCCAAGCACCACAGTTTCTAGCCAAACCATAACCGGGGGCCAGGGCGCCACACTGGAGCTAAAGGGCAGTGGTAACACCCATGTTTGTGGATGTTGGCCCACTCATGTACACCATCGTTTATCAAGTGTCCATACCTAAGATGCGAATTTACTTTTGGAAACTGCAATGAAGTTGGTATCCTTGTTCGCCACCCTTGAAATGTTTTAATGTGTAAAATATTTTACTGATATTTTTCAAAAATCTATTATGTTCACAACTCTTTTTATTGTATGATGTATCTCTTTACTGGTATTTGACCCTTTTGGTTTTTATGCTTCAACTACCTAGATACTATCAAGAAAGAGTCTATAAGCCGCGAAATACAGTTGGAACCCTAAAAATAGACAATGATTTTAGTTAGTACATGAATAACAATGGAGGTTTGTGTTTAGTATGATGTTTTTAGATTAATAACAAAGATTAATAATTAAATTCTTTCAATGAGTTCTAAAAACATCATTGTGGAAGTTTATCAATAAAGGTTGCTTAGGCTCTTGGTTTACAGAATTTTTCATTCTTTAAGCTATGATATGAATGATATGTAGTATCAATTCCTAACGAGAAGGGGGTCAGAAGAATATTCAGAGAGTTATATACCAATTTCCCTTTCTCCAGCCAGTCTGAAAAGTAATGCTGCCTAATACAAGGAGTAATCATTAATTAGAAACAAGAAAACAATCTAAAACACCAAACAGAAAAATTTGTTAGCATTAAAAACATTACTCTTATGACTTGTGCATGGGCTCTAATCATCTTTCTTCTTTGCTCTTTATCTTCTTCCTTTACTAAGTCCAAAGTGTACCGAAATCTACGGGAAGCATTTAGTACCAGAGTTGCTTTCTGTAAACAACAAAAGTTCTTTCAGTCAGATCCCAAGCAAAAGATGGTACTTCTTTTTATCACCTCAACCTAGAGTTTAACAAATGAAAAGCATGTAACAGACTATAAATTTGGTATAGTGTGCAAGGAAATATAGACTAAGGTTGTGTTTGGGTAGTCCACTACTATTCAATATTTTATCATTACTTTTCACCTATTTTTCACTACTTTTTACTATTATTCAATATTTTATCGCTACTTTTTCGCTACTATTCACAGATCATCTGAGATCACTTCACTACCCAAGTGTAGCCTAAAACATAATTAAATGTCAACTATGATGGGTAAAACAGGCACTGAAAACGGGCAAAAACCCATACGTTTGTCGAAACTAAAAAACAAATAAGAAAAGAAAAAGACAGATGCCAAAGTAAAATAGAGAAATTTTAGGAGAGGCAAAGTTCATGATCTACTCAGGTCTCATGTAGTACACACAAATCTCAAGATAGACCACTAGTCACATGGATCTTGTCCTTAGAAGGTTAGTGAGTAGACGCCCAAGGGCCAAGGGAAGGCCCTAGGCCCAATGATTTTCAGCCACCAAGAGGAGACGCCCAAGGGCCAAGCAAGAGGGAAACCTTTGGGTTTCCAAGAGACAATCATTAGGCACATGGGGAAATGAGGGTTTCAGTTTTGCCAAGTGACACACCACTTGGCAAACATGCAAAAGACATTAGGGTTTCTAGAAGAAGCCATAATGGAAGAAGGAAGGCCATTTTCAGCCATGAAGAAGGAAGTGCCATTAGGCACTCATGCACTTGGACTTTTAAGTTTCCGAAAAGAGCAATCATGAGGGAAATCACGTAGGATTTCGGTTTCTCCCAAAGATACATGCCACTTGTCCCTCATGCAAGATGGTTTCAGGCTTCTAGAAGATTCCGATGATGAAGAGAAGGGAGGGTGATTTTCAGCCAAGCCACTTGGCAAGCATGCATGTGATTTTAGGGTTTCTAGAAGAATCTAATCATGAAAAGAACTTAGGGTTTCGGCCATAGCGTGATAGCAAGAGGAGCCACATGTCCTTCATGCATAAGAGTCCCTTAGGTTCCCAAGAGAAGCAATGATGGGAGGAAGAATTTCGGCTAGGGCAATAAAAGGATGCCACTTGCCGCCCATGCATGAAAGGGATCAATAAACTTTTCAGATTTTGCAGCTGAGTAATAATATGAGAGAGAGAGAGAGAGAGGAGTAGCTACAAATAAGGCCATTAATGGTTGGCGCCCCATACAAAAGGAAAGAGGAAGGGAAAATTTCATTTTTCAGCATTTTTTCTCTCATTCCACTCCTCTCCGTCTAGCCCAAACACTAAAGGGTAGTTCCCTAATTTTTCTCTCCATCCAAACTGTCAAAATAAGGTGAAACACTGATGAATGGCCGAATAGTTGGCCTAGTGATTTCTCTCTATTATATAAACAGTACAAAGAATTCTATACATGGAAAGAACTACATATATGCTAATTCAATCCCTATACAATCTGTCAAATATTAAGCTAATTATACTGAAGAGTAAATCAAGGAAACAAATATGGAAACAAGTATGGAAACAAACATGGATAGCAAAGCCGTCCATTGACAGCCCCCCTCAAATTGATGCGGGTTGATCAACAAGCATCAATTTGCTACATAGGAAGCAATGTCGATGACGAGTGAGAGCCTTGGTGAAGATATCAGCAATTTGTAGTTCAATGGAAATGTGTGGAAGAATGATAACACGAGCTTCAAAGGCTTCACGGATAGAGTGGCAGTCGACTTCAATATGTGTTGTGCGCTCATGATAGACAGGATTGACCGTGATCTAAATATGTAACATACCAGTTTTTGTTTTAGGGTATATAAGTAAATTTTTCTAGTAAACTTTTATTTTAAAATTTATATTATTATGATTATAGTTTTATTAGAATTTATATCTACTTTATCTCTATATTTTCGACTGTAGTTGTTATTTAAAATTTTGTTAGAGTTTCATTTTGTTAAGGATTTCTAAAGTGTATCGGATTATGTTTACTAGAGTTTTTGTTTGAAATTTCAAGTTTTATTTTTCCCTCTAATCAGTCGAACCCATCTCGATGTTAGCCTCTGTTTACCTCTCAGTGTTTTTCGCTAACATCCTAGTGGAGAAGTTCAACCCAGTTGCCGAGTATAATTCTACATATGCACGTCTCTACTTTTTTTTGCACGTGCACATCTCTACTCTTCTAGGGTTTCTCTTATTTTTTTCTCTATCATTCTACCACTATAAAATTGTGCTTACCCGTACACGAGAGGAAAACCTTGAGCCGAGAATCCTCTGTTTCGAAAGCACCCTGTGTGTTGAACAGTAGCTTCTGCTCGTCGCCCTCCTCCTCGATAGCCAACCCTTGAAGCGCCGAACCCTTCTCCAACCACCACAGAAGCCGCCGAACTACAGCCCCCGTCGAGCCCCTCTCTTTTTCCGGTAAGACCTCGGCAGCCCAGCCTTCTTTCCCTCTCTCTTTTGTTTCGGTTAACAGTTTCTCTCTCTCTCTCTCTAACTCTCTCTTTCTCTCTCGCTCGGTGCTGCACCACCGTAGATAAACCTCCAGTCGCGCCGCTCCCAGCCACCCAGAACCGCCATCTCCATTTCAGTCGAGCACCTCCCTCTCGGTGAGTTCTCCCTTCTCTCGCACACGGCTTATTTTGTTCCGTGTGTTTTAATTCTCCAGCACCCTTCTTGCTTCTGCCGAGTAATGGGTATCACTTGAGTTCACAAACGGGCCTAGGGCCCTATGAGTGGTGGGCTTCATTTGTTTAGCATGTGTTTTAATAGTATTTCGGGCCTTATTTTAAATCTGTTGGGCATTTCCTTTATGGGCTAGATTGCAGATTGTAGTGATATTTTTAGGAACTTGTAATTTTAAATTGGGCCGATTGTATGATATTTCAAGCATATTTTTAGTGATTTATTAGACTTAATATTTCAAAGAGGAGTTATATTTTATTAAATAAATATATTAGTCAGATGCTTATTTTATAAGAAAATGTTTAAAGAATTTTAAATTATATTTTAAAGTAGATTATTGAGCCTAATAATTTAGTTAAGATTTCTTTTATCTATTTAATAGAGTTTTAATAAAAATTATTATAGATACTTTAAATAGGAAAGTTAAGAAATATGTTAAGAATATTTAAACGATATTAATATTTATTAGATTTCTTATAAGATTTAATAATTATGTTAAGAAATGAAACTTAGTTTGAGAAATTAAGTTTTATGAATTATTTTAAAATAGCTCGAATATTTTCACTAAATTATAAACTAGTATTTTTAAGTAATTTTAAATGCTAAGAATTATTGATTTTAGTGTTAAACAAAATATTTGTTTGATTACCTTTTAGAATTCCAAATTTAGTAAAGTAAGATGTTAGTATTTATTTATTTCCCAAACAATTTAGTGATAGTTATTTATTGTATATAGGTCTCAAGTTACGAAGTTTTATTCAAGAAGAAACGCAACGAGGTAAGTAATTTGATCATAAATTAGGATCATCACAGTTAGTCTATATGTATTATTCAAGCCAGTTTATTGTCAGCCATTATTTATGAACCGCTCATGTCATGTGCAAGCATGTCATCCAGCATAACACACGATCATGTCATTCCGCATCATGTTTAGATTCAGAAGTTATAATTATCTAAGTATTATGTCATGCATCTCATGTGCATAAGACACGTAAGCCATCTTAAATTCAAGTGTAAGATAAGTTCAGATCAGTTAATAAGATGGTCATTCAGATGCATGGTACCAATGCAGTTCAGTTCAGGGTGGTGTGCAAGCCACGAACTCAGTCGTGGTCCACCATAGTACGCTAGAGTACTATCAGCAGTTCCCCTTGCTGCAGCGGGATGTGGGACTGGTGCACAACCTTGCACACAGGGTTAAGTGTGTTGGCCAGTCAGATAAATCAGTCAGTTAGTTCAGATGAATCAGTCATACATAGCATAAGCATTAGCATGATCAGTCATGAATTTTTAGTTCTCAGCATGAAAGTTCTTATGAAAATCTTATGTTTATTACGTTTACATTGTGATGGATTTCTTACTAAGTCATCGACTCATTTTAGTTTATTTTCATGTTTTTTAACTACCCAGGTGAAGATGATAATTACGAGCAGGCAGGCCAGGAGTAAAAGGAGCATTTTATTTTTAGTTCAGACATTTCTAAAATAAAACATGTCTTTTATGACATGAATTTATTCAATTTATTCATTTAATGTTTTTGGGATGAAAATTTTTATGAGACCTTTTATTTTATCATAAATTTCAGTATCTTTTAATTATGAACTTAGAGAATCTCTTGCCGGATTTATCTTCATGAAAATTACGTGACACACCTAGCCTACGGGAAGGGGGTGTTACAAAATAGCACTTGTATTATCGACGTGTAAAGGTGTAGGATCAGTCTCAAAGAAGTCTGACTTAGCAAGTAAACCTCAAAGCCAAATAATTTCGGAACAAACAAGAGACATCGCTTGATACTCAGATTCTGTAGATGACTTAGAAACTCTGTCTTACTTCTTACTCTTTCAAGAGATCAACGCATCACCTAAGAACATGCACCAACCAATGATGGAGTGATGTATATCAGCACAACCAACCCAATCAGCATCGCTATAAGCAGAAAGACAAGGAGAATTGCCTGCAAGAAAAAATAAGCCACAGGCAGAAGTGCCCTGAACATAACGTATGATCCTACGGACAGCAGCCAAATGAAGATAACGAGGAGTCTGAAGAAACTGGCTAACTTGCTGTACAACAAAAGAAATATCTAGTCTAGTGATGGTGAGACAGACAAGGCTACCCACTAACTTCCGATATAAACTAGGATCAGCAAGTAAGTGCCATGTGCTGGATGGCATGCCTGGTGGTCATGCCACTGGCCTTGCCTGCAGGGCATAGGCTAGAGCCGTGCACTGAATGGCATGCTTGCTGAGGCATGCCATTAACCTCGCTAGTATGCTAGGCGTGCGGCGCATGGGTGTGCGGGGCATGGGCCTGCGGCATAGGAGCGTGCGCAGGGCCATGAGGTGCAGGGGGTGCGCAGGGTCATGCGCATGCCAGCTGCACACGGCCACTTACCTCAATAGGCCTGCGCATGCTGGCTAGCGAGCAGCCTCACTGAGGGCCCGTGCGTGTCAAGGCACAGGCCAAGACATGCATGTAGGCCTGTTATGGGGCACATCAAGGGCAGTGTCCAGGGCTTGTCTTGGCCTGTCCCTGACATGGCCAAGACATGGGCTGCTCGGCCATGGGCTACTTTTCTAGAGGTCCTGACAAACCCTCCAGCTGCGTCGCCAGTCCTTCACAGCCACCCAGAGCCTCCGCGCATTAGCTTCTCCCCTCGGCGAGCATCGCACGGACATTTCTTTCATCTGTTTTAGTCCCGTGTGTTTTAATTTCCAAAAGAGTAGCCACCGTTGAGTTCATAAGGGGCAAGGCCCTAAGCCCATTCAGCTAGTGTTTCATTGAGTTGGTACTGGGCCTAGTTTTTTTTTTAAATGAACTTGTTGGGCTTATTTCATAAACTATAATAATTTAAGTGGGTGAATTTTGGGTTGACAAAAACTGCTTTATTGTTTTAAAGTGGGCTGGTGGTGCTTTACAAAAACCCGTTTTAGTGATTTTCATTCGGCTATTTTTCTTTAATAGGAGCTGGGATGGAATTTAAGCTAGCCCAAAGTTATACATGAATAATTATGAGCCCATAGACACAATTTTTATAAAAAGTATTTAAGGGATTTTAAAGTACATTTTTAAAGTATGCTATGAAGGCTATTATTTTAGTTAAGTTCCATTATACATATTTAATTACGTAGAGTATTACGACACGCTTTTCTAGGAAATTAGTAACGTCTAGTGCCTCGTATAGGTCTTGAGCTACGACATGAGATTGTGGAAGCAATGCTAAGAGGTAATTAGTATGATCATATAATTGCATGTGTACTGTAAATATTCAAACTGTATATGAAAATGTGATGTTTGTCTACGCTACGCTACGAGCTAAGTCAAGATTAGATCTCTTTCATGATCTTCAATGAATTATAATGATATGCATGTAAGTGAGCTTATGTATGTTATGTTATTATGGATTGCGATTTGATGGATGATATATCATGAAAATCACATGTATGCCATGCAATGTGATGTCATGAAGTATTTAGATCATATAAGTCATGTATGTGCATGTTAAGTGAGCCTATGTATGTTATGCTTATATAGATTGTTGTTTGATGGACTGAATGTTATTAAAATCACATGAATGCTATGTAATGTTCACGTAATATTCAAGTCATGTATGCCATATAATGTTTATGTAGTAGTTAGATCACGTATGCCATGTAATGTGTATGCAGTAATTAGATCATGTATGCTATGTAATGTTCATGTAGTACTTAGATCATGTATACCATGGAATGTTATAAAATGTTTAGATCATGTTGTGCCATGTCATGTTATGCTATGCCATGAGTAAGACTATGCCATGCTAAAGAAGTTCATGAAGTCCAAAAAAAATCTCATACATTAAGAAAGATAAGATGATAAGCGGTGCCACGGACCCAAGCATGGTTCACCACAAGTTAAGTGAAACACGGACTCAAGCGTGTTTCACTCCATGTTATGACACGATATACAAGTTAAGTGAAACACAAACTCAAGCATGTTTCATTCCATGTTATAACAAGTTATGCAAGTTAAGTGAATCACCGACCTAAACGTGATTCACCATATGTAAAGTGAAACACGGACCTAAGCGCGTTCACCACAAGTATGATAAGCGGTGCCACGGACCTAAGCGTGTTTCACTCTATGATATGTTAAAGGGTGACACGGACCTAAGTGTGTTCACCACAAGTTATAATAAGTGGTGCCACAGACCTAAGCGTGGTTCACCATATGTTAAGTGAAACACAGACCTAAGCGTGTTTCACTCCATGCTATGTTAAAAGGTGACATGGACCTAAGCGTGTTCACCACAAGTTATGATAAGCAGTGCCACGGACCTAAGCAGGGTTCACCATATGCTAGGTGAAACACGGACTCAAGCGTGTTTCACTCCATGTTATGACAAGTTATGCGGTGCCACGAACTCAAGCGTGGGTCACCAAATGATAAGTGAAAGACAAGATAAATAAGTCATGATTGATTGTTAGAAAATGCATTAAGTCAATCATTTATGCATTCACATTACATGTTTTCCATGACTATGTATGATTCCGCTCATGTTATGATGAAAAGATATACTATGTGAATCTATGACGATATATGTATATATGTAAAGTTTTTCAGAAATTAAGCCTATGTTAAATTAAGTTATGTCTACGATATGATTATGAATTAGTGATGATGTATGTATGTCATGAAGAGTCTTCAAAAATTAAGTCTATGCTAGGCTAAGATGTATTTTACGGTATGGTGTGCTATTTACTGAGTATACGACTCATTTTTGTTTGTTTCTTTGTTTTCTTCTACATTTAAACTTTCACAGCTGATGATTGTGAGGACGCAAAGCTGGAGAGCCAAGAATAGATCTAGTGCAAAGACTTAGAAAGGAAAAAGTGTTAGTTACACAAGAATTAGATTAGTTTATGTTTCTTTATGTTTTCAGTTTCATGTTTCAAAAATAGTTATGTTTAGTTTAGTGATATTTCAATAAATGAGGTATTTCAGGATATGAATCTCTTCACCGGGCATCATGTTATGAATGTTAGTAATATCTATATCCTACAGGAAGGGGGTGTTACACATGAGTAGATAAAAGGAACTTATAGCCGATTAGGGTTAGGAAGTCTAAACCCTTGATACACGAATCACACGCTTAGTTTTAGTGTTTTGATTTCAAGAACCTAATGTTTTACACATACTCTTTCATTTCAGAGACGACTTCACCAAATTCCCACCAGCCCCCCCACTCGCCACCCTACTAACCTCCAATCTCGGCGGCGGCGGCTTCATCAGAACCTCCACATATGAACCCTTCCATCCCACTTCCACCAAAGAAGATGAAGCAACCTTCTCCTAGACTCTATTCTTCTCACCCGAAACAGAGGAATACGAGCTTGCTTCCATCAGCGCTTCTCTAAAATTTACAAGGTTTTTAAAATGTATTTTCAATGGTATTTATAAAAGTGGTTTTGTAGAATCTGTTTTTTAAGGTTTTTGTTAAAGTTATTTTATCATGGAGATCGAGGCAAATGATTAGATGGAAACGTTTTGAGGGATGAAAATTTGCTTGGGTGTTTAAAAGTTGCAATTGAAAGGTTTAAGAATCTAAAGAATTACTCAAAAACAAATTAATCCGAATATGGCCAATGTATTGCAATTTCATCCAAATGTGCATTAAAACAAAATGTGTTACCATAACTCTATAACTGACCTCCTCTTTGACTCATGTCCAGCTCACACATATCTAGCTTTTTTCTTGTTTATGGCATAAAGCATTAGAACGTTCTGACTCCTAAGACTTTGTAAATAACTATATGGTGGCATTTTCTACAAGTAACATTCAATAAGCCGTTAGCAGTAGGCACTGCAAAGGTTAACTGCAGTATTAATTCCAGATAGGAAAATATTATGCATATTGCAGGGTAAATTAGATTTGAGCGAAACCATTTTTAATGGTAATTAAGCATAATGCACATGCATGGCATACTAGGATATAACATTACATACATACGTCTGTATGAGTTGAACCATTAGATGATGAAATGTATGTCAAACTATATGATCCTTACTCTCCTTGCTTGCAACATTTATATAATACTAAAAATATAAGAATATCACCTTAATAAACTTCAAACCAAACTGGTGTTGCGAATTGATATATATACATATATATATATATGAATTTGTTCACAACCCTTTCGAGGGCACCTATTCATATACTCTAACAATGCAATCTCAATATAACACCAAAATACACTTTGCATGCACAAGAACACAAAGAAAACATGAACACATGCACATTTTAGGTAAACATGCATCCGACACACAATAAATAGATGGAAATTTAACTGCAAACAATTGCACATACCATTCATTGATAAACACAATAAATTTGGTCTTTCAGCCCCTATGTGTATTAATAGACAATGGTGACAATGCCCATTCATATGGCACGCATTTCATGGACTGATTCAATTGCATAGCCACTAATGTATATGTGTGTAGATATGATGGATTTATGTATAAATGGATTTGTAGTGTCAAATGTACCGTGAGGTGATAAAAAATTTTCTAATTAAATAGAGTTATGGATTACCCTCCATCGCTTGAGCGTCTCGAGGGGTGCATTCTTGGTGTGGACAATGTCGAAGGGATCAGACGGCGGAATCTCAATCTCGTCATCGTCAAAGGTCTTGCTGGAGCGAGGGCCCGACTCCTCGTCATGGTGGTGGTGGTCTTGATGTACCAAGGTGGTGGAGAGTGGCGGCAGCAGGCTATTGGTGAAAGAGTTGGAGCCACTCGAGGCCATTGAAATCACCTCAACAACTCCAGTATGGGGAAGAAACTTCCGCAAGAGTGATGACACAACCCTCAGCACAGAAATCTATTAAGGCTGTTTCGGGCCATACTACCAAAAATGGAAAAAGAGTTTTTCTGGAATTAGAAAGCAGCAGAAGCAAAGAAAACCACGAATCAGAGCAAAAATGACAGAAAGGCAGAGGATTCCGTCACCATTTGGTGGTTGAGATAAAAAACGGGTTCCTTTCTTGTTAATAAAAATAGAGAAAAAAAAAAATATATATATATATATATATGAATCTATGATTTTTAATTTTTTGCAGTGGATAGCGTGAATCGGGGAATTGATAAGAAATTAAATACCGCAATAGAAGCATCAAGCAAAACAGAGAGCACGAACCTTACGAAGAACGACAAACTTCAGAACAATAAAACTTTGGTCAACACTGTGCGAGACTAGACGTGCCAAAAACAGGCGCATCAAGGAAATTTCGAAGAAACTTCCGCGCGCTTGTTTTTCTTCCCTTTTTCCTTACATCATTTGTGGGTGGGAACCATTAGTACTTATTTGGATGTGACAGGTGTGCGCTATCAATGCCGAAGATCATATGGGAGTGGTTTTAAAAAGAGAGGGCGGGTGTGGAACTTTATTTTAAGAAATAATCTTCCCAACTTTTTACTATTCACCATACTCCACACTCCACTTTTTTTTTTAATTTTTTTTTATCAAATATTTTTTTTATGAATAGTGAATAAAAAATTTGAAATATTTAAAAAAAAAAATTCAAAAAAAAATAAAAAAAATATTAAAAAATATTAAAAAGTATGGAGTGTGGAGTGTGGGTGAATAGTAGGAGGTTGTATAGCATTTCTCAATAGAAAACTACTATTGATTTATCAAATATTAAAATATTAATTTTTCACTTCAAAAAAATATTAAAATATTAATTTCTCACTCCAATAAAAATACTATTTAGTTTGTAATTAAAAAATTTAGATAGAATTTTAGATGAGTTTAATCATTATTTTTTATTATTAGCATTAAATGAATTTTAAAAATATTAATTTTTTAATATTAATTTAATTAGAATATAATTATTATTAATATTAAATTGGTAGAATTATAAAATGTGATACAAATAAATTAAATAAAAAATTATTAATTTAATAATATTTTATTATTATATAGAGAATAAATAGTTAATCCAATGTGAGGATTGAATTTAAATGGAATAGACAAATGTAAAAAAGTGTGATATTGGCCAAATTTTAAAAATGCATTTGGCCAAGCCAATGCTACTGCTCTAAGTATCTATATTGATTTATATATATACATATGTAAAGTTATATTTACATAATATAACTTTAAAATCATCTATATTGACTTATACATATGCATATAGATAGCTAATTATAAACAATTCTTATCCAAATTTGGATAACAACTATTCACTCTACAAAACATATTTTAATCATTATTTCTCACTCATTCCACTCTCTCTCATAATATTTTCCTCTTTTCTCTCCCTCGACAACACAGCAAATATTCACCTACACATTCATTTGATTATTTAAATTTATTATATTTTGTTTTTCATTTTATTATATTTTTAATATAATATATATATATAATTAGATTTTTTATTATTGTATTTGTATTATTAATGTCAAATGTATGTAGTGGATTCTAATTACAGAATATATATATAAAAAATTGATTTTAGAAGAAATAATAATAATAAGCCAATATGAAAGTTTTGCTTGAATGACAAAATAAATATGCAAAATATGTGATTTTGCATATACATATGTATAGACCAATACTAATGCTCTAATAATAGCAAAATAAGTAGAAATTTTATCAAGATGAAAAATAGAGTTTACATGTAGTGAATCTCCCCCCCCAACCCAACAAAATTCCGATCTCACCCCCCTTGTCGTCCCCCTCTCAATATCTTTCATCCTCCGTTGCTTTTAAGAGCTCTCTCTCTCTTCTCAAATTAATTTAGGGAGAAGCCAACACCTCTCTCTCTCTCTCTCACAAAAGTCCAACCTGTTCGATCTCTCTCCTCAATTTCATATAGGGAGAAACCAACCTCTCTCTCTCCTTTCTACTTGTCATGAGTTGCCTAGAAACATCCCAACTTGTGATAATAAGTAAATATCATTCAGAAACAACCACGAGTTGCTACTGTGACAATCTCAAATCCAATCTTAGAGTATTGACATTGGATTGGCCATCCTATTCTTCAAATTTTGACTAATATGTAATTTTTTCACTTTTAGCTAATCATTCAAAAGTTGAAGTTTACATTAAATTAGTCATCACACTCTCTATAATAATAAAAATATTATTATTTTTTATTATTTATATTTTTTAATTAATTTTTATTTTATTTTCATAACTTCAATAGCCTCCAACAATCATATTCATTTTCATTTTCATAATCCAACAATCTATAATATAATAATCTCATATGTATATAGATGGTAAAATCTCATATGAATAAAAATCTTATATCTATAATATAATAATCTCAAAAAATATTTTTAAATTTGCTATAGTTCTTTTCATATTTGAAAAGAATAATGAATTTACTGTAACTTATATTTTGAATGAAAACAATTTAACTAATTCAATGTGAAGTAAATATGGATGATATTTGCTAAATTTAAAGATGAAAAGGTATTTGGCTAATCCAATGCCAATGCTTAGAGCTTTGAAGGTGGAAGAAAAATACTACTGAAGAAAAAGCTCCATCAATAAAATCTAGATTGTTTAATTGAAAAGTTAAATATCTTATATTTCTTTCTTTTTACAGTAACATTAATCTATTATTCATCTATTGAGGAGAGAGAGAGTGACATAGAATCGAGTTTAGGAGAGAGAGCATTTTTGCAGAGAGAGTTTGCTGAGAGTGAGGAGAGAGACGACTAAGGAGGAACAATGTTGGTGTTATTGGGTCTACTATATAGCTATTGAGATTACTGACGTGTCTCTCTCTGATTGGAGGGTGTAATCTTAATTTTACACCCGTCCTGTTTCAAGACTCTACTACTCTTTTATTTTTTTTTAAATTCTTTTATTTAATTGTTAAAGAAATAACTATTAATAAAATTGTATATTTTTTAATTTTTTTTCTTAACGATTAAGATTGTTAAAAAAATACTTAAAAATAAAATAATAAGAAAATAAAAATCTCAAATACATTATATAGTAGTAAAATGGTAGTAAATCTATCATAATTTATTATAAAAAATTACTTGCAATCCCACACATCATATATAACATTTTTTTATTCCTATTAAACTTATTAAGTTATTCTACTCATAATCCATATATTACATATTTACTAAAATAAAAAATAAAAAGATAAAAAATTATGTATAGTATAAGAATAATGAGTAAAATTTTTTAAAAGAAAAACATCGCATCAAATCGGATGTTGATCGTATCCAACGTAGCAACAATCAATTCATTTAACTTCTTGTTTTTTTAAAATGAAAGGCTTCTAATTATTGTATTTGTAACTCTAAGCTTACGTTTAAATATTAAGTTGATTTTAAATGATTTGTGAATAATAGAAAAAAAATAATGATAAAATATTAATAAAATATTAAATAATAGTAAAAAATAATAAAATAATAAAAATAAAATATTAAATAGTATTAGAGTGATTTCAAACATAGCCTAAAACACTACCTAAACATAGCCAAAAGCACACATTCTATATTGTTGATATGACAAGACTTGATTTATAGAAGATTTATTTATTTATTTGCAAATCAAGTTTTGTCATGTCAATGATATAAAGGATGTGTTTTATACACCGACTTATAAATAGAATTTTTATTTTTGTAAAAAATTGTTCTATTTTCAAGCTGGTGAGTAGAGCACATTATACATATTACTTAAATGGTAAAATTTAATTTGTATGATTCAAATTTTAAAATTTATTTTTTAAATCAAATTATGTCACATAAGCACTTTACTAGATATATAGTAAATTGGTTTTAACTAGAAATTTGCCATGATCTCCAAGCACCTCATTTTGTATTCTCTTTAGTTTGATCAAATGTTGCATTTAAAAAATTAAGAAAAATGATATTTGCAGTTATAGAATGCACAAGTACACGCACTTCCTTTGAAAAAAAATGAATAAATATGAGACATATATAAAAAAATTAATTTTGTAATGATAAACCTCGTTCATTTTCAAAAGAAGTGTATTGTGCTTGCACAACTCATGACTGTATTTAGTATTTTTCAAAAACTAATTTAGGCAATAAATACTTCAAAAGATTATTTCTAGTCACTATCTAAAATGAAAATTTATTTAGTTTTTATCCGGAATCTTATGGTTATTAATTATATCATATTTTTTATACTTGTCATTCATGTAGAGGGAAAGAATGATTCTTTTAGAGGAAGTAATCACGAGGCGCCTAGGAAGACAAGTGATATTTGGCCATTGCATCCACATACGTCAACTACCCACTTTTTCCTAGTCAATTGTCAAAACCATATGAGTTCCAAGGAAGATTGCATAGAAAAGGAGCGCATAAGGGAGGTCAAAGAACAAAAATACAATCCACCAAGAGTTAGGGTTTCGGCCAAGGTGAGATGCACGCCTACCCTAGAAAATCCAACAACTTATTTGTCAAGTGTCACACATGCATTCGAGATTAGAGTTTCTAGAAATAAGAAATGACTAGGAGTGGAAGAGGCACATTGGGGCAAGGAAAAAATGTAGTTCCTAGGTTCGGCTACACACACACGCCACTCTCCCACACCCACACACCACATGTCACTCACTTAGGAAATTGTCACTAGACACCATCCCAAAAAGTTAGGGAAGAAGAAGAGACCTTGTGGGGAAATGAGAAGGGCAACCAAAACACACATACACGCCACTTGCCAAGTAGCAAGCATGCACACGCTCATCCTCCCAAGAATGATTGAGATTTTATGTATTGACCTTTTAGAGATCAGATTCATTGAACCTAAACGCGTGAAGAAGGGCACTCTTGGAAACTAAGGTTTCAGATGAAGGGTCTCACCTAAGTTGAGTATGGAATAAGCATGAAACCGAGCATGCAATGGCATTGCAACGAGTAGACATAGTGATAGGTATATAATAGAGACAACCAAGAGACTTAGACAACTGAAAGACCCATGCATGAAGCATAACACACATAATGATTAAGGATTTAGAAAGTTTACATGATTACTTAAACTATTATAGTCGTATTACATGATTTAAACTATTATAGTCATATTACTTAAACTATTACATGATTTAGAAAGTTTACATAATGATCAAGTAGCCTTATTTATTTATAGTCGTATATGCCTTCAAGAATTTCTAAACCAAACATGCATGTTCCTCACAATTTATTTTTTTATTTTATGTAAAAACAAAATTTGGGTCAAAACATAAAACATATAATAACCCTAATATATAATTAATAAACTGGAGAGAAACCTATGCAAAATAAATGAATGTTTTTTCTAGGCTACATGAAGAATCAATCCTCGGATCTCATCCTAACATATGTTGTTTGTTAAGGACGGGTTTCATACCACCAACTGTACGGATGACCTACAATAAAAGAGATGGTGGCACGAGATGCCCAATGGAGCTCCAATGTCTAAGTTAGAGACAAGTGGTCTCAATACAAGTATATGAATGAATATCAAATATGTTACCTTTAGGTGTTATTTATAAGAGTATGAAGATGATGATAATGACTGACTTCATAATCTATCTTGGATAACTCTCGAATAAATTGGCAGGATAACCTTCCTGATGAAGCAGAGGCATTATTTGTTCACTGTATTATCCAACACGTGTTCGTAGTTTCAATCCCTGGGCTTGCAGACTAACCCCGATCCTTGAAGCTTCAGACTTGGGCCCTCCAACACATGGGCTTATCCCTTTGGGGCCCTAAATATCAATTCCAATTACCCCGCTAATTTCCTTTATGCCTGCACGTGGAAAATTTATCAATTCCTGTTCTCTTTACCCTGCTAGTTTGGGACAGATGGACGACCCCTGGGGTCGTTACTCCTTTTACCCCGCTAAGGGTCTATGCTAACTAAGGTGCAGGATTTGGAAGATTCAATTTCCTTTATGTTAAAGACGTCACCCACATCATCTGTAACTGTTCCCATGCTTTTATTTATTATTATTTTTTTCTTTTATTAAAAAACAATAGCTGACAGCATTGTCATCCTTTCGCCTTCCCAAGAATCCCCTCATCATTGCTTCTTTTCCCACTCTACTTTTTTCATCTTCTTGCGTCATATCCTCTTCTCATTTCCTTTCCTCTTCTTGTTCCATTTCTTCCTTAACCTTTTCTTTTCTCCAGTTTCGAGAAAAACTTGCAACCCTTCACTATTTTTTATCTTGTTTCTTCCAGTTTACACAGCAATGGCTCAGCGAGGTTCTTCTCGTGTTCCCAGCCAAGCTTCTGCCCAAGCCCCACCAAGGGTTTATTCCAACTCGGCGCCCTAATCCTTTGACGGTCAAACTCTGCCTTTCTTTGAGACATAACGCTCTGCACTTATCGCTCGAGATTTGACAAAACTGAAGACTTCATATCGCATCCCCGACGTTGTGGTTCTCACTCTTCCATCCAAGGGCGTCAT
Source organism: Cyclocarya paliurus (assembly GCA_029856935.1). Taxonomy (NCBI): domain Eukaryota; kingdom Viridiplantae; phylum Streptophyta; class Magnoliopsida; order Fagales; family Juglandaceae; genus Cyclocarya; species Cyclocarya paliurus. Next base: position 24,055,610 of record CM056954.1, read on the forward strand.
CGACGAGAAAGGTTTCTCACGGAGAGTTGCTCTTCCAATTTGTACCCTAACGCATGGTTTGCGCCTTCCATTCTGTTGCTTGATTCTCAATGTCCTTGACTTCCTTCGGTTAGCTCCTACCCAACTTCATTCACATGCTTGGCATGTGCTTTTGTGCTCATACGTGGTGTTCCGTATGGCTTTGGAACATTTGGGGGAGATGTATTCAGATCTAACTGCTTGCGAATTCCTGTCTTTCTACTTTGTAAAAGGGTTACCAGGTAATATTTGCAGTTTTTGTGTTTGCTCACAACGTTTGGCGGCATTTGAAAGCCACCATTCTAATGCCAAATAGTGGCAAATGAAATTTTTGCTTATCTCTGGTGGTGGCTGGGAATTCCCAGCCTCTAAAATGGCTATACAGGACTTTCCCATTCAAACTAATTGGGAAAGGGTTCCTGATGACTAGAAGATCCTTATAGATTTGACTAACTACGAGCGTTCTAATGTCGACATAGTCGTTAGTTGGGCCAAAGATAATGAGGATGCCCTGTGGACTGAGAAGCTTTTGACCCCTGCCAACATTGATTGATTTTTCATTATGCTTGACCATTCCCACGTTAAGGGGTGTAAATTAAAGGTTGTGATGCCTCTTTCAAAGAAAATATTTGCTTTCCCGCCTTCTGAGACTCTTAGAAAACGTCTTCACCGCATTGAGGGTGAGGACCGAGGCACTTGCTAATCGCCTTGCTGAAGATGTCGAGGGTGTAGCTAACGATGTTGGGCCAGAGGTGGTCGTTGATTTTGGTGCTAATATGATTGCGGGGGGGAGACACTCCCTGCTTCTCCTATGCACATGTCGCCACCTGCGTCTCCTGAGCTTAACGACCTCGATGGGCTCATGGGCCAAGCCTTTGTCGACTTGGCCACGGCCTTTGACTTTGATCGGCCCCCCAAGAGGTCAAATCAATGGGTACGCCCCCCATTTGAGTTCTATTCTCTCATTTCCTCAGTTTCAACACCAAGTGGTGGTGAGTTTGTGACTGACATGTATGGCACCTTCTCTATGGGCGTTGCTAGGGTTATGGCGTCTGAAGTCATGACTCCTACTGATGGCAGCGCCTAGAGTTATGCCGTGGACTTTTTGTCTATGAAAGGCAACCTTGATGACCGTGGGGACCAAGACTCCAATCTAAACTCTCTCCCTCCAACCATCTTAGGGGGTGAGACTTTACCTACAGTCCATGAAAGATTCTTCATTCCTTCCCCTTCCCCTTCCCCTTCCCCCTTCTTCTTTGGTGGTGACATGAATTCCTCAACCCCTTGAGGGTGGGTTGTCCATGAAGGGTGGAGTGGAAGGGGGAAATGGAGGAGATGGTGGCGCCATCAGCAGCTTTGAGTTTGTCAACCTCACGGACTAGGGTGCGTCCGTACTTGAGGGAGAAGTTCTAGCCACCTCTTTTACACATTTGACGCATTCTTTGGGGAGACCCCATATGAAGGGCTGGCAAGCCACGACATGAAGGGTTGAGGGGGCTTCTCACCTACGTTTCCCTCCCCAAGATGGAGCAGTGACGGAAATGGCTCAACACTTGAAATTTTTTTGTCTACGGTATGACATGGATGGCTTAGTTGTACTTTCATTTACATGTATGGCCCATACCTTTTTGTTTCCCGGATGACCTAACGGCTTGGATTGTGGATGATTGCGCCAACTTGGAGTCGGAAGTATGTATTAGGTGAATGTTTGAGTTTTTTGCTAAAAATGAATTGAGTCGACTACTGGCCAAGAAAACTAAGGTGGAGTTCTACTTGGAACATTCTGATGGGCACATTCGCTCCCTGGAGGGCGACCTCGAGCTCCTTCGTGACGAAGCATCTGAGCTCTAAGGTGAGCTACTTCGCTTTAAATCCATTAACACGCATAACAACTTTGCCTTGTAATTGGCGGAGTCTGAACGAGTGGAGAGTTGAACTCCTCTTAATAGTTGTTGGTTGTTGCCGAGCAACAATGCTTGGGGTTACCCAAGTGTTGGCTTCTTCTGACAAAGCCCGCAGGCAACTTGCTCTTGAGCTTTCAGAAGTGAAGGCATCGCATGAGGAAGCTCGTAGGCAATTTGGCCTTTAGCTGTCATAAATGAAGGGATCTTACGAGGATCTACATGGTAGGTATGCTACCTACAAGAAGGATAAAGAAGAAGTAGATGCCAAGTAGGGTCAAATTAACCAAATCATGCTACACTTAGATATGAAAGCGAATGAGCAGAAGCAGTAGTTGTTGGAAATGAATCATAATTGGCCGCTTCGATGGGTGAGCTGGTCCATTTGCTTCCACAACTTGCGGTCATCAGGACTGTTAGGGATTGGGCCTTTGGATATGGATATGGGATTGGCATGGCCCGTTTACAATCTCACCTGCTGGCTAATCCTCGGATTGACTTGAGGCGGTAAGACCTCGACGCCTTTAGACCTGATGAGGTTTCATGCCAGTTCATGGACGCTTTGGGGTACAATACTATGCCCAACACCTTCTTGTATGGTCCTTCGCTTTTTAAGCCTCCAACGGCTCCCCCTTCAGGAAGATTTTTTTCTTTCTTTTCTTTTCTTTTTCTCTTTCTTTTTGTTTCAAACAATACTTTGTATGACTATAGTGATAACCCTCTGTTTGTGCTTTCTTTTTATAATGTTGGCTATTAGTTTAGCCTCATTTTGCATTATTGATATATGGCTCCCTTTGAGTTTTCCTTTTGTAATATTGGCACTTGGTTTATCCTTGTTTTGTGTTATTGATATACATCTCCACTGCCCACCGGCCCTAAGTGGAAGGGAGTCGTGGGGTCTCTTGACCTCCACGCCCATTGGCTCCATCGCGAGTTTTCAAACTCAACTTTGGTGGGTAAGTGGGGGAGTCGTGGGGTCTCTTGACCTCCACGACCATTGACTCCACCGTGAGTCTTTAGACTCGACTTTGGTGGCTAAGTGGGAGGGGAGGTCTTGGGATTTTTTGACCTCCACTTCCATTAACTCCACCGCACGACTTTGGTGGCTAAGTGGGGGGGTCATGGGGTCTCTTAACCTCCACGCCTAGTGGCTTTGCTGCAAGTTTTTGAACTCGACTTTGGTAAGTAAGTGGGGGGGGGGGGTCGTGGGGTCTCTTGATCTCCACGCCTATTGGCTCCACCGCGAGTCTTTAGACTCGACTTTTGTGGTTGTAACTATTGTTTTAAATATTGTACATACCGTACCGTACCGGTCGGTATTTGCTGTACCGACTATTAGTCCATTACAGGTATTACATATATTTCGTACCGGCCAACCAATATTATTTTGGAATATAATTTTTATATATATTTCTATATATAATTTATTCATATATCGACTATTTTGAAATGGTACACAAAACGGTATTGGTACCGAAGTGTTTCGTTCTAGTGCCTTAACCGGTACGACATCTGGTACAATATTTAAAACTTTGGTTTTAACATTAGGATAGGACACGCAAGTTGAACAACTATCTGCCTTTATTGATCTTGCTTTATTGAATACATCTTTAAAAGAAGCAAGGGTAAAATTTCTTTAAATGTTTGGGGTTCCAAGAGTGTTGCATCTCCTTTTCTTGACTATCGCTAAGGCGGTATGACCCCGGTCAGTTGCTAGCGACTACTACGTATGACCCTTCTCATTGTGGTCCAAGGTTTCTTTCGTCTTGCGTTGTCACTCTCATTTCTTTGTGTACCAAGTCGCCTACTTTAAAAGATTTGGGTTTGACTCGTTTGTTAAAGTAACGCTTCGTCTTCCTTTTGTGGAGGATATGTTGAATCTCAACTTCTTCTCTTTTCTCTTCTAGGAGGTCAAGGTGCTCTTCCAGCGCATTGTTGTTTTCAGGTTGGCTGAAGTGGCAGGTTCGATGCGTAGGCAAACCGACTTCTACCGGGGCGACTGCTTCTCTCCCAAAAGCCAATGTGAACGGTGTTTCGCCTTTGGGGTCTTCACAGTTGTCCTATAGGCCCACAACACTCATGTGATCTCTTTTTTCTCATTATTCTTTCCTGTCTGTGAGCTTCTTTTTTAAAATCATAAGTGAGGATTTATTTATTGCCTCTGCCTGCCCATTAGTGTTGAGTACTTGGCTTGGATTCCCAGCTATTCGCACCATTCTTTGTAATGTTTTGAATCAAACTACTTCCTGTTGATGGAAATTATACTGTGGGGGTTGCCAAACTGGTAGACAATGTTCTTCCACAAGAATTTGGTGATGGCTTTTGATGTTATGGTTGCAAGGGGCTCTGCTTTCGCCCATTTTGTGAAATTATTTATAGCAACGACTATATGTTTTGCCCCACTTTCCTGGTGGGAAGGGACCTACCAAATCAATTCCCCATTGAGTGAACGCCCATGAGGCAGTGATAGAAAATAACTTCTCAGGTGGACAATGTAGGATGGGAGCATAGAGCTGGCATTTGATGAACTTCTTTGCAAACTGCTTAGCATCTTTAGAGGCATCTAGCCAGTAGTATCCCGCCCTAAGGGCTTTCCTTGGCAAAGCCTTTCAGCCAAAATGGTTGCTGCAGACACCCTCGTGTATCTCCACCAAGATATATTGTGCTTCCTCAAGCGAGATGCACCTTAACAATGGGGCGGCAAAGCCTTTTTTGTAAAGGATTCCATCAATCCTGATGAACCATGTTGTGTTCCTCTTTTATCTTCTTTCCTTTTTCTTTCTTCTTGGGGAGTTTTCCTGTGTCTAAGTACTCTAATATTGCCTTGGCCCATTCTGGCCCCATAGTTCCTACTTGGTTTACCTATACGCCGATCGTTGGGATCTCTATCACTCTTCTCTCTACCTCCTAAGGTAAATCCACCTCATCCCTCGCCGAGGCGGCTTTGGCTAACATGTCTGCTACTGCATTATCCTCCCTCAGTATCTACTCAAGACTAAAACAGGGAACTTGGTTGTGGATTTCCAACTCCTAGCTTAGATATTTTTTTAGCTTTTCCCCTTTTGTGGCATATACTCCGGTTATTGGGTTTACCACGATTTGGGAATCTGCATTTGCTTCAATCTCCATGGCACCTAGAGTTTTTGCGATTTAGAGTCCAATTATCAAGGCTTTGAACTCGGCCTCAATATTCATGGTTTTAAGTGTAAGTGTGGCCATGTAATGGTGCTTTTGTCCTCCTTCTCCCATGATGTAGATCCTTATTTCTCCTCCCATTTGGCAGGTGGACCCATCAACAAATACCAGCTAGGGTTGTCGCAACTTCAGCTTCCACTGGAAACTTAGTGAATTCAGCGATGAAATTTGCCAAAGCTTGCCCTTCCACTACACTCCTGGGCACATCGTAATTGATGTCGAATTTGCTGAGTTCCACTAACCGTCCGACCAATATTCCTGAGTTGTATGGTTTTTACAGTATTCTCCCGAGTGTGTGTTACATTAATACCTTCATGGGGTGAGCTTGGAAATATGGCTGCAATCTCCTGGCGACTATTACTAATTGGAACACCAACATTTCCATTCACACGTATCTAGTCTTGGTGCCTCTCAATGCGCAACTTGTGTAATATACTGGTGCGTATATTGCTTTCTCTTCTTTGACTAGGATAGCGGAGATGACGTGGGGGGATACCACCAAGTATATGTACAAGGTGTCTCTCTAATTGGGCTGTTTTAATATAGGTGGGTTGGATAAATACTGCTTTAACTCCTGAAAAGCCTGATCGCATTCTTGGTTTCATGGGCGTATCTTTCATAGAACCTTAAAAAAAGGGAGACATTTATCCGTGGATATTGACACAAATCTATTTAAGGTTGTCACTCTACTAGTTAATCGTTGGGCGTCATTGATGTTCTAAGGCATCTTCATGTTCTAGATGGCGCCAATATTTTTTGTGTTTGTCTTGATGCCTCTTTTAAAGCCCAAAATTTTTCCTAAATCTACCCCAAAAGCATACTTCACCGGGTTCAATTTCATCTTATACTTACGAAGCACACCAAAATATTCTCTTAGGTCTGCTACGTGTTGGGTAGGTTCCTTATTTTTTACCAACAAGTCATCAACGTATACCTTTATAGTCTTTCCAATCTATTGTTTAAACATTCGATTGACCAGCTTTTGGTAAGTTGCACTGGCATTTTTCTGCTCAAAGGGTATCACTCAATAGCAGTAAAGACCTCTATCAGTAATAAATGCCGTCATCTGTTCATCTGACTGATTCATGCGAATCTGATTGTATCTTAAATATGCGTCCATAAAACTCTGCACTCGATGTCCCATCGTGGCGTCAACGATAATGCCAATCCGTGGCAAGGGGAAGCTATCCTTGGGGCAGACTTTGTTCAAGTTTGAGAAATCTACACACATCCTCTATTTCCTGTTCGCTTTCTTAACCAACACCACATTGGAGAGCCACTCCAGATAGTATGTTTCCCTTATGAGAAATGATTTGTACAAGCCCCAAATAGATAAGCCTTAAACAAGCTCTTGTAAAAAAGTGAACCCCATAAAAAAAAAAAGTGTAAAAAATTATTTTTTATGGTGGAACCCACTTTTTTACAAAGGACTTTTATGGGGTTTGTCTATTTTAAGTTTGTACTTAGCATTGTTCTTCCCTTATAAACCTCGTGGCCAGGAGGTGATTTATCTCCTTGACTATGGTTGTGCACTTCTCCTTACTGAAGGTTCTTCTCTTTTGGCATATCTTATTTGTTGTTGGATCAACACATAGTCTATGCTCTATGACAACATTGCAAACTCGTGGCATGTCTTCATGACTCCAAGCGATACGTATCTATGTTTGATCAATATTTATTTTAATGCCTCTCTATATTTAGATTGAGCCTTGTTCCCACTCGCGTCGTGGCGTTCGACTGATTTTGGTGTAGCATTACTATCTCTAGAGGCTCATTTACCACTGCCTGCATTAGATTGTTCTCATCCCTAGCTTCCATGTCCTAGCAAGCTATGGTTAACGGTGGGGGTGGCGGTTTCCCTTCCAACCTTTCTGCGACACATATGCCTGGCACCCTTGCTTTGATTTCCTGCACGTAACATTCTTGTGCAAGGATTTTCTCTCCTCGAACCTTGTCGACACCTATTGTAACACCCCGTATTTTAGTATATTTTAATGAAAGATTATTTTAATTAATTTAAAAATTGATTCTCTTGTTTTAGAATTTTGGGAGTTTTAGAATATTATTTTATAATATTTTAAGTTGTGAAAATTATTTTTATTGGGTTTTCTTATTGTTAATTATTATTTTGGATTTAAATTGATATTTAATTTAAATTGGTTTGTTTATGGATTTTAAAATTATTATTGTATTATTAAAGCATTTAACTGCGTTTGATTAATTTTAATTAGTGTTTTACAATTTAATTCCTTTTTATTTTAAAGGATGTTTTTATCGGAATTTAATAATTTACTTTAACTAGTTTTGAGTTTAAATTGATTTATTTAATTTACTGTTTTAAAAATAGTTATTTTGAGGATCAGTTGTGACCCAAAAGTTGTGAGGATTGGACCTCATTTTTTTTTCCCATCTTTTCTTTCTCTTCTTTTTCTTTTTCTTCTCTTTTCTTCCAGATCCTCTCTTTCCCGCGTAGTTTTCTCTCTCCTCCAGACCGACTTTCTCTCTCCTCTCCCAAGTTCATTTTGGTCTTCTCCTCCCCGTCGCCGTTGCCGGCCGCCGTGGTCGACACCGCTGGTGCCATTTGACTCCCCATGCGCCGGCGACCCTACCCCTCCATTTTCAGGCCGGCTAACGCCGCTGTTAGCCGCCAGGAGCCTTGCGAAGCCGCGGGCTTCTCTTCGCAGTTCCGCCGCCGTCCGGCCACCATTGGCCACTATCTTTTCACCACTTCACCACCGGCCCCTTGTCGTCCTAACTGACCCACATTTGGCCCCGATCGGTTGCCGGAACCTCCCCCACGAACACCCTCTTTGTTTCAAACTTTCCGGCCTTAAAACACCCTTTTTGGCCGCCACCCATGGTCAAAAGCCACCGTCTTTAGCTTCACCGGCCTCAATAGGCCCTACCATACTATTCCCAAGTCTTCGTTTGACCCTGTTGGAATTTGGGTACACTGTGTATTTCGGCCACAATGTTTTTACACTGTGGAGTTGCTATTTTGGTGCTTCTAGTTCCTCCGTGATCCTCCTAAATTATTATAAAGCGCTGTAAGTATTTCTCCAAAAGACTTTTTAAGACTTAAATATATTTTACAATAACTTGTTTTATGTACTATATTCTGGTTGGTTCCGGACTGAGACCGAGGAGTTCGGGAGTGGATGGATTGAGACGGAGTATTTTTGTGTATTGTTTATATTGTGCTCTGTTTGGTAATTGGTCAGTTTCATAGCATTGTGCACGCATGCGTGGGTGTGTATTTTTGAAAACTGTGTATTGTGAAAAAGGCTTTTCGGGTGTGTGTGTATCACCCCCAAGTCGAGATGGGGTATTATCTTGGTGGAGCTCCGCTGGGCACTCGGGAGCGGAATATACTGAGTGTCGTCCCCTGGGGCTTTTGCCCGGGACTTGGACGGGATGGTAGCGCTCTCGATCCGACTCCGTGACTCCTCGTGCTAGCGAGGGTCAGAGGATGTTTGGCTATGTACGCGATGGGCGCGGAACTGGGCATCACTCATTGTATATTACTCGTACGGCCGTTACCCGTTGAGTGAATAAAGAAGCCAGAGTATGTGGATGGTCCCTAGGGGAGGCCATTGTGCATACGGTTAAAATTGGAATTAATGGAACTATTCCTGGATGTTAATTTGTGCCAAATGGTGATTTTTGGCGTGCGTGGAAAAATTATGATTTTCGAGAAATAGTGTTTTTCTCGGGTTTTGCGCTTTGGTCATCATGTGCATGCATAGTATTTGTTGTGTTAATATATTTATGTCTTGAAGTATTTTGAGTTTTACTTACCTGCGGTACCATTTTCTGATACCATAGATTTTGATGTTGATGATGCAGGTTTTGAGGAGGATGAGCCTGAGGAGTTGGCTCCGCCGGAGGAGTGATCTGGGATCACTCGAGTTTTTGTCTTTTCAACTCTTGTATTATTTTTGAGACATTGGTATTGTTTTTAAATGCTTTTGTTTTTGGATATTTGTATTAAACTAAAATTCTGGTACTAGTGACTTATTTATATTATCCACTGCATATTTATTTGTGTACTGTTTGCTTGTAGCACACACTTGGCACTTGTCGTTGGGATGCGTGACCCGTGTTGTCATCATCCTGACGTCACGATTCCCATGTTGTTTTGTACGCGGGAGTCGGGGCGTCACACCTATCTCCATTGGAAACTTCATTTTTAGATAGTAGGTAGAAGTGACAACTTTCAAATCATTCAAAGTTGGGCGTTCCAATATGACATTGTAGGATGAAGGGACTTTAACTGTTAAGAAGTATGTCATTGTTCTAACCATTGTGCCTCTTCGCCGATCGTGACTGGTAGTGCAATGACACTCATTGGTTGAATAGCTAAACTCCCATTGTCGATTAAGATCCGCCTAATCATGTAGTTTACGATTGACAAGGTTACTACCAAAGTGTCGTTATGGGGGTACAGGACTCCTTGACAGTCTTTGTCTTCAAAAGAGATGGTAGGCATGGCACCTAGTCTAGGGTGTTTGGAGGATTTATTTGCCATGTACACCTCATGGTACCTCGCTTTATGGGCATGAGCCTTTTTACTGAATATTGTTGTGCCCCTGCCGGCGATTCCTCTTGCTATTGTGCGGATTTCTCCTAAGGGAGCTTGGTCTTGGTTATGAGATTGGCAGGGCATCATACCCCTGTTCCCTTTCTTGTCTCTACCTTTTGGGGCTGATGGTCCACCTGGGCTCACACCATTGGCCTTCTTCTCTCCTTGGCTTGACATGCTCGGCCAACATTCAAGTTCACTGTTTCCCGTTAATTCGGCTACCATTTTCTTCATGGTTGAGCAGTCTTCTGTCCAATGGGTATCCGATTGGTGGTACTTGCAATAGTGTTGGCCCCTTGTGGACGAGCACACTTCTTTCCTTGTGGTTCCCATTTTTTCTTGCACACTCAGGTTATTGTGGATGAGGTGAGGCCCTTGGTCTCATTGGGTGGGGTGCCTTTCTCGTCGCTCGTCTTGATGACTCAACCCGGTCTTTTTGTCTTTCGCACTATTTTAGTTCTTGGTTTCTGACTTCACCTCTTGCTTCCTGGGTTCTAAGAGGGCTTGTAGTATGTCCTCTGCGTTAACATAATCATCAACCCTGTCCATGAATTCTCTCAGAGTCAAAGAGGTTTTCCTGGCCAACTCGGTTATGAATGGACTTAGGGGCCATATACCTCCCAGAAGGGCGACTAGCTTGATCTTCTCATCTTGATCATCCGTGGTCAGCTTCTCCTTGTTAAATAAGGTCAAATACGCTTTCAAACTCTCCTCCTCCCTTTGCTTAATGGTGAGAATATAAGCCGGATTGTCGTCGTCTCCTACTTGCTGTAAATTGTGTTAAAAATTGTTTGGCCAATTCTTCAAAACTATTGATCGACCTTGTTTGCAAAGTTCTAAGCCAGCTCTGTGCTATTCCTTTTAATGTTAACAGGAAAACATGACAAGCTACCTCTCTTGGGAAGCCGTGGAGAGTCATGCATGTTTTAAAATTCTCCAAGTGATCTACTAGGTCCCAGGATCCATCATACATATCGATTTGGGGAAACTTTGAATTTGGGTGGGAGTGGTATTGCCATAACTTCATCGCTATAAGGAAGATCAATTCGATTTAGCAACTACTCTATGGAAGAGGATCCTCCCATTTTTCTTTCCATCTCCTCGTATTTATCTACGAGGCTACGCAACTCATCGTATAATCTCTTCTTTTTCTAACTCTTTGGCGTTCATGCCTCCTGCACTCTGTGCATCTCTTTCTGTCTGCTTGTTGTGGGTAGCATTCTGCCGTTTCAGCTCTTCGTTCTCCTTCGGTAGCTACTCAACCACTATTGTTGCCTTTTTCAACATTTCTTCAACTTTTTCCAACTTCGCTTCTATGTCTGTCGTATTCATCTCCTAGTCACAAGTTGCTTGGGATCGCATGGTAGTTGGCATGTAAAGGTCACGTTGAAGTCTGTAGAGATCCCATAGACGACGCCACTATTAAAGACATGTGTCACACCACCAACTGTATGGATGACCTGCAATAGAAGAGATGGTAGCACGGGGTGTCAAGTGGAACTCCGATGCTTAAGTGAGAGAGAATTGGTCTCAATACAAGTATATGAATGAATGCTAAATATGTTACATTTAGGTGTTATTTATAGGAGTATGAAGGTGATGATAATGACTGACCTCAGAAACTATCTTGTATAACCCTCGAATAAATTGGCAATATAATCTTCCTGATCAAGCAAAGGCGTTATCTGTTCACTATATTATCAAATACGTGTTTGTAGGTTCAATCCTTGGGCTTGTAGACTAACTCCGATTCTTAAGTCTCAGACTTGGGCCCTCCAATACATGGGCTTATCCCTCTTGGGCCCTAAATATTCCTTCCAGTGTCAATGCCACATGACCTTTGCCAAGCTGATTAAATCCAGTTGCAGGTGAAAGCGAACAAACCTGATAGCTAGATTTCAAATTTTCTAGTTATCTTTCTATCTATGACTGTAGTGAACACAAATAATGGAGATGATCAAGATCTAAAGTTGCTCACTTTTTGGCAAGCTGGTTAAATCCGAATGCACGCAAATGCGATCATGACAGACAATTTGAATTTATCTTTCTGTTGAGACTATAATAAGGTTTAGATAGTGAGTTGAGATGAGATGATATGAGATGAGAGTTAAAAATTGAATAAAATATTGTTAGAATATTATTTTTTTAATATTATTATTGTTTTAAATGATTTATTATATTTTGTGTAAAAATTTAAAAAATTGTAATAATTAAATGAGATGAATTGAGATGAGTTGGAAGAATTTTTGTATCCAAACTGAGCTCAATCAATGAAAAGATGATCAAATCCTAAAGTTGCTCGCTTTGGCACAAGCAAATCTGAACAAATAGCCATGTTTGGTTGTCAAAGTAATCTCAACCCATTTTAAACCAATCACTAATGAAACCCACTATTTTTTTAGCTTCCTATAAAAAAAATTAAACTCATATCAACTTTTTTCATGCATTCAGACATATATCTCAACCAATTTACATTCAAATGCATCTCAATAAAATCTATAAAATACTACTATTCACATATTAATTCATATCATTTCAGACCTTAACATTCAATCGCAGCCAAGATACTTCTGGGTATCTTTCTGTTTAGACTGCGGTTAACCTGAACAATCCCAACATCTAGCGTCGCCGTTGATTTGACAATGCATACGCAGACAATAATGCACGTGCCATCATGTTTATGCTCTCCTTTGGATATCAACAAATCTCTAAAATGTAGTAGATTATTTATAAATAAAATAAATAAAAAAATAAAATGACTTTCTGACTGCACTCAATTTTCTAGTTCCTCATGAGGTCGAGGTGAGTAGCTGCACATCCACCCTTTCCTTGTAGTGCCGGCCTTTCATTCCACAATTCTCATAGAAATAACATCTTTCCCAACTTGCAACTTAATGGAAAAGCAGAGGAGTAAAAAGAGAGAATCAAATCTGTTTTTATTTGCTTGTTCTGATATGCAGTACACAGTGTCTATTTATACACAAAGAAATGAGAATATTCTTTCTAACAGAATGGGACACGTATACAAGAGTAAATGTATTCTAGACTATTCCACAACTTGTGAGATATTCGGCTTAGTTGTTGTGGATGCTGTGCGAGCCTCTGCATCTGAGGTGTTATTGCTAATATGCCCCTACGAGCCAAGCAAGTCTGGAAGTACTATGAGGCTCGATCGAAGTAAACAAAATCTGGCAGTAGACAGTGGTTTTGTAAGAACATTTGCGATTTGATCTTTGCCTGAGAGAAAGGAGACTTGCAAAGTCTTGTTGTGGATGCGATCTCGTACAAAGTGGTAATCGATATCAACATGTTTAGTTCGAGAATGCATCATTGGATTTACGGAGAGGTAGGTAACTCCCAAGTTATCACAGTAAAGAATAGGAGGCTTGGAGAGAAAAATGCCCAGTTCTGAAAGTAAAGACTATACGCAAATCAATTCACATGTTACATTAGCTAAGGCCTTGTATTCAGCCTCTGTGCTAGATCTAGCAATGGTTGACTGCTTCTTTGAACTCCAACAGATCAAATTTTTACCATAGAACACACAATAGCCTCCTGTAGACTTTTTGTCATCCGGGCATCTCGCCCAGTCAGCATCCGAAAAGGCAGAGAAAGCGGGTGAAGGAGACGGTGTGATGAGTAAGCCATGATCCATAGTTTGCTTCAAATAGCATAATATACGATTTACTGATTGCTAGTGAGTAAGAGAAGGTGCATGCATAAATTGACATACTCTATTGACTGTGAAGGCTAAATCCGGACGTGTAAAAAGCAAATATTGCAAACTACCTACCACACTTCTGTAAAGTGAAGGGTCTTCCATAGAGGTAGAGTTAAATGCAGAGAGCTTAGTTGAAGGGGACATAGGGCTACGGACAGGCTTACAATTGGTCATATTTGTTTTCTGGAGTAAATCAAGGATGTATTTCCTTTGAGAAAGAACAAGTCCAATGGAGGTACGGTGACACTCGATACCCAAGAAATAATTGAGAGGACCTAGATCTTTCAAGGGAAAATCAATATCAAGCTTATGAATAAGCTGTGTAAGGGCATTTGAACCAGATCCAGTTAAAATCACATCATCTACATAAACCAGAAAATATATAACCACAGCTTGATGACGATAAATGAATAATGAAGTGTCAGATTTTGAAACAACAAAACCCATCTCAACCAGCTTCTTACTCAGTCGTGCATACCATGCACAAGGGGATTGTTTGAGGCCGTATAATGCTCGATTGAGCTTACACACATAATGAGGATACTGAGGATGAATAAATCCCGTAGGCTGAGACATAAACATAGTTTCATCAAGAATACCGTGCAAAAAAGTATTTTGCACAGCTAATTGGTGAATCGGCCATTGAGCAGAAATTGCAATAGAAAGCACCAACCTGATAGTTGTAGGCTTCACTACTGGACTAAACGTTTCTGAATAATCCAGTCCCTCGAGTTGACTGTAGCCTTTGGCTACTAGTCGTGCTTTTCGACATTCAATCGAACTATCAGAGAGATATTTTGTCTTGAAAATCCACTGGCATCCGACGAGGTTCTGAGAGGGCGTGGGAGGGACTAAACTCCAAGTGTTATTGGAGAGAAGTGCATCAAACTCAACTTGCATGGCTTTCCTCCATTCGGAAAATTTAGACGCCTCAGTGACAGAGGAGGGTTCATCGGGGTAGATGCCAAGGTGACATGGGCATGAGGCTTTGGCCAAGCGATGGTGCCGTCGGTTTGAACCTTAGGGAAGTGAAGATGCGGTTTTGAGTGAGTGTGAATTTGATGAACAGGTGAGGACTGCGATGGAGAAGAGGAAATTTCTGGAGATGTCGAGTGTGCCCTAGATGAAATATTGGACGGACTGAGAGAAACTTATGGAAAAGAAGTGGAAGAAGGTGGGGAGGGGCTGGGCCGAGAGGAAATGGGAGATGTATTAGGAGAAGTGGACCGTGGGCTTTGAGGGTTAGAAGCAGCGTGAGTGGAAGATGTTGGAGTGTTGGGCCGTGAGAGTGTTAGGAGTTCAGTAGGTTGTAAAAGGGGAGGAGTGGGCAAATAAAATGAAGTGGAGGGTGATGTATCGGGAATGGGCTGTTGGAAAGGAAAAACACACTCATCAAATAGGACATCTCGAGAGACATACATTCTGGAAGTGGGAATGTGAAAACAAAAATAACCATGGTGATGAGGACTATAGCCAAGGAATACAAAGGGAATGGATCGATAATGGATTTTGTGTCTATTGTATGGTCTTAGATTAGGCCAACAGAGACATCCAAAAGTTTTCAAAAAATTGTAGTATGGGCATTTATTCCACAATATTTCGAAAGGTGATTTATTATGTAGAACAGATGTGGGATGTCGGTTGATCAGATAAACAGCAGTGGTAAAAGCGTCAGACCAATATTTTTGAGGTGAAGATGAATGAGCAAGAAGTGCTAATCCTGTTTCGACAATATGCCGATATTTTCTTTCAATGGATCCATTTTGAGAATGAGCATAAGGGCAAGATAAACGATGTGAAATGCCAAAGGAGTGTAAAACTGTATTGAGAGATCGAAATTCTCCTCCTTAATCAGATTGTAAGGCACGAATTTTGGCATTAAGAAGTGTTTCTACATTTCGTTTAAAAGAAAAAAACACTTGAACTACATCATATTTACATTTTAAGGGAAACATCCACGTAAATCTATTGTAGTCATCAACAAAATACACGTAATAGCGAAAACCACCCCTTGACAAAATGGGAGTAGGACCCCAGACATCGGCAAACAAAAGTTGTAGAGGAGCAGTGGTCCGAGACTCAGAAGATGCATAAGGAAGTTGATAAAGTTTTGCTTGACAACAAGAGGAGCATAAACCAGGTTTGGGAGAAGACTTCACTGGTAGAGAAAGTTGAGAAATTATTCGCTGGACAAGTTGCATGGATGGATGTCCTAACCGAACGTGCCATTGGAAGGGGGAGACCTGGGACGTAGTGAAGGCTTGAGGAGATGTTGACGCAGAGGGTAAGACATGCATGCCATTGCTAGTAGGTCCTTGGAGAAGGATTTTTTTGGTGCGGGAATCCTTCACATAAAAACAAGATGAATGAAATTCAAAGAAAACAAAGTTATCTTCACAAAATTTTTTAATTGAGATTAAATTTTTGGAAATGGATGGAACATGAAAAAGTTGAGAGAGAAGAAGATTGCCAGATGAGGAAGGAACCATGGAGCTGCCAACATGATGAATGGGTAGAGAATTGCCATCGCTTACACGTACTTGCTCATCTCCCTTATACTCAGATGGATTTAGTGAGAGATTAGAAAAATTGTGAGTAAAGTGATGAGTTGCAGCAGAATCGGGATACCAATTATGATCAACAGATGATGCATTATCACTAATAAAAGATGGTGCAGAGGTAAAATAAGCTGATAGTGAGGGTGGAGGTGGAGACTGATAGCTGTGATCAAATCGATAATAACATTGAAGAGCTGAGTGACCTTGCCGACTACACACTTGACACGAAGGACGATTTGGAGAGAAATGAGAAGGATTGAACCGACCACCATTACGGCCATGACCACGACCCCTGTGACTTCCTCTACCTCGAGAAGAGCATCTGCCTCTGTGACTGAAGTTGGTAGTGTTTGTAGTGGTGAGATTAGCCGGGAACTCAGGTGAAGAGGTGAGGATGGTTTGCTGATGGGAAAGTCTTGTTTCATGGGTGAGAATGTGGCTGTAGACTTGAGATGGGGTGAGGGGATCCACTCGGGTGGTGATTGACGTAACAACAGAGTCAAAATGGGTGCCTAGACCAGCCAATGCATAAGTAATGAAATCAGAGGAAGTTAAGGTTTTACTAGCAGCAGCAAGTGTATCTCTAATTAGTTTTGCTTTCTGATAGTAATCGGCAATAGAGTTGGAGCCCTTTTTGAGTGTGGTGAGTTGATACTGAACTTGCATCGCACGTGCTTGAGATTTAGACGCAAAGAGATCCTCCAAGATGATCCAGATTTCTCGAGAGGTAGAGGCCTCAATAACATGAGCAATTAAATTTTCGGAAAGGGAGGAAATAAGGATGGTCATGATGCCTTGATCTTTCTGTTTCCAGGCCATATATTTAGCACTTGGTTTGGCGGGATCCAGCAGATTTGGGGCATTGATAGTGCCATCGATGTACCCATAGAGATTTTGACTGTTGAGGTAAGGCATAAGTTGCGCCTTCCACAACAGATAATTGTCATGGGTGAGCTTAACAGTGATGTAATGGGAGGGAGAGGGAAGGGAGAATTTTGGGGAGGTCTGTTCTCCAACCATGGATGAGCTTGGACGTGAGTCCTTAGCTGGCTCTTGATACCATAATGGAAAAGCAGAGAGAGTAAAAAGAGAGAATCAAATATGTTTTTATTTGCTTGTTCTGATATGCAGTACACAATGTCTGTTTGTACACAAAGAAATGAGAATATTTTTTCTAACAGAATGGGACACATATAAAAGAGTAAATGTATTCTAGACTATTCCACAGCTTGTGAGATATTCGGCTTAGTTGTTGTGGATGCTGTGCGAGCCTCTGCATATGAGGTGTTATTGCTAATACAACTTGACTACTAAGGGGCTCTAGGCTCTAGCTGATGTAGTTGCCTAGTTGGGGGTAACTCAGCTTCAGGCATTGCCATCTAAATCGTCTCTATCATTAATAAACAAATGGGAGTATGGCATGGGTGCAAAAAATGGCAGGTGAGACGACACAATCCTAGGTCCCCAACAGAGATGCTTGTTAAGGTGTTTGATTTTTGAAATCGGTCTGGACGACAGAGTCCAGGTCATCAAACCAGAGCACCCGAGAGAATCAATCACAACATCTCAAAAATATTGGTCTTGCTGAATCAAATTCCAGGGTAGTTGGGATATCATAGAAACCATTCACAGTAGTTCATCCAAAGCACATCCATTCAGTTTGACGCCTGGGGGCAACGGTGATCAATCATAATAACCCAGGCAGAAGCATCATCTAACCTCAAATGATAAATTAGGAGGTACACAAGAAAGACCTGTACAAAATAAATAGATATCTTCAACTGAGGGAAGAAATAAATTCTCACGCCATGTTTGATTGATTAAGCCAATTGTAGAAGAGTTCTGCGCCCAGGTGTGAGTTACTTCTTCCACATACAAGAAATAGTAGTAAATAGGACCCAATACCGATTACATTATCAGACGATTAGCGGTGCCCAATTCAAAATTTTTGAATGGCATATCAATCAGGCCTCTGATTATCTTTCGCCATCTTTGTGACACTTTCTAAGAGGCTTTTCATCATGTTTCTTGCTTGTAGGAACTCCTTTAATAAGGATAACTGGTGAGCCTCCCTTTCTTGATTTTCTGGGTGATCTGGAAAAATGAAACCTGCAAGATAATAACGATGATGATAACAAAAATAATGATACATATTATATATGAACAGACGGCAATAGGAGTTGGGATCAAATAACGTAAGAAACCTTACGCAGCTAGCAAGTGTGCTTGCCTCCTTTTAGGGACTTGAGTAAGAACATCAGGTTTGTCTTTACAAACATCTTCCCTTGTGTCCGTTTGAGAGTTCTGTCCCTGCAAAAGGCGGCCAGAGGATATGGTTCATAGCATGCTAAAAATAGTCAAAAGGAAGATACCTTCATTTTTGAGAAATTTTAAAAAGAAGGATGATCCAAACTTATAAGTGATTCCCAGCATGTTGTCCCTGAGGTATAATGATGGAAGCAAACCATCTAGCAATAATACATGATGCTCTCATTTCCAGCTTTTCTACCAGAGAGGCACTAACTAAAGATGCATGAAACATACTTGTATGCAACTGAACAAGAAAAAAAAAAATTTGCATGATTTCTTATTATAAAGAAAAGTGAATTCTACAAAAAGATATAGAATGGTTTGGATTCAAAACTCACTTCAACTCATCGCAACTTATCTCATCTCATCATTACAACTTTTTCAAATTCTCACACAAAATATAATAAACAATACAACTTTTTTAAATCCCAAAACAATAATAGTATTAAAAAAAATAATATTCTAACAATATTTTATTCTACTATTCACAAACCATCTCAACTCATCTTTGAATTCAAACCATCCTGCCACATCTAATTTTACAAGCACGTACCTCAAACAGCAAAGAGTCAACTATGTGTGTTAGCGCGTGTGCAGGAATGTGTGTGGGTGTGGCAGACCTCTCTATCAAAGTCAGCTTTTCTCTCTCTCTCTCTCTCTCCCTCCCTCTGTGTGCGTAAAGAGAGAGAGAGCGAGAGAGGCTGCTTTGTTACATCTTTAACTAACACAATGAGAGAGGCTACTAGTCACATACTGTCACGCAAAGCATGAGAAGAAAGTTACTTGCCCAGTTTTTTATTTCACACTATAATACTGGAAAAAGATAATTTTATTAGTCACACACTGTCATGCAAAGCATTTTCATACTGAGAAAGTTCAAAAGTGTCAAAAAACAGAACAGTGAGGCAACAACTAAAGTGAGGAGACAGGAATCAGTACAGAGCTCATACTAGATATGACAGACCAACTTTGTTTTGGTACAATAATGGATGTCATCACCACGTGAGCCAGTGTAGTTAAAATAATTGAAAGTTCGCCAACCGTTCCACTTCTATCAGTCAATTCATCCAACACAACTAAACACTAGCACAAAATAGAGGATCCAACAATAATATACTAATATAATGACCACAAAAGGCATACAAAAACCCATGAAAATCTCCAATCCACCACTAGAATAGTTATCGTGGCCACGCTACAATTTAATATGATGAAACAACTTACAGATGATGATCACAAAAGGATGAAGAAAACAAGGTCAAAATGAAAAAAATGATAAGGTGCCACAAAAATAAAGAAGAAGATGTATCAGCCAAAGTAAAAAATGCTAGAGGGGTCTCTTGTACTTGGAGCAACACAAGGTATCAAAAGAAAAAAAAAACTGCTGGATCAGGTTTATCTTAAAGAAAACCCAACTGAAACTAGGCTCTTCAACAAAACACCATTGCAGCCTCTTAAAATTAACAATCATTTCATGAAAAAAGTCACCTGACAAGAAATTGTTTATTACATCCAAACAGTAATCATATGGTTGGCTACATATCACTTGAAAAAGTGCAAAGCAAACTGCAGCTGATATTTTATCAACACTCGCAAATGATATTTTAACTCTCAAAAAATCAAAATTAAACATATTTCAATCATTTCAATGCCAAAGAAACTCATTTCAATGCCTAACAAGCAGGAACCAAAAATGTTCTCCATGCACATAAACTCTCGACAAATGTAGTATGCTCCTGCTCACCTTTTTATTTTTATGACGGGGGAACCACCCCACGGCAAAGCCCTTAGGACTCACCCATGGAACCTAAACCCCATGGAGACTAGCACAGCAACCCACCGCCATGGCCTCCCATTTAGATCGCAGTTTGATCCCAGGGGGAATCGAACCTGTGACATGAGGCTCATGCACACAAGTTTGCCCTTACCACTTGGCTACCCACAGGTGGGTGCTCCCGCTCATCTTTTAAAAATAGGCCAATATCTTATTCACTATGATAGTGATACCATGGAGAGAGAAAACATCATCTTTTCTTCTGATTATTGTTCATGTTTTTTTTTTTTTTTGTAAACAAGATTTTATTGATCATGAGAATAGGCAAAAGCCCAAGTATTAGGGACATATACAACAAGTATATGCATGATGAACTTTTAAAAAGTCCAAACTACATTTGTCAACACTTCTCAGCCCTTATCTTTGTCAATGTTGAACAGAAAATGATCCATAAAATACAAAAATCAAAGATAAGCTGACAGTTCGTTCATAAGATAGATACATAAACGTCAAAGTGAAATATATAAGCGACTAGCAACTAATTTAAGACAAGGGAGATGACTTATAATTCAAAATAATTTCCAAAGTCCAAACACACTAATGGAATTAAAATGCTTACGTGAAATTCTGACAATACTATGGAATGTAAATAATGAAACACACAATCATGCTTATAAAAAAAAATGAAACACCCAATCATATGCAGCTCAAGTTCTTGTCTCTAAACAGGCACCAAATTAAAGAAGCATGCCAATACGAGCTAAAAGAAAAAGCTTCTCCAGTTTAGTCCTTATAACAGCCGAAAGAGAGACGAATCACAATGAGACTGAAATCAAAACTCCAAAAGCAAGCATTACAACCAAATATGAAACTCCAATTCCATAGTGCATTCATGTAACAAATGCAAATACAGACAACTAAACAATGTGCTTCACCCCTTATCGAAGCCAAGCCCAACTCTGGATCGTGGAGTTTCAAACTCCATAATATTTTACCAAACCTTAATACTCATCCTCCTATCAATTGTAATCCAAGTTGCCATCAAAACCAACAGCAAACACAAAGATGTCAACATGCAATAACAAAAACCCCAAAAGTTATATTTCGACAGAAACCAGAACATCCCCCAATTCACCAAAACAGAACGCCGTTAAAAATGATTGCATGCACCAATACCATGACAGATTACATCGTATGTAACTACATTTACATACTTTGAATGAAACATAACAAGACAGATAACTATTTTCTTACTTGATTCAAAGCCGCTACAGACTCCGAGCTCGAAACCTTGGTTTTCTTCATCACCCCACCAACATTTTCGTCATCACTGTTATCATCGTCACGGATACCACTCCCTAATTTCCTCTTCTTCCTACCAAAGCTCCTCACTTTCCCTCTCTTCTCCCTTACCTTCCACATGTTCTTTCTCCTATACACCACCTTGTCACTCTTCCACACCCCGAAACTCGTATCGATCACGGTCACCTCACTTCTCGAATATCCAACTAGCTCTCTCTCCCCCTTATCCTCCTCCACCCTCTCCTCTTCCTCCTCTCCCACATTCCTTTCTTTTATTTCCTTCGAACTGCTATCGGAGTTTAACGACGCCGTTCGCGGGCCATTATCGTCTTTCGAGGCACAAGCGGGACTCTTCACTTCTTGTTGTTTCTGGTGTTGGAGATGCATATTACTGATGGATGTGGTGGTTAGAGATTTGGGGATTGCTTGCTTCCTGGGAAACTTTTTCCCGGATAGTTTGGAGCTTTTGATGTGGGCATCACCGTCCATAAAGAATAGCTCGGAGAGGACATTGCTCATGATACTGTACAGTTTTTCTTGCCGTTGATGTCCGCCTTCGTGCCCTGTCCGATTAGCTACTCGTTCGTGGCCGGACGGAGTAAAGCCGGAGTTGGAGCGGGTTGACTCGCTGGGGTTTTCGTTGTGGAGGAAGTGGTCAAGGCCAAGGTTGTTGTCAACATTGTCTTCGTCGGTAGAGGTCAAGAAGCCCTTGTTGGACCGGAGCCGGTCGAGCCAATTCGTACCGGACTTTCCGGAAGAGGGAACCGAGCAGAGCATTTTTCGTTTTCCAGAACGTCGGGAAAGGTGCTTGTGGTATAGTCAGAATCGGAAAATTCTTCGAACCGCAGCGACTGTTAATTCGGAGAATCGGAGGAGAGCACCTGTAAGTTGTAACGCCTGTGTTTCTTAGGTTGGATTTAAAAAAAAAAAAAAGCTTCTTAAGGCTTTTTAGTGCGATTGGAAATGATTATTGGCCATAATTTATTTTATAAAATAAAAAGTAAATATGGAATTTATATAAAAAATAATTAATTTTTTAATAAAAGATTTTATTTTTCTTAGGAGATGTTTAAATTGAGAGATGAGTTAAGATGATTTATGAATAGTATAATAAAATATTTTTAGAATATTATTTTTTAATATTATTATTATTTCAAGATTTAAAAAAGTTAAATTGTTAATTGTATTTTGTGTAGGAATTTGAAAAAGTTTTTAAAATTTGAAAAAATAGAATTGTTTCTTATATTTTGATATGAGAATTTGGAAAAATTATTTTGAGATTTGAATAAAAAAAAGATTATTATATTTTGTGTAAAAATTTAAAAAAATTGTAATGATGAAAATGAGATGAGTTGAGATAGGTTGAGGAGAGTTGTGAATACAAACAGCCTTAGAATGATTATGCTTTATTTGTATCCTCCATAATTGTATATAATATTATTAAAAAGATAATAATTTTAGAAAATAGATAGAAATTATATCCTCACAAGGATATTAAAATTTTATAATTAAAAAATGAAATCTATTTTGTAAATTTGAAAGAGAGTTTGCAATAGAATTTATTAAATTAAATTAGAAAATTTTTAAAAATATGAATTCGTATGTTAGATAAAACATATTTAGGTTTCTGTTACATTTTCCTCAAGTTATATCCGTTCTAACACTTTGTCCTCATCTTGCTCCTAGGTAGAACACACATAAAAATAAAATAAACCGAATGTACAATAAGAATTACTTTATACTGTAAATATATATTAGTATAGGTTTTCATTCATACATTTTTCATTCCTCTACCTATATTACATAATACATTTTCTTCCTTTAAAAACATGACAATGCGAGGGTTTTTAAAAAAAAAATGATTTCCTTCATCGTTAAAACATTTCCTACATCTTGTAAATTTTTTCATAAAGAGCTAAACTATTTCTTAATATTGTTATAACTTTTCCACTGATTGGTACACTTTTCAATTAGGGGCAAGGTACATTATAAATATTACGTACCCGGCATTGCAATATGCCTAGTCAATTGATATCATCATTTATTCATTTATTGGCCGTTACGTAATTTCATGCATTAAAACACTCATTTCATTTCATTTCCTTCATTCATTTCGTTTTCATTCCTTCATTTCTTTTAATCATTTCTTTTTCATTCTTTTTATTCATCAATCCATTTCATTTCATAAACATATTGTTTCATAACATAGAACATAAAATATCATCATTTTATTTCATGAAACATAAAGATAATAAGTACTACATATAACATTCATTTCATTATATATACAACTATTCTTGAGGTGTATAAAAAAAGGTTGCCAAAGAAAGACACACACATATACCTTGAAGCATTAATACCTTAGCATATTTTTATAAAATATCATTTCATTTATAAGAAAACATTTATTTTCTTTCATTGCAAAGAAATGACATTTTTCTTCTAAAAACATTTCATTTCATTTTTATAAAGAGAGCATTTCATTTATATTTTTATATCATTTAGAAAATTCTTAAAGAGTATGAATATAATATTTACCTAAACTCCATACCATTTTAATTTCATGCAATGCATTTATGTGTTTGTTAGATGGCAACCTACGTACATCACTAACTTTACGTCATTTCCTTTTTATTTATATATGCAACTCAAACTTAAAACTTGCTTAATAAAAATAGTCTCAACTCTTAGTGCTTTCTCTTCCACGTCGTCTTAACCTTCAAATGAATTTTTTTTTTTTGAACTTGGACCAATTTTATTATCCAATCTATCCTTCATACATTCCCTTATCTCCATTTCTTAATTTCAAAGCCATAGCTTGTGGTCCTTTGAGATCACCTTTCCAACTTCTTTCATCCAATTTTATGGCCTTACACTTTAAATTGAGTCTCCATGCTTTATTTGAAAGGTTAAAAACAAACCCTACCACCTCCATCATTCAATCCTTGAAGTATGGTCATTTTCATTTAATCTTCATTTTTTATTTTGGAGTGATTCGAAATCTCAAAAACCCATATGCTAAGTTGATAAGGTTGAGCTCATAGGGTGGATAAGGTTGAGTAGTCATAAAGGAGTGGTTTGAAGCTAACGATGAAGCAATGTAAGTTGGAATTTTCTCTGGCCTCGTTTGATTACGCAGTTAAAATAAAATGAGATGAAATGTTCTGTCGAAAGTTGAATAAAATATTGTTAGAAAATACTTTTTTAATATTATTTTTATTTTGAAATTTGAAAAAGTTAAATTGTTTATTATATTTTGTATAAAAATTTAAAAAAATTGTAATAATGAGATAAAATAAGATGAGATGAGATAATATGATTTTGTATATCCAAACCGAGCTTAAGCTTATGATCGGTGAGAGAAACCTAATATAATAGATGAAGTTGCATTAAGGCGTCAAAGGTGTGCTTCGCCCACTGACTATGGAATAAATTGAATCCCAACTAGAATGGGAAGGCCACAACAATGTAGTTAGGTCCAAGGTCGATCCTTTTGTAACAAATATATATATATATATATATATATATATATATATATATATATATATTAATAAAGTTTTAATTTTTTTGTCAAAAACAACTCCAAAATATTCTTGTTTGAACACAACGGAGTTGCCTAAAAATCTCATTAAGTGGGACAAAAAGGTTGGTTGTTGGCTTTCCAAAAAATAAATAATGTATGGAGTCAAAACTATTTTTTTTTTTAATTTTTGTGTGGCCTCGAAGTCCAACGCTAAAAAGGTTTACAAAATGGTTATTTTCTTTCATATCAACATCCCAATTTTTTTTTTTAAAAAAAATGGGCTTATAATTAAAATAAATAAATAAGTTAGGTCAAGCCATATAGAACATTTTGCAAAGAACTAATGGAATAATCTTTTTCAAGAAATGTAAGACGTACGTGTGTAAGGAGGTCTAAATGGTTGGAAAGATCAAGCCGGCATCAATTTGAGTGAATCTAAGGGTAGCGGAAATTAAGGTTATGCTTGGTGAGTGAGATAAGATGAAATTTTTTAAAAATTTTGTGAATAGTGTTAAGATAAAGTTTAAAATATTAATTTAAAATATTGAAATTTGAAAAAATTATATAGGAATTTGAAAAAGTTGAATTATTTATTATATTTTATATAGAAATTTAAAAAAATTGTAATGATGAAATGGGATAGAGATAGATATGAAAAATCTCATATTTACCCCAAAAGCGTAGGAGGTAAAGAAAGTAAATCGTTTCGTCATCCCTTAAAAAAATAAACGAGTTTCGAAAATCCAAAACCCAATCCCAGCCAAGGAAATAGTCGCACCTACTGATCTCAACCCAACAATATAGATTTAAGTGCTCATCCCCACACCTCTATTGAGCATTTGTTCTAATGATAACTTAATGTCTCGTTTGTTTTTAGAAATGAGATGAGATGAAATTAAAATTAAAAAATAAAATAAAATATTATTAGAATATATTTTTAATATTATATTTATTTTAAAATTTGAAAAAGTTAAATTATTTATTTTATTTTATATAAAAATTTGATAAAATTGTAATGATGAGATATGAGGTTTTCAAAATTTTTAAAATTCTGAATTTTAATCTTGAAAACAAACAAGCCAAATCAATCTCAAAGACCACTAAGGTCAACCAAAATCATAATCGAAATTGACTCCAATCCTAGCTAGTCTACCCAATCATATTGTCTACTTAGATCTATAATATTTCCTGAAGTTTGTAAAATCTATAATTTTAAATCTGAAAAAAATCATTTATTTCTTAAAATCTACCAAATCTATAATCTCAAATTTGATAATAATAATTAATTGCTCAAACATCTGCAAAGTCTATACCTTTAAATCTGAATATAATTATAGCTTAAAGTCTGCAAAATCTAGAGCTTTACATTTCATCCAATTATTAAAGTCTGCAGGATCTAAAATCTTAAATGAATTATTTCGTGATGTCTACAAAATTCCAACCTTAATCTTATCCTCAATACTTCTAAAGTTTGCAGAATCCAAAATCAGAAATCTTATAAAAATCATTTCTTAAAGTTTGCAAGGTCCACAACCTTATAAGGTAAAATACACATAACCTAGCTAAAACCTTGAACCTAATCCAAAATCTTTTCTTAACGCTATAAAATTTTAGAACCTTAGATCTTATCAAAATCATCTCTCGATGTCTTCTAAACATCAAATCTAAAAATTATTTCCTAAAGTCCTCGAAAATCCAAAACCCCATCAATTAAAGTCTATAGAATCTCAAATCTGGCTTTCAATCATGCTTTTGTACACCTTCAGAATCCGAACCTTAAATCTTATAAAAAAATCATTTTCTACATTCCATAGAATAAGCCTACCAGATCTAAACCACAAATGTAATGAGAGTCATTTTTAAAATATTTAGAATCTCTAAACCTCATAATTTCAGAAACTCAAACCATAAATTATGCAGAACCTCAAATCTTAATTTCATCAAACTCCTTATTATATTATGCTGAATCTCATACCTGTTTCTGATACTAACTATAACGCCCCGGTCCCACAGGGATTTGAGAGTTACTTCTTGTCACTTAAACTCATATTTCGAAAATATATTTATGACTTCAAATTCTCAATGCCATACAGAAATTATTGTTTCAAACCAATTAACTCAATCTAATCAACCTCTCAAAAATCGCCAATGCTTAACAAAAATGGCTAATACTTATAGAAACCTTCTATGCTTAAATCATTTCACTCAGCTGAAATATTTAGATTGTCTGAAAAATATTGTAGAGATAAGGTGAGTTATTAATAACAAAGTAAGTAGAGAACATATAATAGTATGTAAACATGAATCTTTTCACAGAATTTAGAATGCAAAACTAAACATTTTATTTTCAAAATGTAGAACCAAAATATTAGAGCGACAGTTCAGAAGTATTCATATTCAAAAGTTCTTTGACATATCATAACTGAGCATTATCATCATATCATATCATCTCATGTCATATCGTATCATAACATATATAAAAACAGATGTCATGTTTAACCCTTGTGGTAGAGTTGTGCTATCCCCAGTGGCCAAATAAGGTAGAGACAGAAGTGAATATTCCCTTTATTATTCTCGGAGTTTCGAGTGTGTATACTGAAAATACCACACAGAAAACTACTTTATTTTCAAAGTGGGTGCACTCAGAGACAGAGAAGTTGGTACCAACCCAAATAAAGACCACAACTTTACACCCGTGGTAAGGTCAGAGCAGAGCAGAAACATTACCATATACAGAATCAGAATGTCATGCCAAAGGTTTTCAAATACCATATCTATGATACGACGGCTGGGAGAAGAACATACGAACTCAACTGAAGTGTTTCTGTTGTGAGGAAACCTTAAGTGTAAGAAGCTATCATGGGCTAAAGAGGATTGGGCTGTGTATTAGGCCGTGCGAGTGAGAGGTTGGGTCATCAAGTGAAGAAGCAACCTGGGCCGTGGGCTGTCTGAGGGCCCAACATCTATGTTAGTTTATGTTGAATTAATCCAGTATTGTAAGGGCCATGAGCCCATTTAGAGTAAGGACTTCTTAGTAATTTACTATTTCTAGTATATTAACCTGTACGGGGGTAATGGGAGGGGCATCTGGAATATTATTCTGTTTTACTTTAGTGGAGGTGCTTTCCCTCGAAGAAAGCGTGGCTCTCTGTTCATCAATCCGTTTCATTAAGGAAATATAGTTATCCATATTCATCACTATCAGTCTACTATCTATTTTATTCTATATTGTTACAAGTGGTATCTCAGAGCCTAAGGTCCTGCAATGGCTGAAGGAACCCATTTGAAAGATCTCCAGGAAGAATTCATCTCCTTCAAGCGAACCACTGAATCTCTCATCAAGAATACCGAGTCCCAGTTTAGCTCTATTGGAGGGGAGTTGAGTGCTATGAGGCGGCAGATGGATGCAATGATGCATCACTTTTCTGCATTCACTTCAAACCTACACAAGGACAAAGAAAACAACTCAGAACACACAAATCATGAAGAGGACCAACAACCTCTTATACCTCATGGAGGTGAGCTACAACCAAGGTCTGTGAGGCTAGATTTTCCAGTGTTTGATGGAGAGGATCCACACAGCTGGCTTTACAAGGTAAACTAGTTTTTTACATTTCATAACACACTTCCACAACACCGTTTGAGATTGGTCTCATTTCATGTGGCTGGAAGGGCATTGGTTTGGTTTCGGGATATGGATGAATCTGGCTTGTTATATGGCTAGGAAGAGTTTGTGAAGGCTTTGTTAATTAGATTTGGCCCTAGTAGTTATGATGATCTTATGGAGCAACTCACTAGGCTAAGGCAGATAGGCTCAGTAGAGGAGTATAAGTCAGCCTTTGAAACGGTCTCTAATTGATTAAGAGGGTTATCTGAACCATACAAACTGAGTTGTTTCCTCAGTAGCCTTAGAGATGACATTCGGTTGACAGTACGAATGTTTAACCCACACAATTTAATCCAAGCATATGGCTTAGCTAAAATACAAGAAGAAAAAGTCTCACTCCACAAAAAACCCCAAACACGACCCTCCTTCTACCAACACATTGAATCTGCAACCACCAAATACCAAACACAGCCAAACACCCTTTCCACAACATCCAATAATACCTACAAGAAGGCTGTGGTACCTATCAAAAAATAAGCCAAAACCAGATGAAAACACAAAGAGAAAAGGGTCTATGCTACCACTGTGACTCCAAGTGGCACCCAGGACATTGATGTACCAGTCTTAAGCTGTATTTGATTGAGGAAGTGGAGGATAAGGTGGAGCAACCTCAGGAAGGGAAGGACCAATCTACTGGTCAGTTTGTAGAGGAGCCTCTGTGTCTTGTGGAAAATACCCCTGAAATTTCCTTGCATGCCATCACGGGTCCTATGAACCCTAAGACTATACGTGTCAAAGGAAAAATTAGTAGTCAATGGGTTGTGATCCTCATTGATTCAGGAAGTACACATAACTTTCTGGATCCAGTAATACTTTCAAGGGTTCACATACCCTTAGTGTCAGAAGAAAAAATTAGAGTTAAAGTGGCAAATGGTGAGTTGGTGGATAGTGAGGGCAAGGTGACAGGGGTGAATGTTTGTATTCAAGGGGCCTGTTTTTTTATGGATATGTATGTTCTGGTGTTGGCAGGTTGTGATATGGTCCTTCGGGTTCAATGGTTGCAAGCATTAGGGCCAATCTTGTGGAACTTTAAAGACCTAACAATGCAATTTACTTCCAAACATGCTACGGTGCAGTTGAAGGGACTTAATAGCAACACTTGGATTGAAGAAGGGTCCATTAATGAATGTAGCCAGTTGAAAATAAAGGGATACTCTTATAATTCATTGAAAATATAGCCAAACACTAATCCAACTAGATTCTAGAAACTGTACAACAAATCATTACCAATTACCCTGCCATTTTTGCCAACCCAAAAGGCTTACCCCCAACCCGTTCCCATGACCATGCCATCACTCTACAACCTAGAACCAACCCCATTTCAGTACAACCCTATCGCTACCCTTACTTCTAAAAAGATGAAATTGAAAAAGATTGTCTGTGAGTTGCTGGATTCTGGGGTTAATAGACCTAGTCAAAGCCCTTATTCATCGCTTGTTTTGCTGATGAGAAAGGTAGATGGCACGTGGCGTTTATGTGTCAATTATAGGGCATTAAACAGTGCCATTATTAAGGATAGATATCCTATACTAGTGGTGGAAGAGTTGCTGGAGGAACTACATGGTGCTAAGGTTTTTTCAAAATTTGATTTGAGGTCGGGCTACCATTAAATACGGGTGAAGCCTGAGGACATCCCAAAGACTGCATTCTGGACACACAAAGGGCACTGCGAGTTTTTAGTTATGTTGTTTGGCCTAACTAATGCTTCCTTAACCTTCCAAAGCTTGATGAACCAAGTTTTTAAACCATATCTTAGAAAATTCATTTTAGTTTTTTTTAATGATATCTTAATTTACAGTCAAGATGCAGCAACTCATGTGAACCATTTAAAGATTACATTTGATACTTGAGGTAGCACCAACTGTATGCAAAATTGAGCAAATGTAGTTTTGGGTATGAAGAGGTGTCATACTTGGATCACCTTATTTCGGGAAAGGGAGTACGGGCTGACCCTGAGAAGCTGAAAGCTATGTTAGATTGACCCACCCCACGGTCAGTGAAGGAATTGTGAGGTATCTTGGACATCACGAGGTACTATTGAAGGTTCATAAAAGAGTACGAAGCTATTGCAGGGGCATTAACCGATTTATTAAAAAAGAAAGGTTTTAAGTGGACAAATGAAGCATAGGCTGCCTTTGACATTTTGAAGAAAGCAGTGATACAACCCCCTGTCTTGACACTACCTGATTTTTAGTCACCATTTATTATCAAATGTGATGCCTCGAGTGAGGCCATTGGTGCAGTTTTGATGCAAGCTGGGAAGCCATTAGCCTTTTTTAGCAAGGCTTTGAAGGGTAGAGTTGTAGGGATGTCCACGTATGAGAATGAACTTTTTGCACTTGTCTCAGTGGTGCAAAAGTGGTGACCATATCTATTGGGCCAGGCTTTTGTGGTCAAAACTGACCATCAAAATCTTAAATTTTTGTTGGAACAAAGGATAGGAATAACTATGCAACAAAAGTGGATCTCTAAATTGTTGGTATACAATTTTGTGGTGGAGTTTAAAAGGGGCAGGGAGAATGTTGTAGCAGATGCCTTATCTAGGCAGAGAGAAGATATCATAGCTACCTTATCTGTGATATCCCTACCTAGTTGGGATTGAGTTAAATGACATTAAGGCCTTGTATGTTGAGGACCCAGTAGTGCAAGAATTATGGAAAAGGCATCAAAATGGTGACTTAAACAACCCCTATACAGAAAAAAATGGATTACTTCTATACAAGAACAAAATCTATATACCAGCTAATCAGGGCCTCATTTAGAAAATATTGGAGCTAATTCACAATAGCCCTATGGGTGGGCATCTAGGTTTTGACAAGACATTACACAGGCTCAAAAGGGATTTCTATTGGCTCATGTTAAGGCCTTTCTAAGAGAGTGTGACACCTGTCAAGTGGTGAAGGTAGACAACTCTCTTTCCAGTGAACTTTTACAACGCCTACCTATTCCTTCAAAACTATGGACAAAGATCACGATGGATTTTGTTGAGGGGCTGCCTAGCTCTGGAAAATTTAATGCCTTATGGGTTCTTGTTGACAGGTTTACCAAATATAGTCATTTAGTGCCAATTTGTCATCCCTACACTGCTAAAGTGGTGGCATAACTTTTTATGAAGCATATATTCAAATTTCATGGAATGCCAAATTCCATTGTATCTGACCGAGAACCAATTTTCACCAATAGGTTCTGGAAAGAATTATTTTTATTACAAGGGGTCCAACTAGCTTTTAGTACTGCTTACCATCTACAAGCAGATAGACAAATAAAGTCAGTCAATAAGTGGGTGGAAAACTACTTAAGGTGCTATGTGGATGACAAGCCAAAGGATTGGGCTTAGTGGATTGAATTGGCAGAATGATGTTATAATTTGAGCATGCATGCATCTACAAAAATAACTCCATTTGAGGCATTATATAGGTACAGTCCACCCAAATTAATCAGTTACATCACAGGCATTGCATGATTGGAGGAAGTAGAGGTTACATTGAGAAGCCGTGAGCAACTATGGAGCTTGTTGAAGCAGAACATAATTATAGCCTAGTAAAGAATGAAAAAGTATGCCAACAACAAGAGAAAGGAAAGAAGTTACCAAATCAGAGAGTGAGTCTTTCTCAAACTACAACCCTACCGGCAGTCATTGATCAACCGTCGCTAGAGCCTCATACTTTCGCCTCGGTATTATGGGCTGTATCAAGTGGAGCAAAGGATCGGTGAATTGGCTTATTGCCTAAAACTTCCAGCCACGACATAGATCCAGAACGTTTTCCATGTTTCACAACTCAAGCCGAAACTCAGCCATAGAGTTTTACCTCTTACAACGCTGCCTCTTGTAGACAAAAATGGAATCATTAAGCCTGAACCAGAGGAAGTATAACAGAGAAGGCTGAAGAAAATCAAGAACTGATTGTGGGTAGAAATGTTGATTTGGTGGCAGGGATAGAAGGTTGAAGAGGCTTCGTGGGAGTTGCATCACCGTTTCTGTGAAGACTTTCCCCACCTTGTGGGCAAGGTTTTCTGAAGTGGGAGGGAGTTGTGATACGGCGACTGGGAGAAGAACATACAAACTCAACTAAAGTGTTTTTGTTGTGAGGAAACCCTAAGTATAAGAAGCTGTCGTGGGCTGAAAAGGACTGGGTTGTGTATTGGGTCGTGAGAGTGAGAGGCTGGGTCATCAAGTGAAGAAGAAACCTGGGTCGTGGGCTGTCTGAAGGCCCAACATCTATCTAAGTTTATGTTGAATTAATCAAGTATTGTAAGGGCCATGAGCCTATTTAGAGTAAGGACTTCTTAGCAATTTACTATTTCTAGTAGAGTTCCTCTTCAGGCAGGTGCCACCTATAAACGACATTTATCGGAGACCAATTGCGAGTTGCCACGTAGGTGTTCCTCACTGCACCGTGTAAGACGCATAGCAGGGAATCACACTCTGCACTCTCCCCTTCCCACTCGAGCTCCAGATCGAAGATTGAACTCCCGAGTTCTCTCTCTCACCTTACTCGATCTCTCTTCTTCCCTCTCTGAACACCTTGGGCTGATTTTCTCTCTCTCATATATGAGAGGAACCGTATCCAGAGGATTCGACTTGGCTCCAACACAGTGAGTGCGTCTCTGCTATGAGTAAATCTACTCTCTTTTTAGTCTCGGTTCCATCTGATTGTTATCTGCTCATCAATTGCTTCCTGTGGAAAAACAAAAAACTTGATGGGTATCTAAGGTTCTTGAATTTTGCTTCTTTTTCTCTTTTGTCATCCCCTTTTTCTTCCTTTGAGCTTTGTTTGTTTTTGGGTAAATTTTATTTTTATTTTGTTGGATGTTCACGGTTTTGATAAATTCTTGTTTTTGATCTGATTTAGGTAGTTTAATGCTTAATTAGTCCCGGATTCACCTTATTAGTCGTAACCCTGCAAGTTGCCATGGATCAAAGCTTTCATGGTTTGCCCAATTTCATACATGTCGATGACCTTACTGATTTCAATCAGCACCCAAATCTTCTAAACGACTACGCTTTCAATGTAACCTCCCCGAACCTTACCTTCCTCGAAAGTCCTCTTCTTATACCTGACACAGAATCCATTGGTTTCGCTCCACCAATGTCATCAGGCTCTGCGGCGGAGGCATATGCTCTGTCCGCTACTGCTGGAATCTTGAGCCCAATGTCTGTGATTACGAGTGAGGTTCTGTTTTGGTTCTCTGGAGATCGAGTGAGGTTCCATCAAGCGCCCTTCAGTTTGAGAGAGATTGAGTGAGGTTCTGAGGGAGGGTTTTTGCCTTTTGGTTTTGAGAGAGAGAGGTAGTGTTTTCATTCGAGAGTGCGAGCAAGAGAGAGAGAGAGCATAGTAGAGAACGTTTCTTTCTCAGAGAGGGGTTATTCCCTAGTTGCGCGTCTCACTCGAAACTTCTTCTACCGCACACGTGGCGAGCTGTTGTTGGCTTCTGTGAAACGCAAGTTGTAGGAGACACCCGCAGGAAGGTTTTCTCTTTCTAGTATATTAACATGTAAGGGGGTAATGGGAGGGACATCTGGAATATTATTCTATTTTACTTTAGTGGATGTGCTTTCCCTCGAAGAAAGCGTGGCTCTCTGTTCATCAATCCGTTTCACTGAGGAAATACAATTATCCATATTCATCACTATCAGTCTACTCTTTATTTTATTCTATATTGTTACAACATCATATCAAAACAAAGTACTGAACAGAACCATATCATTTTCACATAATTAAAACAGATTTAGAGCATATTCACATAACTATGCACAAGTTTTCAAATTTTATATTCGCTCATTTTGCACAACTCACAGACAAAATGTCAAAAATATAGCTCATATCTACACTAGTCATGATAGAAATATTTTTCTCTTTTATACATATTTCATAAGTAATGCAAAATAAATAACTGAGGTTGTTTCAAATTTCTTTTCATAATAAAATATGCATATTTTTTCAAAATTAATCTAAGTTCATTTATTTCATATAAAATCTAGTGTAGCAATCCCGCTTACCTAGACTTTGTATTTTCATTGAGTTTTCTCAAAACAGATTCAAGGGAATATTGATCATCACCTATAAAATAGTCACGCGTAACTTCTGTAAAATTTCATTTTAACACGTACTTTGTAATTAACGACCAAGATGTTAAAAATCTATATTTCTCTAACATCTAAAATCCTTAAAAGCCTAAAATTTTGTCACTCCACACAATACTTTGATTTTCCATAATTTATTCAAATGATTATGAGATTAAACTATGAAATATCCTCAAATTCCAGACATATAATTTGTCTTTATTTAATCCCAAGAATATGCTATCAAATGCTACGACAATCTACCGTGCTGGGGCATACATGTAATTTACTTACTAAGGGCCTAGCTATACATGCTTTAACAAGTGAAGTAAAAGGCTCACGGGAGAGTAGCTATACGACGTGGTTTGTGGGTGATCATGCAACTTGGTTTGTCGTAGCGATTTCCGGCGAGAAGTGTCGGCTACTTTCCAAGGAGATAGAACATGAAATGAGTGAGAGAGAGGGAGAGAGGTGTCATCGAGAAAGAGGGAGAGGAAGTTTATGCACCATGCAACATGGGGACTGTGGACTGTGGTGCTGGATGTCCATTGGGTGAAGTCCGACGGTGGATTGGGGGCGACGTTAGCCCCAGTGTGGTGGTTGCCATAGGGGTTGTGTGAAGCTGTGAGACGTAGGTGTTGTCCACTTTATGTTGCACATCTGTGGAGGGGAGAAGCACGACGACCGAGTGGTGGGGGCTGTAGTTTGACCGTGGAGTCTTGCTTTTCGGCGTCTTCTGTAACATCCCAGATTTTAGTGTATTTTTTAAAGAAGGATTATTTTAATTTGTTTAAAAATTTATTCTCTTGTTTTAATTTATGGGAGTTTTAAATATTATTTTTATAATATTTTTAAGTTGTGAAAATCATTTTAATGGATTTTCTTAATATTATTTGATGTTTTGGATTTAAATTAATCTTTATTTTAAATTGGCTTGTTTTTAGAATTTAATATTTTTACTGCTTTAATTGAGCTTTTCATTGAGTTTGAATTATTTTATTTATTTAGTGATTTTAAAATCGTTTTCGTTGGATCACTTTCAAAACCCAAGTTGAAAAAGGCTGGATCTCCTTTTTCCTCATTCTCTTTTTCTTTTTCTCTTTTTGTTTTCTTTTTTCTTTTTCTCTTTCCTCCTTCCGGCTCCCCCCAGCCCGACTGCCCTCTCTCTCTCCTCTCCCCCCCCGTGTTTCGGGTTCACCGTTCCTGAGCCGCCGCTGGCCGGCGGTGGTCGACACCGCCGGTACCACCGGCTTCCCCGTGCACCGGCGAGCCACCCCTCCAAATTCCAGCCGACGCCGCGCCGCCGTTAGCCTCCGGAAGTTGTGCAAAGCCGAAGCGTTCCTTCACCCGTTTCGCCGCCGTCCGGCCACCTCCGGCCACCATCTCTCTACCACACCACCACCGGCCCTCAAGCAATCATTTGGACCCAACCCCGGCCCCGATCCGTTGCCGGAGCTGCCCCATCGAACCCCATCTCCGATCCGAGTTTCTTGGCTTTCCACCGCTGTTTCGGCCGCCACCCACGGCCAACCATCACCACCATTAGATTCCCCACCTCCCATAGGACCTACCCTATCGTTCCCAAGTCTTCGTTTGGCCCCGGGTGATTTTGGGTTTCACTGTGTATTTCGGCCACAGTGTATTTTTACACTGTGGTGTTGCTGTTTTGGCGCTTCCAGCTCTCTTGTGATCCTCCGAAAATTATATTAAAGCGCTGTAAGTATTTTTCCGAACATCTTTTAAGGTTTTAATATATTTTTGCACTGACTGGTTTTGTTGTGATCTGGATTGATTGTGTTGTGCTTTGGACTGATTGTTGGGATTTGCTGTTGGATTAGTTGTTGGAATTTAATGTTGGATTGGTGCATTGCATGTGTACGCATATTTTGTGTTCAATGAGAATTGGGTTTTCATTTGTGGGAAAATGAAAGGAGACTGTAGGGATGGTGGTAAGCAGGGATGGTGGTGTTGTCCCGCCTGCGATTCCCGCCTACAGTGCTCCATTGGGTTTTTGGCGTTGTGTGGAACGGAACTGTAGGGATGGTGGTAAGCAGGGACGGTGGTATAGTCCCGCCTGCGATTCCCGCCTATGGTGTACGCGTAGGGATGGTGGTAAGCAGGGATGGTGGTGTTGTCCCGCCTGCGATTCCTGCCTACGATGCACGCGGTAGGGATGGTGGTAAGCAGAGATGGTGGTAGAATCCCGCCTGTGATTTCCGCCTACAGTGTCCAATAAATATTTTTGGGTTTGGTGCATATTTTCTCATATGCATGCATGTTGGTTTCTTAAATGTATTTTTACCTTTGGGATCGTTTGGATTATTACTTACCTGCGGTTCCCTTTTTGGTACCGTAGATTTTTGGTGCAGATGCGGATGAGGACGTTGAGCCTCGGGTTCGGGTCCGTGGATAAGTGGCATGTGGTTGCTGCTGTTTGGATTATGGAAAATTATTTATCTCACGTGTATGTATTTGGCTTTTTACTGTATTTTTCAGATATGTATATTAAATTAAAATTCTGGTACTTAGTAGACTGATATTATTAGTATTCCGCTGCGATTTGTTGTGCACTGTTTATTTGTTGCACACACTTTAACACTTGTCGTTGGGATGCGTGACCGTGTTGTCATCATCCTGACGTCACGATTCCTGCGTTGTTTTACACGTGGGAGTCGGGGCGTCATATCTTCTGTTGCTAATGAATTGTATAAGGGTGGTGAACGATCGTGCGGGGAAGTATCGGGGCTGAGAGCACAAAACTTGATTTGTTTTCTTTCTTGAAGACAGAGGCTTTTAAGGTATTTTACAGAGGGTGGGTAGTGGTGGTGCAGGGCAGTGACTGGGCGATGTGAGGTGGTGGAGTAAGAGAAAAGGCACCGTGCGGCACCATGGACAATTGAAACGACGGAAGAGAGTAGCATTCCTCTGGACATGTGCTGAGCATGGCAACGATGTTGTATGGCGGACGACAAAAGGTCTCACGCGGATGTCTGGGCAGGGAGGTTGTTGTTGGAGCAATAGTTCAGTGCAATGACGGTAACTCACAATGGAGAGAGTGAGAG
The DNA here is from genome assembly GCA_029856935.1 of Cyclocarya paliurus. Lineage (NCBI taxonomy): Eukaryota > Viridiplantae > Streptophyta > Magnoliopsida > Fagales > Juglandaceae > Cyclocarya > Cyclocarya paliurus. The sequence continues at coordinate 24,093,287 of CM056954.1, forward strand.
AGAGAGAGCTGACTGTGGTGGTTCCGGCATGAGGCAGCGCCTTGCAGTGTGCTTTAATGGTGCAATGGTTGCTCTGTTTTGAGGAGTTAAATATAGGCTTGCTTTTGTTGGCTCACGGTGTCGTAGCGTTGGCTGGTGGTGCAGGGGCAGCGCCGTGGAGGAGTTTTGGCATTGCACGGTGGCTGAGCAGAGAAGGGAGGAGGGACTTGCCAATGTGAAGAAACCCAAGATGGCATTGACAATGACAGTGACAGTGTTGCATGACGGGGAGAAAAGACCTCGACGGATTGCGGCAGTTGTGATCGAATGTGGATGAGAGCCAGGAGAGCACCTGTGGAGAAATAGTTGTAACGCGAGAGAGAGTGTGCAATTATGTGAATAAGGTTCGAATGGGGCATTGTGGATGGAATCGGTTGGAGGTAAATCTATAGAAACTTGTGGGAGATAAATTCATAGGGGTTAAGAGGGATTCTTGGGGAAGAAGAAGATTTGAATGGGGGAGGGGGTACCTACCGAAATGACAATGTTTCTATCCTCCTTGATTGCCTCCTTATGGGCTTGGGCTGGTCGTTACACCCCCTCTCTTCTTCTTCATTTTAGTCTCTCTCTCTCTCTCTCTCATCGAGACGCCGAGCGATCTCCCTCTCTCATTGCACTGTCTATCGAAGGGAGACCGACCCCGAGCCATCTCCTTCCCAGTTTCCAGCCATTTGCGACGTCGAAGGGAGACTGACGACTGATCGAGATCACGCCGAAACCGACGTCGCCAGTTTTCTCGCCCTTGGCCAATCGATTTCGGCCGGTTCTATCAATGTGTAGTAGCAGTTGGTGTGGTTTTAGTTTTGTATTGAAACTTCATTGATACCATCGGTTTACACCCCTAACTTTCGCGATGGTTTTTACTATGGTGGGATCATTATGGACCTGAACCTCTTATTGTTCATGTCCCTCTCTAAGAAAGTTTTAAAAATTTCTCATCCCAAAATATCATCCATCCACATTAAAACACTGTTTGCTACTTCTCATTTTCTTCCTTAAAATAAAATTACACTAGATCATGAAATGAGAATATGTTATCAAACCTTATCCCTCTTTCAATATTATTATGTTTTTAGCCCGCCAAGTTTCAATCAAATGGTGGGAGAAATATAATTATGATCATGTTGTAAAAATGTTTTAAAAAATTACTAAAGCTCCTGAAGTTCTTGTCCAGCGAAATAGATTTCAGACCCAATTACATCCATTACTAGTAAGAAAGATTTAAAGAAATTAGCTAAACCAATGTCACAAGTTTCAGATATCGATGGTGAAGAAGACTGTCTCTATTATCTCTTTTACCACAAGCCACATCATCACCAACTCAACAGGTCTCTAATTTAAAGAAATTAGATGGATTGCACAAAAGACATAAAAGAAAATCTTATCCCATGCTCTTTCCGTCTCTCCATGCTCACTTCCGAAACAATTCCCTTGTATAATATTTCTTTTATGTCTTTTGCCTCAAATTCTTCTGAGAATTAATCTCGTTGTAAGTATTATTTTTTTAATAAAATCAAATTTATCAGTCATGATTTCTATTTTTTATGCTTATCTTTTTATTAATTTATGCATATAACTGATTATATTGCCTATTATTAACATATAAATTACTTTACTTATTACCTTGGCTACTAATCTATGAGCAAAACAATTATATTAATTTATATTTACAAACTACAATTAAACAATTAGAGAGAATTTTAAAAATTTTAAATTATATAAATTACTTTTAAATTTTAATATTACATGAATTATATCACCATCTAAATACAAAATATATATATATATATATATATATAATTATTTCAATTTTCTTAAACTCCAACATAAAATATAAGAAACAACTTTATTTTTTTAAATCTCAAAATAAAAATAATATCAAAAAATAATATCCTAGTAATTTTTATTCAATTTTTAAATTTTATTTTATCTTATCTCATGAAAATAAGTTCTAACTAAAACAATATGAATGGAAATGTAATTTGACCGAAATGAGTCGGAATAAGCCGAAACAGAATTTCAAATAAAAATTGCTTAGAAAAAAAAAGAATTTGAAAGAAAACAAAATAAAGATATAAGGTTGATTTGGATTCATAGATGAGATGAGATTAGATGGGATGAGATAATTTTAAATAAAAGGTAAAAATTAAATAAAAATATTGTTAGAATATTATTTTTAAATATTATAAATTATTTATTATATTTTGTATAAAAATTTAAACCGTAATAACGAGACGTGATAAAAATCGAAATGGGACATATTGTATATCGGGTACTACACCGCAACTATAAAATTCTGTAAACTATGCTCCGAATCCTCGAAGGGTACAGAAACCCTGGTTCTGAAAAGAAAGACATACAAAGTAAAATCCGTGATTAAAAAATCCGATCTTAAAATGGCCACCAAGAAGCATCTTCTTCTGAATTCATCTTCATCATCGTCTTCGTCTTCTTCTTTTGTGGTTTTTTTAATTTGCAATCTGCTGTTGTCTCATGCAGTCATCGCCAAGCCTCATCACCCAATCTCCGTATGTCCAATCCCTTCTCCTTTTTTCCCCTTTCTGCTTCGCTCAGTTTAACCTCTCCTCCTCTTTGGCTTATACTAATTTTAGTAGTTTTCTTATTGGGAATACACAGGACACTGAGGTTAGGCAGAAGAAGAACGAATGCTATGCTGATATTGAGAGGTACCCTATTTTGTAATTTTTATTTTATTTTCTTTTTCTTTTTGAATCTGTGTTTGGTTACTGGGTTTATACGCTTCTTGATATTCCACATACAGGATCACTGATCCTGGGGATAAGATACACACTTCAATAGACTGCTAAAAAATTAATTAGAGATCTAGTGCTTAGAATTGATCACTTCAAAGACAGTAATCGGTTGACTAAGTGAATTTCTTTGCGCTTGTGCTTTTACTATGGGATTAGGGGATTGTGGGGATGGAAATGCAAGTCTTCAATGATAGCCAAGGAGAATTGTGCTCTGCATTGCCTTGCTCCGCCTTGTTACGAACTCATTTATGCAAGCGATCCGGTGAGATTGACTCTATGGGCTGACTCATTCCTTTCTTAAAGAGAATAGGATTCTATGACCTTTGTTCAGTATTTTCTTAAAACTGTTAATTTTTGTTTGTAATGTAGCTTGAGGAAGGTGAGAAAGATCTGGTTCGGAGCCAAGAGTTCAAGTACTGCATGCACAAGTAAGTAAGAGATTTGTAGGAACCGTAAATTTTATTTCTAAAGGTGCATATTGATATATTAGTGACCCCAGTTGAGTTGGGATTAAGGCCAAGTTAAGATATGTACATGGTGCCCACCGCTCAGAGAAATACTCCTTTCTCTCCATCTCTTGGATAATCCCTTGCTGGGTTATCTGTGAAGCTATTGGCTTGTTCGGAACTGTGCTCTGAACATTTTGTTTCATAAGCATAGATATGGTCAGAAGATTTCCTTTTGGGTGGGTGTTATATATTTTTAGCTTTTTGAAAACTGTAACTAAAGTTGGTTGTTTTATGAGAACATAATGGCGGCTCTCAAAACAGATTCCCATTTTCAAGGTGCAAAAAACAAATGATTGAAAATATCACACTTATGAATTTTCCTTTTCTTGTCTAAAACCTGGTTAAAACTATTTCTTGAACACAGACAAACAGCTTCCATATATCCTAGAAGGGTTTGGCCTACTATGGTTCCCTTCTAAGTTTTGTATCTTCTCCCCCCTCTCCTTTCCCTTCCCCCAAAAAGCTGTCACCTATAACGTATTCTCTGTCTGAATAAACTAATTAAATATGGCATAACCTTCAATTTCACTAAGATTACATGTTGTAGCATGTAAGTCATGGAGTCTTCCTGTAAGCAGTGGCTTGCATTCGGAAAGGAATAATGATGAAGCCTTCAATTTGAAGGTCCAAACCTTTGGGAAGAATACTCACCTGTTTTGCTGTTGAATCCACGAGGGGTCATCTCGAGCTGAATATTTCTTTCATGCCATAGGACCCCCCCTTCTCTATCTAAAAGAAACTCAACTTATTGATGCATATATGTTGCAAATAAAGTAAAACTTTTGCTAGACCAGTGACCTTGTTTGGCCCTATTGTGAAGTATTCTCTCTACCTTTTTCTTTTCCCCTTCCACTGTTTCTTCTTTGGTTGGAAAGAAACGATATAATTTTCACAATATCTGGCTACACTGTGCTCAACTTGGTTTTGCTTGTGGTCTTTCTATGCAATTGTAGTAGCATTATTTTTTAAGGAATCTCAAATAAATGGGTAATTTTAAGCCAGTGATATGTGAGAAAGAAGTAGTTTTTTGCAGCATATGTTTTAATAGTTGACTTTCATTGGTGAGTACATTGTTTGGGGATAACAAAAACCTAAAAAATTAGTGTTCTTTACGCAATGCTACCCTTCTTGGCTTGGTTAGGAAGAAGAACCCTTATGCCGATCTGGTGTGGAATGGGTGGATGAGTTGGGTTGCCTAACGTGCCCTGGTTCCATGACCGTGTTACCTAACTGCCCTTACTATGAAAATTCCCTAAGCCACGTTGGGTGTACAGATACCAAATTGCATTGCCACCTTATATCTCGCCCTCATTCTCTCATTATGGTTGGTCTATTTTGTCCGATGAGTAGATTTTACAACAATTCTTGCAATGCTCTTATCGGCTCAAAGGAAGATAACGTGAAAATATAGCCAAATGAGCTCCAGATGGAAGCACTTTTGGAGTTTGATTAGGAATTCTTCAGTTAATGGCAGTCATGCAAAGGATGTTGACAGGGAATGGCATACTTGCGTTTGTTACGATTTAAGAATTAGAGCAACAAATGGATTTATGAAAAATATATGTGGAATCAATTATTTGTGTTTTATGTCTTCTATGCTTCTTTTCTTCTAAAATGGACCAAAACTGAGTTAGAACATCTGAGTAAAGGTTGAACTCGTAATTTTTTCATGCAAAACATTTGTTGGTCCTATAATTTCTTAATGGATTGTGTTGTTTGTCCATCATTTTTTTAGCATGCCAACTAGTGTAACTAATCTTCTATTTAGATACCAATTTATTTTATCTTAATTTATTGCAGGCTATCGTTGGGGGAGAGCCTTGAGGGCATCAAGGGTTCCTTTGAATATTGAAGTATTGTATTGTGACTTTGTTATTATGTTGTGCCCTTGTGTCATGTATTGGGGAAGTGAAGCTTGAATACAGGGGAAGTTGAGATTGAAGTAATTGGGAAAGGGGGAAGAATGGATCCGTGATTCTTTGTAGCAGAGTAATGGTGTCGTTTGGATTCTTGTAATAAAATAAACGGTGTCATTTCATTCCTTGTAATAGAATAGCTGCTATAAACGGTGTCATTACAGTTGGTATAAGTTTGTCATGGCAGAAGGAACATGATCTTCCTCTCAATTAGCAGACTCATTAAATCATCTCAGACAATAGCAAGAGCGGCAGTAGAAGCAAATTGAAGAGACTGTTGCCATTTTGTTGCAGCAACAAGAAACAACTCGTGTAGACTGAGAGAATCAGGACAAATGATTCAATCAAGTCTTGCAACAAATTTATAGAATATCAATTAATTGCTCAGTTGGTAATGAATCAGCAGGAAGAAATAGCTCGGTTGGCCCAAGTGGTGAAGGTTTTGGTCTTGGGGTATCACTCCCTTTAAGGTCTAAGGTTCAACTGCTCATGGGTGTAAACAATCTTTTGGGATCACACTCTTGGTGAAAAGTTAGCAATTTAATCAGTTCTGCATAGGAAGATTTCCTAGGGTGCGGTGCACGGAACTAGGGTTTACTGTGTAGGGGTGGATTGGAAGGGCTCTGCCTTGGAAAAGTTTATTGATATAAAATAAAAAATAAAAAGAACAAGAAAAAAGAAAAAGAAAATTGCCACAATAATCATACATTTGGTTGAAATAGGGATGTCAATGGAGTTATGGGTGAAGTATGTCGTCGCAACATATTGGATAGGAGTTTACAAAAGGAATTAAGCTTGAATTTTCAAGATTTGGTGGCAAAAACTCTTCAGCCTAGGTGTATAGAGCTAATCAGTATTTCTAGTATAATCAGATTCCACCTAGTCAGAGGATTTTTATAGCTCATTTTCACATGGATGAGAAGCATTAGACATTGTTTGTTTTCGTAAATGAGATGAAAGTTAAAAATTAAATAAAATATTGTTAGAATATATTTTTTTAATATTATTTTTATTTTAAAATTTGAAAAAATTAAATTGTTTATTTTATTTTGTATGCAAATTTGAAAAAATTGTAATGATTAGCTAAGATGAATTGAGAAGTTTTATGAAAACAAATGAGACCTTAGTATTGTTTCAAGATGCTAGTGAGGCAGGGGTCTTTTATACTTGGGAGGAAGTGGTATGGGCAATTCAAAATAGATTTGGTTAATATCTTTATGATGATTCTATGGAGGCTCTTACAAGTTTAAAGCAGATTAGTATGGTGACTACTTATAGGGTTGCATCTAAAGTGTTTTCTAATAGAATTAGAGGCATTTTGAAAAAGAATAAACTTAGTTGTTTTTTGAGTGGCTTGCGGGATGAAATTAGGTTACTTGTTAGGATGTTGAATCCTACTAACCTAAATGACGCATTTGGATTAGCTAAGATTCAGGAGCAATATGTGTTTAGTAGTAGGAGGCCATGGACAAATGGGGTTCTTGACAACCATTAACAAGGATTAGTGATGAATATGCACAAGCCTAGTCAATGTAGTTCCATTTTGGGAACTCCCAAAACACAATCTATAGCATAGTTGCCATATCAAAAAGTCACTAATACGCAGATGCAAGAATGTAGAAGGAAAGGTCTTTGCTATTTTTGTGAAGAAAAATAGCATGAAGGTCATAAATGTATTAAGTCAAGATTGTGTTTGTTAGAATGAATGCAATTACCTGATCAGATTGTGATTTGTCAAAGGTGGAACATGAGGAAGATGCAACACTTATGGAAGGGGCAATTGATGATTGTGTAGAGATTGCTTCTATATCACTTCATGCTATGGTCTGTACACTGAGCCCTAAAACTATGCATGGGGTGGGTCAATTGAAGAAGAAATGAGTAGTTGTCTTAGTTGATACTAGAAGTATCCATAATTTTGTGGATACTTTAGTAACTCCTAAGTGTAACTTTGATTGAGCTGCATTATTGCATAATTTATATAGTTAAAATCAATGTATTTTTAATTGTTTTATCATATTATCATTGATTTTAAATAGAAAAATGATCAAGAGGCAATAAATCCAAGTTGTGATTTAAATTGTTTAAAAGCATAATTTATGCTTATTTTTATATAACTTGTGATTTAATTTGATTTTATTATCTCACATGCAATAATACATTTTTAATATTCTAGTTTAGTTTTTATTTAATTAATTATTTTCTTTTTCTAATTTTATTTTATTTTATTTTTATTCTATATTATTTTATTTTATTTTATTGTATTTTTATTATATCTTATTTTAGTTTATTTTATTTTATTTTTTTATTTTTCTGCACAGGTTCTAAACACATGTCGTTTAAACGACATGTCGTTTTACACGGAACTTGAATCTGCCGTTTGAGGTCGACGACGTGCCGTTTCCATCGAAAACCAAACGACGCCGTTTTGATTCATCTTCAACCTCTCGACCGACTGCATGCAACGCCATGCATGCCGTTCCAAGCTTTACGCAGCCGTGCCTAAGCCACCATGAGAAACTCTCCGACGCCACTACACCTTCTCTCCACCTCCGGCAGCAGCACAGCCTCTTCACCACCACGAAACAACCGCACGGTTTCCTCTGTTTTCATACCTCCGAAACAGAACACCCGAGTTTGAAATAAGTGAACCGTTCAGTGCAGCTTCGGCTGGAGTTTGGTGGGGAACAAAGAACAAACAATGCACATGCCGAAAGGAAAACAGAAAAATAAAAAGAAACCGAAAGAAAATAAAAAGATGAAAGCAGAACCATTCGGTGCATGCATGTGTTTCGGTGCAAGCTGGAAATAGAAAGAGAATAAAGTTCGGTGCATTGCGTGTCACTCGGTGCAGCAAAGAAAAATAAGAAGAAGAAGAAAGTGAGGTGCAGTCGGTTTCGGCTCAAGCAAAAGAAAACAGAAAGCAGTAAACATGCATGTGCATCCGGTCGGCTGGAAAGCAAAAAGAAAAGAAAGAAAATATAAAGTACGGCAGTGGGAGAATAAAATAAAGAGGGATGAATTATTTTGGAGCCTATATAAACGGACGAAACCAGGAGTTCAAAATCATCGACCATGAGGGAGTTCGGCTCTCTTTCTCTTTTCGGAAACTAGTTTCAGTTTACAGCAGCTTGTTTCGGCACTGCAGTGTTTATTTATTCTGTTTTCAGCAGCTTGTTATTCTCAGTTTATTTGTGTTTATTCGGCAACTTCCATTCTATATACTGTGTTTTCGGCAGCTTGTTAGTTCAGCTTATTCATTTCCATTTTCAGCACTGCAAGGTTACCGTGTTATTTTCAGCAACTTATGTTTTAAGTTCTACTGTGTTGTTCATTCGGCAAGTTATAGTCTACTTTCGGCAACCTGCATTTATTTTATTTTCGGTAGCTAAGCTCATTTATTATATAGTGTTTCGGCAGCTGCTAGTTCGGCTCTTTCATTTCCGTTTTCGGCAGCTTGTGTTTTACTGTTTGAGTTCTTACAGTGTTTTATGGTAACTGCAGCTTGGGTTTTATTTGTGTTTTTGTTCGGCATCTCATTATTTTCAGAAACCATCATTTGCTCAGTTTCTTTGTTTATTCATTCGGCACTCAGCTTGTGTTTATTTAATTGTTACTTTCGGCAACTACCTTTTATTACTTTACAGTGTTTCGGTTGGCAGCTCATTCAATTATTGTATATTACTCGGCAACTTGTGATGTTATTTGCTAAGTGTTTCGGCAGCATCAATTTATTTTACCAGTGTTTTCAGAAGCTTCATGTTTATTGTGATCAGTTCGGGCTCATTTCATTTTATTTTCGGCAACTTGAGTTTATAGTGTTTTATTTTTAGCATCAAATATTCGGCAACCTCAGCTTCACTTTATTTCCTTTACTTATTCATTCGGCAACTTTTCTATTTTCGGCAACTCTTTTATTTATAATGTTTTAATTATTCAGCCCATTTATTTACAATATTTTATTGTTCAGTTCATATTTTGTTATTTTAAAATCTTCATCCCAGTGATCTCTTTTCTTTTTGATTGCACATTCTTTTTATTTTATTTTTATTTTAATCTCTTTATCACGTTAGTCAATTCCTGTGGATTCGATCCTGTAAAGATACTACAACACCTGTATACTTGCAGGTAAAACTGATATGGATTTTTACTCATTATTTTGAGTGAAAGTTTAGACTCAACAAACTTATCTTTTTAGAAGTTACATGCAATCCATGTGGAGGAGGCTAATGGAGATGTTGTGTGCAGTGAAGGCAAATGTGCATCAGTCAGTATCCATATTCAAGGTACAACATTTCTTACTGATTTCTTTACCCTATCATTGGGAGGTTGTGATGTTGTACTAGGGTTTAGTGGTTGTTGTCATTGGGGCCTATTTGTTGGGATTTTATTGAGCTAAGGATGGAGTTTACTTAATAATGGAAGGCTGACTTGTTTAAAACGGCTCACTTCCACTTGTAGTGGATTAATTGATGATAAAGAATTTTGTAGAACCTCTGAGATTGAGCATCAATTGGTTACAAGTGAGTCTCAGGAGTCTATTATCAAAGATTGTGATAGTGTTTATGAGTTGTTGGGACAATTTATGAAAGCTTTTGAGGAACCTAAGGGTTTACCTCCACATCGAACACATGACCATCAAATCCTTTTAAAGGAGGAGACACTGCCAGTTCGTGTTAGACCTTACCATTACCCATACTACCAAAAAGCTGAGATTGAGAAAGTTTTCCAAGAGTTATTAAAATTTTAGGTGATTAGACCAAGTCAATCCCTATTTTCTTCGCTAGTATTGCTAATCAGGAAAGTTGATGGCACATGGAGAATATGCATTGATTATAGGGTATTGAATTAGACCATTGTTAAAGATAAATAACCTATACCTGTTGTGGATGAACTTTTGGGTGAACTCTTCGATTCAACTGTCTTTTCTAAGTTGGATATAAGATCAGGGTATCATTAAAATCTTACGAAAAAGGAGGACATTCATAAAACAACATTTCGAATTTGTGAAGGTCATTATGAGTTCTTATTGATGCTATTTGGACTCACTAATGCATCTTCTACATATCAAGGACTTATGAATGATGTGTTCAGACTCTTCTTACGTTGATTTGTGATTATTTTCTTTGATGACATCCTTGTTTACAGTAAGGATTTATAGTCCCATTTGTAGTACTTATCTACAGTTTTTTAGACTTTGGAGAAACACCAGCTATACGCCAAAAGATCGAAATGCAAGTTTGCTTGTTTAGAGATTGAGTACTAACATGTGATATCTCTGGAGGCAATTAGTTGACCCTAAAAAACTTGATTTCATAATAATTTGGCCTCTTCTTAAGAATGTTAAGTCGTTGAGAGGATTCTTAAGCTTGACAGACTATTATTGAAAGTTTATAAAGGGGTATAGACAAATAGCTACTCCTTTAACTGCGTTGTTGAAAGAAGATACTTTTTTAGGACTACTGCTGCCACTTAGGCCTTCCATCTACTCAAGCTTGCAGTCACAAGTCCACCAATATTGGCTCTACCAAATTTTGATAAAGTCTTTATTATTGAATGTAATGCTTGTGAGATTGGAGTGGGGGCAGTTTTGATGCAAGAACAACAACCTTTAGCCTTCCTCAATCTGGCCTTAAAATGCGACTCACTAAAAAATGAGCAGCACAAAGACTATCCCAAGTGCAAGAGAGTGTCGCGTAATAATTAGGAATAAATTCCTAGATCGTCTCCTCAGGGAAAATGCTTAAAAATCAAATTCGTGAAAAATGGTGAAAATATTTACAATGAGTAAAAAATTAAAGTGATGATATGTGCAATGAATGTAGGAGTGCAATGGAAATGAAAATTTACTAGTCATGGACTAGATTCATGTTTGTTGGTTTTGAGTGGGCGATGAAAAGTAAGAAATTAAAATGCAAGACAGTAAATTAAAATTGTTAGAAATTAAATGACATAAAAGTAAATTGCATAAATTAAAGGTGCAGGAAAATTAAATAACAGTAATTTAAATTGCAGGAAATTTAAATTGCGAGGAAATTAAATGACATTAATTTAAATTTTAGGAAATTAAAATTGCGAGAAAATTAAATGACAGTATTTAAATTGCAAGAAATTAAAAGTACAAGAAAATTAAATGACATAAATTTGAAATAAATAAGAACATGAATTGTAAGGAATAATCTTGATGTTTGGAAATGGAGATTGCATTCTCCAACCTAAAAATCTGAACTTCCAATTAAAATAAACTCTCAAAAATAAAATGAACTCTCAACATTTATGACTGAAAATTTACTCACTAAACAAACTCAAGATTGGAAATAAAGACTTACTAAAATGAAGTTTACTGAGCCATAAACTAAAATTGACTAAAACTGACTGATGAATGAATTACACGAAACTAACAACTGAACAAAAAATAAAGACTGACTCTAAAAACTCACTGACTGTTTTTTTTTCTACTGATGACTCATAGATTCTCACTCTAACATCTAACTCTTATTTAACACCAAAATCTACTCTAACTCTCCTCTCACACGTCCGTTTACAAGCTCTTATATAGGCTTCAAAAGCCTCTGCGTTGCATATGTCCGTGCTATCCATGTGAGTTGCTTTCGGCGTCCAACTTCGTGTGTTCCGTGCCTTAGTGCGTCCCAGGTCCCTTGTCTTCAAGTCCAAACAAAATGGCCTACTACATGTGCTTATGTTCGGCAGAAAGACAAGAAATTCTTTGTGTCCTCTCGTGACTCCAAACCAAAAGTCCCTTTTCCACCGAATACATCCAGCTTTCTCTCTTCTTTCTATTATTTTTTTTTTCATTTCTTTCTCTAGGTTGGCCAAACTCACATATGCACGCATGAAGATGGACGCTGCTTTGTGAGTTGGCAAGTTGGCAGCTCATTTCTTCTTTTCCTTTCCGTGTGAAACTTCCCGTGCCTTTCTCTCTTTTCTATTTTCATTTTATTTTTTTTGCTTTCCTTCATTACTAACTGAGAGAGATGGAGCTGAGAGGTAGAGAGAGTTGCAACCGTGGAGGGCAACGGAGTGGCTATGCATGGGGGCTTCGGTCGTGGTGCTGGGCCTCACTGGGCGGTGGAGACTTGATCTCCGGCGTCTTCTATTGCTGCTGGCGGCTAGTGGAGGTGCAGCGGGCTGCGAAGGAGTTTTACTCTGTTTTCACCTCTTAAAACAGAGGATGGTGCTTCCGCGTGTGTAGGTGGCTGGGGAGGCAGCAGGTGGAGGTTGTTGCTGTGGGTGCTTACGGTGGTTGCATGTGAGCTGTAGCAAGTGGAGGAGCTTGGTTGTGGAAAGAGACTGAAAACGGGGTGCTGCGTGCGGAGGAGGAGACGACGTATGCTGGAGGTTGAAGATGACGTAAACGACGTGTCATTTTTGTTTATGGACAAACGACACGTCGTTTAGCAGACTGTTAAATTCAATTCCCGAGTTAAACGACAAGTCGTTTAGAAGACGAAGGTTTTTGCATCCCAGTGAAAAACGACATGTCGTTTAGAGGACCTATAAAAATAAAAAATAAAAAATAAATAAAAATAAAAATAAAAATAAATAAAAATAAAAATAAAAATAAAACTTAAACAAGCAAAATAAATAATCAATAATTAAAGAAACAAAAATAAAACTAGACAAAGAAAATAAATAAATAAAAATAAAATTAGACAAAAGATGAAAAATAAAATATTAAAATTGTGTTGTGCATAGAGAGAATATTATCAAATTAAATCACAAGTTATAAAATCAAGAATAAATTATGCTTTTAATCAATTTAAAACACAACTTAGATTTATGCCTCTTAATCAATTTTTCCTTCTAAAACCAATGATAAAATAATTAAATAATTAAATATATATTGGTTTTAAATGTATAAAATATGCAATAATGCATCTCAATTAAAAGATAGAACCTTACAGTTGTCTACATATTAAGAAAGAGTTTCTTGCATTGGTGATAGCAGTAAAAAAATGGAGATCCTATATGCTTGGTAATTCCTTTATAGTGCATACAGATCATCACAACTTAAAATTTTTGCTTGAACATAAGGTTGGAACACTTGCTCAATAAAAATGGATATCCAAATTGCTTAGATATGATTTTCATGTTGAGTACAAAATGGGAGTTGAGAATGAGGTTATTGATGCTTTATCTAGAAAGGAGAAGAATGAAGGATTTGTTTTTTTGGTAGCTATCACTTTTCCAACACCTACTTGGCTTGAGGAGTTGAAAGCTGCTTATCTGGGGGACTCGGTAGTACAACAAGAACTTAGCCCTTTTCAAGAGGGTTCTTCCTTCGACCCCTCTTTTACTCTCAAACATGGTGTTTTATTTAAAAAGAGTAGGATTTGTATCCCTAATTTTGCTGACTTGAAGGCAAAATCTTACATTTTGTCCATGCTAGTCCTCTTGTAGGGCGTTCTGGATTTCATAAGTAATTGCAACGTGCTAGGGTTGACTTTTATTGGCTTGGATTGAAGGTTGATGTGAATCAATTCATTTGTGAGTGTGAGGTGTGTTAGAAGAACAAAGTGGAATATATTCATTTAGATGGAGTTTTACAACACCTGCCAATTCCTCAACAAATTTAGACTGATGTTTCTCTGGATTTTGTGAAGGGATTGCCTATGTCTAGAGGTTATTATGTCATTATGGTAGTTGTGGACAGGTTATTGAAATATGCACATTTCATGACTCTCAAACGTCCCTTTACAACATCTATCCTATTTTTGTCTAATGTTTTCAAACTCCATGGCATTTCTATGGATAGGTTTGGATAGTGAGATGAGAATTTTTTACTTTAGATGAAAGTTTAAAATATGATTTTTTAATATTATTATTGTTTTGGAATTTGAAAAAGTTGAATTATTTATTATATTTTATGTAAAAATTTGAAAAAATTATAATGATAAAATGAGATGAAATGAGAATTTTGTGTTTCATCTCACTTGCCAAACCTATCCTAAGAGTATTGTATTGGAGATAAGCTCCACCTTCACTAGCTCTTTTTGGCGGAAGTTGTTTAAATTACAATGGGTTAATTTGTCCAGTAGTTCTACTTATAATCTCCAAGGTGATGGGCAAACTGAAGCTATGAACAAATATTTGGAGCATGTCTTGAGGTGTTTCTCAGGGGATAAGCCTCGACTATTGTTTGATTGGTTTGTCTTGGTTGAATAGTGGTATAATACAAATTTTCATTCTTCAACTAAAATTACCCGTTATGAAGCTGTTTATGGGGTACCTCCTACCAAATTACAATTTATATACCAAGATTGACTCCTAACCAAGTAGTGGATGATATATTATAGGCTCGAGAGTAGATAATTGCAATATTAAAGACTAACTTGGTAGTTGCACAAGAAAGGATGAAGCTTCAGTATGATCGACATAGAATTGAGAGGGAGTTTGCAATTTGTGACTGGGTTTACTTTAGGCTCCAACCCTATCAACAACATTCTTTGGCAGTTTGACACAGTTTGAAGCTATTTCCACGATTTTTTAGCCCATTTCAAATCACTCACAGGATTGGTAAGGTGGCTTACAAGCTTGATTTACCCCAATCTACCCAGCTTCACCTCATTTTTCATAATTCTTGCTTCAAGAAGAAGTAGGGTTAGCATGTATCTCCTCTTTCTGCATTTTCACCAGTGGATCCTCAAGTTGAGCTCTCATCTAAACCAATACAGATCCTTCAACGTCGTAATTGAGAAGTAAACAATTAGGCATTAGTTGAGGTTTTAGTCCAGTGGTAGGGTGCTACCTAGGAATCGTATTCGTAACTCTGTGAAAAGTATTCTCACCTTGAGGGCACGATGCTTTAAAGGGAGGTAGCATGTCATGTATCGGGGAAGTGAAGCTTGAATATAGGGAAAGTTGAGATTGAAGTAGTTGGGAAAGGGGGAAGGATAGATCCCTGATTCTTTGTAAGGGAGTGACAATGTTATTTTGATTCTTGTAATAAAATAAACGGTATCGTTTCATTCCTTGTAATAGAATAGCTGTTGTAAAGGGTCAAAGGTAATAAAGAAATGAGAAGTTTTTGCGTCCTAATGAGCTCTCTCTCTGTCTCTCTCTCTCTCTCTAATTCTTGGAGACCTGACTATCTCAAAGCAAGTCATTCTAAGGGTCCATTACACCTTGCCTCTGAACTTGCTCACTTCTAAAAATCCCCCAAGTTCAAAAAAAAAAAAAAAAAAATATATATATATATATATAAAATATATATATATATATATATATATATATATATATATAAAGGAAAAGGAAATTGTATACTAGGTTAAGAAATCGTATACTAAGTTGTGAAACTCTTCAATTCTCCTATTTCGCTTGGTGTGGTTTTGATATTAATAATGCTATATGGGATTTGAACATACTTGTGGAGAGTACTTTCTGACTTATTGATCCAATTAGGTCCAAATCAAGTGTAGGTCAGTTCATGTCTGCAAGTCATGATGTATGACTTGCCGTAGCCTACCTGGTTGTTCCGGAAGAATAGTCCTGTGACGGTTGCATGCTTTCTATAATGAAAATGAAGGAAATAGCATAAGCCCCCTTAGAGCATTTACGATGTCTCATGTAAAATACATTTTTTTTTATTAAATATAAAGAAAGTTAATAAAGACTCTTCTAATGGATTTTGTATTTTGATCTTTATTTGACATTTTGTTACAATAATCCCCTAAATGTAGAGAATATTATTCACAAATCTAAAATATTTTTAATTATTTTCTCTCTCTTTGGACTTTTTCTCCACTGCTTTTCTGTTTTACATTGAGTCCATTGTAGCTGCTTTTGTGTTTCCAGTCAAATACTAGGGAAAAGAACAACTGAACAAGGACTTCTCCATTGTAGGTGAACCTGGCAATTAAAATAAATAAATAAATTGTAGATTGCTCAAAATTTTATAGATTGCTCTCTTGGATAACTTTGAAAAATTATAGAAAATATTTCAGAATTAAAAACTTATTTTTCATCATAGTTTCAACCACCAAATAGTTGTTTGGGTTTTGAAGGAAAGGTGCGTATGTCTAGTAAAATCAGATAAGAAGATATTGCAAATTCATGGGTAGTTAGAAGAAATATTTGAAATGAATAAAAATATTAAAAAAAGAATATTTAAATGATATATAAAAAAAATAGATAAACTGATGTATGACCTATTATAAAAAAAAAAGTTTATTTACAACCGGTCAGGGGAACTGTGGGGGCATCGCGTCCCACGTGGCCTGTTGCAATAGATCACTTTTTCTTCCTCAGCTTTTTCTCTCTCTCTCTTCATATTCTTCTGTTTTTCCTTGACTTCAACGACCCAACTACAACTTATTAGCGCTGTTAATGGCGACCCATCTGATTTCATTTCCCTTGTTTACATTTACAAGCCATTATTACTAAGCTTTTCTTTTTTGCATTATTTGTTTTTCGGTACTCCCAATATTATTCCTTATGACCATATTGCTAAACTTAAACGATGTAGGAAAAACAACCCCCAAAAAGATGCCATTACTGAGTTTAGCGAAGCCATAAGAGTTCAGGTCAAGATTAGGCAATAGTTAAGGGTCTAATCATAAACTTTACGCTAGGTTGCAATTTTTGTTATGGGTATTTTTCTTAGTTCTTGATTTTGCCTTTTTAAGTTCAGGAAGGGTTTATGCATTTGCCCTCTTTTCGTATGCTCCTTCAGTTTCAAGACAAAGAAAGCTCTTTTCGTCTGCTCCTTCAGACCAAGATCTCGAGGTTTCCACGGAATCGGCTTGCAATGAAAATGTTGGTTAAAATTTTTCATCCATTTTCTATCAGAATATATCATCTTGGTTGCTAGATGTAATGAAAAAACTGCCCTGAGTCTCTCTATGTACAAGACTCAACAATAATTACAAACCAGTTCAAGAATAAGCAAGAATCACTTATACAACTTTAACCAGTAATGCCTTGAATAAAAATGAACTTAGAAATAAAGACAGATTGATATCAAGAATTTTGTACTGACTAAAAACAACCAGATCCAAGCATAACCAACAGATCCAAAACCGAGTACTACCAATAATAAACCAGAACAAGATTTAGCAAGAACAGAGTTTATAGCAAGAATAATAATAGAGAAATTGAAAGAAATAAACAAAGCATAAAAGAATCAACACAGGATATACGTGGTTCGACCCTAATGGTCTACATCCACGACAGGAACGGCCTCAGAGATTTATTGATGATCACAGTCTCCACAGAGAAGCCTCAGAACCATTACATTCACTATCCTCACTTTCTCTCTCAGAAATCGCACTAATTTCTCTTCACAGTGAAACCCTAGCAAACCCTAGGTTCCCCCCCTCTCTGCTCTTAACCCTCTCGAGAACTTTCTCTCTCAGAATACAGAATGTACAAATGAATTAGGTTACAAGGCATTGGGCAGCAGTGCATATATATATAAGAGATATCAGATGCTGCCAAGTGTCAAGATCCTGCGGTTCAGGGTTGAGGCCTTTTCGGTTGCAGCTTACAGATCACGAGTGTAGCACGTGATTTACCAGCCCAGCAAGTGAATCTTTAGGGTCTATAGTCAGCCACGTGTCCACCATCCATAAGTCACAAAGAAATAGAGGGTCAGATTTAATATATTCATAACATGTGAATAAATGTATTGACACTACATTTACACTAGACAATGAACAACGACAACACCATAGCTGCTGCTTATTCTTTACCAACTTTGAGATCTTGGTCTCTGCTTCCCTATTTTTTTTTCCCACCGGATGCATTTTTAGACTCGGCCTTTGCATCATTGGTCTACAATTTTGTTATGGGTATTCCTTTTAGTTCTTGGTTTTGCTTGTTCTTGTTCTTGTTTTTTTTTCCCCACATAAAATTCTTTCTTTTTCCGCATGGAAGATCCAAGAAATTAATCAAAGATCGAACTACTTGCTTTAACAGCCATACCTCCATCAGTACTAATGGTGTCTTTGGGTCTGGAGGAAGAGATCGAGTTGCCTATAGCAGACCAATGATCTAGTGGCCGTGAAGAAAGACATGGTTGAAGAAAGACACGATGACGAAGACGCGATCTCTGCGTCTGTCTTTGTTTTTGCTATTTAACATGAATTTCTTCCCTCCCGTCTGTGTTGTCTTCTTTTTCTTTGTTTTTTTATGGGCTGCCGTGGCATGCCGATTCCCCTACTGTTTCGCCGCTCCGTCGCGAGTAGCAGAATTATTGTAAAAATCAGTGTGTAAAATAGAAAAAGTAGATTTGTGTGATGTATTTTGAAGGATATGATAAATGAACCATTGTGAATGCTCTTACACGACCTTTTGATTTTTGTCCTTTTTAGTTTTTATTGTACCATGGACATTTTTTTTTTTAACTTTGCCTTTATTTTTATTGGAATTGAGATGCCTCATGGACAAGTCTCGTTTGGTTATACAGATGAGATAAGATAAAAGTTTAATAAAAATATTATAAATAAAAATATTGTTAGCATATAATTTTTGTTTTGAAATTTCAAAAAGTTGTATGAGAAATTGTATTTTGTTTGAAAGTTTAAAAAATTTGTAATTATTAGATGAGATATTTTGTGAAAACAAACCAACCTTAAAGAATTTGCTATAAGGGTGGTGGGGGCGCTCTTTCAAATAATTGGAGTCTTGCATAAGAGCTATCCCATGGGAAAAGGGTCCCGTTAGCAGTACCGATAGTTTGGACCACTTACCCCAATTTGGTTTTTTTTCTTTCACATAATTTTTAAACATTTTTAAATTTTTTTTAAAGAAATACATAAATTCACTAATAATCACTTAACCATTAAGTAAAAAAACTTGTGTATCGGTCTATTTGGGGGCCAATTAATCGATCCCCCAAGCATTTTCCATTAGAAAATGGGTCACCTGTCCAACATGTTGGAAAGCATCTCCAGACAATTGTGTTAACTGTTGTATTACTATCAGCTCATTTGCTCAAATGTCTTTTATTTTCTTTTGTGGGTGGGGTTTAAGAGAGAGACTGCATACAGACTAGGATTTGTGTGTGTGAGAGAGAGAAAAATGACTTTTGCTATGTTCTTTGGTTGTTGAAGGAGAGTATGATGGTTTATAATCAGCTGATTTTAAGAATAAAGTTAGATTGCTGTTATCATGAGTAAGTAGAGGAACAATTTTAGTTTAGAAAATAACTTAATGATACATCATAGAAGGAACTCATTGCCCCACCCCCACTTAAAAAAATGCATTTCCTATATAAATAACTTTTTCCGATTTTTAAGGCCAATAAATAATCTAATTAATTTATTTTTTTCCCATTTTTTCCCAAATTAATTCAAAAGTTAGTTTGTGATAGGTGCATCTTAGTGCACAATTTATATTAGATATTTTTGCACTTACTGAATGATCCAAAATCTCCAGAGAAAATCTTTACTCATAAATAAATTAATCTTATTATATTTCCTACTAGAATTACCCAATATATCATACGTTTATCTCACTTTAATCATATATATGCTACGTGATATTGCCTATTAACTATTTTAGATCAGTTTTTCTTTTCTAAAAGTAAACTTAATGATTGACAAATAATATCACATCATCACAAAAAAAAAGAAGAAGAGTGAAATAAATGTGTGGTATGTATTTATGTATTACTATCATTATAAAAGTGGATAAAACACTTGAGAGTCGTAATCAATGGCATGTTTAGGTGGGGATTTTTTCTTTTAGTAATGCTAGATGCATCAAGAACATACGAGCAATCGGGAGTAGAGAGAAAACTCCAAATATTGACGTCCGACAACATGGCATCGATTTCAACATCATAAGGATTGGTTGATACCTAAGACATTTCGACAGCCAGCCTGATCTCTTCCCTCTGGGATAGGTTAACAGCCAAACTCTTGGCTAGAGGAACGTAAGACCACACGGCTTGGACGAGAAACTCTTGGTGGTCCTGTTCCCCTTTGTGGTACTCACATCCCGAGCCCGAAACAAAGAAGAACCTTTGGGACAAGTCTTTGATATGCGAGTGGCGCGACTCCAGACTAGCGATGTGCCTCTCAAGTGTGCGAGATTGGAAGCTGTACACGCTCTCTTCCAGCCCCAGCGCATGGTACACTGCCAAGAATTCCCTAGCCATTAGGTCGGGATACTCCTTCGGGTTGGAACTGAGGACCTTCCGATAGATGATGCAGCTAGGCACCAGCAAACGCTAGGCGTTCGGGTGGAGTTAAGCGGGGGCCAAACCCAAGAAATCAAGCACGTCGGGATAGGGCAGCAGAAAGGTAGCTAGAGCCCATTTGCAAACATCATGGGATAAATGGCCATGCGACCCACCATCCCATAGGTGTCGATGGGATCTTCGCGACGGTCAAACACCTCCAACTTCACCGTCAAAGGAATATTATGCTTTGTGCGAAAGACCCGAAGGTCGTTAGCAGTAACTGACAAGGCCTAGTCCTTCCTGGCGAAGTACAACTGCTTGGAGGACGAAGAACCTTTCGGAGCCATGGTAGCAAAGAGGGTCAAAGGAGAGAGAGACGGAAGAGGACGGAGGAGGAACCAGGGAGCGAGGATGCAGGGATGGACGGAAGACAAGGAAGGCTTTGAGGCGAGAAAATTAAGGAAGCAAGAAGTAAATAGAGAAGAAGGAGAAGAGAAAGACAAGCGGCGAAAGAGGGGGTTTATATAGGCTTGCACGCGAACCAAAGAGTAGCTTGATGTTACGGGTTGGTAACCTCGGGAACGCCAAGTGGCATAGAATGGCAGGGGCGTGGCATGGGAACCTGGTAACTGACGCGTGCGCCACTGTTTTTAATTTCGTACCGTACTGGCCAGTATGATCGGTATTTTCCGTATCGGCCACCGGTCCGGTACAGGTACACATGTTTTGTACCGGCTGGTATCGGACGTACTGGCCGATATTTTGACTCTTAATTTTTTTTTTCATTTTTTCAAACTACAAGCTCATTTTTTGACTCTCAATTCAGACTATGCTATTTATAATTTATATATCTATGTATTTATATATAATTATTCATATATAGACTATTATTTTAAAATATAATATATATTTATATATATAATTTATTTATATATCGACTATCCCGAAACGGTACCGGTATCGAAATATTTTGTTTCAGTGCCTGGACCGGTATGGCATCCGGTACGGTATTCAAAACATTAGCGTGCACTACACCAACCAATAAGGGTTCAGGGCGTCAGCGAACGTGACTTGCACGCTGCAACCGTTGAAGAAGAGAAACATCGAGAGTCCAAAAGGTAGGGAAGCCAGGAGTTAATGATAAAGACAGGTGGCCTCGGGAAGCCCAAGCGGCAAGGAATAGCGCAGTATGGAGGATCACTAAGCCGGCAACGTCAGCACTAATGATGACCCCAATACATGGTCCAACGCTAGCACCAATAGCGGCTCAGGCATATGCGCTGGCCTCCCTGACTGTTGGGAACCAGAGACCTCATCAAAGATTGAGGGGAAACACCTGACGAGTAGCAGATAAGGCCATCTCGGTTAGTACGGGGGAAAGAAAGTTTATAGGAAATTCCCACTACACTCGTATGCTGAAAATTCGTGGGGTACTATGAGGGGAGAAATCCCCTGAGGCCCAGGAGAGGGCCTGGGCCTGAGCCCGAGAGTGGTGATTCTCAGGGGGTGTCACTAAAGGCCCAGAGAGAGAGAGAGAGTAGAGGTTGGAGTGATGGGAAGGGAATTGAAGATCGTACAATCTGACACATTGGCCAAGAAGTCGCCGACCCTGACACTGCAGGGCGGGCTGATATGTAGAGTGGCCAACCATGGGGGAAGGCCCAGATCTTGACAAGTCAGCTCGGAGGGCACTAAAACATAGCAGAGCCTGTCTGAAACCACGCCACATTTAATGAAAGCTTGTACGGAGTCTGACCAAGGCCACGCCGCATTTAAGGATGAGGGAGCTGGCGTACTTGGTAGGGTCATGCCACATTCAATGCATCCCAAGGGACGGCACGCAACACAGAAGCCCTTCTGAACGCCTGCGGCAACGTAGACCAGGTCAAGCACGGGAGGTGATATGCAGGAAATGGGCAGGGGCGAGCGATCCCAGTACAGAGCCGTCTGCACATCGCTATCACCTCGGGCCCTGTCCTGACAGGTATAAATACCCCTTACTCCTCCGAGAAGGGGGGGGGGGTGATCTCTCATTCTTGAATACTACTTGTTATCTCAACTCCAGCTTCTATCTTCTTCTTCTTCTTCTCAAAATTAAGATTGACTTGAGCGTCAGAGGTACTACAGCCCTCGAGCTCCCTCATCCTCCTCCGTACAGGGAAGAGCCCAAGCGCTGCTAGCGTGGAGTTGCTCAGACCCGTGAAACACGACATGAACAACATTATACAATAAAAAAAAGAAGATGAAATGCACAATCTTTTATTTTAATTTTTCTGAACTTGGTGCTCCGTATTCTTCAACTGATCCGAACATCTTAAATATAAATTTTCTTGTACCATTATTATATGTCATTTCTGATGCCTGATTTGCACAAGTTGTAAAGGCATTGCAGTTTATACATGAAAAAGGAATTCCTCACCTAGATGTCAAACCTGATAATATTTATGTAAAGAATGATGTTTATAAACTTGATAATTTTCGATGTGCAACTCTCGCCAACAAGAGCCTGCCAATTGAATGCCGATTTTGTATGTTAGTCCATTCGTGTAAAGAATGGTGTTTTTAATTGGGTGTTGTTCAGAATCTATATTTGAAGAGCTTTCATCTTGGTTTTTGTCATCAATTCAATGATCCCAACTTAATTTTCATGAATCTCCAAGTCCCTACTAACACGTACCATTTGAACGTTCTGCAATATTTTACAAGCTGACTGCTGACACTGAAAAAAAATAAAATAAGATTTAAAAACCAAGAGGGAATAAAAACATAAAAAAAAAAGCCGGTACCACCTTTTTTTAATATTTAATCTGTAAGTTCTTTTTAAAACTAATTACTTCTTGGCTTTGGTCTCAAAATAATTATATTTTGTTTTCCAAAATTTTGGTTTTAATTTGATTTTTTATTCCAAATTCGGTGTTTTTAAATACTTGTTTGATTTATTCAATGTTATTTTCGTAACCGTTTGATCAATAGAGTTGATGTGTGAAATATGTGTCAAACTTCAATCGGATTTGGCATGACGACTACGATTATTCAGGGGAGATGATCAAAAGGACCATTACTGATCAAAATGAAAAAATCAACAATAAAAAATCAAACTGGTAATTGGTTGGATTTGACCACGATGCTTAATCATGCATTAAGTCGAAAACTCAAGTGCGTTCTCAAAGTCTCAAATCATGGATCGAGTGAAAAACGAGGTCCAAAATTAGCATGCGAAGGCTATTCAATGCCCTCATAGCTCTGGCCTTGACTACTTCTACGAGCAGGTAATAATTTTCCAGAACTAAAGTTCCATGAATGAATTTGAGCTTTATCTCAAGAAAACTCATTGGCTAATACACCATTGCTGCCATTTCCAGCGACAACTAATGCGTGAACCCCACTTTGTGATCGACATCTTTCACTGCCACCATTATCAATGCATAGGTTATATACATCTCATTAGAAACCTTGCCCGTCATCAAGCTTACCACAGTCAACAAGATACTTTTCTTTTGACAAGAAGATTTTTTTATGACACTTTTCATAGCTAAAAAAATGAAAACTTTTCCTGATATTGGCAATGAAAATCAGTGTTAAACATATACTTTATCATATGAAGAAGCTCAGTACGCATACGTACATTTTTCATACCCAACAAATGGTACGATTATCACATATGGATTGTTTATTGCATATGCAATTTCTTTACAAAAGGAGGACATAAGCTGCATGGTCAGTAGATTAAATTGACACATTCCAGATGTAAACAAGTATATCATTATTTCTTACTGTTCAAGTGCTTAATGTGGCATTGCTTTTAACATCTCGCCATAATTAGTTGTAATTCAAGCATTACGACGGTTTCGGCATTGCTGGATTGGCAACCGGAAGTACTTGGCGAAAGAAGTTCTGGGAACTGGGATGAGCTTCCCAACCATAGCCAGAGGCCAGCTGTCAGAATTACAAGTTCAAAAGTTCAGGCCCATAACAACTGGAGTAAAATAATTTTTAGTACTTTGCATGCATGTTAACTTCGGACCTGAAGCTTACATACTTTATTTTGTTCACCTATAGTAACAAATGTAATATGAGAACTAGTTCAGAGGTCTAATTAGGAATTAGCTGGCTGTCAAAACAATGTTCAGATAGTTTTAGATCATGTGACCCCTCATTCACAGTTATTTCCCATTTTCCCTCTTTTGCTGCAAGAAAGGATAGACTATACAGTTTAAAGATCCCTCTGGTTGGCAGCTCTTTGGAAAATATCACAAACCATGGTATAACATTGAATAATATTTCCTTTTTTCGACATAAAAATGGTTTCCTACAGTTTAGACTAATTAAATGGTGCGAGACCTAAGTGGTGTTGAATGTAAATGTGATACCACACTGACACCATATAGGATGCATTGCAGAGGTTTCAGAAATTCGATGAAACAAGACTCCAATAATTTTAATATCCAGACTTGAAGTATCTCATCAACAGCTTCTGACAAATGACTGAACTAACCTGACAAGACCAATACCAATGGTTATAAGCCATTGCTTCCCATTGAGTTTTACTGTTGATGTAAATTTTCCAAGGAACTCAATGATAATTATCTACAAAATTGTTAAAACAAGCATTATTAATACCAAGTGATTGTACATTTGAAATACTGAAAGTATGTTAAAACATTATAGTGGCTGGTTACCTGAAGTACTAAAGTCATTCCAACTATACCCATGAAGAGGTGGTTTCTGGTGACTCCACTGAAGACGTTTATTTCATCTGGTTTCCGAGCATTGAACTCATTGAATATCTGTATTTGAAACATTGGCAAACTAAATGTTGCAACTTATATAGATAGGAAAGTAAAAGTAAGTTAAAAGTACACAATTAGGTAAAAGGTCAGTTTTCCTTATTTCATTGAAATCCATCTAAGATATCTGATTAATTTAAAACCTTTTCAAATTTGATTTAATTGGTTCAAAATGTTGAATTTGAACCCAAGACTGAATTCACAAGGCACTCTTGTCAATGATTAGTTAACCAGTTATTTGACTAGACTGGCCCAAACAATAGTTTCTACTTTTCTACCCTGATATTCTAAGCTTTAGATTAATTTCACAAGGTTCTAAAACACAAAGATCAGCTATTCAATTAAAATATAATTTCCACAAGATTTCAGAAGTCAATTTGTGTTCAAACCCTAGTTTCCGACTTGTCTTTGGTGATTTAGGTGAGTTTTCTTTATGTTGTCTTAAGTTTTTCCTTCAAGATTCACATGTAGTTCTTGAATGACCATCCCAATGGATTCTTTAATCTTCTTGAATGGTTTTGACAACAACAGTGCAAGAATTGATCTTTCACAAAAACTAGTGATTCTGTCATGACAACCATTTTGGCTACTCATGGTTCTTTCCTAGTGGTTTATATATATATATATATCAGAATTCCATTCCTCTCCAGTTTGTTGTTTGATTGTGTTGAAGTCAAGACTTTAGAATAAAATTTAAGATGCATTCAGTGTGCTGTTCTACCGTCTACACAATCCGCCCGTAAGTTCCGTAAACAACATGATTATGGCAATGTTGCTTGGTTTTATGATATATGACTTTTAAACATGGTTTTGAAGTGGCATGTTAGAATTTTGAAACAGGGCTAGAATTGGTGAAAAGAAAGTTTTACAAGCCATGTTGTCACTTAATGTTAGAAACTCGTATCATCAACAATTTGAGCTGAATAGTGAATACTGATTAATTTATTTGTCTTGACCTCCAATAAAACATGGGGATCCTTGTTCAAACTTGGTTCATATAAATACTAACTAAGCTCGAACTCAACAAGAGCTCAAATCAAACAAAGTAAAACAAGGCGAGCTCGAGCTTGGCTTGAAATTGAATTCAGTT
This sequence comes from Cyclocarya paliurus, assembly GCA_029856935.1. Lineage (NCBI taxonomy): Eukaryota > Viridiplantae > Streptophyta > Magnoliopsida > Fagales > Juglandaceae > Cyclocarya > Cyclocarya paliurus. Next base: position 24,119,547 of record CM056954.1, read on the forward strand.
TTTTAGGAAGGTAAGATGATTTTATGTGGATGACATTGTGATTATAGGAAGTGGCGGAGTTATCAGGCTGAAACAATTTCTTACAGCAGTGCTTTTCACACCAAAGATTTGGGTAAACTTGCATACTTCCTTGGAATTGAGGTTGCAAGGTCAAAGATAGGCATCAACTTCTCTCAGAGGAAGTATATACATGCTCGAGGAAGCTGGAATATTGGATAGATGGAGGAGACTTGTTCTTGGATCTTAGCAGAAACAATCAACAAGTTGGGAAACTCAATTATCTCACCATCACAATATCAGATATCTCATATGCAGTTAGTGTGGTGAGTCAGTTCTAAGACGTTCCGAGATTCACATTGGGACATTGCCATCCTTATTATTCGAGATACCAAAAGAAAGCCCAGGGTGAGGTATACTATTTAGGAAAATTGGTCATCTCAGGGTAGAAGACTTCACGGTCGCATGAATCTGGAGTTGGAGTCTTTACCAAGAAGAGGTACCAAGTGTTTGTAGCGAAGTAGAAACTTCATATTTAATATGCTATTTTCATATCATCGAAGACTGAGTTTAATGTTTAAGTTTCTTTAAGAGGGTGAGCCTCTAAGAGGTTTTCATGACATGGTATGTTGTTTAGTCTATTAATAAAGTTTTCTTTAAATACATTTCTCACAATCACCTATAAATTGCTTATTCATTCACCGTCTGAATATGATCTAAAATCCTTCACTAGCAAAGGTTTGTTGTTTTCTGAACATTATCCCTTCTGAATAGAAACTAACAGTGCATATTAGGTTGGATCAGCTGTGGATTGCAAGTCTAGTAATCTACTTCAGGATATTGCACTTTTGTGGGAGAAAACTTTGTGACTTGACATTGCAAAAAAACATAATGGTTGCTAGGCCAATTTGCAAAAGCATTGTTCAAAGCCATGGCACATGTAGTTTGAGTTATTATAGTTGAACATATTGTTGAAGGGAGAAGGGTATGACTCTAATGATACCTTAAGATGGTATCATGAAAATAGGGTGGCAATTAACATTGCACACAACTGGCCCGACAACGTGATTGCAAGCGAAATATCTTTGTCACAACTTAGAATATACTTTGGAAAAGGAAGAATCTATTAGCGCCTTTCACACGACTATATTGTACTTATCTTACTCTAGTACAAATAACTGGTTATTGGAATGAGAACCCAATGATGGGTTCTTTTCCTCCGACAGTCACACTCTCTCTCTATCCCCCCATGGGCGCAGGAATGAATTACTTACTTGGCAAAGGACAAATGCATTGAAAATCATAGTGTTCTTCACTTGAGTTGGATTTTCTACATTGTCAAGATGAAGAATACTCGTGCCCCAGAAGTTGAGAACAAGGAGAACACTAACTTGATACGAGGCCTACAATGTCAAGTATTAAGTAGAACAGAACAGAAATATATTACACATTTTCTGTGGTGCTATCTTCCAATAAAATAAAGCTCATAGAGGACAGATACCTGAATGAGCAGGTTCCTCCACATGACATTAGTTATTAGAGGTTCCCTAGGAAAACAGACACGAGATATCTCATCACTCCAAATCATATGATTTAAATAGTGGCTCAAGTAGACAATATGATCATACAAATATAGAAAAAGCATTCAAATATCTACATAAAGCTTCTCCAATTTTAATTTACTAAGGATATCCTAAACCCCATAGTTCTAAAACATGCATGAATTAAGGGAGGGTAAAGAGAGGAAAACAAGTTAAAACAGAATGGGCCATGACTCTGCACCTCCTTTCCATCCTCTGCTAACAGAAAAAACACTCAGGTTAATAATGCACTAGACTGAGAATGATGAAAATTCAGCATTATTCATAATAATTCAGAAAGCCAAGCCAAATAAGTAGACCTGCAGATTGTGACATCAAACATTTGGAAATAAATTTAACCATAACATGGATCCTGCTTCCTCAAGATACCCGATACTACTGAAATAACAGAAACCATTGTGATAATGAACAGTATGTACTAAGCCATTTGTCTTGAAATTTTGTAAGGGTAATCACCTGAGTATTTAACAAGTACAAGAAAAACCTACACTAAGGGCATGTTTGGACATTATGAGAATTCTCAAAATTCTCAAAACTTATCATAATTTCATTTCCAAACGTCTCTCAAACACAAAACACTTTTCTATTTCAATTTTTCAATTTTTTCATCTAATCATTATTCAAACACAAAAATCAAAACAACTTTTACAAACTTCAAAACAAAAATAATATTCAAACATGTTTTAACTTTATAATATTTTTGTATAATTTTTTCTGTCTCCTTTCCCAAAACCCAATAAAAAATTTTCACTCAAACCATTTAACTACTATTCACGAAATTCTGAGATACTATCCAAACATGCCCTAAAGTGACAACAATATGAAGTAAAATTTATAAAACAGATATAATGGCAATAACATATACAATATCATGAAACCAAACTACATAGAACTTGAAAAGCACTGAATCTATAACTATATAACTACATAATCAGTAACGAACATTAGCACAAACCTTCGGCCAACTGGTGATCTATGCATAAGGTGGTCGGTTGGTAGTTCTGTAGCCAAAGCAAGTGCTCCAAGAGTATCCATTATTAGATTAACCCATAGCAGCTGCAGCAAAGAGACACATGGCAATTTCATTCTTGGTAACTTGAAGGGACAAGTGAGTGATAAGATAAAAAATTGGCCAACTGCAAGCAATCCAACTTCATGATGGCTAGACAACCAATAAAACCCTCAGCACTAAATTATGGTGAAAGATTAAGTGCCAGATGTTGTGTACCTGAAAACTTCCCCAGAGAAAAATGAACAAATAAAAGCATTTATAGCTCATTGTGATATTGAAAGATCGGGAAGCAGACATATACATACATATATATACATTTAGAAAGATAAACTTAAATTCCAATTGTTATCTTTGCCAGCTCTTTGTGTATACCAAATTTTTTATGCACTGAGATAATCATCTTAAGATTGACAAAACACATTTATATGAAGGAACTGATAGAGTGTGGGGCCCAACAGTCTATTTTAGAAATAAAGCAATGGTATGAAAAAAAGAAGGTTTTGTCAGTATATTCATCAGAAACTGAAATTTTCCGAGAATGCTCATGTCAAAGTAGTGATAAATGCATATATTTTGGACCTATTCCCAGATTCTTCGTCCGGTTCCCATATGTCATATTTGAGAGTGCTCGAAGCAAGTTCATAACCAATTATTACAGTACTCACTATCTGAGGGGTAGAGTGGCAGGGAGAGAGAGATAGAAAGAGAGAAGAACCTGCACTGCATTTAAAGGAACATCACCAGAGGATACTGCCGCCACAACATTAATTGCAAGAGCTGCGACGTTAACGGTGAGCTGGAATTGAATAAATTTCTGAATATTTGCATATACAGAACGTCCCCAGCGGACAACCTAGCCAGAGTAAATAAAGAAAATCCATACACATTACAAATATGAGATATTGGGGATTGCTATAACTTTTCTACCATATTCAATCACATAAAGAGAGGAAAAATTAGAAAGAAAATATGTGCACCATAACTTATTATTAGTCAACATAAATCTACAAGGTATTTGCACCGGACTCATTGGATTATATATAAATCTACAAGGTATTTGCACTGGCTTACCTGAGACCATAGTGGTAAACCACATGTGAAAGAGGCAGCTACTTATTCCTTGATGGGATAATATATAATCAGTAACCTCAACAAAGTTCCCATCCAGAAGCTTAGTCTGTTAAATTGTAGCACAACCAGTGCCTCTCCCCAACAAGAATTATAAAAAGGTTGACAGTAAATTTTGAAACCATCTTAACGTGGATCCCTTACACAAATGAACTGATAGGAGAATTTCAAAATAGCAATTACTTCCAAGCTGATTTAACCAATAACAGATTAACATGTCTGGTTATAACACTCCAAATCTAAGCATGTTTTAACATTATAAATGCATTCACACCACAAAAATAAAGGTTAGGGTTTATATGCCTGTTAAGAAACATTTGGATTATGAATGATTTTCTAGAAAGGGGAGAGTACTGGAATAGGAAACTAAGTGCAGGGTAAGGCTTTATATTATACATCAATTCCAAAAAAGGGTTGTTTTACGAATCAAGCAAGAAAAGAATTGAATTTGTAACTAATTAAGGTTTTAGGTCAACCCTAGAACATTTAATTGTAAAGATGATTTTTGCATGGATTTTAAATAAATATCAAATGATTTATATAGAAACTTGAATGGTTTAATGTGAAATTATTTTCAAAGGGACAGCAAATTGAAAAACCAGTTGACCATGTACTGGTTACCTAGCAGGCCATGCATGGAGTGGGCAAGTTTTTCCTACTTAAGCTAGGAAGTCCTAACCTAACCTATTCTCCTATAAATAAGACCTTAGGCCTCCAATTTTATCATACGCCATCCCATCATATTGAGAGGAAAAGTGGCAGAAAAAATCTTCAAGAGATCCAACCTGAGACATCCCCATCAAGCCAAACCTACCAAACCTAAATTCTCTTCTCTATTTCCTGATTCATAGAGCACACAATTTTGGGAGAGGATTCTTCAACATATCAATAAGTTTTTAGCCTTTCGGTACCATATGTAAGGGAAGCAAATAACACCACATCTAGCAGCCAACATCAAGAGGGATAGGAGGAGAATGTGAGAGCTTTGAGTTATTCAGCTAGTGATCCTTCGGTAACTGAAAACCAGTTTTCAGGCTCTCGATAATTCAAAGTTAAAAAGTTATTATTGGTGTTTTTAATGCTGGAAGGAGAGAAAAACGACTTGCAGAAGAGGATTTTCATGTATGGGTGAATGGAAGGCAAGGCATGATTTTCCAAGAAATATAATACTAGGGTTTTCATGGTCCCATAACCAGAACCTATTATCCAAAAAAACTGTAATCTGGCGTGCCCTTACACTAGTTTATGTTTTCCACATTTTTTTATCAAGCCACTTAAGAATTAATTTCTTCCTTTTAAGCATCTCTAGGCACTCCCATGACAAACTAGAGAAATTCTCATTAATACTGGTATTTCCTCCATACTTGTGCATTAATCAAATGGTGTTAATACACCCTAAAACCTTAGCTTTTAAGTCTCCCCAAAGCGTGTCATAATTATCCTACATTCACCTTGTTGAGTTGAGTAAGTATTTGATTACTAAGCTGCAAGGCCATTATGAGCATTACAACAATTTAGCTATTTTTTTTATAAGTACAACAATTTAGCAATTATAAACTTGTTACTTTAAAATTTGAACTATAGAGAACCTTTTCCAGGTTTATATCATTTCAAAACCCTAAATATTTTGTCATAATTTCATGCCCTAGAACATGCAATCGATGCCTAAATCACATCAAAACCATGAGCCTATTTGTTGCAAAACAAGGCAAAAATCTGCTTCATTTCATGTACCTGTTTTAGTTTTTTCTCCCCTCCAAATAGCTGTTCTATTTACTAAATAAACTCATTGCAGAACTGCTGTAATGCTCCCTAATAGATCAAACTATTGACTAAACAATAATATGTGTAGTCAAGTTATCATATCCTGAGCCAATATACGATGAATTAAACCTTTTAAGAGTTTCTCAATATTAGCACATTGATATCCAAAATTTGGTTTAGCACCTTGGTCTTCTCTTCTTCTATTCTCCTTATGTTTGCATGTTAGTGATGGAAAAGTAAATGTAAATAAATGGAAGTGGATTACAACCAATATTCAATTGACCTACATAGGAGAGTATACCAGGATACATTCATGCACATATATTATCTCCCATGGAAACTTTTGCAATACAAAATTGCACATACATTAAACATCAAACTTTGCATAGAGTTCTGTATGTACAATAAATCAGGGACCAATTTACATAATTTTATACCATTGAAATATATTTTGAATGTTTTATCTGATGTTATACTCTGGCTTCTATAGATAGAGAACACTGGCATAACAATTAGTTGTTATTTTCTTATTTACTCTATCCTATTCTATATAACCATACAAACCATCATCTATCATTTTACAAACCGGCTTCTACTTGAAGTGCATGGTCCTTGCTGATGCAAAGATGGTAAAGATGATTTAACCCCTATCTAATAATACCTGTATAAAGTACAAATGATAAGAGATGCCCACTGACCTTTACAACAGAAGCAAAATTATCATCCAAGATAATAACATCCGAACTTTCCTTTGCTACTTCAGTTCCTTGAATGCCCATAGAAAGACCAATATCTGCCTATAGTCCAAATGGTATAAATGTGATCAACTATGATGAGGAAGTCATTCATGTAATAATGGAAAGTGTAGTAAATAAAAGTTTTCGAACTATAAGAGGCACAGCAAGAAATTGCTTAAACAATGGCAAAATACACATGAACACAAGCCCAATACGTTCAGAATCTTGGACATTTTTATCGATGTCTTACTTCAAATATATCCGAATCATGCTTTATGCACACTTATGGTTACACTTTCGAATTGTATAAATCTCAAGTTCAATAAACATCTATGATTTCTGATGCAACTAGACATGTGTTATTATGGCTGGGAATATTAATTGCTAAAAGATACATGCTGGGCTTCTCCCATTCACACAAACAATATGTACTTGTAGCATTAAGTGTGAAATTAATGCACAGATAGAATACTGATTGCGTTTACGAATCATATACTGGGCATGTATATCTTTATATCCATGTAAAGAGAAGTTTCCTAGTGAAACACATCTCGATCCAAACAACTTTGAATTTGCATTCTGACAGCATGTATATCTTCATAACTTGCTGTTATTTATGAACCACTTTCGCATGCCTTTAAGGTTAAAAAAAAGGATATAAAAAATTCAAAGCTACTTAAATAAATATCTTGATAAAGAAGCCAAACCTCATGAAGTGCAGGAGCATCATTGGTGCCATCTCCTGTTACAGCAACAACTTCTCCCCCCTTACGAAGTGCTTGCACAAGCAAGAGCTTGTCATTAGGAGAAGACCTACCCATCACCTATACATCAGCCATAAATGATCTATTACAACATATTATATTCCACGAAAGTAATTAAGAAATATTTCTGAGTTTGCGATCAGGAACATCCTCTGGGGCAGCGGGGGGTAATTTATACTTAATGAACATCCTGCAAATTAATATAGAAAAACCACGCTACTCGAACCATACCGCAATTTCCTTGGCAAGTTCTTCCCTTTCTTTCTCAGATAATGCTCGGAATTTTCTTCCCTCAATAATGTTAGGCTCAGTCGCTTCCTCACTTGAAGCAAGTATCCCACACTCCAAAGCTATTGCTTTCGCTGTTTGAAGATTGTCTCCTGTGACCATTCTCACCTATAAATGACAAATATGGTTCCCACAGGTAATTTTGGGATATTTTCTCATTATAATTTATCTAAAGAAACACACAAACAAATAATCATAAAACAACATTCATAGACACTTAATGGAAATCTTGTATAAAATAAAACCTGATTTTAGATTAATTCCAAGTTGGATAGGCATTGGACACATTATTTTTCTAATCAACAGCTTTGCATCAACTTATGCCTTTCAATCGACATTATTATGGGAGAATATGGATGAGATGCTTCTTCTTTTTTCAGTCATGTAAGCTGTCCTTTAAAAGATTATAACTTGCTTGTATTTACATTATATTTTCCTCAGTCGATGCAGTGCGATTTTCTTAGAGAGGAAGGGTTGAGTTTTTATTTTTCCCTTTGTTTACAATTAATTAAAAACTTTTATAAAAAAAACATAAAAGAAATAGCCCAAGTACACAGGATCTATACAAGAGGAACACCTAATTAGAAATAGGAAAAGATACAAGGAAACGATGAAAACTAAGGTCATTAAAATTTATAGCAATTGCCCAAAGAAACAAAGCATTGAAGGGGAAAGTTTTAAAATCTTCCATCGTCTGATTGCGATCCTCAAATATTCTATCATTCCTTCCCGCTAAAAGCACCACACTAGGCAGATAGAAACCATCCTCCACACTGTTACAATTTGTAAGCTGCCATATAAACTTCTCACTGGAGGCCCCTTAGTTTGTCAAAAAAAAAAAAAAAATAACATCCCCACTGGGGGCGCCTTAGTTTGTCAAATACCACTCGAAGGAGAAGGGTTAGCATTCTGAGGCACAATGACTTGATAAAATGATCGAACAATGAACTTCCTTTTCTTGGAAGGGGTCCAAAAGAATCTAATCTGACCTCCAAGAAAAGTTCTAGAAGAATACAAGAGATTGAGAACTTCTGCACAAGGCATCAACTTCCCAAGCATGGGCCGCTCTATAAAAGCTCTCATTCCATTTAGGGGACGAATTGGAAAACTCCAATAGATCAGTCATTGAGGCTTCCTACACACCCACAGGATTATATACCCTTGGGAAGGTTTCCTTGAGGGTCCCCGTCTTTACACCATAAATCATGCCAAATCTAGTCCCGAACCCATCAACTACCTCAAGTCTAGAATGACTAGAAAAACCCTCACTCTTCTGATATATTTCTATAACCCCAAAACCTGTGCTCCATGCACCTCATTAGAACACCTCTCACGGCAAGCATATCCAAATTTAGAATCCACCGCAGCTTTCTACCAGGCTTCCCTCTCATGTTCGTAATGACAAAGCTAAGTGATAAGCTCATGTCCAGAATAAGTGCCTTGATGCACAGGTTGCTGGATGTTAAAGGCTTCATATAAACCACATCTTATCCTAGGACAAAACATTGATTTTCCCACCAACCTTTAAAAAGCCCGTCACTTTCAGTGATTTGAAGCTTCTCGATAAAAAAGGTTCCATTAATGCAGAGCACCATTAACGCAGCCAAGCATCAGAAACATTATCGATGTTTCAAGTCATTGTTAGTTTATGCTACAGAAAACTAAACAGATCTATTGATAAAAATAAACGCAAAATTTTGGCCACCGTCACGAGGACTACATTGACGTCTTGCTGTCTCAATCTTAACAGAGAAAGGAGTGGACAGTTAAAAGTACAAATGATCATCTCCTATTCTATCAAACATCTATCTACAATTATTATATGTGAACAAGATGTAAAAAGAAAAAAAAAACCATAGAAAGAATGCTATCAAGGCATTTTGTGTTGTTCCAGAAAAGAATTACAGAAGCATGATAAGCCAATTTATTTTCATTATGCAACGGATAGTATGCCTCAAACACGTCATTTGTATATACATGCATATATAAATATGTAATTCAATTCATTTCAGTAAAAGGACAGAGGATGCAACCCCATTATACAGGATGTATGCAAGAGATAAACCCTTCAATGAGTAAAAGAAGAACATCCATAAATTCAGAAAATATTAGAAAACAGGGACATTATACACCTCTGCCCATGTATAAAGTGATTTGTCCACCAATTTCTTCAGCCCTTCCACTAAAATCTCACGATCTTCAAAGCATTTATGCGCTCTCCTTATTGTCCAATTAAACATAATATGGTCATCCTCCAAGCAGCTAAAACTGAGCATTCTCCCAATTGACCTCTTCAAATCTAGTAGTTTTGTGAACCTATCAAAGTCTGGATGGGTTGAGCAGAATGTTGAAGGTGGCCGTGGATAGGGGTTTCATCTTGTGCTTCTCGGTGGGCAGTTCTTCGTGGCAGTATTAATGTTTCCCATTTACTCTTTGCAGATGACACTTTGATCCTCGGTGAGCCAAATTCTGATCAGATCCGTTCTGTATGGGCCCTTTTGCTATGTTTTGAAGATGTATCCGGTTTAAAGGTGAACTTGTCAAAGTCTGGAATGGTCCTCGTAGGTTTGGTCAATAATTTAGGGGATTTGACTGATATTTTTGGTTGCAAGGTTTCTTCTTGATTACCTATCAAAAGAAAATTTGGGGTTGCAAGGTTTCTACTTTGCGCATGAAGTATCTTGATCTTCCTTTGGGGGCACCTTATAAATCCAAGGCAATTTGGGACACGGTTATAGAGGAAATTGAATGTAGATTGGCAGGTTGGAAAATGATTTATTCGTCCAAAGGTGGTAGAATCACCTTAATCAAGAGTACCTTATCTAATATCCCAACCTATTTCCTATCTCTGTTTGTTTTGCCTGTAGGAGTGGCTAACATAATGGAAAGGATATTTCGTGCTTTCTTGCGGGGTGGATTGCAGGATGAGAAGAAATTCCACTTGCTCAAGTGGGACAAGATTTGTACTCCTTTATCTTTGGGAGGTTTCGGGATTAGAAAGCTGAAAACTTTCAATAAGGCACTCTTAGGGAAATGGTTATGGCGGTACCATCAAGAAGGCGATGCTCTTTAGAGGATTGTTATTGATGCCAAATATGGGAGCATGACTTATGGTGTTGAAGAATGTTTTCCCTTCTCTCTTTTGAATTGCTTTGGATAAAGGCACTTCCGTGGCTGATTATATGGACAACACTGCTGGTTTTATTCAGTGGTCAGTAAGCTTTATTAGAGATGTCCAGCATTGGGAGGTGGGGGACATCACTGATTTTTATAGCTTGCTCTATGCTTCAAATATAAAATCTGGAGGGGAGGATAGATTACTCTGGAATCAGCTGGGTAATAAGAAATCCTTGGTTAGATCTTTGTACAAGGCCTTGGTGTCACATTCTTCTACTGGTTTTTTTCCTTGGAAAAATGGAGAAGCAAAGTACCTCTCAAGGTGGCTTTCTTTGGGTGGTTCACTTCTCATGGGAAAATGTTTACTATTGGTAAGTTGAGAAAGCACGATATCGTTGCAATGGATTGGTGCTTCATGTGCAAAAGGTGTGGAGAATCGGCCGATCACCTCCTTCTCCATTGTGATGTGTAGAAGGCCTTTATGAATGAGGATTTTGCTAAGCTTGGCATTGTTTGGGTGATGCCCAAGAGGGTGGTGAATCTTTTGGCCTGTTGGAGAGGGATTCAAGGAACTCGTCAAATAGCAGCCATTTGGAAGATGGTACCTCTTTATCTTATGTGGTGTATTTGGATTGAGAGGAATGGGTGCTGTTTTGACAATGGAGAACTCTCGGTGGAAGGGATTAGAGCCTTCCTTTTTCATACTTTGTTGCTTTGGGCTTCTGTTATTGTAATGGATGGGATTAGCTTAATGACTTTTGTGCTCTTTTCCAGCTTTAGCCTGTAATTAGGTGTTTTTCTCTTGTATACTACCTGTGTACTTGGGCTATACCTAATTACATGGTTTAATAAATTTCTTACTTATCAAAAAAAAAAAAATCTGGTAGTTGTGTGAACCGTCTAGGAATGACCAATTCTACCACAAAAATTCTTAAAATCATATTCACAATGGAGAAGAAAGTGATCTATAGATTCTTTGCTCCTTTGGCACATGCAACACCAATCCACAACTATGACATTTCTCTTCATTAGATTATCCGAGGTCAAAATCTTTCCAAGAGCTGCTGTCTTATCCACAGGATGGATGCCAAAGCATGATATGTCTTTCAAGACTTTAAGATGATGTAGTTCTATATGCTTTACAAAGAATAAATGAGAACAGCATGATAAAGATCAGCCATGATTATGACAACTAGTGTGCACTGCTCCTGTTGTCCTTACCAGTAATGCAATCGTATCGAATTATCAAGGATTTTTCTAGCATAAGACCGACAAAAAGTTTGATGAGAAAGCAAAACATGTCTATTTCTGAATAAATTAAAAGATTGGACGATTTAAAATGTAGAAGAAGAGAATTCGTGGAACACCATATAACAGTTACCATTACCATCCTAGACATTGAAGTGGAGTCTACTGCTCGTATATGGCTTCAAGTCAAAAACCTAAGTTTGTGCATCACTCATGAAAAAGTTCTCATCACTCCCATTCCTTGACCAAGGAGGATTGCAGAACGGGCAAATAACAGGTAGCAAAATAGAACATCGAATTTAGTCCTAGAAGGATATAAATCTCTCACCAATACCTGAAACTGGAGATGCACCAGATACTCTACAAGCGTACATGTCCATATGATAATGGTTTCAGTGCACAATGCAAATCAAGACATCATGGCTATACATAGAAAAAATGTGAACCAATTATTCAAAAAGATGCAAGAGACTACCTTTATACCAGCATCTGTACACACTTTGACCGCGTCTTTCACACCAGGGCGACAGGGATCCTACACACAATCCAAAGGACAAGTACGCTGTGAATTTGTAATATTTGATGAAATTAGAAGGCACCACGGGAATAATATTAGCATCATATGCAGCAGAATTAATTGTTTAGACTTGGTTGAATGCTCTGATCCACAGACACGACAACAACAGATTCATCAGCACTACTACACCACCGACATTAGACAGGGTTGGTGACCCCTACCAACAAAGAACAAATAACATCATAGCCATCAAAAACTGTGAACCATAATCCCATTTTGACTATCATGGATAGCCCTCCTTTTTTCAAGAGAAAACGGAAGAGAGAGACTAAGTAAATTTAAAAAATGTCCTAGTAACCTTGCTCTAATACACAATTAGGTTTTTTTTTTTTTCAAATTTTAGAGATGGGGTTTAGAGAAAAGAAGAATTGGAATAGAGGAAAATGGTGGGTTGGGGCAAAATCACACACTAGCCTCTTATATCTAACAGTTATACATTCATTGGATATACTTGATTATACACTAACAATTCTCATAAAGGAAAGCAAGAACAATAATGCATGGTAGATTAATAATTTTGTTTCTTGATGTTTACCTTTATACCAACAATAGCGAGCAAAACAAGGTCATCATCAGGTAAAACCCATTTAGCTAAACACTCCTCATCAGTAGGAACTTTGTCCAATTTATATGATCTATATGCAATGGCAACGCATCGCAAACTGCTTGCAGCCATGTTGTCAATAGCTGCATTAAAGAAGTCCTGGGGAAACCATTTGAGGCATAGTTTCAAAATTTAAGTACAAGTTTCAATGCTTCAAATGACATTCAACAAAATGATATCAATCCGCTAATGCTAAGTCATTTCATGTAACATTTATTAATCAACAAGGTTCTGTTCAGACTTATAGTCCAAGACAAACATGTAAAAATTATGTCTCATATGAGCTGTCTCAATGATCACAAAATATATGGAGTATAACCATATCTCATGGTCGACAAAAGGTTGCATCAATAGTCACATAAAAACGCATAGCTTAACATACCAATTCATAGCAAAACCAATAAAGATTTCTTACCGGCAAGATTAAAATACCATTTTTTTAGTTAGAACTGAAACTAATAATTTCTTTTCTAGTTCACATTACCTTGACAATCATGTCTGTTTTCTATATATTGTGCATTACCACCATCTTAAAGGACAACTGCTGTTCAAATACTTTGAATTGTTTCATGATCTTTGTGATGGGATATGATTGTGTTTATGCAACTAATGGCTAGGTATTTGCACAAACTGAATTACCACCATCTTAAAGGACAACTTCTGTTCACGTAACCAAAAGCCACGATTCATGTACATAAAATAATGTATGCACTCTTCATCCATAACTTCTTGCATCTACATTTTCACTTAATTTACATCACTTCTACTATTTAATTCCTTTGGGTTTTTATTTGATTTTTTCATTTTTTGTTGCCATTGCTTTCACAGAAACTTCCTTCAGAGGTATTGTAAGCAAGAAACCACCATTCCTGACCTTATCTTCTTCAATAGATTGCAGGCAACCATTTGAGTCAAGATACTCTTTACATGAGGCTAGAACAATCTCAGCTGCTCCCTTCCAGTGTATATGAACTTCAGACTCATTCTGCCACAAAAGTTATTTACGAAAGCTCATGAGCAATTGCTAAATTGGGAGAATTAGGCAAACAAGAGAGATGCTCAACATATAAAATTAACATGCAATGGCACTAGTTCAATGGTCAATCATGAATATCCATGAATTCCATCTATCCCTAGTCAATCATGCCTAGGTGTTGCTCTTGTATTTGTCCCGTGTACCTAGACTATGCCTAGTTCTCGTCAATAAAATTCTTATTTACTGTTTAAAAAAATACTACAAATCTTTTATCATTTCCATGTAAACCTTTAACCCAACTTCTGGAGTTGCCAAAGTTTCAGCATAGATAATTTGGAACGTAGGCACCAGTTGGTTTAAGTGATAAACAATTCCTCTAAATGTAAGTGACGAGACATTAAACTTGACATGAACATCTTGTAATCTATCCATTTTGAGCTTAGATTACCAACTTATTTTCAAGGTTTTCAAAAGTTTGTATTAAATAATTAAGAGGGGGGGGGGGGGGGGTTATCAGTTATAAAGTTGAATTAGATTTTTTCTTTAATGTCCAATTTGAGCTTGGAAGGCATCCTTCTTGAAAAAACCTTTTTCGACAACCAATTGTCATGTTTTATCACACATTAATAGCATGCACAAATGTACCAAATTATGGGTCAAAAATACCCTTGGGATGATACTGATCGACAAAACTGATAAATTAACAATTGTTCCAAAAGTTTAACCCGATAGAGAAAAATAAATAAATTTAATGTCTTAACAAGTCTTATAGCAGTCCTCTTCAAGTGTGGACCCAAGTTCTCCCTCAATGAGCGAAGCCCAACATGGAATTTTCTCCTTCAAATGACTGAATGGGATCTATGTTCGATCTGATGATCACCTACCTTAAAACCATGTCTGAGAAGCTTAAACTCACAGGAAACTATGAATCTAAGCACTCCAACAAAGCCCAACACAGTGGATTGGTCAGGATTAGTCTATTCTAATTGAAAGATATGACCTGACAGTATGGCTCTAAGTTTCTTTAAAAGAAAAAAAAGAAATGCACTGAATGCAGTTTAAGAAATTAATGTTAAATTTCCTCATCAAACATGAAGAACACAGTTATGAAAAAAAACAAGATCTTGGTATAAGTCAATTACCCGTTTTACAGCAACTCCACCACGCTTTTTCTCTGAATTGAAAGGGAAGACATGGAGAACAACTGACTCTAATCTCACAACATCAAATTTCATTCCCAGCTACAGCACAAATCAATGCTAAAATGAAGTCTACAGTGTATAAGAAGAAACAACCTTGGACACTAGATCAAGTTAACAACGATACCATGATTGCCCAAGAAAGAATAGCCTTTTCTGTAGGAGATCCAGAAACCTCTGTATGTCCATCCTGCCATAGAAAAGTCATAGATAGAATTTAATCCTATAGAAACAACCGTATAATGAATAGGAAAAATTAACTATGAAAGAGCAACCAGATAAATTCATGGAACTAAATATTAACTATGTCCACTCTTGCTCAATCAGATAGTGCCTCCCATTATCTTTTCTCATCTACTCACAATCAATGCAACATCAACTCTAGTGCCATTGAGCATATGACTAGTGTGTCCATTCATCTCTCTGATAATCAAATTGACAAATCACCTCAGAGTGTTACACTAGCCAATGGTTCCTTGCCAAAGTTCATGGCTATGAAATACTCATTTTAGTCCCATCCTTGAGTTTTTATCTATTTTACACATATCTCATTTTTCCTTCAATTTGTAGTTTATCCATGGCTCATATTGCAAGTAAGATGACATGGTTACAACACTTTCTTCAGAAATTATGCCTTCTAGCACCTACTTAGATCCCACTCTATACACAATTTGCTTTGAACCTGGTGTTCAATGAGAAGACAAGCATATTCACAACCGTTTGTACAGGATAATATACCAAGTGGAGACATGATGTACTTAAGACTTTGTGTAGAAGGTGCCAAATAGGATCCCACATTGCTTGGAAAGGATACGCTTTTACAGTTTATAATGATTCCAATAAGCTCCAATTGTAAACTTGACTTGTCCATGTAGAGGATAAGCTTACATGTGCCTAGGCTTTCCTAAAATCATTACAAGTGGTATTAAAGAAAATCTCAGCTAAAATTGTGGAACTTGAGCCATGCCAGCTAAGGATTGATCTGATATGGATGTTAGGGATTTAACAGTAGGAGATTTTAACACCCCAAATTCAACTTAGAGGGATGATATATGGATCGCATACTATACAGAAAGAAGGATTTCTTGCAATTAATAATAATTCAAAGAACAAGAAATTTTCTGTCAAATCCATCTACAAGGTGCTGCAAAATCACCAGCCCTTAGTGTTCCCATGGAAGGGTATATGGAGAGTCCTGGTACCACCTAAAGTTGCATTTTTCGTTTGGACTGCAGCTTTAGGTAAAATTCTGATGGCTGACAACTTAAGAAAATGAGGGTTGATTATTTTGGAGTGGTGCTACTTGTGTAAGAAAGATGGTGAATCGATTGATCATATTTTTATGAATTGTGAGGTGGCGAGGGAGTTATGGGATGGCATTATCAGTAGGGCTGGTTTGTCATGGGCTATGCCCAGGAGTGTGGCGGAACTTCTAGCTTGCTGGAACAGGCAACACCATAGTTCTCAGTTGGCTGCGACATGGAGGATGGTCCCTTTGTGTTTATTGTGGTGTATTTGGTTGGAAAGAAACGAGAGATGCTTCAACAAGAAGGAGAGAACAGTGGGGGAAATCTGTAACTTTTTTGTATTTTGTTTGGTTCAATGGTTTTCTGCTATTGTATTAAAGGGAGGGAATGTTCATGAGTTTTTACTTTCTTTTCAGCTTGCTAGAGTGTAATTAGGGGTCTCTTTTGTATACTACCTGTGTACATGGGTTTTGCCCAGTTGCATTCGATCAATAAAGTTTATTACCTATAAAAAAAATAATAATAATAATTCTATCAAGTTCCAGTTTTAACAGTGACCAGTCCTTCTGGATTATAAACTCGTAGTTGATTTAGGTTTTCCTTGGATCATTACACATAGCTAATCATTTGTCAAGAGGGTTGAGGCAAATAAGAATTTGTAAGCATAAAGTTCATTTTGCTTTCTAAAAACCACTCACAAACAATAACTAAGATTACAACCTAGAAACTAAGCTCTTGCTAGATACTGTAGAACAAAAGATAGGCACTAACCTTGGATATAAAAACATTGCCTGTGGTATTCTGTGCAATTCCCTCAATAAGTAAAGAGGATAACGATGGATGCAACTGCAAAGAGTCACCTGGTGATTTTATCCTCTTTCTCCCAGCATATGCCTCAACAATAGTCATCTGCAATTAGAAGATGCATATATAATTAAAAAATTTAACAGCACAAAATTAGGAGAAAAAATCCAAATAGTTGCCCGTAATAAGTTTAAAAAAGAAATATAAAAGCCCCCAATGAAGATATCTTGCTAGTAGAAACTTATTCAATAGTCACCCCAGCAGCATTTGATCCCAAATTTCTGAGGTTGCTTTCCTTTTAAAGGATATAAATATTTCAGATGATTCTTCAACAAAATTACATCATTTACAGAAAATTTATGTAAAAACAAAAAAACATATTCGTTGAAAATGACCCTTTTCCATTGATATAACAATCCAAACTACAATCTACCTAGCAGACTAGTGCTAATACAGTGCATAACACATTTTTATGCAAGATAGTGAGAGCCTCAAAAACACTACTCTAACCATCTTAGGCATGTTTCTGATCTCTTATACAAGAGATAACTATTTGAAAATCATAGACTATCAAAAACAAATCTCTTATATGAGGGTAACCATTTTAAAGTATAAACTGCCAAAATCCATGGTTGGTTTGCCTAGCAACATGGTGGTATTGACTAATTGAACATAACTAAAAATAGGAGTTTTGGTACATAACTTTTGCATACTCCTTGCGCACTCCACTGATGTGATTGACCAAAGTAGTTATTTTATATTAAGAAAAAGTGACGCTACTAATCATATTAGTGGAGTGCACAAAGAATACGCAAAAGTGACTGCAAATAGAGTTTTTACTGAAGATAGAGTTCGTTATCCATCAGTACACCTGGCACATTTGGGACAAGATTTTTGACTTATGAAATGTACTCTACATCACCTTATCTACTCTTTCTATATATAATTTAGTTATTCTTTCTTTATTCCTTCTAAAACAAAATTTTGATAGGTCTTATTCCTTCTAAAAAATATGATTACCTCTAACTACAAATAAATTTGCAATATCCCAGTAATATCTTCCAAGATTTGCAATTTCAACAAATATACTGATGTGATTGCAATGTTTAGTAGAGTTACGATTATTTTTATCTCTATCAAAATGCAATGTTCTCATAATATTGTAGCTTTTATCATGTTTTATAGAAGTGTTATGTTTCTACCTTTTTTAAAAGAAAACAGTGTAATTGTGAGAAAGATAAAGGGGTGAGAGCGAAATAGTGTGATGTTGATAAATATAAACAATAAAGGAAAGAAAGAATTTTTTTTTTTAATTATTAGATGAACAGTGCTTATTCACATATAGTGAATTACTTCAGCACAAATAGGTTTGCAGTTATTTTACATTATCCGACGGAGACCCTTTTTAAACTTGTTAGCCATTTTGCATATAAATGCAAAATAGCTAAACCATGTCAGTGCTCTTAGATTGTACACAGCATACCCATCCTAATAAAAATCTATTACAGGTCTAATACATTAAGTGCATGTTTGAGATTGCGGTGAGAAATATAGTTTATAATTTTAGAGCTTATAACTTATAGCTTAAATAATAAGTTCTACTATTAAAAAATTATTTACTGTTTGATAACCATATGTTTAAAATACTTTCAAACATATTATATTTGTTTGGAAACAAATTAAAAAAGTCCTTTTTGAGATAAAAATGACGATCATTGATCTTTTAAAGATTATGATCATATTTTTAAAAGTTCAAAAGTTGTAATTATATGAAAATTGTATAGGTATTTTCACTCATTGACAGTCTTTTTAAAATTTGAACTATATTCTAGATTATTTGGAAAAACTAGGGGTGTAAGTTTGGACCAAAAAACCGGACCGAACCTGACCGGACCGGACCGGTTGGGCCGGTTTTCTGGTTTTTCGGTTTGGAATCGGTTCTTTACTTGCACAAACCGGTTGAATCCGGTCCAGTTTTGGTTTCATGATTTTTGGGACCGGACCGGACCGGTTGAAGAAAAAAATAAAAATAAAATAAAATTATATATATAAGTTTTATACAAAAATAATATTATGCAAAATATTTTTTATATATAAGTTTTATATATAATATATAAAAAGAAAGAAAATCACTCAAATATTATTACTAAATTTTTTATAAGTACATAGGACATTAGTAGTTATACTAATATAGAGTATAGTTATACTTATACTAATATAGTTATATCACTATAACTAATATTAATATATAACTAATACTAATAGTTTAATATAGACTATAGTTATAGTTATACTAATATAGTAATACTAAATCACTATAACTAATACTAATATATAACTAATACTAATATAGTACTTGGCTTTAGTAAAACATATTTTTTTTAGTAAAGTAGATTTTTTTAATAAAAGTAAACATTTTTTTAAAGCATTTTTTTTTTTATAAACAGATTTTTAATGACAAATTGTCAAACTTACATTTAAAAAAAATTGAAAAACCGGACCGGACCGAAAACCGGTAAAACCAGAAGTACCGGTTTAGGAGGGTAACCGGTGCGTAATCGGTTTTGAAAAATATAAAACCGGTACATACCGGTTCGGTCCTAAATTTTATCTAAAACCGGACCGGACCGGACCGGTTATATCTCTAGGAAAAACACGTTTGAGGAAAAGTATTAAAAAGTACTTTAACTTATTTGAGATTAAAAAGTACTATACCCAAATAACCTATTTTTTTTTATGAAAATTTTTTTAAGACTATTTAAACACTTTTTAAAACTCCTAACAGAATCCCATGCTCTAAATGTGGGTATTCGAAACTACTTACAGCATTTATTTGAGAAGTATCTGAATGCACCAAAGGTCAAATAACGTCAGAACACGTGGAGTATTTCAATGCTTACTAATGAGAACACACCTGATTCAGGGTTAATGTTCCCGTCTTATCACTGCAAATTGTAGTTGCAGAGCCCATAGTTTCACACGCTGAAAGTCTACGAACCTGCAAGTCTCCATTATTAGAAAAGGGATTAAAAAAAAAGAAAACTGAAACAAAATCTATTGTGTTAAAGCAATATATGAGGAGAATAATAGATACTGAAACTTGCCAAAGCTTTATCTATCATCATTTTCCGCATTGAGTATGCTAGGCTGCCACAGAATTGACATACAGAAACAAAATCGAAAAGAATCATAGAGATTAAGAATATGAACAGATTAGCCTTAACTCTATTATATTTGAGTAATGTTATATGCAGTTATGGAGTACGCAAGCGTCGTACAGTCACTTTGAAAAAGAGTAGTATCTACTATTAAAAAATTCTTATTTTTTTCATGTGTGTCCTGTATTTATTCACTTTTTTAAAAATGATTGTACAACACTTACGCACTCACGACTGCAACTATCAATTTTGATTATATTTACAGTCTGAAACAAAGTAGTTGCTCATACATACGTCAATGTGACAGCCAAAGGAAGCCCTTCAGGCACTGCAACAACGACAATGGTAACCTAATATAATGGGTTTACAATTAGTCAAGGCATAACATAAAAGCAAATATAATTGTTAAAAAAACAACATTAAAAGAATTTAGAAACTGCACTTACTGCAATGGTAAATATTTTAATAACTTCGTCTACTGCATCACTAATGCTAGTCTTGCCACGGACAAATTGGACACTTCCATTTGGATTTTTTGTATGTCCAGTGAAGTATCTAAAAATATAAATTAGATTATGGTAATGGGACCATCAAATTCTTTTAACAGAACATTAATTATTTAATGATAGAGGTTTACCTAACAAAGAGGACAGCAAGCACAAAAATAGCTACTGAAAGCCCAACTATGCCAATAAAAGTTGCGACTCCATTCAAGCGTACCTTAACCGTCACCCAAAAATTATCGAGCTTTAAAACACGAAACACCACAAGCTACAGAGAATCAACAAAGTTTAAGGGGATAAAGAAAAACCTGTAAGGGGGTCTCTTCACCAGTATCCTCGGAGATGCTTGCCATCAACAATCCCCATTCTGTATTGATGCCAACACCAGTCACCTACGGATAGCTAAAAAAGGTGAGGCTTCACGGAAAGAAAGATAGCTAAATGGATCATAGAACTATGATAGAAACTAGGATCAAAATCTTGACGAAAGGATTCTGGACGTACACTCCTTGCATGTAAAATTTATGTGCTACAGTTGTAATTCAATACATGAACAGCTAAAAATGGAATGAAGTTTTCACTAAACTTGTGGACACTAGCATCCAAAACACTGTGCACTACATATTAAAATCAATTAAATGACGTTGGTCAGTTTTAATACAGGAAAATGCCAACTCCAAGGGGTTGGCCCAAGTGGTTAAGGCTTTGATCTTGGGGTCTTACTCCTTTCAAGATTTAAGATTTAACACCTTATAGGTGCAAACAATTCTTTGGGGCCACATTCTTTGGTAAAAAGTTAGCGATTTAACCAGTTCTGTATAGGAAAACTTTTGAGAGTGTGGTGCACGGGATCGGAGCTTAATCTGCAGGAATGGGTCTGAAAGGCCCTCCTTGTCTTGAAGAGGTTCCCCGACATAAAAAAAAAGGGAAAATGCCTAATGCTCCATTCTAAACATGAAATCAAAACATTTATGGCACTACGCAAAAGAAAATGACAATAATATTACCAGCATGGTACCAACACCATCTGCTACTTTGCAGCCAGACATCAAAAAAGGGGCCTTTTGATCTTTGGTAACCTGCAAGAGATGCCATACATAAGAATAATACAAAATAGATATGAAATGTGAAAATACTAGAAGATAGAAGTAACTCACAATCTTGCTTTCTCCAGTCATGCTTGATTCATCTATGGACAGAGAATGACCAGCAATTAAGACTCCATCAGCAGGAACCTATGAAAAGCCCCCCAAAGGAGTAAATATTTGAGAGGATAAAATTTAATTTTCCAGCAGAAGAAACTTAACCATTAAGGTCCTCACCTGATCGCCTATTTTCATAGGTACAACATCACCAACAACAATATCAAATATCGAAATCTTTACTGTTCTACCACCTCTCTTGACCTGTACATAGTTTCAAATGCATACAATGAATTAAGCACCCCAACATGAAGAATAACATTTCCATTCCATAACTGTACACACCTCTATTTGTATATTTTGCTTTTCCTGATTTAAATTCTGAAACTGAAGAGATTGTCGATAATCACTGACAGCTGGTTAACCAAAAAAAAAAAACAAAATAGAAATAATTAAAGCGTATCAGTAGTCTTGAAACAAAAGAGATTGAAGTGAAGGAAAAGCCGAAGCTTGCAACTCTAGTACAAATATGTTACTCTAAGCAACACTCATAAAGATCCAGTAAAGATCAATAATAACATCTACGCATACATTCTTCATACCAAGAACATAATAACAACTTAAATCGGTGGTCCAATTCAAATCTAATTAAGGCTTAGCTTGAGTTTGTGTTTTAGACATGAAGAGAAAGACGATAAAGAATTCATCATTATTAGCCTCAGAACCCCACAAAATCAATAATTTTTTTACTTTCCTTCCATCCAAATGGCTAAATGCACAGCTTTAAGTGTGGAAACAATGGCAAGATCAAATCCATACCTGTGACTATTATCACAAGAAAAACAGCAAAGGCAATGCTTGCCCCATCATACCATCCTTCTTTCAGACCCTGTGACATATATTTAGAAAAGAACACCCAAGTAAAAAACAAAGAAATAAGAGTTCGAGGTAAAATATGCCAACATAACCAGATGAACAAGGCCCATAAATGCAAGGGAATGGAGAGAGGAGAGAGGAGAGGAGGAAAAACAAGTATACTTTAATTGCAACAAAAGAAAGTCATATTATATATAAGCATTCATTCAAGTGTAAGACGACCAAAATGTTTTATTATTTTGCAAGCTGGGTTTTAGGTATCACTTCATGTAATGCCCCCATTTCAATGACTCATTGTTAAGGAAATTCATCCAAATTAAGGGTTAGGAGTGAGATAATGATGGGTGATTACAAAGTGAAGGAAAGATGGAAGAAAACCAAACAAAAATAAATGAATAAATAACTCAGAAAACTTACCTTTTGCTGAACCTAGAGGTCAAGCAAGTTTCTAGTGAATTGTTCAGAAAATGCGAGAAAACAAGGGAAATTTTGAAAGGCTAAGAAAATTTTGGAATTTGATCTTTCTGATTTAACGTGTAGGGGTCAAATCAGCAGCTTATAATTTAGCATTGAGATAAAATCGAGAATCAAGCTAAGAGATAAGGCTAAGAAGAGATAAGGAAATATACTCAGACTCCTAAAAGAAAAGACACTCAGACTCCTAAAAGGAAAGACCCCCAGACTCCTAAAAGGAAATGACTTCATAAGGCAAGTTAGACTCAATCACTCTAAGAAAATAGACTTCTATATAAGGCGGAGATTCTCAAAAGTCTAATAGTCTCTCCAGAAAAGCTCCTTACATGCAAACTCCTCCACACACATTGATTCCAAAGGATCAATACTAAATTCCTCTATTGTAATGAGAGATACGTGAGGTCATGAAAGATTGTAAAATAGCCATAGATTTCGCTTCCAAACAACCCGTGGACTAGGCATTATGCTGAACCATGTAAATCCTTGTTTCTCTTTATCTATTTTTATTTGCTTCTTTATTGTTTACTTTCATGGATGAACGTGAAGCACACTGTATCGAAGCCTGAATAAAGATCGTGGGCCGGGAATGATTCTTTCCTCCCTTACAATCTGTTGTGCAAATTTACGCATTAATAGTTGGCGCCATCTATGGGATATGACGTTTCATTATTTCTGGTAACGGTAGGAGGATGATTCTCTGGCTCACGAGATCTTCTCCAGAAAACATCATGCATCCACAATTGCTCGCCCTAGTGACGGGAAGCAATCTCACCAACCTTAAGCGGCTCAACAGCCCAGCAGCATCTCGCCACCCTCATGGTTGGTAACAACTTATCTCTGCTCGACCTACGAGCAGCCCACACAGCGGCCGATAATTGTCCACTCACAAAAACATTGCTCGCAGGAGATCGCCACCCCTGTGTGCTCACCCACTGCTAGTTTCTCTCCCAAAGTATTTTATGTGCCCACAACAAAAACCATTCATTAGCGAACTCCAGTTGGGAAAAATGGAAATAAGGGGCACAAATTGATCTAGTTTGTCTGTCTCAATCTTGTTATTTGAAGTTCATTTTTCTACTAACGAATTTGGTTTTTAGAGGTTCCCCGTAAAACTCCCCAACATTCCACGAGAATCCTAGTGGCTACATAACCCAGCAATATACCTTGCAGGAAATCACTAGCATGAAACCGAATACCGCATACGAAGCCCCTCTCGGGCATCTTAATCTGTTTTCATTATAATAGATTGCTTAGTATTGCGGGCACCCCCAAGCCTAACCTATATGGCTTTTATGAAAACCCCTCAGGATGGTCGAACTCAGCCTCTCACCACAACAATGTGGACGAGCATCTCTCAAACACCAAAGGCGAGCCCAAAGACTCGTGGTGGAATGGGCGTGGAGGTCAAAAGACCCCACGACCTTAAACCACCAAAGTCGAGTCCAAAGACTCGCGGTGGAATGGGTGTGGAGGTCAAAAGACCCTACAATGGGGTCCCCCCTTAAACCACCAAAGTCTAGTCCAAAGACTCGTGGTGACCAAATGGGTGCGCATGTCAAAAGACCCTGCGACCCCCCTTAAACACCAAAGTCGAGTCCCAAGACTCGTGGTGACCAAATGGGTGTACAGGTCAAAAGACCCCGCGACTCCCCCAAACACCAAAGTCGAGTCCCAAGACTCACAGTGATCAAATGGGCACGCAAGTCAAAAGATCCCCGACCCTCCAAAAACCAAAGTCGAGTCCCAAGATTCTCAGTGACGCGCAGGTCAAAAGACCTTGTGACCTCCCAAACACCAAAAACGAGTCCAAGTACTCGTGGTGAAAAGGGTGCGCAAGTCACAAACAATGACCTTGCCATTAAAACAAGCGGGAAAGGTCAGGTACCGCCTGACCTCACTCATCTATCGCCGACGTTCAACAGGTGCAACAAGTTATTAGATTGCCTAATCTCTTTCGTGATGAGTCAACAAGAGGGAAAGGTCAAGGACTACTCTACCTCCCAGGCACCTAACAGGCGAGAAACTGTCTGGACTACCTGACCTCTCTCACCTGGACAACAATACAAGCACAACATATTCTCCAGTAAACGTCGAGTGTTTACGCTCACGTCATAATCACCGATAGTGAGTTACCTTCGGGAACGAGTCACGGAACTCCACAACCTCTTCGAGCGGGTTTCCTTCAGTAGCAAGTCGATGGGCTCGACAACCGCCTAAGTAGACTTAAGAAGTCGACGGGCTTCATGACCACTTAAGTCCTGGTTACTACAAACAAAATCTAACATCAACCCTAAAATGGGAACATCAAACGACGATTTAAACCAAGAGGTAGAGAATCCAACAGTGCCAACATTAAGAAAAAACCAATCATGGAAATATGCATTCTTTGCTGATAATAAACAATCTCTCAGGCAAACATTCACACAAATAAACAAACTCAAAACAGCCACACAATCTCTCAGGCAAACATCCGCGCTCGACCCTGACGTGGTCAGTACATCTCTTGCCAAAGCAGAGCTTTGTGCTCGCTACTACCGCAGTCGAAAACTCCTAAAAGTAAAGAGACTCAAGCTCCTAAAAGGAAAAGGCTTCACAAGGGAAGTTAGACTCAGTCACTCCAAGGAAATAGACCTCTATATAAGGCGGAGATCCTCACAAATCTAACAGTCTCTCCAGACAAACTCCCTACATGCAAATCACCACACATATTGACTCCAGAGGATCTTTCCTAAATTCCTCAATTTTAATGAGAGATACGTGAGGTCATGAGAGATTGTAAAATCGCCCATTATAGTAGATTTTGCCCCAAAACAACCTGTGAACGTAAGCATTATGTCAAACCACGTAAATCTCTGTCTCTCTTTATCTATTTTTATTTGCTTCTTTATTTTTTACTTTCATGAATGAATGCGAAGCACACCACCGTATCAAAGCCCGAATCACGATCATGGGTCGGGAATGATTCTTTCCTCCCTTCCTGTCTGTTGTTCAAATTTAAGCATTAACATCACCTTTAAGGTGCTTTGATATTCTAGAACCCTAGAATTTTGAAATACCTCTAAAAAAATATTTTCATAATATATTTCAAAGATTTAATATTTAATGGCACGATGTGACTAACATTAATCCAATGGCCTCAATAAATTGTTCTTTTATCAATACTAAAAGTGAATGGTCAAGTTAGTAAATTATAGTTAAATTAGTTACCGAACAAGCATCTTCGTATCAAGTCCTAGATTGATATTGTTTGTCTTCAAGAAACAAAGTTACGCTTTATTGATAGATGTTTAATTTGTAGTTTGTGGGGGTGTTCTTTGGTGGGTTAGGCTTATTTGTCGTCTATGGTAGCTTCTGGAGGTGTTCTTTTGATGTGGGATACAAAAGTGGTGGAGTCAATGGAGGAATGTATAGGAAATTTCTCTATAGCTTGTTTTTTCAAAATTGTGGAGGATGGGTGGGAGTGGGCCTTTGTGGGTGTTTATGATCCAAATTTAGATAGGAAAAGGAGCTTTCTGTGGGAGTAATTGGTGGGTTTGTATTCTCTCTGGGATGTGCCATGGTGTATGTGTAGGGATCTCAACATTACTCGATTCTCGGGTAAGCGATTCGGTGAATCTCGTATTTCTTTGGCAATGGAAGAGTTTTTTGAGTTTATTTTTTATTTGGATCTCTTGGATCTTCCTCTTGTGGGGGGTGTATCCACTTGGTCCAACAATTGGGTTTGGTCGAGATTGGATCGATTTCTTGTTTCTCCTTCTGGGGAGGTACATTATCCAGAGTTGTGTCAAAAGAGATTGCCTCAGGCATATTCGGATCACTTCCCTATTTTGCTGGATAGTGGTGGTATTAATGGGGATTGGAGGTATTTTAAGTTTGAAAACATGTGGTTAGTTGATGATTTTGTTGATAAGGTTAGCATCTGGTGGTTTTCTTATCAGTTCACCGGTACTCCTAGTTTCATTCTTGCTGGTAAACTAAGAGCATTGAAGTTTGACTTAAAGAAGTGGAAAGTAGAAGTTTTTGGGAATATTAATAGTCAGAAAAACTCTCTTATGGAGAGTTACATGATTTGAAGGTTGGAGAGGAGAATGGGATTCTTTCTGAAGAGGTTTTTTGAGAAAAAAAAAATCAGTAGAGGCTGAGCTTGAGAAGGTGTTGTTGATGGATGAGATTTCATGGCAACAAAAATCAAGGGCTTTTTGGTTGAAAGGAGGGGATCAATGTACAAAATATTTTCATAGAATGGACAACTCACACCAAAGAAACAATGCTATTGAGATGCTTCATTCCAACAATTGTGTACTTTCATCTCCATTGAGTTTCAGGATCTTGTTTTGCATTGTTATGAAGGTCTTCTCATCAAACCAGCTTCTTGGAGGCCTAAAATTGATGGTTTGGCTTTGGATTCTCTTAGTGCGAGTTGGTTGGAGAGACCGTTTGATGAAGACGAGGTTTTCAAGTGGTTAGTAGGCTGGTTAAAGATAAAGCTCCTAGTCCGGATGGATTTTCAATGGCCATTCTCCAAGTTTGCTGAGAGATTGTGAATGAAGATGTGATGCAAGCTTTTCAGGAGTTATTTTCCTGTAAAAAGTCTGAAAATCACTCAATGCTACTTTTATTGCTCTCAGTCCTAATTAGTCTTGTGGTGGGGTTTACAAGATAATTTTGAAGGTACTTGCTAATCGTATTGGCCATTGTGTTTCTACTACCCATTTTTTGGTGTTGGTTAATGATTACCCTATTGGTTTTTTCCATAACTCTCATGGTTTGAGACAGGAGGATTCTTTGTCCAATTTCCTTTTTGTCATTATTATGGATACATTTGTTCGAATGCTAGAGGTCACGGTTGTAGGGGGTTTCCTTTCAGGCTTCTCGGTTGGTAATGCTAATAATGGGTTTATTACACTTTCTCATCTTCTTTTTGTAGATGACACTCTTAGGATAGGTTTGGATAGTGAGATGAGAATTTTTAGTTTTAGATGAAAGTTTAAAATATTAATTTTTAATATTATTATTGTTTTGGGATTTGAAAAAGTTGAATTGTTTATTATATTTTATATGAAAATTTGAAAAAGTTGTAATGATGAGATGAGATAAGATGAAAATTTTGTATCTCATCTTGGTTGCCAAACCTATCCTTAGTTTCTATGATGTTGAACATGGTCAAATTCAAGCCTTAATGGATGTGTTATTATGTTTTGAAGCCGTCTCAGGCCTTAAGGTAAATATTGAAAAGTCTGAGATGGTTTCGATCAGGGTGTTGCGTAACATCAATACTTTGGCTAGTTTGTTGGGTTGTAAATTGCTTCATCACCTTCGAAATATTTAGGCCTTCCGTTGGGGGCACCTTTTAAGGCTAATGCTATATGGGATGGGGTTGTTGAGAAAGTTGAAAAAAGTTTGGCTGTTTCGAAGTTGTTGTTATATTTATCTAATGGGGGTAGAACTACTTAAGTTAAGAGAACTCCTTCCAATCTCCCCACTTACTTTCCTTCTTTTTTTCCATTGCCTGCATGGGTGGCCAACCAGATCGAGAAGTTGTTTCGTGTCTTTTTGTGGGGTGGAATGGGAAAGGAAACTAAATTCTCTCTTGTTAGTTAGAATAAAATTTGTTTTCTTAATTCAAGTGGAAGCTTGGGGGTTCATAGTTAGAGGGTCTTTAATAAAGCTTTTATTGGAGAAGTGGTTATGAAGATATCAATAGAAAGGGGAGGTTCTTTGGAGGGAGTTTATTGATCTGAAATATGGAAGTGTTTGGGGGGTAGGTGCTTTAATGAAGTATGGGAGGCTTATAGTGTGGGTCTTTGGAAGTTTATTAGAAAGGGCTAGGAGAGTTTTGTTAGCCATGTTAGTTATGTTGTTGAAGAGAATGTAGGATCCGTTTTGATGTAGGAGGATCATAGTCAGATGACGCTGAGTTGTCAGACTGCACATTGATTGCCCTGAAATATCTTGAGGTGGCAGATCAGCGCAAAGAAGGCAGGAAATCGTGATCTTTCCTTGGTTGGGGCAATTTTGGGCACGTTTCGGTATTTTAGCCAGAACTTTGGCTACGAGTATCAGAATCGCGCATATGACCCCAATTCGGAAAGCTCTTTTCGGCGCGCACGTCATGGGCACCAAGTTATGCTCGGTGTGCATCATTTTTGAGGCCGAATTCCACTTTTTTTTTCCTCCAATTTCTTATTTTTAGTTATTTTTTGCCTTTTATGGTAACATTTCATTTACTGTTTTCGAAGTGATTCTGAACTCAATTTGGGCCAGAATTTTGGCAGATTATATCTTTTATAATATATTTAATTTTAGCATTATTATTGAGATTTTACTATTACAGCCCAGCTTATAGGTTGATTTTGATTATTCTCGAATATTGATAATTTGAATTGATATCAGAGACGAATTCTTTATGTTTTGGGGTGAATCTCTTGCTTCTTTCCTGTGAATCATCTGTTGAAACTAGCCTACAGAATAATCGTTATTCTGTCCGGCGTCACGTTTTTTGTTTGAAATTTGGTGTGGTGATCGAGCCCTCAAAGGGTGTTTCTGGCTATTTTTGGTTGGTTTCTGATCAGTATGCTTTTGTATCTGATCTACTTGTTTGCTTCACTAGAGCTGTTTAGGATTGGAAAATTGATGAAGTTTCAGCTTTCTTCAGCTTTTTATACTCTTTGAGGCTTGATGGTAATGATGGGGATGATGGGGATAGGATGTTGTGGAAGTCCAGGGGGTGAATTGTTTGATCTTATTATAAGCTATGAACTTTTCAAAATAGTCCTCATTTTCCTTGGAAGCGTATTTGAAGATTCTGAGATTTTAGTAACTGTGGACAATTAAGCTTGGCAACTTCAAACAACGAGTGAGATAATAAATGTTTATAGTTCCCCGATTTTTCAATAAAATTTTTCCCACTCTTCATTTTCACCCTAAATTCAAAATTTCTAAGTATCAATAGAGGTATGCTAGAGAGAGGCGAAAAAAAGAGATATATTTTAGATGACAAGAAAGTACTCTTGATAAACTCTTGCTATCCTTAGGGGATGTTTGGAAACATTTTTTATTCTATTCCATCCTATCTCATTCCATCTCATCACATCTCATTTCTCTTTCAAATATCATTCAAACACAAACACTTTCAAACTAATCATTATAATTTTTTCAACTTTTCAAATAATAATAAAAAAAATAATTAAACTTTTTCAAATTTTAAAACAAAAATAATATTCTAACAATATCTTAACTTTATAATATTTTTTATTTCAGAACTTGTTTGGATAATGAGATAAGATAAGATAGTTTTATATGAAAGTTAAAAGTTGAATAAAATATTATTAGAATATTATTTTTTTAATATTATTATTTTTTGAAGATTTGAAAAAATTGAATTAAGATTTGAAAAAGTTGAATTGTTTATTATATATTTTGTGAGAGAATTTAGAAAAATTGTAATGATAAGATAAGATGAGATGAAACACTCTCTGAATCCAAACAAATTTTTTCTCTTTTTAATTCATTTTCCAAAACCCAATAAATACTTATCTCAAACTATCTTACTACTATTCAGAAACCATCTTACTACTATTCACAAAATTTGCATCTCATCTCATTCACCAAGCATCCTCTATGGTTTTCTACATTTTATGTAAGCTCACTTAATTTAATTATTAATTTAGTCCTTCTCTTTGACATGCTGGTGAAGCCCTCGTCTTTGTCATCGTTAACTTATTTCATCTGTGCGTTGATCTAACAAGTTTAGCTCCCCATACTTCTATAATCTTTTTTTCAACAACTAGGGCCTCGTTAGTTTTCACAGCACTTCTCAACTCATCTCATCTAATAATTACAATTTTATCATATACTTATACAAAATAAAATAAACAATCCAATTTTTTCAAATTTCAAAACAAAAATAATATTAAAAAATATATATTCTAACAATATTTTATTTAATTTTAAACTTTCATCTCAACTTATCTCATCTCATCTACAAAAAAAATAGAGGTCTAAGGTATCCAAGACTTCCTCGCTTTGAATGAAAAGGATTTCATTTTGGTGGTTATGGAATGGCAAAGGTGATGTGAAATCTCAATAACTCGTGTGCTACAAAGTTTGAGTTACACTAACGATTTCATGCAGTATTTAACTTTCTTTATACTTAGCATATTATCATGAACACCATCATATTTATATTTATATTTATATCTATGTCTCATTGTTTCTCTCCTTTTCTTCTCATGAGACTTGAGAATATTATTGTTCATCAAGTTTCAAATAGTGAAGGATACATTCACTTCATCAGTCATATTTTTACTCTCTCATATATACATCTACATATACATATATATTGGCATTTTAGAGTAACCCAAACTTCGTGACACATGAGTAACCCAAACTTCATAATATGTTAATGATAAAAAATGCAAAAAAGAAAAAAGAAAAAAAAAAAAGCGATATATGAAGGCCAGGCGCACCTCTGTTTTTATTCCGAGAGCCAATGAAACCACTGCAGCTACGATCAAGATGATAAGGGTTAAATCTTGCCAGGCTTCCCAAAGGAACCTCTGCAGAAGACATCACAGGAATGAAGTGATGAAAAACAAAATTAAGAAAGAAAAGCAATCTTATCAGTACGATACTAATACCATACCAGGAAACTGCGCCCTTTCTTCCGAGGATATGTATTTGATCCAAATGAGCTCCTCCGTTTCAACAACTCAGTTTCATCCTCATTAATCCCTTTGTCTAGATTTGTTTTCAGTAATTCTGATAAGCCTTTAACCTGATGGAGAATATGATCATTGCCATGAGTTAACCTTAGAATTTATAAGAAAATCATATCATCGAAGAAAATTCAATTCATAGATCATGACTTGCCCCTCCATAATGTTGTAAAGAAGAAATATTATGATCCCTGGTCATTGAAGCAAGTTCTTCAAGACCAATTGCATAATCACCAGTTGGAGTTGAGGGAGTTGCTGTGGGACCTAACAATAGATAATTCAAAAACAATGAGCGAGCATGCAACTTAATTGGATGATATATATATATATATATATATATATATATATGTAAATATATGAGCAACAAAAAATTTAGAATCTTCGTAAATTTAGGATTTTTATTGTATTTGGGAGATGAGGTGTAATATTATTTGAGTTGGGCAATGAACAGATATTGGTCCTGAGCATACGAGCACACAAGTTCTGACGTTACGTAAGGGATGTATAGCCCATTTGGCTTGCATCCTGAGCACTGCGGGTCCTAACCAAACCACAACTGGGGCCGGAGCGCCACACTAGAGCTAAAAGGCTTCAACTACCTAGATACTATCGAGAAAGAGTCTATAAGCTGGGAAATATACAGTTGGAACCCTAAGATAGACAACGATTTTCGTTAATAGTACTTGTATAACAAAAGAGGTTTGTGTTTAGTATGATGTTTTTAGATTAAAAAAAAGTTCAATAATTATAAAATTCTTTCAATGAGTTCTAAGAACATCATTGTTGAAGTTTATCAATAAATTAGGTTGCTTAGGCTCTTGGTTTACAGAATTTTTCATTCTTTAAGCTATGATATGAATGATATGTAGTATCTATTCCTAATGGGAAGGGGGTGGTCACAAGAATATTTATTCAGAGAGTGATATATATACCAATTTCCCTTTCTCCAGCCAGTCTGAAAAGTAATGCTGCCTAATACAAGAAGTAATCATTAATTAGAAATAAGCTGAAAACAATCTTATAAAACACCAAACAGAAACATTTGTCAGCATTAAAAACATTACTCTTATGACTTGTGCATGGGATCTAATCATCCTTCTTCTTTGCTCTTTATCTTCTTCCTTTACTAAGTCCAAAGTGTACCGAAATCTACGGGAAGCATTTAGTACCAGAGTGGCTTTCTGTAAAGATATAAAGTTCTTTCAGTCAGATCCCAAGCAAAAGACAGTACTTTTTTATTTTTTATCACCTCAACCTAGGGTACTTTAATAAATGAAAAGCATGTAACAAACTATAAATTTGGCCAAGTGTGCAAGGAAATATAGACCAAATTAAACATAATTATATGTCAACTATATATGAATGGGTAAAACAGGCACTGAAAACGAGCAAAAACCCATACGTTTGTCGATACTAAAAAACAAACAAGGAATATTAAAATGGAACCGAGTTCTGATCCACCACAAGCTAGCCCATTGCGGCCTGCTGGTAATGAGAACTTCTTCCAGTTTGTTTATGAAGACTATTCTTCCAGTTTGTTAAGCTCTTCCTCTTTCTGATCTCTTTTGTTCTAAGGCTCACTCTCGACAACCACCTTTTCTTAATTTCCCAACACATACATACATATCTAAACTCCTTGGAACATCATTGTCGAGAAGACAATCTCTCAGACATGGCAGTTTCAATTCCGATCAAACTTGGTAGTTGGTAGTGTCGATTCTGAGCAACGTCACCGTCAAGCGGAGTAGTCTTGACTTCCGACCAAAGTTTCCTGGAACAATAGTTGAGGATTTTCCGATCGAAGTTCCAAGCGAACTGAGTAGTACTCTTGGCTTGAACTTTTCCGATCCATATTTCCGGCAACATTAGCAGTTGAGTTAAGTTATCTCCATGACGATGTTTATGAATGTGTGTCCAAATGACTGTAAGTTAAACTTTTTGCCCATCTTACAGCTTGTACATTTTTTTTCTTGACACCTGTGTAAGCTGCATCGTACATGTATATTCCACGTCATAACATAAACTCAGCTGCGAGTTTGTTTTGTGTTTCAAAAACAGGGTTCGTGCGGGTTGATCATGACTAAGCTGGGATGGGTTATTATGATCTCGATGAAACTCCTCTAGTTCCTCTGGAGTATATAAGAATGGAATGACATCTGACGAACAGTCAATTCTGTGTATTTTTTGTGCGATGTGATTAGTCTAACAGTTATTTTATATTAAATAAAAATAATGCAGTCAATAGTAGAATGAATAAAGAATACACAAATGTGACAGCAGGTATCATTTTTAAAAAAGAATTGCCCCTTACTATAGTGGGGGCTAGAGAACCTTGAGGTAAATGATGATCACGCAAAACCTGAACTAATTCT
This sequence comes from Cyclocarya paliurus, assembly GCA_029856935.1. Classification (NCBI taxonomy): domain Eukaryota; kingdom Viridiplantae; phylum Streptophyta; class Magnoliopsida; order Fagales; family Juglandaceae; genus Cyclocarya; species Cyclocarya paliurus. The sequence continues at coordinate 24,153,852 of CM056954.1, forward strand.
TGAGACGAAGTCACATTTGCGGATATTACCCACGGTGTGATGAAGGGAGTCAAGCTGTGTGTGTATGGGTTTATATATATGGGGAATTACCACGGTGCAAGGGTTATTAACAGAAGTGATTCATTATGGTTTTCAAAGATACAGAATAAAACTGGAGGCTTTCTGACCTCTGAGCTTTTCATGAGTTGTGCATACATTGGGGGTAGTTCATACATTCTTTTATCTATGTATAACTATCATTGCCTTGTAATCTCACCGTGGTCATTGTTTTTTGTAATCTCACCGTGGAAGTCTCACTACAGTCTTACTCCTTGAAACGGTAGATTATGTCGCAGTTCAAGGTGGCTACGAGCAAGAGGACCTGGTGCCACCGGAAGAATAAAAAGCGACTGGCCCTGCATTGGCCATCTGATCTGTAACTTTAGTTTTCTGTGTGTATCGGTTTAACCCCTGAGGGGCGCCTTTGTAATCTGTTAACTCTTTTCCATACACCTCACTACACTAATTGTATCTCTTACCTCTATCCTTTTTCCATCCGACGTCACAGTAATAACTATTGAACACTAAGCACCTGAGCACAACTATCATGATCATCGGAAGGAGTAAAGATGTTTGGATTGGGAATAAGAAAAATGAAAGAAGATATCAAACTATTATTTATGCCAAACTTCACCTAGTACTCCTACAAGGAATGTGGGACTTAGCAAATACATGCCTTCTATGTCTAACCACGGGATCTAAATCTACCCACAGGATTTTCTTGAAAATATTATTGATAGTTTTTTAGAGATTTTTTTTTTACAAATTAATTTTTTTAAATGTATTTTCAATGGTATTTATGAAAGTGTTTTTGTAGAATCTGTTTTTTATGGTTTTTGTTAAAGTTATTTTATCATGGAAATCGAAGGCAAGTGATTATTAGATGGAAACATTTAATCTAACAATGCAATCTCAATATGACACCAAAATACACTTTGCATGCACAGGAACACAAAGAAAACATGAACACATGCACATTTTAATTAAACATGCATCCGACACACCATAAATAGATGCAAATTTTAACTGCAAACAATTGCACATACCATTCATTGATAAACACGATAAATTTGGTCTTTATATTAATAGACAATGTCCATTCATATGGCGCGCATTTCAATCGATTGATTCAATTGCATAGCCACTGGTATGTGTAGATATGATGTATTTACGTACGAATGTATTCATAATGTCAGATGTAATGTGAGGTGATAAAGATATTTTCTAATTAAATTGAGTTACTGATTACGTACCCTCCATCGTTTGAGCGTCTCGAGGGGCGCATTCTTGGTGTGGGTAATGTCGAAAGGATCAGACTGCGAAATTTCAATCTCGTCATCGCCAAAGATCTTGTTAGAGCGAGGGCCTGCCTCCTCGTCATGGTGGTGGCGGTCTTGGTGTACCAAGGCAGTGGAGAGTGGGGGCAGCAGGCTATTGGTGGAAGAATTGGAGCCACTCGAAGCCATTGAAATCACCTCAACAACTCCAGCATGGGAAGAAGCTTTGGCAAGAAAGATGGCACAACCCTCAGAACAGAATTCTATTACGCGCGACTGTTTTGGGCCATACTACCAAAAATGTAAAAAGAGTTCATTTGGTGGTTGCGACAAAAACGGATTCGTTTCTTGTTAATACATTTTATATATATATATATATATATATATATATATATTTATGAATCTATGATTTTTAATTTTTTGCGGTGGGTAGCGTTAATCAGAGAGCATTAAAAAAATTGTAGCCTTTCAAAAATAAAATTCAGTTTTCACTTGCGGCCATTCTACCGTATTGGACGATATTTTTTACATCATTTTCTTTTTTATTTATTTGTTTATATTTTATGTACTGTATTAGTTTTAACTAGAAATTTCAAATTTGCCATAATCAGCAACTCAAATTGCAAATATCCTTCTTCCTATCTTTTCGTGCTCTCTGTTTTGCTTGATGCTTCTCTTGCGGTATTTGATTTATTATCAATTCTCCGATTCACGCTACCCACCGCAAGAAATTAAAAATCGTAGATTCATATATAAATATATATATATATATATATATTAACAAGAAACGAACCCCGTTTTTGTCGCAACCACCAAATGGTGACGGAATCCTCTGCCTTTTTATCACTTTTGCTTTGATTCGTGGTTTTCTTTGCTTCCGCTGATTCCGAAAAAAACTCTTTTTCCATTTTTGGCAATATGGCCCGAAACAGCCGTAATAAATTTCTGTGCTGAGGGTTGTTGAGATGATTTCAATGGCCTCGATTGGCTCTAATTCTTCCACCAATAGCCTGCTGCCGCCACTCTCCACTGCCTCGGTACACCAAGACCACCACCACCCTGACGAGGAGGCAGGCCCTTGCTCCAGCAAGATCTTTGACGACGACACGCGAGATTGAAATTTTGACGTCTGATCCTTTCGACATTGCCCACACGAAGAATGCGCCCCTCGAGATGCTCAAGCGATGGAAGGTACGTAATCCATAACTCAATTTAATTAGAAAAAAATCTTTATCACTTCACATTACATTTGACACTAGTGGCTACGTACGCAATTGAACCAGTCCATTGAAATGCACACCATATGAATGGACATTGTATATTAATACGCCTAGGGGCTGAAAGACCAAATTTATCATGTTTATCAATGAATGGTATGTGCAATTGTTTGCAATTAAATTTGCATCTATTTATGGTGTGTTGGTTGTATGTTTAACTAAAATGTGCAATTGTTCATGTTTTCTTTGTGATCTTGTGCATGCAAAGTGTATTTTGGTGTTATATTGAGATTGCATTATTAGATTATATGAATATATATGTGCCCTCGAAAGGTTTGTGAACAAATCCATATCTATATATATATATATATATATATATATATATATATATATATATATGTATTGATTTCCTTGTAATAAACGCAACACCAGCTTGGTTTGAAGTTAATTATAAAGGTGATATTCGTATATTTTTAGTATTCTATATATTAATATTTGCAAGCAAGGAGAGACGTAGGATCATATAGTTTGACATACATTTCATCATCTAATGGTTCAACTCATGATACAGATGTATGTATGTAATCTTATATCTCAGTATGCCGTGAATGTGCATTATGCTTAATTACAGTTAGAAATGGTTTTGCTTAAATCTAATTTACCCTGCAATATGCATAATATTTTCCTATCTGGAATTAATACTGCAGCTTAACCTCTGCGGTGCCTACTGCTAAACGGCTTATTTTGTAGAAAATGGCACCCACCATATAGTTACTTACAAATTAGTCTTAGGAGTAGGGACATTCTAATGCTTTATGCCATAAAGAAGAAAAAAGCTAGATATGTGTGAGTTGGACATGCGTTAAAGAGGAGGTCAGTTATAGATCATGTTGGTACTTTTTAATAAGAAGATAGTATTAGTTAGTAATCCATCTATTTCTTAGCATAACTGTTGCTTTCCTTCAGTTTATTTTAGGACGTTTTAAATGGCAGCATTCAAAGTGCTTTCATTGTAATTTTTCATTTTATTACTGTGTATTTCCTAACAAATCAGTTATGGTAACACATTTTGTTTTCATGCACATTTGGATGAAATTGCAATACATCGGCCATATTCGGATTTTTTTTTTTTTGGGAGTAATTCTTTAGATTTTTAAACCTTCAATTGCAACTTTTAAACACCAAAGCAAATTTTCATCCCTCAAAATGTTTCCATCTAATCACTTGCCTTCGATTTCCATGATAAAATAACTTCAACAAAAACCTTCAAAAATAGATTCTACAAAACCACTTTCATAAATACCATTGAAAATACATTTTAAAAACTTTGTAAATTCAAATATACTATCCATTGGGACCTATTGCATTAAAAAAAATCTCTAAAAAACTAACTATAATATTTTCAAGAAAACCCAATGCGTAGATTATCCCGTGGTAAGACATAGAAGGCATGGTACGTGGAATTGGGCTTTTTGAACGGTTCAAATGGAATTTCAGTTGTAATTTGATTGGGGAGATTGTGATCTATACCCTAGATGGTGCTACAATCTTATTTATGCAACTACTTGTTGCTGTTTTTTATTTTCACTACAACAGATTTTAGCTTTTGTGATGGATGAAATTGTCACAAAAATAAGCAAACCGTTACAAATACATTTTTGTGACGGTTTGAAACCGTCACCTAAAAGGCGTCATAGAAAGTTTTTGTGACAGTTTACTGTTTAACCATTACAAAAAAGTTTTTTTGTGACTGTTGGAAGTCTTCCGTGAGATGTAACGTTTAAACGTTAACCCGACCGATTAACATTAGAATGTAAAAAATTAGACGTTTTATTTTTTGCTTCGCACGAATAATATTTATGTTCAAACATAACAACGTTCGAATGTTTGCTTGGATACGTTTAAATGTAGCATTCGAATGTTAATGGAGAAGCGCTCGAACGTATAATTTTTAACGTTCAGATGTTGGGTTGTCATTCGCACGTATCTATTCTAATCATTCGAACATAGCGTCTTACGTTCAAACATTTTCTTGGAATTCGATGATATTTTATTCAAACGTTGGATCAAACGTGAAGCCATGTTAATGTGTTAGGGAATGACTGAGTCGACTCAGCCATTTCTATCTCGTAACGTTCAAACATTATACCTTTCAAATGAGGAAGATAATATAAACGTTCGCACGTTAATCAAATAACGTGCGAACATTCTACAGTATGTGTGAATGTATATTTTACATTCGAACGTATGTTGTAATGTTCGCACGTATGATTATTCATATTCTTGAGCGGCATATATGTGAGAATGTTAGTATTACGTGTGAACGTTATTTAACATTCATTCGAATGTAAAACTTTCAGTTGCCAGAAAGGTCAAAAATGTTTGAACTAATAGTTAATGTACGTTCGAACGTCTTAATAAATGTGTTCAAGAGCTTCTTCACATGCGAACGTATTTAGTTTGTACGTTCAAATGTAATAATTTTCTGTTTATTTTATTAATAATGTGCGAACGTATATTTGGTTTAAGTCGAACGTGTGTTTGCCAGCATCACATTCGAATGTAACTCATCTTACGTTGAAATGCTTATCCTAGAGAAAATTAAAGTAAAGCCTAAAACGTTTGCACGTATAATGTTAACGTCTGAATGTGATATTTTATGTTGGAATGTATTCCCAAAATAATTTAGATTACAGTACATAATATGCATCATAGTACTAATATTGTCTTTCTTTTAGGATATGTCTCATCTTCTGACGACTAGGAAAATGGAGAGAGAAAGATGATCAGTCTAGGGATGGAACCCGAGTAGATGCAGATTTAGGCAATTTTGCATCATTTACTGGCTCAGTTGACCGGTCAGAGACTGATGATTCTAATGAGGAGGATGAAAACCGAGATGAGGATTTCTACATCCTCACCCGGAGAGGACGAGAGCAGCTCGATAGGAAGAACTCCTTCATCCATGTACAACTCCTCTCTTTTTTCCACATGTTGCATCTTATTATTGCAACAAATGTGGATCCTATGGCACATAAGGCCACATTTAGCCGAACTCGTGCACAGTTTCTTATACGAGTAGCACGTGGATAGCACATTGACTTGTCACTTCATATTTTTTAGAAGATCCATAACGAGGTGAGTGTTGTTTCCACGGACAAACTTTCATATGGAGTCCTCATTACCAAACTATTACTAGCCCAGAGTGTGCAACCCCTGGCAGAGGAGTGACAAACAGAGCAGATCAACCCCATTGACATGACCACACACTGTCGGAGCAATAGACAGGGGAGGGGACATGCTCGAGGTCAGCCTGACCTTGTTTCAGATCTTGTTCCTTCGACCCAGTTTGGGCTCGGTGTTGCTCCCTATATTGGGAGTACTAGTCAGTCGTCGACGGGTACATCTATGGGAGATGCGCGACTTGCTTGGCTCGATACGTGTCTTGCTTGGGTTGATGTGATGTCAATAATATTACTGCACACATCGACCGATAGATTGCGTCAGTACAACAAAGTGTCACCAATTTTGTCACCGATGTTGGCCATCGGATAGATATCCTAAACGAAAAGGTCAACATATTGACTGATGATTTTAATAAATATGTAAACAACTCGTACTAAGTATTTTTCACTTTTATCATGTTGTTTACAAAATTTTATCATATTTTGTACTTTATTTTTATCATATGTAATGAAAAATATTATTTAATATATTTACTGTTTTTTAATTTCGATTCTCAATCTTTTTTAATGTTAGCTTATCCAACGTTAATATTAAATCATTGGACTTCAATTCTTAATCTTTTTTAATTTGTAATATCTAACTTTAATATTAAATCAATTAACGTTCGAACGTGAATCACTAACTTTTGAACGTTGGCGCAAAAAATTTCCATGTTTGCATGTAAATAGCCTCGGCTTTCGAATGTCCAAGGCACGTTCTAATGTGAATATGTATACGTTCAAACGTAATGCAATTTCTTGGTTGCCTTCAGTGACGGTTTGTGAGATGGTTTTCACAAACCATCAATGCAAATGGTTTTTTGTGATGGTTTGGAACTTTGGGTATTGTCACAATTGCCAAACCGTCACAAAACTTATTTATGTTGTAGTATTTATTTAATTGTTCAGGTAAATTCTTTGTCATAAAAATTTAAAAGTTTTATGATTTGAAAAATTTATTGCATTATCTAAAAAGAGAAAATATTGTAATAATAAAACAAGAAACACCCATGTTGTTTTTATTGTTTCCAAAAAGGAGCAGATAAATGTTTCTTTTTCTTATCTTTGGGCACAAGAGAAATGTCTAGACTTTTCCTTTTTTGCTGCAGTAATGAAGTTTGAATTTTTGTAAAGAATGCCATAAGTATTCCAAATTATAAAACCTTTCTTTCTTTCTTTCTTTCTTTTTTTGTGAAAAAGAACCTGTATCGGATTAAAAAAGTCAAGCAGTTGTAAGCTTTTCTCTTGAAATCTGAATTATGAGATTTTGATATAATCATGAAGGTTTTGATTACAAAAACAATTACGAAATCTATTAGAAGAGAATTGTGAAAGAAATCCTTCTAATTGATTTTTTCTTGTAATCATTTTTGAATAAGAAAGAGTTATTGTTATAACATTCCACCATCATTTTATCGAAATCCTCTTCATTCATAGTTTTTGTATATATTTTGATGGTGCAACAAAAGATTTGAATATTCCTTTTGCTCTAAAAAAATGAATTTGAATTATGAGACCCTTGATAAAATGATGGGGTTCTTTTCTACATCTGGTCTAATAATAGTTGTTGTGTTTTCTTTTAGGCTGTTATTTTTTATTTTGGTATTTTAGGCTATCTTGGCAAAAAAAAAGCTTACAAAAATTTGGTTATTCAAATAGGGACTATTCTATCTATCAAAAAATCTCAACTAATAAAAGTTGTTGCGCTTTCGATTTAAAAAACTGTAAGTATCTTTCCTTTATATATTTTGTTAGGAGACAAGAATTAAGAGAACTTGAAAAATTGAATAAATTTGATTTCTTTGTAATATTTAAAAAAAAAATGTATTGTGAATATTTCTTGAAGAACTCATATTAATTTTATCAAGTGTTGGACTTAAGAATTCTGACATGTAATCAATCTACTTTTTTCTTTAAAACAGTTATATCAAAAAATTTGAAACTTATTTGTTGTTCAAGATGTGTCCATAATAAATTAGATATACATGCTTAATATATAAGTAGTTTACTACGTTTTATTGTCAATGCTTATCATATTATGCTTAACTATTGTCTTTATTATTTCTCTTTAAGATTGGTTTTTGTTATACAATATGGATATATAATTCTTTTATGTTCCTTTTGTTTCATGTTTATTTGTTATCTTTTAAATTAGTTTGTTGTGTTTCACATTGTTATGTCTGTTAATCATTGTTGATTTAGACTACAAATACTTACATACCATGTCTTGTTGAACGTAGGAATCAATGAATATGTTTGTAGCATTTTGAGTGTGTTGTTGGATATGGGTTTCACATTAAATGATGCTCATTGGTTCTACTTGTGTGTCACTCTATCTAATTGTTGGAGGAATCGTTTTTTTCATTGGCATAATGATGAGTGGTAAGGTTATATTAAAAGGTTAACAACATTTGTTTGGACATAGAATCAGATAGCATTTTTATAAGTTTTAAGTTTTTTCAAAAAATTTCAAAGGTCATGGAAAACAACCAGTCAAGGAAAATTCGTAAGAAACTTTCCAGAAGAGAAAAAAGAAGAGAAATATATGCTCAACAAAAAACATCTACAAGCAATTCTCTTCAGTTTGAAGATTCGGTTTCATTTGATATTGATCAAATGATTTGGTTAGATGATGATGTACAATATATGAATATCAATGAAAACTTTACTCTCCTACACAAAAATAGATGACGTGTTTTCCATGCTGATATTGACATTGGTGAGATGGCTTCCTCACAAGAGGCTTATAGTTTTCCCAATGTCAATGTTCCTGTTGTGGATTCACAAACACATGCATCATCAAGCAATGTAACAAATTCTGATAATTTGAACAATTCTATGGATTAGTTGACACCTAGATCAACAAATACATGTATGGAAAGAACATACAAAAATGACCAACTTGTAATTGAACAGGTTTATTATTTATAGTTTCTTTTTCTACATTAGTTATTCATAAAGCCTTCTGTTCTTCTCATTGAAAATTAAGAACATTTTATTTGATAGGCTACTTGTGTTGTTTGTGAACAAACAAGCGTTGAAGCAAGCTCATCAACACCTTGTCAAGGTAAGGGATTTATATAATTAAATAGTTCTCATTTTGTTCTTACCATTTGGTACTCCTCCAATAATGCTCTTAATCGGATCATTCAAACACTTTTAAGAATGTTCCTCTATTGTCTGTTGTGTCTTTGTTTTATACCATATGCAAGCAACATCAACGATCTGCTCGCCTTAGGAAAATATTACAAACTGTACTGGCTGAGGTGGATTCTTTGCCATGTGTGCCATGCTGTAGATATTGTAGAGCAAATAGATTTATCATGAAACAAACAGTTTTTGTTGTGCTGATGAAACAATTTCTTTGGTTACAAATGATGTTCATGATCAACCTTATCATAGATTTGTTTACTTTCAACAAACTTGAATCAACCAAATTTATAACTTATGTTCAAACGTATAATAACAAATTTACTTTTATATCATTTGAAGTGAAATTTGATAGAGATTTCACTAGAAGGAATAGAGAAATTTACACATTTCGAGTTCAATGACAAATCTATCACTGCATCAATGATTTAGTCCATTCAGATGGACGTTCTTCTTACTTGCAATTATATTTCTATGTTAATGAGCATGAATTAGAAAATCGCATTTCTGATTCGAGGAGACTGGATTTATCAATTATTGTTCAACTCATAGATATTTTTCGTGTTAATCCATATTCTTTAATTTTCCAATCTCTTGGTGACTTGCCGAACTTGGAAAATCAAGAAATCCATATAAGATTGGATCTTGGTTTAGATCAACATGTATTTAATGCCCCTATATAATCCAAGTTGCAGCAATTTGGGTTGACAATAATGATTCAAATCAGTTGACAGGGCGGGACACTGTTGTTTTTAATCATACTGGCAGAAGTAATATAGTTCAGTATTATTTTGGCTGCTATGATCCACTTCAATATCTATTGTTGTTTCCTTTTAGGGATACTAGTTAGGACCAAGACATACAAAGGATAAAGAAAGGAACCACGTTAATACATAATGAAACAACCCATTCAATTGATCCTCAACAATCAATGTCAGCAGATGAATTACTTAAAAATAGAACAACAAGATTAGAGTAATTTTTTGCATTTCATGCTCAGGTGTTACATGTACAATTTTGCAATATTTTCTCATTCATTTTTTGTAATGCTAAATAAAAAGAGAAAAGATCCAATTGTTTCATGCCATGAATATTATTGTTACAAGTTGCAAATTTGAGAAAATGTCAGATCTATTATGTTATTGTCTGGTCATATGTTGCAACAATTTGTGGTTGATATGTATGTTAAGATTGAGATGTCAATGTTGGATTATTTCCCTAGTAAACAACAACAAATTCGATCAGAGCTATATCAATGTATTGTTGATAGCATTTAGCTTGAAGAAACTAATGCTTCTAAAATTGGGAAATGTATTATTTTGCCTTCATCTCTTATTGGGAGTTCAAGAGGTATATGAAACTAATGGCTTTAGTTCACCGTTATGGCAAACCAGACATTTTCTTAACAATGACATGTAACCCAAATTGAAAAAAAAAAAATCTCAAATGAATTGGGATCACAAGAAGAAATACAAAATCGTCCTGATTTGATTGCTCGAATTCTTCAAGCAAAATTAGAGTAATTAAAGGGTTGTTCAAACGACAAATATTGAACATTAGAAAAGAAGGCTTCCACATGCACATTTCTTAATTATATTATAAAAAGATTGTACACGTTATACTCCTGAATCTTTTGACAAGATTGTATCAGCAAAAATACCTGATAAAAATAATAATTTGCATCTATATAATGTTGTTATCAAACATATGATGGATGGTCCATGTGCAATGTTGAATCTGACAAATGTATGCATGAAAAAAAAATCGTAGTTGCAAAAACCATTATACAAAAAACTTTACGTCAAATACAACTGTTGGAAATAATTGTTTTCCATTATATAAGTGTTTTTTTAACAACCCCTCCCTAGAATGGGACGAGTTGCTACCTTTCATCCTTTTTTTTTTTCTAATCAATCAACAGTTTATAAAAAGAGACCTATATATCATACTAAAATTAAGAAAAAGGACCTTCCCATTTTCTATCATATTTCAAGTCCCAAAATAACCTGATTGTCAAAACTTAGGACGGTCCATTAATTACAAGTTTAAAAATTATAGCCATCTCCCAGGTAGAAACATCTACCCGGTCCACAAAAGAAACATTTGTCTCAAAATACATGTCCCGAAACTTTTTTACAAACCAACCAACCAAATAATTTAACATCAAATAAAAGAGACCCATCCCCACCTACTCTAGGTGTATGGCTTCCCCCTCATCTATCTCCATCTTCATATGAGCATTTTCATAAATAAATAAATAAATATGATATTGTATGACATGAAATTCGTTCTATTAAAAATTCGAATTTGATACAATATCTTATCTGAAGCAACCTGAGGATCATGCTTGTAGCTGTGCTGTCTCACATTAAAGTATCTAAACATGTCGATTTTGGCTTTGGAAGTGATATGAGTATAACACTGTTTTTTAATAGCTCTCTACCTCAAATCTTGCTTTCCTCATCTTGACTCACGATAAAATTATATCAATATAGGGATAAATTCCACAAATTTGATGTCATGTTAAATAGAACACAATGCTGGTATGACCCTGAAATTTTGACCCGTTTGGATTTAGAAAGTACTTCGTCTCATCTCATCTCATTATTACAATTTTTTCAAATTTTCGCACAAAATATAATAAACAATTTAACTTTTTCAAATACCAATTCAACCTTTTCAAATCTCAAAACAATAATAATATTAAAAAATAATATTCTAACTTTCTTTTTTTATCTAAAACTATCTCACCTCATCTCCAAATCCAAACCAAAACCTATTCTTTTTCAGTATCATTTGGAATAATGCTTGGGAGGTTCTAGCTCTAAGCTTTTGAAATCTAAAACCTCACTCATAAATTCTCAGTGAAATAACAAAATGTGCATGTAATACTCATCCCAGACATTAACAACTCATTTTACTTTTGGGTATGTAATTTTAATAGGCATTCTGTATGTATCTCAAAACGGAACAAAAAGAAAATGCCAAACAGAACTTTTCATTCTATGAGGAGAAACAAATTAAGAACACATTGAAAAAACCAGTAATCTGTTCTTTTGGTTGGAAAAATATTTTCTACCTTATTTCTTAGCTAATTTCTCGTCCTTTTTAGGACATCCGCTAATTCAAGAATAAGGTAGACGAATCTTAGAAGACTAAACAAATAATCTTTGCTGAACAGTTGTTACAGAAACTAAATTATGATCTGCAGCACTAGTTTTCACACAGCAGAACTACTGGCCCACCAAAGTTTCAAAGCAGTGCAATCCATCGAACTGTGGTGCTAACTTTGGCATCCTTGAGGTCTTCACCTCTTCCTTTGCTTCTGTCACCATATTTCTGATATATGCCCTAATCCCACCTCCATGTTCCTGAATGTAAAACAAACACAGTACAGTTCTAAAATTCCAAAGAAAAGGAAGTTGGAGTTGCAGGATGATGAAAAAAGCTTAGAGATGGCACTGGATAAATGTATGAGGATTTGTTACCTGCGGTTGTTTAGAGGGTTTTCCAAGAAATAAATAGCAGCAGCAGCAACAAAAGCAGTGCCGGTTGCATAAATAGTTCCCAAAGCCATTGCACCCAGAAGAGACAATTTGACCTTTTAATGGCACGTATATATAGGGAGGGAGGGAGGGAGGGAGAAAGTAAAGGTATTTAGGATGCCTTGGTGCTGAAGTTAAGCAAGGAATGGTGTGAAAAGGAGGAAAATGGTAGAAGCGAAAGCAAGGCGGAAAAGTTTAATGTTAGGAACTATAACACTATTATACCATTATCTACTTTGCTGATGTGTCGGTGTCTATAATCTTTGGATTTTAGTCTTTGTATGTAGAAGTTCTCTAGCAGGAGTAACTGTACGCATAATTAAAGTAAGCCACGTTATATAAAGTGCGCCGACCACTGAGCCATAGCTGATATGTATTTATTATTATTTATCTTAAGCTTTCATATTCTTGAAGATTTTACGATCTTATAGATGTTTGTAGATTGGATAACACTTGGAATAGGGGCTGGGAGTGGATGAGTTGGGATTTGGGAATCTGTGTCATCCATTCATTGTTGCTTACAAACCTAAACATCATCAATGGATGCCTTTCCGGGTTATGCACTAGTTTGGATGGAAGATATGGGATAAGAATGAGTATAATATAACTGGAAATAAAACATGGGGTGTTAAAAGATACCCACCCCATCGCCGCATAGACATCTAGAACATCCATGAATCCACAGCCTCTCTTCCCCTCAAATCTGAACCCCCCAAAAATTGAGCCCAATAATTCAAAGAAACAAATTCCTAAGTCCAATAATTCAAACTACAATCCCTATTCCCCATGAGATTGAACGGGGTGTGGGTATTTGGTTTGAAAGAGATCTACGGAATGGGTCTTGGCGAAGAGGAAGGAGTTTTAAGTTTGAAGCACTCCGATGCGTACAAGCCTTGTACCTAAAATTGGTCGAAATTCAACCGACCCACGTGCCAACTTCAGTTCAACATGAATTCATGTTTACACGTTTCTGTAACTAGGAATAACGTTTTACAAACCACAATTACAGCCTATATGGGTGCAACGTACAGGACTTCGAATAAACAAACAATTGCAAACCCAAGATGTTATTTGTTCTAGTTTTCCCGTCATTAAAAAAACACCCAACGCCACTTGCCAGTATGGCTTATCACAAAGAAAAACACAACATCCGGAAAAAAGCATAAGAGCAAGCCCAAGATTTCAAGATCTCGATACTTGATTTGTTGGGAAAGTGGTCCGCATGGTAGAGGATTCAGTGGCAGCCAAACCCGCCCCTCTGGGTCTTATAGCAAGCTGCCTTTGCACATAATTCAGTGTGAAGTAAAGATTGATTTCATAGCTGAGAAGGTTAAAGAAACAACCCAAAACTTAACAAAATCATAAAACTCCAGATGTGAATCAGAACTCCATAAACATATTTTATAGTCATTTCTCAACTTACAACACTTCAAGGATGACTATCAAAAAAGGCAAAAATTCAACAAGGTCGCCACTCAAGTCTTAAACTGCCTAACAGAATAGAAGATGACAAACTATTAGAATAATCTAATCAAACAAGCTGAATCCCATGTCCTCATCCTCGCTCTCTTCCTTTGGCTCTTCCTGTTTACATCATTCAAAAAGGGAACTTGATCAAAATTCAGATAAAAAAATAGAAAACTTCTACCCAATTCTTTTTTCAAATATGGCAGAGAATCACAAATATCAATCTTTTCTGCTATGAGGTTATATTTTACAAGATGACCATTTGCAAAATCCAGCACTGTCAGTATAGCATAATGCAAGCCAAGCACCAAACTATCAAGACCAGATCAGTGTATACCTTCTTCTTTTCTTCAGCTGCAGGGGCGGCGTCAGGAGTGGCACCAGCAGCAGGAGCAGACAAAGCTACTGGAGCAGCACCGCCACCAGCAGCACCAGCATTCAGAATGAGGTCCTCAATGTTCCTCTTCTCTGCAAGCTTTGCAAAAAGGCTAGGCCAGTAAGACTCAACACAGACGCCTGCTGCTTTTACCAAAGTCGCAATCTTCTCTGCCTGTCAAAGAATTATTCAATAATTAAACAGTAATCACAAAATCGCATTAAATTTGCATCGATGCATATAACACAGACTAATTAAAATAAGGGTTTCAGCTTCCATACAAGATTTCAATTAAAAAATCGACTGACAAAAAATAAAAATAAGACCACATCAACTTCAATAATGTACGGCATCCCTACATATTTAAGAATTAGTTTAACGATACTAATTAACGCAATAACACAAATAATATAAAAATAGTCCAAAAAACTAATCAACAAGACGTACAGCTTCCCAACATACTTAATATACACAAAAATTAAATATAATTATAATAAACACAATACACTACCAGGGGATCTTACATTTATCCGCCTCTGAAAAAACACATCTTCGTTAGTAAAAACTAGAGTCACCAAAAAACCATGACAGAAGTTCGCAGAGTTTTTCAAAGGAAAAAAAAGAAACAGGACTACACTGGATCTGATCTAATCTAATCTGATATCCATAGCCCATATAAACAACATTCAGATATATACATTCAATGAATCTTAAATCCGACAACTTTGCACCAAACGAAAGAAGAAAAATCCCTTCAAGGAAATAAAAGAAGCTAGACTTACGGTGATTGGGATCCCATCGTCGTGGAGAATCAAACAGGCGTAGGTACAAGCGAGCTCACTGGAAGACATTGTAGCAGCACTGAGATTCAATCGCAACCTTCAAATAATAGAAGATAAAAAAAACCTAATCAAGATCTGTTCAAACAGATGATTAAAAACAAAAGAGAACGAAGAAACCAGAAGAGAGAGACAGACAGACAGAGAGAGAACCTTTAGGCTATACAGAGGCGATTGCGGAGGCGGAAAACTTTTGGCTGAAGGGGGCTAGGGTTGGGAAACTGAAGATATATATAGGATCCGGAGGGTAGGGCTTTGATGGTAAAAGCAGCTAAACGGACTCAAGAGAGGCTGGACTTTACGTTAGCGATTATGATTTATGCGAGAATGTATTTGAAATTTTTATTTTTTATTATTTTATTTTAAATATTTTTCAACATTTTTTATTAAAAAATTTTTTAAAAAATATACAACTTTACTAATGATAAAAATTTTTTAAAAAAATATAAAACTTTACTAATGATTACTTTCCTAATTATTAAGTAAAATAAAATAATAATAATAAATTAAAAAAATTAAAAGAATGATAAGAAATAGTAAGCTTATTATTATTCTTAGGTCAATATATACTTACAATTCTTTTTATAATTCATTTATAATTTAAATTAAATAATTAATATAATTATGATACTTAGTTAAAAAATAATTTTAATTTTTTTATAAATACCTTTCATTTTAAATAGAATAATAAAATAATTATAAGTTTATTATATTCCTAGCGCGATTATTCATAAGAAAATGATACTATGTAACTATGTTGTTTAAATTTATCCCCTCCATTTGACTGTTTATATTTTTTTTATTTTTTAAATATTTAAATGTGTTTAAAAAATGAATTATTTTAGATACAGTCCTCCTTTGGGCCTTCGTGCATACGAAACAAAATATTTGGTTTCATCTTAAATGAAACAAAGCATTTCATTCATCTCATAAACAAAGCTCTCCCTCTCACGTGCTGAGTGTTTGTCAACTACAAAATGTGCCAACCCACTCACGCGTATGCACTTTGTCTCTCTATCTCTATTCTCTATGCAGATGATTTCCCAAGCCTCCACTGCCATAGTCGTCTTTCCTTGCTCTTGGGTCTCTCTTTCTTTCTTTTACCTCTTTTGTTTGTTTTGTATATTATTTTTTCACTTTTTATTTAAATATGTGCAGAGTTATAACACGCCTGTTGCAAATTATCTTTTTTATTTATTTTGGGTTTTGATTGACTGTGATTTTGTAGTCTTTCTTCTTATCGTTATGGTGGAAAGTTATGATATGCCTTGAGGTTTTTGCATTTTGTTGGCAAACATTTTTACCCACTTGAGAAAATTACGATGTGGAGTGGAATTCATGAGCAGTAAAATGCATCGTATTACTTGAGGTTTTTCCTTTTCTGTTGGGGTAATATTTGTAACCTTTTGAGAAAATAACGATCGAAATTCTTGAGAACAGTTCGATTGTTATGTGGTCGGCGGCCAATGGAGGAGAAGATGACGTCGACTGTGCCGGACGGAGCTTGGAAAGTGACTGATGGCATTGGAGTTTTACTCTGGGCCTCTCTTCTAGTCTGGAAGAGATAAAACGAGAGAGGAAGGAAGATGAAGTGAAGTGAGAGATATTTTTGACATTTGAACAAAATTATAAGAAAATTACTTAAGTACCCACTTCGTGCGCACACAGCCCCCAATGGGTACTGTATACTCTCTTTAAAAAAATTAATAAATATAGATCTACGTATTAAAATTATTTTTTAATAATAAATTTCATTTTTTTAAAAAAAGAGTCCGTAGATCTAACATACCGTAATATTATATCTAAAATTAAATCATCACTTGCTAAAAAACAAAACAAAGGGGCGCCAAGTTCAACACACCAAAGTATATGCCCATTTTACTACTTTTCTTTGGAGCAAGTGATTTTCTCTGCTATTTGTTTGTATAAAATTAAAAGCAACAAATGAAATGTCTATTTGAACAAAAACAATCCGAGCCTTAGAGATGGTCTTTTACCTGTTAGGAAACTCGGCCATTGGTAACAACCCAAAGAATTTATTTCCTTCATGTAGTTCTGTTCTTTTCCTTGTAACTTGGTCATTTCCTATACAATTTGAACGGAACATGGAAAGCATACATTGATATGCCAACTCATTAACAAAAGTTGCAGGAAGGTGTCTGTTTCAAACGTGTTTCCCCACCAGTTGATCTTGACTGGTAACTTGTAACAAGAAAAGATAGTGGACCGATATGGCGCGCCTCCAATGCCAAAGTTAGATATATATATATATATTGGCTTGCAGTGAGAGATCAAAAAGTTACCTTGGATTACTAATGTTGGCTCTTTATATAGTCGTGGATTATAGCTAATAAAGATAGTTCAATTTGTTTCCCCGAATCTCTAAAACTCAATTGTCAAATTTCTGAGATTTACTTTAAGAGAAAATGATTAATATATCGAGGGAAAATATCGCAAATATCTCATTGTTTCCTTAAGAGCAAATATCTTTGATTGGTGACGGGGTTACCATATTTATCCCATTTGGCAGTGCGATCTTATGGTGGCGAGCGTTTGGCACACCTTCTATCTTTTAACTCATTGGGCCTCTCGTATGGGTCTTACTCGGTATAGTTATGCCCATCTGCTGAAGGTAAAAGAGCCTTTCCAGTTATTCCGAAAATTCTTGCCATGATACCATGGTGGGAATTTAATTATTATGAACGATTTTTGCCTATCGCATCATTGGTTTTGATTGGTTGTTCATACTATTGTGCTTGGGGGGTTATAACAACTCTACGTCTGTACCTAGTCACTTCACCACTCGCATTCACCCTGAGGAATTTCAACATTCACGTCTTATTTTATAAATAACTTTCTCCTCCCTTCTGTTGCCTCTTTTAATTTTGCTTACTCATCTTTTTCACTACCTGTGTTTTGTCGAAGCTTCTCTTCCTTTGTATTACTTGTTTGTGTTAATGGCTCGCAAGAACATTTCTTGACTTCCTTCTTTGGGATCTCCTCCCCCTCCGATGAGATCCTTGTCGGCACCAAAGTCCTCATTTACCCACGACATGCCCTATTACAAAGGTTACGATAGGTCATCTATCCTCACTACAACCAACCTCAGGAAGTTGGGGATTCGTATGGAATCCATGATTCGGCGGTTCTTGAGGTTCCTCCCCATGAGGTCGTTGACTAGAGGGCTTCAATGTGAACCTGATAAGTTTTTGTCAAACCTGAAGCAGTCCCTTGTACCCTATATAGTTAGCAAGAGTAATTTTTTATGCCAAAAATAAGATTTGGCCAGCAACTTGGGCAGACCAGAATTGGCCAGTGAAAATAAATTTGGTTAAAAACATTGTATATATATTGAGTCTGTTGTAGTTAGTTTTTATGCAACCAAATTAAAATTTGGCCAAAATTTAGCAAAGTTGATTTCACTACTAGTACTCTTATCTCATTTATTTTCTATTGCTTTCCTTTGTCTTCTCAGGTCTACAATTCTTAGTCCTCCATCTCCACCGTATATGAAGGCCATCTGACTATCACCTTGGATTAAAAAAATCTCATATCTACACATCGAGTGGACACCAGATCGTTTTAACAAATCTTCAGTTAAATAATAAATTTGCGTATAGGTTAGTCCCAATTTTCATCCTCATGTCGTAAACTAGTCCTTTTTAATATGTTATGGTAATTCCGTGGTATGCCATAGTATGGTTACTCTAATGGCAAATTAGAGTGGGACACATGTTATGTTTATACATAGTCAGCTATTAAAAAAAATTTCAAATATATTTATATATATAATTAGTGAGCCCAATCAACATAAAATATTATAAAAAAAACACACAAAAAAGGATGGCTATCCATTTCAACAATGATAGTAAGGGGTGGGCAGTGAGGCCCCGCACCCTGTTACCCACACCTGTTTGCCTCGCATCTGCATGGTGGGGCGGGCAATCCTACTCCGCCCATGCCGGGGGGGAGGCGATATGGCCCTAGCGAGCCCCACCCCGTACCCAATTTTTTTTATATACATAAATATTTATATATATTTATACTATAAATATTTATTATTTTTTCTATAAATAACTGTAGTAATATATATCAAGTGGAACTTTTACTTAATACTTTGTATAAGTTGTAATGTAATAGGGTAACCTTTTTATAGATTGTCTTCACAATACAAGTCTCACACTTAAGCAATGTGAGATTATTGTATTGTCTTGGCATGATTACTACACTACAACTTATACAAAATATACACTAACAAATTTAAAAATTACATAAATTTTAAATTATAGTCATATTTACAAATTTAAATTTACAATTTGGGTCTAAAAATGTGTTTCTGATCAATTTTAGACCAAAAAATAATTTGAGTCTAGTGAACTGTGGTCTATTATTGAAGTGGGCGAGTGGCGGGATGGATTGAGAGTCCACCCCGCTCCCCAGCATTAGCGAGATGAGGGGGTGAGGGTGAAAGTCCCACCCCCTGACCCATGCGGGACAGGGGCGAAGAGGGGGCTACCCCACATGGGTGCGGGTAGCAGTAGTATCCTATTAAATTGATACATGGGTGGGTGGCTAAATCTTGGTTGTCCAAGTAGTTGGCCCTTGCAAGATGGGCTAGAGCATGGTGGTCACCCCTTGGGTGGCCCAATCTAGCCCTTGGGTTACTACCATTTTTTAAGCATATATTTTTTTAACTTTTAAATATTTATTATAATTAAGCTTTTTGGTTGTGCATTTTTTTTTATTTTTAAAAGTTGGTTGTGTATAATCATGATACGTTCCTTTTCTTATTGGTTATAATGCATCAGTTTTATGTCACGTCAGCATTTTCATCATTAATTAACAAAATTCTAAAGGAGGGACTGATTTGAAATATCTAGGGATAGGCAAAGATTCGGTCAATATTTGCTCTGATATGATTTCGACTATGATGAAGTCGAAAAATCTGGAGTTCGGAGTCATAGTCAGAGTCAGAGTCAGAATCGAAATTCGGACATAGACAAGACGATTGGGGTATAAATTTTTAAACCCCATATAAGCATTCTAGCCCCAACGGCCATAATCCACAAGATCGAATTCTCTCTCTTTTTTTAAGAAAATCTTCATATATATATATATATATTCATCCTTTTCTTTTCACTAACCCTAACCCCTCATTTCGTTCTACTCAGGCCTTAGTTTCTTCCTCTTCTTTCTTATTCTTCTACCAATTGTCTGAGTCTCACTGTTTTTATCTTCAATGACACCCTTGACAACAACTTTGTTTCAATAAAGCCTCTCAAGAGACGAGATCAAGGGATAGCCTTGATCAAGAGAAATGGTCTTCTTCTTCTTCTTTTTTTCTTTTTTATAAATTTAGACAACAACTTCATTTTCTCTCTTTCGCGAAGCTTCCTTTTAGATTCATCCCTTGATGTTGTTGGTGCTAGGAAAGCATTTTCGATCCTTCCCTTGATCTCGTCTTTGATATGAAAAAATCCAATAACTTTTTTATGTTGTTTATTTTTCAATCGTCCCTTGATTTTGTTTACTTTTTTTTTTTTGTATGCTTTGTCTTGTTTGGAATCTTTAGATGTTGGGAAAGTGGTAAGAAAATTGAAAAAAAAAAATCCTAGCTCCGAGTTGGAGTTTGACGCTTTGACTCCGACTCCGACAACTTCGATTGGAGTCAAAATCCACTACGATTCTCCGTCGGAGTCGGAAGTCTAAATTGGACATTTCGACTCCATTGGAGTCGAAGCCCACCCCTAGAAATATCACCTTAGAGAGAGGCTAGGAACATGACGTGGTATAAAGAGAAAGTTTACACCTTCTAATTACCAAACGTCACCATTTCAAAAAAATTAAAATGAAACTGGCTATAGATAATTCATGTCAATTCTCTCTCTCTCCTCAAGCGACACCCCTCTGAAGCCATCGCAACCCAAAACTCATAGGGCACTTGGGCAGCAGTGGCAAGTTGTCTAGCTGCAATATGGGTCAGAAATGCGTGGTTGGTCAGTCATTGTTCAAGACAAAGGAATTTTGAATTCACGTCTCCAATCCAAGTGCAATCATCTAAAGCAATTGAATTGCGAGGAGCCACAATTGAGGAGAATTTGGTCGATGGGTGTGTAAGGAGACAACGATTCAACGGAGACCGTGCAACACTTAAGTAATTTGTACAGCATAATTGAGACCAGGAAGCCAAGCAATTTGCCCGACATCGTTGGTGGAAAGGGACCCTTTGTTCTTTGTTGTGTGGTGTAGGCCATCATTTGGAGACTATCTTCATCTTAGACTACAAGTTGCATTTGTGAATGTTCAATCAAAGCTTCTTTTTTCAAAAAATTAAACTACATTCACTGGACTTCAAGCAGAGGTGGGCATTTCCTCTCAAAGTCTACCTAAGGGTGGTTTTGGATACACAGTTTAGATGAGATGAAATGAGATGAAATATTTTATTAAAAGTTGAATAAAATATTGTTAACTATAATTTTTTAATATTATTTTTATTTTAGAATTCAAAAAAGTTAAATTTTTTATTATATTTTTATATAAAAATTTAAAAAAATTATAATATTAAGATGAGATGAGATATTTTGTGTATTCAAACCTGCAATGGCTGGTAGAAAGAATAGGGGGTGCAGCTTGAGGAGAGAGCGCAAAAATATTCGGCAAGGAAGATTGAGTGGATTACGTATAGCCAGTTTCATTATAATTTTCTCCGGAAGGTGATGTGTCGTCCCGTCATTGGAGGATGTAAATATTCTTTTTACACCACATCCAATTTAAAGTTATTCTCTATCATTATATATAAAAATGCAATTAATAATTCTAAAACAAATAGGGCAAGTTCTATTTTCTCGAAACCACACGCATATAAAACTGTCGTATCAGCATTTGATTTTAAGAACATGTATATATCCCTAGGAGAAATGTTAGTCACCGAAAAAATGTACGCATATTTTGTACCGATTTGTTTTTAAGTTTTTTTGACTTAATGGTTAAGGAAGTATTTTTTTAATAATTTTGATTTTTTTTTCAATATTTAAAGGAGTTTAAAAATTGGTTAAAGAAAAAAGAAAAAACAATTTACACTATTTGGTACCCCATTCAGTACCGAGTTTTCTGTGGGAGCAGCAGTACTCACTACTCATATCCTTTTAGTAGCTCAAGTACTAAGAATTTTGGTCTTAAGAAAATTCTCTCCCAAGTATTCGGATCTTGAGCACAAAAAATTTCTAAGATCCGCATCCCATTAATGAAAAGCTATTAAAAAATGGTACATCATCTGTTTACGTAAATTTTGGCAATGATCTTTGATATTGGTGAGAATAGATCTCACAGGATAAAAAAAAATATCATTTATGAAACATCAAGTTCTAAAATCAAATTCATCCCAGAGCATATGGAAAGGAGAAAGGTAATCAAGTTTCTTCCCAAGACAGCATCTATTGCGTTAATAAATATGCCATTCAGCATCTATTGCATTTCTCGAAGGCATGCTTAACTCATTTACTGGCATGGCAAAGACACTATACTGGCAACCGGATACCTAATTTATCCCTTTTCTAAAATAAAGGTGTGGGGTTATTGGCCCATGGGACTCGTTTCAAGAACATATCTCATGGGTGCAAATAAAAATTTTATTTGCAAGCCAAGCTGGTGTGGACACATCCTCTACACTGTTGAGGATAAATTGAATCCTCAACAGTGTAGAAAATGTGTCCTTCAAATGTCGAAAATTTTGAGAAGCAAATACCATCAAAACCATTGGCTACTAATTTCTACTTGAGAATATTAGAGTGACTTGACGGTGCAAAAATGAGCGAAATCGAAAGTCAAATGGAAATTTTAAGTAAAGAGACAAAAACAAACTAATTCTTTGGAATGTTCTTCCCTACAATCTTTGCTGGAGCTAACCTCAAAAGATTTCCTGGCTTACCTGGGACAGCACCTTTAATCATGACAACATTAAGATCATTGTCAATTTTGACAATCTTAAGCTTTCTGATCTTTCTATTGGTTCCTCCCATCCTACCAGGCATCTTCTTTCCCTTGTACACGCGACCTGGTGTTGTCCCAGCACCAATGGATCCAAGAGCTCTATGACTCTTGGAACCATGGGTCATTTGACCCCTTTTAAAGTGGTGCCGCTTGATTCCGCCTGGGGGAAAATTAAACAAAAGAATTCAACTTTAGTCAAACAGTAAGATAATTAGACTATATGGCACAGTCAATATCTATAATACATTGGACACTAGAAACTTAACATAAAGACAAATTGAAGCTGGAGAATATTTTATTTAACAGTGCCGAGAAATATTCAAGATCTAATGCTCAACTCCATAAAAACATTATTACAGTGCTCACTCAAAGCTCCTTGTGACATTATAAATAAACATCGATATGCTTTTTATGAAGATAAAATACATGATGCTTCTATAATGAATCACACTCTTTCACAGCGGTATGTACTCATGAATGTATCTGCCAATATATGTTGAATAATAAGAGGATAAGAGACATGGTATATTGTGGAAGTCTGGCAAGAGCTACGATTTTAGGTACAACCTCTTTTGTGATTCCAATCATTGAAACTTTTGGGCTAGAGTAAATGGAACAGAGGGTAGAGTGGGTGTTTCTAGAAAAGATTCTGTCTAAGATGCAATTTGCTCCTGCTTTTATTCAGCTACTTATGATGTGTATCTCTACAGCTTCTTACAAGGTTCTTATTAATGGAACTCCTTCGGATTTAATTATTCCAACTCGTGGTTTACGACAAGGCTGCCCACTTTCTCCATACTTATTTGTTTTATGCGCTGAGGCTTTGTCATCTATGTTGCAGCAGGCTGAATCTAGTCATTTGATAAGAGGGGTTCGTGTTTGCAATAGAGCTCCATGGATTAGTCATTTATTCTTTGCTGATGACAGCATTATTTTCTGTCGAGCTTCAGTGGCAGAAAAATTGCACTTGCAGAATATTTTGTATCTTTATGGGGCTGCATCAGGGCAGTTATTAAATAAGGAGAAAACTGAGTTACTGTTTAGTCTGAATGTGGATGTGGGAGTAAGGAATGCCCTTAAGGAACTTTGGGGAGTTGTTTCTATTCAAACTCATGATAGATATCTTGGACTTCCCTCGTTTGTGGGCAAGTCAAAACTAAACACTTTCCAGGGTATTAAAGAGAAGGTATGGGCAAAGTTACAAGGCTGGAAAGAGAAGCTTTTGTCACAGGCTGGACGTGAAATCTTGATCAAAGCTGTGATTCAAGCTATCCCCACATATGCAATGAGTTGCTTCAAAATTCCAAAAGGTTTATGTAGTGATTTGGAAGGAATGATTGCTCCTTTTTGGTGGGGACAAAGAGAGCAAAAGAGGAGGATTCATTGGATGAGTTGGAAACGCTTGTGTAGTTCCAAATTTTCTGGCGGGATGGGCTTCCGAGACTTGGAAGCATTTAACTTGGCTCTTTTAGCAAAACAAGGGTGGCGTTTGCAAACTCATAATAGCTCTCTGTTTTATCTGGTTTTCAAGGCTAAATACTTTCCACACTGTGATTTTTTATCATCTATTATTGGCTCTAATCCTTCTTATGCGTGGCGAAGTATCTTTGAGTCTAGATCTGTTATTCAGGCTGGCCATCTGTGGCGCATTGCAAGTGGTGAACAGGTGAAGATTTGGAGGGATAATTGGCTGCCGAGCTATCCAAACAGGAGGATCATCACTGCTTGTAATGGCTTTGATGCTGATGCATGCGTTAGCAATCTAATAGACTCGACACTGCCAGGTAGATAGAAAATAGATTTGATACATCAGGTATTTCTTCCTTTTGAAGCTTTGGAGATTCTTAAAATTCCACTATTTCCTCATTGGACTGTTGATAAAATGGTGTGGGGATGTATGCGAAATGGCCAGTTTAGTGTGAGGTCAGCCTATCATTTAGTGCTTCAGTTGAGAAGTGCTGCTGCTGCTGAAAGTAATTCTTATGTAGGCTTGAATACTGTTTTTTGGAAGAATATTTGGCATCTGAATCTTCCTAAAAAAGTTAAAAAAAATTTGTGGAAAGCATGTTCTAATGGCTTACCCACAAAAGATCAGTTGCATTATTGCCGGATCATAGATTCTGCTATGTGTGAGTTATGCCATGTATCTTCTGAGGATGTCTATCATACACTTTGTAATTGCCCTAGTAGTTCAAGTGTGTGGGGGAAATATTTTGAAAAACACTCATCTTTTGCAATCTTTCTCTCGGATTGACAGATTGGTTGAGGCAATTATGGATCTTCATGATCCAAGTGCTATTTCCTGCTTTGCTGTAGTTTCTTGGGGAATTTGGAAGTTTAGGAATTTAAAGATTTTTCAGAAATCAAAAGAGACAGTCTGTGATGTTGTGAATGGCTGTTTTTCCTATGTTGACTATTTTTTGTTGGCTCGGCAATGCATGAAAGTGGTGCAGCCTCAAACTTTGTTGTGTTGGCAACCTCCACCAAGTGGGCAGTTGAAGTTAAACTTTAGTGGAGCCATTTTTAATCAGGAATTAAAGTCTGGAGTAGGTGCTGTTTTAAGGGATGATAAGGGGAGTATGATTATGGCCATGTCTAGAATGGAAGAAGGTATTCTGTTGGTAGAAGATATTGAGGCTATAGCGGCTTTAAGGGCCTTACAGTTTATTTCTCACTTGGGAATTCCCCACTTGATCTTGGAAGGAGATTCACTTATTGTAATTGAAGCCATTCAATCAACATCTATTGAAGAGTCTAGCTACAGCCCTATTATTAGAGAGATTCAGTTGTTGTTATCTCATTTCCAATCTTTTGATGTTTTATGTGTTGGACAGCAAGGAAATGGGTTAACACATAAATTGGCCAAGCATGCAAGGGTGTTGGAGAATACTCTTCAATGGTGGTTTCATCCTCCAGATTTTATTCAAGCTAGCTTGGAAATTGAAGCTGAAACTAGCCTATGGGCTTAATGTATTTGATAAGTTTGTTTGTTCTTCTGTACTGTATTACTCTTAGTTTCTTCATAATGGGTGAAGTATCTCTTGTTTCTAAAAAAAAAAACAGTTTGGAAGCCAATGTTCTCAATGTCAACATATTTGTGAGATTAAAGTGCAACTTTGGACAAATATATTGAGTCCAAGTTTTAAATAGGTTACAGGTAACTAGATGCTTCCAGAAATTGTTTCTTATTTGAAATTTGGCATGCTTAAATCTCCTATGAACATTATCATTTCAGACCTAACAAAAACAAAAAAGAAAGTATAAATGATAACCAAGAGGCATAACTGTAAGTTCCATCCAGTGATAATTTTTTTGGCTCAGTCCTTTCAAGAACCGAAAATGCAACAGAGAAACTGAAAGCCTTGTGTGTTAAACTGGTTTTTTATTTGAAAGAGGAGAATAAGAAACCAACACTTTTTGTGCTCCATTAAGTTTCATACCTTCTCAGAAGTGGCAAGAAACGGAAGATACAGGTTTTGATTTTTTTTTTTTTGATAAGTTAAAAAAAAAAGAAAAAAAAAACTTCCATCACATTTCCCAACAAAGGGAAAATTTATATTGTCATGAGGGGGAAGACACAATCATAAAATGAAACATAACTAATATGCAGTATGGTATGAGAATAACTTTTTTTTTTTTATTAGTAGTATGGTATGAGCAAAACTTTCTAGTACAATGAAAGCTAATAGGCAATTGAAGTGAACATCGGCAAAGATCTGATGTTGCTCTATTATCTTTTCTCAGGCAATCTCAATAGGGGAAGAATGCAAACCACATCTCGAATAAGCCATTAGCTACACTACCTTTTTTTTTTATTAGTAGTATGGTATGAGCAAAACTTTCTAGTACAATGAAAGCTAATAGGCAATTGAAGTGAACATCGGCAAAGATCTGATGTTGCTCTATTATCTTTTCTCAGGCAATCTCAATAGGGGAAGAATGCAAACCACATCTCGAATAAGCCATTAGCTACACTACCTGTTTAGACATGATCCATACTTATCCTAAACAGGTAAAACACCAATGCCCACAAAGCTCTAGTCGCATCACAATGCAAGCGATGGTAAATGGTTTCCTCGTTCCTTTTGAACAAACAAGACCAATTCATCCTTTTGACACTCTTTCTCAGATAATCCATAGTTAGGATCTTCTCTAACACTGTTGTCCATGAAGAGAAACACAAAATGCCTTTCCAGGGGAGAGGGCCTCCGGTGGGGTGCATGGCATTATAAAAAGTTTGAGACTTGAACTTCCCACTTTTGGAGTGGGTCCACTGGATTTTGTCCTCCCTGCCTCCTCCTCCAAGGACTTGGAAAACGAAGAAATTAGGTCCACACTCCAATCATGTACTGATCTAACATAATGATATTCCATTGTTGAGTATTGTTAAATTTTTTAAGTAATTTGCCACCACAGTTTCCAAACAATTAGAAACGATGAATAACTCCACCAATGTTACCTTCATTGGTTGATTGTAGCACCACACATCATGCCAAAGTGTGATTCTTGTTTTTTTTTTTTTTAGATAAGTCAAAGTGTGATTCTTGTTATACATGAAGTGGCGTACATTGATTCAACAAGATATACTTTGCCTGCATTAAGATTTGAATTTATTGTCTACTCACCTTCTCTAGGTCCAATTTGCATAGGACACCTTCGATTTTTGATCAATTCTATTGTCAAGGCATTCATCAGCCATCTGACTAGGTCTAAAATGTCTTTCCTTGATGAATGCATTCTGAGTTCTAGCTATAATCTTTTCAAACACTGATCTCATCTTGTTGCCTAGAACTTCAGAAATATATATATATATATATATATATATATATATATATATATATTATGTCGGGTAACCTCTCCAAGGCAAAGCCTTTCGGATCCACTTCTACAGAGTAAAACCCCGGTCTCGTGCACCGCAGGGCCCTAGAACTTTAGAAATAATCTTCCATACACCATTCAATAGATGGATAGATGTGTTTGGATAGTAGACTTAAATCAGGAGATTTGGGTTGCTTTGCACGTTTGCCTTGTGAGGTGGGCAAGGGCATCATGGGATGAGATTTTTAGTAGATCTGGCATTGCTTGGGTGATGCCTTTGGGGGCGGTGGATCTCTTTTCTTCTTCTTTTTTTTTATAAGAAAATTTATTGATCCTCATAATTAGGCATAGCCCAAGTACACAGGTGGTATACAAGAGAGAAATACCTAATTACAGCCTACAAACAAAAAAAGAAGCATAAAAGTCATTAAAATTTGACTCCCTCTAAAATAATAGCCTTAGCCATAGTAACAAAGATTGGAAAATTAAGTCTGTAATCCCCCCCAATGAGCGTTGTCTATTTTCGAAACATCTTCCATTCCTCTCAGTTAGCTGGAATGATCTTCACGGTTGTTCTCAAGTGGCTGCGGTTTGGAGGATGATTCCTTTGTGCCTTATGTGGTGTATCTGGCTGGAAATGAACGATCGTTGCTTTGAAGATAGAGAGCGCACTTTGGATGAACTTTGAAATCTTTTTGTGTACACCTTTTTGCTTTGGTTTTCTCCCATTGTGCTTAATGGAACTAGTGTTCATGATTTTCTTGTATCATTTTCAGGTTCCTAGAATGTATTTATGTGTTTTCTTTTGTATACTCCCTATGTACATGGCCAAAACCTATTTCATTTGTACAAATAGAGTTTTTTACTAATAAAAAAAAGAGTTGGACATGGAGAAAGCCTATGGTCACATCAACTGGAATTTCTTGCTTTAAATGCTAGCAAGGATTAGTTTTGGGGGAAATGGCATTCTTAAATAGCATTTTGTATTTCCATACTCTGTTTTTCTATCTTGGTGAACGGCACTCCTGTGGGATTCTTCAATACTTCTCAAGGTTTAAGGTAGGGTGATCCACTATCTCCACTACTCTTTGACATTATCATGGAAGCTCTCTTGGCAAAATGATATCAAGTTCTGTGAATGGCTGTCTTTTTTCTGGTTTCTCAATCTCTCACATCTTCTATTTGCAGATGATACCCTTATCTTTTCTGGATCAAATCAACAATAAATTCAAGCCTTAAGAGCACTTCTTTTATGCTTTGAGGCTATCAAAAACTGTAGCACTTGGCTAATCTGTTGGGATGCAAGGAATCTTCCCTACCTATGAAATACCTTGGGCTCCCATTGGGTGCCTCATTCAAGACAAAGGCTATTTGGGATGGGATAATCGAAAAGATGGAGCACAATTTGGCTAGTTGGAAGAAAATTTACTTGTCCAAAGGGGGAAGGATCACCATGATCAAAAGCACCCTGTCCAACTTGCCCATATATTTTTTGTTCTTAATCCCACTTCCTACTAAGGTGGCTCAATGGTTAGAGAAGCTACATCATGATTTCTTATGGAGTACGATGGCTGATGAGTTTAAATTTCATCTAGTAAATTGGGCAAAGGTATGTGCTATGATGTTTGGAGGGTTGGGAGTTCGGAACTTGTTGGTTTTTTTTTTTTTGATAAGTTAAAAATTTTATTATAACACAATGTAATAGGCGATGCCCAAGTACACAGGAAGTATACAAAGAAACACCTAGTTACATTCTAATAGTTAGACAAGCGAAGACATGAAGTTGTTTACAGCCCCTCCCTTGAGTACAATAGCAGAAAACCAGCTAAGCATAGTGCTTGTAAAAAACTTCCAAAATTCGTCTATATTGCTTTCTCTATCATTAAAATACCTCTCGTTTCTCTCTAACCAAATACACCACATAATACACAAAGGCAGCATTCTCCAAGCGGTTGCCACTTGGTGACAAGTATGCATTTGAAAGTTGGACCAGCTTGCTAAAAATTCAGCCACTGTTCTTGGCATAACCCAGCTCAGCCCAACCCTTCCAAACACTCCATCCCACAGCACTTTAGCCATTTTACAATGAAGAAGTAGATGGTTCACTGATTCTGCATCTTTCTTGCACATAAAGCACCAATCCAAGACATTCATTCCACGCTTCCTCAAATTGTCTATAGTCTGAATATTCCCTAATGCTGCAGTCCATACGAAAAAAGCCACCCTAGTCGGAACGTGAGCCTTCCAAATCCTCTTCCAAGGAAAGCCAATATGGGGCTGGTTTAAAATCACCTTATAATATGACCGAGCTGTAAACTTATTAGTGGCTGTATGTCTCCAGCATAGTTGATCCCTGCCCTGTCTTCTTATCTCCACTGAATATAACAATCTGAAAAAGTCAGTCACCTCCTCTATTTCCCAGTCTTGAGCAGATCTGGAAAAGCTAATATCCCAAAGTACCCCTCCATTGGAAGATCCCATCAACTCTGAAACTGAAGCTAACTTGTTAGACGCCAATCTGAAAGCAACCGGATAGGCTCTAGCTAGTTCAGTATCCCCGCACCAAATATCGTTCGGAACTTGTTGGTTTTAATCAGACCATATTGGGAAAATGGTTGTGGCGATATCAACAAGAAATGGATTCTCTACAGAAGTTTGTAATAGATTCGAAACCTGGAGGGACTTGGGGCAGTTGGTATTTGAATGAAGTACGTGGATCTCATGGAGTGTGGTTGTGGAAGCATATAAGATGCTAGGACACTTTCTCAAGACACACTTGATTAGAGATGGGGGATGGCTCTTGCATAAAGTTTTGGCATGATCTATACTATAGAAGCATGGTCCTTAAAGAAACTACTCCAGTAGTGTACGAGATTGCACAGGTGAAAGATGCCTCTATAGCAGACCTTATGGAAGTCTCCAGTGGTTTCTTGCAATGGAATGCTAGTTTTTCCATAGCAGCACAACACTGAGAAGTGGAGGCCGTTGCAGAATTTTTCAACTTACAATATTCCTCAAGACTAACAGTGGGAGGAGTAGACAAGATTCTTTGGAGTCCTTAAAAAGAAAAGGCAAATACCTAGTTAGATCATATTATCAAGCTGTCACTAGTCAAGATACTAATCCCTTTCCTTGCATGAACATTAGGAAGACTAAGGCACCATGAAAGCAACTTTCTTTGCCAATGGACTGTGGGCTGACTGGCATCTACCCTGGTCCTTAGGGAACATGTGACTATAAGCTGGAGGGTTCAATCCTCCCTACTGGGCTTTGATGCCTTCAATAAATTGCCAAGCAAAAAAAGTAAATAAATAAGGAAAGTAGCTTCCTCTGTTTGGAGGTCACTATGGAAGATTTTCATTACAGATTATCTAAGGAAATGGCAGATCATTGTGATGTACTGATACTCTATGTGCAAGAGTGGAGAAACCGTGGATAAAATGTTATTACATTGTGAGGTAGCTAAAATCCTATGGAATGATTTCTTTATTAGAATGGGTCAAGCATGTGTCATACCAAGTAGATTGTGGACTTCTTAGCAAATTGGAGGGGTCTATGTGGTAATCCACAAGTAGCAGCAATATGGAAGATGGATCCAGTATGTTTATTGAGGTGCATTTGGAGGAAGAGATATGAGAAAAGTTTATAAGACCGGGAGAGGACAATGGAAGAGCTTATAGTTTTTTTTTCTCAACACTTTGTTCCTCCGGGCATTTGCGATAGATTTGAATGTGCATGAGTTTCTTGTATCAGATGTAAATCTTAGTTAGGTATTTCTCTTGTATACGTCATGTGTACTTGTGCTATATGCATATTGTTCTGTTAATGGAATGAAAGTCCTTAATTTCTACAACCCTGACTTTCTTTGAGAGAGTGCAATATAAGTAGCTTTAAGGCTCCTTTCCAATTTACCCCAAGCATAGAAATCGTTGAAGACATTCAGTACATCTACTTTGTTAGCACTTAACATCTCAGAAAATCTGAAAAAATGGCATAGAGAATCCAGAGCCTTATCACTTATCAACCCTTTCAAAACCTCCAATAACTGAATCTCCACAAACTCTCTTTAGTCTTTACATCCTCTTAGCCTCCTCATCATCAATAGAATCAAAGGTAACGTCATCCAATTTAGGCAGCAAACTGAATTTTTCATAATAAAGATGGTTTTACAAACAGCAAAACATGGCTTCTATCTCTGTGAGATCTAACCGACACAATCATAGGCTATGAGTTTGACAAACCGCAGCTTCCCCTAAAAACATTAGACTACAAGAACCAGGTTAATTGAAATACATAGGGTCCACCATTGGCTCAAATTTTCTCACAGTAACCAAAGCGTAATTCACATAAGATGCAAAAAAAAAAAAAAGGAAGGAAAATGGAAGAAAATGCAGTCAGATAACCTGAATATAGAACAAAGTGGGAAGAGAGAAAGAGAGAGAACCTTGGAATCCCTTGCCAATGGTGGTGCCGGACACATCAACAAAATCACCCTCCTTAAAAATCTCATCAAACACAAGCCGCTGATTGGGTTCAAAGCCATCCACGGACACCAAGCGAAACTCCTGAAGGTGGCGCATAGGAATAGCGCCCGCCTTCTGTAAATGACCCATCTCCGGCTTGGTGAGCTTCCGGTCCCTGACCCTGCGGTACCCCACCTGGACGGCATTGTAGCCGTCGGTGGCCTCGGTCTTGAGCTGGGTGACGATGTTTCCTTCTTTAAATCCGACGACGGTGACCGGGACGACCTTTCCATCGGGCTGGAAGTAACTCATCATGCCCAGCTTGGTACCCATGACCCCAACGCCTGCATCGTAGCTCATTCTGACCACCATAGCCTTCCCATTCCCGCCGGGAGGTTTGAAACTCTGGGGCTGGTGCACTCGAAAGAGGAGAAGTGGGTTGTTGTTGTTATTGAAAAAAGAACACTTGATAGAAGAAAATGGATGCTGGTGGGAACTGTGGGCAATTGGAACCGTTGCCCTGCACATCGATACCGATAGGCTTGACATCTCTAGTTCTTTCGGAAGGGGCGAATCACCGCTCTCTTATCTCTCTCTCTACCTTCAGTCCCTTCTTATCCTTAGCAAGTTTGCAGCATTCTGGTTGCTTACTGCTGCTTTAGTCCCACCTTCGGTGGGCCCTTTTTGAGTTTCCTTATGGGCTTTTCCTTGTTTGCTACATATTTTATGCATTCATGATAAACCCAAACGAGGCTACTTTCTTTCTTTGCTTCGGCCCGGCCAAACTGATATAATCTTTTTTACCACTTTTTTTTATTGATTTAATTTTAAAAAATCTAGCTATAAACAATTTGAAATTTATATAGTTTTTTAGTATTTATATTAAATTAGCTTTATTACACAATAACTTGGAAAAATAATATTAATAATATACAATTATTCAGTAGAAATGTCGAAGGTAATCCATTTTCTCAAGATTTAGATTTTCTCCAATTTGAATATTTAGAAGGAGAGAATTAGACACATAAAATGGACACCACGTCAGACTCTCGCTTCTAGTGATAATTGTTGTCTATAAGATGGATTCCTTTAAAAAAATATATATATATTTATATATTGAAGATGGATTTGAATTTATAGCATATTCACCACATTAATGGACTTGTCCTTTTTTATAAAATTAGAATATGTAATGCATCTGGAACTTTGATTCAAAGAGTTTCACACGTGTTTCAAGCCCTTTCTTTGTTATCTGCAAATTTTGCCCATGTCTGTCTCTTTGTGTGGTATATGATTTGTTACTTTTCTTTTATTTTGACGAAGAACTTGATTTTTTTAACACGAATAATGGATTATTGTTCTTCGTTACTTTTATGCTATCTATTTTCTAGCTTTTTTACTCTACCGAGAGAGAGAGAGAGAGAGATCTGTGGCAACAAAAATCGACTTTTCCCTTTTTTGACCTAGAGAAGGAGAGCATTCAACAAATAATGGATGCCATGAGGCTAAGTTTAGGGTCGTTTCCACAACACTTGGCATGGAATTGGATTATAAAGGATACCATAAAATGGCGCATGAGGATCCTAAGGAGATTGAGTTTTGATTTGTTTCTCTCTTCTTATGACGTTTAAGTTTGTGTAAATATACTAAATAATGATATCAATTCAACTTTCATCGAGAAAGAAGCAGGCATTGTAGACGTATATATTTAGTTTGCAATCTCTATATCTTGTTTGTACTCTTAACCATTGGCTTCATCTATCAGCTTTACTAGGCTCGATAGGAGCTCAGTGCTTGATAGCAATAGCTTGTTAAAAGAATTAGCCCAATACTTTATCATAAATGGAAGAGAGTCATACATGAAACAACAAAATGAACAAATGAAAATAATATAAGTTTTCATATATTCATTCTGTCATGTACCCTCTTCCTGCTCCAACATCCAACACAAACAAGAACCCAGTTGAACAAGTAACAGCAAATGCAATGCCAAATGAAAACAAATGAACAAGATGATGATGACCCAAGAATCTACTTCAATTCTTGGAAGATATTTTCGAGCAATGTCCAAAGCTCCTAAACAATCATGTTTAAGCCAAAAAGGATCTTGATCCGTGTGAATACAAGGGACTTGCCTTTTATACTACAAACTTCTGCAACTAACACAACTAACTAACTGAATCTCTATTAAAAGTAAAATAGAAAAAACGACATCGCTCAACTCAATTCTTCAGACTTGCCATGACACGCACTATTTCTTAAAGGAGCAAAATGACCCGTTTGAACACAACTGTTAGTTCAGTTACCCACTGCTCTTCCTCTTTTGTTAACTACTACGCACTTCACTCCATAGCCTTCAACCAGATGTGGGTAGAGTTGTCTTAACTTCCACAAGCTCTCCCAAGATGAATCCTCAGCTGCAGTTCCCACCCAACTCACAAGCACTTCTGTCACAGCATGATTGCCCTTCTTTTGAATTCGTTTGTCTAGTATCTGTTGAGGCTTAGGTTATAGTTGTCCACTGGAATCAGTAAGGGGTAATGTTGGCAAGGTACAACATTCTAACCAATTTTCCTCTTTAAACACAAAACATGGAAAACTTGATGTATTTTAGATGAGCTAGGCAGATTAAGTTTATAAGCTACAGACCTCTATTTCTGCACAATCTGGAAAAGGCCATAAAATCTTGGGGCTAGCTTCATATTATGTCTCATTGCTACTATTTTTTGCCTATAAGGTTGGAGTCTCAAAAAGACCCAATCTCCCTTTAGGAAAGATCTTTCACTTCTGTTTTTGTCAACATAAAAATTTATTCTACGCTATGCCTTCTTCATGTTATCTCTCAGTAAGCTCAATAATTCTTCCCTTAACTTTAACTGCCTGTCAACAACGTCATTAGAGGAGGTACCTGGCACATAAGCCAACAATTTAAAAGGGTCATACTCATAAAGGGCTTCAAATGGGATGATTCTAATGGAAGAATGCACAGTAGCGTTGTAACACCACTCAGCCATTGGTAACCATGAAGTGCATTCCTTAGGTCTCTGCTTGCAATATCACTTTTAGTACCCTTCTAAGCACTTATTCAAGGCTTCTATTTGACCATCTGATTGAGGATGGTAGGAGGAACTGAAATCCAAAGACACTCCTTGCAGCTAAAATAACTATCTCCAAAAGAAACTAGTGAAGACTGCATCTTGATTTGAAAATTTTGATCTAGGTAGCCCATGCAACTTGAATACCCCAACAAAAAATACTTGAGCTACCTTAGCAGCTGTATAAGGATGTGAAAGAGTAAAGAAATGGGCAAACTTGGTCAATCTAACCATCACATAAAAGAGTCACAAAAAATCCATTTGAAAGAGGTAAGACATCAATGAAATCCATGGATATGTCTAGTCATAGAGATTCAGGTATAGAGAGTGGTTGTAGAAGGCCAAGGTACTACATAGTTTCACTCTTGCTAACTAGACAAATCTCACACTCCCTCACCAATCTTCTAACATCTTTCCTCGTACCCTCTCACCAAAAATCTCTTCTTGTCCTCTATAAAGTCTTGTGATAACTCACATGACCTGTTTATGGGTTATTGTGGATATACTTCAAAATCTTAGACTGAATTGAAGAAGGAATGACTACCAGCTTACCCTTTCTCAGCAACAAACCCTATTGAATAGAGAAATGCTAAGGCCCTTCCTCATCTTGCTGTAACTTAGTAACTAAATCAGAAAACTTTGGACACAAAGAATAACCCCCTTTCAGCTCTTTAATCCACAAGGGAGTTGGAAGTGAAATCATTGCAACCACTGCTTGTTCTTCCTCATTTCTTCTCGAGAGAGCATCAACTACTAAGTTCTCTTTTTCCCTCTTATAATCAACAAAAAAATCATAGTCAATCAGTTTAGATACCCACTAATGCTGTGACTCAGTACCAATTTTCTGTTCTACCAAAAACTTCAAAGCTTGTTGATCAGTTTTGATAGTAAAGGGATGACCCAATAAGTAAGGCCTCCATCTCTAGATAGTAGACACTAAAGCTAAAAACGCCTTCTCATATGTTGACAACAATAGTGCTTTCCCCTTCAAAGCTTTACTATAAAAGGCAATAGGTTGAAAATCTTGCATCAAGATTGCCACAAGGCCCACACTAGAAACATCACACTCAATGGCGAATACTTTAGTGAAATCAAGCAACCTTAACACAGGAGAATTGCTAACAGCTGCTTTCAACAACTCAAATGTAGCAACAGTTTTATCAGTCTAACAAAAAAAGTTCTTTTTCAACAAATCTATTGGAGGTGCTGCTATAGATCCACAACTTTATAAGAATTTCCTTTAATAACCTGTTAATCCTAAAAAAACCTGTTAATGACTTCAAGGTTTTAGGAACAGGCCATTGGACCATAGCTGCTGTCTTTGCAGAATCTGTTTGTACCCCATTTCCAGATATTATATGGCCCATTTCCAGAATAGTAGCACACAATATCAGTAAGGAGAGAATCACGGTAGATCTCATGACGACTTTATCAAGTATGTATAAAAAGTCTTCAACGAACAATAAAGTGCACTTGATGAAAAAATTGTTCAATCTAAAGATGTTGAAAAATATGTCTGTTGCCCAACATTTGAATAAATTCAATACGATCACAAATCAACTATCTTTTGTAGAGATTGAGTTTGATGATGAGATCAGAGCATTAATTCTATTGGCATTGTTGCCAAATAGTTGAGAGACCATAAGGATGGATGTGAGTAGTTCAGCAAGCAAAACGAAATGGAACTACGATGACATACGTGACTTGGTCCTTACTGAAGAGGTACATAGGAGAGACTCTGGTGAATTCTCTGGTTCAGGATCAGCTCTAAATGTTGATAATCGAGGCAGAGGACATGACTGGTCAAGCTCCAAGAGCAAAGAAAGAGCAAGAGGAGATTTGGGCAGCAGATCACATGCTGGAATTGTGGCAAGCTGAACCATATCAAGAAAAACAACAAGAATTAAGAAAGTGCTAAGAATGATGTTGTGAATGTAGTGGCAGAAGATATTCACAATGTCTTACTTCTTGCAGTGCACAGTTCGATTGATGATTGGGTGTTAGATTTAAGGTTTTTGTTCCATAGCACCTCACATCAAAAAATTATGTAGAATTATGTTGCTGGTGATTTTAGGAAGATGTATGCGGCTGATGAAAAGGCACTGGATGTAGTGGGAGGGTGATGTCCACATCATACTTCCAAACAGGAGCGTGCAGAATTTACAGCAAATCAGACATGTTCCAAATTTGAAGAAAAACATGATCTATGTGGGACAGTTTGATGACAGCGATTTTATAGTAGCATTCTCTAAAGGAGCTTGGAAAATCACTAAGGGTACGCTGGTCCTAACGCATGGTAAGAAATCTAACTCATTGTATTTAACATCAAGGTCTAGTGATGTGCAGGGAAATACAAGTGTACAAAAATACGGGCTTGATCGCGTGAAACATGTGAGAAAACAAAGGGAGTCAGCTTTGTCGCTCCTCCTGAAAGCCTGAGAAAGTTAGCTAAGGTTGCCAAAATCGGTTCAAGACTAGATACTATGGTCCAGTGGAAGTTGTGAGTCGTCCTATGGATGTACTGATTAAGGGCAATGTATGTGGAAGACTAAAGTCAGGCTTGACTTCAGTGTGTCTTTTGGCTTGAAGACAGGAGCTGTGAACTGCAGAGATGATAGGGTTTGGCTGGAAACTGTGGCTAGCATGTGGAAACTCAGTCTCAAAGTGGGAGATTGTTGTGATGTATGTGGAGACTGGTTTTTGAGCTGAAAAAGGTGTTTACTAGATATGCACTTGACGTGCACTCCAACGAAACTCAACCCATGAGTTTGCTCGACGTGCGCTCAATAGTGGGCTCCAGTAAAGCTCAATCTGTGAGTTTGCTCAAGTCCCTCTTAACAATGAGCTCGAGTGAGACACAAATCCTAGTGTTCACTTGAGTCCCACTCAACACCCCGCTTGAGCCAAT
Organism: Cyclocarya paliurus; assembly: GCA_029856935.1. Taxonomy (NCBI): domain Eukaryota; kingdom Viridiplantae; phylum Streptophyta; class Magnoliopsida; order Fagales; family Juglandaceae; genus Cyclocarya; species Cyclocarya paliurus. The sequence continues at coordinate 24,192,259 of CM056954.1, forward strand.
GTTGATTTGATTGTTCACTCGAGGCACACTCTACATGCCGCTCGAGCGAAGAATGCCGATTTTGCTTATTAAGGTTTCCAACGCCATTTGCTATATATTTATCATATTTGACTTGTGTTGGATGAATTTTAGCATATTTTGAGAGATAATAATTGTCTAGTGAATGCATATTGTGAGAGAGCAAAAAACCCTAGAGAATATGAGTTGAGATTAAGTAATTGTAATTTCCTTTTGTTAATAAGATTTTTGGAGCTCTGTGGACATAGACAATTTGCCGAACCACGTATATTGTGCGTTGTGTGCTTGATCGTGATTGCTTTTACTTTATTTGTCACCGTTAGTGTGTGTATTTTGCACAACATATCAAAACAGACCTGAATGATCAGTAGTACTACTACTTAATTGTTGTGGTGTGGTGAAAGTATAAATAAATAGTTCTAAAGTCATATGAAGTAAACTTTGATAATAAATAATATTACGATTTGGTTTGACACCATGATTAATATTGTAATAGAGCTTGATTGATCGAGCTTTCTTTGTAGAATGGAAGCATATATGTAAAATATGCTGTATCTTGATATGTTGTCGTGTGCCAATAAAAAGATTGAGCTGACCGCCATATATAGTTTCGATGAGCTTCTTGTGATCCTAATACATCAAGTATTTAATATTTTTTTAATGTCCACGACCTCGAGCAAATAATGGATTGCGAGATGAGAAGTTAGCTGATGGTTCTAAAAAAATGGTAGTGTTTGCTACATGATGTTGTAGTTGGGCCTCATGGGCTAAGAGATGTCCCAATAGTGAATCAATTGAAATGGGGTCGAGGCGTGTAGTAACAGATGTGACTAAGGGGTCGTAATCTGGCCCAAGTCCTGCTAAAAGGTAAGGCACAAACTCACTTCATGGAAGTGGTCTGCCTGCATTAGCCATTGTATCAACTAGGGACTTAGCACGACGGTAGTATTCTGATATGGAATCTGTGCCTTTCTTAAGGGAAGCTAGTTTGAGCTGGGTTTGTACAATACGGGATTGGGATGAGGAATCATAGGCTGACTCTAGGGATGAGCAAACTTCTCTAACAATGGCACAGCCAACTACTTGTGCGATAAGATGCTCAGATAGGGAGGAGATGAGAGCTGACATAACCAGCTGATCTTGCTGAACCCAAGTGTCATATTCTAGGTTTTGTGAGGAATCGGGGAGTTGTGGAGGTAGGGTTATGCAAGACCCATCAACAAACTAGTAGAGTCTTTGACCACAAAGGTAAGGAATAAGTTGGACCTTTCATTACAAATAATTTTCTAAATTTAGTTTGATAGAAAGTATGTGGGAGAAGTTGGGTGAGGGAAGGGAGGGAAGAGAAGAGGGAGAGGAAGAGGAAAGTGTGCCCCCGAAGAATCAAACATGTTTGGACGATTAGTTCTAGGCTCTGATACCATTCTAGAAGTTGTAGGAAATTTTTCCTTTGCATTTTATCATCACAATGTTACAATGAGGCACTGCCTCTCAATCTATACTTGTACAAGAAAATGTATAAAATGAGAATATACCTTAAAACAGTTTATAGAAAGCTACAAAACATTGTTGGACGATGATTATGGAGGCTATGGTGGAGTGCTGCTATGTAGCAGAGACAATGTTCTGCTATGTAGTAGTGGCAATGACCGTATGAGGTAGTGGTGATACGTTCCTTGCTTCATGGTCTACATGCAGTGCAAGAGTGGCATGATCTACATGCGATATGTGAGAAAGCTTAGCAGTATTGCATTTGGGTGGTGGCCATGCCTTGTGGTCTACATGGCGTTCATGCAGTATACAAAATGCTTGAACAATATATATATTAATTGTTGAACTCAAGGTTTCAAGTTTCATATAATTACATATCTATATATGGATTTTGATGATAACAAATGAATTCAAGCATAAAGGAATTTCAAACTCAAGTTGCCTAAACAATGAAGTCAAGCACATTAATGATCCAAGCATACGCAAGAAAGGGAATAAGTTCGCAAATGAAGCACTTAGAGTAATTTTTCACATCTTTTGATAAAATTCGAAATTGGATTAAGACTCAAAATTAATATTTCTCATAAAATATCAAATTGCATTTTTCACATATGCATGACATATTTGATGATTAAAAGTTTGAACTTTGAAACTTTGAAAAATGACTGATTATCATCTTTCACATGTGCATGTTGTCTTTGAAACTTTTTCAAAAGTGAATGATGTTGTTTTTGACATATGAATCTTTTTAAATTAAAAAATGAAATTACATATGCCTATAAATAGCTCATATGAGTTTTTCAAATTTAGAACAATATATACAACTACAAGAGCACATACACATCAATTGCAAGTTTTACAACATCCATTCAAAACTTTCAATCTCTATTCTCTAAGCATTGAGCCTTAACTCTTATTCATTTTGAGAGATATAGTTTGCGATGTATTATTTTTATTCCACGTATTGAGAGGTGTTTTCTGATAACTTACTTACTATCAGCTCTTGTGTCAGTAAAAGGATGTGTATATCCTTTGTTTGTAGAAGGTGTTCTACACATGAAATATACATTTAATCGCCAAGTGTAAGGTGATTGCAAGTGTAAAGAGTGTTCTACACAGATTCTTTGTAGCAGTATTGTTCAAATGTGTAATAGGTTTCTATCTCCACCTAATGGAGATTGGATAGTGAAGTTGGGAATCCTTAAGGGATAGCTTGAGGAGAGGACGTAGGTAGTGGGGCAAAATCTCGTTAAAATACTGAATTTGTTTCTTTCTTACCCTTACTCCTTATATTGTGCATTTGGTTTATAATTTTTAACTTTTAAATATAACGTAATTCACTCCTCTTGTGTTAGTCATCTGGACAACAATTGGTATCAAAGCAATGGCTCTTTTATTAGATTAATTATCTTTTGAGTTAAGATCTTATAATTAACATCGCAACTACATTTGATGAAAATCAATCTAACAGTCGGCCTCCACTATTTTGCGGAGACAATTATACATGCTGAAAAGTTAAAATGAGAATTTTTCTTCAATCTCAAAGTCGAGAAATTTGGAGATGTATTATAAATGGACCTTATAGTCCGACAAAAGTTTTTGATGAAGTAAAGGTAAAAAAAAAATAAGAAGTGTTCGATTGTGAAGACGATAAAATTACAACATTGAATTCAGCAGCTATAAATCTTCTATATAATTCTCTAAATGGGAATAAGTTCAATAGAATAATGACTTACAAAACGGTAAAGGAAATTTGGAATAACTTGAAAGTTACTTATGAAAGAACTTCGTAAGTCAAGAAATCGAAAATTTATATTCTTACTCATGAATAAGAAATGTTTAAAATGAATGAAGATGAATCTATTTCTAGTAAGTACCCTCGTTTCATTAACATCATAAATAGCTTGACAATTCTCAGCAAAGTCTATTCCAATGTAGAGATAGTAAAAACAATTCTCAACTCTCTGCCAAGATGTTGAAAATCAAAAGTGACTGCGATTCATAAAAGTAGAAATCTCAAGAAACTTGAAGTAAATAAACTCATCGAGTCACTTATCACCCATGAGTACACATTGAAAAGAGAAAAAGAAGAAAGAAAGTCAAAGAAGAGCTTGGCACTCAAAGTTATTTTTCATGAAAGCGAAAGTGATAAAAATTGAGAAAGTGATGACAAAGATAAAGAAGTTGCGAAGATAATAAGGAGAATTAAAAGACTCATAAAAAGAAATAAAGCTCTTTCAAGAAAATCCTTTAAAAAATTTTCCAAGAAAGATACAAGTAAAAATGACTATTTAACTTGTTACAAATATAATAAGTTTGGACATATCAAGACAGATTGTCTTCTGCTAAAGAAAGATCTAAACAAGGGCAAGAAAGCAATGAAAACTACATGAGATGATGATTCAACAACTCAGACAGCAAAGCAAGCAATGGAGAATTTGCAAATCTTTGTTTTATGGCTAAAGATGACATTGAGGTAACAGATCTTGACAATATTGAAAATCTTTCATATGATAAATTGTAAAATGTCTTAGAAGAAGTATATGAGCAACTTGAGAAATTGGGTAGAAAATATTTGACTTGAAAAAAGAAAAATTCTTCTTTAATAAATGAAATTGATGTTTTAAGTAAAAAAAACATTGTTTCGAAAAATAAAAGTCGTGAGTTGAAGAAGAAAGTGACTGATTTAGAAAAAATTGTTGAAAACTTTACAAATGGAAAAAAAAAAAAACTTCGTGGTAGTGAAAGATGTGTTTTTGACAATGCAGACTTGGGATACATCCCAAAACAAAAATACAAGTCTTATAAAATCTTCTTTGATAATTCTTTTACATCAAAGTATAATATTCAAAATTCTTCTCATAAAAATAAATTTTTTAAAGAAAGATACTATCATAATCACTCAAGTTCTTCATATATGTCACATGTCATCTGCAATTTTTGTAATAGAAATGGTCATAATTATCTTGCTTGTCCCATTAGAAGAAAACATACAATGACTATTAAGGCTATATGGTTACCTAAAAATTTTGTTTCTTCTACTATTAATAAATGAATGACTCAAACAACTTGGGTACCAAGAAAAATCATTTTAATTGTTTTTGTAGGTATGCATGAAGTCCCCCATAAACAAAAGTAAATAGTTTTTAGATAGTGGATGTCCAAGACACATGATGGTAGATAAGTCTAAGTTCATTGATCTTATATCTAAAGAAGAAGAACATATGACATTCGGAGACAACTCGAAAGGAAAGATCATGGGAATAGGTAAAATTGGTAATGAGTCCTCTCTCATAATTGAAAATGTTCTACTTGTTGAAGGTCTAAAGCATAATCTTTTAAACATAAGTCAATTATGTGATAAAGGATTTACAGTTACTTTCAAAAGGGATAAATGCATTATTTTAAATGATCATGATTGCAATGTTTGTTTTATTGCTCTTAGAATCAATAATGTTTGTACTATTCAATTTGAAGAAATTGCCTCATAAAATGCTATTTATCTTTTAGCTCAAAATGAAACTAGTTGGCTATGGCATAGAAGACTAGGTTATGCCAACATGGAACTTCTTTCTAAACTTTCAAAAAATGATCTTGTGAGAGGTTTATCAAAGGTAAATTTTCTTAAAGACAAAATTTGTGATGCATGCCAGTTTGGTAAACAAACAAAAACTTATTTTAAAACCAAGAAACATATTTCTACTACTAGACCACTGCAACTGATACACATGAATTTTTCAAACAGATATGCAAGTATAGAAGGAAAATATTATGCATTTATTATTATTGATTATTTCTCTAGACATATTTGGGTCATCTTTCTTGATCATAAAAATGACGCACATAATACCTTTACCAAGTTATGTAAGAGAATTCAAAATGAAAAGGGCTATATTATTTCAAGTATCAGAAGTGATAGGAAGAAAGAGTTTGTTATTAAAGATATTGAAACTTTTTGTGGTGAAAATGATTTTATGTATAATTTCTCTGTTCCTTGAACTCCTCAGCAAAATGGGGTAGTAGAGAGGAAGAACATATATCTTCAACAGATGGCAAGAACAATGCTCAATGAGAACAACTTCCCTAGTTATTTTTGGGACGAAGCGGTAAGTACTGCTCGTTATGTTATAAATAGAGTTATGTTAAGGTTTAAGTTAGATAGAACCCCTTATGAGCTTTGGAATGAGAAACGGCCCAACATTGGTTACTTTCATGTATTTGGATGCAAATGCTTCATTTTGAATGACATGAATAATTTAGGCAAATTTGATGCAAAATCTGATGAAGGCATCTTTCTCGGATATTCTACTAATAGGAAAGTTTATAGAGTTCTTAATAAAAAGACTTTGACTGTACAAGAATCTATGCATGTAGTATTTGATGAATCTAATCCTCTACTCTTCAAGAAATCTGTTGATGAAGAAAGAGAATGTATAAATAAAACAGATAGTCTCAATCTCAACAAAGAGAACACAATAGAGGAAGTCCAACGTGGAGATATCAGGAAAGATCATCAAAACTTAATGTAAGATGCAACCAAACAGTGAAAACTTGTGAAAGATTATCTAGTGAAACAAATTCTAGGAAAACTTTCACAAGGTGTAAATACTCGATCATCTCTTAATAATATTCGCAATCATACTGATTTTCTATCTCAGATTGGACCCAAAAATATTGATGAATCTTGGATTCTAGCTATGCAAGAAAAACTAAATCAATTTGAAAGAAATGATATTTGGACACTTGTCCCTAGACCCAAAAATCATATTGTTATTGGAATAAAATGGATTTTTAGAAATAAGAAAGATGAGTCAGGAGTTATCACTAGAAATAAAGCTCGACTTGTAGCCCAAGATTTCAATTAAGAAGAAGGAATCGATTATGATAAGACATATGCACCTGTCGCAAGATTAGAAGCTATTCAAATGCTACTTGCTTATACTTGTTATAAAGATTTCAAACTTTTTCAAATGGATGTTAAAAGTGCTTTTTAAGTGGTTTTATAAATGAAGTTGTATATATTGAGCAACCTCTAGGTTTTGAAAATTATATTTCTCTAAATCATGTTTTCAAATTCATAAAAGCATTATATGGACTCAAACAAGCTCCTAGAGCTTGGTATGAGAGACTTAGTTGTTTTTTGATTGAAAAAGGTTTTTCAAGAGAAAAAATTGATATAACTATTTTCATCAAACATGAAAAAGATGATATTCTTTTGATTTAGATTTATGTGGATAATATAATATTTGATGATACTAATGAAAATATATGCTAAGTTTTTGCTAAGAGTATGCAGGAAGAATTTGAAATGAGCATGATGAGAGAACTTAACTTCTTTTTCAGATTGCAAATCAAGCAAACAATGAGCCCATCCACCAAACTTGACAAGGATGAAACTAGTAAGCCAATTGACTCAAAGGTATATCGAGATATAATTTGTAGTCTATTATATTTGACAACCAGTAGACCAGATATTATGTTCAGTGAATGCTTATGTGCAGGTTTTCAATCATTTCCAAAAGAATCTTCTTTCGATCTAATCAGCTACTCAGATACAGATTCTACTGGTTGCAAAGTTGATAAAAAAAGCACTAGTGGAACATGTCATTTCTTAGGTCATGTACTTGTTTCATGGTTTAGTAAAAAATGAAATTCTGTTGCATTATCTACTACTAAGACAGAATATGTTGCTGCGAGTAATTGTTGTGCTCAAGTTCCTTATGTGAAGCAACAACTTGAAGATTTTAAACTCATGTATAATCACATTCCAATAAAAGGTGATAATACAAGTGCTATAAATCTTTCAAAGAATTCAATACAACATTCTAGAACTAAGCATATTGAGATTAGATATCATTTTCTTCGAAATCATGTGCAGAAGGGCAATATTGTACTATAAATCACAAGCACACGCGATCAGTTGGTAGACATTTTCACAAAACTTCTGCCAGAAGATAGACTATGCATAATTAGAAGAAAAATAAGAATGATGCATGCCATGAATATCTGTTAAACATTTTTATTTTGTTATGTCAAATCACTTACAAAAATTTGAGACTTTTAGCCTCATTTTTCAAGCACTCTTGTTCTTCATATATCAACATGTTATCCTTATCTAAAAGAGTAAAAAGTCGAAATGAAAAAACAAATAAGGATTTTAAATCCTTATTCTCTTACTTTAAGTCTCATATTTTTTTGTTAGACTTGTGAACAAGTCGTTAAAATTCATAAATCTTTTCGTTAAGTTTTTCAACCTCACGAGCTCTGGACCACAACCATCGGGAAAATGCGATAATGGACGATGGGTATCGAGTACCGAGACTCATAAGTTCATAAATGACGTCATCATCTGACTTGTTAGTTAAATAATTCTTATGCTACATCATGACATCTATAGTAGATGCATAAATAACTATTGGCTGAAGTGCAGAATACCTTATATAGTGAACAAGGAGATTGGTGGAAAAAAATTGCTGAGCCATTAAAAAAAGGGGAAAAAGCTTAGAGAGTGAGAACAAAGTTTTGAAATTCGTTCCATTCTGGCCGAAATTTTCTGTTCTGGAACAGTGACCAAAACTGTGTAGCTATATATTCCGTACCGGGTTAAATTCTAGTGGTTTCAGCTCGTTTTGAGATATTCTGGCCGGATTTTAGAATTCCAACCGAAATTATGGTTTCAGTCCAAAATCGTATATATGATGATGTTTTTGTAAATATGTTGAATCACATGGTATATTCGTAATTTAGCTACTTTTTCTCATTTTTCCCTATTTCTTTTCTGATTCTCCCCCTTCCCCTTATGAATTCATTTGAGTCACAGGCTCTTAGCAAGAAAAAATTGAAAACCCTTCATCAATCTCCACTATCCACACTCCGACGACGCCGCCTCCACAACTTTGCAAGTTGCAAGTCAACTCCATCATGTCGCAACTCATGTTGCTCCGTCCCCTATGCGACGATTCCATTCCAAATCCAAATTTCGTACAGGTATATGCTTTATAGTTCTAAAGTCAAACAATTACTAAAATATATAGAAAGTGGTCCCCAAATGCGATGTAATGGGTGGGCACGAATGATTGAGTACTGGGTTGGGGAAATATGTTTGGAAAAATGAAGATCTTGGAAATATGTTGGTGTTGGAACTTGGGAAAGCACTTGCTAGTTTTCATGGTGGTCCTCACAACTGATTGCTTTAAACAAACTCCACTAGGAGTTGTCTAATACTCTAAATACTTTCTAATGCACCCTTGATCGATTTAGAATTTTAGATGCTTGAAATGTTGCCTCATAGTTAAAATTAATTGGTGTTAGGAAAGATATACTCATATTTTTTTATGGTATTTAATTATGAATTGCTTGAATACTCATAAATTCATAATCCAGGAAAATCAATATTATCAAAAGTCAATTTCAGAAACTTAGCATGCTTAAAGTTTTAAACACAGAAAATATAAAAGATATACTCATTGTTGGTTCTTGACTTGATCCTTTTTTTTTTTATCATTATGTAGAAGTATACAAATGTCTAGTTGTCAATCAAATAGTGCTACATCTACGACACTTGCTCTTGCTAGATCAAATGATCTTGCATGGGCCCATGTACGCCTTGTACCAAGGGCAATAAATAGTACTCAATGTGTCTATTGTAGCAAAACAATTAGAGGTAGTGGAGTCACGAGGTTGAAGTATCATCTAGGTCGGATTTCAGGTGATGTAGAAGCATGTAAAAAGGTCCTTGATAAATAAAATTGTAAATGAAAGAGTTGGCAATGAAGTGAAAAAAAACAAAGAGAAGAAAAGAAAAATAAACTTAGATATTAGAAGCTCTATAGATTTACCACATGATGATGTTGATGTTAATGTGTTCATGATGATGATGAGGGACACATTCATGGTTCAAAAAGGAAGGGAAGGAGAAAGTAGATGGAAAGTAAATGATGACATTTAATAGATTTTTCACTCAAAGAACAACTCCTAGGTCTCAACCTTCTATTAAGAGTGCTATGTGTTCAAAAGAGATGATTGACAAAGCAAATATGGCTATAACAAATTGGTGGTATGATGCTAATTTACCTTTTAATGCATCTCAATCTAAGTCTTATCAACCAGCTATAGATGCCATAACTGCCATCGGGCCAAGATTCAAGGGTTCTTCTTTATATGAGTTGAGAGGAAATTTGTTGAACAATTCTGTGACTGAAGTTCAAAATTATCTCTTATATATTAAAACATATTGGGGGGGAGTGGTTTTTCACTATTGGCAGATGGTTGGACAAACCAAAGGTAACAACCAATAATTAACTTTTTAGTTTATTGCCCAAAAGATATAATATTTTTTAAGTCTATTAATACATCGAGCCTTAGAAAAGATTCTGAAACATTATTTAACATTTTTGATGAAGTTGTTCAAGAAGTTGGGATTAAGAATATTGTGCAGTTCATAACGGATAATGATGCAAGTTATAAGGCTGCAGGAAAAAAGTTATAGCAGAAGTATGACTCTTTCTTTTGGTCCCCTTGTGCAGCTCATTTTCTAGATTTGATGTTAGAGAATTTTTGTGATCCCAAGCATTTTTCTATTTTTGATGAAACTATAAAGAAGGCAAGGAAGATAACAAAATTCATTTATAACAATGCTTGGGTTTTGGCTTTGATGAAAAAAGACTTCACCAAAGGTCATGATTTATGTCGCCCTGCAGTCACAAGATTTGCTACAAATTTTTTAAGTATCCAATACTTAATTTTGTTTAAGAAAGAGTTTAGACAAATGTTTACTTGTGATAAGTGGATTATATCAAGTTATTCTAAAAGCAATATAAGGAAAGAGATAGCCGAGATTGTTTTAGAAGATAGAGAGTTTTGGGCTCAATACCAATTTATTGTAAAAATCAGCGAACCTTTAGTTCAAGTACTACGACTTGTCAATGGGGAAGAGAAGTCTGCAATGTGATACTTGTATGATGCAATGGACAGAGCCGAATATAAAAGCAAGATTGAATAACAAAGTTACTGCATATATGTCATTCATCAGGATCATTGATGCTATGTGAGATAAGCAGTTTCATAGTCCATTACATGCAGTAGGTTATTTTTTAATTCTGGAATTTACTTCAACCTTTGCTTTAAAAATAAAAATGATGTTTCAAGAGGGTTTATGAATTGCATTATAAAGTTGGAACTTTATTCTGATAAGCAAGACGAGATCATTCAACAACTTGAATTATATAAGAATTCAAACGGTGATTTTGGACAATCTTTAGCAATCCATTAGCGTGAAAAAATTAGTCCAGATAACCTCAATATCCTTTGTCAAATAGTGTGAATCTATATTTTAATTCTTTTATTTAGTTTAAGTAATAATTTATAATTAAACTTTTGCTATAATTGCATGTTGGTCTAATTTTGGAAATAAGGTTCTAACTTTTCAAAAGTTTGCAGTTCGTATACTAAGTCGATGTTGTAGTGCAACTGGCTGTGAAAGAAATTGGAGCACATTTGAGCTTATTCATTTGAAGAAGATGAATAGATTAGAGTATAAACGTTTAAATGATCTAGTATTTGTTCGTTATAACTTAAAACTGCTTGAGAAGTAAAAATTTTCAAAAATAATGTTTTTTATTGTTGAAAAATATGTAACATTTTCACTTATATATGACTTTTATTTTGGCAGAAACATAAAAAGGGGAAGAGATGCTATGGATCCAATCAACCTTGAGAATATTGACTTGATGAAGGAATGGGTAGGTGAAGAATCAGAGCTTATTGATGAATAAGACTTGGATTGGGGAAGTATTGAGGAGCCATTAATCTCACTAAATTTGGAAGACAGTGATAATGTTGCTCTTGATGTTGATGATGGTGGTGACATTCAAGAAAATATTTTGAGTAATATTTCAAATGTTGATCCTTATTGTCTTATTGATGAAGATGAATAATTATTTCTTTTAATAGTTGGATTGAGAACTTATGTTATTTTATTGAGTTTTATAAATATGTGTGTTTAAGACTTGTATTGACTATTGAGAAGTATTATTAAGTTTATCAGGTATGTATGCTTTTAAGATTTGTACTGATTTTATTTTGGAATATAGTTATTATATATTTAATTTATTCATATAACGTCTATCTTGAAACGGTATACAGAAATGTACTAGTACTGAAATATTTCGTTCCATTACCTTAATGGGAACAGATTTCAAAACTTAGAGAGTGAGAATGCATATGGATTATAGAGAGCAAAGAAAATTTGATACGAATTAAATAAAATTCAAAACTGATTTTATAGAGATGAAAATGAAAACAAGACAAGCTATCAATTTTTCAAAATTTACTTGGTCAAGATTACAAAATATGCTGGATGCATATTTTATTTAGCTAAACCAGCAAGATTAACTGCAGACTGTTCCTATTTTTCTCGTAAACACTGAACCTCTGCTATTAACAACTGATGTTGACTTTGTATTTCTACTCTCTCTCGTTCCAGCTCCTCTATTCGTGGTTGCAAGTCATGAGCGTACCAATCCACAAATTTTTCAACTCCTTGTTTTTTTGTTTTAATTTTTTATTCTTTCTACTTTTATTAGCAAGCCTTTGATGTAACTCAGATATTTGATTGTTAAGCCGATCAACCTCACTCACCCTTGCCACTAGCCTCTGAGACATGGTCGTAATAGATGCAACATATTGAGCACTGAGTATTCTTGATTCTACAACAACCTTAGCATCAGTCCTACTAGAAAAATGCATATTGCTCCTATCATGGTATTGACGGCCTCAGGAAAGAAAATTAGTGGTTGAGGCGTAAAAGGTTCCTGATTCAAATCTGAAACATTATTAGAAGAATGTTACTCGATCATACTATCGTTTTGGATAAACAAGAAACTAAGTTAAGGAGCAATGTGAGAGATTTTTATGTGAGCATTCGAAGAGTGAAAATAACTTTTTCAAAAAGAAACTCAAAGCATTCAAATCTCTACAAAAGTTGATAGAGTTAATCCAGGCAGGACCCCAGGGGGCTCGAGGCTTTGCTGCACCATCTCCGCAGACCCAAGAGGCTCGAACTTTACAGCACTTGTCAGGATCCAGGCGGCTCCAGGTTTTGCGACACTTGTCGGGACCCAGCTGGCTCTAATTATTCAACTCTCAACACTTTCTACAAATACACTATTTTCATCAGTCCATTGACATTGCTTACTGCGGTTCCTTTTTAATGATGCCAAAAAGGGAAGAAGTTTTAAACTAAAACATTAACATATTCTTGTCATACTTTATTTTAAATTAACATTAAAAGGGTGCTTAAGTGTTAATCTAGGTTTCAGAGTTCTATGAAGTATTTGTCATCATAAAAAATAGGGAGGTTGTTGAACCCAAAGTTTCAAACTTCATACAATTACATATTTACATATAGATTTTGATGATAACAAATGAATTCAAACATAAACGAATTTCAAGCTCAAGTTGCCTACACAATGAAGTCAAGCACATCAATGATTCAAGCATGAGCAATAAATGGAACAAGCTCGCAAATGAAGTACTTAGAGTAATTTTATACATCTCTTGATAAAATTCGAAATTGGATTAAGATTCAAAATTAATATTTTGCTCATAAAATATCAAATTACATTTTTCACATGTGCATGACATATTTAATGATTAAAAGTTTGAATTTTGAAAGATGATTGATGACATCTTTCACATGTGCATGTTTTGTTTGAACTTTTTCAAAAGTGAATGATATTGTCGTTGACAATTTTAAGAATGAGAAACTTTAATTTGAATATTTTGAAAAGTGAATGATATTGTATTTGACAATTTCAAGAATGTAAAATTTGAATTTGAATATTTTGAAAAGTGAATGATGTTGTCTTTGACAATTTCAAGAATGAGAAACTTTGATTTCATATTTTGAAAAGTAAATGATGTTGTCTTTGAAAATTGTGTAAAGTAAAATTTTGATTTAAATATTTTGAAAAGTGAATGATATTATTTTTGACAATTTCAAGAACGTAAAATTTTGACTTGAGAATTTTAAAAAGTAAATGATGTTATCTTTAACATGTAAATCTGATATAAACCCGTGGGAATGAAATCCCTTGAACTCACAATCAATTTGAAAACTCACTCAAGAAAGCCAAAATCAAGCCAAAGGAAAATTTAGATCCGTTGAGGAACTCATTTCAAGAACCTATATTATATGAAAAACTAGACCCGTTGAAAAACCTGTCTCAATAACCTAAATTATAAAGAAGAATGCTACAAAGGTTGTGATTTGTCTTTGATAAATTCAAATTTTCATTCAAAAACAAGAAGAGATAAACTCAACTCACAATGAAGAAATTCATCAAATTTCATAAAATTTCTTAAAATGAGGCTACAAAAAGTATCTAAACCAAAACCTAATTAAAACCCTAGCCAAAATAAAGCTCTTTCTCCAAAAAATACCTATGAATGAATAATGCTGCGGCTACAGTAATTTCTTGAAACCCTAGTTCAATAAAATAAAACATATGTGGGCTAAGCATCCTCAAACCCAATTATTTTAGACTAATTACTATAACTAATAAAATAAGATCATTTAATGAAATAAATAAGTCCAAGGCCTTTAATCACATAAACATAATAATAGACCCTAATTTATGTTGCACTATTCCATAGCTTGTATCACGTGGATGATCATTGGATCTCTTTCTCTTAAGCCCATATTGAATATTCAGCTCTTGTTAGACTCATCCCAAGTGTATTGCATCAATTCTTGCATTGCTTCCTTGCACTTCTTAACTCTCGATTTTGTGATTGCCCCATCTAAAACTTGCAAATGATCTTTAAGACTTGGTCTACCTTGGTGCATATCAAAATATTTTTAAATTTGAAAATATACCTATAAATAGCTCATTTGAGTTCTTCAAATTTAGAATAATATATATAACTACAAGAGCACATACACATCAATTGCAAGTTTTACAACATCAATTCAAAACTTTCAAATTCTCTTCTCTAAGCATTGGGTCTTAACCCTTATTCATTTTAAAAGAAATATAGTTTGTATTGTATTGTTCTTATTCCACTCATTGAGACGTGTTCTGATAACCCACTCACTATCAGCTCTTGTATCAGTAAAAGGGTGTGTATAACTCTTGTGTGTGTAGAAGGTATTCTACACAGGGAATAGACATTGAATCACCACGTGTAAGGTGATAGCAAGTGTAGAGGGTGTTCTACATGATTTCTTTATAGCGGTACTATTCAAATGTATAATAGGTTTCTATCTCTACCTAAAAGAAATTTGATAGTGAATTTAGAAATTTTCAAGGAGTAGCTTGAGGTAAAGACATGAACAGTGGGACAGAATCTCGTTAAAATACTGAGTTTATTTTTTTCTTATCCGTATTCTTTATATTTACTGTTGATTCGTATTTTGTTCATATTTTATATTGTGTATTTGATTTATAATTATTAATTTTTAAATATAATATAATTCACCTCCCTCTTTTATTAGTCATCGGGGCAACATTTAATTAATCATTTATCAATTATGAAGAGCAAGTGTAGCATGGCAATTAAAAGCTAAAACGGACTTGGATATATCCCATGATCTCCTCTGCAAAATGATGTAGTATTAGTAGTCGTAAAGCCCTCAAATTAACAATTAACCCAAATGATCATATTTGGTTAATTAAGAGCGGGATATCATGATCGAAGCATAAGAAAATTTATTTGTTTATAAATTGGTGCGGAAGACACACTCTTCATCCATGTTGTTAATATATTATATTAAAAAAATTAAAACTTAAATCTTTAAAGTAAAGCACTAGCTCGTATTATGGTGCGGAGGATAATGCTATTTGTTATGTACGAAAATGTGAATGAGCAATTTCGTAGTTAATGCTTGAAACGTGTATATATATATATATATATATATATATATATATATATATATATATTCAAATTGAAACGTATATACTAAAAGTATTGTTTATATATTAAAAGTATTGTTTACATATATAATTCTTTAAATTTTGCACTAATGTTGTATTTTAACCTATATATATATATATGTCTTATATATATATATATATATATATATATATATATATGTGTGTGTGTGTGTGCGCTTTTCTTATCTAAAAAAAAAAAAAAAGTCAATAAAGTTAACACATGAAATACTTCGATCTGCTTGCGCGGGATATTACGCAAGGGATGACGAAAGCCGGCCAACTAGGCTCAGAACACTATTATCATTCATTATTTTCAATTCTATCAGATGGTTTTATGGTCCAAATCTACCTGTAAATTTCCTAAGTTTTGAGCTGTATGTTATGTATTACCTGTCTAAGCATGAAGATTGTTTTTGTTCTGGGCATATTCGGAAATATTGTCTTCTGTGTTCTTATTTATTAGAACTTTAATTTAGTGCTTATTTATGTATTGTATGTAATGAACACATATCTTAATCATATGTGTACGGAGGCATGAGGTTGTGTAACTTTTGTCGTATATAGAGATGGTTTTTCTCTAAAACTTAAGTTTTTAGAAATTTACCATCTGAACTAGATCATATCAGATACATATGTGTTATGAGAAACTGTTAACGATTGTAATTTACTTGTTTTCAAGTCATATTTATATGTCCTATCTTAATAAAAGGTGATGATCCACTTTTATCCAAAAAAAAAAAAAACATATCTTAATCAATTCAAGTTATTTGCTTCTATATAAGGATTTTACAAAGCGATAAAAAAAATTTCTTCTTAACTAGGTAAACGTAGCTTGTACGTTAAACTACAGCTAGTATAATTAATAAAAGTAATTGGGCGTAGGAGATTCAAGATATGTATGAAATATTTTTAAAAAAACCCTTCTACAGCCACCGTTGTAGGCTTCCACCGGTTCTTCCGCTAGTATATTTTATCTATTTTTTTAATATAATTTTTTTAACAATTTTAAATATTTATTTAAAATAAAAATTTACAATATTATTAAAAATTATTTCTTTAAAATTAAAAAAAAATCATCTGAGACCCACAATTGGGAGAACCAAACGGGACACATAGCATTTATCTTTCTTTTTTAAAAAAAAAAAAATAATAATAATAATAAATAGACACGAAGAAGCTGCCAAATAACGGGATGTCGACCGCTTGCGAATTGCGATGAACTTTCGTTTTCATTGTTAAGATTCTGTACGTAGCATGCCATGTATACTGATAACTTAGATTTTGATGATGAAGTAGTTTCAATGCATGCCAAATTTTCCAAATAAATATGTATTGATCGTATGTTCATTAATACAAAAAGAATAATGAATATTTGTGACAATTTATTTACAATAAAAATAGACTTATTTTGATAAAAAATAATTATTTAATAAATAAATAGTTATTTTATAGTGGTTTAAAATCGGTGTGGCTCAATGGATGATCGGAACCATTCTCTATGCAGCTCGTTACTATATACTGATATAATTTATAATTTGCTATAACTTTCATGTACGTGCGTATACGTAGCTAGTGATCCACCATCCAGCATCGATTAACTTTAGCTCAAATTTTGTATAATCTGAAAATTAGCATATATATATATTTATATATGGCGCGCCTTCATGTCCATGAAATTAATGCATGGTCATCATGTCGGCTTTACTTTAAGACTTGGGGTCAACTAAACATACATATCTAGATATGCATATACGTTCTTCTTCTTTCCATGATCTATCCTATATAATTAGGTAAGTGTGGATTCCTTCTATAAGGCAAGAAAGCTCCAGAGA
This sequence comes from Cyclocarya paliurus, assembly GCA_029856935.1. Lineage (NCBI taxonomy): Eukaryota > Viridiplantae > Streptophyta > Magnoliopsida > Fagales > Juglandaceae > Cyclocarya > Cyclocarya paliurus. Next base: position 24,209,534 of record CM056954.1, read on the forward strand.
ACTTTTTTATTTATTTATTTATTTTAAATCGTAATGACTTGTCAATAATTCATTTATTTCTTTGGCCGGGTTGGGTGGATAGTTATTAATTAAAAATGTTTTTAAGAGACAGCCAACGATCGGTTCAACCTCCCATATCACTACAAAAAAAAAAAAAAAAATCATATTATTTACGATGAGAATGATTATTTAAGACAAAAATAGATTCATTTTACCAGAAAATAATAATTTTCACATGAAATAACGAGCAACAAATAAACAATTTTCTTGTAGTAATATATAAATAATGCAATATTACAGAATTAATAGCTAGCCAAAACCTTTGCAATATTTGATGACCATTGAGATTATATTTTAGGAAAATGTGTATATAATATAATGATACAGATCAATTAATATGAGATTAATGTATCCAGGGTGGGTTTCACGTGACTATATATATGCTAACTACTTTGTTAAGTAATATTTACCCTTTATTACTAATTTATAAATACTATACTGACTTGGGTTATTACTTGTCGTCCAGTACTACAACTAGAATCATCATTGTTTAGTGATCAAGATCTTTTATATCAAGTAAAAGGAGTATTTCAAAACGAAGAGGTTGGAGCCCCTACAAAGATATATGTAAACTCCATAGAAAATTATTGTTTAATTTATGCGATCGATCTTATAACTTAATTAGAAATAAAGGTATTATGGTCAAGAGCTATATACAACGGGTAATAAATTAATAATATCATGATCACAAAATTACCATCATAAAGACGACCTTCCAATATTCATTGGCATCTGTGATTTCTTTTTAAACGAATATTACTAGCCAGTTTCGACTCTTTCCTTATTGAAAAATAAGCTAGTAAAAGGAATAAAAGAACGTCATTAGATTTAAAATACGAGAAACGATAGTTGCAATCATGAGGAAACAAGCGTCATGTAATTATTTTGAAAAAAATAAATAAATATGAAATTTATATAAAAAAATTAATTTTTTAATAATAAATTAATTTTTTTAAATAACGGTACGATATTTACGTATTTTACGACTGTACATTACTTTTAAAACAAAACGCATAAAAATGGGTGAAGAAATTAATCATGAGTCAGCATGGACAGTTGTACCACCTCACGATCATGACATCTTTTTAATTTTTTTTCTTGTTTTTTCCTACGTTATTTATTTATTTTTTTTATATATAAATGCCTAACACGGCTGGCATCTGATCTAGTCAATTGCTAGGTCTTCTTGCTTTTACTTTTTATTCATAAAAAGTAAATTTAATTTCCATCTTATCAACCAAACTAAAGGTCGCCTTTTTGCTTTTTGCTATATACCACTACTCGATGTTGGGTTGCTCGATGTGACTGTACGTGCATGTTATCAACTGAAGAAATTTCGAACCACATTCACACAATAATTACACATGCACTTGAATGCATGGCATTCGTCTATAAATAGAGTGTAGGAGGAAAATGGCCTCTCAGCACAAACCATTAATCAGCAATCAACAAAATGAAGGCTATCATTCTTATTTGCATTCTCTTTGCTTCCCTGTTTATCTTGTCCCCTGCAATTACAGCTCGCGAACTGGCTGAGAATAAGGGTGAGAGCACGAACACAATTTAGTCATCTTCTATATTCGTTAGTCGTGTCTGTTTATTGCAAGATTTAAAGATATCATTCTACATCAGAAGTTGTTCATGACCCCAATTTTAAATATTATCCTCTTGCTTTATATAATAACAGTTTTCATTTGGATTCTCACAATCACCCTAATTTGTGACTAATTGTTTAAATAATTTTACAATTAAATGTGTACCAAATATTGTTTAAACATCATGTTTCGTGTTTTATTATAAATGTTCTACTTGACATCATCATGTTAATTAAATACATTGTTGAGATATATATATATATATATATATTTATATATTATAACACATACTAGCACCAAAAATAAAGAAAATATATCATAATTTCTTGACTGCTAAATCAATGATCTCAAATTATATTAAACTCATTACGTATTAGATATATTCAAAATTTTACTGGAAAATATATAGAGATGGCAGCTGTAGAATATATAATTTTATGTGTTGATGCAATTATATATTAGGGATAACTAATAATTTTACATTGGCTTATTATAAGTTAATGCAGGTCATAATGGTGGCCGAGCCGAGGATCCCAAGAGGGCTATAATTTCATGCGGAAATCGTGACACTCCCTCGTATAACGAATGCATAAAGAAACTGAAACCGAAGCCCACCAAGTGTAAGAATGATCCAACATACTAGGCACGGCTGCGAGCCACCTAAATAAAGGAACTTGAATATGTACTTGTCATGGCATTTCTCATGAGAATTAGAACGTACGTACGCACGCACGTACGGTAGTTGAGAATAAAAATAGAGTTTGGTTTGATATCATATAAGAATGATGAAGCTGTTTGAGCTCGCTCTGCAGTGTAGATCAGATATGTGAAATCATGCATGTTACTGTATTAATTTTGATATGATGTGCGTGTGCCAATAATAAAAGAGCTGACTTGATTACTTGGGTCAGCATGTTTTCTTACTATCTAATTAATGGAATTCCAATAATTAATTTACTCTGATCTTGGAATATTTATATAGAAACCTAGAGAGAGTGGCATGTAAAAAAAAATTATTTATACAAATATATGGTGAAGGGAATCTATGAATTAAGAAGGTTCTCAAACTGGATTCCGACCGAAATGATGTGAAGTCATTGAATTCAGTCGAACAACGTACGTAAGGAGCTGTATGATCATACACATTATCAATAGTTAGCAAAAAAAAAGTGAATGTTTGCTATTGAGAATTCAGATGAAAATTATAATTGTGCACGGTCCCTCCTCATTACTCTGGAAAAAAGCCTACTTAGAAAGTTTTTTTATTATATTAATAAATAAAAACTTATCAATTAGGTAATGTTATATACAATCGTGAAATGTACAAGTATCGCATAATTATTTTGAAAAAGAGTGAGAATTACTATTAAAAAATTATTATTTTTTTCATGTAAGTCTTATATTTACTCATTTTTATCAAAGGAATTGCACGACGCTTCATGCACATTCTATGATTACAAATATTATTTTTCTTAATAATTTATTAATATTTTGGATTAGTTCATTCTCTATGGCAATGCAATACGTACATATATGATATTCTCGCGTTATAATTTTGCAGAAAACGGATGATTAGTTTTCTGGTTGTACGTAAGAAACAATAATCATGTATGAACCTTGATGACATCCTACATTATTTACAGTTGGGCTCTGAGAGTAAGTGTCAGATGAAGCTCATAATATTAAAAAAAAAAAAAATACCTTACTTACAAAAAAATTATATAAAAATAAATTTACAAATTGATTATCATATAGTTTCATGTGATACGTTATATTATAAAGTTACTTATACGACTTCAAAGCATTATAGGAAGTTTGTTTAAACACTCCCCAACATCGTTGACACGTTCATGTACTGATGTGTTTAATATATCAATAAAAGAACATATAAATAATTTACTGACTACTACGCTCAAAACTGGTACAACGACCCAATAATTCTGTCTCTATACACCATAAAATATATAATAAATTTAAAAAAAAAAAAAAAAAAAAAAAGCAAACACGTGATTAGACACGAAGAAGCTTCTGTCATGGGGGTCCGGTATTACGCAATGGGGATGACGGAAGCCGAATAAATTAAAGGGGTGACGTCCCTTGCGATGAACAATAGCCGGCCATGAGTTTTCCATTTGATCATTTTATGACAAGGTGTATGACATAGAATGAGATTGGCTCCACGCTTTCACACTCTATTATAAGTACTACTTTGTCAAACATTAACTGGCTTTCATTAATTTATACTACTTGATTCGGTTTACGTACTGCGATTTCATACAAGTAAAAAGATTTAATACCAAAATGAGGTGGGTTGCCGCAATAAATTTCTCCATAAAATTAAAAATAAAAAGACCAATGAAGTTAAAGGTGTTGGGTTTGTGAAGCATGGTTCATTCTTGTGGCGGTCCGATTTAATGACTCAATCCGACAATGATTTTCGTCACCATGTTTTGATAGAGTTTTAATGAGGCTCAAGCCAAAGCGAATATGGACATATTACTTGAGCCAAACATCAGACAGAAAGTTCACTCGAGACTCGCTCGACACCTCACTAGTAGCGAATAATGTGATAATTGAAAAATTAAAACTTCTACCGTGTAACCCTATATATATATGTGTGTGTTTATTATGAACAATATGACCGTTTTGATCGTTGTAATTTCAAAGGGTATTGATGCATTTATACTTGATCATTTTAGAGCATTTCACACTCTCATCCTTCGTATTGTCAAAGCTGGAAAGTGGAGAGCTAAATCACGAAGAACACCCCACCATCAATAACTTTTATTCATTCTACAATCTACATAATCACTAACTAGTATATATAACCTAACAAGCAGAAAAAATGGAGGTTTGTAATAGATGATCAGCACTAAACCCATCGAATTAAAGACCTTACTATTTATTAATTAAGTTAGATTGACATATATCTCATGTGGAAGCTTTGAAAAAAACTAATATTATTACTATTTTCCTATACCAAAAATAGTAATTGATGGGGTTAAACGAATCAGATCATCATGGCATCTCTGGTCTTTTCTTTTCATTTTTCTTTTGAACATGGCATCTCTAGTCAATTGCTAGGTCTTCTAATTGCTTTCCCTTTTTCCTCAGGGAAAGTTTCATCTTATCTGCCAATTAAAGGTAACTTTTTTGCTTTTTGATACGTACTACTAAATAATGTTGGCCCGTTCTGATTCTGCGTATATAATTAAATGAAGAAAGTTCCATGCACCCACTTGAACATGGCATCTCTAGTCAATTGCGGTTCGCTGATTTTAACAAAAAAACAAACAAACAATTCCAACAAACATGCGGTGATTGAAATAGCGACGAGAATGGGTATTTTTGGCAATTTTCTATAGCATTATTGACGAAATGTGGTGCTGGAAAAAGTCTTATTTCTTGTAGTGTATTCACACACATCAGGGCCGACCACAAATCCAGATCACTTGAATGCAGGACTATAGCCAATGCATAGGAATGGAGCCCAAGAGACACACCGGCCTAGACTTTTGAGCGCCGTTGCAGGCCAAGTTAAAGGAACTTTGAATAACTACGTAGTGCTTTATCATAATACGTGGAATGAAAGTATTAATTAATAGTGAACTATAAGTTGAATGCTGGGATCGATATTGCTTCTCCCGCGTGATCACGATCAGGAGAATCATGTACGCTTGAGAATAAACAGGTTTGCAGGTTTAATATCATGGATTAATAATGGAGCTTATTTGGATCGCTTTGCAGTGTGGAAATATTTCTACATATGTAAAATATGTATTTTGATAGATATGATCATATATATATATATATATATATGATCATATCTATAAAAGGAAAAACCGACTGACTTAGCTAGGTTTGGTCGGCTTGTTTTCCATCTTTAATCTTATCGAGTTCCGTTAATTTACTGATCTACGGCTTGTTTTAATTTCCATCTTTAATCTCATCGAATTCCGTTAATTTACTGATCATCTACTGATCTCTTTGAAATATGATCAGAAATTACCATGCATGAAAAATATAAATAACCTTTATATACTGAAAACGAATTAAATAACAAATGATTTTATTAATAATATATCTTGTAACACTTTATTAATATAATTCTTGCTTGAGAAATAAATTATAACAAATGATTTTATTTACGCAAACTCCTCTTTAGTTTAAATATTATAAAATTCTTCTATTCTTTCGAGTATAAATATATATTTCAAAGTTTCTTCTGCATGAAGATGAGAAACAATCATGTGTGAGCTTTCAGACAATTTCTCTATTTATATATGGGCTTTTGCAAAATACTAGTCATTCAAACACTACTAAATCACAAAATATTCAAACATCACTCAAATACAAAATATGCAAACATCACTTAGCATCAATAAGAACGACATATTTTTTTAAGGATCGAAGAGTGATTCCAACTAATCAAGAAGTCAAGGGTAAAATTTTAAGAGAGGCTCATGTGGGACCATACACTGTGCACCCTAACAACACAAATATGTACCAAGACTTGAAGTGACACTGTTGGTGGGAAGGCATGAAGAGAGGAATAACATATTTTGTTCACAGATACCCCATTTGTCAACAAGGTCAAGTTGTGCACTAGAGACCCCTTAGCAGTCTACAACCCCTACCGATCCCAGAATGGAAGTGGGAGATATAGCAACTGTGAGGATTGTGCTGAAGAAAGGGAAGATATCCCCTCCCAAGGAGAAAAGGTGGGCGACAAAGAGGCACCTGGGTGAGCAAAGTGGCGAGCATCACTACGTAGAAAGCCTGGCAAACATGTTTCAGCATTGGGTGATGAAGGATTGTTTCCCCAAATCAGGCAAGCAAATGATATGTTAACCATACTAGGGCAAGCAACGAGCAAGAACAAACTCGATGCAGACGTGGGAGCTCTCCAAGATAACACATGGGTGCTTAGCAACCTGTGGAAGGAGCTCTTCAAGATAAGAGATGTCACATTTATAGTGCGTCTGCAGAAAAAAGCTTACGAGCCTATAGGCCATATTGTTTAATCTCATAGGTATGGTCCAGCACTACGTGGGAAACCCTTATTAAGGGAAGGACTACGAGAGTGGACCCAAGGCAAGTTGTAGTGATGTGCACACCTTGTTCCCATTAATCTCTGACATTCTTCAAGGTCAGAGGGCAAATGGGCAGCTAAGATCAAAATTATCTCATTCAAGCATATATGGAGTCAGATGGATGTCAAAACTAGGACTTGACAGTCCCACAGTATAAAGAGCATTGGACAAAAGCCAAAACCTCACATCCGAGATAGTTAAGTGTTTACCTCTCTCTCCAATTAGAGTTTTCAAGAAAGCAAGTGACTTCAAACCTTGCGACGGAAGGATTAGCAGCAGCGCTACTGTAATATTCGAAGTATTGTTAAGGTAGCTTAGCTCCTACAACCATACTGGGAATGTAAGATAAATATTTGTAATTACGTTATAAGTTCAGGGTATGCATATTCTGTAACTCACTTCCTTTCTTACATGAAATTACATTATTCTTAATTATGTTTATTGGTTACCTTTACACTGTGATTTTGAGATGATGAGTTTGAATGATATGAATTCATGATGACATGATTTTTAAGTATTAAGTCTTACCGTGTGTCTATAATCATGGATGAATTGAGGAGTTCTCACACCATTCCTACATCACATTACCATGAGTTTTAAATGGATAGAGAGATTCCACGTTTTGATTGGGGTAGAACGTCTTGCATTGGCCTCACTTGATAACACGAATAGATAGAGTCCCTAGATTGATTGTGCATGGTGTCCTTTGTGTGTTGATAGGTTATAGTGATTCTCCATGTTAGATGGGTTGAATTAGGTGAATGAGCTCACACATCGACCAGCTAGAGTGATTGCCTGTGTCAAACGGGTGAAGCGTTTTCCCATTAGTACTTAGATGAAAAATTATTGTGGATTTTATATGAACTAATATGAGGATGATTCCTCACCTTGATAATGACTATACATATATATGGAATTTGCTCAGAGGGTGATTTATTTTCATGCTTATATACTTAAGATTTATTCTCAGGGTGATACCTCGCCATAACATGAATAAATATGTTTCTACTCAAAGGGTGATTATAATAGTTCGCTAAAAATTCAGGGGATGAATTTTTTTTTAGGCTTTAAGAATGCCATGAAATTCTCAAAAAATTTCACAAATCAAGTAACCATTTAGGTTTGTTACCCGCTATGGCAACAAAAGTGATTTTTTAATTATTTGAGATACTAAGGAGTATGAGTTTGAGAAATGAATTGCACCATTAGTCTCAAATGGTTACTTAGAATTTTATAGTGCAATAATACATTTCCCTCTCTCCAGACGAAAAGTGCTTGAAAATACCTTTTGATTTAATTGAGGCAATTAGAAGTCGAATTTTGTGAAATGAGTTGCACCACTAGACTTTTAGATAATTAGAATTTTATGGTGTAATAATAATTTTTGTAAAATTTTGGGTGAATAGTAACGCTCAGGATAGAGCCATGCACATAGCACTTGGTTCAGAAGAATGTCAAATCGTAGTGTGGATTGTCCAAATCAGCCTTGGGGAGTTTTTAGTAGACACTTGTCAAGATTTTAGTCACACTTGGTGAATAGTGTAGGACACTTGGCACAAGGAGGAACCATGAGATAGAAATGTGAATGAATGCATGGCAAATCAAGCCATATAATTATGTCACCTAAGTCAAACACTATTTCATCCAACCAAACAATTTGTGGTCAACCAAAAGAGGGTTTCAACCCTAATAAAACCCCAAACCATTAAGATCCAATTGAAACCCTAATTCCATGGAGGAAACTAAAACTCTAAATGGTTTCCCAAACTCTAAACCACTCAGTTCTTACTTAAGTGATTTGATTAAATCACTTCCATATGCTATTAATCACTCAAATTCATGCTATTACACTCTCATTTATTCTTTTATACCTTGGTAAATTCATTGGGTCAAGACAAATTAGAATTGGATTTGGACCCTAAAGAGAGGCGCATTCGGTTAGACCCATTTAGGCCAATAAAAAACCAGCCCCAATGCAAAGTTTCTTGAGAAAGTCTCCCCCACCACCATAGGCAATTCTATGGCTGAGATGTCAGACCAAATAGTGCATGGATGGGAGGCCAAAAAGCCAACCAAAACCTCCCCACCCCTCTCAGCTGTAGCACCCAATACCATGAGCTGATTTGCCCATGGTTTTGCCCACTGTTTTGGCTCCCTAAACCCCCATCAAGAGGTAACTCAGCCATCCCCCATCAGCCTTTTCTTCCTATAAAGGGTGCCCCTTGCATCTCCCCCACCCTTTGGTCTATTTTTATTCACTTATTTGGAGAGAATTCGGGTGAGAGTTTCAGACAGTTTTTGTGGCAGTTCTTGCATTGCATTTTCTAACCCTTTGTCGATTCTCTGTTGATATATTTTTTGTAATTTTTCATGGATTATTTATTGGTGAAATTTGTATTTGAACATGGAAAGGTCATGCTAGGCAACAATTTGGATGATAGTGTGGAATCTTGATATTTTGATGAAGTTTTTGTTAATGTAAGGGGTAGATTTTGATATGATGAAATGATAATATATTTTTATACATTTTATGAGTTGATCCAAAGCATGTTAGCATTTTTATTAAAGAGTTATGCACGTTTTCTTTGAGTTCGAAACTGGAACACACAAAACAGTTTCTATTTGGAGGTTATGATGTTTGTTGGTTTTAGAAACCAAGTCCAACGGTCATGAAATTCATATATGCTGTTCTTAAGACTCTCATTTATGTGTTAAGAGTTTTTTTATTATTATTTTGAGGAACTTTGGTTTAAATCTTGTTGGAATAATTTTTATGCATGCAAAGATTCAGTTAGAACACAAACTTAAGGCTCTCGGATGTGCCTTGTGTTTTTATGAACTTATGCCATGTGATCCTAGATTAAATGCTCAGCTCAAGTTTAAAACTTGAAAATGAGATATATGGTTTTATTTCTTAAAGGTTTATGTCATGAAGATTTCAGATTTAGTGATTTTGATCTAAAGTCAAAACATGTAGTACTCGGTTTGGACTTAGTGTGCATGCCAATTTGCTTGGTGGCATGTTTTGTGATTTTGGTTGTTGTCGATTATCACTTAGATTGACTTATGAACATGTTAAGGGTGTGTTTGTGAACTTTTGGAATCCATGAAGTTGATTTGAAAAGTGTTAGATCAAAAACATCAAAGATTTTTTCTATTTGACCAAAACTTAGGCTAGGTTTGGGTGTCTAACTACTCTGAGGTACACCGAGTAATTCTCGTATGGATGAAGATACTCTTCCATCCAAATGAGAAATGCAATATTTTGAAAGAATTTTCCATGTGACTTTACTATTTCGACATACATTACATAGGAAGTTGGAACCACGCACATGTCCACCACCTACCACTGACTTCACTTTATAAATAATATATTTAAATGAATCACATCAAATAAGAATAACGTTTACTTAATTAAAAATTCAAAAATATATTTTTTTTTTAAAATTAAGTATTACTTCATCAGCACCTCGCAATAGATAGAGATATTAGTAATTCACATAAAAATTAAGTATTTTTTTTTTGAGTTTTTTTTTATGTAGTGATTAAGAAAATATTATTTAATTATATTGTGAATTTTTTTCTTTTTTAAAAAATATTTTAAAGTGTTAAAAAATGATATGAAAAAAAAAACATAAAATATTTAATTTTTTTTTCACATCATTTTTTTAACTAAAATATATAAATAAAATCATCATTTCATTATCATTATTAAAACAATCAATCATTGATGGGACTCATACATTTTTCAACTATCTACTCAAAAGTCAACAACTCAACATACTCCATACATCCAAACAACTCAAAATACTCTCAATGGAACCCACAAACCCACTCCAATCTTTACTCACAACATTTCTTAACACTTCTCGCTACCCAAACCTAGTCTTAGTGTTTTGGCATTTTTGTTGGTATGATGAATTGATAATTTTTATCAATGTATATCTTGATTTACTAGTTGCATAAATCGGTTTAAACATGAAAGTTAAAGTTTGAATGAATTACAACAAAAATCAAGATTTTAACTTTAATGTGTTTTGGCCACTTAATGGTTTGCATAGTTGTGTTTAATTTTAAAATTCATCTGATTAGATATTTGAATTCAAGACAAAACTTACATTAGTGATGTAAATTTTGATAAGATTTAGAGTTATGATGCAAAATCCTTATTTTAGATAATTGTAATTTTTCACAAGTAAAGGGGTAAACTTGCAATTTAGCCATAAGTCAATAAGTTTTCATGTTCCTAAGTAATTAGTGAGAGTTTCTAATCCTTAAAAATATCTTCATTTCAGTTCTCACCTTCTTACGTACGTTACGCTACAATCACTATAAGTTAGCCTCTAACTTACTTTCCAGTGTTATTTTTTATGTTAGGTGGTAAGTCATAAATGTCATATTCTTATCACTTATGATTATTGTAAATGTTTTATTATGCCTTGCCATGTTAATTATTGTAAATGTTCTATTATGCCTTGCCATGTTATAAATTTTTTTTTTTAGAAGTTTGGAAAAAATGATTGTAATGATTAGATGAAAATTTTGAAATTTTGAAATTGAAAAGTGTTTATATTTAGAAAAATAAATTTTACAAACCCCAAATAGACAAATCTCATTCAAGTCCTTGTAAAAAAGTAGACCTCACCTTAAAAAAGTATAAAAAAAAAAAAAAAAATTGTTCTTTATTAGTGAAACATACTTTTTTATAAAAGACTTGTATAAAACTTGTCTATTTGAAACTTGTACTTAACATTTCCCTTATATTTATGTTTTTTGAATATTAAGATACGATAAGATGAGATTAAACGAGATGAGATTAGATGAGAGACTCTTACTATCCAAACTAGACCTAAATGCAAAGACATTCAAGAAGGTGAACTTTGTTGAGCTGTATTGTTTAGTAATCAATTATAATTTAAAATTAAGGAGATAAATGAGTATTTTATATTAAATTTATGGTTGTTCATAAAATACTACATTTGCCATGTGTTTAAAACTTAATGGTCTTTTTTCTTTTTCTTATATAAGACAAACAAAATGTCAACAATTAAGGTTAAATACATAAATGACATTTATTGAAAACATTTAGATTTATGTCACAATTTTACTAAAACTAGTCAATGAACTAATATTTTCAGCTCTTTTATACATGATACAAAATGCTTGAATTGCATCAAATATGATTTTTAATACTTTTTTATCAATATTGAAACATCCGATTCAAAATTATCATAAATCACCCGGTTCATTGAATCTGTCCTTGACCGTTTCCAATTTTTCGAGCCTCGAGTAAAACAATAAATATTTGGATCATTTAACGTCAAAAATATGAAGGCTGAAAGCTAACATATAGAATTTAAATACGGACTTGTTCTAAAAAGAAAGCTGCATAATTTTTCGGATCAATATTTTCTTGATCGGAGTTAGATATATATGATAGCCACTCGGTTTATAACTTTAATTGACTTCAAAAAAGCACTTTTTAATTGATACACTTTCTTTAACCGATAATGTCCTATAAGTAAAAAGATGCAGGCAATACTGCTCAAAATCAATTGCTATTGAGGATGGAGTTGTAGTTCCAGCTCCAAAGAGATCATCAACCTTGTCTTGTAGCACAAAAATGGCTGAAGCCAAATTTGAGTCTAGCAGCATTGGTGAGACCCCGATGAATTATTAAACTACAGGGATTCAAAATTCAAAGAAAACGGAATAACCTTCATGTGGTAATGCCCTTAGAAGGTGCATTGCGTCCTTTGCATTCTGGGGAAAAACTAATGCAATGTGAGCGACTCCAGCTGCAACAAAGGCAGCTCTTACCACTCGAAATGAAGATATTCGGCAGCACAATCTATCTACCAATTCCTTGCAGCTTATCCAAATCACTCCCTAGAGGCTCAAACGTCCATAGGTTCACAAATATCCTGGATGAAAAAACAAAACTTTGTTTCATTCAACTAAACTGAACTTATAACAACCAACTACCCCTACCACATCCAGAAATGTCGGGTTTTTTGTTTTCTTCTAAAAGAAAACAACTCAAGATGTGTAACATTGGTGATTACCTTATCCTGGAGTACTACTCCATCAGGAATTTCCACCTTCATACCAGGTTTCGCAACGATATTTACTCTCCCCTTCAAAAACAAAAGCATTAAAGCAGAGGAAAGAAGTTAAAAGGCCACTAAAAGATTGACCACAAAAGCATATTATCTCCCTTAAAGCTTTATTATGAATGGTTATATCATTTGCAAAAGAAAGAAAAGTTAGATATTAATTCAGCCCCGTGCAATATTAAAGCATGGAGACACAGAACATGTTCTTAGTTTCTGACAGAGCCTAAAATATCCGAAGATGTTCTATGCAACCTCAGATGCTTTGAATGTTGATTATGGCATGGAGCAAATGGTTACCGAGCATGAAGGAAACATAAGATATTCTCTTAGTTTATGAGTTACAACATAAACCTCTTAACACGTCTAACACAAAAACAGGACTTCTTTAAGACAAAAAGGCAAAATGGAAATTTTCAAGGGCAAAAACAAAATCCAAAAGTAAAAAAAAAATAGTGGAATCAGCACCAAAATTTTTAAACATTATCAGAATGCAAGACAATGAAAAGCAGTAATTTTGATTACAAAATCACAAGACTAGGTATTGAAGTGTAACCACAGTACTCCCCACATAACCCAAAAATGCTTTTTTGATACAAAATATAAATTTCATTAAAAAGGTGCAAAACATGAAGTCCACGGAACAGGATGCATACCAAATAAACACCCATCTAGGAAAAAAAAGGATTCAAGAAAATCATGGAGATTAAGCCCATGAAAGTCTATAGAAGCTGTCCGCAGGAAGAGAGTATTTAAAAAGGTCTTGAGATCCTCCATCATCCGTATATTGAACTAAGAAACAATGGAACAAGCAACAATTCACTGAAAGAAGCATTAAAGTGGTCCAGAGGGAACATGTAAAATACCTTGAGAGTTATATCTGTTCCAAACCACACATCGCCGTTTACCTTCAAGCTATCCAGCTCAATGATGCTAGGAATGGACCTAAAGCGACTTAGGAAGTCACTTACCTGAGAAAGAAGGAAATAATCAAATACAAAATACAAAATGTAAATGCAGACAAAGTAGTACCATTAAACAAATTTTCACCTTTCCAAATTCAGGGCCCAAAGAAATTGAAGGATTTACAGGATTTGTTCTCGCTGTATTTCGAACTAAAATGCCATTGCTATAGGTGTACAGATCTGACTGCAGAAATAATTTGATACTTTAGTAATATTACTAAAAAAATATCCTAATTTTTTTTAAGGATCATAACAAAGATTATAGTTTAGAATTTAGACATTCATTAACCCACCCGGAGAAGAAGTAAATCTGATGTTCCATTGATAGGAAGAAAACGAGTTTGGGGGACATTAACACAAATTGCACGATCAAAGAACTGGGTCAACCATAAAAGTGACAGTCACGTAAAACTCACCATAAAGAAAGTGCAGAGAACATAAGGATTATGGAATTGAAAGATACCCGTATTACTGAACCAGCTGCTGTCTCTCTACCCTGGAAACAACAGAAACTTCATCAATTGCTCGTACTAAAATATACTTCAATCTATGAAAATTATCATGGTACCTTAGTGATAAAATCATTCTCAAACTTTTGTGAATCAGTATCCAAAAGCCTTTTAGTTGCTTTCAAGTTCACCCACCTGTAGAAAATAACACATTTAGAAGTTAAAGGCATTGGAAGTTTCTGCATGGCAAATACACAAGGTTTTGTTTCACTCACAGGCTTCTTGTATCAATAAGTTTAAACTTGTCCGTCGACTTGAATTCGCCCATCCACAAAATTAAAAGGAGGATTTTTGAGTAGAAGGAACAAAGCATGATGCTAAATCAATACTTTATAATTAAAAAAAAAATTGAAATACAGAAATGAGAATCCCAGTACAGAAATCCACTATAGGAGTAAATGAGTAATCAATAAACAAGATAGGGACTCCAGACACTTCTTCACCCCAAGAGACTCTTTGATGTCTCTTCCTCTACCAACCTATAAGTGCTCGTGAAGGAGGGAGGAGCTTCAGCTCCGTCGCTCCAGCACCCTCCCCCCATGACAGGTTTTCCTCCTCTTCTTTGTCTTCTCTACTTTTTAATTTTTTCAGAAAAAAAAAAGGATTAAAGGCACATCTGCCCACCCTCTGTATGTTGCCCCAGAACTGCCCTGCTCGCCCTCACTCCACCTCCTTCATGCCCTACTCCGCCTTCCCATGCCAAGCATGCCTCACACCATGCATGTGACCCACCCCTCTTCAGCAGAAATTCCAGCCTCGTACTATATTCTCCAATTTGATCTTTCCATCTGCCTCTCCATAGGTCATGCACTCTCTTTTGCCTATGGATATGGCCAAATCTGACATCCCTGCAGGGCTCCAACCGCTGGGCACCACCCATGCTGGTGACGAAAGAGTTCCTCTCCATATGCCCCACACCATTGCTTACAGCACCATTCTCTCTGTTGTGGTGTCCCAGCATCTCTGATTAAGATGCAGGAGCTTTGCAAAGCAGCCTAACGCTAGGAACTGCTTCACAAACTACCACTTCAAGGGGCCTTCTTCTTGGCTAATAGGTAAAGAATACGCTGGACTGGACCACATCATTGTCCATTTCATGATTGGTTATGTACATTTTGTGTTCTTATTAATGTTATATTATTTTTTTAAATAATGTCATATTATCTTCCCTTTAAAAAGGGCAGGGAATCCAAACAAGAATACTAGAAAGAAAAATAGGAGTAAAAAAACTTACATGTGGAACAGGTTTCCTTGAAATTTCAGTAAGCTGCATGGTAATAAGAACAGAAAATAGTGAATTAAAGCTTTTATCAAAAAATAAATTCCAAGTTAAAGACGCCCGATGGATCTTAAAGTCACGCCCTTAACCTCATTCCCATTCTTAAGGGAAAAAGATGAGATATTTGAGCTAAAGCTCATTGGCAAATATATTTTCAATCATATACAGCATACATGATTAATTTATCAGGTCTCGACCCCAATGCCCAATTACTGCACCAATACTGGCTATCAGTCAGACAGTTTGCATCCCAGGTTTTAGACAAGATAAAAGGATGGACTCGTTTTAAATCTGTTTTACCACTTTAGAGTCGGACGATCTTCAGATCTATAAAAATACATGCTTTTGAAATGGCATGGGTTTGAAATGTATGCTTTCATAACTGCTGACAACCAAGATCATATTTAATATCTTAAACCATATGCCCTTGGGCTCATTAGGTTGGAGTTTCGAATATATATCATTCTTACTCTGACAAGCAAGATCATAATTAATGTTTATGCACGCTTCAATTAGAGTGGAGAACATGTGCACATTGCAAGGATAAGCCTGAAATTTGAGGTTTCATGTGTATATGGCAAGAACATTTTTTTAGCATCTGATGAATTAAATATTTTGCACTTGAGCTATCCTTTTGCCTTTTTTCAATAAAATCCTCAATTAGCTATCAGAAAAAAAAAAAGAACTATCATTGTCCTATGATGAGAGTGGAAAGTGAATCTAATACAAATGGGACTTTCAAATTTAGGGTTATACTGGCACATTGGAGTCATGTTTTATGCTGCAAATAGTCTAATAAGCATTAGAGTCATTTTACTGAAATTAAAAGTTAATGCCAACTTAGTGACCAACTAAATCATTACCAAAAGAAAGCAAGCCACTAAGGCCAGCCAAATACCACCTACCTGGAAATTTTGTTGCTCTGAATTAAGAATACCATTATTCATATTGAATGAGGTGGTCTGTGTGACCTGAAGAAAACGTGAAAACTTAATAAATACAAAAATAAAGATGAGCCAAAGAGGTATAATGAATATAAATACACTTGCATACCTCCATACAATAATCGATCTTGTTTTGAATCAAATGATTTAAAATTTCTAAACTCCACTTAAGTTGCACAATGATCAAAATAAATTTCTAAACAAAAGTCTAAGAAATAATGAATGAGAACTGCATTGAGAAAGACAAGGATACTTGGGTCAATGACAGCAGCAACATTATCTGAGCCAACCACAAGAACATACTCCTTACCCTGGAAATATTTTTGAAGAAGTCACTTTTATATTATTTAAAAAAAATGAAGAAAAGAAAAAGGAAAAACAATAACACAACTAAACCTGTGATAATAGCACATCAAGGGTTGCACTGTTCATCAAAGAAAGGAACACAGCATCGTGGTCAAAAGGATACCTTCAGATGCACAAAATTAGGACAGTCAATTAAAAGCTTCCTACTAATTGCCGAATGAAACCAAATATTTATTTTGATCGGTTTTTTTATTAACCAAATATTACAGGTCACACAATAAATGAGCATCTCTCTTTCAAAAAAAAAAGTAAGAGTTTAGGTTTGACTGTTCTTTCATAAATTTTACTGATAATTTTAATTGGCATGGTCCAAGTGCACAGGTTATATACAAGAGAAATACCGAATTAGATTAGGAGCCAATAAAAGGAAGTTATGTAGACTAAATCGATAAATACATAGCAAATCGCCCCAAAGGAACAAAGTTCTGGAAAAGAAACTTCTGAGACCATCTAATGTCTGCTCACAATCTTCCAAGTTTCCGTCATTCCTTTCGTTCTAGATACACCAGACACAAATGGGTGTCATCTTCCATACAGTTGCAATTTGTGTACTTCCATTTTTTTTTTTTGTTTTGGATAAGTGTGTCATCTTCCATATATGTGAGTATATAATCCTCTCTAGATAGCAGTAAGGTCTAACTACCTTTTCTAGGCATAACCTATGCTAATAATTTTTTTGACAGTTTACTATTGCATTAAAGAATCATTTTTTTGACAAGTAAAATAACTTTTTCTGAATCAAGTAGGCATAGCCTAGCCAAAACCTTCCTCAACCCCAAACCCTAGCCATAACCCAGCTCAACCCCACACGGCAAAGGCATGGAGACAACCAACAAACATCGAAGCTGCCACCATGTAATCCACACCGTGAGCCCAGCCGCCTCTCTCCTCCACAGACGTGAAACGAGAAGCAGGTAGCTCCCCCTACACGGACAACCTCTCTCCACCTCAGCTATGCCACCCTCCTTGTTGCTGCACCAATGCCGCAAAGGGCGTCCAAAGCTCAGCCCGATAGATGTTGGCACCAAACCATAAACCACCACCCTCACGGCAGCAAACCAGGGCAGCACCTCAACCAACAACCATGCAAAACTACATCCGCAGCCACCAGCAACCAAGCGGAATACCACTATCACACAATACAAGCAAATATATAGCCCTTGTTTTATGACACCAAAACCGAGCACTTCCCCACCCCCACCCCCACCACAAGCCGCAGCTTCACAGTTTTCTTTTCCAAGCCGCTCGGCCAACCACCAAGAGAGGAAGCTAGCTAGTCAAAACAGAGCAAGTTTTCTTGCTCCGCAACCCAGCACGACCATCCACCTCCGATAAAACCACCGTAAGCCAACTCCTAAGGTAAACACAACTCCTAAGGGAAACACAACTCCTAAGGCAACCACAACTCCTAGGGCAACTATGACTCCAAGTCACATTCAAACACTCCACTAAACCCACAACACTAGGACTACCACACCC
The DNA here is from genome assembly GCA_029856935.1 of Cyclocarya paliurus. Lineage (NCBI taxonomy): Eukaryota > Viridiplantae > Streptophyta > Magnoliopsida > Fagales > Juglandaceae > Cyclocarya > Cyclocarya paliurus. The sequence goes on from CM056954.1 coordinate 24,227,937, forward strand.
CTTGGACTCTACACCACCCAAACTCTGTTTATAGACCCCATATGAGAGCCTACCTACCATTAGATGAGCCCTAAGGATAACCCCTCCAAGGCAATGAAATTCTAATTGTTAATGCCAAAACATCGCACACCAAGCTGGAATGGAAGAAAGAGTCATTTCCGGCCTACTGAGGTATTCCAAGACTAGATGAGGCGGTTTGAAGCCCACAATGGCGATCCAGAGCGGTGGTACGGTGCCCGTACATATATCCATAGCAGTGAATAGAAAATAAATATAGGAAATATAAATAGAGGTGGAGACACAGATTTATGTGGTTTGGCATAGGGCCTACATCCACGGGTCATTTGGAGGAGAAATCCACTATATTATAGGTGTTTTACAATCTCTCATGTTCTTTCCTTTCACTCTATACAATAGAGGTCGAAGACCTCTTTTCTAGAGAAGACATTATGGAGCTCTTGTTCTGAGGTTAAAGATGACCTCTATGTTCTTGTCATAGTCGCTTAGCCATCTGCCAGAAGTCCCTCTTTCATCTGATCTCATCCCTCTTTACTCTAGCCCTTGGGAGCGTTGATGAAGGGATGCTTTACGTCTCCTCTCGCATGTCTGACCTGCTTTTCTCCTCCTTTCTCCTTTTTCTCCCTTGACGAAATTTTTATAAGGAGAGGAGATTGTAACAACCCGATCCAATGTTATTGGGGATTTAATAAAGATAATTTTATTATTTATCCATCATGATATGTTTTCATTTATGATTACGATAAGCTATGTAATTATGTATGCCACATGCATCATGGTAAGAAAGATAAAAGACAAGTTATGGAAGAAGATTTTTTTGTATATAAGTTATGGAAGAAGAATTAAGAATGGCCATAAGAGATGCATGGTACCAATGCAATTATAGGTGAATGTGCAAGCCATGGACCTAAGCATGGTCTACCATAGTATATTATAAAGGTATTTCATGAATTCTTCTCGGTTGGGAAATTTGAAAAAAGCTTCAACGCCACTTTTATTGCTCTTATTCCCAAGAAGATTGGGGCATCGGAGGTTAAGGAATACCGGCCCATAGCCTTGTGAATGGGGTGTATAAGATCATTTCCAAGGTGCATGCAAATCGATTGGGAGGAGTTTTGGGATGGATCATTATGAAGCCCCAAAAAGCATTTGTATGGGGAAAACATATACTGGACTCAGTACTCATTGCCAATGAATGTTTAGATAGTAGACTCAAATCGAGTAATCTGGATCTTGTGCATAAGTTGGATATGGAGGAGAAGGCCTACGATCATGTCAACTGGAATTTTTTGTTATACTTGCTTGGGCGGTGTGGTTTTGGGAAGAGGTGGTGCATATCGACAGCACGCTTCTCAATTTTGGTGAATGGCTGCCCAGTGGATTTTTTTAACAACTCTTGAGGCCTGAGGCACTGGGATCCTCTGTCCCCAGTTCTCTTTGTCATAGTCATGGAGGCATGTAGCAGAATGATATCAGCAATGGTTGATAACGGGTTTCTGATGGGTTTCTCGGTTGATGACATACATTGAGGTACTACTCACATTTCCCATTTGTTGTTTGCAAACAATACCCCTATTTTTGGTGAGGCAGAATTATGCCAGATTCAGGCTTCAAGGGCATTTCTACTTTGCTTTGAGGCTGTCTCCGAGTTAGAAGTGAATTTATCCAAGTCAGAGTTGGTTCTAGTTGGCAACATTCGTAACATCCGGCTGCTGGCTAACACTCTTAGTTGTAAGGTCTCTTATTTCCCTATGAATTACCTTGGCCTTCCTCTAAGGCCCGCTTCTAGGGCTAAAACTATTTGGGATACAATAATTGAGAAAATTAAACGAAGATTGGCAAGTCGGAAGAGGTTGTATCTATCAAAAGGTGGTAGGATTACACTAATCAAAAGCACTCTTTCCAACCTACTTACCTATTTTTTATCCGTGTTCCCAATCCCTGCGAGTGTGGCATCTTGTATTGAGAAACTGCATCGTGATTTTCTTTGGAGCGGACTTGGGGATGAATTTAAATTCCATTTGGTCAAGCGGGACAAGATATGCTCCCCAATCTCTTCTGGTGGCTTGAGAATCAGAAATCTGAGGGTGTTCAACCGGGCTTTACTTGGGAAATGGCTTTGGCATTATAATATGGAAGATGAAGCTTTATGGAAATCTATGATTGATTACAAATATGGAGCTTCGTTTTGGGGGGGGGGGGGGGGGGGGGATGTAAGTGGGGCTTATGGCGTGGATCTATGGAAGCACAATAGACGAGGGTGGGAAGTTTTTGTCCGGCATACTAGAATTGTGATGGGAGAAGGCTCAAGAATTAAATTCTGGCACGACATATGGTGTTGAGATCGAGCTCTTAGGGACTCATTCCTAACAGTATTCATACTTGCACACGAGAAAGAAGCTTCAATGGCGGACCTTTATAAAGTGGGATGGTGATTTACTACAATGGAATGTGAGCTTTACTAGGGCGGCCCAAGATTGGGAAGTCAACAATTTTGTAGAATTCTTCCAACTCTTATACTCTATAAGACCAAGCAATCAAGGAGTTGATACTTTGTGGAGGTTACCTGCTAGAAAAGCTATTTTTACAATTTGCTCTTTTCTATAAGGCCCTTACACAACCGCATAGTAATCTCTTTCCATGGAGAAGAATTTGGAGAAATAAGGCACCTCCTAGGCGGCATTTTTTGCATGGACAATGTCTCTAGGAAATATTTTGACGATGGATAACTTACGGAGCAAGGGATAATAGTGGTGGAATGGTGTTGTATGTGTAAGCAAAGTGGTGAGGTTGTGGACCATCTTCTACTACACTGCGAGATCGCTAGAGTATTATGGGCCAATGTATTCCAATGGATAGAGCTTTGCTAGGTTATGCCTACTACTGTAGTCGAACTTCTGGCTTGTTTGCCGAACCTCGGCGGTATTCCACAAATTGCAGTTGTGTGGAAGATGATCCATATCTGCATTCTATGGTGTATTTGGCAGGAATAAAACGACCGGACGTTCGAGATAAGGAGCACTCTTTGGAGGAGATTAGATTATTGTTTATTTGAACTCTCTTTCTTTGGGCCAAAGCTGTAGATTTCAAGGCCTCAAATTTCATGCTTTTCTTATTTCTATTTATTCCCCCTAAATAGGTGTAATCTCTTGCATGCTACATGTGTACTCAGGCTTTGCCTATTCCTACTAATAAAATATAATTGTTTACCTATCAAAAATAATAATAATTAAGCGATTCCCCTTGTGGCACAGGCAATGGAACCGGTGCACAACCCTGCACACGGGGTTAAGGTGTGCTGACCATTAAAGAAAGGAAGAAACAAGTTAATGAATTATGCTAGCACATGTTACATGTTTATGATTTTTTTATCAGTATGTTACACGTTTATGTTGGTATAAGTAGAAGTATTAAGTACGCACATATTCAAGAAAATCCTATGTTTATTATGATTACTTTATGGTATACTACTTCTTGAGTATTTGACTCATTTTTGTATGTTTTTATTGCTTTAACCACCCCAGGTGAAGATCTTTCTAATGATGGAGCTACAAAACGGGACTTGGCCCAAGGAGGTGTGGCAGAGGCCTAGTCATATACAGAGTTTTTAAGTTATAATTTTTATATTACAAAGTTTGAGAAATTTTAATAAGTGCTTCCGCATACTCTCTTTAATATTTTTAGTATTTTAATAACGAATGACCTTAATTAGTATATAGAATCTTTTGTATCTAGTGCTTCATTAAGAACAAAATTTTAAAGGCAAGGTTAGTAGCACACCGATCCCTCAGATTTCTAAAAATGACATTATTATTAACCCTAGGGGGACGAGGTATTACATAAAGGAATGTCGTTATTTTCTAATGCAATGGCAATTGGTTTTGTTCAACCAAATTGTAAGGCCTCATTTGGTTACACAGATGAAATGAGAAATCTGTGAATAGTAGTAAGATAATTTGTGAATAGTGAAATGGTTTGAGTTAAGATTTTTATGGGGTTTTGGGAAAGGAGAGAGAATAAGTTAAATAAAAAAAATTATAAAGTTAAAAGAAAGTTGGAATATAATTTTTTTATTATTATTTTTATTTTTGGATTTGAAAAAGTTGAATTGCTTTTTGTATTTTGTCTGTAAGTTTGAAAAAGTTGTAATAATTTGGTAATAATTAGATGAAAAAGTTGAAAATTTGAAATTGAAAAATGTTTGTATTTGAATGATATTTGGATGTTGAGATGAGATAAGATGGTTTCAAAGGTTTGTGAAACCAAACCAGGCCTAAATGCCAAGAACCTTTCTTTCCTAAGTAATGTGGAAACCCATTCACCAAGCTTCCATCTCCCCACTCTCATGCCTAGCTCCTCGTTAGGTCGTACCGTCATTACATCAAGTCCTACACTTCTAATTATGATTTGACTCAAATACCATTTGTGACAATCCAAAGAAAGCCCAAACTATATTTGAGCTTATTCTCCAAAAGGGTCAGTCCAAGTTACACTTGGAACTTTCTAGAATCATTATAACCTAGCTTATAATCCACACAATGTGCGGGCTTGCATTTTTTTTTAATTTTAATTCATTATTTTTATCAAATGGAAAATGATGGTTTTGAGATCTTTAAATATTCATACTAAAATAGTTCTATCTTTCATTTCCATAAAAACTCTCTAAGGCTTCCTATAATTTATTTACCTAAAAACAATCACATTGTATTTAATTTTTCTTGTAATTGTTAATACCAGACATTAACTAAAGTCTAAAATTATATAAAACTTTTATAAACTAAAATCATAGGGAAAGTAATGAAGAGTTTTAGCACTGTTAACCACAAAACAGTGTTAATTATATACATACAGAAATATGTTAGAAATAAAATGATATAATAAATTATCGTTGCTATATATTTGAGGAAATGGATTAAAAGTTCAGATAGATCGTAATAGATTCTTTTTTTTTTTTTTTTTTGTTCAACCCAAACTAAAACAGATTCACCGTTATGGGCATGGAGATAGTGATTCCAATGAAATTGATTCACCGTTATAGGCATGGAGATAGTGATTCCAATGAAACTCCAACTGTGACCTTGACTTAGACCTTTTGGAGCATAAACCTATATCTAACTTGGGCTTTTATTGGTTGTTACATAACAAGCAATCAACATATATTAATTAATCAATTATCATGTTTTCAAGATAAAAGAACATTAATATGCTTTTGATTGGTATAAAAGAACATTAATATGGTTGCATACTGTATAAGAAGAGGGATAACAATGCAAAAGATGACGTACGATTCATTCTCACTAGTCTGTCCATCAAATGATTTCAGTATCACAATGTTTGACTTGGGATATTTCTCCAAAACCTAAATTACACAGGTTGCAATGAGTAGATTCTAGTAATATCTAAAAACATAGGAATGAAAAACAAAACTTACCTTCACCGTATCGTCATTTGTTTTGATTGTGTTCATAAGAAGCAAAGGAATATTGCATCCGTAATTGGAGTTGAGAGACTACAAAGAATTAAAACATGAGGATATGTTCAAACCACAACAAAAGATGAGGCAAAAAGAGCCAACACTGAGTCACTGACCTCAATTCTATTAACAATCATGTCCAGAAGGGTCATCCCATTACAAACTTCAACTGCAGACCTACGTAAAAAATATGACAATAATAGGAAATTTATAAATTCAACAGCGGACTCGCAAAGAATGATTCCATGCAAAAGCTACAACAAAACCATAAATAAGGCACATTAAGTCTGCAGGCACAAATAAACCTCCACTTTTGAAATGCTATTAACTATGTGCATCATGTAGTAGGAAAAAAAAAAAGGTTGGTTCGCTCTATGAATATACAGACAAGCTACAAGCATAGCCTACTAAACAAGTTGTCCTATTTTTAATTTAGAACACATTTGCCAATTATCATAATAATTACGCGATTCTGCAATGATTCAAGCCCATATCTGTATTTTAGGTAAAGATTTTAAGTTTTCCACAAAATTCAAGCATGCTTCATTAGAGAACTTTATGATCTTGAAAAACTAGAAAAATATTGGAAGATGCTGGATTGTGTTATTCTATGGTCATGTGGTTATATAAGTGAGGTATAAGTTATAGATAAAACAAAATTAAAGACCGCAATGTTGGTTTCTTTAAATGATTATCAACATATGAGACTATACATGAAAAATAGTGGGGAGGGACAGATAAGTCCCAACTATACCCATAAGCCGAAGCTGCTGAACAATTTTGGGTAACAACAGATCTCTTTTGATAGGTTGGGTAAAGACAGATGGCAGATCTAGGAAACATCACAATGAAATTTCAGGGATGACAAAAAGACTAACTGAAAGTAAAGAAAAAATATACATAAATTGCAATAATACTAGACCTTTTCTCATACAGAACCCTTTTTTTTTTTTGGTAAGTAATAATATTATATATATATATATCAATAGAAGTAACCAAGTACACTGGGCGTATACAAGAAAACACCTAGCCCATACAAGAGAGCCCCTCATACAGAACCCTTGACCATTCAACTTAAAGATAAATACTTTAAAGGAAAAACATGAACATCTAGAGTCAAGGAAGGATGTGACTTGTCAATAACCAATAATTCACGTGGCCATACAACAAGAAGAATGAATCACCACAATAACCTCTCATGGTTTCAACTTCAAGATATGCAATTGTAATGTTTAAAAACTATAAAAGATGACCAATACTGAATGGACTACTGTGATTGAATCTTTGTCCATTCATTAGAGGAGTCCACCTCATCAAGGATAAGGATATCGAAGCATCAAATGTTTCATTAAGTAATATGGTCTTACTTAGGGCCATCAAAACCCATCTCGGTACCCAAAGCTCCATTGAACTTCAACACAACAAGTTTATCCAAAAGCTCCTTAATTTCATCTCCATCTACATGGACAAAATAACTTCGTTAAAAGGTATACTGAGCAGCTGAGCTCATTACCTTTTACATTGACTACAAATAACTAGAAAAATGACACATGCACGAAGGCATTACCTCTGGAAATCGGAGCCAGGCTCTCCCAAGGAACAACTAGCACTTCATCCCTAGGAAATTCGACATTCCCGCTCTTGCCCTCCTCAATGCGTTTCACTGCCTCACTGTCAGAGGCAAAATTTTAGGAACCCACACAAACCAAAAAACTCATAATTTGTTTCAAAAAGTGAAACACAAAAAAATTGGGATAAAAAGAACTTAAACACAAAAAAAAGTGGCAAAATTTTATGATAAGATTCATCTATACCCGTTTTCCTTCTTGGAAGGATGATCAGCCCTAGTAGAATCTTCTTTTGGCGTGCTGCCTAACCTCTTCTGCTCCAACAGAAAAGTCTTGGTGATCAAATTACAAAACAAATACACAAACTGCACGGAATCATTGGCAGGAACCGGGTAGGCGATACGCTTATATATATCGAGCGGCATGGTAGAGTCCACGAGAGCCACGACGGGAATCTGCAGCTTATCGGCCTCCAAGACCACCGAAGATTTCCTCTCGGTGTCGAGGATGACAACGCAATCAGGAGGCTGCGGAGGCGCGAAGCAGAGCTTCTTGTTGCGAGAGCGGAACTTCTTTGGGCTGCGACTGTTGGTGAGGAACCCACCAGTTCGCCAGAGCGAGTTCTGGTTGGGGTTGTAGAGCTCGATCTTCTTGGTCATCTGGTCGAAGATCTCGTCGAACAGCGGGTTGGTGTTCACGAACATGAAACGGGCGTTCTGACGGGCCAGGGAGCCTATGAAGGCGCAGGCGTTGCGGAGGGAGATCAGGGTTTTGTCCGAGTCGATGATGGCCATGCCGTTGCGGATGCCGTAAGTGTAGACCTTGAAGTGGTCGACGGCAACGCGCCGACCCATGTGAGCGTTCGTGCTCAGAAGCTTCTGGATCACAACAGAGTGGATTGTCATTGCTCACTCAGATTATCACATCGGAGTGGAGAGTGCAGGGGTTTAGGGTTTATGGCCGCAAACGTTAACTCCGGAAATGGAAACCGGAGATGACGATACTTGGCAACGACCCGCGAATCCTCACGGGTTAACCGTTAACCACACCCGAAATTAGTGGTTTGAATTTAATATAGATTAATTTCAATGAGTTAATTTAATAAGATAAAATTAATAAATCCATCAATCCAATAAATTATATTTTTATTTTTTTTATAAATATTTAGTATTATTTATCTTTTTTTATTATTAAGAATATGATATTAATACTAATATTTGGGTAAGTTATATTTCAAACTATTAAAATTTCGTTTGGATTTAAGAATTATTTTATTTCATCACATCATTATAATTTTTAAAAATTCTCACACAAAATACAATAAATAATTCAATTTTTTTAAATCTAAAAAAAATAATATTTTAATAATATTTTATTCAACTTTCAACTTTCATCTCAACTCACTATCCAAATCGCACATAAATTTAATTGTAATTTTGAATTACTTATATTAATGTCGTGTTTCACACACCCTTAAACCAAGTTCCAACAACTCAGGTCTTTGAAAACGAATCCTACACAAAAAAGAATATACTGCGACTTTGATAGGGCAGCCTCTGGGCCAAAGAATCTCTGATATCAAAGTTAGTAAATAATCTTGAAGTGTAGTAAATATGTAAGAAAGTCTATAGATCAGAGAGAGTTTCCTCGTATCTTGGATCAACTATTTATACTACAAGTCTGAAGAGCAGTTTATGCCTGCTTTCATAAAATCCGAGTTCCCTGTACGGTTCATTTTGTCAAAACCTTTTAATATGTCGTGGCTCTGTAATGGCGTCATTAATGTGGCATGGTTATCCAACATTCTTCTCTTAGTCTGCATTCTTCTTGGTTCGTTTGTGCTTTCACTGTCAATAGATCAACAACTCTTTGTATGTCACACATGCCACGTAGGTGGACACTCAATGACTGAACACTACCCGAGGGGACTCAGATTGGCGAGTCTCATCCCCTGCAATACTATCCCTCCTACAAGTCATGTATAGAGGATTCTCCAGTGGGCCAAGTTCATGGCTTTTTGTCCCAGGCCGGGCTTGATTGAGCCTTTTGGGCCTTAAGGGGAAAATCTCCTTACAACTTATATACTCAACCTTATATTATATAAGAAATTATAACCCCTAAGAGTAGGTTCAAGTGGTAAAGACCTTAGGCATGGGGTTATGTTCCTTTAGGTCTAAGGTTCAAATCCCCTTTAGTGCAAACAATCTCTATGGGTCATCAGACTAGAGATTTTTCCTTTGAATTACTAAGGTACACTTGCAGGAAACTCATTGCCGAGGACCTATGCACCCCGGGATTACTCGGAACGTTGTTCCTAGACACTCAGTGCTAATCAAAAAAAATATATTATATATGAAATTATATTAATTATGTTAAAAATTAAATATACTAATCAACTCAATATATTTATATGACACGTTTGAAGTGGATTAAACGAGTTGAAATAAGTTAAATGGGTCGTGTGCAAGTTAACCTAATCGTGAGGACCTCGCCAATGCTATAGGACAAACCACCAACGGAGTTGAGTGGAAGGAAAAGATGAGAAACCACTTCATTGGTTTGGTGAAAAATAGCCGCAGGTGCTACAAAGTGCCACTAGACCAGCATATGGGCAAGCAACACCATTTAAAAAGCCTGATTGACACGTCCTAGCACAAGCTAATAAAAGACTTTTCACCGTATAGTAGGAGAGCTAGAAAAGCCGCCTAACATATAAGGGCGAAGAACGAATGCAAGGTGAGCGACGGTTGAGGACAAGACCCTTGCTGACAAACACGAGCCTTCCAAGACTGCATGAAAACACTCCAAAGGTGGCAGATTCGTACGTAATAGCCCACACCCGAACTGAAGAGTCACATCAGGAATGGGTTTGCTGAAAGGATTGCAAGTCAACAAATCATATTATTCGAACCCAAAGGTATGGTCTAATGCCACATGGGAGACCTTCAGTCAGAGAGAGACTAGGAATTGGACATAAGGCAAGCCGTAAGGATGTGCGAACCATACCTTGTCAGTCTATCCCTGTCATCCTGTAATAGGAAGATCGAGACTAAAGGACTCGTATAGTCACATATAGAGTCAAAAAGACATATGACACACCTATGCTATAAAAGGTTTAGGACAAAAGCTAAAATCTCACTTTTGAGATCGTAAGCACTTGAAAGCCATTGGAGTCTAATTCTTTAGAGGAAGCCAAATACTTGAGAACAGACAAAGAGAGGAGTAGCGCAGTGTGACAATAAAACTGTAAAGTAGATTAACTTCTAAGACAGTACCGAGGAATGGGGGTAAATGTTGTGTGAGGATGTTATGGAATTTTGGTTGATGCATATTTTCACCTTCTAACCATACATAATCTCCCCCTTTCAAATCATGAAATAATAAATGTTTCATATTATGTTTACGAATATTTTCACTTCGTGTTTATGAACTTTGAATGCAATTATTTTGGTGAAATCTCTATGTGAGTATCTATATCCTTGTGTGAATAATCGTATCATGTGCCAATCATCATGGAATAAGATGAAGAATACTTTGAACCATTCTTGCAAGACCTCGTGATAGACAAGATGAAGAATCCCCCTGCATATCATGTGTTGGTATCTTCGAGTTAGTTGACCGGGTAGACATTTCCCCAATGCAACATATATATTTATGTGTGAGAGTTAACCTGTGTTGGGGTACAAACAAGTTTACTTGCACCACGTTGGTCGGGTGGGATAGATTCTCCAATTTCGAACGGTGGAGTGGCTTATCCCTATTAGACTATCAAGAGACATATGTATGTGTGATGAATATCTATGTAATGACTGTGAACTGTTATGTGACTGGTGTTACAGGTTTTACGTGCTTAAGAAAATGGTTATTCATTGCCATAGATGATGATAGATGATGTTTCTTTTCATTCTTATATAAATGTATTTTACCGAGAGGGTGATTCCTTGTCGTGTTTTCGAATACATGTGGTATTGCCTGATAGGGCGATTCCTCACCATGCACTAACACATGCATTCACCCTTGTCTTTGTATTGCATAAAATTGTTCATTGGATATTATTGTTCATTGCATATTCACGAACAATGTTTCTCATTAGCGGTCTTGTCATAACTGTCTAACTTGCCTATGGTTTCAATATCGAAACCATAGACTTTGATGCAAAGGTAAATCCAGGAGTAATACCCAAGAAGGAAGAGTCAACGCAACCTGAGCAGTAGGCTAGTAGGCCCATTTCCTGTTGTAGGGTTGGTCGATTGTGGGAGATGTATTTGTAACTGTTAGGCAAGCGAACATTTACATTCTATCAGCCTTATTTTGGAGATACAATTAAACAACTGCTTATGTGTGTAAATATTTAAGAAATGATGTGATACTGCGGATATCATGAGAATGAAATTGTGGTTTCTAATACTATATCATTTAACCTTTAGACTAAACCCTTATCTTTATGTTGCGAACTGTTTAAATTTTCTTTACATGCACACATCCTAAGGAATGTTCCACACTATCCCGATTTAAACATTCGGTATTGTTGTATGGTTCGCACCCATGGCATCACGGATATTGGCCAAGTCCTTTAATGAGCAATGAGGCGCCAGAGCTTAGTATCAGTGAGTATTTATATGGCTCTAAGCAAATCCACATTGTCACATAAGAAGAGTACCAGAAACATAGGATTGAATTTTAGTATCATAAGCTTGAATTTTAGAACATGGTAGGCTTAAACTATGTTTAGAGAGCAAAAGTTGAGTCAAGAAAGTGATAGGTTTGGGTTCTGTGGCAGGGTTTGAGCATGGTGTGATTGATAGTTCCATGAGGGACAATTGCCAAGGGAAGGGAGAGATAGTGAATTAGTAAGGGCGCTTAATCGTATTTCAGATATTCTACAGCAATAGCACAAGCTTTATTTGGAGATCCAGCAAGTTAATTCCCATAGGGAGGAACAACAAGTTTGTTCATACGTGTGATTTTTGACTTTCTGTTACCCAAGATTTTCAGTAACAAGGAACTAATGAAGGGCAGAAAGGTGGATTACAGATATTGAAAGGACTTTTAAGGTAAGTGGGTGCACTAAAAGTCAAAAATTCTTGTGCGCGATCTACTTGCTTCAAGGAGAAGCGGTATTATGGTGGGATGCAAAGAGACAACTCCTTACCATGGAATTAGGAAGAGCCATGGAAAGGATCTTGCGGGAATGATTTAAAAATGAATTCAACTATCATTACTTTCCCGCCATTATAAGATATCAGAAGTTGAAGGATTTCGCTAACTTGGTTCAAGAGAATATGTTTGTGGATCAATATGCTATGAAGATTATGGAGCTGGGGAGGTTTGCCCCATAGCTCATTTCTATCGAGACCATGAGAGCTGAACGATTTCAAGATAGGCTTCAAACACAAATTAGGACTCAATTAGTTTGCCTAGAGATTTCCATAAACTAGTGCATGCTATAGCTGAGCGAGAGCAGCACAACGCATTAGTTACGCCCACAAACTTTAAGAGGATGACATTTATTGGCGAGGGAAGCAGTTTCGGTGCCCTTAAGAAATTTGGATCGAGAATGGGAGGATGACTGCCAACTACCGCCGGAGTGCATATGGGAGGGAGATACTCGTATGCTATAGCTATCATAAGGTTCATGAAAGAGAGTGTTGTCAAATCCTAGCCTTGTGTTATCGTTGTAAGTGGACCAGACACTATGCCAAGGATTGCCCCCAGGCAATGCCAATGCAACGAGCAAGATATGATGGAGGACGTGCAGATCATAGATAGGCTGTGCAAGCGAGAGCCTAGCCCTCACTCCTTGAGAAGTTGACAAAGACGCCCTAGAGACCTAGGAAGCAGGTGTCATCACAGGTATGGAGCATCAACTCATGATTAATTAGTTGTATTCATAAGAGTGTAAAATAAATAGTAAGCTAGTTATTCGTTTCAGGGTGAGTTAGAATATTGCATTTCTACTCGAGTGCACTATTTGACATACGTGCAACCTAATCATTTGTGTTCCCTGCACTCGCCATAATGGTTAGCCTATGGTGAGATTGATGTGGCAAGGAGTCTTGGTATCATTGTCCGACTGAGGAACGATGCTTTGTCACCTTAAGATGTCCCTTAGTGAGAAATAGAATTGTTAGAGAAGCATATCTCATAGTGTTCGATTAATTAGGATTTAATATTATTCTAGGCATGGACTTCTTGTTTAGTCACTTCGCAAATATAGATTGTTGGCAAAGGATGGTAACATTTAGGAGTCGTTTAGATAGTGAGTTGAGATAAAAGTTGAATAAAATATTGTTATAATATTATTTTTTAATATTATTATTATTTTAGGATTTGAAAAGGTTGAATTGTTTATTATATTTTGTGTAAAAATTTGAAAAAATTATAATTATTAGATGAGATGAAATACTTTCACTATCCAAACGGGACCTTAGCGTGCCTAGAAGTGAGGATAGGTTTTTCAATGAAGTATGTTGAGATTGATGCAGAGAATGATTTCCTTATTGCAAGCCAAGAAAGAGTTAGTGAACAGGGTCAAGGCCTACCTAATGCTTGTAGTGTTTAAGGAAAAAGAGCTTATGGAGGTAGAGAGTATACCCGTAGTAACAGAATTCTCGAAAGTATTCGGAAAACTACCAGGACTACCCTCTCCTAAGGAAGCCAAGTTCTCAATTGAGTTGGAACCAGAAACAGTTCCAACGCATAAGACACCTTTTAGGATGCCTGCAACTAAGTTAAAAGACTTATCAAGACTACTATATCACTTTAGGGGGCACCGATGTTATTTGCTAAGAAGAATGACAAAATCCTTAAAATGTGTATCGATTACTGGAAGCTAAATAAGGTAACCATTAAGAATAGATATCCATTATCAAGGATAGGTGATTTAGTCAATTAACTGCAGGGAGCTACAGTATTTTCTAGGATTTATCTTAGGTTAGGATATCACTAGTTGTGGATTAAGAAAGACGACATACTAAAGACAGCCTTTTGGACAAAGTATGGCCATTTTGAGTTCATGGTGATACCTTTCGGGTTATTTGTTGTAGACAATATGAATAGGGTGTTCTAGTCATTCCGGGATTTATTTATTGTAGTATTCATAGATGATATACTAGTATATTCCAGGAATGCAAACGATCATGAGGACTATTTGAGATTGGTATTGGGAACACTTAAGGACAACTGATTGTTAGCCAAACTCAATAACTAGGAGTTCAAGCTGGAGGAGGTGAATTTCTCGGTCATGTGATATCCAAGGAAGGAGTCATTGTTGACTCAAGTAAGATCGAGACAGTGCTTGAGTGGCCACGTGTGATGCTCTCAGATTCTGCTTGAGATTTGGTAGACTTTGAAGCGTCGGGACATACAACACAAGGGTACATGTCCCCGTTCATGACAAATAAAGATGTAATGCACTTAGCATGCATTTAACAATATTCAATATTCGCAATAGATAATTTTTTTTCTTTAAGCAATACTATATACCAGAAGTAATATATATCTCAAACAAATAAACTTAATAGACGTTCAAAAGTTACAGTGTATGTCCAAAAGTTTTGTAACATCATGAGTATTGGAGATAGCGCTCCTTAAGTACATACAAAGACTAATATAATATATTAGGCTAGTCTTTCGAGTAGTTCGCGCAACTCAGCCAAGGAAGCCAAAATACTATTGATAAAATGGAGCATCGAATCGATGAGCTTAGTATCATTGTATTGCAGCCTAATCGACCTCCTCCAGTCGACTCTCTATTGCATCTCCCGATCTTGGCACATGATCTACTATTTTGGAAAGAATGGTAGTTGGGACTACCAAGTGAGATTTGATTACAAATATTAACAAGTTAATATATAACTTTAACTAGTTGTGTACATATGCATGCATGACAGTAAAATATGAATGCTGTGTGAACACATGTGAACGTGACATGACTTGGTAATTCACATGATATGAGCTGACATGACCTCAAATGACATGGACTGCAACTGGATATGAAATAACATGATGTGAACTAAAATTGAATTGAACTTGAAATTGAACATGATTTGAACTAAAGCTGAACTGAACTTGAAATTAAACATGAACTCGAAATCTTGCTCCCATAATAACTGCTTAATTAAACATGAACTTTGGATGATACACAAGTCCCCTTGAGCTGTATGCCTCTGTCGATACCGTAGCACATAACATATATCTATACCAACTGTGAGTATGTTAACAAACACATCACACCACGCGTATCTGCATCAGTTACGAGTACGTAATGTATGCATCTCATTACATGTATCTGCACCTGTACGAGTGTGTATAACATGCAATTTAACTGTGGTTTGGCACCATCGGCGTTGGTGCCTAACTTCACTTCGGCAACCAGTTACTTAGGCCTCATTCAAAGCCTATTGATGGTACTTTGTCAACCTAGAAAATTTCACACCAATTTAGATACTCCAACGTGAACAATGGAGTTTTACTAGGATATTATCTTATCTTATTACTTGGGATTGTAATAAACATAAAAGACTCAATAGACTAGAAAAACTGCTTTTCATGACGAACTCCATACTCGTGATATAACTTGGCGTAAAATGAAATAACATATGACATGCCATGACATGACTTGTGAGCACTATGACATAACATGGTGTGCAACAATTAAACATGACATGACATAATATGACATGCAACAAATAATTTCATATTAGAAAATAAAACATGGTATAACATAACTTGACACACACACACACACACATAACACCTAACCAACATGAATGATGGTTTCTTACCACCATACATACATAAATACCTTAAAAGTAAGTTAGAAGGTAACTTATAGTAATAGAAGCATGACAAATTTAAATGTGAAATAACGAAAATTGTAAGAAGACATTTCTAAAGATTATAAACTCCTCAATAGTATGCTCACTAACTTAAAATAAAACTATCATTTTATCCCTAACTTAAGAATTTGACATCCTAACTCTAAAACCCACCAAAATTTACATCTTCATGCAAATGTTTTCCTAAATTCAAATATCTAATTAGAAAATTTTTAAAAACAACATAACTATAAAACCAAGCATAGGACGAAACACACTAAGGCTAAAATCTTTAATTTTTCTTGCAATTCTTTCAAACTTTCAACTTTCATGCTAAAACTGAGTCATGCAACATACAAAATCATATCCTTTAATATCATTCTAGGACATTAACAAAACACAAATCATAAAAACCATAATTTTCTTCATACCAAAATATCAAGTCTTTTGACCAAAAGAGCAATCCCTTGATGTTATTGGTCTATCATTCTTCAAATCAACTCTAAGAACTCCAAAAGTTTAAAAAAATATTTTTAACATGTTTATAAATCAATCCTATGAAATAGCATGCTTGAACAAACAAGTATAAGATCACAAAATCCAAAAATGTCAACCAATACAATCGGGTTGCACATTTTCGTCAAAATCAATCACCACATGTTTTGGTCTTTGATCAAACCACTAGATGTTGAATTTTTTCATGAAATAAACCATCAATAAATAACATCATATGCTTCACATTTAAGTTCTAAAAATGATCTAAATATTAAACTCAAGACCACATGGAAAAAATTAAATAGAAACACAACACAACACCACCCGCGAGTCTCAAGTTTGTGTTTTAAACAGACCTTAGCATGCATAAAAGTTCATCCCTCAAGATCACAACCACAAAGCTTCAAAATAACTTCCTAACACATATATCAAAGTCTTAAGAATAACATATGTCAATATCAAGACCATAGGAGCATGTTTTCACAACAAAATATCCTAGCTTACTAAAAACAAAAACTATTTTTACACCACCAGTTTCCAACTTTTTCATATCATGTAAAACTCTTAGTAAAAACTCTCAATATGCAACAAATTTAAATCCAACTTACATGTTAATATGTTAGCTCTAAACCATAAAACGATCGGACCAAGATCTTGTCAAGAACGTCCATAAAAAATAACACAAAATATACTAATGGAAACTAGACGCAAAGAGGAGCAATTTATGTTCAGAGATTTTTGTGAAAATCTACTTACAAAGGCTTCAAAAAATTAGAGCAAGAAATTCCAAAAAGCTATATGAAGTTTCTCCTTGAGTTCTCTCCAAGAATGTGTTTCAAAAGTGACAAAAGCCAAAGGGACAAGCCATGACGACTCATATACTGCTAGAGAGGTTAAGAGGGGATGTGAGGGTGACTTTTTGGTGATGGGTTATCAACCAAAATCATGCCTAAAGCCATGGGCTATAACACATGATTTTGTGCTTTGAAGTTTCTGTGTGATGGGGTGGTGATGAGGTGGTTGATTACCCTTTCATCAACCATTATATGGGGCTAACATAGGTAGTGAAAGCATACTCATGGTAGTGGAGAAACTCCCCTAAGAAGCCATGCATAGATGGTGCATTTCAATGGGCCTGAATGGGCCTCATTTGGGGTTTTAATAGGGTTTGGTTTCGATTTCGATTTCTATCAAAATAAAATTCAATTTTTCTTAGTCTAATGAAAATACTATGGTATAAAAATAATGGATAAGGGTGTAATGATATGAGTTTGAATGGTTAATAGCACGTGGAAGTAATTTAATCAAGTGATTAAATACTAAGCTAAAACTGACTTCAATTAGGGTTTGGGAAACCATTTAGGGTTTCGGTTTCCACAAAATATTTGGAGTTTCAATTGGATTTCAAATATTTGAGTTTCACTAGGGTTGAAACCCTCTTCGGTTTACCTTTAACTCTCATCATTACCCTCATCCTAAGAATTTTCATCATTATCCATTTCACTTGTAGTGGTAGTGGTAGTAGATGAGGGTTATGGTGGAAAGTATGGATAGCTTATATCCGCACTCTGAGGTCGCCTTTCAAGGTGAACACTTGTTTTTCTTGAGAAAGATTGTTGTGGCAAAAAGTGGGTCCTTCGTGGGTAATAATTTTTTCCCACAATATTCTTTGGTGGGGAGTTCGTGGCATTAAAGTGGTAATAACAAGTAATGTTTCCCACCAAAACTCTAACCCGTGGGAAAAAAATCACTTTTTATGAGGAAACTAGTTGTGGAAAAAGAAGTTTAAGTTTGTAAAAAATGAACCAAGATTTGTGCCAACCTCGTGGGCAATACTTTTATTTACCAACAAAAGTATCTATAGGTAATAGTTTAACCCACAATAACGTTTTGGTGGGAATTGCTACTTTCCCAGGGATACCCATTTGTTAGTAATGGGGCTACACCTTTTTCCCACAAAAATCACTTCGCAAATAATGTTCATGTCCATGACCAAAACTTGTTGGAAATAGTGTATCAAATTGTGAAATTAAGAATTTCCCACCAACATCATTTCCTGAGAAATAATTTTTTCTCACAACAAACTACCATAACAAATACTTGTAACTAAGAATTCCCCACCAACATCATTTTGTGAGAAAAAAAAAAATTCTCACAAAAAACTACCATAGCACCTATGTTATCATGTTTTTTCCATGAATTATTAACATAGGAAACAAAAAATACAGCTTTCCAAGTAGTTTATCCCACGATGATGTTGAGACAGTAATAATGTAAATTTTACCTATCATTCACATATATCAAATAATACTAATAAACTGGAAAATATACTTCATCTAAAAATCAAAATTAAAATTTTCAGCTCGTCCATAATATACCAAATCAGTGAGGAAACACAGATTTAATTACTTTATTAATCCAATATATAATCAATGAAGGCCATGGAATTACATCAAGAGTTTGCATGTTTGGGAAGTACTACAAGAGGTTAGGAATGCCAATAAATACACACAGTACTGACATAAGGTTTCTACATATACGCCTTGTATACATATTTCCCCACTGAGGCAGAAAACAACAAATTATGATTCCAAGCTGCTGAGAGTAGTTCCAATCGCACTCATGTAGGAACTCACCACTTGCACTCTTCATCCAAATTGACTCTTAAGGGCTAAAGTACCTGCAAAAATACTAGTCAAAGCTTATTAGGCATTAATTAGGATTTCCTTTTGTACTAGGACACTAAAACAAGTAGCATCATAAGATTTAGTTCGCTTAGTAAATCTGGGATGTTCTCATGGCTTTATAAATCTGCTTTAACAAATACCTAGTGATTTCATACACCTTAGTCAACATATTCATAACATCCTCTGTAGCCCCCTCCCCCCAAAACAAACAATCTATAACAACCCATTATAACATACAAGTCCACTATCTGCTAAAGCATTATAAAATCAAGTGAGATTTTATGGAAAGGGTAGACTTGATAGGCATTTCAAACTTCACACCCCAATGGCCACAGAATTGATACAATTCACAAAAATATCCACAAAAAGTCCAAAATCAGTGTAAGAAAGATGTCTGAGCATCCTATTGAGTCTCTCTATGAGACTCAATAAAATCAACAAATTAAAAAAATAAACCAAACAAGCATGTGCAAGAGGATTTTGTTGGTATGATGGTTAAATCTCTGAATAAGATAAGAGCAATTGTGTTAGTTAATTGCCAATCCACGGACTTATATGTCTTGGTTGTTAGCCAACACAATAAATGTTCTGAATAAGTAGGAGTAGGTCTCACATTCCAAGCTTTGCTTGCCAAAAGAGTTAACTTAATAATATAATTAAATATTATGTAAATCTGTGCCCTAGTTAAGAGTATGGGGAACAAAAGTCTCCAGAAATAAATTATGAAGACCCACCAAGAAACCAGCATAACGTTTAGATTTCAGGATAATAGACAATACAATAAGAAAGGGTCCAACTTCTGAAGTTATAATGGTTAGTGCAAAGCATTCACATGGTCTAGACAATGGACATGGAACAAAGTAAACTTCAGAACTAATGCAGAAACTAATGGTCTTTCCAAACTTTATTGACTCCCATCACGATTAATTTAAAAGATGATTGCTTCTCAAAAATTGATGTTCTACCTGGAAACTTGCTACTTTGTTGGTCAGATTTTATATTTTTTATTCATGGTTTTGCCTAATTTATAAGAAATGATTGACTTCTTTTTACTTCATTTAGTTCTCTTCTTGTAATGTAAACTCCCCTGCCTCACCCACCAAAACAATATAGAGGAATACAATCCCATGGATTGGTTCAAATAGAGATCACAATCTTATCAAGGTTGTTGTGCTAAAAATATCTACAAGTGCACAGAATCGTAACAAGTACTAAAGTGTTTTAAAGAAAACAGATGTCAAACCCACAAGGATTAATTATGCTATTGAGTACTAAAATTGACTAAATTAATTACTATTTGGAAAACTGAAATTTGAAGAATGGATTATCTAAATTAAACTGAAGAAAAGAATATTAAAATTTAGATTTTAAAGATAATAAAAATAGATTTAGAGCGTTTGATTTCACCTAACAAATCCCACACAATTTATTATTTCTTGTTATAGAATTTCAATTATCTCAAGTTGATGATAAAAATCTCTTAACTATTCAATATTTTCTCTCGAACAATACCAAAAATATCTCCAACTAATAACTCCACATCTCTATGTGAATTTAACTAATTGGAGACTCATTAATTTTTTTAGATTTTTCTTGAAAATCATACTAATCACGATAAAGTATCTATACTTTCGCTCAATTAATGGTGTTTAATCCTAGAGCTCTAATCACAAATCACCTATTGGTCTCATTACGATTCAATAGATCGAACAATAATTAGCTAGAAAATTACAAGCATTAAGAATAAGGAATAAACACTTAATCATGAAAATATTGAAAATAAAATAACTTAGAATATAAATTGTGTGTTCAATGTTAGACTACATCAAAATTCTAGAAAATAAAATTAATTTTTAATGAAATTGAAAAGAAAAATAATAAAACTAGTGTTCTTCGTTGGAGTCCGTTGATGAAGCATGCAACTCTCGTCTCTACTCCTCCAGTTCTGTCTCCTTGAAAGAAACTTAAATAATAAACTCTGGACTATTCTTACTCTAAAACTAAAACTCTCTAAAACTCAAACTTTTAGACGCAGACTCTCCTATATCATCCCATAGTCCGGGATTAATAGATGTCAAAACTTCAAATGCGGAAACATGATAAATGTGGCTACAATCTAGTCTAAAAATCTGGAAAATAGTTTCTAAAAATAAAAGAAAATTATCCCAAGAATAATGAAATTATCTAAAATAGAAGATTCAGCAATAAGCGGCTTGATTCATGGAGTTCAGGAGGATTTTGTGGTCAGCGGATTGATTACAAAACTCCGAAGAGTCCCACCGAGTAGATGCTGTGTACACTGAATATAACTAATCTCCACGCCTACCGAGAGGAAAAAATTCCGATTGGGATGATAGAACCCTCTCGCCAACCTACCGAGCATAATGTTGCTCACCTTTTCTGATCTCATCGCCTCTCATTGATCTAGCTCCATGGTCTCTTCTTTTGTACCAAAATATTATCATTTTGCACTAAATCTACTCATTCTTTCAAATCTAAGAAAATAAAGAAAAATATATAGAAATAAAATAAAATCAATAGAATTAAAGGAAAATTGAAACTTTTCATAAATAAAATAGTGATAAAAATTACATAAAAACAATACTTATCAAAGGTCAATAACAAAAAAATGATCTCACCTCAAGACTCGAGAAGAAATTCAGATTCTTAAAGAGTGTTTTGCACTCCCTCGTATCTTCATCTTCTTCATCCGATGCTCAAATTCACAATCACTATGCATAATCAGCTTTTTGGAATCTAAAGCCAAGTCTTCTGAGGTTGATTGAGGGCAGACGATATCCGTGGGACAAAATCTGGCGGCTAGTGGATGTCGATGAGTTGTTCCATGCAAAAATATCTCAAAAAATATCGAAGCCCTAATTTTCGCATACCCATGGAAGCATTGATGAGAACGGGATGAATCTATGTGCAAGGGTAAAATTAACCACCATATTTTTGATCTGTGGTCAATCTAATGAATTCTCCATCAACATGCAGATGTTTCAGATAGCCCACGGGAATGGTTTGTGCGAAATAATCAATCTTAACAAAAGCCCTAATCCCCACTAAGAAATTTCGTCCTGGTTCATTATTGGGTTTTACTGAGTGGGAATTTAGTGAAATTTTTTTGTGGTGACTTATTCTCTCCACAATAGGACTGATATTCCACCAAAATTAAGCCTCCAATCGCTATGTTGTGGCAACAAATTGTATCTTTTCCCATGCATAGACTTGGTGCCATAAGCCAAGTATTTCCCACCATGGTTGGCCTTGGGAAAAATTTTTTGGGAAAAAGTCGTATTTCTTGTATTGTGTGACCTCTCTCATCTGGGTCGAGAACAATATATGGACTCTCGACTGGGGTCCTAGACCTTCGAGTTGAGCTAGATGAGGTCTCATATTAGACTTGTGACTCTACCACCCAGGTCGTAGCCTCAACTACTCAACTAGACCCTCCTGTCATTTTGGCCGTTATACACTCTCTTGCCCTCATCCTTTCCTTTTCTTTTATGGCTCTCGTTAGGTCCTCTTTCTCCAAACAATCCAACCTTTCCTTATAAGGCAAGGCTAGTCTACGAATTTGTAACAATTAAGTAGTAAAATGGTAGAGAATTGTGGCATGGAAATGGAGCTTGTATATTAATCTTGGAAGAACAACTCTCTTCGAAGGGAGCACCTCCAAATTGTAATAGAACAATACAATAATATTCCAGATGCTTCCCTTAGTGTCATAATGTAGTTTATATACTGATACAAGGAAATTACTAAATTGACCTAAAGTTTATGGGCTTCAGCATTAACTATTACATTTACTAAAGATAACAAGGATAAGTATTGGGCCATAGGCCACTACCAAGTTGGCTCAAGGCCTTCACATCTTCAGCCCACCTCGCCAAGCCCATCATGCCCCAACACTCCTTTAGTCTCTAGGTTTGGTAAGTGGAATGAAACACAAAAATTCGAATCTCATCTCATCTCATCATTACAACTTTTTCAAATTTCAACACAAAATATAATAAATAATTCAATTTTTTCAAATCCTAAAACAATAATAATATTAAAATATAATATTTTAAACTTTCATCTAAAATTAAAAATTCCCATATCACTATCCAAACATATCCTTAAATTAGGGTTTCCCCCTTTAGCCGCCATAACAATCCCTTCGAAGTCCTCTGCCCTTTACCCATGCCTTCCCTTCCATGGATCCATGCCTTCCCTTGTACAGCGTATAACAACTGCCTCCCTCTTTAGAACACCTTGCCCACAAGGTGGAGATACTCTATACACAATTTGTGGTAGGGTTCCCACGTTGCATCCTTTTGTGGTTGTCCTTGCCAACGCACCAAGAGCTCGACCAAGGGGCGATTTTTCACTTTCCTCATCCTTCTGGTAAGTACTCCTTTTGGCTCTGGTTTAAAGATCCCTCTTTTATCAACTGGTGGTAAGATGCAATGGTTGTCCGATTCTGACCAAGTTTTTGTTTTGACTAGAGACATGAAATATATCATGGATCTGTGTAGATTCCAGTAGTCACAAGTGGTAGACCACCACCCCCACTCTTTGGACCACTTGCAAAGGCCATAAAAGCGAGATGAAAGGTTGAGATTTTGACAGTGGTGCAAGGAGGACTATCGGTAAGGCTGATATTTCAGGTAGAACCAGTCCCTTTCCTAAAAAGTTTGTTCCTTTCTTCCTTTATCTGCATATTTTACATGCGTTCTTGAGCCCTAACCAAGTTCTATTTTAACAGAAGCCACAGTTGGTCATGGTGCTGCCAGGTATCTTCCACCTCTTGTACTTTTGTTGTTCCTGTAGTGTAACTCACTAATCTCGGGAGTTTATACCCGTAAAAGGCCTCAAATGGCTTAGTTTTTGTTAATGCATGCACACTATAATTGTAGCACCACTCTGCTAGGGCCACCCACTGTGTCCAATCTTTTGGTCTGTCCCCCACATAGCATCTAAGATAATTCTCCACCCATTTATTAACTACCTCTATTTGACCATCCGTTTGAGGATGGTAAGCAATGCTAAATGCCAACTATAACCCATGCATCACAAATAATTCCTTCCAAAATCCGTTGGTGAAACTGGGATCTCTGTCTGAGATGATAGTGTGGGGTAGGCTATGTAGTTTGAAAATGTGTTTAAGAAGAGTTAGGCTACTACTTTAGCCGTGTAGGGGTGAAAGAGAGGGATGAAATGAGCATACTTGGTCTCTACAACCACCCAAAGAGCATTGAACCCACCTGAATTTGGTAACCCATCAACAAAATTCATGGTGATATCAGACCATGGTTTAGAGGGTATGGGTAGTGGTTGAAGGAGACCACTTGGTAAAGTGGTATCCACTTTTACAATTTGGCGCACCTCACACTGCCTTAGAAAATTTTTGACATCAAATTTCTGTCCTGTCCAATAGAAAGCTCTGATCAATCTATGCATGATTTTATCAAACATGTGTCCTCCCATTGAGTTGCTATGCACTAGCTCCAACAGCTTGTAGATTAGTGTTTTATGAGCAGGGATATATAAACCCTATTTTTGTAAAACAACGACCAATCCCTCACTGGAATAGGGTGATGGTAAATTACCCTCTTGGTGTTTTTTCAGTAAAGTTTG
This sequence comes from Cyclocarya paliurus, assembly GCA_029856935.1. Classification (NCBI taxonomy): domain Eukaryota; kingdom Viridiplantae; phylum Streptophyta; class Magnoliopsida; order Fagales; family Juglandaceae; genus Cyclocarya; species Cyclocarya paliurus. The sequence continues at coordinate 24,252,622 of CM056954.1, forward strand.
GACCTGCTCATCTATAGAGTATAGAGACTTAATCTCAGTAATCCAGTCCCATGTGGGTAGTGAGAGCATAGAAATAGTGACTTATCTTTCTCCTTCTTTCCTAGAAAGAGCATTGATAAGTATTATTTTTATGTGATTTTTATCACTTTCTTATTTATAAAAAGTGTCAGTTTTCCTTTAATTCTATTGATTTTATTTTATTTCTATATATTTTATTTTATTTTATTTTATTGGATTTGAAGGAATGATAATATTTAGTACAAAATTAGAGCATTTTGGTACAAAAGGCGTGACCAGAATTCGTGACTAGAATTGGCGACAAGAGTTAGGCGATAACCGAGAGATTTTACCTCCTAGGTGCGAATACTTGGCGCAAGGCTTCGAATGACTAGATTGAGTGACTATTCTAACCGACCAACTTAAACGACATTGTGGGCAACAACTAGAAAAGGCGAGCAGCTTTACCACTCTCTAGGTTGGCGAGAGGGTTCTATCATCCTTATGGGGAGTTTTTTCTCTCAATAAGCAAGAGGAGTCTATCATCCCGATCAGGAGTCTTTCCTCTCAATAGGCGAAGAGATTAGTTATATTTAGTGCACCCAGGCATCTACCCAGTCGGACCTTTCCGAGTTCCGCAATCAATTTGCTAAGCATCAAATTGTTCCAAACTCCGTAAATCAAGCCGTTTATTACTAAATTTTCCATTTTAGATAATTTCATTATTCTTGGTATAATTTCTTTTATGTTAACATTTATTTTTAGAAATTATTTTTCAGATCTTTAGGCAAGATTGTAGCCGCAATTATTTTGTTTCTGGATTTGAGTTTTGACATCTATTTAATCCCAACTTGTGGGATGAATAAAGGAGGTGAGGTTGAGTTTTAGAGTCTAATATTCCAGAATTTATTTTTTAAGTTTCTTTCGAGGAGGCGGATCTAGAGGGCAGAGGTGAGAGCCGCATGCTTCATCAACTAACTCCAACGAAAAACACTAATTTTATTATTTTTCTTTTCAATTTCATTATAAACTAATTTTATTTTCTAGAGTTTTGATGTAGTTTAGCATTATACACACAATTTATATTCGAAGTTATTGTATTTTCAATATTTCCATAATTGAGTGTTTATTCCTTATTCTTAATGCTTGCAATTTTCTAGCCAATTATTTTTTGATCTTTTGGATGGCAATGAGACCAATAGGTGATTTGTAATTAAAACTCTAGGATTAAGCACCATTAGTTGAACGAAAGTAGAGATACTTTACTGCGACTAGTGTGATTTTTAAGAAAAATCCAAAGAACTTAATGAGTCTCCATTTAGCTAAATTCATATAGAAATATGGAGTTATTAATTGGAGAAAATTTTAGTATAGTTCAAGAGAAAATATTGAATAGTTAAGGAATTTTTATCATCAACTTGTGATAATTGGAATTCTATAACAACGAATAATAAATTGTGTGGGATTTGTTAGGTAAAATCAAACGCTCTAGATCTATTCTTATTATCTTTAAAATCTTAATTTTAATATTATTTTCTTCAGTTTAATTTAGATAATCCATTCTTCAAATTTTGGTTTTCCAAATAGTAATTAATTTAGTAAATTTCAATACTCAATAACATAATTATTCTATGTGAGTTCAACATCCATTTTCTTTAAAATATTTTACTACTTGTTATGATTCTGTGCACTTGCAGATATTTTTAGCACAACAAGCATCAACTACTAGATTCTCCTTCCCCTTCTTATACTCTACAATGAAATCATATCCCATTAGTTTGGAAATTCACTTCTGTTGCATGACTGTTCTCACCCTCTGATCCAATAGAAACTTAAGACTCTAGTGATCTGTTTTGACCACAAAGAGTTGGCCCAATAAATAATGGCGCCATTTCTGCACTGAGGAAACCAATGTAAGTTATTCCTTTTCATAGGTTGATAATCCCAAGGTCTTGCCTTTGAGGGCTTGACTGAAAAAAGCAAGGGGTCTTCCCCTTGCATTAAAACTGCCCCAATGACAAAATGGGACTGGAAATTAGGGAGGGCCAGACAGGGGGTTCTATCATGGCCACTTTTCATTTTTCAACGGCAGCTTGGGCCTCCATATCCCACTGAAAACTATCATTCCTTGGCAAACTGGTCAACTTAGCAACTATAGAGCCATATCCCCTTACAAACCTTCTGTAGTAGCCAGTGAGGCTTAGAAAACCCCTTAAGGCCTTTAAGGATTGAGGAACTGACTAGTCCAACATGGCCCTTATTTTTTTTGGGTCCGCCCAGACCTCATGGCCTAAAATCAAGTGGCTTAAGTATGAAATTTCTATACAACCAAAGCTGCATTTGTTCAGCTTAGCAAACAATTAGTTCTCCCTTAGAATATCAAAAGCCACCTTAAGATGACTTAAGTGTGTTGTTGTATCCTTATTGTAAATTAAGATATCGTAAACAAAAACTAAAATAAATTTTCTGAGATGAGGTTTAAAAACCTGATTCATAAGGCTCTGAAATGTAGATATTGCATTGGTTAAGCCGAATGGCATAACCAGAAATTCGTAGTGGTTCTCATGTGTTCTGAATGCAGTCTTAGGGATGTCTTCAAGTTTCACCCTAATTTGATGGTAACCCGAACTTAAATTGAGTTTAGAGAACACGTTAGCCCCATGTAACTCATTCATTAACTCCTCCACTACTAGAATAGGGTATTTGTCCTTGACAGTGACACTGTTCAAGGCCTTATAATCCACATATAGGCACCTTGATCCATCCGCTTTCCTCACGAGCAACATAGGTGAGGAGTAGGGGTTTTGACTAGGTCTAATTACCCCCGACTCCAACAACTATTTTCTATTTTTTCAATTTCATCTTTTCAAAAGTAGGGGTACCTATATAATCTGATTGAAACTGGTTTAGTGTCTGGTTGAAAGATGATACTATGGTCGCGTGACCTGGTGGGGGGATAGGCCAGAAGGTGTTGCAAAAATGTGTTGTATAGGTTTAGGAGAAGTTGAATCTGTTTTGGTATGGGTGGGGTTTTAGTGGCTAGAACTTCTTCTATTAATTACAATATTACCCCTTGGGCCATTTTTTTTTTTAAAAAGTTGGGTTTTCTTTTTAAACAAAACAATAACAGTTTTCGGCTTTAAAAAAAAACTAGCCCGCAGCCCATATCCTGAAACACAAATAACTAATATGGGCCAGACTAAAATAAAGAAAAAGGAGCCCAAAGATAATTAAAAACAAGTCAGAGCTCTAGACCGTGTTGTTCCCTTGCGGTAAAGAACAAGCACACAAATGCACAACCCACAAATGAACAAGCCTTTAACATTGAAAAAAAAAAACCCATAAACATGAAACACATTTACTGTTTATCTTCTTCCTCAAATACGTTACTGTTCTAGTAACGGAAGAAAAAATGTAACCGACGCCATCCTCTTCAAGCACCACTGCCTACCACCCTGCACCACCACCGCAGCTTCTAGCGGCAACAGAAAGAGACGGCGGACCTGCCCCATCCGGCGTAGCATGCAGCGATTCAACTGGTGCCCGCAGCTTCTGCATGGGCAGCTGCATCGCTGTTTAAAGCGGTTCTGGGTGCGGCAAAGCCTGCCACACCGGCCAGGTGATTTGGCGGAAGCCGTCGTGGGCATCGTAGTGCTCCTCTGTGCGCAGTGAGCTCGCAGCACCACCACGGTGCGCGCTGCTCTGCGCGCAGCAGAGGACACCTCCGTCGAGAAGTGTGCGCCGCCCTCCTTGGTGCATTCCATTTCAGTGCTGCCCCACACGGAACGGTTTGTGGCGCTGCACTCCATCGTCTGTGCTGCGCACCCCACAGGTGCCCGCAACATCTACATGGATTGCCGCACTGCCGTTTCGCGTGGCTATGGGCGTAGCAGATCTTGCCGCACCAACCTCGTGCACAGCTCTTCCCGTAACATAACTTGCCACACTGGCCATATGAGCAACTCTGTAAGTAGGGGCGGCATCACCGCTTTGTGTGCTCTGCCCATCGGTTGTTCTATCCGAGGGCAACGCTTGCAGCGGTGCCCCCACCTTCAGCAGAGCACGTAGCTCTACGTGCGGCACTGCATGTGGATCTTTTCAGGCCATGTCTGCGGCATCGCTTGGAGCTGCATGGTTGCAACCAATCCTCTGGTGCGTACAGCATCAAGGTGAAGAACACCTTGAACACCGTCAGGTGCGCAACGCACCAAGATGGTCGCTGTGCTGCATGTGGTAGCCGCACCAAGGTGCAGCACCTCAAAGGTTCATGCGCTCCGCTTTGAGTCGATTGGCCACAACCGTTTTCAGTGCAACGATCCTCTGGTTGCATTAACGATACTCGGCATAGCAGCCGGCCAACCTTACAAGAACCATCTCTTGCGGTGGTATGGTCAGAACCTTGCCGCCTCATGCAATCGGGAAGAAGAAAAAAAACAGCATACACAAAGCATCTCAACAGAATTTTGGTAAAAATAATTGAACCAAAATTTAAATCGGGGACAACTGATGGCATGCTCTTTGATAGTGATGTTAGAAATTCTAAATCAAAGTACACAGCAGAAGCAATATTACCTCATTGGTAAATAGTAGATCTTATACGGTTGTTCCACAGATTCTCCGTCATTGTCATTGTTCATTCAGAATCTTTCGTATCGATGATGGAATGTACTAAGTATTCATATACTAAAGTAGCACCCACATATTCCATAGTCTAGATGCCGGGATTAAAGAGAACCAATTGAGAGAGAGAGAGCTTATTGATCCAAGTGTTTCATCCAAATAGAGGAGGGGCACCCCTCTAGTGCAACCCCTAGCTGGCCATTAAGCCATCAAGTCTCATGAAGTGGCTTAAGAGCCATTTCATAACCCTCAAGAAAAGGTGAAAGGATGTCCACTATGACTGCCCCTAAATTCACTCTTTCTAAAATCTATTTTAAATAGAGGTCATTTATGTAAAACTTAAAATTTACTGGAAACTAACAACTCGTTGCAAAATAGTTGTATCCATATCATTATTCTATAAAAGATCCCCTCGGTGACCAGCCTCAACTAACCTTTAGACCTGTGTAAAGTACAGGTTCATATATTTTTCTGTTGTCTGTCAATGTTGTGGTCAAAATTCCTTATAAATGATGTTTGGTGAATTTAGTTCACCAAATTTCCCATATTTATAGTTTTAGTAGGGCTTTATATTGTCTCTTTTGTTTTCACAACTCATTTCATCTGATCATTACAATTTTTTTCAAATTTCTACACAAAATAAAATAAACAATTTAATTTTTTCAAATTCCAAGACAAAAATCATATTAAAAAATATATTCTAACAATATTTTATCCAACTTTTAACTTTAATCTCAACTCATTTGCGAAAACAAACGAGGCCTTAAGCCGAAAATCCGACTTGGCCCGCTTTTTCGACCCAACCCAATTTAACCGACCAAACGGGTATTGGAGTTCTGCTTCCGATTTAATTACGTTAAAAAGGGTTCGAAGTCAGGTAATTCTCCGATACCCAAAAATTATTATTTTACAGTGATTTGAACGACACCATTTTATCATGTTTGTTGAATTTAGGCTTCCACTTTCCAAAATTGGGTCTCCCATCTTTGATTCTTCATTCTATCAGTCTCCCATGTCTTGATTCCCAAGTCCCAACTCTGTCGCTTTCATTCTCAATCTCGAATCTCGTAACTCTTGCCTCCGTCGCTCTTTCAGTCGCATCTTCACTCTCTCATATAAGAATACTTGTAAGAGTTACCTACGAAGGAAGCTAGGTCAAAAGATATTTGAATGAACTAAGATAATTTTGCTTTCAGTACCATCGATATCAAAGATCTGTTTATATAAGCCTAAAATTCCATACAAAATATTAAAGAAATCAAAACATAAAGTGATCACAGCTAAAAAGGGTTTCTCCTTTTTAGCTTTGATACCCAATTTACAAAATTCTTTTTATTATTATTATTGTTGTTGTTGTTGTTGTTGTTGTTGTTTTTGTGTTCAAAACTCCAAAGGGTGCTTTTCCAACCACTAATTTCCACATGCAGGAGTCCGCAATTCTGCTGCTTTACTATTCATGAATCTCGCAATTCAGTTTTATTTTGGTTTTAGCGATGTGGGTTGGTGTTTTGATGCTGTCTATATCTTGTTAATTGATGATTCTTGTGAACTCTGCCCTGTATTCCTGCAATCATTTTGATGAGTAGTGTCCATTTGTGCTTAGTTTTAAGAAGTTTTCTTGTTGATCAGCATTTGAATTTGAGAAATCTTTTAAGTTTAAGGGGCAATAATCATATGATTATTAAAAATAAAAATAAAGTGATGGGTTTAGTAGAGTTCGTGATGGGCATGAAATGATGATCTTGTAAAAGGTGATGTTGGTTTACACCATCAATGAAAGATCAAACTTACTCCAATTAATACTTGCAGAAATGTTTAAGACAAAATGGGAGCTTGGTTTGGTTTCACAAACTTTTCAAACTATTTCAACTAATCTCATCTCATCTCAACATCCAAATATCATTCAAACACAAATATTTTTCAATTTTTAATTTTTAACTTTTTCATCTGATCATTATCTAATTATTACAATTTTTTCAAATTTAAAAAAAAAACATAAAAAATAATTCAACTTTTTCAAATTCCAAAATAAAAATAATATTCTAACCCTTTTTTAACTTTATAATTTTTTTATTCAATTTTTTTTTCTCATTTCCCAAAATCCTATAAAAATTTTAACTCAAACTATTTTACTATTATTCACAAATTATCTCACTACTATTTACAAATTTATCATCTCATCTGTGTAACCAAATGAGATCTAAAAAGATATGCATGTCTTACAATTGTATATAACTCTGTAATCCTCTAGTTTTGTTTGTTTGCATATTCTTTTGTTGAGAATATTTGGGAGGCTACAGAAAGAGAGAACAAAAAGAAAATGAGACAAATATGATACCTAATTCAATTGGCCTGAAAGATCTCTGCAGTACACTGTTATGCAGTTTTGAATAACATTAAATAGTTTTATGCATATGTGGTTTATATATCTGTGTTTTGCTGAGTTGGTTTTGGGGGCTAGCCATTGTAGCTGGGTTTTATGATTTAAAAATCTCGCACAGCTCTTGTGCTTTGCTCTGTATTTGCTTTGTATTTTTTTTATTTGCTCTGTGCCTAAAATCCAGTTGGGTTCTCTATATTTGTATTATATCACAGGCAAAAGGGCATACTCCAGTGGTCCTGAGTTTTCCCATCATCTAATCCTTTTTAGACAAACAGTGATTCAACACCTTATTTGAATCCTGCTCTAAGCTATCGTGTGCTGTCAAGAAGTCAAAAAAAGTTCAAAGAATCTCGCTCTATCACTCTGAGCATTAGGCATTTGCATCGATCATTGAGAATAAAACATTCAGCGTGCATGTTTTGTCAAAGAAAATAGCCAATATATATGTTGCAGTAATTTTTACGTTAGTATTAATAAGAATATAGTTTGGTGGGTTATTGTGGCTATACGCTCTGCACTCGGGTGAGGTACAATATGGATAAGTAGACTCTGAATGGTAAGAAAGAAATGTGAAACTTGGTTGGTTGCTTTGAAGAAGTTTAAAAAAGAAAAGTCATAGCACAACCGTGGAACTTTCACTTTCTTGCAATGTTCCATACTTCCCGAATGAATATTTCAGCCTTCCTGAAGGATTTTTTAGCCCATTGCAAGAAGACATGCTAGCTTTTGTCAAAGCTTCTTTTTATTCTTCTTTTTTTTGTAGTGTTATGTTTGTTGCAGGCTTGGAAATATTTTTGCTTTGGTCTTTTCCTTTCTGATAGTATTAAATGTTATTTTTCTCTGGAGTTGGTCCAAAATAATTTTATCCTTGGAAGCTAGAATAACCCCAGCTTAATCTGTTATTGACATATGTATATATATGTATATATATGTATATATTTATATATACATATATATACATATACATATACATATATATATTGTGAGGATACATATCATGATGTTGAAAGCAAACTCACTGCACGAAAGCAAATTCACTGCACATATAATGGAATTTTGTGATGATGGTTCTGATTTTGTAATGATGGTTCTTATCTGAATTCTATTGTTTTTCTAAGAAAAGTCTTTCCCATGTGCATATAGCAAATGGAACATGATTGTGGGGCTCTACACTTATGGTTTGACCGTGGTCATAGCGGAAACTGGGCTACTAGAGAAGTTGACAGTTTTGTAGAACAAGAGAAACCTATCCTATCCAAACACTGTCTAGAATCCATGATTGTTAATAGCCTAGGACTCAGATTGGCCCTACTTTGTGGCATTGTAATATTGCTGCCGTTTTACCAAAGCATCAAACTCTTCAAACTAAATTCATGTACTCAAATGCCAATTGCTTGTCGTCCAAAGAAATGGAAATTGTTTTTCACTCGGCATAATAATACTTTCTTTCATTGTGGATGTAAATTTGGTTCGAGTTGGGAGTTCTAGCAGTGTTTCTTGGAGACTGAAGAACAACACCAGTTTCTTAGGAAGAAAACAAGGAAACCAACACTAGTTTGAGCAAATTCACAAAAATTGCATATTCTAATTAACCACCAGTGACTCAGAGGCTCCTTCAAGCTCTATGAGATCTGTGGAAAGGTATTGATTTTGGATAAGTGTTATTTGTAATTGATGCCTCTTGAATACTTAAGAGTACAAAATATGCCAATACAATAATTTCCTCATTTACATCCAACTCTCATTTATATTTTATAACAGCACAAGATTAATGTACTAAAAATAAGCATGTAGATCAATAAGAATTCGTCACGTGATGTCATATTAAAGATTAAAAAAGTCCAAAAATTAAAAACATCATGCATTTTGATGGGTCCACAAGTGCACTTCAAGTCAACTTTGTGCTATTAAAAAATTATCAAGAATTGGTTAGAAGGATTTTTATTTTTTGTATAGAATAATAATCAAATTTTTTTAGTATATATATAATTAAAAAGATCAGGTCGGATCAGAAAACTCACTGTTTCCAGAAACATTTTCAGGTCGAGTGATTGAATAATCGCTTAGCCGAAAGGTCCCTAAATCGGGTTAGGCTGGGTCGGATGAACAGCCCTAGTTTTTAACTATTTTAGCTGAAATACAGATAGAGAAGAATTCATTATGCATTTGGAAAACTCTTGCATTCATAGAGTGATTATTCATAACATCTTTACTAGCCACATTTGACATGCCTGCCTTCATTTATTAAACTATGTCAAATTTGACACAATTCAATTCACAAACATGTTGTATAAATAAATTTTGAAGGTAAATTCTCTTAGTTATGAATTAAGGAGAATAATATACGTCGTCTATTAGGGGTGTGCAACCGAGCAGGATTTTTTTTCGATCCGGTCCGAAACCCGAAAATTGGGGTGAATCCAACCGGTTATTTGCCCAGATTGGACCTGGTGGATAAGATGAAACCGGATCCGGTATGGACCCAGTTCTGTAACTGGTTATCCATAACCGAATCCTAATAAAAATTATGTACAAAAATTCTATTTTAAAAAGATTATTTTGGTTTGTATGGAGTACATAAGAATCGATCGAACTTAAGCTTTGATATATCATTCCATAATTATATTATTCTAATTACAAAACTAGGAGTTATTTTAATATTTTTTCTTTTCTTTTGGATTCAAAAGCAAAAAAGAAAAAGAAATATCTTTTTTCATTGTGCATGGAATGCAAGGAACAAGATCAACATTAATATATAAAATAATGCATGCATGGAACCTAGGTACTACAATAATATTAATGGATGGAGAAGATCAACATTAATAACATTTTGATATTGTTGTGATGTATTATTATTTATTTTGTTTGTTGTAAATTTAGGTTTTGTACTGTGATGTAAACAACAATGTAGTATGCATGTATTGTGTAGGCCTGTGCAGAAAATGTTAGAACCCGGCCCGTCCGTGAGAACCGACCTGACCCGACCCGACCAAAAAAGCGGGTTGAAGTAACTTGCGGGTTGAACCCGCTGAAATCGATATTATAAGAAATCTAAGACTCAGTTCAAGTTATTGAACGATTCAAACCTCGTTGAACTCTTGAGAAAGCACTTTCTCGCCCTTTCCTATTTGCCAAACAACCGTATCTTCCCATGGCCTCACCTCAAATCTTCTCCTCTTTCAAGTGCTCTGATAGCCTCACCGTCATGGCCATTTTGTTCTGCACTGCCATAGTCTGCGAGACTATCTCTTGGCTCCTCGTCTATCTACAAGTCGAGGTCCTCAATTGACAAGGCTGCCAAGAAGCTGGAGATGATGAAAACCGAATCCTCCACCAAGATCGCCAAGAAATCTAAGACCAAAAGGATGAACCGCATCGAGACCAGTCTCAAGGAGTCGAGCTGCGACCTCTCTGTCTTCAAGTTCAAGTCCAGTGTTGTCGTCGCCCCTTTTTTCTTCATCATCTTCGGCCTTCTTAACTCACTCTTCTTAGGGTTTTCACCACCACGCAGTGCCAGCTCCAGCCTCTTCCCCATGCCAGATCCCAAAACCAATTGATATGGTTCACTGCTACTCTTCCTTTCCTTTTTTTTTTTAAATTCAAATTATGATTGTTATATTTTAGATCATACGGAGTAAGGTTTTGATTGGATTGTATAGAGATAGTGGGATTTGTAATTTTTGCCTGATTGTGCATTTATCTATGAATTCTCGAGAAAATGGGCTTTGTTTATATTGGCTGATGCTGGGTTTTGATTGGATTGTATAGGGATAGTGGGATTTGTAAAGTTTTTTTGGATCTGTTTGTATACGATTTAGGTTTCCATTACCTACTTCCAATCTCAGGTTGGGTCGGCCCATATCGGATTGTTTTGTGCTTGAGGTAGGTCGGGTCGGGTCGAGCCCATACATGAGCCGGGTTAGTCGGGTTGCAGCCCTAATATTGTGCGTGTTGATGTATGATTATTTATTTTGTATAAAAAAAACATAAAAGCCTATTAAAAAAAAAAGCCTTTTCAATTTTTAAAAAGATTTAAAAACTGTTTAAAATATTTTTTTAAGAAAATATGAGTATTAAACATGATATCTGAATTTTAAAAAAATAGTACTATAAAAATATTTTTAAAAGTTTTGAAGTCTTTTTATATTAAAAAAAAAAGCAAAAAAGAAAAAAAAGAAAAAGAAAAAGGATATCCGGGTTTACATCCAGTTATCACCTATATTTTTTTCAGACTTATCTGGGCAGATAACTGTCCGATTTTTAAAATCTGGATCCGGTTATGGCCAGATGTTAGGATCCAGATCCGGTTCTACACCCCTATCGTCTATATTAGTAAGGTAAATTATACTATATAGGCAGTCTATCTTCAATTTTCTTACATACTATTTGACACCTCTTTTATTGTAATAAAAATTAATATTTTAATGTCTAAATACTTCTTTCTTTCTTTTTTTATAGAAGAGAACAATACTCCAATTTTATTAATTGTCTTCGCTTATGGCAGAAGAATACTGTGGTAACAATCAGGAAATTTGGGATTTATAGATATTCAAAAAAACCATCCCATGCATCAAAACTAAAATAATAATAATAAACCCTATACAATAAGCTAAACCAATAAAACAATCAACCAATCTCAACGAGCCTATTTTATAAACCACAACCAACAATACAAACGACCAACAATACAAAAAAAAAAAACTCTAATAAGAACATAATGAAGGTAATCCTAAGTAGTCCATACAAATTAAATCTCTCAACCTATGAGGTATATCCCCAAACTTGTGCCATGCAAAATTTGACCTTGCCACCCCTTGCTTAGCCAACCAATCAACCACTTGATTTCCTTCTTTGAAAATATGATTCATGGAACAAGTCATAGAATCCATGATGTCATTAATTTCCTCCCAGAAGTTCTCCAAATACCACACCCCACATCTTCTTCGCTTCCACAAGGATACTACAATCATAGAATCAAGTTCAATTTCAACAAAATTAATACCTAGAGAATTGCAAACCTTGAGGCCATGAAGAAGGGCTAATCATTCATTTTTATTGTTAGAACCAAAGCCAACATGTGAAGAAAAAGTATGAACCAATTGGCCACGATCATCTCTAATGATACCCACCAACACCAAAAGAGACTGGATTGCCAAGACTTGAACCATCTATATTCAGTTTGAACCAAAGAGTAGGTGGGCGTCTCCAAGCAACTACTTCGCACCGGCGACATGGGTCACAGCAGGGATATGCAAACATTGAAGCACCTGCTTGCCAAAATTAGACAATCTAGAAACTTTATTAATGTCATGACATAAGAAGCCAGTCCAATGTTTAATAGAATGCAATATATCAGAGAGTGATTCAATAAGGCCCTCCATGCGTGCCAAACATATTTGCCAGCAAAGTCTCCAAGTGATAATCACAGGCAGAATCCTCATGATTAAACCCACTTGAGTAGAGGACTTTGCCCGTTGAAACCAAGTGGACAATGTTTCCTTCCAAGTTTGGCCAATGGGAACACCGAAAAAAACTCCAAAAAACTGCCACACCTTATATGGTATCTCACCTTCAAACAACACATGATTTTGATCTTCATGATGCCCTACATCACAACAGCAATTACAATGAGAAACAATCGGAATACCAATACGGTGAAGACGATCATCAACACTTAAAAGCCAAGTATTGTGCCTTCCATATAACAATAGACATTTTTAGTGGAAGCAATTTATGCCAAACCCAAGAATGCCATTCGAAATTAGGGCACCTAATACGAATAAAGTCCCAAGCTGACTTAGTAGAAAAGTAGTAGATTTAGTCCAGATTAATACATTCAGCCCGTTCTTACTATTTGCTAAAGTTTTCAGAATATCATCAACATTTTCCTGACCAACTAGCTCCACAAGTAAATCCACATCCCAACTGTTATTCAATTTACAATCCTTTACTCGAAGTAAAGGTTGACCCACTAATGGCCTATGGTCAATTAATGGACCATGGTCTTGCTATTTATCATACCAGAAAAAAAACATTTCCCTCATTAAGCCTCCACTTTGCATTATTTATGACTAAAGGAATACTTCGAACAATCATTGTCCAAAATCTGGAGCCTTTATTAGGATTAATAAGAGTCCAAGGCTTAGCGCCCACATATTTGTCTTTAAAGAAAGTTGCCGATTGAGAGTTTCCTTGAATTAAGTTTCAAGCAAACCTCATGTGCAAAGCCTATTGCATATCATCAAGATGTCTTAATCCAAGACCTCTTTCCTCAATTGGAGTGCAGATGCTTCGCCATGATACCCATTTTTGTTTACCTTTACGATTTGCCTCCTCCCAGAAAAATGTACTCATCAAGCGATGTAATTCTTTGATAGTGGATTGGGGAACCTGCAAAACAACAACTAAGTGGAGAGCGATACTAGATAAAACATGTCGTAATAAAACAAGTCTACCACATGTAGAAAGAAGCTTATCCTCCATCCACTTATTTTATCATGCATTTTGGTCACTATTTCCTCCAAGTACACATGCTTGAGTCTACCCAATATAATTGGGACCCCCAAGTATTTGAAGGGGAATGATCCCTCCGAAAAACATGTTCTCCATATAATCTCCCTCTTGTCAGACAAAGAAATATGATGAGAAAAAAACACGGTTGTTTTTCCTTTATTGATACTTTGTCTTGACCATCTCTCATATTGATTTAGCACCACTAAAAGCTCCTGAACAGATCTCATACTACCATTAGTGAAAATTACCACATCATCAGCATACATTAAATGAGATATAATAGTCGTACCTCTGGCCTGTGAAAATTGACCAAACCTTTTATCCCCCACACTCTACTTGATCAATCTAGAGAACATCTCTTGTAAAATGATAAACATATAAGGTGAGAGAAGATCCCCTGACGCAATCCCCAACCACCTTGAAAAAAAAATTTTGTTGTCTCATTCATCATTATTGAATACCAAGGAGTTGAGATACAAACCCGAATTAGAGCACAAAATTGAGGAGAGAATCCAAAACATCGAAGGACCTCCAGCAAAAAATTCCAATCAACCCGGTCATATGCTTTAGCCATGTCAACTTTGAGCATAATATTCCCACCATGAGATTTTTTATTAATGGAATGCACCATTTCCTGAATGAGACTAATGTTCTAAAAAATGGTCATACCTGGAATAAAAGCACCCTGTTCCAATGAAATCATCCTTGGAAGGAAACGTATCGAACGGTTAACAATAATTTTGGAGCATATTTTATAGAATACCAAACAAAAGCTAATAGGCCTAAACTTGTCAAAACCCATTGGTGCATCAACCTTCAGGATTAAAACAAGAAAAGAAGTAGAAAAAAATCTCGGGTGATGTTTGAAGCTAAAAAACTATGAAATAGCTTCTAAGACATCAAACTTCACCACCTTCTAGCAGCTTTTGAAAAAACCTGAGCCAAAACCATCAAGCCCAGAGCGCTATTAGACAGAATAAAAGAAACTGCATCCAAAATTTCCCCCATAGATGGAATTGAACAAAGACGGCCACACTCTTCCTCCAATATTACTAGCGATATCAAATGAGATAGATTAAGTTCTTTGGACGATTCCCCTTGAAGGAAATTAGCAAAGAAATCTACTGCACCTTGATGAATCTATTTCAACGACTCAAAAATAGCCCTGTTGGAAGACCTTATTTCCATAACTCTTTTACGCCTTTTATTAGCTAAGCATGCATGGAAAAATTTGGAGTTACGATCGCCATTCACCTGCCATTTCAACTTAGCCATTTGAGCTAGTATGATATCCTCTTTCCATCTCCAGGCTACCAACTGAATCGAGGAAGCTGAAAGCCCCATAGCCGCCTCCTTTTCCCAACCCATTTGTAATCTATTTTCCAGTGTCTCAATCTGTATTTCAAGCATGTCAATCTTCTCATTTGTTCTACCAAACACTACCTTGTTCCACTCTCGAAGAGCCACCTTAGTCTTCTTAAGTTTGGCAATCAGTTTATACAATCCCCTGCCCGTCACATCTTGAGACCAAACCATCCAAATAAAATCCATGAAATCTTGGTGATCAACCCACACTTGTTGAAAACGAAAAGGCACCGAACCATAAGAGAAACGATCATAATTGAACTCAAGGAGCAATGGAGAATGATCTAATGTAGTCCTCGGAAGAATTGAGCACACAACATTAGGACACGAAGACATCAGGGAAGCATCAAACAGTGCCGGATCCAGTTTCGCCCATGATCTAGCAAGACCAGCTTGTCCACTACACCAAGTGAAGACGCTGCCCTTGGACTTCATTTCAATCAAGCCCTCTTGATGTATCCAAGTATTGAAATCAACCATTGCAGCTCTTGATCTTGGTCTTGGTCTTCCACCCCTTCTTTTAGAATCATACCGAATGATATTAAGTCCCCAACAAATAAACAAGGTTATGTGCCCTACCCTTAGAGACTAAGATCATCCCATAGTGTTTTTGGGTCATACATATTGCATTTAGCATAGACAAATGTACACAAAAATTGAAATGAACCATCACCTATACGTAACATCAGAAACTACATGCCCATACAAACAACCTGAATAGCAATATCCTTCTCCCAAAAAATCTAAATTTTACCACCATCAGAATCATTAGCAATAATAGAATTCATATGCAAAGAACTCATCAAACCTTGTGCTCAATCAACACTCTGAAAAGGTTCAAACAATGCAACACTTTTTTGTTTAAACTTGGCAATCAACTTCTTTAAACAGCCCCTTGAAGTTCCAATGCCCCTGATATTCCATGTAAAAATAGGACCAATCATTTAGTCAAGGATGAGGATTGAGCGAGAACCCAAGTGAAGCTTCTACTTTTCACAAACTGCTTTTTATTGTATTTTTTCTTTAGTAATGTGCCTTCCATCTCTATGTGATCATCTTTATCTTGTGGAATGACCTCCAGATTTTTTTTTTCATGTTCTGGCTCCGAGGAACATTCATCTTTCAATACAAAGTCATCCTCATTCCTCCTTTCACTATTCAAGCTTTTATCATTCTCTTCTTGATCATCAGTTTGATTATCAACCAGAATTAAAGAAATTTCCTTAAATAATCTAGGCTGATCCGCAGGTACCATCATGCTTCTCTCTACCACCCTGAATGCACAAGCCACATCTTCCTTAGCCCTAACCTTCCTTACTGGGTTTTCTGCAGGAACAGGGGACAAAGAGCAGCCTACCTCGATCAATTGCTTCTCTGTTTCTGCACGATCAACTATATTTTCCTCACATTCAACTGTTTTTCCATCTGATTCAATTTCTTTCATCTTATCATTTTTCCCCGTATACTGTCTTTTAGATTCGATTCCATTGTCACACCCTCATTTTTTCCTTCCAATTGCACTTTCTTTCAAACCCAAATTTTCTCACCAGGCCTCTGGTTTTTCCAATTCAAAAATTATTAGAATTGTGCCCTTGTATCCTACATTTGCAGCAAAATGCAGGGAGAGTCTTATACACAATCTCTAATTTTTGACTAAATGCTAACCTTGGAGCACCAATCCAAAAATAAGGGATAGGCTCATTGGCCACATCCATCTCCACACAGTCTGGCACCATCTATCTGAGTCACACACCAGGTAGGATTGTCACGAAGAATAAAAAGTCTGATTGGGGCCGTGAGAATTCTCAAGAAAGACTCATGATAAAAGTTGGGAGGCAAACCTAGTAAGTAGATCCAAACAGGGACGCACGACGGCTCTTCATCCTCTTGAAATTCAAGAGTCCAATGGAAGACATAGTAGGGACACCATTTACTTCATTGGATTCACGAGATAAAGCCTTCACAAAATCAACTTCTATGGAAAACTTAATAAAAACATTATGTGGGTGCCTCATAGCAGAGACCACGGGCATAGCAGCTAAGCCCCATCGACTGTGAATAAAACCATGAATGATGTCCAAAGAAGGGCGTTGGCGAAGGAACTTCAAAACCATGGAGAACCAAAAAGGTTCGGTAGACCGACTAATCTTTTCCTTAGAGAACTAGAAGAAGATCTCCTCATCCATGCTCTTCGGCGCACGAGGTGCAACAATCATTTCAGGTAAAGGTTGAGGAACCGCCACAACGAGGCCAGCGTAAGATTGTCGACCAGCATTTCCCTTTGTGGCTGCCATGCAGCATTACGCAAACGAAAACCTAATATGTCCAAGAAAACGAAAACCCTAGCAAAGCAATGTAACGTCCAAGACACAAGAGAAAACTAGTTTCACTCCTAATGTCCAAACACGGATGTGGTGTTGCTCTTATTTTTATCATCTAATCTCAAATTGCTAAACGACCCTCTTGAGTTTCCAGTTTTTTCTAGATTGAATAGCCTTTCGTTAGGCTTGCAAACGAACCGAATCAAATCGAATTCGAACAATGGTACTCAAACTCAATTAGCATGTTTACTCGTCCGAACTCGGCTCGAACTTGAATAAGATTCAATATCCTTGATCGAACTTGGCTCGTTAACCATTAATATTATTTTAATATTGTTTGAATAACATTCTAATTCTTATCTTTTGATTAATATAACAAAATTTAAATTTTAAAAAAATTTCTTAACTATTCAACTAAATAGTTTTGATTAAAAAAATATTATGATATAACTACCAAACAAAATAGTTACCTCAATCCTTTCTCAAAATTCAATAAATTAAGCATCGTATTTTAAACTATTTAACTATTATTTATCAATTATTTTATTACTATTTATAAATATCTAACAAGGTTCGAATAAGGAAATTCATCAAATAAAAGTCAGTTGATTCCATATTTATTTGCAGACTTTGAGCTTCAAAGGACATGTACCTTTTGGTTCTATTCAGTTCTCTTTCACAGCGGATAACTTTTTTTAATTATTAATACTTGAAGGCTTGTATTTTTAAATTTAAATGCACAGGAGAATCTTTTAATAAAACCTTATTTAAGAAACGTTAAAAGAAAGAATAGAGAGGCAAGAAAAACTTTTTTAAGCTTGGTTTGACTTCACAAACCTTTTAAGTTATCTCATCCAATTTTATCTTATCTCATCTTAATATTTAAACACCATTCAAACATAAACATTTTTCAATTTTAAATTTTTAAAATTTTAAACTTTTGATCTAATTATTATTTAATCATTATAATTTTTCCAAACATCCAAACAAAATACAAAAAGATTTAACTTTTACAAATTCTAAAACAAAAATTATATTCTAATTCTCTTTTAACTTAATAATTTCTTTATTCAATTTTTTCTCTCTCATTTCCCAAAACTCTATAAAAATCTTAACTCAAATCATTTTACTACTATTCAAAACTGATCTCACTACTATTTATAAATTTTTCATCTCATCTCATCTATGTAATCAAACGAGACCTAAATCCTGGTCTAAAATCTAGAATAGTTAAAAGTAAGAAAGAAACACATAAATAATAATCTTGAATTCTTCATCCTCGATTGTATCTATTAAGGTGTGTTGTGTAACCACAAGGTCGGAAAGGGAGAAAGAGTCATTTTCAATCAACGGTGACAATTCAAACCTCGGTTAGTGTCGTTTAGAGCTCGTGATGATGGTTTGGGGGGATGATACAATGTCCATTCGTACATCTATAGCAGTAAATAAAGAATAAATACAACAAATATAAATGGAGAGTGAGACACGCAGGGCCAACGTCCACGGAAAGTTTGGAGGAAAAATTCACTATAAATGGGAGTATTTTATAGTCTCCCATGGTCTTTCATAGCTCACTTTACAAATGGAGTAAGTGACCCCTACTGCTTAGAGAAAATAATAAAACTGAAACTTTTTGTCTGGAGGTTGAAGAAGTTCTTTTGTAAAGTTTCCCAAAAGAAGTCCACAAGATCCCCCCCTCCCGATATGTGATCTCAGATCTCTTTTATTAAGCCACTGTCAGTAGTTAGTGAGAAAGTCAACTTTTTATCGCTTCATTTATTTTTTCCATCACTTCTTTTCTTTCCTCATGACATCTTTTCCTTTCCTTAGTTTTGTCCCTTCATTTCCTTTAATCTCTCTTCCTCTAGCATCTTATGCACCTTGCGGTGGACTAGGCCTGGTGCATTTGGGCTCGAGATACTTTATCCCTTTTAGTAACTACTTGATTCTTAAGGTCATCTTGCTCATCAAGAAGGCTTTGAGAATCTTCAAATCAAGTTAGTTGTAGAAAAAATAAACTTCAAAAATTGGTCCTCGGTCTTCTGCTTGTCTAAATGATGATGATTCCTGAGCGCGGGGCTCGACTTGTAGAGTTAGGTGGGAGATTACTCGACCAAGCTAGGTGCTAGCGTAGAACTCGACTTGTAAAGCTAGGTGAAAGATAACTTGACTGCGCTAGGTGCTAGCGTGAAGCTTGGCTTGTAGAGCTAGGCAGGAGATGAATCAATCGTATTAGGTGCGAGCACGAAACTCAACTTTAGAGCTAGGCAGGAGATGAGTCGATCGTGCTAGGTGACGAGCATTTGCCTAATAATCGAACACTCGGATGGTTGCGCATGTTTGTTCGACGTTAGCAATAAGTGTGTATTCTTGTGAGTTTTTTGTGGGGTTTTGCCCGTTGTTGTGAGTTGTTGTTTGATGTTTCCATTTTAGCATTGATTTTAGAGTTTGTTTGCAGTAACCCGCGTTTAAGTGTTAAGGGAGCTTGTCAACTCCCTTGGTCCATCTTAGGCGGTTGTTGAGCTCGTTGACTCGTTCCTGAAGGAAACCCACTGAGACAGTGGTGGAAACCAAAGGCTCGTTCTGGGAGGTAAACCTCTGGTAGCTGTTGTTGCTCTAGTATAAACACTTAGTGTTTGTTGGAGAAGATGATGTGCCAGTGTTGCTATCCAGATACGAGCATGGAGCTCAACTTTGAACCAGGCAGGAGGCTTACTCTACTGCGCTGGGTGGTAAGGAGGGATTGAGACACTTGGGAGAGGTGTTCCCTCTTATGATCATCGATGTGCGAGCATGGAGCATTAACTTTCGCAGGAAATGGACTCAAACGCATTGAAACGAGGAGGGATTGGGTCACGTGGGAGAGGTGTTCCCCTGTTGATTACCTAGTGCGAGCACAGAGCATCATCGCTTTCTCCTTGTAGATCGGAGCTCACTCCTTTTGGTCTGGGTATCTGCCCTCTAATTCGGTGGAGTAACTACCCGCCCTGTATCTGGTGGTGCTTGTCTGGCTAGCTTCGGCTTGCTGAACGTTGTTATTATTCTTTTTAGGGTCTGGTGGTCTTGCTGCAGTCAGCGCTCGCCTCATTCAATCCCCACCTCTCTGTATTGCTAGCACAGAAGGCTCTCTCTGTTCTTACTACCTACAGGATAAAGCCAAGCCATGGCCTCCAGGGTTGGTTGTCTTACTCGAGTTTCTGCCTGCTCCATCGAAATCTTTCTTTCTACTTTCCTTGCCTTGGCAAAGTCTACCTGTACGTTATGATTTCAAGCCTTTCCGAACGCCCGTTAGAACTGAACTTTGAAACTGGTAGCTTTGATGCCTGACGCTTCATCATACCAACCTTGAGCCCCTTTATTTAGCCCTGTACTGTGGTGAAACCGAAACTTATGGCTAAGTGTTTTGACTCAGAAAAGCTGTTAGCCTTTTATGCCCTAGCCATGAAAATGATTATGCTTTCGTAATTAGTTCCAGCTTAGCTTCGTCATGCCCATCGGAAGGAACGCCTTCACTCACGCCAACAACAACAACAACCTCTGTTTAAGCAGCCTACCTTGAACCAGTGAAAGTGCAAATCACATTTCTTTGCCTGAGAGAGAAGAGTGTTAGCCTGCACAGTCCCTATGAGCAGCAGATTGCTTCCGCGTTGAGCCCTTAGCACTGATCTTTGAGACATCGTTCCCGTAGCACCTTATACCTGACCTTGGAATGTCACTCTGCCTCACAAAGATCGTCTCTCTGGAACTTTCACTTCCGGGCTTGGGTCAAAGCTATCGGTCGATCTCGTGGCGAGCCTTCCCCACCTACCTTACCTGGACCACTGTTAGCCCACCAACTTCCTTTGCAACCTAAACGCCCACCAACTTCCACTTCCACTGGGACTTGACCACCAACAGGCACTTGCTCACCTCACTACGCTTCGAAAAGCTTCACCGTACTTTTCAATTCCGCATGCTAGTACTAGTTATTAAACCCTTTTGGGCATGGTCGGGGTACCTTCATCTGATAAATTTCCTATCAGACTACTTTCACTGGCCTTATTCCACTCACAGTTAGTTAAGGGAGAACCTCTTCTTACTACAGGATGGAAAACCTAGCTTGTGCTAACCCTACAGGCAAGTAACAAGAAAGAGCACAGGAACAATATACATTTCATTACTTGCTTGGGGCTTGGTGGGATTCCTCGCTATCAATCAATAGAAGAAAGAAGCTACTTGAAGGCAGGACTGTAAGAGGGATGAGACCTACCTATTACAATCCTCACTAGATGAGGGAGGGAATCAAAAAGGCAAAAGGCTGCCTACTATCCGGACTGGACTCACTCAAGACTTCCATCTAGAGATACTACGGTAACTATAGATAGAATATTTCTCTTTGAGAAGCGAGTCAAGATCTGATTCATCGGATCACAGAAGGGCTTAAGGATATACCAGCAATAGGGATTTTATCCGGCCTGCCAAGCGGAAGACTCACAGTCCACTGTACTGACTTACAGGGAAAGGTATAATCACAAAAAGGAGCAATGTCAACACGAGCAAAAAAATCCTTCGACCGGCCAAGAATTAAGATTCCTTTCATTCAATGGATCTATCTAATCTATGCCTTGCCCTATGAACAAAGTAGTCTTTCCTCACAGCAAGCCAGGGAAACAAGCTTGTCATGTCAGGCAGACGAAGGCCGCCTTGGCTTATTAGCGATCCAACCAATCCAGCTATCATGGCTTAATAAGCAGCTTAATAAAAGGGGCATACTTTCTTGTTATCGAAAGCAACCCGTGGCATCATGATAATAACACGATTCAACCGTACCCAACCTTTCAACAACAATAGGCGTTCAGAACCTGGTTCAGTTCTCAGTGAATCAGAGGGTGAATGAATGAGAGAGTTCTCCCTCCGGCTAAAACAACATACGTAACGGTGTGTAAACACACTCAATGACCAGCCTTTCTGATAAAGAAGTCAGTGTCCTCTGTTGTGTTTCAATTTGGGAATATCAGGAAATTTTTTTGTTTTAGGAAGATTCCCTTGGGGGAGCAGACAATGATGAAGATTCAGGCACAGAAAGCAAGCAAAGAGCTTTATACCACCATGGCCCTATCTTCTTTTGGATTGGATGGAATGTCATTAAAGCAAGGAGTGATTGGGTCACTTAAGAGAGGTATTCCCTCGTTTATCACTAGGTGAGATGGGAGACAGGCTTCATCGCACTACTAGTGGGGCGAGAGATAGAACTCAACCATGTTGCTCCGATAGGAGACATAGCTTGACCATGCTGCTACGATAGGAGACAAAGCTCAATCTTGCTGCTGCGTCGGGAGACAGAGGTCAATATGTGGTGAGGTGGGAGACGGATAACAACCTCACTGTTGTGATGGGAGACAGAGCTCTATTGTGCTGCTATGACGAGAGACAAAACTTGACCACACTACTACGTTGGTAGACAGAGCTCGACTGTGCTACTACGACAGGAGACAAAGCTCCACCGAGCTACTGCGTCAAGAGACAGAGCTCGACCAATCTAGTGGGGCGGGAGATGCAGCTCGATTGTTCTAGGGAGTTTCTTATTGTGGTAAGAAAGCACACTAGCAACAGGCTCAGGACGGTGATGAAGCCCACGATGGGTGAGACACAATCCAGTGTGACCGGCTGGGCACATTGCATGGGCCACAGAGCCTAGACTTGCTCTTTATGAGCCTTAGGTGCATAGCCTATAGTGGGTGGGCGAGAAGGCTTCGACCGTGTGCATGATGCATTCGGTTGTGTACTGTCAGGGATCACTTTGGAGAGGTGTTCCCCCTTTGATTGCCAAGTGAGATGTGAGACATGATTTAACCACGCTGCTAGTGGGGCAAGAGACAAAACTCGACTGCACTGCTCTGATAGGAGACATAGCTCGACCATGCGCTACGACGGGAGACAAAGCTTGACCATGCTGCTACGTCGAGAGACAGAGGTCAATTAATATGGTGAGGTGGGAGACAGAGAATGACCTCACTACTGCGACGGGAGACAGAGCTCGATCGCGCTACTAAAACTAGAGACAAAATTTGACCACGCTGCTACATTGGTAGATAGAGCTCGATCATGCTGCTACGACGAGAGACAAAGCTCGACCGCACAGTCAGGATGTTCCTCACATGCACAGTGCACTTAAGTGCACAGTGCATGCCCGACCTCTACCCACACATGGTGCACTTAAGTGCATAGTACATACCCAAGCTTTGGGTTCTCACCCCTTTGATTTTCAGCAGCAATATTTGTAAAAATAAGAGATGTAAAGTTGACAACACTTATCTAAAAGGAATTTATCTACTCATTCGGGGATGATTTTGTACATCAGAAAATCATCATTCTCTCACTTTTGGTGTAGACAATTATTGAATCCCACAGTCACCAATTGTTAAGGTGTGTTTTGTAACCACCAGGCCGGAAAAGGAGAAAGAGAAATCCCCAGCCCACGGTGACAATTCGAGCCTTGGTCGGTGTCATTTGGATTCCGTAATGACAGTTTGAGGAGATGATACAGTGTTTGTACGTATGTCTATTGCAGTAAATAGAGAATAAATACAACAAATATAAAGGGAGTGTGAGACGTACAGATTTATGTGGTTAGGCACTAGGCCTACGTCTATGAGTCGTTTGGATGGCAAATCCATTACAAATGAAAGTATTTTACAGTCTCTCATAGTCTCTAATAGCTCACTGTATAAATGAGGTCGTGACCCCTATTGTCTGGATAAAATAATTAAACTAAAGCTTCCCCTGTTTGGAGGTTGAAGAAGCTTTTCGTGAAGTTTTCAAAAGAAGTCCAAAAGATTCCTTAGATATCTGATCTCATATCCCTTTTATTAAGCCCCTATTAGTGGTGGGTGAGAAAGTCAGATTATTGTCCTTTCATCTCTTTTTCTATCACTTCCTTTCTATCATTCTGACATCTTTTCCTTTCTTTAGTTTTTGTCCCCTCATTTCCTTTATTCTCTTCCTTTAACATCCTGATGCACGTTGTGATGGACTAGGCCTGGTACATTTGGGCTTAAGATATTTTAGCCCTTCTAATATCTGTATTATATATAAAAGTATGATACATATTAAAATTAGGGTGCTAGCTTGGGGACAAATATTTGTTGTGCGAGTACTTTCCCTTTTTATCATGTTCGCTAGAGATGTTGCAGCCTGGTTTGGTTTGGTAGATGAGATGAGATTAATGAAATAAAATAATTATTACAACTTTTCCAAACTCTCACACTAAATATAATAAACAAGACTGGTGCTAGTGTGCCGCCTAATTTTGACTGCAGGGCATGCCCATTAGTACAAATTCTATATATTATTTTTTTGTTCTTTTTCTTTTTAAATTTTTAAATATCTTTAAATATTTTTAAAAAATAAAAGAACATACACATATACTAAAAGTCACTTCCTTAACCATTAAGTAAAAGAAATTAAAAATAAATAAATATATGAGCGGTCAAAATGAGGGGGCAAAGTTGAGTGGTATACTAGCATTTTCCAATAAACAATTCAATTTTTTCAAATTTTAAAATAAAAATTATATTAAAGAAATTATATTCTAATAATATATTATTCAACTTTTAACTTTTATCTTATCTTATATGTATAACCAAACAAGGCTTAAATGTTGTAATGATTTGTAGAAAAAAATATGTTCATGCATACAACAACTTAACCATTAAAACTAGGTACAAATTAATAAAGGTATTTTTAAATTTATTATAATTTTGTGTTACACTCACATTAAAGGCTTTAATTAATATTTCGAAAATATTGTTTATTTTTACTATAATATTAGTGTAATTTATAACTTAATTTATTATAGCATAAGCTTGAAAACCGTTGAATGTGACTTAGGGCTAATTTGGGTAGTGGATATTCATTATTTTATTATTATTTTTTAACTACTTTTCACTACTATTCATAATTATTCACTATTTATCATTATTTTTTCATTACTTTTATACTACTATTCACAGAATATCTAAAATCACCCTACTACCCAAACGTAACATTAATTTCAATTTTTGTCTCCAAAACATATAATTTTTTTTTTTCAATTTTCAAATAATCTGTATAGAGAGAACCGAACGCTTGTACTTATGCTTCATTTGGTTAAACAGATGAGATTAGATGATATGAGAAATTTGTGAATAATAGTGAGATAATTTGTGAATAATAGTGAAATAGTTTGAATTAAGATTTTTATGAGGTTTTAGCAAAGCAGAGAAAAAATTGAATAAAAAAAATATAAAGTTAAAAGATGGCTAGATAAATTTTTAATATTATTTTTATTTTGAGATTTGAAAAAATTGAATTATTTTTTGTGTTATGTTTGGAAGTTTTAAAAAGTTGTAATGATTAGGTAATGATTAGATGGAAAAGTTGAAAAATTAAAATCGAAAATAAATGAAATGAAATGAGATGAGAATAAATGAAATGGTTTGAAAAATTTGTGAAACCAAACCATATCTTACCCTCCCACTAATAGACAAAGAAGTAAGAAAAAGTTTTCGTGAAAGATGTGGTTATCGGTGTAACCGGTTCGGTTCGGTCCTGTTTTATACATTTTTTAGAACCGAATCAGAATACATCGATTTTAAAAATTTAAGAAGTTAAGAACCAATATCAGGCCAATTCACTACTAAAACTAGAACTTTCGATTTTTTTCAATTTCAGTCCAGTCTGGTCTAGTTTTTCTGATTTTATGGATTATCTATATTAGTAATAAAATGATATTTACATATACTAAACTATTAGTCTATTTATATTATAGCATAAGTACATTATTTTATAATAATTAATGCATACTAGTTTAGTATTAAATTTATCCCTGATCTATATATATATATTAAAAGTAAGTTTATATTAATAATTTAATATTAATATTTACGTTTAGACTAAAATTTATATGTTATATAAAATCTTATATTAAAAACTATAAGATTAATATAATGTTATATCACATGCTATATTAATTATAAATTTAACATATGATATAAAAAATTATAAATATATATACCAATATGGTTCGGTTTAAACTGATTTTCAAAATATGAAAACTGGTATCGCACGGTTTAGGACTAATTTTAATTCTTAAGAATCGGTACTGCACCGGATTGCTTACAAATTGGACCGAATCTAACGGTTCAGTCCGATTTAACCAGTTTTTCAATTTTCTTTACACCCCTAGATGTGGTAAAAAAGGCACTTGAAAAGTTAGAAAAATAAACAAATAAAAACCTGGCACTAGTTAAAAGCAACAACAACAAAAAAAACACAACTAATGATCTTGAGTTATTCATCCTCGATTGTAATGTATTTAAAAAAGCTAAATAAGGAGCATTACTTATAAAAGGTTGCGATATTAAGATGAGATGAGATGAAAAATTTGTATATAATAATAAAATTATTTGTGAATAGTAATAAAATAATTGAGTTAGGATATGTTATGAGATTTTGAAAATGAAAAAGAAAAAGTTAAGTAAAAATATTATAAAGTTAAAATATCGTTAGAATATATTTTTTTAATATAATTTTTATTTTGAAATTCAAAAAATTTGAATTATTTTTGTATTTTATTTAAAATTTTAGAAAATTTATAAATGATTAAATGAAAAAAATAAAAATCTGAAATTAAAGATTGTGTATTTAATTAATTTTTATATGTTGGAGTGAGATCCCATGAAACTATCCCAACCTCCAAGAGCAATTCTACACAATCTCTCCAACCTTCCCACACCACATTTTTTTAAATTTTAATATTTAAATTTTTTTTTTTTTAAGTTTATTCTTTTTAAACTAATTTAATTTTTTTATTCATTATTCATATATTAAATATTTAATAAAAAAAATATGGTATGTAAAAGTTGTATAAATAATAATAAGTTGAGTAGATTTTTTGCAACCTCCAAATGGGTACAAATTCTCGGGCCATTTTGTGGGCCATGTGCCTGAGAACCTCCACCACGCTATACTTATGGGCACGTGTTTGTACTTTGTAGCCCAGCCCTTCATTTTCACAAGAGAATCTTTATGTCGTCTCAGGTCCCTCCCCACCGCACTCAACTCTAACGTATGATATAACGTATGATATAAATCTGATGCATAAATGTGTCAGTCACTTAGACTAGACTTGTTTACTTTCCCTCCAGCATTATTACTGTACCGTTATCAGTTTTTCTTTGAATTAAATATTAAAATAATTTATTAATATATTTGGATGACAGGATTTGAATCTTGAGAAGGAAGATTTGAATTTTATTTTTTATAATTTTAATCCCTTATTTGGATTATGTATTAAAATTTATTATTTAGTAACTATATATTTAAAATATTTTCAAACATGTTACATTTATTTGAAAATAAATTAAAAAATTATTTTATGAAGTAGAAATAACCATCATTTGATTTTTTAAAAACTATGACCATATCTTTAAAAATTTGAAAGTTGTAATTATTTTTAAATTGTATGTGTATTTTCGTTCATTGACAGTATTTTTAAAATTTAAACTATATTACGGATTATTCTAAAAAATACATTTGAGAAAAATATTTTTCCTCAAACATACTTTTTAACTTATTTGTAACACCCATACAACTTAATTCTTTTATTAAAAAATTTTAAAACTATTTAAACACTTTTTAAAATTCCTAACACAATCCCAAACATGCCCACATTCTCGCATTGCATTTGAATTTAAGGTATGATATAAATCTTATGCATAAATGTTTCACTTAAATTTATTCTGTTTACTTTCCCAGTAGCATTATTACTGTACCTTTTCAATTTTTGTTTGAATTAAATACTAAAATAATTTATTAATATAGTTGGATGACAGGATTTGAATTTTTAGAAGGAAGATTTGGATTTTATTTATTTTTATAATTATAATCCCTTATTTGGATTATGTATTAAAATTTATACTTGTATTTATATCAAACAAGATTTTACGTTTTTTTAAAGATTCTGGATTTGACATCTTAAAATTAAAATCCAGTTTTTTCTATCCAAACGCAACTTATAGGATTGGTATGGTAGATAATTGGTTCCTGAATTCTAAAGTTGGATTTGACACTTCTTAAATTTACATTAACAGTAATTATAGATACATTCATAAATTGTTCAAGCTTTGTGCACTCGTTTTTTTTTTTTTAAATGAGGTCTAATATTAAAATTTTTTTAGATGAATCTTATATTTATTCATTTTTTTTAAAAGAAAAGTACGGTGTTTGTATACTTTATAACTGTAAATATTATTTCTTTTAATCGAATCAACGTATTTTAATTCTATGAACCACTCATTAATAATTTTTTTATATAAAAATTAGAGGTTGTATTGAGTTCAAGGAATGTTATAGTAGGGTGACGGGATTCTCCGTCCTCTTTTTACACAAAAATAAATTTATAAAATGAGTTAGGGAAGATCAATTACTCTCCATTCTGTTCTTTAATTAAATAGTATCAAGACTTCTACGAGCATTGCTGTCGTGTGAGAAAAGTTCAATTGCTCTCACATACTGAATCATATAAAATTACAGATACACTACTATTTTGTATTAATTTTGGATGATAATGCACTTATAATTAGTTTATAATCTATTTCATAATCAACCAATTTTAACATGTCACCTTGATACACATGGCAGAATCCTGCCCTTTTAGTTTAAACCAGCGGTGAGGATTTGAAGGGTACTGAAGAAGATTCGATACCACCAATATCGAGAGGTGAAAGCCAAAGAGTTGGTGGTTAGTAACGAATCAGGATGGAGAGGAAAGCGAAAAGTTGGTGGCAATCGTGTGATGCGTGCGTTTGAGGCTTTTATTCTTTGATTTTCGTTCCTTTTTCTATTCTTTTGCTGTTAACTTTTTGGCAAAACACCATCACGAGTGTGCTAATTCTCGCTTGTCTTCGCCTCAACTTTAGGTTTGTTTGGTTGTTGACTCTTCAACTCATTTTAATTTAATTTAAATTTATTAATAATAAATTTATTAATTTTTTATAAAAAATTAAATTCATTTTAATCTATTTCATATATTTTAATTTAGATATTGAACTGAACTCAGTTAAATTGAGTTCTTTATGAATAATAATAAATTAAGTAATAAAGAAAATTATGTGGGACTATCTAAACTAAGTTTAAAATATATTTAGATGTTAAAATGAGTTTAGTACTTTTTATGAGAAATTTAAAAAAATTATAGATCTCATATATAAAGATATTTTAAGTTAAAAAAAATTGTGAGTCTCGTGGATAAGAAGTTTTTGAGTTAGGATGAATTTAATAATTTGAGAGTTGAATATTTAGATGTTAAACTCAGGATGCGTTTGGTTACCAAACCAAACTCATCTCATCTCACTCATCATTACAACTTTTTAAAATCCCAATATAAAATATAATAAACAATTCAACTTTTTCAAATTTTAAAATAATAATAATATTAAAAAATAATATTTTAATAATATTTTATCATCTAAACTCAACTCAACTTAACTCAATTTAACATCTAAACATACCCTCAATTTAAAATTAAACTGAACTCATATAAAATAAATTGAGTTCGTTAACCAAACGAAGTCAACTGCCCTTGTCCTCACGGGTGTATTAGTGCGGCCTTTTCTACTTTTAAAACAGCATAATAAATATTTCGTATTGCATTTATTTTCTAATTGCCATTTTTTTTTTCAAATAAATTAGACAGAGACTCGTATCAAAATGAGTTCCATAATATATATTGAATATTTAATACCAATCGATAAATTTATTTAAATAGCCACGACTTTGCATGTTAATTCTCTCTCGCAAGTCACACTCTAGAATCTAGATTTCGAACTCAAAATTCAAGGGAATTCAAATTCCAAATTCATTTCTTAAGATTTGATGCTGAGTTCTTCAATCTATTATGTCATAAAGTCAGACTAATTAAACTGTCTTGTATCTCTTGCAAACTGTTATATATCAGGTGTTCATATCTAATAAAAACTGATTTGAAATAAAACATTTATCGTTCAATTTATACTTAGAAATATAAAAGGCAAATTTTCATTTTTTTTATTAGAAATTTAGGAAAGAATTTTGATAATTTAGAATAGATATTGTAGAAAAAAGAAAATGATAGACAAAGCAAGATTCATACTAAATACATTTCCGGAGAATATAGTAGGGGTAACGCAGTGGGGACTGGGGGAGTCACGGACTGGCACAGAGAGAAAGAGAGAGAGAGAGAGAGGGAGGTGAGAGGACTCAGAAGAGGAAATTGAAAAGGATGAGCGGTGGTGAAGGAGAAGAGACTACGTTGGAGTACACACCAACATGGGTGGTGGCCGCTGTTTGCACTGTAATCGTCGCCATTTCTCTTGCTGTGGAGCGCCTTATCCACTTCACCGGAAAAAAATTGAAGCAGAAGAACCAGAAACCCCTCTTCGAAGCCTTACAAAAAGTTAAAGAAGGTCTTCCACTTCTGCATTTTCTTCTTCTTCTTCTTCTCTCTCTCTCGGTCTCTTTTTTTTTTTGGTGAGTTTGGTACACTGAAATAAATATCTGTGGTGTTACTTGAGCAGAATTGATGATATTGGGGTTCATATCGCTGCTTCTGACGGTGTTTCAGAACACGATCTCCAAAATCTGCGTCCCGGCGGACTTGACCCGTCACATGCTTCCGTGTAAACTCCAGGAAGGAGGGCAGGAAGAATCCATTACTAATGCCACCACTGTCCATTTCGGGAGCTTCTTTGTGTCCACCATTTCGGGCAAAGCCAGGAGGCTTCTCGCTGAGGAAGTTTCGTCTTCCAAGACCAGTTACTGCAGCCGAAAGGTAAAGTTAAGAGTTCAGTGATTATGATTTTCGTACGCGATGCTTAAAATGAGATTTTTGGTTTTTTTTCATTTATAAAAATAACAATATTCGTGTCCCGGTATTTGTTTTGATTTGATAAAAGTAATGCACTGGTTTCACAAAAGAACAAATGGTGGCTATCGTAACGAACCATTTGTTTATAGGGATTCTAAGAAGGGCATATGAATCTTGTTAAATATTTTGTCATACCCATTTTTTAACTATATCTCTCACATATGGGACACTGGAATCCGCACTATAATATTAAACCGTAGCATGGTGGACTGGAACATGCCGTGCGATTGAATTAGAAACAGTTGAGGACAATCTTGTAGTATTTTGAAACGGCGTCATTTTCTATATGTAGCTTGGTACTGATCAGTGATATCATCTATGAGGTAGCAACTGGTAAAAGTTAAGACGGCATCTAGTCACTTCGAAGCCACTTTCTCATGTTTCAACTCTGAATTTCTTATAGATAAATAGATGATGCAGTGGAAGTATGGGAGAAAGTATAGACAGTAATTTAAAGAATCAGAACTAAGTTTTTTTAAGTAGTTTTACCGATAAAAAAAAAAGTTTCTTTAAGTAGAACGGGAACCATATGTGCCATATTATTGCTGCTTCTTGTGGACCTTCTCTTTGTTTTATCTGTTTCCAAATCTGGTTTAACTTTCCACTGAAGTAAGAGTTCCTAGGCAACGAGTGTATTATTAATCTTGGTTGAGAATGGAAAGGGAGGGAAGAATTAGAGAAAGCAGGAGGATAATCCAGAGCAGGAACTAACAAAACACTTTCACTTGTTTTGGAGTCTTGGTTTCATATTGTGTGGCTTGGCATTAATTACTTCTTTTAGTATTTTTTTTTAAATATTTTTATTTGGCTTACACTGTTGACAGATATCTTATTGCTTTTTCCCTATTTAAAGATGTAATCATAAGTTTGGAGTTGAAATCACAGGCATTCTGTTCAATAGTCAGATTTGCAATTTTCCTTTTCCCTTATTTCTTCCTCTTCTTGTTCTACTTGTTCTTCTTCCTCTTCTTTTTTAATGTCATGTATATTCTGGTCCTAACCACCTCCTATCCTAGCCAATCAATTTCTAATTTTGACAATGAAATCAAACTACTGCATGGGGTACTTCGTGCATTACATTACATTTTATTGTTTATTTTTAGGGGCTTAATAATATATTGGTGTGTACTTTCTTGGTGGTTTATTGTGATTATAGCTGCACAAATGGGGCAGAATTACGGGATCTAATAGTTTTTCCCCTTCTAGAATAAGGTACCACTGTTATCTGTAGAAGCTCTGCACCATCTGCATATCTTTATCTTCGTCCTAGCCATTGTCCATGTGACCTTCTGTGCTCTCACTATGGTTTTTGGAGGTGCAAGGGTGAGCATCTGGTATGCTTCTTCTACTGCTTTCTCTTATACAAAACTGGTTTATTAATGTTTTTCTCTTTCCTCTAAATGTTTCACAAATAGATTCGCCAATGGAAAAACTGTGAGGATGAAATTGCTAAACAGAATTATGACCAAAATCAAGGTAATTATCATGTGCTATGCTTCTGTAAACTTTCGAAAGAAAAAGGTTCAAGTCAGTCAACCCCATGAAGCCCTATATGGGATTACCTTCCTCCTGATTGACTAATTAAAATTGTAAAGAGAGCTGTCTGACTGAGCTTTCTCAGTTCAGTCTCAGTAAGATTATCTGGCTGCTATAATTATTAATGTTGTTGTTGTTGTTGTTATATGCCCATTGCTTCTAATTTCTGCTTGTAATGTGCAGTTATGAAAACAAAAACAGTTACCGATGTCCACCAACATGCTTTCATCAAGGATCATTTTCTGGGTATTGGTAAAAACTCAGCTCTGTTGGGTTGGTTGGTAAGCTACTGTCGTATTTATAATTGATCTGTCTGCTGTATCTTCTGTTGGATTGGGTTAGGTAATAGAATCTACCTGCCATATGCTCTGTGAATGCTATAAGCTTGGAAAATAAGATCATGTTCAAAGATTTTCCTTGTTCATGCAACATGTGAGAATTAATATAAAATTTTTCTTGCCTACATGAATGGGACTCGTGTGCATTTGAGATGGCATTTTATGTTTTAGCTTAGAATTATTGGATTTTGTTCCTGGGGCAACCGGTAATTTTTTATATTGGTCCTCTTTTGGCTGGCATATATTACCAAGCCTAGCTAGGAGAGGAACCCTGTTTGGGGGTTTGTCCTACTTGTTTTGAAAGTGAGATTACCACTGGCTTAAAGAAGAGGGAAAGATCACTCCTAAATGCAGCATTGGTCTTATACATGATGACACCAGACACACCTTGGTATTTCCATCTGCCAATCAGGGCTAGTGGAGTGAAGAGGGCCAAAAAATGTGAGCTGCATAGCGCGAGCCTTATTGAAAGAAAAGGCACCTTAATATAGATTGTCTGGAAAGGAGGAACAACAGTGATGCAGAGGAAAAAGTATGTCGTAGGAATTATAAGTTATGAGATAAAGGATAAAATGGTTGGGCTTGCTTTTATGTTTTTCTCAGGAGGGATAGGTAGCAACTCATAATAAAGTCTGTCATGACTATCAGGCATATCATCCCCAATGTTAATATTTTAAAAGCTAAATAGAGAACTGATATAGGACCTTTCAAGTCATGATCCTTAGGTTTGAACCACAAAATATCTACGATGAGCATGCTGATTATCAGTTTGTTAAGTGAAATTGACCCATTGACCATTCTTCCAATCTTTTTCTCTCCTCTTCAGCATTCTTTTGTCAAGCAATTTTATGCATCTGTGACAAAATCAGACTACAAGACGCTACGGCTAGGTTTTATCATGGTAAGATATCCAATATGAGGCACCTATCAAAAAAACAAAAGAAATATATCCAATATGAGGTGGCAGTTGACTTGTCAATTTCCAGTATAGTTTTCCATTTTCTCTCACAGGAATTCTTTTGTATATTTAATATTTCTGTGTAGACCCATTGCAGAGGAAACCCCAAGTTTAATTTTCACAAATACATGATGCGTGCACTTGAAGATGATTTTAAGCAAGTTGTTGGGATAAGGCACGTAGAATACCTTGTTATTTCAAAGCATGTTATGGCTAGTAATTTATTCTCATAAGAACAATGGGATTCTTGTTCTTAACCGTTATTTTTAAATCAAATGGTTCAGATTTTACTGCCTTCGTATTTATCATATTTACAAAAATTTTAATTTATTTGTGAGTACAGCCCTATTGTTGTATCTATTGATGTCAGCAATCTTTGAAACATTAATTTTTTTTTTTTGTAAATTCCTTTTTATAGTAGTAAATACTGGTGGTAAAACCTGGACCATTTGATATGAAAATAAGGAATATTTGGTCGATAACCCCCTTGTGCAATTTTGTTCAGGAATAACACTTTGTGATCCCAAGTTTTGAATCAAGCCCTCTGTTTTGATTTCCGTCCACTCTAGTTAATGGAAAACATGTGGCAGTCCCATAAACCGTAATGTGGAAATTAGTTTTTATTGTTTAAAAAATAAATCAAAATAAAAATGGAAAAATTGGTCAGTAACTCCCTATACTTCTCTCCGATTGAGATTTTACCCCTATACATCTTTTTTTTGATGAATAATCCCTGTGCTATGAAAAACTTGAGCTTTGCCCCCCCTCTGTTACTAATTCCGTTGATGTGGTTTAATAGAAAACACATGGCAGCCTTATTGACAGCCATGTGGAAACTGAGATTTAAAAAAAAATTATTCTAAATACTTAAAAGTACAAAGAAAAAAATTTAAAATAAAAGGATGGGCATCCCCTCCCTGCCAGGCCACAAAGGGGGCTGTACCCGGCTATTCCATGGTGGCCCATGCCTCGGGACCACCATGGGGTGGCTGGATTTGGCCCCCTGTGGTGGCCCAGGTCTTGGTCATGGGGTGTGTGCTGAAATTATTTTTTTTAAAAAAAACTTTGGTATACTTTGGAATATGAATTTCCAAGTGACATTATATAAGATTTTCATGTGTTTTCTGTTAAGTGAAATGGATGGAATTAGTAACGGATGGGCCAATTCTCGAGTTTGTCATAGCAGTGCGGTTATTGTTAAAACAAATTGGCAAGGGACGAGTCTCAATCAGGGCAAAGCACATGGAGTTACTGATCAAATTTTCAATATTAAACTTATCAAAAAAAAAAAAAAATTTATACTTTTAAAATAAAAATAACAGGAAAAAAAGGAACGATGCTAGGCAGCTGGACCACCAGCCACTTGGTAGCCATGGCTTTTACCAGCACGGATTGGCTGAGGTGGTGGCCATAATGAAACTAATTTTCCATGTGGCAGTCCCACAGCTGACATGTGTTTTTTGTTAATTGGGATGAACGGAAATCCTAATGGAGGGGCTTTATTCAAGACTTGTGATAACACTCTCTGTGTTATTACTAAAACAAAATGCACAAGGGGCTAAGCTCAAATAGGCCTAAGCATAGGGGGTTATTGATAAAATATTATTAAAAATAATGTTTAGGATTTTAGAAACTTCCCTGTAGAGATAATGTAGAGGATCCTTATCTAAGTGTTAAGTTTCTGGCTTGTCTTTTTTCTTGCAGTTGGTATCTTTGGGTATTTGTGGTCATCTTTCTATTGATGAATATCAACGGTATGCTACTGCTTTTCTTTTGTTATACTGTATCTACTTATATTGACAACAGAGAATTTGTTTTAATTATTTTAGGTTGTTTTCTCAAAGAAGTTTCAACTTACTTTGTTATCTTGAGGAATAGAGTTTTAAAGGCTTAAGATACAACAGGAAAAAAACTGATAAATAAATGCCACATTCAACCAAAAGATCTCAACTAAGACTTGTTTTGTCTGTTTGGTTCACATATATTGATCATGCTATGACAATTCCTCTGCATTGGTTCATTTTCTTCTTAAGTATATGCTACCAACTCCAGCCATTCTTTAATACCTTGGTTCATTGCTTTCTCATGCCTTCATCTTTACAATACTTTTCCCAACTAGTAATGTCATTGGTAATTATGTCAATTGATTATCACAATGAACTCGGAGTCATCATCGCCAAGTTTTTGTCTTTGTTTCATTTTCTTGTCTGAATAATATCCTACACTGCCGTTTTCCCCCTTTTAGTAATAAAAGAAGTATGATTGTCCAGTAATCAGTTGATGGAAGAAAGAAGCTCTCATATATCAGTTGAGAAAGCATGGTATTATTATAATAGATTGGTGCTTTATGTGCAAAAGAAATGGAGAGTCGGTGGACAATCTTCTTCTTCACTGTGATGTGGTTAAGGTTTTATGGGATGAGATTTTTGCTAGGCTTGGCATTGCTTGGGTGATGCCTAGGAGGGTGGTGAATCTTTTGGGTTGTTGGAGAGGAATTGAGGGCAATCATCAAATTGCGGCTGTTTGGAAGATGGTGCCATTATGTCTTATGTGGTGTACTTGGAATGAGAGGAATGGTTGCTGTTTTGACAATAGAGAATGATTGATGGGTGGGTTTAGAGATTTTTTCTTCCATACGTTGTTATTTTGGGCTTCGGCTATTGTATTGGATGGGACTAGATTTAATGACTTTATGTTGTTAATGGTATCTACCATCGTCTCTTGCTTTTATGTCATAACGAGCTATATGAGGAGAATTACTTGCAACCAACTATGCATTCTGGTTTCACTTTTGCAGGTTGGCATACGTATTTCTGGATAGCGTTCATTCCTTTCATTGTGAGTAGTCTTGATATGATCCCTCAAGTTTTGCATCTCATGCAAATTTGATTATTTTCTTAACTGTTTGCCATTATTTAGTTTGAACCCTCATACTATAAATACAAGCAACCTCAGTATATTATGGAGATTAAAAAGGCAGATGTTTGAAGTGATGCAAAATGAGTTAAAAAAATTTGTTCAACCAATAAATGAAATAATCCCAGTATATATATATATATATCTAGTATATTTCCTAGTCAACTGACCCTGTGTGATATAATAAATTCTTGTTTTCCATTCGTGTGACCAGGCCATCTTCCATGCAGTTCAAGTAATTGATCAGAAGGGTAATTGTTCAATACAAATTATGCTAAAAGAGTTTAACTAAAGACAGTGACAATAAAATAAGACGTGATGGGGAAGTCAATGAGCTCTAGCTTGAATAACACCTTTCCCTTTAAAAGCTGGGTAGAGGGAGAAACAAGATAAGATAGAAAAAGTGTTTTTTAATCTACTGGACATTTGTTTTGATAAGTAACCTATTGGATATTTTTTAAGCCAATAACATCTGATCATACTGGATGTAAGTTGTAATGCAATTGGTTACTTTGATGCTATTGACTACAATTTCTATTTTGATTTGTTGGTCTCCCTACTATTTTTATCTTTCCAACGATGATCCATTAAGTTATACAAAAACTTTGTGCAATCTCTTTTGCGTACTCCTTGCGCACTCCACTAATATGATTGGCTGCCTTACTTTTTTTTAATATAAATAACTGCTTTGGCCAATTACATTAGTGGTGTGCATAAAGAGTATGCAAAAGTGACTGAATGTAGCACAACTCTGCTCATAAATTACCATCAGAATGCAATTCTCCATTTGGGTTCATTTTTCTGCTAGATGAAATTTGAAGGTTACACAGTAGATGAGATACTTCCTGATGTCTGCCATATTTATGAATTTCGAATCTGCTTTATGATATTGGCTTTTTATGTATGGATCTTATTTACGTGGGTGCCATCCCTCTTGCCACCCTTTATTGAAATTTTTTCTTACGTGTCAAAAAGAGAAAAAATAAAAATAAAAGATTAGGGGAAAAAAGTGCTATCATCGTTTGAAGCTATGACTTGAGAAAGTACCAAAGACCTTTCCAGAGTATCCGTTTCTTATCAAGCAATGATATTATGGTATAATCAGCAGCTTATTTGGTTGAAATTTTTAAATGAATGATACAAATATTTACTGATTGCATTTAGCCATTCCTTAAATGACTGATATTGCTTTTATTAGGTATCTGCATTTAGGTTGTGGCATTTTCCCTTTCTATCTTCATAAGCATCACTTCGTGAGAGTTTTAACCTTTTTCCTCACATTCAATGGTTATGATTTCTGGCAATCAGTGACATCACATGGGCTATTATCCTTTTTTCTGGTCTCTCCCTCTTCCTATTATAATTATCAGGTTTATTCTTAATGCATGTGCTATTCGATAGGCTTGTTATAGTATAAGGTGTATACATGAACATTTTGGCCTGTTAATTAGTAGTAGTTCGTTTTAAATAGCATATAAATGAACGACTTATATAAAAAAAAAATAGCATATAAATGAACGTGTTTGTGCATGTATATTGGACTTTCATTGCTTTTGTCCTTTTATTTTTATCCACTCCCTATGCTAATTCATTTATATCTCAGCTTCTACTTGCTGTGGGGACTAAGCTGGAGCATGTAATAATCCAGTTGGCTCATGAGGTTGCCGAGAAACATGTGGCCATAGAAGGTGACTTGGTAGTTCAGCCATCAGATGAGCACTTTTGGTTTGGTCGGCCCCGCATTGTCCTCTTTCTGATCCATTTTATCCTTTTCCAAAATTCTTTTGAGATTGCATTTTTTTTCTGGATATGGGTAAGAAGTTCTTCAAGCACCATGTACCATATCTTTCAATATTTAAAAATATATCAGTAATTGAGATGGAACGTATTTAACCTGTTTTTCAACACATGTAGGTGCAATATGGCTTTGACTCTTGCATAATGGGACAAGTTCGTTATATTGTCCCAAGGCTCATCATTGGGTATAAATGAAAGACCCTCTTATACTTTTTCATCAGTGAGATTATTGTGTAGGATCTTCTGTGCCCGAATGCTAAAATGTGTCTTTTTTAACCTTTTGCTGTTTTAATCTAGGGTCTTCATTCAAGTGTTCTGTAGTTACAGCACCCTTCCACTTTATGCCATTGTCACACAGGTGCTTTGAGTTTCTGTTAAAACTAGAATTCATTCTCTTTTTCTCCCTCGAACGGTGTAACTAACCTGATTTCTGCATTTAAATGAAGATGGGGAGTAATTTCAAGAAGTCTATCTTTGATGAGCATGTGCAAGCCGGCCTTGTTGGTTGGGCTCAGAAGGTGAAGAAGAAAAAGGGATTAAAAGCAGCTAACAATGGCTCTGGCCAAGGAAGTTCACACGAAAGTACTACGGTGGGAATTCAGATGGGGGCCGTCTTTCGTAAGGCGTCTACACCAGAGGAGATCCAGCCTGTGCCTGGTCCTGAAGGGTCAAAATGAGCAGTACCATTCATCTAGGACCCTGGTACGTCTCTGGTAAAGGTCAGGTGAAACATAGTCATTAGGATTATCTTTCTGGCTTAAAACAAAGGATTAAACAATGGAGACATTTTTTTATGCCAGCCTATCTGTGAATGTATTTATATTTTTCTTTTCAGGAAAACGACTTAGTGTTGCTCTCAAAACTGAAGATTACAGCATATGTTGTCATTTTTGTAATTTTTATGCCACCAGCATATGTTTGTAATTTTTATGCCACCAGCCTATTATGCAGCATATGTTTTATTTTTTGATAAGTCATTTTTGCCCTCAAAATTACAAATGGCAACTCCATGCCAAGCACTTTCTTCTTCTCTTCCAGTGTTTCCTCCTCCTCCAGCATGTCCTTTGTCCTTCTCCCATCTCCAGAGTCTTGGAGTTGTACTTGGTGTTGAAGTCTGAGCTCCTCCATGCCTCGACATTTGATTTTATTGAAGATTCTTGCCTATGGGGGGTCGAGTGGGTATACTCCATCCTCTCTCTCTCTCTCACACACACACACACTAATGCACAAAACCATTCGCCCTTCACATTCCCAATACACCTAGGTCATGGAGGACCTTTTGGTACAATAATAAACCAAATAACACAATCAAAAATTCATTGTATACAACTAGAGCTATAGAGATTGGAGAAAGAGAGAGATTACCTTCCTGTGCTAATGACTAGAGTGCTATGTAGTTGAAGAAGAATGACCAAAAAGAAGGAAGAAGAAAATTTTACGCTATAATCAAAAGGGGGGGGGGGATTTGGTTTCTAACAGTGAAAGAGATAGAGCTGAGGGGTGGATTTGGTTTCTGACAATAAAAAAGACGAGAGAATCATAGGGAGGGAGAGAATCATAAGGGTGAGGGGAAGGTGGTTTCTTATCGTGAAAGAGGCAAGAAGCAGGGGGGAGAGAAGCAACGGGGGAGGGGTTTGGCCCAACCGAATCGTGAAGTGGCGCTCCCAAACCGGGTGTGCAGGGTGTTATGGGTTAACTAGCTTTTGAGTAGCATTGCTCACTCACCTAAATTCTACACCACACCTGCTAACGTGTCATTTTTTCCCTCCTGCTAATCTAAACTCGCGTTTAGTCCCCCTTAAATTCAAGGTCATTTCGAAATTTCGTTCCCCACGCGCTAGACTCGTTCTCCCCTCAATCTCTCCCGTATCTGTGGCATCATCCTTCGTCTGGGGCCGTTGAGGAAAGAACACTCCCCTTCCACTCATCCCCTCTCCCTCCTTAGCTTCATTCCCTCTAATGCTGAGGAAAGCTACCATGAAAGTTGCTTTGTGTTGTGGTTGGTTGTTGTTTTTCATTTTACATGTAAATTTTGTGTATTTTTGTTGCGAATTTTCTTTGTTGTGGTTGGTTGCCCTTTTTCGTCGATCTTGGATGGTGTTTCTGGTTGATGATTTTTTTGTTTGGAGGATATGTGGTTGGTTGTGGATTTTGGTTGCTGATTCTCGTAAATCTTGGTTGTTTTTGATTGATGAATTTTGTGGGTTTTAGTTGCAAGCTTTGCTACTCATCATCCTCACACACCACACATCATAATTTTTTTTTAATTTTTAATTTTTTTAATTTTTTAATTTTTGTTTTTGTTTTTATTCTTCTTAAACTTATTGAATTTTTTTACTCATTATCTATATACCATACATTTAGTAAGAGAAAAAAAAAGTGTGGTGTGTGGTATGTA
This sequence comes from Cyclocarya paliurus, assembly GCA_029856935.1. Taxonomy (NCBI): domain Eukaryota; kingdom Viridiplantae; phylum Streptophyta; class Magnoliopsida; order Fagales; family Juglandaceae; genus Cyclocarya; species Cyclocarya paliurus. Next base: position 24,293,688 of record CM056954.1, read on the forward strand.
GGAATGATGAATATAATTTTTCTTTGAGTAACGCTTCCCATCGATCCGGCTGAGAAACCCACAAAAATAGTCTTCTATTAAGCTAACTCCACGTAAGCCAACACACTCTAAGAGAAATACAATCAACTACAGAGAATCACGATCGCATGCTACTAGCCTTTTTGTCTTCTCATTTGCACTGCCCGCCCGTCTCTGCCCCTCTCTTCCTTGCTGCATCCCTTTACACCGCCATCAACCAATGGAGACCTGCCCTCCGCGGTTAGCAAAAGCCAGACCACCGCACGTTGCCGAGCTTTCTCCTGTAGGACTGAAATGGAAATCACCAGGCCCCTTTCCCTCATGGTTAGGGAAGCACAACCTGCTTGTAGCCCTATACAGTCGGCTACACCACCGTGACTCTCCACCACAACGCCGCAAGCTATACTCAAACGCACACTCTGTTTTCACACCTCAAAACAGAGCAACGTCGCAACCCTTGCCTTGCTGCAAACCACAAACGAAACCACGGCATCTCCTCCCTCTGCAATCACCAAGATTGCAGCCCAGACAACACTGGTCCTCCGTCCGTAGCGAAACCAACTCCATCGTACAACAAAACCAACTCCATTGCAACGAAACCAACTCCATCTCTGACCTCACTACCTTTTCTATTATTTTTGGTTGTCGTTTTTCAGTCCCAATTCCACCTAAGTTCCACAAACATATCTTGCAGTTGAAGTAAAGAAGAAAACCGCCCCCGTAGGGCGTTGGATCGTACTGGTCGAAATCATCGACCTCGTCTTCGCCCTAGTCTATGTAAGATGGTGGAGGAGCTATTTGTGGTTGAGGGGGTTCCTTCGGGTGTCTCTCATGGGGTTGAAATCAGCTGGGGTTCGGGTGTGAGGGGTAAGGGGTTGAGATCGTGAGAAAGGGTTTAGATTTCTAGTGTAGGGCTGCTTCAGGAGAATTGTGGTGGAAGGCTTACATGTTATCACGTGATTGAAAGGCTGTTTTTTGGACATAAGCAGCCCGACTGGTCCTAAGGATTTCCCTTTTTCTTTAGTTGCTGATTTTTCTGTTTGGAGGATCTGTGGTTGGTTGTGGATTTTGATTACTGATTTTTCGATGAATTATGGTAATTTTTGGTTGATTTTTTGTTTATGTTACTCAGGATGAGAATGCAACATTTGCACACTTCAAACCATTTTGTGTATAATTTCAAGATCCCAGCAAAACACTGAAATAATTTTTTTTGGAAAAATAGTAATTTATAGACAAAAATAAACACAACTTTAGTAATATATAGACAAGATTTGGTGACCTATTTTTTCCTTGCAGTAGTAGCTACGTCACATTTATGCAAATAAATGGAACCCTATATTTTCCTTACAGTAGCTACGCCCCATTTTCTTGCCCCAAGAATTCTTGATGATCCAATATGGCCTGTTGCCGAATCTGAGGATGGAGAATCCCTTTGCACCATACCCAAGAGTAATACACAGCGATACGCCCATTTCTTGCCACATATAAGTGGGCTTTAGACACAGCCAATGTACGTTACCATGAACGCCGCATTCAACCCAACTGCATTAATTCAGGGATCAAGTTTAATTTATTCAGTATTTTTAGCATTAACATACGGCTATCTTCCATGAGAGATGATTCCCCTTTTGTCTGAGCCAAGAAATTTTGGTGACCCATTTTTTCCGTGCAATCCTTGAACATGTGTTGCAATTTTGCAATCAAACCCCTTTTCATGGCACTTTGGAAAGCAATCTTTCATTGTAATTTGGCCACTACATTGCGAGTTAAGACCAAGTTATCCCCTTAGATTTGGTATTTCCGTAAACTTCAAAATGTTTATTGTAATTAGACGGCGAACGTTTTATGGCTTCTTATATTTTGATGTAAGTGATGAGATTACGATGGTTTGTAATATATTCGGGATGAAGTGATAGTGACATATGTATATTATTATTAATGGAGTATTTTTACACTTCTCTAATTAGTCTTCTACTAATCCCCTTTACTTATTATGTTGCGAATCTTTTTTGTTATACGCGTGTGCTTGGCTTGGGGACACAAGATTCCCACGGTCATAAGGCATATAGCCGCCCGGCTCACATCCTGAGCACCATGGTTACTCGTCAGAGAACTATTGAGCGCCAGGAGCGCCGCATTACGGACTCCAAGTGCTCCCCACCTGGCTGCAAGATTTTGCCACAGAATTCTTTATCCTCTTACCTAGCCCTAGGGTTAGGATGCTCATCCAGTTGATCGGTTTGCTAGGATTATTTTTATCCTTTCACCTCGCCCTAAGAGTTGCTAGGCTCCCAACCTAGCCACAAGGTTTGCCACCATTTCGTTATCCTCCTGGGTTGCCTTTGAGTTTTGCTGGGATTCTCCACTTTCCAACCGTAAGATCGTTACTAACATTCTAGTTTCTATAGATCATGGGTTTTCAAAAGTTGTCACTTTTTTTTTTTTTTTAAAAACCGACAACTTTTCTTTTTTAAAATGCATAAATTTTAGAAAAAAGTATGTGGACACAAATGTTTTCACACAATCATTTAGGTTGAAATAAACAAATTGCATTTAAAAATAACCTTATAACCTCGGTAGCACATGTAGTCTCAAGTGAGTGATCATCCATTAATTTTCGAATTTAAGATTAGTGAAAGAAATGAAGTTGCGTATTTTGAACGTACGTACAAACTAAACCTAGATTCATTTAATTTTGCAAGGCTGCCACTATTTTTCTTACATTTTATAATTTGGTCCCTTAAGTTTCTGGTTTTTTTATTTTAGTCCCGTCACTTTCCAAATAATTTTAACCCAAAAAGTTCAATTGTTCGAATGAATTTTATTCTTTCAGTCATGGCCGAATTACATAAGCTTTTTATCTACATTCCCAACTCACTCCTGTTATCAAGCTTGAAACTTCACATTATTTTTCACGTGAATATGCATGAATACTAATCTTACTCTCACTAAAACCATAAATGTGTTTCTTCCTCTCAAGCTTAAACATATGTATGATTAAAGAAATGTCTTTTCCACATTTAATAGCATTTCTACCAAGTATGCATTTGGTTAGTGTTGAGCCTATACTATTCAAGCCTTCCCTCCACAAGTCTCTTTTTTATGCATAGGAATGTCAAGATCAAGCTTAGGCCGAAAACCTTAAGTTGGATAATTCATCATAGTAAATTATTCTTCAAAGATATGCTCTTAATGTTATGAGATTTGATTTTTAAGATTAATTTGTCACATTCAACACTTCAAACCCTAAAGGGGTATTCTTGGCTGAACCATAATAAGTACATGAAAGTATCCAAACTAAACATATTTCATATTTTACACTCATTCTACTATTAAGACCAAAATATGCATGCATGTAACCATTGGGTGATTCTACGGTCACCGCTCTCAGGCTTTTCTCAGCTCTCTTTGAGAGCCACCATTAGTGCAATTGTTGTGTTTCTTTTTTTTTTTACACGTATTTTTTTAATACTTTTAAATATTATTTTAAAAAATAAAAAAAGCACAACATCATTAAAGAATACTTACTTAATCACTAAGTAAAAAATAATGTAAAATAAAAAAGTCTAGTGGGAGCCCTAGTGGTGAGACTAGCTTTACTCGTAACCATTTAATATTCAAGGGACTTCAATATCTTACATAAGAAAAAAATCAGGGGAAAAACATATGAGGCATAAAATGCATCGGCCTTTTTCATCATTTTTCTTCACCTATTTTTCTTTCACACATCCTTAGACTTCATGAAAAGTCTCCTTATAGAATTATAGTCTTTACGGATAACCACCTCACCAACCACCTGAAAATTAAAATTACATTATTTCTTTTATTTCCACTCTATTGACTCATGCGAACACTCAATGAATCGTGGGTGGAGAATCTCTAATGCTATGTTAGTAAGGTTGTTGCAACTTGTAATATAGACTATAAGAGAGTACAGTCCAGTTTCACCTACTAAAACGTACTTGGTTCCAAAAGAGAAAAAGGTCCTTGAAATTTTTCTGCTACAATGGAAACTTAGATTTCTTTAATTTTTTTTGTGGGCATCAAGTGTATGGAAATACAGTTCCTAAAGATTTTAGAGTTCTTTATGATTGGCATTAGAATGATTATTGGTAATTTTTGAGCTTTTCATAAGATAAAAGATCAAGTGAAAACAGTCACTTCCCATGCAGAGAATTGCTAATAGCATTCCATCAACCTGAAAAAAAAAAAAAAAAAAAACCCATAGGGAGGACATAATTTAGCATGCATGCACATTGGTGAAAACAACCAACACTTACCTCTCTTTTTTTTCCCCCTTCTTTTTGTTGCTTGGGTGAGGAGCGTAACAACAGAGCATGTGACAGGCCTATATATATATAGAGCTGAAGATCATACGAGCTCAGAAAAGATGACACAAAACAACGAAGAGCAACACTAATAGTAACGTTCCAAACCCAAAACGAAAGCCATCAGCAGCAACATCTGCAGAGTGATTGTGTGGGCGCTGCTGCTGCTGCATGACACCAAAAGAAGAGATGCCAAGAGTGGGAAAAAATAAAGAGAACAAGTGCATAAGCAGTAAAAGAAAAAGCAGCAGCAGAATCAGAATAGAGAAGGCCGTAATGCCTTCTATGTCTGCTCCAATCTGACAAACAGCCACAGCACTTTCCAGAATGGATAGCAGTGTTGGCTTACCGATAAACCATCCTAAGGCTACCACCGCTATACAAGGTACCACTGGTGATGGCTCTCTCATCTCCCCCACCTGCATCTCTCTCTCTCTCTCGCGGCTTGTACACTGAATTGACACAGATAAATAGGACAAAGACGGCTTTTTGGTAGTTGTAGGTGGAGAGGACTTCTAAACACCTTTTGATTCTTTCGGTTGGCTTACATCTATGGTTTGATGAGCGACCCCAACTTCGCAGCATCTGTGTCTTCGAGACAAACGTTGGATTCATAAAAACGTCATTAACAAATAAAATTATACATTAAATTGTAATTTAAAAAAAAAAAATTTAATATATTACATATAGTCACGTCAGTTGTAAATTTTATTTTTATAAGATCTGCTTATAAATAAAAAATTTTAATATTTTACTTTTACCCCCTCAGCTGAAGGCCAACCCAAGAATGGATACGGATTCTCTAAACAATCTAGAAATGTGAAATGATAATATTTATTTACTTTAGAATATGGGATAATTTTGTCATTTCATTTATCAACATATATTTGATATTTTAAACTAAGGGCTGTTTTGTTACACAAACCAAACTATCTTATCTTATCTCATTTCATAAAATCATTACAATTTTTTCAAACTATCACATAAAATATAATAAATAATTTAATTTTTTTAAATTTTAAAATAAAAATAATATTTTATTTAATTTTCAACAAAACATTTCATCTGAATTACCTAATCAAACGTGGGCTAAATGGACACCATCCATTACACTTCAAATTGAGAAGATCCTGTGTCAACAGAAATGGGCTTTGTTTAAAAATAATAAAATCAAGAAAGAGACCAATTCGATAATAAGAAAATGAAAAATGATAGATATACAGTTTTTTTTTTTTTACAGTCATTTATACAACTATTTTTTTAAACGAGGGATATTCTTATAAAAAAAACTTACCAATATAATATCACTTTACAGTTTACAGAAATACCTTTATTTAAAACATGAATGTAAACATTGATTAAGGGTCATCTCCGACGAAGGATAGAATATTGGAAACCATTGATTAAGCTGATTTCTTTTCCAAGTCTCGAGTTTTCATAGAAGTTGATGACAGAGACCAATGCACCACTGAAAATTACATCTTTGAATCTTTCTTCTTCGACGCCTTCAAGAAGTCTGTATTCTAGCAGTGAGATAACAGGAAAAACTAGTACTAAACAAAACATCGTGGATGTGGAGAACACAGGTTTTGTAAATGTAATTTATGTTTAGTTAGAATTAGATGGGCCTGTATTTAAATTCAAATTATGGATGAATGTAATTTTAAATAGGATTCTAGGATTGCATATGATAAAAATGAGTATTTGAATAGAAGTTATCCGATAAGGAGAAGTGTTTGAATGGTAACTCTTATCAAATCTTGTTTATATTATAAGATAAGAGTCTACAAGAGTCCTATGTATGATTCGAGTCTAAGAGTTAGTTAACGAGATAAAGATGCAAGCTTTATTGAAGAAACTGAAGCTGATTTGAACTCGATACAACCTAGAAGAAGTGATCCAATCCGAGATGTTTGCAAATAGTTAACAACGTATCTGATTGAGATCATGGATAAACCTGTCAGTAGAGTCTTTCTCCAAATCAATCACAGCATTGCTTATTTATAGATGAGTTGGCTGAGGGTTTTAAATAACACTTGAATATCATATATTCACAAGTATTGAGAACTTGAAGATCTAGGTAGAATTTCAAGAGATCGTGCAAGAAAAAATTCTTGAGAGAAGGATTTTCTCAAAAAGCTCAATCCACGGGATTGAGTGAGAGCATACTCCAAATGGGAGTTGCCGTGTTCGAGTTCAACCACTAGAGATTCTAGTAGGAAAGACAAAAATTGGAGAATGTCATAGATTTTGGCTACCTACTGCGGTAGAAGACAAGTGGGTTGCGTATCTTGAGTAAACGTATCTAGTTAAAAGGTTTTGTAAACGTTGTACTTCTAATACTCTCAATCGATAAAATTGGTTTTCCTGGATTTGGTTGCCCTGTAGAGTTTTACCTTTGAGGAATTATTTAAAATGTTTCCCTTCGTAACCAAATTATTGTGTTAATATTTTTAATATTTTATATTGATTACTAATCCGTGTTAATAGCTTTTGTTTAAACATTAACGTGCATAATCAGGGGTACTTGGGGCAATTTCAGGTTTCATTCTCTTTCTATTTTTTTTTCCCTTTAATGTCAAAACTATTCTTAGAACACAGCTTGATTTCCTGCATATTTTTTGTAGCAATTCTAATTCTAGAGAGAAAATGAAGATGATGATGCATCACTGAATAAAAATGACATATATCACAAAATACAGAGTTAAATTTAAACTCGAGTTCCTAATCATCATGGTATCTATCTAGAGAATAGGCATATGCAGTCGTCATATGGAGAGATACAGAGAGTGAGACACAGATGGGCTGCTGCTATGTAAATTAAAGGTGGTTACACAGTTAATTACCAAGAAGTATTGCATTTGTTATCCTGCACTATCCTGCGACTACAAAACTACATCACTGTATAAAACTAGCTGAAAAAATGATGCAGAAATGGCTTCACTCACTCTCCGTCTATACATCTGTCCACCGATGGAGTGTACCGCAGATGTTGCTCATAAAAGTTGATCAACTAGAACAAGAAAATAATATTGGTAAGCATAATAGCTGGCACAAAATATTAATGATATTCGTTAACATTGATACTACGTGCAGAAATTGGTAAGGAACATTGTAATCACAAGGCAGTGCATCAATTACCAGAAGTGGATTGTTAGCCTTGAGAAACTTGTTGTCCACTGTCACTTCTGTTCCATCAGACCTTTATAAAGGCAACCACATGAGAATCAGGCTTTAGAGTGATTAAAAGAGAGACACGGCACACATATCAAGATTTCAACAATCATGCCAAGAAAAAGGAATCACGTTCAAAATAACAAGTCAACTAAATTGAGCTCAAAATAGAATCCTAGCTGTTTTTTCATTTATTGTAAATCTTTTCATTTATTGTAAATTTCATTCTTGTCCAACTTTGTTTCCGTGTATATGCAGTTACCAAAAACAGCTCCTGCACTTGTATATATTTGATTCAAAGGTTAATGAAAAGTTGTGAGGTTTTTCATTGAAACTGTGTGGTTTTTAAGTTCTTTTATGGTATCAGAGAGCCATACTCTCACGAGCAAACAGATCCTCTCCTCAAAGATAGCCTCCTCATTAGAACAAACATCTACCCCAACCAACACTCTCATCCCGTATCACGCACCAAAAATGCCCTCATCGCACTCAATATTTCTACACAAATCAATGAGAAACTGACACCATCTGCCTTCCCTCAATGGAGAGCACAATTTGAAGCTCTCCTTATAGGCTATAATCTCCTTGACTATGTCAATGGAATCTCACAGTGTCCCTCCCCTGTCGACACCTCTTCTACTGAGTTAAATGAAACTCATTGGGTTCATCAAGATAAATTAATCCTGGGTGTTATTCTGGCTTCAACATCCACCACCATTACTCCCCTCATCACCACTGCCAAAACCTCTCATGAGGCTTGGAAGAAGCTTAATTATATGTATGCCAGTAAATCTCGAACCCGAGCCATGCAACTCAAGGAAGAACTCATTCCATCCCTGATTATTTGCATGCGGTGAAAGCCCTAGCCGATGAAATCACCCTCATCGATCATCCCATCTCTGATGATGATCTTACCCTTTATATTCTTAATGGATTGGGTTTTGGTTTCAGGGAAATTGCAGTGTCTATTCGTGCACGGGAAACATCCTTGGCCTTTGAAGAACTGCACGATATTCTTGTGGGACATGAAAGCTACCTGCGGCGCTTGGAGATGCCAACCCAGCAACTCGTAGCTTCTGCAAATTATTCTCACCTCAACAAACAAAAATCTGCTGCCTCTGGTGGGTCTCAATCAAAATGAAACTATAAGGCCAGTGGGCCTCCTCAGACACAAGGCCAGAACCGCACACCTCGAGGCCTGCCAAAAGATAATCACAGGTTCTCTAATGCACCCGCTCGGCCCAATCAACGGAGATACCAACCAAAATGTCAATTTTGTGAACAAATGGGACACACAACCAAATCTTGTCCCCAACTTCATTCATCTGAGGTCATAGTGAATTGTGCAACTACATCAAACCAACAAGATCACAAGTGGCTTCTTGACTCCGTTGCTTCTCACAATATTATTGGTGACTTGGCAAATTTATCTTTTCACTCTGAGTATGATGGCACTGATGAAGCTGCTATTGGTGATGGGCTAGGTTTGGCTGTCTCACACGTTGAATCATTGACTTTAAATTCTCCCCAACGGACCTTTATTCTTCGAGATACTCTTTGTGTCCCAAATATTTGCAGAAATTTAATTTCCGTTCATCACTTCACATCACAAAATAATGTTTTCATTGAGTTTCACCCGTCTTATTTTCTTGTGAAGGATCGGATCAAGGGGGCGACCCTACTAAGAGGTGCATGTGAAAGTGGCGTCTACATCTTTCCGAAATCACTAGTGGGCTCCTCTTAAAAAATGGTGGTGAATGTGCATGAACAGACCTCGTTCGATGGGTGCCACAACGTCTTGGACATCCGTCATTTAAAGTTGTCCAAAATCTTGTCAAACATTTTTCTCTTCCTATTATGAATAATAAAATGCACTCTTTGTGTTCATTTTGTTCTATTAATAAAGCCCATCAGCAACATTTTCGATCCACAAGTTTTCAAAGTCATGCTCCTCTAGATCTTATTTATACTGATGTGTGGGGACCCGCTCATTGTCTTGGTCTTGATGGTTCACGTTATTATTTGCTTTTTATTGACCATTACACAAAATACATGTGGTTCTATCCCATTAATGCAAAATCTTGTGTTAAGACCATCTTTCCCCAATTCAAAAAACTTGTTGAGAAACGCTTGCAAGTAAAAATTAAGGCCTCGTTTGTTTTCAGAGAACATTTCATCTCATCTCAATTTCATCATTACAATTTTTTTAAATTTCAATACAAAATAAAATAAACAATTCAATTTTTTCAAATTTCAATACAAAATAAAATAAACAATTCAACTTTTTCAAATTTCAAAACAAAAATAATATTAAAAAATATATTGTAACAATATTTTTTTTTTAACTTTTTAACTTTAATTTCAACTCATCTCATCTAATCTTCGAAAACAAATGAGGCCTAAAAGTCTCTATTCATATAATGATGGCGAATATATTAGTGTCAAGCCGTTTCTCTCTCTCCATGGCATTAGTCACTACACTACTAGGGCTGAGCTCCGACTCCGACGGAGTCGGAGTTGTCGTTTCCGACCTTTGACTCCGACAGTAGTCGGAGTCGAATTTATCCTCCGACTCCGACTCCGAACTGGAGTCGGAATTCGACTTCGATCAGAGGTCGGAGTTCCGACCTCCGATCGGAATCCGACCTCTGATCGGAACTCCGAGCGGAGGTCGGAACTCCGACTTCCGATCGGAGTCGAGCTGTTTATTTTGTGTATATAGTATATAAGACGTTGTAGAGACAAATTAAAATGTCTTTGGGGCGCCAATACTACCATATATATCAAAAGATTCAAAACTTTACAAGAATCTGATACTAAATAACATGTATGATGTAGCCATAAGTTATAACAATCCCATTTATAATGTAATAACAACACGGATTTCACTCAAATGCTTTTTGGTCCATTGGTCATGCCTGAAAATTGAAATGAAAATAGAAAGTTGCAATCAATAAATGAAAAAAATTGATATTCATAATTTGAACACAGGAAAAGTATAATTTGATTCTTACCAAGAAAGGGGATTCTCCCAACTCCTCTCCAACTCTCAAGGGGCGTTCGTCTTTGACTCTCAGTCATCAGCAATTATGTTAGGGTTCACAACTAGATCTTTAAAATCATAAAAAGTAGAAGTTAGAAACATTAAAAATAATTAAATAATCATTTAAAAGCATATAAACTTACCCGACTCAAGTCTATAGCTCTCGGCATCAACGCCAACGGTATCTAGTCCAATAGGCGTTTCACTTATCCAATTCTGTGTGCAAACGAGGGCCTCCACGGTTGACGGTGACAATGAACTCCGATAAGCATCCAACACGCGACCTCCAGTGCTAAATGCCGACTCTGAGGCAACCGTAGTGACAGGAATGGCTAGCACATCTCGGGCTACACGGGAAAGGACTGGATACTTGGTGGAATTAACTTTCCACCAAGTTAATAACTGAAATATATCGCTAGGTGCCTCGACAGCTTCCATAAAATATCGTTCAACCTCAGATGTACAATGCATAATATTCCTTGTTGACATGAGTTGATGATACTGCTGCATAATACGATGTCCTCTAAGCCCTACAGATGGATTAGTATCACCTGAGGAAGCTGTTAACCCTGTCGGCCTCGAATGTGAAGAGGTATCAGCTGCGGATGAAGGCTGACAACTATTGCTGTAGTGATTATATAGATCATCAATATCACTTTTTAACACTTTAATAAACTCTGCAGCCTTCACTGCCCCGAGGACGGAATTTACCCAAAATTCCAGAATGGCCAACTTGTATCGGGGGTCAAGGATCACAGCCACAAATAGCAATCTATTTATCTTCTCAATATTCCCCCAATATTTATCATATTTGGTCTTCATCCTCGTAGCCATAGCAGGTAACAATCCACCAGAGTCAGTACAACTATTTTCCAAGTGGAAGTGAAGCTCTGAGAGCTCACTGAAGAATGAGTTCGCAGTCGTATATTTGGATCCAGATAGCCGCATGGTTATGTCATAAAAAATTCTTAAAAATTCAACAAAGTAGCTCACACTGGTCCAATCATGTGCGTCCGGCGCACCGAGCCCCTGTCCTGCTGGCTCCAACAAAGCATACCTCAGGCCTCCATCCTCGACCTCCATCCGCTCGAATGCTTTTTGGTACTTCTGTGCCACATCCAACATCATGTATGTAGAATTCCATCGAGTCGGAACGTCCAAACACAACATACTAGAACATTCAATCTTAAGATCTTCAGCTATTGCCTTAAACTTGGCAAGCCTTTGAGGGGAACCCCTCACATATCGTACAATGCTGCGGACTCGGGTAATGGAATCATCAACCTCTTTTAACCCCTCAACAACTATGAGGTTGATGATATGAGCACAACATCGAACGTGAATAAACTCGTGGGCCTGAATGACATCATCTCTCACTGTCGTGTTCCGCTTAAACCAATCAATTGCTGTTTCATTGGCACTAGCATTGTCAACTGTAATACACAACACTTTTCGAATTCCCCAGTCCTTTAAACAATCATCCATTTTCGCCCCAATGGATGCACCTTTATGATCCACAATATCTTTAAAGCCAATAATTTTTTTATGCAAAATCCACTCACTGTCAATGTAGTGTGCTGTGATACACATGTAGCAGACGTTCTGTATGGACGTCCATGTGTCAGTCGTAAACGACACTCTCTGGCCAGTGGTAATAAACATCTTCTTCATCTCCGCCTTGTCTTTCGCATGCCTCTTCATACAATCTCGCATCATCGTATACCGTGATGGAATAGGAAATCGTGGCTCAACAAAATTTAGAAACTTTCTAAAGCCTCTTTTATCGACTGTGGTAAAGGGCATCTCATCAGTAATTATCATCTCTGCAAGCATGTCCCTCAACATCTTCTCACTGTATTGAGGGATAACCAATTTCTTAGTCTGTGTACCATCAGTGGCTGTAGAAGTTTGGTAACTGAGGTTGGTCTGATCAGTGACCGTCAATCCCTTCGCTATCTTATATCGTTGGCAACCAGTTAGATGTGCTATTAACACACTTGTACCTTGCTTCTTTGAATGTCATCCACAAAGTTGGCCACAATAATGGCATCTTGCTATCGGGTTCGCAATATCACCAGGAATTTTGGTGAAATGCTCCCATGTCCACGACCTCTTTTTAGAAGGCCGTGGTGGTTGTGGTTGATCTTGCTCAATGGGCATCTCCTCCTCTTCGTTGAACATATCCTCATCCTCTATATCTATTGGGAGTGGGAGTCGACTACTCGCACAAGATGTAGCTGCTCTAGATGTAGCTCCTCTAGATGTAGCTGCTCTAGATGTAGCTCCTCTAGATGTAGCTGCCCTAGATGTGGCTCTAGGGGTGGAAGTACCCACCGATGTAGGAGTTGTAGCATTGGCATCCGCCACATCCCCTTGTGGACAATCATCTCCACTAGGTCTAGGATCCATATCACAATCAATGAAGCTGAAAAAATAAGTTAGAAGCAACAAATTAGTTTAAAAATAAACTAGGCTATATTAAAAATTTAAATCAACGCGTTGATATAGGACATATATTATTGTATCATAATAAGCTGTCCACGATAAGCTAAAAATATTCCTTAGCAATAATAAGCTACAAGCCTGCATGCATGATAAGTTACAAATATCCACTAATTATGCTTAAATTTGGTTCTGATCTCGTATATTATATACATTAAGTTTGTTAATAAATAACATTAAAATAGAAGCTATCAAAGAAGCTCAAATAACATTAAGATGTGGGGTTGGGATTTGAATGATTTTGAGTTTAAAGTTAAGAGGTGGGCGGGATTTGGGGCACATGAGGTCGACCCTACTGAATCACTGATGATCTCAGCTTTAATCTCAAGCCACTAATAACTTTGGTTGTTTGAGTGAATGTTTAGTACTTGATCTACATGCAGTGAGTGCAAAAGAAGAACATGACACTTATATATATATATAATATTAAATTATATACAATCTTTTAGTTAGGTATAAGTACTAGTTAGTGTGAAAAGGAAAATAATATTCATCATGTCTTTTACCTATCATTTGATTATTTATTTATATCATGACTCATGAGTACGTCAGACAAGAATAATTTTAATTTAGAAAAGGAAGAAATACTATTAAGAGATCAAGTCTGAAAAAGCAGAGATCAAGTCTCCGCTCGAGCGAGGGTTGAGCGCAGGTCAACTTCCAGAAAATCGCTCGAGCGGAACATCGAGCGACTATCGAGCGAAACACTCTGCCTAGATTCGCTCGAACGGTGAGTCAAGCGACTATCGAGCGAAACACTCTGCCTAGATTCGCTCGAGCGGTGAGTCGAGCGGTGGTCGAGCGAAGCACTCTGCCTGGATTCGCTCGAGCGGTGAGTCGAGCGGTGGTCGAGCGAAGCACTCTGCCTGGATTAGCTCGAGCGGTGAGTCGAGCGGTGGTCGAGCGTAGCACTCTGCCTGACTTCGCTCGAGCGGTGAGTCGAGCGGTGGTCGAGCGAAGCACTCTGCCTGACTTCGCTCGAGCTCCAGTTGTGCCCACTCGAGCCGTGGTGAGCAGTCTTTAGTTCTTGATTCCTAAGGCTTTATTCCTCTCTCTTTAATCTTTATTTATTCCATTCTCTCTCATTAGACTATTGCTTAAAAAACAAAACGAGTTTGTGCACACGTCTGATTGTCCCGCAATTTGGGTGATAGGTTCTGATGCTAAGTACATGATGATCTATCTCCTTATGCATGCAGCTAGAGTACTGAAGCAGCAGTACTATGGATATATAAAATATCAAACATCATATGCAGGCAGCTGCAGTACGACTGAAGCAGCAGCTAGTGTTTATGCATGCAGCTAGAGTACTGAAGCAGCAGTACTATGAGGAGATTAATGCATGCATGCAGCTAGTGTTTAAGCATAATGTTTAAGCTGCTGAAGAAGCAGCAGCTAGTGTTTATGCATGCATGCAGCTAGTGTTTGTGCACACATCATATGCAGGCAGCTGCAGTATGTAGATTAATTTTGCACAGGCTAGCAGCTAGTGTTTCATTCAACCAAAGTGTAGATTAATTTGTTTATTACTCTGTTCTCTCTATGTGAATTTTAAAAGAGCCAAGAAGCCAAGGAGCCAAGCAGAATTAAAGCCTAAAGGAGCCAAGAAACATCTCTTACACATTTTATCAAACACATTGCATGCATACAATACAACTTACAAACACATTACACATTTTATCAAACACATTTCCTTACTACAAATTTTCAAAAGGAATTCATTTCAATCACAACAAAATACCCAGACGTGCATGCTATGAGACTATGAATAACGGAATACATAAAATTAAATCAAGCAATTTAATTTTAGGGCTCGGAATTGGGTTCTCACCGTAGGTTGAAGCTCGGATTGAAGTTGCGCACGTAGGAGGAGCAAAGTCTCACGGCGGCAATAGAGAGGGAACGAGGTGGCGAGGTGGCGAGGTGGCTGGTTTAGTTGTTCAGATGAAGACTGGCTGGTTTAGAGAGAAAGAGGAACTGAGGAAGGATCCGAAGAAGGGAGAAGGGAAAGAGGAGGGGGTCCTGCGTTTTGGACCCCCCTATGATGAAACGACGCCGTTCCACATTAAGTGGAACGGCGTCGTTTGATTTTTTTTAAAAAAATCGGAGTCGGAGTTCGGAGCTACTTAGAGCTCCGAAATCTGACTCCGACTCCGACTCTTATTCGGAGCCACTCCGCACTCCGACTCCGTTTTCCGAAAACTCCGACTCCGACGGAGTCGGAATCGGAGCGGATGTCGGGCGGAGTCGGAACTTTCAGAATTTTGCACAGCCCTATACACTACTGCCCCTCACACATCTCAACAAAATGGTGTCTCTGAATGTCGTCACCGTCACTTAGTTAAGACTGGTCTTACTTTAATTCATGATGCCAATCTTCCTTTTTCGTATTGGCCCCATGCCTTCCAAACTGCCACCTACCTCATAAATTGTCAACCAATCCCTCTCCTCCAAAATAGATCACCCTTTGAGGCTCTTTTTGGACAAACACCGAATTACCTCAAATTAAAATCTTTTAGGTGTCTTTGTTTTCCCCTTACCAGGCCCTATAACACACACAAACTCCAGCCCAAGTCCAACCCATGTGTCTTCATCGGGTACTCATCAACCCAAAACGCATATAGATGCCTTGAGCCAGTTACACAAAAAATCTATACCTCTAGGCATGTTCTCTTCAATGAAGCTCAAACCCTAAAATCCCTTAGTCCCTCTCCATCTCCATCTTCATCTTCGTCTGTTGTGTTGCCCACGCATGACTTCGTTCAACCCGCACCTGTCGTCGCCTTACCAACTCCATCTAACGCCGTCCCAGTGGTCTCAAAAACTATCTTCTCTGCGATCTCATCTCCTCTAGGTAATACCCGTATATCCGAATCTCATGTTTTTTTAGATTCACAACATTTTTTTGATTCTCCATCTATGTTGCCCATAAGTTTGCCTGAATCACATTGTGAATCTAACCAACCGATTGAAATAAGAACAGAGCCCCCTCCCTCCGAAGATATTTGGACCACCCCTGTTCTTAACCCGGACCAGATTGAACCACTTCCCACAACAAATTGTCGTACTCACTCCATGACCACCCGATCTATGAATAACATCTTTAAACCGAAACAACTCAACATTGTTAGCAAACACCCCATCCCTCCGAGTCTTAAATCAACGTGTGTAACCCAGGCTTTATCCACACTTTAGTGGCATGCTGCCATGTCTGAAGAGCTCATTGCTCTTATGAGACATGGCACTTGGGACTTAGTTTCCCCTCCAACAAGCTCAAATCCCGTTGGTTGTAAGTGGGTCTTTCGGGTTAAGCGAAAGGCTGATGGCTCAATTGATCGCTTCAAAGTCCATCTTGTTGCGAAAGGGTATAATCAAAGACCTGGGATTGATTACATGGAGACCTTTAGTCCCATTGTAAAACCAGCCACTATTTGATATGTGCTTACTGTTGTTGTCATGCAAGGCTAGGTTTTAAGACAAATGGATGTTAACAATGTATTTCTGCATGGGGAAATTACTGAGGATGTGTATATGAGTCAACCTCCAGGGTTCAAGGATCTATCCAAACCCAATCATGTGTGCAAATTATGTAAAGTAATTTTTGGTCTTAAACAGGCCCTTCGGGCATGGTACTCAACTCTCAAGGATGCTCTTCTTCAACTTGGGTTCCATAACTCTAAAGCTGATTCTTCACTCTTTATTTATAGAAGTGGCTCAATTATATGCTATTTTTTGGTATATGTGGATGACCTTGTTATAACATGCAATGATTCAAGTTTTGGGCACTCTATCATTAAGCAACTTGGTGCTAGATTTTCCTTGAAAGATATGGGCACTCTTCACTATTTTTTTGGGTGTGGAAGTTATCCCAACCTGTGCAAGTTTGTTTCTATCACAACATAAATATATCCGTGACTTGCTATCCAAAACCAACATGGTTGGTGCTAAGGATTTGTCAACTCCTTTATCTACTAGTACATCCTTAAAATTTATTGATGGTACAACTTCTTTTGATAGTACTGAATTTCGATGTGTTATTGGGAGTCTTCAATATCTCTCACTTACTCGTCTGGATATATCTTTTGCTATTAATAAGTTGTCTCAATTTATGCACAAGCCCACCATTACACACTGGACAACAGAAAAAAGATTACTTTGTTATCTGAAACAAACCATCTTTTATGGTATTCAACTCAGAAAGGATACTCCTTGGCATCTCATGACATACTCCAATGTTGATTGCTCTGGAAATGTTGATGATCATATGTCTACTTCAGCCTATATCAATTTCCTTGGTACCAATCCAATCTCCTGGAGTTCCAAGAAGCAAAGGGCTGTTGCACGCTTGTCTATGGAAGCTGAATATAGGTCATTAGCTAATGCAACCTCAGAAACAATGTGGTTACTTGGACTCCTCAATGAACTCGGATTTCCCCTCAAAGCTCCACCTTCTATTCTATGTGACAACCTTGGAGCCACTCATTTAAGTTTTAATCCAGTTCATCATTCTCGCAAGAAGCACATTCAAATAGATCTTCATTTTGTCCGTGACTTGGTTAAAAAAAGGGACTCTTCAGGTCAAGCATGTTCATACCCAGGACCAGCTTGTGGATTTGCTGACCAAACCATTGTCTAGGCAACGTACTGAATTTCTCCGATCCAAGATTGGCCTTGCTGATGGAAGCCCTATCTTACGACGGTGTATTAAGGAAGATTGCAACAATCATGCCAAGAAAAATGAATCACAACTAAATCAAGCTCGGAATAGAATCCTAGTTGTTTTTCCATTTATTATAAATCTTTTCATTTATTGTAAATTCCATTCTTGTACAACTCTGTTTTCGAGTATATGCAGTTACCAAAAATAGCTCCTGCACTTGTATATATTTGATTCAAAGGTTAATGAAAAGTTGTGAGGTTTTTCATAAAACTGTGTGGTTTTCAAGTTCTTTTATTAACTTCGTTTCTTATGCCTGATGCCCACAGAGAATAATGGCTCCTATTAGTTCTGTCAAGATTAGAACTTGACGAATCAAGTAGGTCATGTCATTCAAATAGATCACAATAATATATTAAGCCATGTCCAAACGCTGGCTTTCTAAATAAAACTACCAACATAACCGTACTAGTTTTCTAACGCGAGAAAACATCACAAGTGGAATCACAAATACTAACAAAATGCACATCACCAAATGTACGTGCCATACGAATGGTAGCATATATAACATACAGCTATACTTTATCATTCATCTTTGAGCAATATCACAGCAAAAAATTTTATGACATGAAAATTTCAAATATTCAAATATTAAAAATGCAGTAATGTATTGCTGTCATAAATTGATGAAGATTAAGCAAAAATATGATATATATAGTGATATTCGAACAAAACATGCAAGACATACCTGGACATGAGCCCTATAAGCTACCTTTTTTCAGATATTGGTATTCATTCAAACATTAGAACAAAATGCTCATGCTTGATAGAGGGAGGAGAAATAGAGATGGAAATAGACATAGATGATTTAGGAAATAAGCTTTGAAACTAAATAAATCATGGTACAATTAAAAATTGTCCCAAGGATCTGATGGGAACTAGTGAAGAAGCTTTTGGTCATTGAATAAACAGTGTAAGCCTATGTGATGTGTAAGACTAGCTAAATTTTAGTACACAAAAAATATTATATGTAACTAAGTTTAGCATACTTCAAGCCATTTTATTATTATTGTAAGATCTTTATTAATAAGCGCAAAGGTGAAGCCCAAGTACATAGAGGTAGCATACAAGAGAGACACCTAACTATTAGAAGAAAAAGATACTAAAAAATCATCTAAACAAAGTCCATTAAAGTTTATAGATGCAATCCACAGGAGAAAACTACAGATAAAGAAATTCTTGAGCTCCTCAATGTTCACGATCAAAATATCTCTATCATTTCTTTATTCCATAAATGCCAAAATAAGGCATTAGGGCTATTGTAACGCCCCCAACTTTCGCTTGGGGTAGAACGGAGATTTAGAGCGTCAAGACATGTAATACAAGGTTACATACCCCCGTTCATGATAGTTAATATGTAATGCATCCTATAAATGCATCAAGCAGTATATAATAATTACAGCGAAAAATGGGTGACTAAGAAGTACTTATGCCAAAATAAACTAAAACATCCCAATGCCATTCATAATCATCATAAGTTCAAATCATAAGTAGCCTTAGTACAATTATTCTTGATAATAAGTCTCTATGGCTAACTCAACTGCTTATTGCGTTCTAATGCACGAAGGGTTAGGGCTATAAACATCAAGATGAGGTCTAATTTTTTGTCGAGACCCAACTCCTCTTCAATCAATTGGATCCACTGGTCCGTCCTCGTCAGATCCTGACACAACTTCTATTATTTTGAGTGGAATGAAAGTGGGTCCACAAGAGTTCAGATTTACTTGAAATCTCAATAAGTTAGAAAACCAACGTGTACAAAGATAAATTATGCATGATGAATGATAAATATGAAATGCGTGCAATGCAGAAAAATCAGTATATATCTCCCATCCAGATTCCTTGACATTTTCAGAAAAATTGAGATACATTTTCTTACTGTGAATAGGTTCACTTTAATTGCCAAAAACATAACATTTCATCATAATATTTCATTATTTATAGAAAGTCACATTTAATCATCTCATTAACATCATAACGTATGATCATCACAGTTCTCCAAATGCACTGAGTACCTGCTGGTGATCATAGTACAACTCATGTTGAAACTATATTGTCTGCAAACTCGTTCTCAATACATTGGTAACATCATTATAACATTATTATAACATCATAACATGTACACCCATCGGCCTTAGGTGTCGTAACATTTGATTTTGCTTCGGCGTTATTTAAAAAAAACTCATTCAAACCTGTTGACTGTTCTTCATCAATCCAAAGGTTACCACTTTATTTTTACTCACTCCAGAATGGATATAGGAGTTCCACTAGGATAATTCCTCATCCTAGCCTTTGGAATCGTGACAATAATTATTTTCATGCTATGCTTGAAAAATTGTAGTTCATGATATGTGTATATGTAGCAAACTTTCATATAAAAATGACATTTATATGCAATATACTAAAATGGTGAAAATTTCACATGTCATGTAGGCAAGTGGTCATGTACTTAATGTATCATATAACATGATATTTCATGTTTAAAATAAAAATTATAACATGAATGTGACATTTATCAATAAATCATAAGTAACTTATCAAAGTGTAAGTTAGAGGTCAACTTACAGACTTCCCTTATATAAGTTAGTTTATCTATGCAATGCTTAACTTGTCGAGAAAAAAAAAACCACTTTTCATGGCACTTGGAAAGCAATCTTTCATTGCAATTTGGCCACTACATTGCGAGTTAAGACCAAGTTATCCCCTTAGATTTAGTATTTCTGTAAACTTCTTAATGTTTATTGTAATTAGACGGCAAACATTTTATGGCTTATTATATTTTGATGTAAGAGATGAGCTTATGATGGTCTGTAATATGTTCGGGATGAAGCGATAGTGACATATGTATATTATTATTAATGGAGTATTTTTGCACTTCTCTAATTAGTCTCCTACTAATCCCCATTACTTATCATGTTGCAAATCTTTTTTGTTACACACGTGTGCTTGGCTTGGGGACACACAAGATTCCCACGGTCATAAGGCATATAGCCGACCGGCTCACATTCCGAGCACCACGGTTACTCATCAGAGAACTACTGAGCGCCAGGAGCCCCGCATTACGGACTCCAAGTGCTCCCAACCTGGCTGCAAGATTTTGCCAGAGAATTCTTTATCCTCTTACCCAGCCCTAGGGTTAAGATGCTCCTCATCCAGTTGATCGGTTTGCTAGGATTATTTTTATCCTTTCACCTCGCCACAAGGTTTGCCACCATTTCGTTATCCTCCTGAGTTGCCTTTGAGTTTTGCTGGGATTCTCCACTTTCCAACCGTAGGATCGTTACTAACATTCTAGTTTCTATAGATCATGGGTTTTCAAAAGTTGTCACTTTTTTTAAAAAAAATCCGACAACTTTTCTTTTTTAAAATGCATAAATTTTAGAAAAAAGTATGTGGACACAAATGTTTTCACACAATCATTAAGGTTGAAATAAACAAATTGCATTTAAAAATAACCTTATAACCTCGGTAGCACAAGTAGTCTTAAGTGAGTGATCATCCGTTAATTTTTGAATTTAAGATTGTGAAAGAAATGAAGTTGCGTATTTTGGTATGTAGAAACTAACCCCAGATTCATTTAATTTTGCAAGGCTGCCCCTAATTTTCTTACATTTTATAATTTGGTGTCTGAAGTTTCTGGTTTTTGTATTTTAGTCCCGTCACTTTCCAAATAATTTTAACCCAAAAAGTTCAATTGTTCGTATGAATTTTATTCTTTTAGTCATGGCCGAATTACATAACTTTTTATCTACATTCCCAGCTCACTCTTTTTATCAAGATTGAAACTTCACATTATTTTTCACATGAATATGCATGAATAATAATCTTACTCTCCCTAAAACCTTAAATATGTTTCTTCCTCTCAAGCTTAAACACATGTATGATTAAAGAAATGGTTTTTCCACATTTAGTAGCATTTTACCAAGTATGCATTTGGTTAGTGTTGAGCCTATACTATTCAAGCCTTCCCTCCACAAGTCTCTTTTTTATGCATAGGAATGTCAAGATCAAGCTTAGGCCGAAAACCTTAAGTTGGATAATTCATCATAGTAAATTATTCTTCAAAGATATGCTCTCAATGTTATGAGATTTGATTTTTAAGATTAATTTGTCACATTCAACACTTCAAACCCTAAAGGGATATTCTTGGCTGAACCATAATAAGTATATGAAAGTATCCAAACTAAACACATTTCATATTTTACACTCATTCTACTATTAAGACCAAAATATGCATGCATGTAACCATTGGGTGGTTCTACAGTCACCGCTCTCTGGCTTTTCTCAGTTCTCTCTAAGAGCTACCATTAGTGCAATTGTTGTGTTTTTTTTTTTACTTGTATTTTTTTAATACTTTTAAATATTTTTTTAAAAAATAAAAAAAGCATAACATCATTAAAAAATACTTACTTAATCACTAAGTAAAAAATAATATAAAATAAAAAATTCTAGTGGGAGCCCTAGTGGTGAGACTAGCTTTACTCGTAACCATTTAATATTCAAGGGACTTCAATATCTTACATAAGAAAAAAAATCAGGGGAAAAACGTATGAGGCATAAAATGCATCGGCCTTTTCATCATTTTTCTTAACCTATTTTTCTTTCACACATCCTTAGACTTCATGAAAAGTCTCCATATAGAATTATAGTCTTTACGGATAACCACCTCACCAACCACCTGAAAATTAAAATTACATTATTTCTTTTATTTCCACTCTATTGACTCATGTGAACACTCATTGAATCGTGGGTGGAGAATCTCTAATGCTATGTTAGTAAGGTTGTTGCAACTTGTAATATAGACTATAAGAGAGTACAGTCCAGTTTCACCTACTAAAACGTACTTGGTTCCAAAAGAGAAAAAGGTCCTTGAAATTTTTCTGCTACAATGGAAACTTCGATTTCTTTAATTTTTTTTGTGGGCATCAAGTGTATGGAAATACAGTCCCGACTAATTTTTGAGGTGCACAAGTCATCAGGAATGTTTTGCAATTACATCTCGGGTATTTTTCCCAGTTCGATGATTTTTAAAAATTGTTTGCATCTAAAAGTTCAAATCTTAGGTCTAGAAAGAACATACCACCACGATCGTGGTTGTTTCCACTTGAGCCAGTTCCTAAAGATTTTAGAGTTCTTTATGATTGGCATTAGAATGATTATTGGTAATTTTTGAGCTTTTCATAAGATAAAAGATCAAGTGAAAACAGTCACTTTCCATGCAGAGAATTGCTAATAGCATTCCATCAACCTGAAAAAAAAAAAAAAAAACCGTAGGGAGGACATAATTTAGCATGCATGCACATTGGTGAAAACAACCAACCCTTAACTCTCTTTTTTTCCCCCCCTTCTTTTTGTTGCTTGGGTGAGGAGCGTACCAACAGAGCATGTGACAGGCCTATATATATATATAGAGCTGCAGATCATACGAGGTCAGAAAAGATGACACAAAACAACGAAGAGCAACACTAATAGTAACGTTCCAAACCCAAAACGAAAGCCATCAGCAGCAACATCTGCAGAGTGATTGGGTGGCTGCTGCTGCTGCTGCATGACACCAAAAGAAGAGATGCCAGGAGTGGGAAAAAATAAAGAGAACAAGTGCATAAGCAGTAAAAGGAAAAGCAGCAGCAGAATCAAAATAGAGAAGGCGGCAAAGCCTTCTGCGTCTGCTCCAACCTCACCAAGAGCCACAGCACTTTCCAGAATGGATAGAAGTGTTGGCCCACAGATAAACCATCCTAAGGCTACCACCGCTATACAAGGTACCAATGGTGATGGCTCTCTCATCTCCCCTACCGTCTCTCTCTCTCTCTCTCTCTCTCTCGGTCTCTCTGCTTGTACACTGAGTTGACACAGATAAATAGGATAAAGACGGCTTTTTGGTAGTTGTGGGTGGAGAGGACTTCTAACACACTTTTTGATTCTTTCGGTTGGCTTGTATCTATGGTTTGATGAGCGACCCCAACTTCGCAGCATCTCTGTCTTCGAGACAAACGTTGGATTCATAAAAACGTAGTTAACAAATAAAATTATAATTTAAAGAAAAAATAGATCTAACCTAATACATGTATCACATTAGTTTGTAAATTTTTATTTTTTGCAAGATCTGTTTATAAATAAAAATTTATTTTAACCCCCACAGCTTGAAGGCCAACCCAAGAATGGATACGGATTCTCTGAACATTCTAGAAATGTGAAATGATAATATTTATTTACTTTAGAATATGGAGTAATTTTTTCATTTCATTTATCAACATATATTTGATATTTGGCCCTATTTAGATTGAGAAACCATTTCAATTCATCTTATCTTATCATATCATTACAACTTTCTCAAATTTATACACAATACAATAAATAATTTAACTTTTTTAAATCTCAAAACAATAATAATATTTAAAAATAATATTTTATTCAATTTTTAACTTTTATTTAAAACCATCTCATCTCATGTCATTATCCAAACGGAGGCTAAATGGATACCATCCATCACACTTCATAATAGAAAGATCCTGTGCCAACAAGCTTTATTTAAAAATAATAAAATCAAGAAAGAGACCAATTCAATAATAAAAGAAAATGAAAAATGATAGATATACAATTTTTTTTTTTACAATCATTTGTACAACTATTTTTTAAATGACGGATATTCTTATAAACTAATTTACCAATATAATATCACTTTACATAAATACCTTTATTTTAAAACATAGATTGTAAACATTGATTAAGAGCCATCTCCGACGAAGGATAGAATATTGGAAACCATTGATTAAGCTGATTTCTTTTCCAAGTCTCGAGTTTTCATAGAAGTTGATGACAGAGACCAATGCCACTACTGAAAATGACATCTTTGAATCTTTCTTCTTCGACGCCTTCAAGAAGTTTGTATCCTAGCAGTGACATGACAGGAAAAACTAGTACTAAACAAAACATCGTGGATGTGGAACACGGTTTTTATTCTTTTTCTATTTTTTTTTCCTTTAATGTCAGAACTATTCTTAGACAGCTTGATTTCCTGCATATTTTTTGTTGCAATTCTAAAGAGAAAATGAAGATGAAGATGCATCACTGAATAAAAATGACATTTACCACAAAATACAGAAAGTTAAATTTAAACTCGAGTTCCTAATCATCATGGTAAACTATCTAGAGAATAGGCATATGCAGTCATATGGAGAGATACAGAGAATGAGACACAGATGGGCTGCTGCTATGTAAATTAAAGGTGGTTACACAGTTAATTACCAAGAAGGATTGCATTTGTTATCCTGCACTATCCTGCGACTACAAAAGTACATCACTGTATAAAACTAGCTGAAAAGATGATGCAGAAATGGCTTCACTCACTCTCCGTCTATACATCTGTCCACCGATGGAGTGTACCGCAGATGTTGCTCATAAAAGTTGATCAACTAGAACAAGAAAATAATATAGGTAAGGATTATAGCAGGCAGAAAATATTAATGATATTTGTTAACATTGATACCAAGTGCAGAATTGGTAAGGAACATTGTAATCACAAGGCAGTGCATCAATTACCAGAAGTGGATTGTTAGCCTTGAGAAACTTGTTGTCCACTGTCACTTCTGTTCCATCAGACCTTTATAAAGGCAACCACATGAGAATCAGGCTTTAGAGTGATTAAAAGAGAAACATGGCACACAAAAATAGCTAAATTTTTGTTCCATCAGACCTTTATAAAGGCAACCACACAAGAATCAGGCTTTGGGCATTGAATAAACAGTGTAAACCTATGTGATGTGTAAGAATAGCTAAATTTTAGTACACAAAAAATATTATATGTAACTAAGTTTAGCATACTTCAAGCCATTTTATTATTATTGTAAGATCTTTATTAATAAGAGCAAAGGTGAAGCCCAAGTACATAGAGGGAGCTAAAGCTTATGGGGCATTGGAGGCCTCCATTTTTGGTCTGCAGCTTGGCCTTTCCCAGGTTATATTAGAGGGAGATTCAAAGCAGGTGGTTACTACCATTTTGTCAAACTTCAAAGATGAGTCTGCTATGGCTATGGTGACTCAGGATACACTTTTATTCCTCCATCAGTACGTGTTATGGTCTGTTGAGCATGTTAGACGAGAAGCCAACAGAGTGGCTCATGTTTTAGCCAAAAAGGCTCTACTGTCTTCTGATACTATTGTAGACATTGAGGAAATTCCCTCTTGTATTTATGTTCTACTTATTAATGAATGAATTGAGCTTTTAAGCTCCTTATCACAAAAAAAAAAAAAAAAAAGTACATAGAGCTAGCATACAAGAGAGACACCTACAGATAAAGAAATAAGAGGTAGAAGAAAAAGATACTAACAAATCATCTAAACAAAGTCCATTAAAGTTGGATGCAGTCCACAGGAGAAAACTACAGATAAAGAAATTCTTGAGCTCCTCCGTGTTCATGATCAAAATAACTCTATCATTTCTTTATTCCATAAATACCAAAGTAAGGCATTAGGGCTATTGTGACACTCTAAACTTCCGCTTGGGATGGAACAGAGACTTAGAGTGTCGAGACATGTAACAGAAGGTTACATACTCCCGTTCATGATAGTTAATATGCAATAAGTAATAACCGCAACGGAAAATGGGTGACTAAGAAGTACTTATGACAGAATAAAGTAAAACATCCCAATGTCATTCATAACCATCATAAGTTCAAATCATAAGGTAGCCTTAGTACAATTATTCTTGATAATACGTCTCTATGGCTAACTCAACTGCTTCATGCGTTTTAATGCACGAAAGGTTAAGGTTATAAACATCAAGATGGGGTCTAATCTTTTCTGGAGAGACCAGGCTCCTCTTCAATCAATTGGATCCACTAGTCCATTTGGTTTGTCCTCGTCGGGTCCTGACACAACTTCTATCATTCCGAGTGGAATGATAGTGGGTCCACAAGGGTTAATATTTACTTCAAATCTAAATAAGTTAGACAACCAATGCGTACAAAGATAAATTATGCATGATGAATAATAAATATGAAATGCGTGCGATGCATAAAAATCAGTATATGTCTTCCATCCAGATTCCTCAACATTTTCAGAAAAGCTGAGACACATTTTCTAGCAGAGAATAGTTTCACTTTAACTGCCAAAAACATAACATTTCATCATAATGATGTTAACGAGATGATTAGATGTGGTTTTCTTATTTATAGCAAGTCACATTTAATCATCTCATTAACATCATAACGTATGGTATCGTCACAATTCCCCATATGCATTGAGTACTTGCTAGTAACCGTAGTACAACTCATGTTGAAATTACGTTGTCTACAGACTCATTCTCAATGCATTGATAACATAACATAACATCATCATAACATCATAACATGTACACCTACCAGCCTTAGGTGTCATAACATTTTATTTTATTCCGGTGTTATTTAAAAAGAACCCATTCAAAACCTGTTGATCGTTCTTCATCAACCTAGGAGTTACCACTTTATTTTTACTCACTCTAGAGTGGATAGAGGAGTTCCATTAGGATAATTCCCCATTCTAGCCTTTGGGGTCATGACAAAAATTATTTTCATGCTATGCTTAAAAAATTGTAGTTCATGACATGTGCATATGTAGCAAGCTTTCATGTGAAAATGGCATTTATATGCAATATACTAAAATGGTGAAATTTCACATGTCATGTAGGCAAGTGGTCATGTACTCAATGTATCATATAACATGATGTTTCATGTTCAAAATAAAAATTATAACATAAATGTGGCATTTATCAATAAATCATATGTAACTTATCAATGTGTAAGTTAGAGGTCAACTTACAGACTTCCTGTATGCATTAATCATAGCGGCTGTAATCAAAGTTATGCTGAGTTAGGGTCTTAACTACTCAAGGAAGATGCTCATAATCAAAGGGTTTGAAAATAGGTATTTACAAAAACCCCTATACTTTCCAAAATTGCCACTAAGGCCTAATTTTTCACTATTTGCAAACGAACTCCAAATTCTACCAAAATTCACAAACTTCATATATTCTATGCTCTAAAATCATATATGCCCTTAGAATTCCAAAAATCAAAGTGGAAGTAGTCCAAATACACTCAACCAGTGGCATGCACTCTAGTTGATGCCTAAGTGTACTTTCAACTATTGACCTTTATGAATGCACGCATATTCAATTTCTTTAACTGCAAATAATTACTCTAATCCTTAATGACATATTAAAAGCTTAATCTTAGGTGAACAAGTTCATCCCAACACTTAATCATAACTAAAAACCTTAATCTTCATTAATCATCAAGTAATCAAGCATGCTCCTTCTAGCCTAAATCACAAAGACATGTTTCAAAATTCACCCTGATCATGTATTTTCATTCTTATCCCAATCACAAGGTTTTTTCTAAATGCATTTTATTCCAGCCTAGGTGATAAAATCAAGACTTCATGCCTTAATCACAAACTTAATGAAAACCCATACATGCTTTGATGATCAATTCAAAATGGAGTTAAAACCTATCATGGCATGGTTCTAATCTCAAAATCAAACCTTCAATGATTATTCTAAGACATTAATAAATCATATCAAAATATGCTAAGACATGCCCTAGCTAAAATTCTCACTTAAAACAATTTAAACACTTAATCCAACCTTAATGGACTCGGTTTTGATTTAAGCATGGTAACCTTTTTCTAAACTCAACCAAAAATCACTTCAACACTTACAAGCAAAACATAACATGCAAACTAAGATCTAGAGCAAGAAAACTTACAATTTTCGTGGCCCTCTAAAGCTCCCAACACAAGAACACACCTTTCGGATTCACTCTAGACTTTCTAAAGAAAGAAAGCTCTCATTGCTCAAGAGGAGGCTTGGAGAAGTGGTGTGAAGGAAATGTGGGGATGAAGGAGGTATTTATAGGAGGCTATGGGGGAAGGGACGTTGGCCTTGGTCCATGGTGATTGGGTGAAGTGGGCGGTGGAGAAGGTTTAAATTCCAGCTTGGGCATCATCTTGTGCAGGTGAATAGTGACCCAAATCAAATGATTTTCTTCACTTTCAAGTGCTTCCATGCAAGGAGAGGGTGCAGGTGCTGCCATGGGGCATCATTAGAAGGAAAAAAAAATGAAAATAGTTTATGACATCAAGCATAGTAGCCGTCAGGTTCAAGGCTGAAATTCTGGACAGTTTTGATCATTTATTGACTCACCCTCTTGTCCTCTCTTCATGGCTGATTTATGCAGGTCATGAGTCACTCTTGGAAGGCTTTTCCAGATGGTGGAAGGTGGGGGAATTGGCTGCCAAGTGATGATGAAGTGGCAGCTCAGAGAATAGGTGAATGGAAGGGTGTTGCCGAGTGGTGGTGGTTTGATGCACTCCGTTTTGTGTTATTTTTCGTGGGAAAATCTTTTGTCAATTTCCCATAATGATCTGAGGGTCTCTTGGGGATTGGATGGTGATGGAGGTGGCGTGAGGGAGTGGGTCATTTGAGAGCAGAAAATCAAATCAAATTGCAAGGCATTCGGTTTCCATCCAACTAGTAGGTTTTTGGGTCTTTGGTATGGTTCTTGGAACCAATTTCATCCACCACTAAGTCTGCATTGAAATGAGTATTTTGAGGTGCTAAAAGACAATAATGACCTTGAGAAAAAGGCACAAAAAGCTTGGACTAGGGGTTGTTCAGTCCAATGCACACAAGAGTACACATGCATGCCGATTAATGTGGGTTTAGGATTTTGACATGTCATTACCCTTAATGACGTGTGGAGATTTATCTAGGGTTCTAATATGATCGAAGAATGATGCAATTGAATCATGAAACAAGTAAATTTCAGATCAAAATGGCTAAAAAGATTAAGAAAATTAAGCTCAAAACATGGTTTAAAGATCGCCAATCATGGGCAAGTTGATTAATGTCTTAACTATAGAAAATTAATTATGGACAATTGGGAGTCCTAAGGGGCATGGGGTACTACTTGGGCTTGAGGGAAACCAATGGTATGGTGTGTGTGGGCTTCAAATAGAAGTGTGAAAATGCAAGACAAAGGCTTTGGGCCTTGTTGGCCTTAAAAAGGCCATGAGTGGGAGTTGCATGGTTTATGGGCTTTGGGTGTGGGTTGATGGAAGGCCTTGGCTCTAAATTTTAAGAGGTCATGAGAGGCCTCAAGATCCACAAAGATGGGCTTGAAAGGCTTGCCTTATCATAAATGGGCCATGGGTCAAAGCTAACACCAAGTTAGGCCCAAAAGGCCTTATGCCTTCCTCACACTTGGGTCAAATCTTTCTAAAGTTATCCCACAAAGACTTAAACTCTTATAAGGCTTGGTTCAAGGCTTCTAAGTCTTAGCCTCTAAGGGTTTAAGGGCCTTAAGTGTAGCACTAATGGGCTTGCTTACTAACCACCCATACTTAACTCTTAAGCTTTAACCACTAATGGCGCTAAGTGCCATAGTTTAATGGGTAAAACAAATCTAACTAACTCCCTTAAGGGAAAAAGATAATAATAAAACTTGTGCTAAAAAAAATATAAAGCCCAAAAATCTAATATAGTATTATAAGCTCATTGTAAGGGAGATTAAGGGTTAATCCTAATAGGTAATTAGGCTGGGTGTTACAGCTATCTTCCACACTGCTGTGATTTGCGAACTTCCACCTAGCCTTCTACAAGCGTAGTAAAGTTCCACAACTCTTTTAGGTATAATCCAAGCCATTCCAATCTGATTATAGAAAGTCACTCCACATTGCACTTGCAACCTCACATTTAAGGGCATAAATGAGCCGAGCTCGAGCGAGTAGTGGGTGGTTAAGCCTCGTTCGTTTAATTTTTATTCGAACAAAAGTCAAGCTTGATCTTTTCATTGAGTTGAATTTTATTGAACGGCTCACTTGATATTTGAGCAAATTCAAGCTTGTTCATCAGCTACTTCATTTGGATAAAATAGATTATTCATATTGTATTTTATAACTTTATATAAAAATTTTGATAAACAAACTTATGCTTTTTGCTAATATATTTATAAAGTTTGTATATACATCTATCAACAATTAGACTCATTAGGACTCAAGTAACATGTTTAGTATTAGGAGTGTGGTTTGCTTTAATCTCTTCAAATATTGTAAATATTTCCATTATAATTTTTTTTTATAAGTAAATAATTATATTGATATGAATAAGCATAGCCCAACTACACAAGATGGTATACAAAAGGTAACACCTATTTAGGGAGAGGAAATGGAAACAAGAAATTCATAAAAATCGAGGCCACGAAAATCTACAACTGTGGCCCAAAGAAAAAGAGTGCTGACAAAAGATAATCTAAGTTCTTCTAATGAATGCTCCTGTCTTCAAAATAATCTTTTATATTCCCATTATAAATATAGAGATTATGGTATACAAAAAATAAATACGAAGTTATTCAAGCTTATACTAGCTTAAATGAGTCGAGCCGAGCTTTGTACAAGTTGTAGCATTTCATAAATGATTAAAATTTTGCATTCATGAACAGCTCATTTAATAAACAAATCAAGCTGAACTTGAGTTTAACTGGGCCGATCTCGAGTTGCTTGCTGAGTAGTATTATTTATTTTAAGCCCTATTCATAGTTAACCAAGAGATGATAGAAATCCCCCACTTCTCGTACATATGCAGCTCTTCCTCAAATTGTCCATTGTGGGAATCTTCCCAAGAGAAGCTGTCCAAGTTCAAAATGATACTCTCATGGGTGCCTTTGTCCACCAAGTACTTTTCTACGAGAATTGGTTGTCATCATGAAGACAAAGGATATATATATATTTTTATAACCGAGCGTGTCCAGGCTAGCTGACGCGCACCTCAACTAATCCCACGGGGCCCTAAAGTTAATGACTAGGTAAACCTCCAGTGGCCCTAAGGGGACTCGAACTAGTGACTATTAGGGAGCAAACCCAAGGCCGGACCAGCTGAGCTATCCCTCAGGATTGAAGACAAAGGATATTATAAAAAAACGAACTTTGAACAACCCCACTTTGACAGAGCCCAACAAATCTTATACTCACTCTTCTAAATCTAGTGGATTATTACAAATTATAAAACTCACTGAAAGCATTCATCTCCCAATCTTGCCCCACTCTTATGACACTAACATTCCATTGAGTAGCATTACTCGACATCTCCAAATTGTTGGCCATAGAAGCCCACTTAGCATGAGCAACGCTAGACACTTTTGGAAACGTTTCCTTGAGGACCCAACCCCACACCACACATCATGCTGAAATCTAATCCTAGATCCATCTCTCACCTCAAATCTGATATGAGCAACAAAAAAAAAATATTGCCCCTACCTCTCCTAATATTCTTCCATAGACCTATCCCATAAGGCCCTTGTACCTCATTTGTACTCCATCCACCCCACAAGCATTCATACTCGGAATCCACCATCTTTATCCACAAAGCATCTCTCATTTTGGTATTCACTCCTACCACTTCCCCAAAAGAGAACGATTGAATAGAAGCAGATGATGACCCAAACCCACTCTTCAAAATTGGAGCGCAAATCTTTGCCCAACAAACCAAATGGAATTTTCCTAGTCTGCCCATAGGAAGTCTCACTGCATTTTCTCAATGCACATAGCAACACTAGAAGGAGATGGAAAAAGAGAAAAAATACGTGGACATGCTAGAAAGAGTGCTCTTGATCAAAGTGATCTTACCACCTTTGGGTAAATTCATCTTCTTCCAACTGGCTAAGTGACATTCTATCTTCTCAATCTCATTCTGTATGTTCTTTGCCTTAAAAGTGGCCCCCAGTGGAAGAACTAGATACTTCATTCGGAAGTAAGATACCTTGCAATTCAGAATAACTGTTGAGTCATCCACATTAGCCACCTCACTTGAAACAATTCAGACTTAGCTAAATTCAGCTTTAGTCCAGATACTGCTTCAAAAAATAAGAATAGCGTTTGCAAACACTAAAGGTGATTCGGATCATTATCATCTGCATACAAAAGATAAGATAGATTAATTGCTTCAGTCTTTCTAGCCCCCACAGAGAAACCTGAGATAAAACTCCCTTCAATCAACATCGTCAGCATTTCACTGAACACCTACTTGAAAATAACAAAGAGCAATGGTGACAAGGGATCACCATGTTGCAAGACTCTAGACCTGCCAAATAACCCAAAGGGAGTGCTGTTTACTGAAACAGAGACCCAAAATAGAGATGCAATGTGCAATTCAGGATCACTATTTTTTTGCCAAATCTGCACCTTTCCAACAAAAATAAAAGGAACTCGCAATTGACATGATCATATGGATTCTCAATATCCACTTTGCAAAACACCTTGGGCACTCCAGTTTTAATTCCATTATCTAGGCACTAAATAAAAATATGAGCTAAATCTAAAATTTGTCTACTTCTAGTAAGGCATTTTGTGGTTTCGAAATAGTCTTTTCACCCACCAACTACAATATGTTAGCAAGCACTTTTGAGATATACAAACAGCATACACCTAGTTACAACATAAGGAGCTAGAAAATCATTTAAGCAAGCTCCATTAAGAACACAAGATGAGGCCCAAAGAAATAAAGAATGGAAGAAGAAACTTCAAAGCTCATCCGGAGAAAGCTCCTTATCTTCAAAGCTTGGACCATTCCTTTCAATCCATAGACACCACATGATGCATAGTGGTATCATTCTCTGTGCATCTGTAATATGTGAATTATTGGCCTTACACCTTTGCCAACAAGCAAACAAATCAACCACCCGCTTGAGCATCACCCAAGCAATACCCGTTCTGTTAAAGATCTCCACCCATAACATCCTTGCCACCTAGCAGTGAAGTAAAAGGCAATCCACCAACTCCCCACTCTTCTTACACATATAACACCAACCCATTACGACGAGACCCCACTTTCTCAAATTATTCATAGTCAAAGTTTTCCCAAGAGATGCTATTCAACCAAAGAAAGCAATCTTCGGCGGCACGTTAATTTTCCAAATACACTACCAAGGGAACGAAATATAATTTTGACTTGACAAAACCTTCTACAATGATCAGTAAACTTCCTACTCCTTGTCTTCATCCAAAGCATCTTGTCCACCACATGAATATCAAAATTCAAGTATGCAATAAACTGACAAAATAAATCCAACTTCCCAATCATGAGCAGCTCTACTAAAACGAACATTCCACTGTGGGGAACCACTAGAACAATCCAACAACTCAGACACTGAAGCCTTCTGATTAAAAGCCAACCGAAAAAGAGAGGGAAACATGGTCTTAAGAGCTGAATCATCACACCAAAAGTCAGGCCAAAACCTGACCCTGGATCCATCACCAATCGCAAAGTAATAAAACGAGCAAAAGCCTCCCATCCATTTCTAATGTTCTTCCACAAACCTATACCATGCACACTTCTCACTTGACTTCCCTTCTTGTTGGTACCTCCATAACCATTTCCCAATGAGTGCCTAATAAAAAAATCCTCATATTTCAAATTCAAAACGCTCCACTAGAAATCGGTGTACATACCTTATTCCACTTGACCAGGTGGAACTTAATCTCCTCTCCAGATCCTCCCCACAAAAAAGCTTGGAAAATCTGCTCAATTCGATTAGCCACACTTGCAGCAATGGGAAAAGAGATAAAAATAAGTGGGAAGATTAGACAGTGTACTCTTAATAAGAGTGGTTCTTCCCCCTTTTGGCAAGTGCAATCTTTTCCATCCAGCCAATCTCCTCTCAATTTTCTCCATGACCCCATCCCAAATAGCCTTAGCCTTGAAAGAGGCCCCAAGTGGAAGTCCCAAGTATTTCATTGGTCTGGCCAACCTTCAAATGTTCCTTACTTCACCCACCGACACCATCTCGGACTTCCCAAGGTTTACCTTAAGAGCAAAAACAACTGCAAAACAAATCAATAGAGCTTTCATTGCCTAAATGTGACCCAGATCCATATCACAAAATAGTAATGTGTCATCTGCATAAAGAAGATGGGAGACATTAATAAAACCATTGTTAGTGCTTCCCACTGAAAAGCTAGATAGAAATCCCGCACCAACCGCAGCCTCCAAGACTTGACTAAGCACATCCATAATGATCACAAAGAGAAAAGGGGACACCAAGTCCCCTTGTCTCAAACCACGGGTGCTTTAAAAGAAACAGCAGGAGTACCATTAACCAAAACAAAAAACCGAACCGCGGTTACACAATGTTTAATCCACATACAACATCTCTCAAGTAAAAGAAAATCCCAATTCACATGGTCATAAGCCTTCTCCATATACAACTTAAATAAAATACCTGGCACTCTCATTCTCAATCTACTCTCCAAACATTCATTTGCAATAAGAACCAAATCAAGAATTTGTTTCCCCGTAACAAAAGCATTTTAGGTTTCAAAATTATCTTCTCCACAACCATACTCAAACGATTAGCCAATACCTTATAAATAATCTTGTACACCCCATTTAAAACGCTAATGGGACAGAAATCCTTGACATCCGTCACCCCCGCCCTTTTAAGAATGAGTGCTAAGAATGTTGTATTGAGGCATTTCTCAAATTACAAGAAAAGAATTCATGAAAAACACGCATAATATCTCCCTTAACGATATCACAACACTCCTGGAAAATTGCCATAGACAAAACCATTCGGCCCAAGAGCTTTGTCTCTAGCCATCCCTCTAACCACACGGTGCACCTCACCCTCCTCAAACAGTCTCTCCAACCAATTTGCACATGCAATATCAATAGTCTAAAAAACTAGCCCATCAAGTTTTGGCCTCCACAAATGCTGTTCCAAGAGAAGTGTCTCATAATAATGAACCACAAGGTTACTTATAAAAAAAATAATGAACCACATGGTTCTTGATATCATAATGATTAACAATAACACGACCTTCAGAATGGAGCATCTCAATAGCATTGTTCCTATGATGAGATTGGTTTACCGATGAAAAAACTTTGCGCAACAATCTGCTTCCAACCAAAGAGCAAGATTTCTGCCTCCACGAAATCTCCTTCAAAATCAGCTTTCCAAGTTCAGCAGTCACTGAACTGTTCCTACTCAACTCCTCCAATAAAACCCCTATCTCAGCCCTCTCCTCCAACCTATGCAACTCCTCAAAGAGGAACTTTATTTGACTATTGGCATTCCAAAAAACTTCCACATTCACTTCTTCAAATCAATCATTAAGCTTTAAGCTTATTTGCCAATATAAAACTCAGAGTACCAATAAATTGGTAAGAAGACCGATGTCTCACCATATCCACAAAACCTTCAGCTTTTAACCACATATTTTCAAACTTAAAATACCTACGACCCCCATGATTACCCCACAATCCAATATGATAGGAAAATGATCCGATCATACCTGAGACATTCTTTTCTGGTAGCACTCTAAAAAATGAGCCTCCCAAGAAGGGGAAACAAGAAACCTGTCCAACCTCAACCAAACTCGATCGTTAGACCATGTGAAAGCACCTCGCACCAGAGGCAAGTCCAATAACTCCAAATCAAAAATAAAATCAGAAACAACTACCATAGCCGGACATAACATTTGAGATATCTTGTATATTCCTCTCACCAAGCTTTTTGGCCTGTAATCTTTTATATCCACATCCCCAAATTTCTTTGGTATAAGAGCAACGAATTTAAGGTTTACTCAAATTTGCAACTTTCATGAAATTCATGAAAAACTCATAGAATATTCTCTTCCTTTTTTTATTGGCACCAGGAGAATCCCCCTCACACACATGCCATGGTGTACTTAAGTATAGGACCTTGTATAAATTTTTTGAGAAATAACCCTCTATGGTATTGGTTAATAAGAAAGAGGACACACTAAATTTTTCCATCCACATGTTAATGTTAATCAAAAACCCGTGGCAGCTTCACAAATTATCATGATTCATTTTTTCATTTTTTCTAGAAGATAAATAAATAAAAATATATAAAATTGATAAATAAATTTTTATAAAAAAAAGCTTTTAAATTTTAAAAGAAAAAAAAAATGGCACAACCACCATAGGGTGGCTGAGCTTTGGACACCACCATGTGGTTGGTCCATTTCTAACCACCCGATGGGGGCTGGCCACCATGGGATGGCGGTGCCATTATTTAGATTTTATTAAAAATTTCAAATATGTATTTCATTAATTAAAATACCCTTTATTATTTTTACAATTTGTTTTAATTTTTTTCAAAAAATAAAAAAATAAAAATAAAGATTGTACATGGCAATATGTGAAATTGCCATGTGTTTTTGGTTAACGTTGGTGGATGAAAAACTAAAGGGAGATTTTTCTTTCTAGTAAACCCATACCACATGGGGTTATTTCAAAAAATAGCATACGGTCCTTAATTTAAGTATCCTAGAGCACAATGGGTCTTTGACTAAATTTTCCTAAATAACTTTAGCTGTCATTACATATATTATTTAATCTTCATTTAATGATGTGGCTAAACAAAATTAAGCTCCCTTTAGAATAAGAACTAAAGGTTTTCTTTGGATTGGACATAGGACCAACAAAACTAATGTTGGTGAAAGCACTAAGAACATTTAAGTGCAAACGCTGTCAAGAGCTTACTTGAAATATTTGCTAGGTTGAAGTAAAATGTGCATTGTAAAAAATGATCAATAAAAACAATAAATCCATAAAACATAGTAAAAAAAGGGTTAAAAAACAAGAGGATAATATATTTGCCTATAAATTTAATTTATTAGATATTATGAGATGTGACAATCAAGTAATCATCTAATTGCATAAAATTTAAACATAGCATATTATATAATTCTCTTGTACTTTACTAAATATACGAATGTATGATATTTGCTAGCCATAATCAAATTAAAACACATAGTTAAATCAAAATATACTAGTAGGTATTGACTTCTATGCTAACATAAGTGATCAAAATATCAATCCAAGTAGAAACCCAACTTGACTTTTGTCAAGGAGTCAATTGACTTCCATGGAAAATTATTTGTTATTTTCACTTATCTATCAATCATTTGTTGACACATCAGGGGATGATAAAAGGATGATAGTTAAAAGGATGACAAATAGCCTTTTTTTATAGGGAAAATATTATAGTGAATAAGATTTTTCCCAAAGCATTTACATGAGTATGATAATATGCAGTGCCATGGTATGTAAGTAATCTCCAATATCAAATAAATATTTAAGAATATTTTCTTAAGTAATTTTCTGGGTCTTGAACTAACATTATATATATATATATATATATTTTAAAAGAAAAACTACAAAACACACTTTTCTATGCTTTTAACTCACACAAAAGGTGCTCTTTTCATAAATGTACTTTGCTTTTAGTAAGCGAAGCAATTCAGTCTTGGTGCTTTGCACTTAAGCGTACTTTAAGTGCACTTTTACCAACACTACAGAGAACTAAATGGTCTTTTGGGGTGAAGTTAATAAAATTAGTTAAAAATAAACAATTGCAAACCTTTAGACTTCAATGTTGTTTTAAGTCTCTAGCAGATATCGAATATAACACATGTATATGCAACAGTTTCACAATCCACACAATCCAGGATATCGTAACAAAGGTTTCAGGTGACAATTCATAGTCTAGAGCCAGGTCTTGGCATGTCATTCAGGGAATAGAAGAAATCTTTCTTCATAAATACAAAACATCAGCAGCTGATCTAAAAGGAATATCTGCCTGTAGCTATTCCTGCCCTAAACTTTAGCACACTAAGATTCTACAACCAAATGAACATGAAGAAGGAAATAAAAAAAAATCAAGTTAAAAATGCAGGAATTTACAGATATTATTATCATTTAGCATCTGTCAACCTTCTACAAGGGCTTAGCTTTTACAAGCAAACCACCACAATAAATTAAGACCCAAACTCAGCTCAACCCAAACAAGAATGAAATAGACAAAGCTCAATCAATGAACTTCAAAATCAAATACCAGTATCTATAAAATCACCAAAATGCCTCTGATAGAAAATGTTCCACTGTCTGCATGCCCACCAAAAGTAGACCTATGCCTTGAGTACACAAATGTGGGAGTGAAAATTCCACAGTCAAATAAGCACAACCATATCGCAAAATCCCAAAACCTTGACTAGAACTGAAGTCTGAGAAGATATTCTAACTTTCAGTTTCACAAAGGAATCCGCCAAGAAATTCCCCCTTCCCATTATAATTCATAACCGTGTTATCTATTACTCTTGGCAACAATTTTCTAATTCTAAATATTGACAGCACAATGTTCCAAACAATTTTCTGTTCCAAATAATATAAAAACATTAAACTTCACAGACTAGACATAATTGTAACCCAGAATTTACAGTCCAATACTTTTTATGAGTACAGTTTCTAAAATATATGAGTAACTAAAACTATAAAGTAAAGGAGAAGACATATTTGAACCTAATTCTACAAGACTTGAAGCATCATGTAGAATTAGGTTCAAAAGAAAACCTCAATCACACAATTAAATGGTTAAACATCCAAAATATATGCCCATATACCGCATAAACCAGTATATTTCACACATAAGCTAGAGTAGGGAAGGAAAATTAAATGATAAGCATATTCATAGCAGTACAGAAGGCTAAGATTTGGAGCCAGGATACAAACCTTATAGCCGTAAAGGTTACTGACACATCCTGGATATTGTTTGATACAGAAGCTGAATAGCCTATGGCCTTGATAATCCTGGTGATATTAGATGCATTTTTGAAACCATTAACCCCATTCCTGCTACTTGGATTCTCCCCAATGAAACCAGGATTTTCAGTCCCTGGTGGCTGAAATCTACTGCCAGAGCCACCACTTCTAGTTCTTGCATTCTGCACAACAATGGGTTCACACAAGCATGACTCTTGTTTAAACCTCTTCACAGAACCAGACTTCCTTCTCTTAGCACCAGTACGGCGATTGCTCTGAAATGGTTCAATGCAACCAACATTGGGTACCCCGTCTACAGGGCCATTACCCTCTGAAGCTTTGCCTTCTTCGAAATGTACTGCAAGTTTTTCCAGGTTGGCCTCATTGGTAAACACTGTTGTTTTAAGCTCACTAAGCTTGGGATCATATTCCTTTCCATTATTTCTGTCATCAATTTGCTGACAAATATTCCCACAACCATTCTCAACAACTATTTGCATGGCAGTTTCAATTTCCTCATTATTATCTTCTTCATGAGCAGATTGAGGGACAGGATGAAGATTGGTAAGGCCTGATTTGGTGGGAGGGGCAGATTTCCCAGTTTCAGTCATAACGTTTATTTCTACACCTCTTAAATCATACGCAGCAATGGAAGAACGCTGCTGCTTCTTCTTAGGTTGAGTAAAAGGAGTCCCATGCTTGCGCTTGCGTTTCCGATGCTTTCCTGATCGAAAACTTCAAAACCAGGTGGAAAACAATTTTAGATTCACAAATAGAAAAACTCCAATGGACAGACTCAGCATGCCTTTGTTTAATTGATAAGGAACTGAAGAAAAGGAAAAAAAAAAAACATTCACATTTCTGCTGTTTGTGGTGGGAAACAAATAAAACCAACTAAGCTCAGTTAAACAACAATCTAGAAGAAAATGAGTTGGCTAATTTTAACTTTGTCAACTCAACCCACCAGAAAAAAAGAAAAAAAAAAGGTTTATATATTCTTTTTAGCAACCAATGAAGATGCTTCATATTAAAGAAAGAAAAGGGAATAGAGTACCTTTCTTCAAATGAATAAATAACATCGGAGCATGACTGGAGATTCTCCAACGGCTCCCAGGTGTTTGCTGCCTCTGGCCATCCACGCCTTTAATATACATTCCAACTATAATTTAGTAATAATTAACTGATTTGATAAGCAACAGCAAAACTAAACAGGGGAGGAAGGATCAATTGATTCCAAAAGAGGCAAGAGGGAGACTCACCATTTGATTAGATACTGAGGCTGACCCTATTTTCAATGTCCACCATCATCCATCCACACAGATCACCAGCAACAAAGAAACAACAACAAAAAATATACAATGTCCATCATTTATTTAATTCCAATAATGCAATCCAAACAAAACATGATAAATAAAAGCAGTCAATGGTGGACGGAAGGTGGGGGTAAAATCAAACGCCATCCAACACCCTAGAAATTTTTAGAATATGTTTGGGTTCAAAGTCTTTCAAAAATATTTTGCCCTTTCAACCTAAACATCATCTGAACTCCAAAAAATATCATTTCTCAAAAAAAATTTCATCCAATCATTCGTGTCCATTTTTATGACAAAACAAAAACACCAAACCCAATACAAAACACATCTAAATTTTTTTTCCCAAACAACTCTTCATTATACCCCTGACTTCATCAGAACCTAATACAAAAGTCTCTAAAAGTTCCTTTTATAAGTAAAAAATCATTAATATTAGTGAGAACACCTAGCTAGGAAAAAGAAAAAAAATACTAATACTCTAAAGCTACTGCCAAGAAGAAAAAAAAGAAATGTGTTGAAAAAAGGATCTTCCGAGTTCCTCTAGCGAACATTCCTCATCTTCGAAGTTCAGATCATTTTTTCTCACTAGATGTATCACAAAAGGAATATGAGAACCATCTTCCATATTGTTGAGATTGGCAGGATACCATGAAGACTTCTCCACTAGCAAGAAGATCGACTGCACTCTCGGGCATAACCCTTGCTAACCCAACTCTGCCAAAAAAATCATTCCATAGGGTCTTGGCAACCTCACAATGAAGTAGCAAGTCCACAGTTTCACCACTTTTCCTACACATGAGCAACAGTCAATCCCAATAATTCGGTATTTCCGTAGGCTGTCCATAGTCGAGATCTTCCCTAATGTTGATGTCCATACGAAGAAGACAGCTTTTGAAGGCACCATACTCTTCCAAACGTTCCTCCAAGGGAAGTGATTATTATCCTGATTAGGGGTGACCTTATAAAATGAAAGGATGGAGAATTTCCCTTTCCTAGAGGCACTCCACAACATCTTATCTATTTCTTAATCCTTATTCCGGTAGAGTACAATAAGCTAAATGATTCTATAAGAACTACCTCCCAACCAGGTGCTGCCCAGAGGAATTGAATATTCTACTGAGCAAAACTTGCCAAAATCTCCAATAACTCCGCCACCGATGCCTCATGTCTGCACAAAATCCTATATACCATGGGTAAAGTGTTCTTGAGTGCGCTATCACCACAACAATATCATGCAAGAAACTGATCCTAGAACCACCCCCACCACGAATCTATTAATCTAATGTGTTGAGAAAATACCCTACAACCCCTTCTAATGTAATCTATTGGCACCTTCCCTCCCCCACTTGACGATAACACCACACATTTTTTTTTATAGGTACAAAAACACCACACATATCACAAACTTTTCTTGAAACAACTTTTCTTGAGCAGACCTCCCCTACACATTTAAATTAAGTTCGAATAGCTTTTATCATCTCACACGCAAGGCAATCTATTTGTTTTTTTAATAAAGCAGCTTACATGTTTATCTGCATAACTGCGTACGTGTTTTAGAAGCTAAGATTATACTTTAGTTAATATAAACTAAACACAAAATTCAGAAAATATAAAATTGAACATATTTTTTAGATAATGGAAAACTATGCTAATCTAGCCTTTTGAGTTGCCAAACACCATTTTTTGTCATTCTGAAAGTGCTTTCTTTTAGGAAATCCTGCCCCCAATGATGTAAATTCCTGCCTCCACTACTGAAAGAGATATATTTTGAAGAAGCATTTGGG
Organism: Cyclocarya paliurus; assembly: GCA_029856935.1. NCBI lineage: Eukaryota > Viridiplantae > Streptophyta > Magnoliopsida > Fagales > Juglandaceae > Cyclocarya > Cyclocarya paliurus. Next base: position 24,336,168 of record CM056954.1, read on the forward strand.
TTTACCTGACACATTTTTAAGAACCAAAAAAGGGGGGTCCTTAAAGCGTTACCTTGCGAACCCTTTTGCGGCGAATGGACTCAATTTCGTAGAATCCGTCGTCGAGCTTGGGACGCTCAGCCGCAGCGTCGTCGTCAACAGGGGCTTCATCCTCATCAACCTTATCTTCTTCCTCCTCGGCGTCCTCTTCTGCCTCTTCAGCAGAAGCGACGGCAGCAACAGAAGGCTCTCTTTCCTCTTGGTCCTGAAGCTCGTCCCTTTGCACTTTCTCCTCCTGGGTCTGATCCTTTTCACCCGAAGGCACCGCCATTGAGTCACCACCACCAGAAGAAGCAGCTTCACTCGGAGCAGCCAATGCCTCGGGGTCAGTGTTCCTCTTCTTTCCTCCTCCTCCTCCTCCTCCTCCTTTCATGTTCTTGATTTCTGACAGAAATAAATTAAAAGAAAAACAAAATATAGTTGTGCATGAGAGAGACAGACAGACAGAGAGTAGCAGAAGCAGTTACATGTAATGTTTTATGGGTATTTGCTGGGATTGGCTTTTCCTGCCCTCCCCCTCGTCCTCCTTTTGCCTTGTAGTCTCTGTGCGTGTCCGAGCCTGTTCCCAGCCCCCAAAGCCCTCACGCCAATTGCCAACTCACACTCCTTTTCAGCCTTCAGTTACCCTTTTTGTACCTTTTTATTTTTCTAAAAACAAAAACATATTTATTTTCATTATTTTGTTATAGATGCATTCATGAATTTAATAGATAACCATTTGATTCTCACCTCAAGTACGGACTCTTAGAATTCTCATACACATACCAATTCTTAGAATTCTTAAATTCATCAATATATCCCACTAATTCATCTATCATCACTTCATAATCCTCATCATTTTTTACTTGTAAAAGGGTGTCTTGAAGATTATTTGTATAACACAAAAAATTCAAAGAAAATAATATTGAGTTCCTGAAGAGTTAAGTTTATATTGTTATCTTCCAATTCTCTTATTACTTCTCTTTAGTTTTACAACTCGTAATTAGTACGAGACTTTAGCCAACTATTATGTTCTTTTGATCTTTGGCAAGATATTTGCTTAACATTTTCCGAACCACTGCAAGTTTCTCTTCTATAAATATTGATATATGCTTATTGCAATAGAAATTATTTTATAAAATATTGATATGATCTATGTGATATTATATAGAGTATAATGTTATTATATCAATGTGATTAATGTTATTATCTTCTATATGTTAGTTCAATTTTAAATATTTCTTTCTCATTCAATACTATTAAGAAAAAAAATGTAGCATTCTTGAATGATCACTCTAAAACAATAATTTTATTGAAAATTGAGTACCTCACAATAAAAGATCCATTGATCAAATGGGATAGTTTAAGGGAGTAATACGTGTACCATAAAATCGTGATCCTCCCAAAAGCTCATTATGGTTTAATGCATCTCAAGTTGCACAATTGAAATTGTATAGAGAAAAAAAGTCACTAATGATGATATGCTTGAAATGTAACATATAACATATTTATGCTTTGAATGTGCTCCTGCAACAGCAATATCAAGTGCGAAAGTTCACTAAATATTATAAACGAATATCATGTTTACTAGTGGCTGAAGAAAACAACGAGTTGTTAATGAAAAATCACAAATTTCATCTAATTGGTTCTACTACATTCTTTGAAGCAAATGAAATCTCATTTAATCATAATAAAGGAAATTGTGGTTGCGAACATGGATGTGAAAGAAAAAACTAACGAAATCAAGGAGAGCGTACAAATGTCACAAGTGTGGCAAGAAAGGGTATTGGTCACGTACCTATTGTACGTCCAAACATTTAGTAGATTTATATTAAGCATCTATGAAGGAAAACGAAAAATTGGTCGAATTGAATTTTACTAGCTAGAAGATCATCTAACTTATTTTAATGATCCAAATATGATAATCCTAACTCATCTCAATATTTTTGGTTTCTTTATAGATCCAAACAGAAATAATAATATTTTAATTAGTAATGCATATGATCATAACAATTAATTATTTTTTTATTATAATACATTATGTTTGAGTTGTTATCTTTTAATATATTGTGTTAAACTTTATTTTGCATTAATAAAGTTTTATATATATTTTTGTTTATAAGGATACATGAATTCTATTGATGTATTGACCAATTTCAAGATAATTAGTGAAGATATGTGTTTGACAGACAGTTGTACAACACACACAATTATTAAGGATAAGAAATATTTTCAATATTTAACATTATAGAGAGCCGACGTCGAAACAAATTCTAGGTCATCAATCCTAATTGGATGCTTCGGAAGAGTTGGCATCATATTGCCAAAAGGAACAAAATTTTGTTTTGATGATATTTTGTATTTTTCGAGATCTAGAAGAAATTTACTAAGCTTTAAAGATATTCATCATAATGGTTATCATGTTGAAACCACTAATGAAGGCAGTGATAAATATCTTTACATTATAATAATAAATTTGGGCCAAAAGCTCATATGAGAAAAACTGCCAGTTTTTTCTTTTGAGTTATATTATACAACATTGAAAATAATTTAATTACATATTATAATGCACCAGAAGTGCTTTGATCCAAAAATCTTTATGCTTTGGCATGATCGTCTTGGTCATCCAAGGTTAATGATGATGCGTCAAATAATTGAGAATTCATATGGACATCCTATAAAGAACCAGAAGATTCTTTTACCAAGTGATTATCCATGTATAACATGTTCTAAAGGAAAGCTAATTATCAGATCATCCCCTTCCAAGGTAATTATTGAATCTCTATAATTTCTACAAAGAATTCATTGAGATATATGTGGACCTATACATCCACCATGTTGGTCATTTAGATATTTTATGATTTTAATATATGTATAAACTAGATGATCACATGTTTGTCTACTCTCTACTCGAAATGTTGCATTTGATAGATTTCTTGCACAAATTATTAGATTACGGACTCAAGTTCTTGATTATCCAATTCAATCTATTCAATCGGATAATGCAGAAGAATTTACATCTAAAACTTTTTATGATTATTACATGTCAATTGGGATTAATGTATCATGTTGCCATACACATACTCAGAATGGTTTAGCCAAGTCATTTATTAAATGTCTACAATAAATTACTCGACCATTACTTTTGAAAACAAAATTACCTCTCTCTACTTATGGACGTGCAATTTTGCATGCTGCATCATTGGTTCGAATAAGACCAACTGACTATAATAAATATTCTCTATTGCAACTTGTATTTGGTCAACCACCAAATATTTTTTATTTTCGTACTTTTGGTTGTGTTTTGTATGTTCCAATTGCACCTGTCCAACGCCCTAAGATAGGTCACCAACGTAGACTTGAAATTTATGTTGGTTTTTATTATCTCTCCATCATTAGATACCACAAGCTTTTAACTGAAGGTGTTTATTAGGCTCGTTTTGAAGATTGTCATTTTGATAAAATAATTTTCATACCGTTAGGGGGAGACAAGTTTCCAGAAGTACAAAAACAAATAACATGAAACACTTTGATGCTATCTCATCTTAATCTTGTACAAATCAATATGAATTGGAAGTTCAAAAGATCATTCATTTGTAAACTATTGCAAATCAATTACTGGATGTCAATAAAAAATAGCGAAGTCTCACATTCAAGCTGCTAATACTCCAGCAAAGATCGATGTCCCGGTAGGATGATCAAATAACACAACAGTTAATAGTCTAAAGCATGCCTAAAGTGTGTAAACCTATTGGTGCAAAGGTAAGACTTCCCGGAAGAGAAAAGCACAAATAAAAGAAGTTGGTGCTCTTGAAGAGGCCGTCCCTATAAAATAGGCAACAAGAGTTATAGATCCATCCAAACTTTCTGTTCAAAATTTTTCTAAAATAGAATCCCTTGAAGTGAAATCCTTTGAAGCGGAATCTCCTGAAGAGTTATCTCTTAACGAATCTGATACTTACATACAATATGAGAGAATTATTTGATAGAAATAAAATTATTGTAAACATATTTTCATTTAAAGTTGCTCTTGATATCACCAAAAGTGATGATGAAAATGAACAAAAAATTGTCAAAAAACGTTGGCGTAAAAATGATTGGCCAAAATGGAAAGAAACAATTCATGCAAAATTGATGTTGCTAGCAAAGCGTGAAGTATTTGAACCTGTAGTTCAAGCACCTAAAGGTGTGATGCCTGCTGGATATAAGTGGGTATTTGTATGTAAACGTAATCAGAAAAATGAAATTATGAGATACAAAACACGATTTGTTACACAAGATTTGTTACACAAGATTTCTCGTGGAAACTTGGTATTGATTATGAAGAAACATATTATCTTGCAATGGATGCAATTACATTCAAATTTTTGATTAGTTTGGTAGTCACAGAAAATTTTGATACGTGTTTAATAGATATTATTACATCATATTTATATGGATCACTAAATAATGACATTTATATGAAAATTTCTGAAAGATATAAAATGCCTGAAGCAAGTAATTCAAAATCCTGAAGTATTCGTTCTATTAACTTACAAAGGTCTTTATATGGATTAATGCAATCTGGACGCATGTGGTAAAATCATCTCAGCGAATGTTTACTAAAAGAAAGATTTGAAAATAATCCAATTTCCCCATGTATTTTTATTAAAAAGTCAAATTCTGGATTTGCTATTGTTGTGTTATATGTAGATGATTTAAATCTTGTTGGAACTCTAGAAGAGTTCATGAAAACCCAAATTATTAAAAAAAAAAAGAGTTTGAAATGAAAGATCTTGAAAAAAAAAATTGGCTTGGTCTACAAATTGAACACTTTTCAAATGGAGTTATTGTCTATCAATCAACATATACAGAAAAAGTTCTGAAATACTTTTTCATGGACAAAGCTCATCTTTTGAGTATTCCAATGGTTGTCCAATCACTTGATGTGAAAAAAGACCAATTTTTCTCTCAAGAAGATGACAAAGAAATTCTTGGTCTTGGAGTACCATATTTAAGTGTAATTGGTGATTTGATATATCTTGCAAATTGCATATGACCAGATATTGCATTTTCAATTAACTTATTAGCAAGATATAGTTCTACGCCAACTCGAAGGCACTAGAATGGGGTCAAACATATTCTATGCTACTTTCGTGGAACGGTTGACATAAGATTATCTTATCCAAAATGATCAAATCCTCAATTAGTTGGTTATGTAGACTTGGGTTACCTTTCCAATTCGCATAAAGGAAGATCACAAACAAGATACCTGTTCACTTATGGAGGTACAACTATTTCATGGAGATCTGTCAAGTAAACATTAGTTGCTACTTCTTTCAACCACTCAGAGATTATCGCAATTCATGAAGCAAGCTGTGAATATATTTAATTAAGATCATTAATTCAACACATTCGAGATAAGTGTGGTTTAGCCACAATCAAAGATAGCCCAATAACATTATATGAAGATAATGCTGCTTGTATCACACAAATCCAAGGAGGCCATGTCAAAGGTGATAGAACCAAACATATTTCGCCAAAATTCTTTTATACACATGAGGTCTAGAAGAGCGGTGATATTGATATAAAAAAAATATAATCGTGTGATAATTTGTAAATCTATTCACTAAAGCATTACCAACTGTAACATTTAAAAATGTGATACATGACATTGGAATGCGTCAACTCAAGGATACATCACTGTAAACTATTGAAGCTCTACATACTTTTGAGGGAGAGAAAATGATCATACGGATTGTAATTTTTTTCCTTTACTAATTTTTTTTCCCACTGAGTTTTCCTTTACAAGATTTTAACGAGGCAATCCTAAAGCATTTCCAAGGTGCAAGAATATTGTATTCTTTTTTCAAGTTTTTCCTTGGCAAGGTTTTAATGTGATGTGTTCTTTGTTATGGTTATCTAAGGATGAGTGTGATAAATGCATACATGGATTAGGTGGATGACCATTTGGTTTCCACCTAATGTACCGACTCGTAGAATTCTCATTCATTCATGTACCAACTCTTGAAATTTTCAAATTCATCAATGTATTTCATTAATTCATGTATCATCCCTTCATATTTCTCATCCTTCTATACCTATAAAAGGGTGTCTTGTGGATCATTTGTATAACACAAGAAATTCAAAGGAATGATATTGAGCTCTTGAAGAGCTAAGTTTACATTACTATCTTCCAATCCTCTTGCTAGTTCTCTTTAGTTTTACAACATATTTCACTTTGATTTGTTTCATTTTATTTGGAAGAGTTCAGGAAATATGCATATAATTTTGTATAGTTAGGATAGTTTGGACACTACCAGAATTCTCAAAATTCTAAAAAATCTTCATAATTTCATTTTCAAACATGAATCAAATAAAAATAATTTTCAATTTCAAATTTTCAACATTTTCATTTAATCATTTCCTAATCATTATTTAAACACAAATCAATAAAACTTTTATAAATTTCAAAACAAAACACAAAAATAATATAAGTTTTACAAACTTCAAAACAAAAATTATATTCAAATAATTTTTTAACATTATAATATTTTGCATGTTCCGATACTTCAAAGTTCGTCTGATCCTAAGTGAAATCTGGGGGCGTCACACCTAACACTAGCGGGTGTAAGACATGGTAAGTGCGGTGAAAGCAAATTGTAAATTGCTATATCATGCTGAAAGCTCATGGTGAAGGTGTTACAATTTGCTTATGCGTCTCTGTATATGACGTATTCACACTTGGTCAAAGGATCGGTAATGTGATAATGTAACTATCAAGGAACCCATGGTTCATAGAAGTAGCCGTGAGATGTCCATATATTATTATATGGAATAAATGCACAAGTGATTAAAATGAAATGTCACATTGTTATATTGTTAAAAGTTCAGTGTTTCTGAAAAAAAAGGAATTTGGAAGAAAAATGTATTTTTAGCCAATCAGCAATAACCAAGATTTTAGGTCGAGAAAAGGCATGCAATGTTCACAAGAAAGTGCAAGTGTAAGCGAATAGTCGTTTAAACCACTTCTAGTAAAGGTTAAGTGATATTTGTACAAGAGTTTAAGTCGTAAATAGATTCATTTGATAAACACCCAAATACCCATATGTCACTTCATTCCCAAAATAATATACGAACTCAATTGGTTGTTCCATAAATCCAAAATATGGCAAACCGAACATAGTTGGTCGTCGTGCTAAGTAATACAAATCCAAAGAAACAACAAAATCTCTATTAATAGAGACATGCTTCCGTGTCTATTGCTTGAGTGGGATTGGTCATTTTTCCAAAGTACCTCTTCTAGATCTAACTCTGCATCAAAGTCTATTGTTTTGATAAACAAAACCATAGATAGCATATAGAGCTATGACAAGACTACTAATGAAAGACAATATACGTGATGAAATTTTATGTAAAAATAACAATGAACCCATGTATTGTGCATGACAATGAGTCACCCTCTAATCATAACACATGTGGCGAGGAATCACCCTCTGGGTCAATCTCACATAAAGGTATTTCAAATCATCCAATCTCACTAAAGAATGTTTCAAATCATCCAATCTCACATAGAGATGTTTTAGATCATCCAATCTTACACAAAGACGTTTCAAATTATCAATTCTCACATAGAGATATTTCAAATGGTTCAATCTCACACAAAAATGTTTCGAATCACCATATCTCACACAGAGAATATCAAATCACTAGATCTCACACAGAGATAAACATGTTGCACCAAAAAACACATTAGTCGGCAAACCAACTTGAGGACTTCACACATGATATGACTGTGGTATTCTCCTTCTTGTCTATCAAGTGAGACTAACACAAAAACGTTCCACCCAATCATCATGAGACATTCTCCTTCTCATATGACATTAGTGGCGACATGTCGTAGGAATGGCCCACGGAACGTCTACCCATCCATGATGATTGACACATAGTAAAACTTACAAACACAAACACACACACACACATACTAACTCGAAATCATCCCATCATTAATCCAAACCATTCAAATGTCAAGATCTAAAAATCACAAAGTAAATATATTCAAACTCGAAGTAAAAATGATCGTAAGCATAATGAAATAAAATATTCATTTATTCATAATAAAAAAGGGGAAAGATTACAGAATATGCAATGCAAATCATATGACACACCCACAAAATTTACCCTACATTTCTTAATAGTGTCTTAGAAGCCAACCTACCTCAGTAGTAAAATTACTACGATGGCTTTGCGTTGCTCTTCCTCTTTCGTCATACTCTTGAAGTCACTTGCCTTCTTTGAAGATTTCAGCTTCAAAGAAGATCCAACACTGTAACACTGTAAGCGTTGGGACACATGCAATAATATGTTATATACCTCTTGTTCATGACAATTAACTTTTAGTACACCTAACATGTTTATAGTAGAAGAAATAAATCACAGTGGAATAAACCATTTCATAAAATATTGTACCATAATAAACTACTATCCCAACTTCATTCATAACTTGATATCATACCTTAGTTGTTCAAAATTTCTCAAGTAAGGCAAAAACTGAATTGTACATCATAATAATGCAGTATAAAATTCCTTAACATATCTCAACACAAGGTTACCTACTCCAGTTCATGACAATTAAAGATGCAATGCACCTAGTATGCATATAGTAATATGCAATATTCACAGAGGATAACTTTTTTTCTTAAGCAATACTATGCACCAAATGAGATATATCCCAAAATTTTTGAAAGATATTACATAAATATTAAAGTGATAGACATTCTTGATTACAACATAAGTCCAAAAGGTCTGTAATCACAAAAGTACGAGAGATAGAGCTCCATAAGTGCATGCATAAATTGAAACATCTACTAGGCTAATTCATCATGTAACTCGCGCAACTCGGTCAAGGATGCCATAATACTATTTATAAATCTAATCATGGAGGCTAAGCTTCGCATCGTGTCTGCACTACCTAGTTGACCGTATCCAGTCAGCCAGTATCCGTTGTATTTTCCAGTCCTGACACATCGTCTACTAGTTAAGAACATTAGAAATGGACTATGGATATGCATATGCAAAATCACCTCTTTTGCATATTCACTTTGTCACTCAAACAAAATTCACACATTGGCTTATGCATATTTGAGACAAAATAATAATAAAATATTATTATTTTATTATTAGTAATTTTTTGCCTAAATACAATTTCATAGGACTCATAAACAACACATATTAACATGGAAATACAATACAAATTCATTACAATACAAATACAATACTAATTCATTACAATACAAATGCAATACCAATACATTACAATACAAATTCATTACAATACAAATACAATACCAATACATTACAATACAAATTCATTACAATACAAATTTCTCCAACATCATTACAAAACAATACAAATTGAGAAAGATCATTACAACACAAATTCATTACAATACAAATTCCTCCAACATCATTACAAAACAATACAAATTTCTCAAAATCATTACAACACAAATTCATTACAATACAAATTCCTCCAACATCATTACAAAACAATACAAATTTCTCAAAATCATTACAACACAAATTCATTACAATACAAATTCCTCCAACATCATTACAAAACAATACAAATTTCTCAAGATCATTAAAACTATGTACGAGATATGGCCTTATTCCTTTGTTCCTCAATTATTTCCATTTGAAGATTATGGAAATACTCTTGCTGCACCGAATTCATGGAACTAATATCCAATCTTATAATTTCCATATCAGTTTTCCTCTTCTTTTCAGCTAATATTATAGATCTTTCTTCTTGAGCCTTAAGTTCGATTTCAACTTTACTAAAAAAAAAAGGGATAGTTTATTGCTTTACTAAAAATGGATTTATTCTGTATTTGTAAAACAGAGCAAGGAATTGAATTTGGGTCGAAACCAGATGCATCATCGAAACTAGATGCACGTGAGCAAGAACAGAAAATCAGAATCAGTCCGTAGCGAGAATCGAGCATCATTGAAACCAGATGCACGCGAGAATCATCAAAACTATGAGATGACACGAGCAAGAACAAAAAATCACACGAGATGCAAAGCCAAAATCATCAAAACCAGAATCTAAACCCAAGAAACCCTAATCTGAAATGGGGTCTAAAATGAAGAAATCCTAATCTAAAACCAGCAAGAGTAAGAACATCCTCGAAATCGTGAAGAAACAGAGGAAAGATTTCATACCTGAAATAGAGAGAGCCGACAGAAATTTGGCAACCGTGACGAGTCCAGAACCGTCGCAAGCTCCGTCGACAGCCGTCGTGAGAGAGAGGTGCACGGATTTGATCTTCCGTTGGGGTTGCCGTTGATCAAACCGAGCGAGGGATGGAGAATAGGAAAGGGGGCTTCTCGGGATGAAAATAATCCCGTTGGGGGTGGGGGCGTTGTGGAGAGAGAGAAATGTATGAGAGAGAAAAAATAATAAAATACATTATAGAGAGTGAATAGTCAGTCTCTAACTTTAGAGAGTTCCTATTTATAGTTATGTAAATATTTGGAGATGGATACTCCAATGCAGATGAAATCAGCCTCATATTATCCAAATATAACTATGGATATTCATATCCATAGTCCAATGTGAATGCCCTAAGGGGTAATGGTAGTTTGGACTATTACGGTGAGATTTGAATATAAATCCCAGCAAGTTAACAAAGAACTTAACTGAAAGTTTAAAGATGCATACATGACAGTAAAAGGATGAATGCATGACATGATCATAAATAAACTTGACGTGACTTGACATTTAACATTATGTGTATTGACATGAGACTTGAATGTGAATTGAATTAAATTGAAACTGAACTTGACATGACATGAATTTGAATTGAACATGGATTAAACTTGAACTGAATGTGAATTGAACTTGAAATAATGGGTGCTACAAGGTTCCGCTTGAGTCGTATGTCCCTACCGATTACTACATCATAACACATGTATCTGCACCAGCTGTGAGTGGGTTAACATATGTACCATTTTACAAGTATCTACACCTACTATGGAAAACATAATGTACGTATCTCGTGACATGTATTTGCACTAGCACTAGTACATATAATATGAAATAGAAAGTAGGGGCACCATCGGCATTTGTGCCTGTTTAACGCTGATCCTTGTGGTGAAATTTTAGAAAAACAATTTTAGTAAATGAAATGGAAATTACTAAAGCTTTTAAAGCTTTTTTACTTTCATTCCTAGGATATAAAAGAAATCATGTTTAAAATTAAAACCTGCTTTGCAAATTAAAAGAGAGTTTACAACGAAAATTATTAAATTAATTACAAAGTCATTTTACAAAAAAATGCTTTCATACATTACATAAAACTTGCTTAGGCTTCTATTACTCTTCCCTTGGGTCATGTCTATCCTGACGCTTCTTCCTCATTTTGTTCCTATGAGGGGAGGAATATACATAAAAATAAAATGAGTCGAATACTCAGTAAGTATTACTTCATACTGTAAAAATATTCTAACATAGGTTTTCATTCATGCATTTATCATTCTTCTACATACTTTACATAAATCATTCATTTCTTTTAAAAACATTACAAGGTCAGGTTTTTCTTTAGAATGATTTTTTATTTTTCATAAAACGTTTCACATACCTTATACATTGATTCATAAAGAAACTAAACTATTCATACATTCAGTTACTTTTATCACTTTTTTCTAGCCTGTACACATTGTTACACCCTGTGTATTGGGATTAGCGGTCTTTTGGACCTAACTAAGCCCATGGGCTTCGGGTTAGGAATCCATTTCAATCAGGGGGTAGCACTGAGTGAATTACCAGTACTACTTACCCGACATTGCAATCTGCCTAGTCCATTGGTACAATCATTCATTCATTCAGTAATGGCTGTTACGTAGCTTTATACATTAAAATACTCATTTATTTCCTTTCCTTTCCTTTCATTCATTCATTCATTCCAGTCCATTCCTTTTCATTCATCAGTCCATTTCATTTCATAAACATCATTTCATAGCATCCTTTATACATTCTTTCATAGCATCATTTAAACTTCATTCCATAGCCCCATTTAAATATCCTTTCATAGCATCATTTAAATATCATTTCATACCTTCATTTAAATACCCTTTCATCGCATCATTTAAACATCATTTCTTAGTATCAAGCATAAACCTCAACAATTCATTTCATGGAACATAAATACAATAAGTATTACATATAATATCCATTCACATGCGTACAACTATTCTTTGAGGTGCATCAATAGGGTTGCCAAAGAAGGCTATTACATACATATACCTTTAAACATTAATACTTAATATACTTTCATAAAATATCATTTCATAACGCATCATAAAGAGAAATATTTTTTTTTTCATATTATTAGAAAACTCTAAAAAAAGTATGAACATAATACTTACCTGGACTCCATGCTACTTCCATTTCATGTGCGTGTCAGATGGCAGCTTACATGCATACATAACTTTAACATCATTCTCTTTTCAAGTGCATATTCAACTTAAAATTAGAAATGCATAAAACTACCATTGACTTATACTTCCTTCACTTGGACCCATTCAAGTCACACTTCCAACACTTGACATTCAACTCCATGTCCTTATATCCTAAAGTGAATCTCCATGGTTCATTTTAAAGATTAAGGAAAAATCCTATAAACTCCATCACGCCCTTCCTCCATTCATGCATAGTCTAACACTGCATCATGATCCAACCCAAGCATAATAAACAACTTTAAGCCAACTTTGAGGCTTAGGCCCAGTTTGGGTAACGAAGATATCTCAACACTTTCCAATTATTTTCGGACGGGTGAACCTACTTCAAATGCCAAACAACAAACACAATGCGAGTGTAAACACTCCCGAGTGTCCCATGCTACTAGCAGTGGGGGCCATGGCAATTACGTTTTCCTGTTCTTCGCTTTGAGCCCTTTTTCTTTTTTATTTGTTTTGCTTTTCTTTATCTGTAGAGATTGGATGTTTCTTTATTTGCAGAGATCGGACGTTTCTATATTTAAATAAGTTTAATATAGAATAATTGAAGAATAATTATTCATATTTAAATAAGTAGCACTGCCTTTATTAGAATTAGAGCATTATTAATAATTTGATAAGTTTTTCAAGCAAAAGTAATACGTGACAATATGAGTTGAGATGAGATGAAGAGAGAGAAAGAGAGGAAAGAAAAAAAATCACTATAATATTTATCACTATTATGAAAAAATAAAAAAATAAAATCACTATAATATTTATCACTATTATATATAAAAAATAAAATAAAATCATTATAATATTTATCACTATTATATATAAATAAAATCATCATTTCATTATTATTTTAAAAAAATCAATCATTGATGGGACTCATACTTTTTTTAACTATCTATCCAAAAGTTAACAACTCAACATACTTTATACATCCAAACAACTCAAAATACTTTTAATGGGAACTATAAACCCACTCCAATCTCTACTCACAACTATTCACAATACTTCTCAACACTTCTCGCTACCCAAACACAGCCTTAAACTTCATGTGCTCATGCTTAGGACAACCTATCTATTATCTTTGATAAATCTATCCGGCACATGCGTCCGACCAATTCACACATGTACCCTACCATTTTTTCACATAAGATAAACATACAGTCTGCCAACACATCCACTTGTTTACACAAACATTCTACAATCTAACACAATCCCAACCAACATATCCTTTCAAATAGCATGCCCAACTACATAACTTATCCCGACACTTTATACGACATTCACAAGTAATCAATTCGTACAATTTACAACCACTTTCCAAACTGCACAGTGATCCCATTACTTCACATTCACAACCCCATCACAATTACACCATTCACAATCACATCACAGCTTCGCATTTAATCCCGATACTTCATAACATGTTGCCATATCACAACTACAACACACACTACACCATAACCTTGTCACTTTACACTACACACAACCACAACACAAACTACACAATGACCCCCATCACTTTCGACTCCATAGCCAAATCACAACTACACCATCCATATATCATAGTTCACAACACATCATATTTCACAATACATAATATTCCATCGCTTTACATCATACCACCAATTACAACTACGCAATCGCAGCTTAATACAACAATTCTAAATGTAAAGAGACATCAAATATACCATAAGTCGAAGGGATGCCGGGTGGTGGTTCCTGGTTAGTGGTGTGGAGACTCATGATGGCTTGAGATGTTATTGGTTTTCTGGGCTTGGAGGGCGGGTTGAGCAGTTGCATACAAAGGGGTTTTGTGAGACGATGGAAGTGTAGTGTAGGGTGGAGCAGGGTTGAGAATCAAGGGCACTTGCTTTGTTTACTGGTTGCTACAACAGGGGGCCTGAGGTGGCTTGTGGAGGAGAAGGGTGGCACATTGCGGAGACCCTAAGGAGAGTAACCATGAGGAGGGAAAGAGATGGTGGCTCATGGCTGGAGTAGGGGCAATTTGGAGGAGGGTTATAGGGGTTTTCCATTGGGTGCAGTGATCATGGCCTTGCACGGTGGTGGAACCGGAGGAGGGCTTTAGCTTGGGGAGTGGAGGAGGCAACGTGTGGCTGGTGAGATCATGAGGGAGAAAGAGAATCTCTATATGGTGGGTCTACTAAGGGAGGTATCGACTTGAAGAGGAAGGAAGGGCGAAGGTGGGCTGAGATTTAGGTGGAGATGCAGTGATGAGTGGCGGACGATAACCAAACAAAGGGGATGAGATACGGAGGGGGTTGTCTGAGGGAGAAATTGAGAGAGAGAAAAGAGAGATCTAAGAGAGGGATGAGAGGGGGTGGTCGTGACAACAGCGGCACGAGAGGAGATGAGGCAGTGCTAGAACTCATGGAGGCCGTGGCCAAGAGATGAGATAAATATAGGGAGGCGTTGGGATGCACGGTGACAGGCCAAGAGAGAGAAGAGGGGTGGTCGCGGCGGTGCGGTATGGTGGCTTGCTCGTGGTGCAGCTTCGTCATTGCCATTCATGGTGGCCAGTAGCTTAACGGGAGGGCGAGAAAGATTGAGAGGGAGATGTTGAGAGAATGAGAGAGAGATTCTGAGAGTGAGGGTAAGAGGGAGGAGGGGTGCTTGGCCAAGGACGTTGTAGTGGTGGAGGTGGAGTGATTGGTGGTATTGTGCCATGGGGAGAGGAGCTAAGGAGAAGGGAGAGAGCTACCTTGGGGGTGGTGACGGCACATGGAGGGTGGGTGTAAAGAAGAGAGGAAAAGATGGAGGGAATTAGGGTTTTGGGGGAACTAATCTAGGTCCTACATCTTGGGGTTCCTAACCCAGATCCAATGGTGGATATTAAACATGGAGAAATAAACTAATTAAATAATAGGAAAATGAAATAGAAATGCAATGAGGCTAAATTTAAAATCCATATTTTATTCTTGATCTAAAAATAATACTTTTTATCATAAAATAAAATGATGATTTTTCATAAATATTTCTTAAGAGAAATAAAAGCATCTAAATAAATAGAGTATTTGACATAAATAAAATGGTGAATAGTAAATAATATTCCTAAAGAAATAAAATTATTTCAATAAAATGATTTTCTAGAACTATATTATTTTAAGGGCTCCAAAATAAAGAGACTTACTTTAAAAATTAGGCTTGGTTTAATAATACAAAAAATACCCCATTTAAAATAAGTTTTGGACTTATAAAAATATATATAAGATTTTAAAACACTTGGCTTTAAAAATCCTCTGTTAAATTTAAAAACAAAAATTCAAGACTTAAAACGTAAAGGTGAGACTCATGACCAATCGAGAGGAAAATGAACGGTTGGTCACAATCTCCCCTTCTTATAAAATTCCATTCTTGAAATTTGCTTATACTTGATCCGAATCTGTTCATGCTCATCCTTACATCATCTCCATGCCTTCATAAATGTTCATTATTCCCATCACTCCTTGCATAGCACCTTGCATCCTCACATCTTGTCAATCCTCCATTGACATGCTCAAGTCATTTCTAAGTACTTAATCCAATCTAGCATATAGCACATGTACCTTCCATACTACAATCCTTACAGAAAAGCATTGATGTTACCATCTCATCCTCCATCTTTATTCTGACTTAACTTGTTGTCATCCATACACTTCGTGACTATCACAATCTATCTATCATTTCTAATTCATTCCTCGTACAAACATGTAACTACTTCTATATATTCCTAGCATTCCATAGTTCATTCCTTCTCTTCTAACTACCTTAATTTTCTATCATTTCCTTCATTTCATGCACTTAAGATCACTTCTCCTAGTAGGTGCCATTTTGACATGCATGCATTAACTATTTCATACTATAAAACATCATAACATTAAAACCTAAAAATTTCATATACTTACTGCAGGACATGACATGCCTTAGGAAGACTTCAACTTAGGTTTTTCCTTCACTTTTAGTTCTCATTCCAAAAGTCTTATTTCTTTGTAAAAATTTCTCTCTTTTATTTTGAAAAGTTTATAGAATCTTTCATAACTTGGGTTTTGCTTTGATACCACCCTGTAACACCATCATTGTGGTGGGACTTTAGAAAAATAATTTTAGAAAATGAGACGGGAATTACTGAACATTTTAAAACTTTTTCATTTCCTTCTCAAGATATAAAAGATTCAATGTTTAAAATTAAAACTTGTTTTGCAAATTAAAAGAGAGTTTACAATGGAAATCATTAAATTAATTACAAAGTCCTTTTACAAAAAGTTGCTTTCATACATTACATAAAACGTGCCTAGGCTTTTGTCACTCTTTCCTTGGGCTATGCCTATCCTAATATTTCTTCCTCATTTTATTCCTGGGAGGGGGAGGGACACTCTAGCGTGACAAAGGAGTTCCACTAGGATATTACTTCATCTTAGCATTTACGGTCGTGATAAACATAACAGACTTGACTTGACGTAGAAAACTATTTTCGAGGCACACTCTGTACTCGAGACATGACTTGACATGAAACGAAAGGACAAATGACTTGAAATAATGTAACATGACATGTACGTGAGACGAATGGCATAGCATGACATGAAATAGACAAACATTTCTTAACATAGGTAATAGACAAACGTTTCATGACATGGCATAATATGTAATAGATAAACATTGCATGAAATAATATAATGAGTAACAGATAAAATTTTCATGACAGAATATAATGAGTAACATATAAAAATTGCATTATAGAATATAGTATGTAACATATAAACATTTGCATGACAGAATATAATTTATAATATATAAACATTGCGTGACAGAATATAATGTGTAACAGATATACATGTAATGACATAGTATAGCATAGCATATATGATGACATTAGAACATAACCAACTGTCCCTTTACCAACATACGTGCACAGTAATCTAACGGTAAGTTAGAAGCTAATATTATGATCACATACATAATATTATGCCATGTCATGTTATTTTTAATGGTATGATTGTTTTGGTTACAATTTATGCCATGCCATATTATTTTAGTCATATGACTGTTACGGTTACTATGTTATACCATGCCATGTTTATTTTAGTTATTGAGTGTTATAATTACAATGTTATGCCATGCCATATTCACAATGTTATGCCATGTCATGTCATTATAAGCATTGATCATGAATATCTATCATATGTCACGATTACCATGTCATGAAACATAAGAGTCTGTCATGTAATATTTTTAGTCAAGCATGAAACATTTACCAAGCTAAATTGTATTACGATCAAGGAGTATATGATCTCCCTGGTACTATGACGATGGCATGCGTGTTGCCCGGTACTACGGTGATGGAGTAAAGTTTGTTGTAACAAAAAGGTTACTTAGTGTGAAGGCATGAGAGCTACCTGACTCCTCTTATTCTTAGTTAGAATGCATGAATTTGTTTTACACGAGCAAACATGCCATGTTCATGTCAAGTCATGTTATTTCCATGTCACGTCAAGTTATTTTCAAGTCATGTCATGCATGTGCAAGTCCATGTTATGAAGCATACATGTCACTTTTTACTGTCATGCATGCTTATTTATACTGTTGGTAGCTTAAGAGTTTTACTTGCTGAGATCTTATAAGTGTCACTATGATAGTCTCAACTACTATCCCCTAAAATGGTAGACGATGTGTCAAGTAATGGAGGAATAACGCATACCAAATTGGACGATGTCGAGTAGGCTGAGGAGGAGCCTTGGCGAGCTTATGGAGTAAATCCTCTAGTTTGTGGACGTTAGTTTGGGAAGTTAATAGATGAGCTGCGTGAGCGAATTGACACTTGGATTAGTTTTACTTTTATCTGTAACTAACAAATTACAACTCTAGTATTGTGCTATTCTGTTTACAAACTGATTAGATCAGTGATGTGACTTGTGAAGTTGTGGATATGAATGGTATATGATTATGTTTTGGGATTAGCATTTTGATACATTAAGTATTGCTTAAAAACATTATCCACTGCGATTATTACATATTGTTAGAAGCATGCTAGATGCATTACATTCTTAACTATCATGAATGAGGGTATGTAATCTTGTGTTGCATGTCCCAATGCTTTAAGCTCTGTCAAATCCAAACGGAGTTTAAGGGAGTCACAGTACTACACTTGTAGCCTCTGAGCACCTTCATGTTATCTTAGAGAGCCCTTATCTCTACAGGGAGCTTGTCCTCACTTGTTGCTCACCTTTGTATGGTCAGCACATCATTTGCTCCTCGAGTATTAGGCAAGCCATCTTTCGTTGCCCTATGCTATCCTTCATTTGCCAGGCTCTCTACAATGTGTTGTTCACCTTACTCCTTGACCGACTACACATTGCCCACGGGAGAGGATCTTTTCCTTCAGTTTGGCGCGGTCCTCACATCCTCTCCTCCGTAATAAGCAATTTCCAAAATTTCGTGAAGACTATCCCTCGTTGTGGAATATCGAGGGACATTCCCAAAGTGGGGCATCCTTAATCCTTCTTTGTTGACGCCATTCAGGGTGGTAGCACACTCAATCTTTCGTCTACCCTTTGACTCTCATCATTTGCCATTGTATCAAGGGTTTCCCCCTTGTATTCTTCCATGACTTCTTCTGTAGCCTCCGCATCTGCTGCTCTCTTGTGTTCTAGCTCCTCCGCTAGATTCGGCATCACGAGACAATAGTGAGACCTGACCTCCGTCCTCCTCTTGACAGTCATGTTCTTGGATCATTCAGTTCCCTCCGTTTTGACTCATGACATCATCAACATGTTCCAGCATTTCTATGATCAGGGCCATAGCCCTCTAGTGGTCCTCTTCATCCTATCGACGTTCCTCCTCCAACCTTGTTGCTTCACGTTGTTCCTACATAAAATGTTGAATTATTATAGGCGGTATGGCTACATTTCATGTAGTCTTCTTCTCTCACAACATGATGGATGTTTCGAAATTCTAAGTGTTGTGACTAGAATGGATAGGCTACATCCTTTCCTTTTTGAAATGGAAAAATTACCTTTACTTAATGCATTCTAGATCAGTTACCACGACTCGGATAACTTTCACCAAGGGTTTGGTTTTGGACTGTAGCCTCTGTTCTTTCCAGACTACGATTCGTACCAGTTTCTCCTCATGGTGAGATTTGGTTGCAACTAAACCTGATTTGGACTAATTTTTCAAGTTTCTGGTTCCCAAAACTCTTTCTTAACTAGAAGACGTGAAACACGTCATGCACCCCTTCATATTCTCCTGGTAACACCACTATGTATGCCACTAGGCCTACCCTTTCCTATAATTGATAGAGCCCAACATGTATTGGGCTTAGTTTTCCTTTTTGCCCTACCTTTTTAATCCCTTGATAGGTGACACTTCAGGGTAACCTAATCACATTCTTTGAAGGTCAATTTTTGTCTTAAGCGACCTACATTTCCTCCCATATAAGGCTTCATTTGGATAGACGCTTGGTAGTTGTTATTCTTAGAAAATTAAGTAAGTGGGACATGGTTCTCCCATGAAATCCAACACACAAGCTCTTAACATGTCTTCTAGTGTCTGGATTGTCCTTTCCAACCGTCCTTTAATCTGCGGAGGGTATGCACTACTAAACCTTAACTTGGTGCCCATTGCCTCTTGAAAACTTTCCTAGAAGTGGGAAGTAAATCTTGGATCCCAATCTGACACTATGGTTTTAGGCACACCGCAAAGCCTAACTATTCCTTAACATACAGTTGGGTCAACTTTCCTAGAGTGTCTGTGGTAGTGACTGGAAGAAAATGGGCACTTTTGGGTAGTCTATCTATGATCACTCAAATTGTATTCTTACCACTAGGAGTAGTAACCTGACCACAAATTCCATGGCTATATCAACCAGGGTTGTAAGAGGATTGAACCGAAAAAACCAACTCGACTGGACCGAAAAAACCCACCAGACCGAATGATTCGGTCTGGATCGGACTTGACCGATAGTCTTACTGGTTAGTCTTGGGGTGTGATTTGTTTGGACCGGACCGAGACTAACCGAATGTGTATATATATTTTAAATATTATATATAAAATATTATTTTATATAGTAGTTGTATAAGTTAATTATGTGATTTTCATCGAAGGGATCACCATTGACCATATATACAATGAGATTATTTAATATTCATTAACCATATATAAAATGTTAAAGAGATCACTTAATTTCATTAATCATATATATACAATTAAAAAAAATTCATGGACCGACCAAACCGATAGCTAATAGTCTGGTCTAGCAAAAATGATGGACTGAAATTTTTGGTCCATGACTCCCCCCAGACTGGACCGATTACACCTCTACTATCATCCTATTTCAACTTTGGGACAGTAGGGGTTGTAAACTCCCGGCAAGTCTTTGATGTCCAGCTTTCACTTGCCTACACATGTCGCACCTTTCAATGAAATGGGCATGCACATTCTTGCAGCTTGCCTTAGGTCCAATCCTGCAGTCCTTCCCCTAGTAGGGGTCCCTCACGTGGCGCTAGACCATACATCTTAGATCATACGATATGGCATGCAAGTCCGTAGTTTGTCTTCTCTAGGCTTACTCCAGATATGACATCTCTGGTGGAGTATGGGCCTTTGAGTACAACACCTGCCTCCCTCTTAGCACCTCCATGTTATTTCAAAGAGCTTTCATCTCTACATCGAGCTTGTCCCTGCCTTGTACATTCAACACATCAATTGCTTGCCCAATGTTGGGCAAACCATCCTTCATCACCTTGTGTTGTCCCCTATCTATGTTATGACCTTCCAGTGAAGGAGAGTGAAGGATCTGAGAGTGATAATTCTGAGAAGATACACCATTTCACAGTAGAAGGAAGTGCCGCAGTGCATCATTGCAATAAGTGGGAACACACCATTTCATTGTATCCAGATGCACCGTTTTAGTGGAGCAGCATTTCAGCATAGCAACCTTATGTTATTTTCATTTCCTTGTAGTTGTTTTACTTTCAGTAGTTAGTTACTTAGTGTACACGTGTCAGTCTGTTAATTTTGTGGTTTGTTATTCTGCATGGGCATATGGAGAACGAGGGATGAGAGGGAAGATTCATTCTAGAAGATATTTTTTTGAGTTGCATTTTCTGTAATGGAGGTTTGGTTCACTCGAAGAACCCGTAGCAATATACTAGGGCTCTACTGAGCTTTTTATCAAACATCTTATGTGCATTCTTATTCACTCATTCACCCAGTAGCCTTTAACTCACTGCATTCTCCTTTGTAAGCAATTCACACAAAAGATACATCAACTTCACCCATTACAATTGGGTTCATAATAATTGGTATCTAGAGACAACGATCTTGCCATGGAGTTGAGTAATGAAAAACTTTATGAATGTTTTCAGAATTATCATTGTGCCTTCTATGATGATTTTTATAGAGATCCTAACCAAATGGTGCTTACAGTGAAGTCTTCCAAAGGTAAAAACCTAAAAATTTTAAACGATTCTTCCTGCATTATTTATTATGTGAAGCTCGATATTGAATATGTTTATGGGAGACACATCTAACCATTGGAGCAAGAAGAAGTGCGACACAAAGGAGTTGTTTTAGAAGATGAGGTTATGTTATTAGGGATGACGATATTTGACGATGGATATGTTGTTCTTGATATGAAGAATGAATGATCCGGATAAAAAATATACAAAGTAGGGACAAAAAAAATTATAGAAACTAAAAAATGGCTTAGGAACGAAGAGAAAACTCTTGATGGGGTAGATCTGGCCGTAACTCTTGATGGTGCCAATTCCATATTTGGAATATCTAATTCTAGCCATCTCATATGGATGGATGATGATAAAGGCGTGACGGATGAAGAGCCTATCTGTGATTCAGGAGATTCTACGGATTCAACCAAAGAAATACAAAAATCGAGAGTGCATGAGGAAAAGGGAAGGAAAGATGAAGATGAAATCGTGAAGGAAGGAAAAAAAAAGCACTCAAAGTGGAGGAGATAGTGGCAGTGGCCACGTTATCTATTCAAACCCGTTTTTCCCCTTGTCAAGCTCAAACTCCAACACTGGGTCTCATTGCAAATCTTAGAGATGGTGATGCTTTATTCTTTGGGTGTGTGTTGGCATGAGCGAGACAGAGGGTATTCGATCCCGGTGGTGGCAAATTTCAGGATCTTCGTTCTTCACCATCCTCGTTCGCCCCTGATCTCCAACTTCTCTACAACCCTTTATCCCTTCCCAAAATATCCATTGCTCGAAATCGATTTCCTTATCCATTCTTAGAAGTCGATAGGATACCCAAGTTTTTGGTAATAGGGCACAGGGACCACTGCATGAACGTCTTGCAGTCTTCCGATGAAAAAATGAGAGCCATAAAAGAGAACTCGATCACATCCTTTGATGCTGCCTCCAATTTCCCTCTTGATTTCATCGAAGTTGATGTCCAAGTGACAAAAGATGGCTGCCTAGTCATTGTCCATGACAACATGATTCTCTCTTAAAGTAATGGTACTGTGTTTGAGAGAAGGGTTACAGAAATTTCTCTTGCAGAATTCCTTTGTTGTGGTCCCCAAAGTGATCACAACAAGGAGAGAAACACTCTACTGAGAAAAACCAAAGATGGCAAAATTCTAAAATGGGATGTTGACACAGATGACCCTCTTTGTACCCTTCAAGAGGCATTTCAACAAATGGAACCGACTTTGGGCTTTAATAATGAGTTGAAAGTTCATAATCACATCATCTACCAGCCAGATTGTCTCATCCATGTCATCCAAGCTACTTGGAAATTTAATTTCCTCAAGAGATTTGTTATCCCACAAAGAATTCAAGAAACGATGGCTCAAGTTGGCTATAATGTCGTCCGTAGTGACCCAAGAATCAACTAGATCTGCAATCCTATCCACAAGCACAAGGAGCCACAGCTGTTGGTGGAGATTTCTCGTTCCTCTACTCAGTAGTGTGTGGTGGCTTGGTCTTTGACCCCATCGGGGGGGGGGGGGGCTTTACTACAGCAACCAAGCTGGGCATTCACTCAGATTGTGGGGATGAAAAGGGAGGTAATCTGAAGAAACCTTCCATTTACTTTGCGTTTGGAGTTGATTTCACATGGGTTGAAAGACTTGATTTGTTGTTTGTGAAAATGTCCACTAGAAGTTGTGTCCAGTCTTTGACCTTGCATGATGAAGGGGCAGTGGAGTTGTGGGAATTGTCCAATAATTTCAATTTATAGAAAATGATGTTGGTAAGAACAAGGCACTTACTTCTGTACAAAAGTTGCAAGAGCTCAACAATGATGTGGATGTTCGTACCTCGACAAAAAAATTAACCAAAGAACAACTATCTGAATTCTAAGTTGTTGTCTTTACTAATATTAGTTTTGAGAAGACTATTGAGTTTAACGATTATTGTCATAATCATCAGCCTTCTAGTGCATTCATCAAAACTAAAGTGGGATACCTTTTTGGGTTGGTGTTTTGTGACTTTGGGCTTGAGTTTACTGTTGTTGATGTTGATGGAGAGGAACTGTACATGGGAATAATTGCATCAATTAGCAATGACAATCCTGCACTAGTATCCTCTGTTGATGATGAGAGGAAAGGTATCCCAGGTTGGTAGAAGAAGTGTGTGACAACTGAGGAGATGTTGGTTGAACTAGCAAAGGCTCTTTTTATGTAAGTCCATGAGGCAAATGGTTCACATTATGGAAGTAACCATGGTCATTTCTCTTCTACAGGCAGCACCAGAGACATTTGATCTTTCTGATGATATCATCATTCTTTTAGAAGGTCAGGTAGTCTACCAAGGTGTAACAACCCGATCCTAAGATTAGGCCATAAGATAAGTTTTATGTATTTTTCATATAACTATAAATATTCTATTATTATTATTATTATTATTATTATTATTATTATTATTATTATTATTATTATAATTATTAGATTTTACATTATTCATTTTAATAAGTTTATTATCATTTTATTTTTGGTATTTTATTATGACCCGTTTTTGCAATAGCCACTAGAGTTTTGTTTGAATTTAAACCTTATTTCTCCCTATCTCCACCCATAAGCCTCATTCTTATGTCTTGATTGGATAATCCTAATCTCTTCTTCGTTCTTACCTCCTAGTTGATCATCCTAATGGGAAACCAACTCTAAAATCCTATCATCAAACATTCCTTTTCCCTTTATTAAAATCCCACGAAGCCTCTAAAATAAACACAGAAACCTTTTTAGCCCTCGTAACAAATCCCCTGCAAGCTGCCAACCCATGAGCCTTTTTCTTCGGTAACTACCGCAGCCTCCCTCCCAGCAACCAACAGCCACTGCGATAGACCACCTCTCCACGGCCACAGAAATCGCTGACCAGCTCAGTCCCGTCAAGCCCGCTCCCTTCCAATAAGCCCACTGCCGTCCGCCACCCTCACCTCCCTCTATTCCTCTCGGTAAGCATTGCATCCTCTCTTCGACTCTTGTTCTCTCTCGGTGTCGCACCACCCTGCCCAGAGGAACCCAATCGCGTCACCCATCTGGCCAAGAACATCTAGTTCTTGAGTAGGGTTTCCTCTCATGGGCCTTAGGCCTTCCCAATAGAAACTTTATTTCCCTACAAAAAACAATTAAGGAATCTTAAACTATATTATTTGTTATTAATTTTGCAATTAATTTTCAATAGTAAATAGTAAGTGTTTAATCGTTTATTTTAAATACTTTAAATCTATGGTATGAAATGAACCTCTAATGTTATTATAATAGATTTTGATATATTTATGCTATTAAGTTGTAAATTTAAAATAAAGAAATATGTTAAAAGCATTAAAATGATATTAGTATTTATTAGATCTCATGTTAAATTAAATAATTTTGTTAATGATGGGAAAGTAAATCTATTTTAAGAATTGAGATTTTTATAACTTATTTAAAATAGCCCAAATATTCCACTATATTATAATAGGTTATTAGTATTTAAGTAATTTAAAATATCAAGATTTATTAATTATGATGTTAAACAAAAGATTTATTTGACTATCTTCTAGATTATGAATTTAATTAAGTAGGATATTATTAGTATATGTTGTTCCTAGACAAATTAGTGATAGTTAATACTGCGTATAGGTGACGAGCTACGAAGTGAGATTCAAGAAGAAGCATGGCGAGGTAAGTAATTTGATCACAAATTAGGATCATCACAGTTCAGTTTATATAGATTATTATTAGCACTAGTTCTTTGACAGTCATTTTTATGTACCACCCATGTCATATGCAAACATGTTATCCAACATAGCATACGATTATATAATTTCGCATCATATTTAGATTCAGAAGTTATAATTATGTATGTATTACGTCATGCATCTCACGTCACATGAAAAACACGTAAACTATCTTAAGTTCAAGTGCAATATAAGATTAGATTAGTTAATCAGATGACCATTTAGATGCATGGTACCAATGCAGTTTAGATCAGGGTGGATGTGCAAGCCACGGACTCAAGCATGGTCCACCATAGTACGCCATAATACTATCAGTGACTCCCTTTGCTATAACGGGACGTGGGGCTGGTGCATAACCTCACACATAAGGTTAAGTGTGTTGATCAGTCAGTTAAGTCAGATTAGTCAATTAATTCAGATAAATCAGTTATGCATAGCATAAACATCAGTATGAACAGTCATGAATTTTAAACTCTTAGCATGAAAACTTTTATAAAAACCTTATGTTTAGTAAGCTTACGTTGTGATGGATTTCTTGCTGAGTCTTCTACTCATTTTAGTTTGTTTTTATGTTTTTAACCACCCAGGTGATGATGATGAATACGAGCAGGCAGACCAGGATTAGAAGGAGCAGTTGATTTAGTTTCAGACTATCTAGAATAAAATTTATTTTATGACATAAATTTATTCAGTTTATTCATTTAAGTTTTTTTGAAGACATTTATTAGACAATTCTTTTTATGAAATAAATGATAATTTCATGTTATTAAATATGATATTTTTTTTCCGATTTATTTCATGAAAAATTACGTGAGACTCCCTAGCCTATGGGAAGGGGGGGTTACACAAGGTCCAAAGGAAAATCTCCTTGAATTCTTTGAGTACATGGGATTAAAATGCCCAAAAAGGAAAGGGGTCGCTGACTCCTTGCAAGAAGTAACATCCAAGAAGGATCAAGAACAATATTGGTTCAAAAAGTATCAACCTCACAAATACATTTCAGTTCTTGATTTTGCATTAGGCCTGTTGCTCTTTCCACATTGGCCAACAGCTTGCAGCGGGTCGTAGTGTTCTTTATGACAGATCGAGAATGCCTCATGCAAGTGGTTGTACTAATGCTCCAGACAATGCTCTTAACCTTGAGGACAAGGTTCTTTAAGGGGAAGCGATTGTTATGACCTTCCAGGGAAGGAGAGTGAAGGATCTGGGAGTAATAATTTTGAGAAGACGATGCACCGTTTCACAGTAGAAGGAAGTGCCGTAGTGCAACATTTCAATAAGTGGGAACGCACCATTTCACTGCATCCAGACGCACCATTTCAGTGGAGCAGCGTTTCAGCATAGGAGCCTTATGTTATTTTCATTTCCTTGTAGTTAGTTACTTAGTGTACACGTGTTAGTCTGTTAATTGTGTGGTTTGTTATTTTGCATGGGCATACGGAGAACAATAAGTTGCATTTTCTATAATGGAGGTTGGGTCCCTCGAAGAACTTATAGCAATATACCAGGGCTCTACTATGCTTTTTATCAAACATCCTATGTGCATTCATTCACCCAGTAGCCTTTACACTCGCTGCATTCTCCTTTACAAGCCATTTACACAAAAGATACATCAACATCACCCATTACAATCGGGTTCATAACAATTTGCCAAACTCTCTACAACATGTTGCTTGCCTTACTCATTAACCGGTTGCACATTGTCTACCCAGCTGCCTTCTTATTGCTAGTATTTTGTCCGCAAGAGGGGATGGATCCAATGTTTTTAATTTTGTACCGTACCGCCTGTAAGGCAGGTATTTTTCGTACTGGCCACTGATCCAGTATAGGTATACTATGCGTTTCGTACTAGTCATACCGGTCGATATTTCGGCCCGTACCGGCCTGTATTTCGGCCTTTAATTTATTTATTTTTCATTTTTTCAATCTACAAGCTCATTTTTTGACCCCCAATTTAAACTAGGCTATTTATAATTTATATATCTATGTAATTATATATAGACTATTATTTTGAAATATAATTTATATATATAATTTATTCATATATCGACTATCCCGAAACGGTACCGAAATATTTCATTCCAGTGCTTTGACTGGTATGGCATCCGGTACGGTATTCAAAACACTGGATGGATCTCTTCCCTTTGTTCAACATGGTCTTCACATTTGTGCCAACAAGAAAGGATGTTTCATGACTCGGTATAGTGACCTTCATTAAATCATGTGGAACAAAAGGAAATATTTGAATAGCTAGGTAATCGTCAAGTAGATATCCTAAAATGTTCTTGCAATAGATAGTGAGCTATCAATAGACGTAAGGAAAATTATATGATGATGATTGATGGGTAACTCTACTAAATCCCAATATACAGGCTAATGTTTCTAAGACCATTAAGGCTAGCCTAAATGAAATGGAGTTTAAAGGTTTAGAAAATGTTTTTTTAGGCAATAAGATGAGAAAGTAGAGTTTTCTTACTTACAAGACGGTGGGTATATATATCATTTATTATAAGGCCTATTGTAGTTATAAAAAAATACAAGTTCTTTTTTATGCTCACTTGTATATCAGACTTGCACATCAATAGTGTATTGAGTTTGTCCATAAACAAATTTATAATAAATTTTTTCGGGGGAAGAATTGGCTGACTATCCCTAAAGCATTGGGTAAGAACAATGGTTGTTTGTAACAGAACAATGTTATTTGGCAATATTCCTATTGAGGCAGAGGAAGTGAGTCATAATCTACCTTCGCAACAGCAATGAGACCACTCATGACAATAAGATCCCTATGGGCTCTTGTAAGAAAATGCCTACCAAATTGTAGGGGTGGGGAGTGAGGCCTCACACCCCGTTCGCCCCGCCCCCGCCCATGCGGGGTTGGGGTTCCATCCCGCCTAAGCAAGGTACGGGGGGCCTCGCCCGCACCCTTGGAGGCAAGCAGGGGGGACGGAGGGGGCTAGGCCCCGCTCCGTGTTTCCCCCGCATCGCATGTTTATATATATATATATATAAATATATAATATTTCTATTATATATATTAAAAAAAAACTACATAAGTGAAACGGAGCTGTTTTGTCCATGACAAACGGCGCCATTTCATTTCATCTTAAGTTCCCCCTCCCCTATATCTCCTTTCCTTCTCGAACTCTCGTCTCTCTCTCAAACTCACTCTTTGTCTCTTGCGCTCTCTTAGTCTCTCTCTCTCTCTCGATTTCTTCTCTCTCTCGCACGAGTGCACAAGCACCACCCGTCGTTTGCTACGCTGAACTCCAAAGGTAAGACTCCTAGTCCTTACTCCGGACCTCGAATAGAATTTGGATTTAGGGATTTTTTATTTTTTTATTTATTTTTGGATTGGAGATTGGAGGAAGGATGGCTTGAATCGGAGATGGAGGATGGGAATGATTGTGAATTTGTGTGCTGTGGATTCTGATTTGCGAATGTGTTTGAAATTGATGTCTCTATCACTGTGTTTGATTTTTTTTTTTTGGTAGTTTATACTTTATAGGGTTTTAGATTGAACCCCTAAATCAATTTAGGCGTCCAAATCCAAAACCCTAAATAAATTGATTTAAGGGTTTCAAATTTCAATTTAGGGGTTTCAATTGAAGCCCCTAAATTAATTTATTTAGAGTTTCGGAGATGGAGGATGGGAATGATTGTGAATTTGTGTGCTGTGGATTTATTTAGGAGTCCAAATCCGAAACCCTAAATAAATTGATTTAGGGGTTTCAATTGAAACCCCTAAATCAATGTATTTAGGGGTTTCAGATTAAACCCTTAAATTGATTTAGGACTTCAATTAAAACTCTTAGAAGTTAGAACTAGAAAACATTTTTTTTAATTGTTTGGTGTATTATTACGTTTTTTTTTTATGTCTTGTGTTGGCTTTGCATTTTGCCTTATTTAATTTTATAATTTTTTATTGTGTTAGAAAATCAGGAATGTCTTCTCAAAAGGATTTCAGTGATAGCTCTCCTACCCCTACTAGTACCTTGCCCCAGACTTAGCCCCTACTGAGTCTACTCCAACCTTCGAGAGTCCACCTTGCCCTGCCCCGAGGCCCACATTGACACAGGGCAAGAAACCCATTTCCATAGTTTGGTGTCACATTACCAAACTAGAGGGTGGTGATCCCAATAACCCCCAAACTAAATGTAATTACTGTGAAAAAATATATGGATGTCACTATAGGAAATATGGTGCATCCTAGTTAAAGGTCCATTTAGAGGAACAATGCAAGAAGAGTCTAATGTTAAGATCCTTATTGGAGAAGAGTCAATCTAGACTAGATATTGGACTAAAAAAATAGCGGATGGGAGTAGTGGGGGTCCAACGTTGAAGGGATTTATGAAATATAATCCCGATGAGTGTAGAATGAAGATCGCTCGTATGATTATCATAGACGAGCTACCTTTTCCGTCTGTGGAGGGGAGAGGGTTTAAGAAATTTGTCCAAGAATTGTAACCTAGATTTTTGCTTCCTTCTCGCCACACTGTGGCAAAGGATATTAAAAAGATATACAGAAAAGATAAAGATGTTTTAAGGGGCTAATTGGCGGGTTTGGTAGTTTGCCTCACTATCGATACTTGGACTTCTGTCCAAAATTACAATTACATGTCTTTGACTGTCCATTTTGTTGATTCTGATTGGATTCTTCACAAAAAGATTATTAAGTTTTGTCAAATAACTAATCACAAGGGTGAGACAACTGGGAAGACCTTGGAGGCCGCAATAAAGAAGTGGGGGTTGGCATGGGTTTTGATAGTTTTCGTTGATAATGCCTCGTCTAATGATGTCGTCTTGGGATATCTAAAAACTTATCTTAGAAAGACAAATAAGACATTCTTGGGTGGTGAATATTTGCATGTTAGATGTGCTGCATATATCTTGAATATAATTGTGGCTGAGGGGTTGAAAGATATTGATAACTCGGTTGCACGAATTAGAATGACTGTGAAATTTGTGAAGCCTTCTCCTTCTAGATTTGAGAAATTCAAGGTTGTTGCGAAAACTATGGGCATAACATCGAAGAATGGTCTTTGTATTGATGTTTCTACCAGATGGAACTCAACCTTCTTGAAGTTGGAGGTGGCCCAAGAATATAAGGCAGCCTTTCAATTATTGGGGGATGAAGACATTCAATATGTCAAATACTTAAATGAGCACAGGGGCTTAGGAAAGCCTAATGATGACGATTGGGAGGTAGTTTATACTTTTGTTGATTTTCTCAGACTTTTTAATGATGTCACATTAAAGTTATCTGGTTTTTTGTACTCTATATCCCATGAATTTTGTCAACAAATATGTAGGGTGAAAAAAGAAGTAGACGACATGTGTAGAGGTTCTAATATAATGATGAAGGGGATGAAATTGACTATGAGGGTCAAATATGACAAGTATTTGAGAGATTTGACTAGACTAAATATTTTGTTATATGTGACTGTTATTCTTGATTTCCGCCTGAAAATTTTAGACATGTTATATGGTTTGAAACTTGCGCACGATCAGGCATGGGCTGATCTTATTAGTAATATGGCCCAAGATACCCTGACTAAATTGTATGATGAGTTTAATGCAATTAAGAGTGGTACTACATCTACACCTACCTCAACGCTTCCTCCAGACATCGGGCCAACAAAGAAGCGTAGATTGGCATGGACTAAAACCCTCGCACAGAATCCCACACTAGGCCACCAATCTTCGAAGGTGGTTTCGGAGTTAGACAATTATTTGTCAGAAGATCTTATTCAAGATGATGATGGTTTCGATATATTAGGATGGTGGAAGATGGCAGTAAAGAAATATTGCATCCTTTCTGAGATAGCCCGCTGTATTTTAGCCATCCTTATTAGCACCGTTGCCTCAGAGTCAATTTTTAGTACCGGAGGGCGCATATTAGATCCTTTCTGTAGTTCATTGTTTCCTTCAACTGTGGAGGCATTGATATACTCACAGAGTTGGACGATGGAAAATGATATTTATATTCCGGATGTTTTGGATTTTAAGGAGATCGACGAGGCGGAGGGTGGTGATCAGTTTGGATCTGGACCACCTGGTAATTGTTGTTTTTATTTTAATATATTTTGATTTATTTATATTAATTTCAATTTTATCAATATTAATTTTAATATTTATTGTTGTAGCAACACATGAGACTATTCAGAGTCAAACGACCTCTACCTCCGCTGCAATATGAATATGTGCTCAAGCCTCAAATCTGAATTATCAAATTATGTATTTAGTGATTTGTAATGCTGATACAATGTCCCTTGGACACTTTTATATTTGTAATTTTGTAATTGTTTAGCCTTTCAATTTTGTAAATTTGTAATAGCTTAGTTATTATTATTAGTTTATTAAGTAGTAGACTAGTAGTATGTAGTAGTAAATTTGTATCATGTATATATTATTTTTATTCATGTAACTTTTTTTTTTTAAATATGGTTTTTTAAATTCTTTTTTTTTTTTTAACTTCTAATTTTATCATAAAATTTTTCTGGGTAAAAAATGGCCCAGAAATCGCTTCTGGGCCAAAGGCCGAATAGGGAGTAGGGGGCGGATGGATTTACCCCCCCACCCGCACCCCGTTGTCCGGGACGGGGTACCCCGTCCTGTATGGGGCAAGTAGCACCCCTACCAAATTGTCTTCTTCTTTCTTAAACAAAATGAAAAAATGTGGTGAAGAAGGTGCAACACGTAGGCTTGATATATAAAATGTAGTGTAGAGAACCCTTTGGTAGGTTTGAAACGGGCACTTGTAATTGTATGGAAATAAGATCATGACATGGAGGTTATTTTGATTTTAGTAATGATATAGAAATCTTTTTTAATGCCTTTCTTTCCGGGACCTGGTTTGTTTATAGGAAATTTCAACTCTTTAGCTGAACAAGCTGATGAATGTGGGGACAAATCTTTTGAATCTTCTTCAGTTGTGAATCTGAAACCCTTCATGGATTCATTGATTTGGGTTCTAATTGAATGCAAATATAAATAGAGTGGCGATAGGCAAGGCATGGTCAATATAAGAGAAGGGTTAATTTGGATAGGTTGAGTAACCAATATAGAATGGAGATTGATTTTTTTCCTTTGAGCACAAGTGACTCATCTTCATAGATTTGGGCATTTTGGCTCATTGATAGATCCTTTACTGATCGAGTAACACATGCATTGCAATCATCTCATCTGAGGGTCCCTTCCCTTTATCCTATGTATACCTAAAGATCAAAGAAGTCAAGAAGGTCTCTCAAAGTATGGTGTAAGAAGCTCCTTGCAGTAATCCAACAAAATGTCACGAAAGTTAGAAACTCGTTAATTCTCTCAACCATATGCAAAATAAAGCCCCCAGTAAGCTACAATTTGGTTCAGGAAATAATGTTGTATTCCCGGACCGCACGCATTATGTAACTTAATGCAACATGGCAATTTTAATAGAGAGGAACCAGCAAAGAAAAGAAAAATGGCACAATATCTTAACGTGTATTTGAGAGATTGTTCTCAGCTGCCAACCCTTAAAAATTTTGGTTGGACTCGACTGATTTGGGTCGCTCTGATCGGTTTCGGTGCATTTCTGTACAGACCTATAAACTGCAACTAACTACCTTGCACTTGGCACATCAAATTATGAGGAAAATGCTTTAATTTCAAATGCTTGTCTATACATAACCTTTCTCCAGTTTTCTGAAATAAGTTACATTACTGTCCTGCAAGATGAAAAAATAAGTTATAAACATAGACATAAAGCAGGAAAGCCGTTTCAGACCTCTAACTAAATTATCTCCGTTCTTCGACAATCTAATTCCTATATCCGATGGGGGCTTATGGAAGCAAATACTGCTGCAAATGTTTGGTTCTCTTTTTGTTCTTCAATTTACGAAATGCACATGACTCAATTTGCCTGATTCTCTCTCTACTAACACCCATGGACTCTCCTATCTCTTGCAATGTCTTCATCCTTCCATCCTCCATTCCAAATCTCCATCTGATGACTTGCCTCTCCCTTGGATTCAGACTGTCTAATACATTCTCCAAGTCCTGCTTCATGAATTGCTTCATCAGAAGCTCTTCTGAAGTTTCTGCATCGGGATCAGCAATAATTTCCTAAGGGAAAAGGCACATGAACCCATCAGCAAAATAAATACTCTAAGCAGCAGTTTTGCAACAGGAACTCTGTAGTGCATTGAAGTAACAAAATTTTGAACAAAAATGGCCGCCCCAAGAGTGAAGTGGTAGAGGAATATGACAGACCGAAGGTTTAAGATTCTGGTTTATGCCAATCTTCTGGTCCAGAGATCTAGGAGCTTTTGGAGTCAGTAATACAGCTGTAAGCCTCTTCATTGACAGCCCTGTTGCCTCTGCAATTTCTTCATCATTGGGTTGTCTTCCGTTTTCACCATACAATTGTTTTCTAGCTTCCTTCACTCTGTAAGTTGCCTCCACCATGTGAAACTGTTTACCCAAAATATTTAAAAAGAAAAAAAGAGACAGTAAAAATGGTGCATAAAACTCTACAATTAACAGTATTTGTTTGCGCAGGTAAGAAAAACAGGCATTTCATTGTTTCTTTAATGATTTACTGTTCTTACACTTGAAAAATCGTAAATGGTTTTCATGCTATACATAAGGGAAACATATTGAATATGGAAGGGAAACTCACAGGCAATCGAATTGTCCTGGACTGATCAGAAAGAGACTTCCGAACTGCCTGTTTAATCCACCAATGAGCATAGGTTGAGAACTTAAAACCCTTTGAAGCATCAAACTTCTCTGCACCTCTTACAAGACCTCGACATCCTTCCTGCAAGTCAATGACCAAGAGTTCACTAATAATAGAAGCATCAAGCTGCAGGATTGTACGAAACATTCATATATTGTTCTTCATTGGGAATTTACATTTGATTAAAAAACCAATTCTTTTCTTTTTATGAGCACTGGGTGTCTGGAACAAAGTCCTGACTAATCTTGTAATCCCGGGGGTGCACAAGCCCTTGGGTAATTCAAGGGGAAATTCCCCCATTCCAATAGCTCCTAGATATTGTTTGCACTCAAGGAATTCATTTGACTGCACACAATAGAACTATTAATACCTGAACAAGATCTTCAAGATTCATCCCAGCCCCCTGGTAATTCTTTGCGATCGATATAACAAGCCGTATGTTACTTTTAATCATTTTGTCTTTGCAAAGAGTACCATAGTTTAAGCGCTTCCTCAGGGTTTTCTGATCAACTCCAGCAGCTGCAGCCCATTGTGCAAACGCAGGTTGACTGCCACATCGCTCGGCTAACTCCTCATGGAGCTTTTCCAGTTTCAATAGGTCCTGAATTATATTGATGTGGCACAGCCATCAAAAGAAAATCATTAAAAAGATGGAGTCAGAAATAATATCCGAAATTCAGGTCAATCATCCAAATAAATATTTCCCCTTGGTTGCTTTTAGATGTATCAAACCAAGATGAAATGGAAACTCAATTGATGTGCTTGTTGGTTTATGTCTTTGTTAAACAATATTGCCAACGCTATATTGACTAAAAGTTTAAGGCTGCATTCTTTTGGATTGAATAGATATTAACTAAACAAGTGTAAACTAAATGTGCTAAGCACCAAAGTAAACCCAAACCTCTCAGGAGTGAAACACACCTGTATTCCTTCGGACAACTCCAGTTCTTCAGTTGCAGTAAGAAGCCTAGATGTGCTGGTAGTTGCTCTCAAGTAACGCAATGGATCAGAGTAGTCTATATCTTGTATAGAAACACGCTTTTTCCGGCTGGTAGAACCAGGCTTCACAGACACAACATTAGCAGCAGCCTTCTCTGCTGCTTTGGCTCTTTTGGCCTTTTGTTCTGTTTGGCGCCTCGATCTTACAGCTGCACTCTTGGAAAGTTGTTCTTGCACAAGGTCAAGTTCCTCATCCGTTGGCTCCAAGTCATCAGACTCTTTTATGGCATGTTGCATTGAATGGTTTTCCAACAGTCCAGCTTCAGGTCCCCCAGGATCTCCTACTATAGCAGCTCGATCAGTTTTCACAGGCTGAACCCAGTTGAAATGTAAAACATCAGCTTTGAAAGAAATTGATGATGTAGTATCTGCTTTTTCAGAGTGGTTATTGTTAACCAGCATGGCTGCATCCTTTGCAAACTTGACAGCTGCTTTTGCAAGAGTAACAGCTTCAGCAGCAGCGGCAGCTATCACGGCCTCTTCGCTCGTAATAAGCGTCTCTGTTGCTAATGTTGCTTCAAATTTTGCCTGCTGATAACCAGCAAAGCTAATTAGATTTGTAACCTAAGAAATATCCAACCCATCAAAGAAGTCATGCCAAGCAACAAAATATATGCAGTCCTGAATGCATGGTTTGTACAAATAGTCAAGCACGTTATGTAGACAAAATTAAAAATTAAAATACAATTAACTAGACAGGGATGCTAGTTAATGAAATGCTAAAAATTATATCAAAATGGAATGACATCTAACCAGCATGTGAATTAATGAAATTTATAACCGTTGCCATTTGTACATCAATTGAAAATTCAACCAATATAACTGCAATGGGAACTGTCTGTTTCTAAAAAAGATAAAATAATCAGATAGATAGTGGAGTATTGGTTCATGCTAATACGGGATGACTGTGTGATGCTCAACTTAATTACACTAAGACCCAATGCACTACTTAAGGAAACAAATAAAATAAGCTACAATGTATGCATGGGCATTCAGAAATATGTGGTAACTTGTGCAAGTTTATCCCCTAATAAAGATCAATTAATTAGAGATACGTTACATTCAATATGCAATCAAGAAAGTTTCAACTTAGCCCATAAATCTTACTCTTGAATAACGTTATACAGCAAATAGAACAGTTCTGACCTCTGTGGGTGGACCAACTGTCCCCATGTATGTCCACGGTTTGTTTGCAGTGAACGGGTCAGAATCGGTTTCTAAAGAAGGTAATCTCAGCTTCCCCATATTAAGCACTGTAGTACTTCCTATTGATGTTGAAAATGATGTAGTGGATAAAATGCATTGTGCTCGGACATCAATACGATCTCTACTCTTTTCTGCACATTTCACCCATTGATCATACTTATATAAAAAAAAATCACCCACTGATCATGACCAAAATAAAGCCAATAAGATTTACTGAGTCTACATGTCATCTAAAAACAACAAAACTCTGCAAACCAATAAAACTCTGCATGTAAGCTAATAAATGTCCACAATGAAGACGAAAAATTACATTTGAATGCAACTCAGTAAACCATGTTGAAGTACCTCAGAGATCATCTAACAGAAAGCTTACATGAGACGGAAGGGTATATCTCAATTTAATATGTTTGAGAACATATAGATTGGTCACTGATTTTGAACATCAATCAATGTCCAGCGTATAATTAACATCTAAACCCAGATAAACCACCTGGACAAAACCAATGAATAAAGAGACAGGAATATACCTAACTATTTAACAGCACATTGCCTATCAAGCTAAATTTTGGATCGCAAATGAGCTAGAGAAGTAATTTTCCTGACAGCCTATTGCCTGAGATAGAGCCCTTCATAATTACAACCATAATCCAATCAGAGAGGACATAGCAAGACATGATATTTTCAATGACTAGTTCTTGGAATGTGCCTTGTTTTTCAATCATTGATAAAGATCATTAGAGTGTAATGACAAATAAGATCGCTGGCATATATAGGCACTTATCCAAAGTGAGAGCATAGTTACCAAAACGATACATATTAAGGTTATATTCTAAGCAACTGTGAAGTCCAAATGCCATTTTGCTGGATACTCACTAACATCAGTACAAGGGTGACAAAATCAACTATATGTTTATAAATATAGTTTATGAGAATCTAGTATTTTTAAACATCTACAATATAGTATAAATATGTTTATAAGGAATTATGAGAATTATGAGAATCTAGTATTTTTAAACATCTCAACTATATGTTTATAAATATAGCTCAATAATAGCTTTGTAACAGTACTTAAGTATTGGTTTGTACAACTTACTATTTCCCAGTTAATGACTTAATAATACATTTAGACAGACTACCAAAAAAGGTTTTATTGGGGAAAAAATTAAAGAGAAGCTCTGGTGGAAAAAAAAATATTAAAAAGGCCTAAGGGTGTAAGATCTAAATCATGAACTTGTAGACAAACATAGGGAAAAAAAAGCAAATGACTGTTCTGAATCCCTTTTTGGCTCCATCAAGAGATGTCACAATTTGAGTCCAGAAGCAGACTCTAACAATAAAGGTTTTCCTTTCTCTTTTCACTTTTAAAACTGAGACAAAAAAAAAAAGGAGTAAAAAAAACTGGATCACTAAATGCATGATATGACTCTTTCAGAATAATGTTCCAAAGCGTTGTACTCAAATGGAATCAAACTTGTAAAACATTTGGTTTTATTTAAAAAGTTTAACATTTTTTTTTATAAGGAATTTAAAAAGCTTAACATAGAACCCTTATTCATGCATTCTCACAAGGTTTCTGAATGAGTAACTAAGTCCATAAAAGTAAATTATGTTTTTCCTGAGGACCAAGTCATTCTAGCAATACTTTGCTTTGAATAGAATATTGAAAGGGGAAAATGTATGTTTTTTCTTTCTTTCTCATGCATGAGAAAACAATACACATTCGAAAATGCCCTATGGTGCATGATTTGACTTTAATGTATATGTGAATTATTCAGATTTCAGGCGTTACCAGACGATTTACCAATGAGTATCTAATGCCACGTAACCAAAATATAGACATCTAGAGGCCCAAATCAGTTGGCAGTCTACTCTTGACTTTGTGGTGAAAAACCCCGATATGAAATGCCCAGAAACACAAACATCGACTCAGGCAAGAAAGCAGCAGCATCAGTTGAGCTACCAAACAAACAATTTGTTGGGTTATCCATCCGTACAAATTTTAATCTACACTAATGCTGTGAGAAACAATGCAGAAGTGGGAAAAAAAAAATGAGATTTTCATTCAAGACTCAGAAACGAAAACAACAACATAAAACAGACAATTCACATTAAAGGTCTTGTTGGGAAAGAGAAAAAGGACTGAGGTGATAGCAACAAAAAGGGAGAGAGAGAGAGAGAGAGTTACCGTTTTGTGGGTGTGAATGGGTGGTACTAACACTGTGCTGGTGACTTCTGAATTGGATGGAGAAGGTATCGGGATGGCACTTGAACTGTGGCAGCAAACACGACATCCTACTCCGGTTGTTGTCGTTGTTGCTGCTGCAGCTGCTGATTTTCTATTCAACTTCCAAGATTATTATTGCAAAAGAAAAAAAAATAGCTCAACGAGCGGGAGAGAGAGGCAGAGAGCATTCCTGCATCAATGGGAGAAAGTGGCAGGAAGAGAAGAATAGAGGTGGAGAAGAGGTGTGTGCTTACTGCTGTTTTGGTGATAAAAAAAGGGATAAGGGCGATGGGAGAAAGCCGTCCCCCTGCCATCCCGAGAAAAATAAAAAAACATAAATAAAAATAAACACATAAATGGGAGAGAGAAGTGGCCCATGGTTTTAGTAAAGAAAAGCCCATTACTATTTTCATGCTACTGTACTTGTTGTTTGGATGATTCGTTTCATAATTTACAAAGAGGACTCTTATAGTTATAAAAATAATTTTATACGCAGACGTGATTTTATATAATTTATTAGATTTATTATATAATAAAAGTAATATTTTAATTTAAAAAATCACATAAAAACACATTAATTTATAGGAGTACTTTTGTGTAATCCATTTATAGTTAAAGCAATAAGAAAAAAAATATTGATTGGGTGCTAAAAAAGCCATGCATTTTAAAAACTTAAAAAAAAAAAAAAACAGAATATTTCTACAGAAACTAAAAAAAGGAAAAAAAATATTTGCTCTAGAGATATTTATCGATGGAGACGATACAAATCGAAGTGGGCTTTGATCATCCTCTTCTAGTAGTCAATAAGGAAATCAAGATGGAGGTTCTACAATTATTTAGAGTTTCTAATTTAAAGGTTTCGATTTTAAAGGATTTTCAATCTAAGATTTTTTGTAAGAATTTTGCTACAAATCAATAACTGTTCACTTTATACACCCCGCACATTATGTAGAAATTTGTTTTTTTTTTTCATAGGACATGAGATGTTTTTTATAGAATGTGTGATGTAGGGTAATAAATAGTAGCTAGCGAGAATAATTTTTCTTTTTGCAATGTCAAAGCCAAAAGATTTTCCCAATTAAGAGATTTTCACTTTTGAATGGTCATGGTTTTTAGAACGAACTTAATTATTAGAATAGATGCATGATATATTTGGGTCATTTTATTAATATTTAGAGGTTAGAAAAGATCTAAACAATCTCCATACACCACATTTTTTTTAATTTTTTTTTCTTTTATCAAATATTTAATATATGAATAATGAATAGAAAAATTGAATTAGTTTTAAAAAAGTAAACTCAAAAAAAATTTTAAAAAAATATTATAAAATTTTAAAAAAAAATGGTGTGTGGAGGTTGGGATGTTGTATAGCATTGCTCTTAGAGGTTAAGGGCTTGTTTGTTTTTAGAGATAAAATCGAAAACTTTCAAAACTTTTCTTGTTTTCGTACGGATAGATAGTTTCCCCAAAACAAACCACTCATATATCCCCCAAAGGTTTTCATCAATCGGTCTCTCCTTACTCAACATTGTTGACTAATTTCAACACCTCACTGGCAGAATCTCGTAACATCTCTCTTGTAAGCCCCATTTCGAAGTTATTTTTCGTGTTGAGCCTCCCATCTTTTGCTTCGTTTCGATCCCAATTCTCATTTAAAATTCTTTCGCGTGCATCCCTATGCTACAGTGAAGTGTCCTCGCATGGGTTGCCTTCCAAACGACATCCCGAGAAAAAGATCTCCAAGAAAAATCAAGTCTCTAGGCAGAACCTCTACCGAGCTTGCCATGAGAATCTCCCCTGTTCATCTACCCATCACTCAACCGATTGCAGCCACTTCCTCTTCTCGCCTTTCATTGCTCCAAGCTCGCTACATATAGGAGACGTCGAAAGTTGCGAAAACCCACCGAGAGTCTACCACGGTTAGGTGCTGCAACCGTCGTTTATCTCTAAAAAATGACTGCCATAAACGCTCCCTCACCAATTCAACAGCACCACGGGTCCGAGAACGAGATCATACCAGGTAGTCCATGGTACCTTCTAATATTTTTTATTTTATTTATATCAATAATTTGTGCAAATATTGTTGGTGAAATATATAATAATATAATAAAAATTACAATTAAATCAAAATTAAAACGAAGTCAGTTTGGACCGAGGCACGAAAATCTCGCTTTTTTTAAGGAGATTCAAGTTCTCTGCAATATATATAGTCTCAAATTAACCGGTGCAGCAGAACTCTTCTTGACTTGACTCATCTAGAATACAACAGCTCAACTGATCATCGTATGACTCAAGCCTACTATGCACAAATAGTTGAGTCAAAGCTCTACTAAAAAGAATACCTCTCTTTTATCTAAAAATACTCTCAAAATTATCTAGGTACAACCCTCTTTTTAATTTCTCTAGAAATTTTCTCTATATTGTATAGAGAAATCAACATCGCACTAAAAATAATAATAACAGACTATCGACAGACGCCAACCTCTATCAAAATTTAAATAATTCAAAAATACACAAAGAGCCGGCACATTCATTCATGAAAAAAATAGACTCGGTAATTGTGCAATAAATGATGAATTAAAAGAACAAATTTAATGAAAAGATTAACGTTTTTTTCAAGAAACGGCACACTCGTTCATTACCAACTTAAAAGAAAAAACCGACTGTTTATAGGACCATTAACTAAGAGCGGTAAGAAATTAGTTGATAAAAATAAAGAAGAAAAAGATCAAACGTAAAATAACGGTACAAACGTTAATGGCCTCTTAAAAAAAAAAACGTTGGTAATGAACATCTCAGAAAAGAAACGTTATTGATAAATACTATTTATTAAAAAATATCAACATTTCTCCACTATTTTTTTTAATAAAAATAAAAAATAATAATATAAGAAAGATATTTCTAGATAAAAAATGATTATTATGCATCATGGAGGTGTGCTCTACATTGAACCCTCATTTATTGAAATAACAACTTTTACTCCAGAGTTAGTAGTAGTCTCGAACTATGACTGTTTAAGGAAAATAAAGAATTATTATTCACACATAGTAACCTAAGTGTTGATATAAGCTTTATTAGCCAGCACATTACGGCCTTATGCTAATCCCTGTTTGATGAGTGTATTTAAGAATAAACCCAAATTTCTCAGAGAGCGGCTCCACTTTCACACTCATATAGGTGAAATCTGTCAAGAGTGCTCCTGTAATTCTTACACCCTACTCATAAGAGCTACAAAATTTTATTAAGAGTTTCTCCAAAAACTCATCCTCTACAACATTATAGGACAAATGCACTCACATCATAAGAATGAGAAATAAAAAAT
This sequence comes from Cyclocarya paliurus, assembly GCA_029856935.1. Classification (NCBI taxonomy): domain Eukaryota; kingdom Viridiplantae; phylum Streptophyta; class Magnoliopsida; order Fagales; family Juglandaceae; genus Cyclocarya; species Cyclocarya paliurus. The sequence continues at coordinate 24,378,330 of CM056954.1, forward strand.
AGTGCATTTCTAACTCCATCATATGATTCGTTTTTCCCCTTGAACCCAGTTCTCAGAATCTCTGATCCCCAGGTTAGGTATCTTCATACATGGTTTATGAATTTATAGGTTTTAATATCATTCCTCTTGATGTATTCCAGATCATTTCTCTTGTCAAAATTTTGTTTAGTAGATCCATATTAATAACACTATTAATAAAAAAAAAATCTCACAGTACTATATTTTTCTTCTAAAGGATCTGGATTTACCATTATAATAATAATTTTGTACTCTACCAATTGTAGCAATACTATCACAATAAATAAATATGAATGAAACTGATTTTTTTTCACTAAGAAATAAATCTCTCAACATACGGCAGCGAACCAAATGTTAAAGCAATGGGCAATAAAATCTTAAAACTGCTTAAAACAATGATAAAAAGCTTTCGCACTAGGTCCAAAATTAATACCACGGACGTTAAAGAAAGCAAACGGCAATGAATAAAATAGACCTGTTCGATTTAAATATAAAACTGCTTGCTTTGAAAATTTTCCCGTAAACGTACACCAATTACCAAAAAGTTAACCATTTATGACTTTACTCTAAAAAACTCGAAGGAAGGAAAACCTGAAGAAAACGTTGGGGCAAAATCTTTTAAAAAAAAAAATTTATTTTCTAAAAACTTAACCTCCACTAATTTTTAGATTTAAAAAGAAATTTTCTTTTCATAAAAAATACACCTTACTAAAAAATCACTTTATTCCAATATGAAAAAATGGACTGCTATTTTTTATTTCATATCTAAGAAAAAATAAGCATGTGTGCCAAAACATTTAAAGAGTAATGCACATAAAAAGAAACATACTATGATTTATTCTCAATATTCAATTTAAACATCCTATCACAAGCATAGTCCTTGCCTACAAAAACTCTATTTTTTGTAATTACATACTAATCGGATTCTGTAGTTTGTTTGAAGTCCGCTTTGTTGAGTAAAAAAACTTGATATCAAATTCTTCCTTATAGACGATGTATAAAGTACATATTTGAGTATCAATATACGTCTAGAGGTGAATTTCAGTTCAACCTCACCCCTCCCAAGAATCTCGATTTTACTTGAATCACCAAACATAATAGTCTTCTCTTCTTCAAAGGGAGTAAAATTTTTGAACCAATTTTTATCATAGCAGACATGCCTATTGGCACCAAAATCTGCCCACCACCCTTCAACAAAATGAACTATGTTAATATATGTAATCATTGCTACAAACGGCTTATCAGTTACATTAACTTGAGGTTTATTTTCTCGCTTTTGGAACTTACAAATTCGAGCAAAGGGCCCAATTTTACCACAGACAAAACAAGCTTGATTTTGTGAAGGGGTCCTTGGTTCTTATCATTTTGGTTTTGAAAGCCCTTTTTGTGAGATCTACTAAATTTTTTGAAATATTTTCTTTGCAGCTTCAAATAACTATTTCTTGTATTTTGACCTTTAGTCAAGCTACCATTTTCAGAAATTAAATTTACCTTTGTCATGGAATTCTCATTACCATTTTGAAACACCAAATCATCTTGATCTCTAACTTCCTCCTCTACACAAATACGTGTAATTAAAGTCCCCAATGATGTCTCCTTTTGTTTATGGCTCATCGACTTTTGAAACTCCCTCCACGAAGGTGGTAGCTTGTCAATGATGCCACAAACAAATTAGATTGTCTCCAATCTTGATGCCTTTGGATCTAATTTCAGCTACAACCATTTGAAAATCTTGCACTTGCTCTGCAACGGATTTTCCATCTACCATTTGATATCGAAAGAAGCGACTTATCTCATATTTCTTCGCTCTGGCTTCTTCCGTATCGTATTTATTCTATAAAACTTTTCAAATTTTCTTTGTAGAGGTGTAAGTAGTGTTGTAGTAATTATAAAACTGATCAACAAGATAATTTAAAAGATAACATCGACAGTTATACTCATCTTTGGTATATTTTTCAATTTTTTTTTCGTAAACTTTCACTTTTGCTTCAATCATGTTCTCGGTAGTGATCTTGTTAGGATTCTTTGCAGTGAGAACATAAGAAACGTTGAGAAGACTTAGATAGAAGAGAACCTTGCACTTCCATCTCTTGAAATAAGCTTCATTGAAACGGAAGGGCTTGTTGAGATCTCCAATGCTTTCCGTGGATTTTAAAATTGTAGGCTCCATGCTGAAATCTCCTTAAAATTACTGGTGAAATACATAATATAATAAAAATTACAATTAAATCAAAATTAAAACGAAACCAATTTGGACTGAGGCACGGAAATCTCGTTCTCTTTAAGGAGATTCAAGCTCTCTACGGTGTACATAGTCTCAAATTAACCAGTGCAACATAACTCTTCTTGACTTGACTCCTCCAGGATATAACAGCCTAATTGATTGTTATATGACTAAAGTCTACTCTGTAAAAATGGTTAGATCTAAAGCTCCACTCAAAAGAACATCTCTCTTTTATTTAGAAATACTCTGAAAATTATCTAGTTATAACCCTCTTTTTAGTTTCTCTAGAGATTTTCTCTATATTGTGTAGAGAAAACAACATCACACTAAAAATAATAATGATAGACTATCAACAGACGCCGACCTCCATCAAAATTTAAACAATTCAAAAATACACAAAGAGCCGGCACATTCATTCATGAAAAAAATAGACTCTGTAATTGCGCAATAAATGATGAATTAAAAGAAAAAATTTAATGAAAAGATTAACCTTTGTTTTTTTCAAAAAACGGCACACTCATTCATTACCAACTTAAAAGAAAAAACCGACTGTAGAAGTTTATAGGACCATTAACTAAGAGCGGTAAGAAATTAGTTGATAAAAATAAAGAAGAAAAAGATCAAACGTTAAATAATGGTACAAACGTTAAATGGCCTCTTAAAAAAAACGTTGGTAATGAACATCTCAGAAAAGAAACATTATTGATAAATACTATTTATTAAAAAATACCAACAAATATGTTGTTTATTGTTGGTATATGCACATTGAGACTAATTTGTTTGTGGCTGTGGATCGATTTGTGGAGTTATTTGTGTGTTTGAATGGACTCTCTTGTGTGTTTGAAGTTAAAATGGTAGACGAATGCAGGATTTGCTAAAAGAGAATATAAATTCGTTTAACAAGGCCTAACTTATCAACTTAAATATGTACCAGCCAACCCCAAATGCCGGTGTGAGCAAATTGTTTGGGAATGGTAACATCTCCAAGGGACACAGGATCATTTACATTCCCAGCAATGCCAAAATGGACTATCCCTTTTATATCAAACAGATCCAGCATCTGTTGGGTTGCTGCTGCAGCATTTACCTGATTGACTGAGGTGATACTTCTCCCGAAGCAAGAACAACTATAAGGTCAAAATTAAGAGAATATAGATTCAGTTTATTCATTCTAAAAGTGAAAAATCGATTGGTACTGGTTATGTTGGTATTCTTGGTCAACTCCGTATAACAACATGACCACCATTCACAGCAGAGTTTAATTAATTGTTGAATGCTGAGTACTAGCTTTATATGGTGAAGTGCCATTTCATATGAACACTTGCAATACCTATGGCTATCTGTCAAAGGAATTACTCCAAAATTTGGTTCATCAAACATCAAGACAGGTTGAACAGTCTCTTACTTCTTTTCCCCTTAGAAGCCATGTCTAGATCATGGCTATTAAATTCACATGTGTGTAGTCGTGTTTACATCGAAATGCTTATTGAAAAATTATATTTGTCATCATCTTTCATTATCATCCTCATCTCGTCGTATGAAGTGACTGGAATATAAGTTTAATATAACACAAGCAATTAAATATAGATGGTTTATTTCAGGATAATTAACAAAACCTACATCGATGACTTTCCTCTATATTATTAGTATACTTTTATTTCTAGTACTACTGAAGCTTCCAATCCTTTTTGAACAAGCCAGTTAGGGTAATTTACAGTTCCATTTTAAGTTGGGAAGAGATTTATAAAGGCATCCAACCAGAATAAAACACTCTATTCCTTCAGTTTTTTTATTTTAAAAAACCGGATTCACCCAAAATTTAAATGTTTAAAAAAATCATTCATTTATTAAACTATTAATAATTTGTCTACTAATTTCTAACAACATTTTTTTTGTTAGCATTACTACCTACGCTCCTCTCGACTATCTCACCCTCCGCAGGTATGGCCCACTTCTCCAAAAAACAATTTGCATTTCATTTATCATTTTTGTTGCCATGTATGATATACATGTCTTTGGATTTCATATCATATTATTAGTATTTTCATATGGACCCCGATTCTGACATTTCACATGTTAATCGAAAAATATAGGTGGATGGAATGGATGACGTTTTCATTGACATGATTTTAGCTGACACCCTTAATGGTGCTCTTTGGGCTAGCAATATCACTTCTAGGGACCACGCTTCCTATACTGCACGCCTTACGACTTTAAACGTAATGACGTATGATGTGAGTCAAGTCAAGGGGAAAATACAAAGGCTCAAGATGATGCAACGACTTTTCACGAACCTCATGCCCAAATTGGTATGGGATGGGACTTCGATATCAAAACGGTTCTAGGGAGCGACAAACATTGGGCAAATGCCATTAGGGTAACGAAGCTCTAACCACGCCATTTATAATATTATACAATAATCCCTTTATTCATTAGTATTTTTTGTCTGCCTTAATCTCTCTCTAATATATTGATATTAAAATTTTGACCAAGCCAAACCACAACTGAAGAAGTTTCATACCTCGGGTTGCCCACGATATGTAGACCTTTGTACTATTTTTGGTGCTACTGTTGCCACTAGCATACTCCGCCATGCGTCCACCGAACCACCATCATCTTCGGACGAGGAGGAGCGTCTTGATGCTGAGATGAGGCGTCGGGGCCTGGCACTTGGCACCTAAGCCGGTCGTGATTTTGTGTATGATGGCTCATCACAGTTTTTCATGGACATGGGGACACCATTGACTAGCTCATCCCGACGGCTTCAGAAGGGAGGGCAAGGCAACCAGCAGGATGAGGAGATGTCGACCACGGTTGTTGCGATCACGTGTTCCTATGAGGCATGCTGAAAGTCTTACAAGGGTAGAGGGGAAGCATCAGGGGAAAAGTGTAGTAGAGGATCCACACATGCCATGGACAGTTATGACGATTTCGATTCTTTTTCACATTGTGTAGCCTTGTTACAACTTCAACCCCCATTGCCGGATGATGTGTTCTCTTGTGCGTTTGATCGATTAATGAATCTCATGGCTCAACGAGGATATCTAATGATGGATGATGTCTATAGGCGAGCGTGGACTATGCATAGTTGATTAGTGACTAGCTTGTGTATTAGGCTATGCATAGTTGCTTTGCTGAGTTGTAACTTTTCATTGGCGTTCTTATGTATTTTATTTCTTATGTTTGCTTTGTTGTCGCTAACATTTATTGGTTTGGAGACATCTTTGGACATGATTAAATGTTATTATTCCTTCATAACAGTTTGGTATATTGCTTTTACACCTTTTTCTATTAATAGTATTATGTTATGTTGTGGGTAGAGGATTTTTTTTGTTCATGTAATTGTTAATGTTATTAAAGTTTGTAGAGATTCCTTTTTCATGCCTCTTGAATTGATAAATTGCTAGATAGTGACAACTTATCTTGTGTCGTATCTAAATTTTGTAGTCTTACTTCTCTATTATTGGCCAACGGTCAGCTGTAGGTTTTGAATATGATCCAGAGGGCATCAAAGGCATCAAATTCTATCAAAGGTAGTTGAAGCAGTAATAAGGTTATTCTTCTTCTCCAATAAAATGAACATTGTTGTTTAGTTTAACTTAATAAGGATGAGCAATTTTTCTTTGTGTTCTGTTAGAAGATGGGCTCATGATACTTGTCCGAAAATTGATTTGGTCATCAGTACGCAACTGGGTTACAAGATTCGAATATTCAAATTCAGGGATAACCATGTGATTGGATGTTGTTATGGATAAAAGTTAAAATGAGCAGCATATGCGAGTGAACCCTGATGAGATGGCCTTCCACCATGGAATGTCTAGATAAACCTGCCTATCAAAATCCATTACTGAAAATGATTAGATATGAATTAGATTAATTCCACAACGTCACATCACAATGGGATAAGAAACATTGAAAGGATTACTGGGCTGAAGCTTGCAAGTAATTTGATGTATTGCAGTTTTCTCTGTTGGAGTTATTGCTATTAGTATTTCTTTCCTACTGAAATCTATGAGTTTACGACCTATCAAAAAGAATAGCTGTAAATCCATTTGCTTTAACTCCATGGTTCTTGCTCTAGAGCCGTAGCTGCCTAAAGCTTCTTTAGCTATAGATTTTTCACAATCAGCAAGGAATCAACTGGAAGAGGTAAATTTTTATTGGCATTGCGCATTAGTGGGCTACGCATTAGTGGGCTACATACCAATATCCCTGTTCTCTGTACATTTAAATTTATGAATTTTGAGGATCAGCCATTGATAAGCATGACTCTGTTTGGTAGTTTGATTGATCATGGAGTTGTATTCTGCAACAGATGATGATGAGCGGTTCTGATCTTCTCTTTTTTTGTCTTGACTTTTGTTAGTTGAGTGAAAATATGACTATTTGAGGTTGGTGACCCATTTATGGAAAAATATGGGGGCATGTTACTGTAATACCTTTTGATTTGTTTGACACCTTGAGTAGTCGGAAACTGGAAGTTGATTCTCTAACCAATGGCCAAAAATGATGTCAAAGCTTTCTCAAATTATCTGCAAAATCTTTACAATGAATGTCAAAATTCCTTTTTTAGAATATCATGACCATATTAACATATTTGGGCGATGAAGTTTTTTTTTTTATTTTTTTGCAGAAATAGGGGAAAAATGGGTTGACAGTAACAAATGCCATGCATGTTACAGTTTTTTAGCTTGTTAACACATTCAATCAGATTAGATTATATATTTTTTGTATATTGATGTTTAGAAACAATTGATGAGACCATTGGTGTTCAACAAAACTTCTGAAAGCCTGTACGTAAAATCTTTAGGCCAAGAAATGCCTTTAAATTTGACAAGTTCTTGTACATGCCCCACCCCACTTCTTTTATATATTTATTCTAAAGGCTTTTTATCGTTCTTCTCTAGGCATCTGTTTTTCTTATGCCCAGCTAACCCAGTTACAATCACACCAATTTGAAGCTAGTTATCTGCTCCATTAATGAGAAAGGAATAAAACGAAACATACAATTCCTCCTTTGACATAGAATTTCTCTATTTTTGGGAAATGAAGTCTCATCTCACCTAGCTAGATAGAGGCTTATGGTATGTGCAATGAAGTTATGAATTCATTGACCAAACCGAATAATTAATTACTATTGCACCTCTTCCATATAAGTAAGAAATAATCTTCCCAACCTCCTACTATTCACCACACTCCACACTCCACCTTTTTTTTTTAATTTTTTTTTATCAAATATTTTTTATATGAATAGTGAATAAAAAATTTGAAATATTTAAAAAAAAATAAATTCAAAAAAAATTTAAAAAAAATATTAAAAAGTATGGAGTGTGGAGTGTGGGTGAATAGTAGAAGGTTGTGTAGCATTTCTCTATAGGACAGGATTCTAACCCATTCCTTTTGAATTGTGTCAGTTTTTAGCTGTAGTTCAACATTTTGTATTAGAGAATGGATGATAACAATTCTTGGACTGAAGGGAGTGATATGATGATCTGATGGAGGTAATGGATATCATGAACATAATTAGGATACTGTCCCACTGACGGAGAAGGAATCACCCGATGTCACAACATAATATAGGCCTAAGAGGGCATCAATATATTTTAGAAATTTTAAATGGCTATCTAGATTACTGTAGGGATATGTTTCGTCTAGAGGTACCTACATTCCGTTGTTTATTCGCATTGTTATGTAACAATCACTTGTTACGTGATTCTAGAAGAGAAGTGACGATGGAGGAAGCTATGACTATGTTTTGCCTTCTTGTTGCCCACGCAGAAGGCCAACGAATTATTGGGGACAAGTTTCAACATTCGATACAAATAATTAATAAATATGTTCGAAGGGTGATTAATGCATTATGTAAGGTTGGGAGACATTTGATTGTGCCAACACATAGTGACAGCATGCACCCTTATATTTCAAGCAACCATCGTAATTATCATTGGTTTAAGATAAGAAATAAAATTCAAAATTTATTTACAAAATAAAATGTAACAATCACATAATTGATCGATGTTGTATGTTTATTGACGGATTTATTTATAACTTGATAGGGATGCATTGGTGCGATGGGCAGTACGATGATACCAGTTGTTGTCCCAGCTGAGTTGCGTGAGGCATATCAAAATAGATTGGGGCGAGTTTCCCAGAATGTGTTGGCCATAGTTGACTTCGACATGAAGTTTACATTTATTTACACTGGATGGAAGAGATCCGCACATGATGCACGTGTCTTCCACCATGTTAGCTAGGGGTGCTACCCGCCCCCTATGGGTCGGGGTAGCTCCCACCCCGCCCATCGCCCCCAGGGGCAGGGTATCCCGTCCCGGATAACGGGGTGCGGGTGGGGGGTTCAATCCCCCCCCCCCCCCCCCCCAGAATATGTAGAAATGATTCAATATTTTAAGAATCTAAAGATAGAGCTGTTTGAGTATTTGATTGCAACATTTAGGGTGGCCCGGGCAAGTAGTCTTTTTATTAACAATTTAACTCATTGAGATTTGAGGCTTGAGCACATATTCATATTGCAGGAGAGGTAGACGTCGTCTGAGTCATCTCATGTGTTGCTATAACAATGAATACTAAAATTAATACCGATGAAATCAAAATGAATATAAATAAATAAATAAATAAAACAATTACCAAGTTCTAGATCCAGACTGATCACCACCTTCCTCCTCGTCGGTTTCATTAAAATCTAAAACATCCGGAACGTGAATATCCTTTTCCCATCATCCAACTCTTTGTACATATCAATGCCTCTACAATTGTAAGAGACAATGAACTACGGAAAGGATCCAATATGCGCCCTCCTGTACTAAAGGTTGATTCTGAGGCAACGGTGCTAATAGGGATGACTAAAATATAGCAGGCTATCTCATAAAGGATGGGATATTTCTTTGTTGCCGCCTTCCACCATCCTAATATATCGAAACCATCATCATCTTGAATAAGATCCCCTGACAAATAGTTGCCTAATTCCGAAACCACCTAGGTAGATTAACGGAGTAGTGTGGGATTCTATATGAGGGTCTTAGTCCACGCCAATCTACTCTTCTTTATTGGCCCAGTGTCTGGAGGAGGCATTGGGGTAGGTGTAGATGTAGTAGATATAGTACCACCCTTAATTGCATTATAACATGCCTGAAATTTTCAGACAGGGATCAAGAATAACAGCCACATATAACAAAATATTTAGTCTTCTCAAATCTCTCCAATACTTATCATATTTGACCCTCATGGTCAATGTCATCCCCCTCATCCTTATATTGGAACCCATACACATATCTAATTCTTCTTTCACCTTACATATTTGTTGACAAAATTCATGGGATATAAGGTACAAAGAACCAAATAATTTCAATGTGACATCGTAAAAAAGTGCGAAAAAATCAGCAAAAGTAGAAACTACCTACCAATCATCATCATTAAACTTTCCTAATCCCCCGTGCTTAGTAAAGTATTTGACATATTGAATATCTTCATCATCCAATAATTGAAAGGCTGCCTTATATTATTGGGCCGCTTCCAACATCAAGAAGGTTGAGTTTCATCTCGTAGAAACATCAGTACAAAGACTATTTTTCGATGTTATGCCCACAGTCTTCACAGCAACCTTGAATTTCTCCAATCTAGAAGGAGAAGATCTCACAATTTTCATAACAATTCTAACTCGTGCAATCGAGTCATCAATATCTTTCAACCCCTCAGTCACAATTATATTCAAGATACGTGCAGAACATCTAACATGTAAATATTCACCACCCAAGAATGTCTTACTTACCTCTTTAAGATAAGTCTTTACATATCCCAAGGCGACATCATTAGATGAAGCATTATCAACCGAAACTGCAAAGCGTGTGCCAACCTCCACTCCTTTGTTGCGGCTTCCAAGGCCTTCCTAATCGTCTCACCCTTGTGATTAGTTATTTGACAAAACTTAATAATTTTTTTGTGAAGAATCCAATCAAAATCAACAAAATGCACAATCAAATACATGTAATTCATATTTTGGATAGAAGTCCAAGTATCGGTGGTGAGGTAAACTACCAAACCCGCCAATTGGCCCCTCAAATCATCTTTATCGTTTCTGTACATCTTTTTAATATCCTTTGCCACAGTGTGGCGAGAAGGAACCGAAAATCTAGGTTCCAATTCTTGGACAAGTTCTTGGAGCCCTCTTCCCACCACAAACTGAAAAGGTAGCTCGTTTATGATAACCATACGAGCTAACTTTCTTCTACACTCATCGGGATTATACTTTATATACCCCTTCAACGTTGGATCTCCACTACTCCCATCCACTATTTTTTTTAATCCAATATCTAGTCTAGATTGACTTTTCTCCAGTAAAGATCTTCGTATTGGACTCTTATTGCATTATTCCTCTAAATGGACCTTTAACTAGGATGTATAATTTCTTATAGTGACATCAATATATTTTTTCATAGTAAATAAATTGATTTAGCCTTTTAGGGGTTTTCAATTGAAACAATTTCAACCCCTAAATCAAAACATAATTGATTTACGAATTGAAATCCTTAAATCAAGTTAAGGTTTCAGATTGAACCCCTAAACTCAATTTAGGGGTTTCAATTATCAAACCCTAAAAATTAGGGTCCAAATCCGAAACCCCTAAATTGAGATTTTAGGGATTTTAATCAAAATCCCTAAATTAATTTATTTAGGATTTCGGAATTGGACCCTAAACTAATTTAGATTAAAATCCCTAAATTAATTTATTTAGGATTTCGGAATTGGACCCTAAACTAATTTAGATTCCAAATCCAAAAACCTACAAACTACAAAAATAAATAAATAAAACACAATGTCATACAATTTCAAACACATGCACAGATCAGAATCCACAGCACACAAATTCACAATCATTCATATCCTCCATCTCTGATTCAATCCATCCTTCCTCCAATCTCCAATCCAAAACTCAAAAAAAAAAAAAAAATCTAGGTTCGGAATGAGGAGTATTGAGTAAGGAGTCTTACCTTTGGCGCAACAAACGACGGACGGAGCAGTCTCAGTCTTCAGAATCTCAGATGTCGTGCTCGTACGAGAGAGAGACAGAGAGAGAAAGAGATAAGAGATCAAGAGAGAGAGACAGAGAGAGCGCAAGAGAGTGAGTCTGAGAGAGAGAGAGAGAAAGAGGCTTTGAGAAGACGGGTCGAAAGGAGGGGGGACGTCGTTTCACTTATGGAGTTTTTTTTTAATATAAATTATATATATTATATATGCGGGGCGGGGTAAAAACAGAGCATCCCCTGCCTTTGCTAGAGGCCTCTGGTGCTGGCGGGCCCCCCGCATCAGCGGAATGAAACCCCCGCCCCTCATGGGCCGGGGTGGGGTGAACGGGGCGGTGCAGCCTAGTGCAAGGTCCCGCTGTCCACCCTTAATGTTGGCAGTGATTCACAAGCCCATTTTCTATGGCTACCAGAGGGTAAATATATATATATATATATATTTAAACTTTATCAAATATTTTAAAGTTGGAACTGATGTTGTTTTTTCCGTTATATTAATTGAACTGTGTGCTTTGAAAATAAATGGACTCTCAAGTCAGTATTATCTTGTGGATTCAGCTCATCCATGCACCACGGGATTGCTGCCCCTATCCAAGAGAATGTTATCACATGAGTGATCGTTACAACCAGAAGCAATTTCATGGGTATAAAGTTTATTTCAATTACCGCCACTCAACAGTTCGTAATATTATAGAACGAACTTTTGGTGTTATAAAAGAATGGTTCAAAATCCTCTCGTTAATACCTGCATATGTGGTTGGGCGGCAAAGACTCATTATTAAAGTGTATTGTGCGCTACACAACTTTATTTGAATGATCACCCCCGATGACTAGATATTTCAGAAGTGGAGTACGATGCAGCTACCAATTATTGAGCATGTGATTAGTGATGGGGCATCCTCATCTCGTAATGTAGACTTGACGACTGAAATAAAAAATAGTATGGCTACGATTAGAGATGAGATTGTCATTTCTATGTGGGAAGCAAGGGGTGGCTATTGATGGTGTTATTTAAGGATCAGCATGTATTTAATACTGCTATTTTATTGTTGGCAATAAAATTATCCTTATTTTAGACAACTAATGTATTTTAGGTGAGCCATGAATTTAAACATGTTACGATTATCGCTGTGGATTGCTCAATATTTCATCATGCATCCTATTTGATTAAGGAAGGATTTAATGAGAAATGGTAGATGAATTACGTTATTAGATTTGGTTATTTATACTTTTATTTTTACTTGTTGGGTTTTAGGAAATACTTTCTTAAATCAGGTTGCGTTTAATTTTTTTAACAAATATTTCTAATGGGTTGCAAGTTTTTTGATAAAAATTAGGATATGCTAACTTGTCTTTCATAAATGAATGAAGTAGGAAAAAAAAATAAAAACAAAAAATAACCGTTTCAACCCAACGCTTAGGAAATAGTCGAAAATGTTTTCAAAAATTACTTTATTGTTAAAAGGTTTTAATGGCATTTAACGGCGCGAGCTTCAACGGTTTTATGCAATTTATTATTATAAGAAGATAATATAATTGTTTGTGGGTTCCACCAGTATAAATATTTAAAAAATAGTGTAAGAAATCTGAATTCTAATCTAATTGTTATAGCAAAATAATTGGTAAATATATTTTGCTTGATGGAAATCTTTTTTTATTCTATCTAATTTCATATTATTTAAAGATTAATATACATTGATGTTATGTAAAAAAAATTGATTGGTATTCTATATTTTTTTAAAATTAAAATAGGCTTCACGGTAATAGGTGTATTAACACATTAATTTATGTATAGAAAATCTCACAAGAACAATATTAAATATTAAAAAAAAAATTATTCATCATCCCTACATTATACATTTTTTTTATTTCTTATTTTTTTTCTTAACAAGTGTCTGGTGTAGTAATAATGAGTACCAAAAATCATTATAGGAATGACTATGAGAAACATTTGATAAAAAGAATATATTTTAGGAATATTTTAGCATAATATTTTGTAAATGAGGTTATTTTTTTTTCTTACAAATATTTCTAATGAGTAGCAAAATATTTGATAAAAAAGAAAAATAATTACGCATAAATGATAAATAAAGGAAGCATAAAAAAAATGAAAGGAAAAACAACACGTTTCACAACAATGCCCAAGGAAATGCCGAAAAGGTACCTCATAGTAGATGTACTGTTCATTGGCGGGCTTTAAGCTTTTTCTGCAAATATGTAATATAAAAAAATAATATAAATATTTGTGGGTCCCACCACTATAAATATTTTTTAAATGTCAAACTAATCTCATCTTCTTCTTTTTTTTGGATAAAAGTGGATCTTGTTCCATTCATGAAAGAGGACTTACAAAGTTGACTTAAAAAGTCAATTACAAACGATAATAGCTTCTCAGCACACTTCCGTGGCTGGCATGGTCTAGTCCAGACGGCAATCTCTACAGACAGAATTCTGAGAGACAGCACCCTTTTATCTAAGATAGAGGTAACAGTAACCCAACAAACAAACCTCCATACCCGACTAAGCGGGATATGGAGTTGGAAACCCCATCTTCTTCGCCAACGCGGAGCAGAGACACAAAAACCATTCGGAGTGGTCCGAATGACATTACATTTTTGGATTTTTATTTACTAGAAATTAAGAACAAGATATAAAGTAAATTACAATGTGGAAACACTGTAAGCGGAAAACCAGTGCACGAAAAGGCAGTTGGAGGAGAAACCGACGTTCGAGCTTGGAAGAACTAGAGGTGCCGAGTCAGGAACGGCCGCGCGTTGCAGCGGCAGAAAGTTCCTTGGTAGCGTGTGGGGGTCACACGCTGGCGAACTCCGAAATCTTTGACCCTCGCGTGTGGGCTACGCGCCGCTCCGATGGAGGCCGCAATTGGAGGTTTTGCATATCAGCGGCAGGCAATCTCCTGGTGGGGTGCGTGTTGTCTGTCGAGTGCCAGAAAGTCACGAACGCCGATTCCCCTTTGGCTGGCCTGAAAATACACAAAAATAAAACTAAAACTACACTAAATGGAAATGCAGATGGGAAAGGAACAAGGGTGAGGGGGGAGGAGCCTAAGCTCCCACCCCCTCTGACCGATCTCGATGTTGGGTAAGTTTAGGGGGGGAGAGTTCGGGAGCGTGCAGGTGTTGTCCCCGTGTTTCTGTAGTCAGTGACTTGGAGTTCCTAACTTTAGTGCAAACTAATCTCATTTCATCGTTATAAACAAACACATTTCATTTTATCTCATCTATACTCAACATATCTCAATATTATTCATACATATCTCAAAAAATTTCATCTTATCTCATTTCATATCTAAAAACAACGCTTATAGATATATAAACACACACATTATATATATAAAGGTTAAATATTAAAACAGTCATTGTCGTTTGTTATTTTAACAAATCTATTTAATTATATAAAAGCCAAGTTTTCAATTGCTGACTTGGCATTCATACCATAAAATTCGGAGAATGAAAGGGTGTAAAAGAAAATTCACCCAAATGAAAAGAAAAGATGATTAGGAAGCAAAGAAATCAAGCGGTCAGTTCAGACGGGAAGGGAGGATTACGTGAAAAATAAGAAAAACCGTCTTATTTTCTCTATCCCTTCCGCAATCTCTACGTATCTCATTACCAAATAACTTCGTGGCAGAGAAGTTGGCAAACATCAAGAAGCCAGAGGCCAGCATCACCGACGTTGATTTCAAGTGCCTTAGCCATGATTTTGTTGAGTACCTTGCTAATTCTCCGTCGACAACCCCTATAGCCATGACCTCCCCATCTGCGAGATCTCTAACACCCTCAAGAGTGCTGGTAGGTTTGATTATCTCCTCATCATCATCATCATCCGTTTTTAAACACTTGATCTATTCGATTTCTTTTTACTTTCTGGTACTTCGATTCAGTATTAATGGTGTTTTTCAAGAGATCAAACATTACTCTTACGAGCGCGTTCATGCCATTTGAGTTTTGGTCCGTTTGGATAGAGGAACAGCTATCAAAATGAGGCCTTGATTTGAAACAAGAAGTACCTCTGTTTTGAGTAGAGTTCTTTGGGGTTGATTTTGCATTTAGTCTAATGGATTTAATATTAATCAAAGTGAACGAAATCTTACTGCAAAACTCATATATAGATGAACTTTTGGTGCCATCTGTGAGGGTGCTTATGCCATGGTGAATATTTGGAATGTTACAAGCGCACCATCGGCGTCGAGATCAACAAGCAGGTGGGTAACAGAATAATCAAAAAGAGAATCCATGTTCGTGTGGAGCACGTGCTGCCTTCAAGGTGCACGGAGGATTTCCGTCTTAGGAAGCTCAAGAATGATCAACTGAAGGCTGAGGCAAAGTCAAGAGGTGAGGTCATCAACACAAAAAGGCAGTCGGAGGGCCCTAAACCAGGTTTCATGGTCGAGGAGGGTGCAACATTGGAAACTGTGACTCTTATTCCTTACGATGTCGTTAATGATCTTAAGGGTGGTTATTAGGTCTTTGCTATTGCTACTTAGGGCTTATCTTATCAAAATGTGTCCTTTGTTAGTTTCTTCATTTTGGAAATGGTATTACTTCTGCATCAGAAGAGTTTTGTTTTTATAGTATATGAATATTTCTGTATGGAATATTACAGTTTTTGTTGAAAAAAAAAAGTTTGGAAATACCAACACCGCACTTCTCAACACGTTTCGAATGAAATGCCAGCCCCTCCTTCTTTTTATTAATTTGTTTTGTCTTTTGCGTGCAGGTTTTGTCGAGAACGTGCGTGAGTGCTCTTCTTTTCTTTATTCGGTTTCCTCTTCTCTTCATTTGTTTTATTTCTTCACACCTCTTCGTTTGACGTCCATAGCTTCCCTCAGTCCTCTTGCCTTCGGCATCCGTAGCTTTTTAGCCTTTCATGTGCGTGAGACACCAACACCGCACTTCTCAACTTCCACCGATAATCCCAATAGCAATATTCCTCTCAGCTGTAACACAAGGTGCATATTTTCTTTCACTTGAAACAATAGTTACTAATCTGTTTGGTTAATTCATCAATGATTTTTCTATTGTTTATTTATTGTTTCCTTCCTTTGGGGTACACTGTGTGTGCGTGTGCAGAAAAGGAGTAAGACGGAGAAGATCGAAGAAGATTTGGCCAGAGCTCGAGCGGCTATCCGCAACGCAATTTGTTTACAGAACTATACTTCTAATAGGGAGGAAACATACATCCCTAGCGAATGCGTTTATAGGAATGCATACTGTGATGCCCCGACTCCCACGTACAAAAAATTTCAGAAATCGTGACGTCAGGATGATGACAACACGGTCACGCATCCCAACAACAAGTGTCAAGTGTGTGTAACAAATAAACAGTGCACAAATAAAATACACAGCGGATAATAATTAAGTCAACTAGTACCAGAATTTTAGTTTAATACAAATATCCAAAATACAAATCTCATCAAAACAAAGCCAAAGTCCCAAAAATAATAATAAAAGTCTGAAAATAAAACACAGCACGAGTGATCCCAGATCACTCCTCCGACGGAGCCAAATCCTCAGGCTCGGCATCTGCATCATCATCAACATAATCTGCAGTACCATTAAATGGTACCACAGGTAAGTTATAACCTAACCAGTCCTGAAATAAAAACACATTTAAGCATCTAATCATGCATGCCCATGATGCAGTATGCAAGAAATCCAACACACGCCAAAAATCACATTTGGCCCAAAAACATTTCCAATAAATCATTTCCACAATTTTCCCATAAAATGGCCCAAAACAAATATCCATCATTTTCCCAGAAAATGACACACAAAATCCAACTCACGTTATTTTCTCAGAAAACAGTCATTTTCCATTTTTCCATTAATCCATATGCACCATGGTCTCCCCTATGGACCATTCGCACATCCTGGCTACTTTACGAGCAATGCCCAGTTCCGCACCCAGTGCGTTCGTGGTCAGGTCATCCTCTAGCCCCCGCCAGCAGAAGGGCCACGGAGTCGGCACATAACTCGTCCGATACCGTTGTCGCCCAACGACAACCCAGGGGACGTCACTCAGTATATTCCGCTCCCGAGTGACCAGAAGAGCTCCACCGAGATAATGCCACATCTCGGCTTGGGGTCGTGATATACACGCAGCCACAAATCCAGTCAACACATGAAAACTCAGTTTTCAAAATAACCACATGATCATGAATGTAATTATACGAAAACTCAGTTTTCAATTTACAAACATGAACATGCGTGCAATATGCAATGTACCGAACCACAACCATAATGCCCAATAACCAAATCCAAATCACAATATAACCAATATCCAACAACAACCCAATCACAATAACCAACACAACAAATACTCCGTTCTCAATCCATCCACTCCCGAACTCCTCAGACTCAGTCCGGAACCAACCATAACACAGTATAATTAATTAGTACAAAAATATGTTTAAATCTCAAAAGAGTAATTAGGAAATACTTACAGCGCTATAAAAATATTTTCGGAGGATCAAGGAGAAGCTGGAAGTGCCAACAACAGCAACTCCACAGTGTAAAAACACTGTGGCCGAAATACATAGTGAACCCAAAATTACACGGGGTCAAACGAAGACTTGAGAACGGTAGGGTAGGGCCTATGGGAGATGGTGAAGCTAGTGGTGGTGGCCTTTGGTCATGGGTGGCGGCCGAAACGGCGGTTTAAGGCCGAAGAACTCAAATCGGACTTTGAGTTCGTGGAGGCGGCTCCAGCAACGGATCGAGGTCGGGTTTGAGTCTAAAAGGTTGCTTGAGGGCCGGTGATGAGGTGGCTAAGAGATGGTGGCCAATGGTGGTCGGATGGCGGCGGAACGGCGAAATGAAGCTCACGGCTTTGCACGGCTCGCGGCGGCTAACGGCGGCGTTAGCCAGCCTGAGATTTGGAGGGATGACTTGCCGGTAGCTAGGGAGTTGACTGGTGCCGGCGGTGAGCCACAGACGGCCGACGGCGGCGCTGGGTGTCAAAGGCCGAGACGCACGGTGGAGAGGAGAGAGAGAGGGTCGGGCGAAGAGAGAGAATCCGAGAGAAAGAAATGAGAAAAAGAAAAGAAAAAGGAAAGAGAAAAGAAAAAGAGGAGGGAAAAAATAGAGATCCAGACTTTCATCTTGGGTTTCGAAATGATCCAACAAAGAGGATTTTAAAACTACTAGATAAATAAAATAATCCAAACGCAGTGAAATGCTTAATTAAAACAATAATAATTTAAAACCCAAGAACAAATCAATTTAAATTAAAGATCACTTTAAATATCAAACAGTAATTAATATTAAGAAAACATATAAAAAATAATTTTCACAACTTAAAATATTATAAAATAATATTTAAAAACTCTCATAATTTAAAACAAGAGAACCAATCACTAAATAAATTAAATTAATCCATCATTAAAAATACACTAAAATACGGGGTGTTACACATACGCCTTTCATCATTAATGTTTCGAGTAAATTCTTTTTGTTAATTTCTCATAAAGGGCTGCTGAAAATGTTTTGCATTTCTGGGTTGGTTTTAGATTGCTTATAACAAAGTGTTTTCTACATCAGCGGAAATAATAAGTCTTTCAAGTCCATCTTCGGCAAATCTACTGACATTATTTTCTGAGCAGTCTGCATTCCAGCGAGTGAAAACGTTTTCTAATCCGTTTCTTTGTTTGTTTGCTTGCGGCCGTACATGCATGCTTTTGTGTCTTTAATTCGGGCCTCCTCCTTTTGGCCATATTATAAATTAACTATGAAATATTTATTAGTGAAGTGAACTTTTTATATATTTATGTTCTATTTTATATATATTTGATATACATTTTTTTAATAGTTGTAAAAGTGATTATGTATAATAAATTATTTAGAATTATAAAATTCAACATAAATAACGATCTGCGCATTGCGCGGGTTATAGACTCGTTAGTTATAATGCACCAAGTATAAAACTCTTAATTAAGAGAGTAGAGATAATTAGGTGACGTGGTACAAAATTATGATTAGTCTAGCAACTCGTTAATCAGCAAAAATAAAAAAATTGAGATGGAAAAGAATATATCCTGAAAGAGGAACTCTTTAAGTTTTTATTTTTATTTTTAATCCCTCCCAGATATGTTTGCAAGTGAGATAATTGTCTCTTCAACATAGCCAAATCTCGTTTCGGAAGATGGTTGAGTCTCTCTATCTTTGATTTCGTGTCAACAAACAATCCGAAATGCCTCGACTTTTTTAGAACAGGTCTGAGTTAAATAGCAATGATTCGAAGCACAATGACTAAATTGATTATCTTCATGCATAAGGATATTAGATTATCTAGTATAAAATATTGAAATATCATCACAAACTCTCCTTTTTCTTTTCTATTGCAATTTCTGGAACTCTTTAAGTTATACATGATGTTAGTAGTCCATTTACACCAACCAATTGGATGCTCACACATCAGCCACCCCTTGTTTTATAGTAGAACCAATGGTAGCGAAACTAATCCTTTTTCCAGCCTCTTTCTAGTCAATATGAAATTTCTAACTTTCATTTCAAACTCAATTATCTAATATTTTACCTACGGGTGGGATGGAGAGGCTCTGCCACCCATCCAACCCTTGCTTGGCTGGGGCGAGGGCCCCCGTCAGCACACAGACTGAGCTTGCCTCTCAAGAAGAGGCAAGGGAGAGGGAGCCTACTCCAAGCTCCATTCCCCTGACCATATGTGGTGCTGAAACTCCTATGCTCCCTAACAACCTAGAGTTGAGCGGAGGTCGAGTCTCGACTCACTCTTTGTCATTCAGTGCCTCTTTGGGGGACAAGGAAGGGCCTTCTTTACCCATCATCACTGAGGGAGTGGTGTCATCCCTCCTTGTTCAAGAAGACGAGTAGGCAATGAACTCCTTCCGCACCGAGAGGGTGGGGGAGGGATAGTCCTTATCGATTGACCTCGCTTCAACAAGCTCCCCCTTATTTATCGTTGAGGAAAGGCCTGACGCCCTTGAGGGTGGCTCTTCACCCCTACGCGTGGCTACCTTTGACCCTTGCCTTCTCGAGTCTTTTCATGGCTAGGTACCTCCTCCTCAGGGCGAGGATCTCCCAGGTCCATCTCGGCCCTCAAACACATAGGGCTCTATGAGAAGGAACCAGGCAATGGATGATTATGTTTGTGATATGGTGAACAAGTTGAAAGATTTCTTATCTTTGATAGGTCGCTCGTTTGTTTTGCTCTTACTTTTCTTTCTTAGAATTGGATCCTTATATTTTTTTAGTGCTACTTGGCAGGGTGTGGACCAATTAGTCGCCTGGATCATTGACGATCTGGCCGACTTGAAGGATGAAGTTCAATCTAGGTGCATGTTCTCCTTTTAGGCACGAAGTGAGGTCGTGCAGCTGTCTAACAAGGTCGAATTGGAGGTAATCCTCAACCAAGCCAACGGGTATATACACTCGCTGGAGGGTGACATGGCTAGTATCCATGAAGACATAGTCGACCTCAGGGGTGAGCTACCTGGGCAATGGGAGAAGCTACTTGTGACCACTTTGAGTTAAGGGTGCTGCAAGAAGAAAGGGTTTCATGACAAGAATAGTTCTCATCAATTTGTTGATGCTTTGGGAAGCGACTTGATGATGACGTGTTCCCGTCCTTGACTCCTCCAACTCCTCCAGCTTAGGTATGCACTTTAGTTCTTTTTGCCTTTTGTTGCTTGTGTTTTGCATAGTTTATATTTCGAACAATCAGTTTTATCAATGTATTGTCACTTTTTGAGTTGTGCTTGTGTTTGTGTTTGTTCTAAGTCTAAGGACTCAACCTCGATGAGTGAAGGTCATGCAGTCTGAGGATTCACACACCCATATCACCACCGTGAGTCTAAGAACTCAACCTCGGTCGGCAAGGGTCATGCAACCTGAGGACTTGCACGCTCGTATCATTACTGCGAGTTTAAGGACTCAACCTCAATGGGTGAGGGTCACGCAGTCTATCGACTTGCACGCCCATATCACCACCTCAAGTCTAAGGCTCCACCTCGGTGGGCAAGGGTCGCGCAATCTAACGACTTGCACACCCATATCATCATCTTGAGTCTAAGGAATTCACCTCAGTGGGCGAGGGTTGCACAGTTGGACAACTTGCACACCCGTATCATCACTGCGAGTCAAAGGACTCGACCTTTATGGGCAAAGGTCACGTAGTCTGAGGACTTGCGCGCCCATATCATCACTGTGAGTCTAAAGACTTGACCTCGGTGGGCGAGGGTTGAGTAGTCTGAGGACGTGCATGTCGGCATCATCACCTTGAGTCTAAGGACTCGACCTTAGTGGATGAGGATAGCGCAGTTTGAGGACTTGTGCACCGACATCATCATTGCTTTTCACTATGTGATGATACAAAATTAGACATAATATTTTTGTAGATGTCCGCGTTCCATGGATGCGATAGTTTCTTTCCCTGGGCGTATTTTAGGCAATACGATCATGGTCGGTTGTTGGCGACCACAACATACGGTCCTTCCCAACGGGGACCAAGTTTTCCTTCTTCTTTTGTAGTTGTTTCGGCTCCTCTCAATACTAGGTCGCCTATCTTAAAGTTCCTTGGTTTGACTCTACGATTGAAGTAGCGCTCCATCCTCTTTTTATTAAGGGTTGTATTAGCCTCAACTTCTTCCCCTTTTTCGTCCTACAGGTTGAGGTGCTCTTCCAATGCTTTGTTGTTTTACCTTTGGTCGAAATGCTGGATACGGTAGCCAGGCATTCCAATTTCTACTGGGGCCACTACTTCGCTCTTGTAAGTTAGGGCGTTTCCCTAGTTGAAGTCTTAACTATGGTTTTGTATGTCCACAAAACGCTTGGGAATTCTTTTACCCACTCTCTTTTCTTGTCTATAAGTTTCTTTTTTAGGATTCTGAGCAAGAATTTGTTGGTCGCTTCCATATGTCCGTTGGCCTAGGGGTGTCCTGGGAACAAGTACTTAAACTGGATTCCCAGCTTCACACACCATTGTCCTACTATGGAAATGGCCTCCCACAAGAACTTGGTGAAGTAGTCTATGACGACGACCACAAACTTCACACCTTATTTCCCTAGTGAGAAGGGTCCTACTAGGTCAATTCCCCACTGGGCGAACGACTTAGGATAAGTTTGGGGGCAAAGATGAGATGAGATTTATCATCTCATCATTACAACTTTTTCAAATTTTTATACAAAATATAATAAACAATTCAACTTTTTCAAATCTCAATTCAATTTTTTCAAATCCCAATTTTTAAATTTTTATCTTAACACTATTCACAAAATTTTTAGTAATTCTCATCTTATCTCACCTACCAAGCATAACCTAAGGGGACATTATGGAGGTTAGTTCTTCTGGTGGACGGTGCAGTATCAGATTGAATAATTGGCACTTCACGCACCTCCTAACAAATTCCTTTGCATCCCTAAGAGCATGGGGGCAATAATACCCTGCCCTTACTACTTTCCTTGCCAGGGCTTTCCCTCCTGAGTGATTCCATGCAACTCTTCTTTTGATCATTCTTGCCTCTTCCTTCTTTGTTGGGAGCTCTATGGTATCCAAGTATCTTACCACCTCCTGAGCCAAGTGGACATTATCGAGGTTAGTTCTTTTGATGGGCAACACAATATCAGAATGAATACTTGGCACTTTGTGCACTTTCTGACAAATTCCTTTGCATACTTGAGGGCGTGGGGGCAATAATAACTTGCCCTTACTACTTTCTTTGCCAGGGCTTTTCCTCCTGAGTGATTCATGCACACTCTTTCATGTATCTCTACTAAAACATATTGGACTTCCTGTGGCGAGATACACCTCAATAAAGGGGTCGCAAAACCCTACTTATAAAGGACCCCATTGTTCTTGGTGAACCGCGTAGCCCTTGTTTTGATCCTTCTGACCTCTTCCTTCTTTGTTGGGAGCTCTCTAGTATCCAGGTATCTTACCACCTCCTGAACCCACTTCGTAGCGACCTGCATGGGGTGATACTACGTGGAGTGATATTGCCAGGTATAAGTAAAGCTTGTCCCCTGGCTTAGGATAGCTTAGTAATGGTGGGCTGGATTAGCATTCATCGCTTGAAATGCCTGATCGCAATCGTCATTCCAAGGGTGCACTTTGTGGAAGATATTAAAAAATGGTAGGTATTTATCTGTGCATCTGGATACAAATCTATTTAGTGCTGCCACTCTGCCCATCAGTTTTTGTGTCTCGCCAATGTGTCTCTGTGTTGGCCTCTATCCCCCTCTCAGACACTATAAAACCTAGAAATTTTCCCAAGTCGACGTCGAAGGTGCACTTGGTCGGATTCACCATCATCTTGTATTGGCACAGTACAACGAAGGCTTCCCTCAAATCCTCCAAGTGTTAAGAAGGCTTTTTGCTTTTAACTAGTAGGTCATCGACGTACACCTCTATACTTCGCCCGATCTATTTATTAAACATCTGATTTACAAGCCTTTGGTATGTTGCCATGATATTCTTCAGCCCCAACGACATGACTTGGTAATACTACAGTCCCTTATCCATTATGAATAAGGTATTTTCCTCGTCGACCGTGTTCATTCGGATCTGGTTGTATCTCGAGTAAGCGTTTACAAAACTTAACATGCGATGTCCTACTGTGGAATCAACTATCAAATCGATACGTGGCAAAGGGAAGCTGTCTTTTGGGTAGGTTTTGTTTTGTTCAGTGAAGTCCACACACATCCTCCATTTGTCGTTGGATTTCTTCACTTGTATGACGTTGGATAGCCACTCAGGGTAGTGAGCTTTTCTAATAAATCCTGCAGGAAGTAGTCGATCGACTTCATCGACTATGGCCACGTACTTCTCTGTGCTGAACAGTCTTCTCTTATAGCGGACCTTCTTACTCTCGAGATCAACGTAAAGGCAATGTTCAATGACTGCATTGTCTATTCTGGGCATGTTTTTGTAGCCCTATGCAAACACGTCTTTGTGTCCAACCATGAGCTACTTTAGTGCCTCTTGAATCTTGTGTTGGAGCTTGGTCCAGATTCGTGTTGTAGTCTCCAGTCGTTTTGGGTGTAGTGTCATTAGCTCTAGTGGCTTATTTGCCTCTACTTGTTGTAGGTTTTCTTCATCATGTGCTTCTACATCATGGTCGAGGAGGACTGACGGTGGGGGCGGAGCCTCGCTTTGACTCTGATTTACCAACTTACGTACATCCATTCCCCCTGTATTGAGCTATTGTACATAAGACTTCCGTACTAGGGCCTGTTATACTTCTCCTACTCCTGCCTCTGTCAGGAACTTCATCTTTGAATGATAGGTTGAAGTGATGGCTTTGATGTTGGTCAAGGTTGGGCACCCCAATATAGTGTTGTAAGACAAGGGGACTCTAACCACTAGAAAGTCGATCATTGTGGTGATGGTCTGTGCTCCTTTCCTGAGTGTGACTGGTAGGGTTATAGCACCCATGGGTTGCACTACATCTCTGAAAAATCCCTATAATGGTGTAGGTGATGGTCGCAACTTACTAGGATCAATGCCCATTTTGGCAAATGCATCCCAAAAGAGGATGTCAGCCAAGCTCCTATTGTAGATCAAAATCCTTCTAGTAGTGAAGTTTGTAACTAACAACGTTATTACCAGTGCATCGTCATGCAGATATAGAACCCCTTCACAAACTTCCTCCCCAAAGGAGATGCTCACTAGGTTCTTACGCCTTGGTTGTTTGAAGGGTCTCTCTAATGTGTATACTTCCTCATATTTTGCTCTGCGAGCATTCACTTTTCTACTGGATGCAGAGGCCCTTCCACTAGCAAATCCTCTTGCTATCGTGTGAATCTCGCCCAAGGGCAAATCGCCCCGGTTTGGGTTTTGACAAGGGGCATCTCAGTCGTCTCTCCCCATTTCTCACCGCCTTTTAGGACTCCTGCTTCAACGAGTACTCCGATCTCAATCAGTTCTTCACCCCAACACTTGCTTCAAGGGTTTTGAGTGTTCTACAATCAGCCGCTCCAACTCTTCGCTTCATCTCAACTATTCGACTCTCCTTTTCATTATGTAGCAGTCGTCCGTCTAGTGACTATCCGATTGATGGTAGGTACAAAACATTTTCCTCTCCTTGCCTCGTCCTTTCTCCCTGGTCTCGTGACTCTTCTTCTAATTGTACATTCAAATTATTGTTAATGAATCTCGAACTGCGTTCCTAAGGGGGTGCTCGTCCTTCACTTTTTTATCATATTGGTTTCGCCTTTATTTCTCTGAGGTTCTTTTTTCACTCGACCTCTGAGGGTCTTTACCTGCCTCCTTTAAGTCTACTTTTCGTGGAGTGATTAAGGCCTGAAGCGTGTCTTTGGCTTTGTCCGCGAACTCTCTCAGTGTCGACGAAGTCCTTCGTGCCAACTCTACCATAAATGGGCTTCGAGGCCATATTCTCCCTAGAAAGGCTGCTAGTGTGATCTTCTTATCTTGATCATCAATGGTTAATCACTCTTTATTGAATCGAGTGAGGTATGTTTTCAGGCTCTCTTCTTCCGTCTGCTTGATGGTCAGAAGGTATGTTGTTGGTCGTCTCTGCCTCCTGCTAGCCATGAATTGCGTCAGGAATAATTTAGCCAATTCTTCAAAACTGTCAATCGACCCCGGCTGCAATGCTCAAAACCAACCTCTTGCCATGCTTTTTAATGTCAAATGGAAAGCTTGACACGCTATCTCTTCAAAAAACCTGTGAAGGGTTATGTGCGTTTTAAAATTTTCTAGGTGGTCAACTGAATCTCAAGAACTATCATACAACTCTATCTGTGGGACCTTGAATTTTGACGAGAGCGGTACTGCCATCACCTCTATGTTGTACAGTAAATTTGTGTGGTTATAGACGAGCAAAATTAAATGCAAACATTTGGTTGTGTGAAGCAATATATATATATATATATATATATATATATATACACAAAGATAATGTATGATTAAATTTCATTGAAGTTGAGTGAAGATGGAGGTAGGAAAGAGGTGTTGAATCATCAATACATGCACGTGCATCCGTAACAAATGCATAAGGTAACAAACTATCGACACAAGATTATCTCAATAAACATACTAAAATTCAACATAATCAATTGTTCGAGAAGTCACTCTCCCAAGTACATAAAGTCACAACTTTCTTCTACATATTGCTTTTGAAACATACATGGATTATATAATCCAATACAACTACTAATAACTGATACTAACGAGTTATAACTACACAAATTATTCGGACAGAAATCTTGACACATTCAAATGCAAATAACTGACAAACCTAACGGATAGACACATAAACATGATGCCACGCAATACAATACATAGCAACTTGGAAGCGCATTCTCACTTGCTGCACAACTATCTTCTGAGGATGGATTTGTTAAGCTTACGAGGCACGAGACAAAGTAAATGGCTTTTCTGCTTCCCTTTCCACGTGGAAGGAAATGAATCTCACAAAGAATACTGTAGAAAGCAAAAACATGACTTCATAATGAACTGAACACGACGAAGATTCTCCAGATGTCAAAAGAATATTGCAACATACGCTTCTTAATGAGTTCAAAGCCACTAAAAGCAGGAGTATCTTCCATAGATCAAGACAGAATAATCGTGATCTTCCCATTCAGTAGCTTTCACATCCATCATTAGTTGAGGAGGTGGTGTATCCATTTTTCAACAACAATAGGAGAACCGTACCATGGTATTGATGCATCATCTGAACCAACTGGTGAGTGGTAAACTCCATCTAGGGTGATGTTATACGCACCTTCCAGATGTGCTGACACTTCTGGCACAACCCCATCACCCCATATATCTGCCTGTCCACAAACCTAGCAATATACCTCATTGTCAGTCTATTGGCACTTCAAACATGAGACGCCGGTTACCCCCAGGGGACAACAATATGACTTACGCAAAAAGAAGATAACACAGAGAACTTAAGGTCTGAGATGACAACACTTAATTTATTTAGGACTAAAGTACATAATGAACTACAAGCACAACTGACTTTACCTGCTTGTAACCTTGGCCAACAAGGCGAGCACGCAAGGTTGTTGCATTTGATGCTGATGTGCCCACATCATTAACAACAGCAACCTCAGCATTGTCATTAGGAATCACAGACTCAACATTTGCAATTGAACTGCCAAAAAATGGAGCCCCCTGGATATACCTACAATTTAAGCATCCACGTAAATTCAAGATCCAATAATTAAATATGAAATAACAAAAACAATGAGATCATAGAGACAATCACCACTTATAAATTAAAGACTACTTCATTCATGAACATCTAATGTACAATACTTGTACTGTTTAACCTCATTTCATGCACGAACATCATCTTGTTTTACAACATTGTGCTAATATCATGCTGCAATGAAACCTCTAGACTAAAATCACTAGCATTTTGTATTCTTGTTGTTATCATTCATGTTCCATTTTTCCATCATAAATGCCTTATTTTGCATCACTTGGAAAAGGTCAACCACAAGTATCAGCACCCCCCCCCCCCCCCCCCAGCATCCAATTGTCTCACGCCAAGTATTTGCTGCATTCTTTAGATAGATTTATTATTAGGTACAAAATCAGACAGTTTAACCAACTGTTTAACTCTTGCAAGTGGATGGTTCTCCAGAGCTGGTAATCCAAACATACAAAAATGGCAGCAAGATTCCTTAGTTCATGTCTCCAAGCATCAGTCAACTGCTACTACAGCTCATCGGCAGTTGAAAACAGACTTTAAGTCAGGATGAAATTTATGAACTCAAGCCAGGTTAATACTGAGGCAATAGTTTACAGTTGTGGGCTTTCAGCAGTCAAATTTCCATCAAAATCAATCGTTTGCAGATTTTTCCCAAAAAAAAACCTGCTAGTAGAGGAAGACCAGACCAAGTGAGCAAAAATATGAACGAGAGCAGTGGCAACCAGAAGCAAGGTTATTAAATACCTCAAGGAAGTGTACCCTGCCATTCCCCACACCAATTGGCTAATTTAGACCATTTCAGGTGGTTTTCTATTTGGTTGTATGCAATCAAAATTTTCAGATGTCCAAGCTAATTAGCTATCTATAAAATAATTATCTTTATTGATCTTCAAATATAGGAAATCTCCAAATAAGAAGCAAGAAAAGGGTAAAATTGCTACATCAATGGCATCCTTAGGTCAAATAAATTGGTAGACACAAAGCGCCTAAAGAATTGAATAGTATGAAGTAGCAAGACGATTGCCAGATAGACAAACCAAAAGCAAATTAGATGCAAAAGCAAAAGCAGGGTCCGGTATTGAGTTTACCTCCCAGCAATACATACATATTTCAAATGATGATTGTACACGGCTTTAGAGCAATATTTGTCAACATAGTCCAAAAGACCCCTTGTTTGATCAATAACCCCTGGCAGACCTTTGGGAGGTGGACTGGGAAAACAGAAATGGAAAGAAAAATAAAAAAATAATGAAAGCACAGCTGATGGTCGTTCTCATAATTAAAGTTAAACTATGCTCATCAGATAGAACAACTATAAATACTTGCAAGTTCCATAAACCCAATTCTAAAAGGCAGAAAAATGGACACTGTATAGCTAAAATTGAAAAGATCAAATAGTTATCAGCAAGAAAGCACAATTAAAATTTGGTAACCTACAGGTGGGGGGTTCCAAGAGTCAATAACAAGGAGATATCAGACAGTCCAAATTCTTCCATGTAAACACGAGCAAGCCATCCTCCAGCTGAGTGTCCAATCAAGGATAAAGTCCCACCTAGAATAAAATATTTCCAGAAATTCAGAAACAACCATTGTAAGCACATCTTTTTATGGTGCATTGGTTGTGTCTTCATGGAATAATTACATCTAAAGGCTAGAAAACAATTTCGAATGGCCTCTTGGCCCACATCTTCAATTTTTCATTTATTTATTCCCTTGTCCTAAAGAGTGCAGGCAATCATATGATATACATACATACATATATATATATATATATATATATTATACTGACAGACTTCTTTTTCACAAAAAAATTAACATTTTTTTTATAAGTAATGAAGTTTTATCAAATAAAGTAAAAAGGCATAGCCAAAGTCGGCAGGAAGTATACGAAAGAGAACACCTAGTTACAAGTTAGGAGCTAGAAAAGGATACGAGAAAATCATGAAAACTAACCCCATTGAATACAATAGCATAAGCCCATAGAAATAAGGTGAGGAAAAAAAATATCTAAGCTCATCCAAAGAGCGTTCCCTAACAGAAAAAAAGGAACATAAAAGGTTGCAATATAGAACATCAGATTTTCTCTAGTGAGGAAATATTTCAGTAACCTATACCATGGACACCCTTGTGCAGCAACCTGGTGCATTAGTGCAGCAACTGAAAGTAAACAAACCTTCAAGAATACCAAACAGATTCTTAAAGCAAATACATGACAACGATGGGGCAAAGCTTCAGCCAAAATGAGAGCAAGAGCCAAAGTTGAAATAAAGTTAATTAATAGAACTTGAAAACATGATGAATAAAATAGAGATGAAACTGAAACTAGTCATCTTGTTGGCCAACAAATCATATCTTATGTTCCTCACATGTTTGATTCTATCAACCGTGTTTTCTTTTTTAGAGCATTTTCTTGATCTTGGGCAGTAAGAATCACTAAATGAAGTTAAAAGGGTGCTCCTTTAAGGTATTTGGGTCGGAACAAGGTATTGGATCAAAAAATAAATGGAGACGAAACTTTATCAATATACCACACTCATATTCAGTTTTGGTACAAATGGATCACTCCCAAATACATCAAAAAGTCACTCCCCCATTCAAAGGTATTTAGCTCAAAAGAAAGATTCACCTAGACCTTCCCAGACACTTGGACATCCCAAAATAAAATAAACAAGACATACACGTAGATAATGAGGACCTCTGGGTTTCCTTTTCTAGAGAAATAAAGTCAACCGTTTCAGCTGATGCTAGTCATTCAATAATCCAATAAGCAAACTCTCAAGTTTGGCTGTCCAGCCACCCCATAACCACCAATGAGTTGGTTTTACAATCCTATTCGGGTTAGGAGTAACAAGTTAGTTAGTTGCTTACTAAATCCAGCCGTTTATTGTTTCCAACAGTTATTGCTAAGCTGAGAGCTGTTGTTGTTATCTGCTTGGGTCAGGACAGAAGTGAACAAATAAATTTTGGGTGGGATAGGAGTATTAGAGGTTTCTAGATTTTTTTTATATGAGTAATGCAATACTATTACAATGTGCAGAGGTACAACCCTAGTACACAGAAAGTAAACAAAAGGATATGCCAAACTAGAAAGAAGATAACAAATGTACCATGCATATAAAACCATCATTTTTTTTTTTTTTTGTGGCTTGGTAGTTTTCTTTCGCGGCCACCAATCTCATGGGGTGATAATATTGGGGTCACTATCTCACCTCCAACCTAGCCCTTCATGCATATCGATATACATTTTCATTTTGATCGCGACCAGGTTCCTAGACATACATTGGATGTCCACTTCATTTCTATCACGTATCAAGTGGCCGATGTCTTAACTGTAACACTTAGCTCCTTCAGATTTCAGCTGCTGCGAGACAAACTCAACATCCATAATTTACAGCTGGGTTTTTGGGGGCATATTGAGGCAAATAATACAGAAGTTTCAAAATAAAGGGACAATGTATAAGTTCAAACTCAAAGCCTACAGGATAAGAAGCCAGGTGTAGACAAGGATGAGATCCTATCCAAGCCAAACCAATAACCAAGAATTTTAGATTTTTGAATTTGTTATCTTCAATCTGTAGCAGTTTAATTTCAAACATGGAATCTGTTATTGACAAACAATGTACAGTTATAAATGTATCCGAGCTTATCAAATGAATGATACGAGAGGAACACTTCTTTTTTTTTTTTTTTACGAACAGTTGGAGTGTGTGCCTTTTGTTAGTGAAAATCCATGATAGCTAATGGAGGATGATGTGCATGGATTCTGGGGCGCTAAACAAATATTGCTGCTAAGATCAGTTGTCCTTAGGCTTACAACCTATTAAATAATATTTTAATTACGCATCTAAGAGTAAGGGTGTGCATAGGCGAGAGAAATAGAGAAACCTGAGAGAGAAGAAGAGCCGGTTCCTGCAATGAGTTGGCAAAGAAACCAATGCGAAGCATCTAGCAAACGAGAGGGAGGGAGAGAGCCCTGAGAGAGAAAAAGGAGAGAGGTGTTGCAGATGGCGAATGAGGATGTACCAATCTCTGCCAAGGGGGGACACATCTAACTGACATTCTCTATTGGTCTCTCACACATCCTAGATCTAGTAACAGTTCAAGAGGTTCATTTCATTTTATTTTAACTCAATTCCTATTGCAAATCACATTAAAAAATTCTGAAATAGAAAGAATGCAGAATGAAATGAGTGATTCACGTCCATACACAAATTCATATATTGACATTGTCCATCTAAAACTGAGAAGAATAAGATAGATGGATATCGATGCAAAACATTTTACACATACAAACTATAGGATAGATATGAATAAACCTTGAGCCAGCTCCTTAGCCTCCAGAACAGCCTCATCAACCCTCTTCAAGTACCTGCTACCATATTCAGTCGTATTAGTTTATGCTTATTTTAGTACCAAACCACATTTATCAGAATCCCACCCAACATGAACATAGAGAAAAGTCGCTTCTCAGTATGACACTGATTGAACCACTTGTCCCTCTAGATTTCATTTGAAATAATTTTTTTTTTTTTGATAAGTAATAATCTTTATTGAATAGAATGGAACTAGGCAATGCTCAAGTACACATGAAGTATACAAAGTGAGATACTTAATTACGTTCTAGTAAGCTGAAAAGAAGATAGGAACTCATAAACATTCTCACCCTTCAATACAATAGTAGAAAACCACTGTAAAAGAGAAAAATAAAAAATAAATTCCAGATTTCCTCCACTGCACGCTCCTTGTTGTTAAAACATCTATCATTCCTTTCCGACCATAAACACCACATTAAACAACAGTTAACAAAAAGAATCCCACCAAACATCAACAGGGAAAAACCAGCACCGATTGAACCGGTTGCTCCTTTTTCATTGTTTTAATCAGCATTGCACCGGATGCTCTTTTTTTTAATAGATTATCATCAATATATGTAAAGAATAATGAAATAATTAAGAATAATAAAGTCATCATGACTAATCAAAACAGTTCTTGAAGCTCAGTTTGGGTGTTTCTGGCTAAACGGTGACGGTGAGTTGTAATGTGTAAGGTGGACAATATTGAACTAAAAGAACCCTGCCGTTTTTAGAGTATTTCCGGTTGAAACACCGGATTGCTCCGTCTCTGTGCAGAAAACCAGAAAGGAAAAGGGAATTAACAACGTACCAATCCAGGACAGGGCGAGGACGGAGAGTTCCACGCCAGTAGTTGGGGTCTACCAAACCGGCGGCATTTCTGAGCCAATCAAGCCTTGAGACCTTGGCAACCACGGTGGGCACGCCGTACTGCTCTTTCAAAGTAGCCTCCAACTTGTTGTAGTCACTAGAGTTGTTCCCCAAGCCCTGCATGGACACAGCGACACTCAAAACCACCCTTACTTTTGGCGCTATATATAAGTATTCAAGAGAGAGAGAGAGAGAGAGAGAGAGAGAGAGAGAAACTAAACTGGAAGAATAACAGCAGGTCTGTAGCTAAAGGAAGAAGGAGAAGAGGAAGAGGATGACTCTTGAGATGATGATGCTGCTGCTAAGGCTGAGGACAATAATTTCAAGGGCGGCAATGGCAGAGCCAAAGCCATTACTAATTTCACACCACAAACACAAAGGAAAGGATGAGAGATTCTTTCTCACTGTGACACTGTCAAATGTCAATGGCGGGAGGAGGTCCAAACTTTATATAAAACTCAGTAACCGTGTGTTTCGACGGTGGATTTGTGGGAGAAAGTGTTCCACGATTTTCTTTTGTCACACCAATGGGCAATGGGTCTCTCTTTACAAGAGGGTTGGTAACTTGGTTGTAACGACCTAGATTGTGCCCACCATAAGCCCACTTTAATAGTTATCTCCTTGGTGTAGCTATTATACAGGTTAATAACAAAATATTATAAGGGCTTTCACTCATTTGTAAAAGCTTACATCAATTTTCATCACTAGCATTTTATGTCTTTTGATTAAAATCAAGGTTATGTTTGGCAAACCACAAAATTTTCAACATTTCTAAAATTTCTAATAACTTCATTTCTCGAACATAACTTAAAAACAAAAAGAAAAAAAAATCTATTTTAAATTTTAAATTTTTTATCTGATCATTACTAAAATTAAGGGTGCTACCCGCCCCCGCATCCTGGGGCTTGGGCTCCCTGTCTAGGTGTCGGGGGGAAGGGCGGACACCTTATCCATCTACTCCTTGCCCTACCCCAAATTGGTCCAAGGCCCACTTGGTCCAAAAATATCATTGTTAATTTCTTACCCTCATGATTAAATTTAAAAAAGAAAATAATATAAGATATTACAATAATACACTAATAATCCTAAACTATTATAATAATACAAAATAATCTAAAATTATTACAAATTCATTTAAAAAAATATTACAAGTTTTTAAATAATTTAAATGAATAATAATAACACAATTAAATGAAAAATTGTAACAAGATTATAATTGACTCTTTCTTGTCATTTGGGGTGGTCATGGTGGTGGGAATTGGAAAGTGAGTGAGCTATACTGTGAGATTATAAAATCTGAAATATTAATAGAAAAATAAATTAGAATTACAAACATTATATAAATACAAAAATAATTAACGGAGAAATTATACAAATCAATAGCAATGGTAGGTCCAAACGCACAGAGTCATATAACAAACCGATGTAGAACTAGGGGTGTAAAAAAAATTGATAAACCAGTCGAACTAGATCAAACCAGTGTGTTTGGTTTGGTTCGTAACTAGTCTGGTCTAGTATTGATTTTCATATTTTGAAAACCAATTTGAACCGAACCAAACTGGTATATATATATATATATATATATTTAATTTTTTATATTATATATAATTTTTATATTATATTATATAGATTATATGCTAAATTGTTAATTAATAAAATATAAAATTTTAGGCTTCGTTTGGAACCTAGAAGTAGCTCAGCTCAATTCAAATTTGAACTGAGCCTACCATCCAAACGCACTTCAGAGCTAAGTTCTCATTCATAAAAAAAAAAAAAAACACTCAACTCAATTTTACTGTAAATGGACATGATACATCAACTTTGCAAAGATTCCTTACTTTATCTGACATTGCCTTTAATTTTTCTAACTTTCCGTTATAACTCCTCCCCCCCCCCCTCTCTCTTTCCCCGTCCTTCTTCTTCCCCAACCCATGTCTTCCAGAATATAACTCATTTCCGTGTAATTCAAAACCCTCTCTGCAACTAACATTGTGAACGAAACCCATAGCCGTTGTGAATATTTCCCAATCGCTGAGAAAGCTTGAAATTTCTCGTTGCTATCGAACCCCCAAATGTCCCCCATAGTCGACGAAAATATGTGGACCGTCAACTCCTCCAACGTCTGCAGCCCTCGTCCTCAAACAGTGATTGAAGTTTGAAGGGGTTGTCCTTCCTGTCTGAACTACTGCAACCCTCTGGCTTACATCCTTTTGGCGTGGTGAATGAACAATGCCGATCATAGTACTTGC
Source organism: Cyclocarya paliurus (assembly GCA_029856935.1). Taxonomy (NCBI): domain Eukaryota; kingdom Viridiplantae; phylum Streptophyta; class Magnoliopsida; order Fagales; family Juglandaceae; genus Cyclocarya; species Cyclocarya paliurus. The sequence continues at coordinate 24,413,264 of CM056954.1, forward strand.
TAAGTTCCTTTTTACAAACTGAACTCTACGTAAGTTAAGAACTTTTTTTCCAATCTCTCAACTCATAGGTCTTTACTGTAAACCCGCATGCCCAACTCCTTTGTGCCCCTGTTCGTTTCTTTGTGTATTGAGATTCCTATATAATTTTCATGCCAAGATCAGCCCAAACCACCACCATTTAACGACCGAACCAAAGCTCCTTCACGGTCAAGCGGATCAACCGAAGGCTTACCTTCAAGAGATCAGCAATCACGGCTCTTAGGACGCAATCGTACCGGGTAAGATTCGTTTCTCAACTTTCCATTCTTTGTTTCACGTACATGCCTTTCAGAATAATTTTATCAAACACATAGAGTGCAATTTTTCCTTGTCTTATGAAAGATTGGTATCACTGTATCTATGAACAAGTAAACACTTACATATATTAATCTGTTGGTGAATGTTGAATAGCTTTGATTGCCCACTAAAAACACCATATAAATGTTGGAGATGGTGTTGGAGAACTGTACAACAATTTATACGTGTACCAATTTCAAGCTAATTATGCCACCTAAGATCCTCCAACCATCAATTTTGGTTTTTAAAATCGATCCTTAGCTGCCTTTAGAATACTCATAAATAAAGACAAAATGAATTCTAAGATAAACTACCAAATTTCCTCATCCTGAAAACAAAACAAAAAAAAAGGAAAAAATTATCAATATTTTTTCATATTTCTAGGACACCCCAATGAGAGTTTGAAGAAGGAACCATTACTGACCAATACCCAATGCCATGAAAATAGTACAAATTCTCATATTGAACTGAACTATATATCTTAAAGAGAAGAAAAATGCAGTGAAAACAGCACAAATCTATCATCTACAAACAGAAAATGAAGAAATGATCTTCTTTGCTTGTATGGTGAATGGTTTGCAAATTGTTGCTAGCCTATGCCTTGAGAGATGGAATGTCATCTTTAGATTTTTCAAGCATGGTAAAGACAGGGTAGGTTTATCCTAATCGAAGTGTGAACTGGGTCTTTCTTTGGGTCTATTTTAAAGTGGCTAGCTCCTAACAGGTTCTTATTCCCTAGGATTTTGGGTATAGGGTTTTTTCGTTTCAGTGCCTTTTACATTCAAATTTTGGTGGTTTCTTTTTTCATTGTTTTTTTTTTCTCTTCTTGGCTATATCCTGTCTGGTAAATCTAGAGCTCCTTTGTAACTTTGTTTTTGTCTTTGTAAGAGAGCTAAAACCAAGGGGGGGAAATTGTAATATAGTTGGAATTTATGATTTTTTCTCGTATAAGTTTTAAACTTCCAATTTTGTTATTATTGCTGCTGCTGCTGTTATGATTTTCACAAAAAAAGAAAATCGTATGGTACGTTTCTTTCAGCTATTGTCATTTTAGCTTTGTTTGAAATGGTTGGCAATGTTTTCCTTTTATATGCATACATTATACATCATTTGCTTTGCTAAAACGGTACAAAAGTTGCAGAATCTTTCATATGCCACCTATTGTCAGAAGCCTTCATAAATATTAATAACTATCCAAATATAATTTTCTCTTCAATGCAACACTTTACTTTTGAAATTTGTAAGAACAATTTATGTGTTGGATTTAGGTCTAAGTTGATGGTTTACCAAGTTAACTCTTTGTAATGTCTTTCTTTTTCCCCTTATTGGTCCTATTCATACATGCTGTTGACAAAACATTGACATTTCAATATTTCAAAAGATTGATGTTTTTAGCATTTAACTTTTCAGTATTTTTTTAGTATTAATCAAATTGTGTAATATGAAATGTAGTGTATGCCATATAATTAGAAGAATCATTGTTATGTTGTTTTATAGTCCTTGACTCCTTGGGCCATTTTATTCTTTTCCACCTAGCATGCTTTTGGGTTTTGGCTCTCTAAAATCATAGAAGTTTGGTATTTAGCTTTTGGTCAAATGTTTGACAAATAAACATTTGAACTGTGTTACACTCTTCTAAACATTTGACATGTATGCCTTGCAGCCATACTTTCTACACTCATCCAGCAACTCTTCATACAAGGTATTACAACATTGTCAGTACAAATACATTCTAAATTTATTTTACTCGTATAAAGGCCTTAATTCCTTGTATGATATATTGCATTAATTTGACTTATAACGCAAAAATTACATTGCTATGCATTTAATATAATTAAATTTAAATGTTTTGGACTTAATGCATGTACCATGTCTATGATGCATAACAATACTAATATATCCGTTTGACTTAAGTGCACTGTCTATTGTTTGCATTGTCTATTTTTTGTATTGTCATTATTGGCCATTAGCAGCATACCATGGATGACGTAGAGGTTGTACGTGATCGTGAGCTGTGGGCTTGTGAGTTGGAGAAGATGCTGGTTGACATTTTATACCAAGAAACATTAGAGGGTAAATTGGTGGGGTTCAGAATTACAAACGCTGACACAATTCGAATTGCCACACGCCTTAATCAACTTGGTATTAGGCAAGTTGATTCATCACAAGTGAAGCGGAAAATCGTCCTTCTTAAGAAGACACAACGCAAGTTTACAAATTTAATGGGCCAAACAGGCATGGGCTGGAACCCCATCACAAAAACTGTTATTGGTACAGAAGAACATTGGGCAAACGCGATCCAGGTAAGCTTCATCTTCTTTTGGCTTAATCTTCCTGTATTTTAAATTTATTACATTTTGCTTTATATAATTTATGGCCAATTATATGATTATAATTGCTTTTTATCAATTTAGGCCAACTTGTGTAATTCCTTTTACCATTTCGTAGGTCCGATCCCAGTGAAAAAAGTACAAGACCAACGGTTGTGCCAACTACGATGTCTTCTGCATGATTTTTGGTCAGTCGTCGCAGCAAGGGGTATTGCATTAAGGCGTTCAAGGAACAACTTTCCATGGCCTGAAGAAGGTAATTTTGCCACATTATTTAATTTGTATCGACACAATTTGCGATAAGTTGGATTCTTAAATTATAAATAAAATATTAATGTTGTACTAAATTTTCAAGATATTATTATTTAGTAGATTGGGCATTTCTCTATACCGAATGATTTATGCCGCCGTATCCAAGGGTAAGGTATCACAGGTTTAAAAGATATGGCGATCGTACCTTTCACGGATATAAAGATCTATTTAATTATCGGCATTCATCCATTTGGAATGTCATTGAACAAACTTTCGATATGTTGAAGAAGCGTTTTCAAATTTTAAATTCAATGCCCCCATACCTTCTAACTCAGCAACGATATCTTATTATTGCATATTGTAGTGTCCATAACTTCATCTACACGGTTATACATAATTATCAGGATTTTTTATTATATAGCAATCCGGATGATTATCCAGGAATGAATGTGGATCAGAACACTAGTGAACAATCTCATAATCCTGACATGTCAACTTCATCGGCACAGGCGATGGCTGCAACTAGAGATGCTATTGCATTACCTATGTGGGTGCAACATACTGGTCAACAAGGAAATACCTAATTGCTAGCATGGTGTTGCAATCTTTTTGGTTACGTCAGTATGAAACAATAGATTGTAAATTGGGGACACTTTATTTACATATATCGATATTTAATATGTAAATAAATTATTGAATAAAATGTGGTCATGCTCTGGGTAGTATTTTTTTCCACTAATTGAGTAATATATATTTTTTTAATTTCAAGAAAAAATTTACTTACAAAATGTAGTGGAAATTTGGTTTTTACATGCATTGACTCGCTTAAATAATAAAGTGATATTATTTATTAATTTTTTTATTTTTAAAAAATTATACCAAAATCAATCATATTTTATATAATCAAACAAAAATTTTAGAGAAGATATATAATAGTACTTGGTATTACTGATTTAACTCAAACAATAAATAATAAATAATGAAATAATACTACTTGAAAATAGTGAAATGGTAATATGAAAAACGATATAAAAGGAAACGGATAAAAAAAATTAGAAAAAGTAATATGAAAAACAACAACTTGGAAGAAAACAAAATTGTGAATAGTGAATACTATGAAAATGAAAAAGAAAACCGATGGCTACTTTCCTATTTTTACATTTTGACAATTGGTTTCAGGTGCGAATGGCTACATTTCACGCAAATGCATTATTTTTTTCTTTGTTGTATTTGGCATCATAACAAATGACAATTTCAGTTAATATATGTCAGGTGAATAGTATAAAATAATGGTGGGACCCTTTTCTTTTACAACTTTCCATAAAATATATCTAAACTCATTTTAACATCCAAACGCATTTTAAACTCATCTTAAATGGACCCCACCAAACTCATTCAACAATCTCAACTAACTACTATTTATAAAAAAACTCAACTCAACTCAACTCAGTTCAACATTCAAATATAGTCTTAATCTTATTATTCATATCTTTTAATTTTATAATATAAAATTAATCTTATAATTTTTAATATAAAATTTGATATAGCATAGAAATTTCAATCTTGTAACATAAGATTAATATAATTAATATTAAGTTATTAATATAAATATATCAAGGATATACATTTTTGACATAATAACTTATTATATATATATTCATTTTGATAAATACATTTTTACACATTTGAGTACATATATTTATCAATATTTTCTATTTGATTAATTCTATGGTAGTATGATGAATAAGTAAACTAGATCGGACAAGACCGAAACTAAAAGTTCTAGTTTCAATGATGAATCGGTCCTATATCGGGTCTTAGATTTCTAAAACTAGTATATATCGATTTGATTCCAGAATTTATTCAAAATCGGACCGAACTGAATCGGTTACACTCATATGTGGAACTACCCTCATGCATCGTTGTTGACCCTACAACAATTAAATTTGATATTAATACTAGTTAAATGAATATAAATAAATTAAAAGCAAATCAATGAATTAAGAGTGATTACCACCATCTACATTCTCAAAGTATCCTACGTCTGGAATATGAATTGGCGTTCATTTGATCCAATTCTGTGTGCAAATCAATGCCTCCACAGTGAGTGGAGACAATGAACTCCGAAATGAATTCAATATACGCCATCCAGTACTAGAGGCCAACTATGAGGCTACGGTACTAATCGAGATGGCCAAAATACTACAAACAATCTTTGCAAAAACGGGATACTTGACGACATTGGTTTTCCATCAAGATAAGGTATGAAACTCCCTCATAAATGGGTTCAAATCCGATGTCAAGTATCTATCCAACTTCGTCTGGGCCTCTGCAGGATGATGGACTAAGGGGTCCTACTCCAACCTCTCACCCCACTCCAACCTATGCCTTTTCCCCATCCTGACTTCAGGAGGAGGTGGTGCGGTAGGTGTAGGTGCCGAAATATTAATACCCCTAAACGCAATAGACTCATCAAACAATCTATAAAGTGTTCCCTAACCCTTGTCGCAATATGTTTCGCCTATGCCTTCCCATGCACCAATCCCAAGCCATACATCATATCATCAATTTTGTACTGGGGGTAAAAAAACAACACTACATATAAGAAAATGTTCATCCTGCTCACACTTCCCCAATACTTGCCATACTTAACCCTCATGCTCATGCCATTTCCTGCAGCCTAACTTCGTCACTCCCGCACATCTCATCCAATTTTTCTTTCATCTTACATATTTACGGACAAAAAGCCTTGGATGTAGGGTATAAAGAGTCAGAAAGTTTGGTTGTGACTACGTAGAAAAGCTTAAAAAAATTTACAAAAATTGCAACTACCTCCCAATTATCATTAATAGGCTTTCCTAATCTCCATTTATCATCAAAATATTTGACATATTGAATGTCTTCATCAGCCAATAAATTAAAGGCACCCTTATACTCTTGGACAATCTCCAACATCAAAAAAGTTGAATTCCATCTTGTAGAAACATCAAGACAAAGACCCTTCTTGCATTCAATACCCGCAAACCTCATAGCAACTTTGAATTTCTCAAATCTAGCAGGCAAAGATCTCACAAACCTTACTGCACTGCTAACCCTTGCAACTAAATCATCAACATCTTTCAAACTATCAGTCACAATAAGATTTAAATTATGTGTAGCACATTTCACATGCAAACACTAACCACCCATGATTGACTTATTGGCCAATCTAAGATAGTTCTTAAGATGCCTCAAAGTAACATTGTTAGAAGATAAATTATCAATCGTCACTGTGACAACCCGCTCCAACACCTACTCATTTGTTGTGGCCACCAAGGCACTCTTAATGGTCTTACCCTTGTGATCGAAAATTCTACAAGATTTTTATTTTTTATTTGTGTAATTTCAAACTATAAAATGTTTTGTCAAATATATATAATTAAAATTTTGGACAGATATCTATGTATTGGTGGGGAGACAAACGCTTTGACCCGCATATTGGTTTCTCAACAACTCTTTTTCTACATTGTAATGTTTTCTAATATTCTTGACCACTGTGTGACGAGATGGAAGGTTACCTAGGTTCCAAGTACTTAGAATATGTTTGGAACCCTACATCATCAACAAATTGAAATAGTAGCTCATCCATTATGACCATATGGGCTAGGTGTCTCCTACACTCCTTTGGATTATACTTTATAAATCCCTTCAATGTTCCCCCTACTACTCCTATCCGCCATTTTTTAAAGTTCAATCTCTAGTTTAGACTAGGCTTAGCTTGGGTAGTGAGGTATTCTGTAAATAGTAGTGAAAATGTAATGAAAAATAATGATAGAATATTGAATAGTAATGAAAATATGTGAAAAGTGATAATAAAATAATAAATAGTAGTGAGATATTATGAAAATAACTAAGGTACTCTCAGTACCCAAACTAGGTCTCTTTTTTCTTGTAAAGATTTTAAAATAGAACTTTTTTTGCATTGTTATTCTAAGCGCACCTTCAATTGAGATGTACCATATATCCTATAGTAACATCCATGTACTTTACCACAATAGGTAAACTTAGATTATGGGTTATTGGGGTCACCACCCTATAATTTGGTGAATGCGACCAAACAATTGAAACTTGTTTCTTGCTTGGTGGGGGCATGGGGGCAGCGGTAGGGGTAAGTGTAGGGTTAGTGTTTGTGGTTGTGGCAAGGGTAGGAGTAGGAGAGTTATCACTAAAATCTGACTGACTATCCAATCCTATTGACTCACAAAAACCTAAAATTATGCAAACAAAATACACAACAATTAAAATCATACAATCAAGAACATCACAATAGAATGAAGTTTTGATATCAAAACTCTATAATTAGTTGAGAATTTCAATCCAAAACCCTATATTTACAAAAATTTACAAAACAATAAACAAACAACCTAATCTCCACAGCATACAATTCGCAATCTCATCCTCCCAATCCTTAATTCAATCAGGCTTCAGGCGGTAACGACGACGACGACGAAGGCTTGTGATGGATGGAGAGTGAGAGAAAGGATAAATCAAGCAATAGACTAATGGCGCGTGAGAGAGAGAGATGAGAGAGAGATTGGGGAGGGGTAACTAAACTTTAACTTGTATAATCAAAATGACACATTTTTAAATACATGTGTATATATATAGGCCCAATCCACCCTGCACACTTGTTGGGGGCAGATGTCGCCCCGCACACATGTATATAATATTGAAAAATTATATTCAAACAGCTTTTTAATTTTATCTATCAACTTTCACAAACTTCAATATAATAATTATATTCAATTTCTTTTTTCTTTTTCCAAAACTTAATTTCAAACAAATTTCACACTTCTCAAATATTTTTAAACATTTTTAATATCCAACCATGAACTCTCAGGCCTAGTTTGGATGGCAAAGTCCTCCCAACTTATCTCATGTCATCCTATCTCATCACAATTATCTCAATATCCAAACATCACGAAACAAACAATTTTCAATTTCAAATCTTCAACTTTTTCATCTAATCATTACAACTTTTTCAAATTTTCAGACAAAATATAAAAAATAATTTAACTTTTTCAAATCGCAAAACAAAAATAATATTAAAACTTATACTCTAATAATATTTTAATTTTATAATATTTTTATTCAATTTTTTTTCTTTCCTTTTTCAAAACCCTATAAAGCATACTAATGCTTGGTTTGGTTTGGTAGAATCTCATCTCATCTCATATAATCATTACAACTTTCTCAAATTTCTACACAAAATATAATAAATAATTCAACTTTTTTAAATACCAAAATCAAAATTATATTAAAAAATTATATTCTAAAAAATTATATTCTACTTTCAACATTTATCTCATTTAATCTCATCTGTGTAACTAAACGAGACCTAAGTTAAACTATTTTGCTAACTATTATTTACCTATCATCTCATCTCATTATCTAAATGATGCTTCAATTAACTACGTCTATTGTACTCCTGTTACCTTTATAAAGTTAGAGCAAATGGAAATCAGAAATGCTACGGAAAAACCTTTTATAAAAAATACCTCACAATTTTTTGATGACTTAGATTAAAAAATAATCAAATAATCAAATCTAAATTCTCTCATTTCTCTAACATCCTGTACAAAACATCCTCTCCCTTTTCTTTCGTATAGGAACCCCCCTAACCCCCACCCTCGTTTCTTCTTTTCTCCATTGAAATCGACTTCTAAGAAGCTTCCCAACTCGGATTGCATAGTTTTGGCCCAGAATCCTTGTGACTTGGGTAAATCTAGTTCTTTTTTTTTTTTTTTTTTTTTATAATAATCTAGTTCTTTTACTAACATGCATAGAGGTATGTCAAGAAATATTCTACATTGCTACTGAAAATATCAATTAATAGATGAGACAAATTTAGACTTAAATTTCTCCTGCAAATATGAGAGAGAGGCTAATAGATCTTAGTGTTTATATATAATGTATAATATGCATCAAATATATATAAACTTCATATTTTGGTACTTCTTTTTGATGGAGTGAAAAAACTCAGTCCAAAGTTTTAATCTTTAACATAATAAGCAAACTTTTTTTATCCTATTTGTATTGTAATATAATTTACTGATTTGCAAATGTCTAAGTTTCATGATGTTCTGAAATGATTTTGTTTTTCATTTTATTTTTCAATAATAATGATTGCTTAGATTCTCATCTTGACTTTATCAAATTCTTATTAATTAGATTTTACTCGTACATTTTATTTTGCTATGTTTGAAGTTTTTTTGAATTCGGTTTAGATATTTGATGGGTTGCCACTCAAAGAATTGTGTTGCATCTTGTTGATTAAAATGTTTGCGGAGCAAATAAGAATAGTTGAATATCATGCACTCAATTAATTTTTTGTCTTCTTAAGAAGTTGACATTCTTAAATTGTTTGCCTTTTAAATGACAATAGTATTGTATGTTGTTTTTTAAGCGTGAAGGTCGATGGACAAAGAGGAAGATAAGGTGCAGAGTTATAATGACCCTCCAAACATATCCTTGATGGATTTTTCAAATTCTATAAAGGTCATGATTTTGTTTATAGATTTTTTTGGTCAGCCTTTTCTTGTTATTATTGGCAAATGAAAATAATGTTATTGCTTTTGCTTTTTATCTAGGCTTACGATGCTATGTCAAGAACATCCATTGTTGGGCTAGAATCTCTATATGCTCCTCCAACCCCAAATACCCATCCAAATACATATCTTGCACCAAGTCCCTATCCTATCCCTCCAACCCCTAATGCCCATCCAAATTCGTATCATGCACCAAGTCCCTATCCTCTCCCTGCAACCCTTAATACCTATCCAAATCCCTATCCTGATCCAAGTCTCTATCCCTATCCTGTAAACCCATATGGTCCAACTCCATATGCTAATCAAAATTTATACATGTAGTCAAATCCCTTGCACTGCCTCCAAACCCATGTGCTACTCCTAGAAATCATAATGCTCCATCTTCAAGCACCAATTCTCCTTCAACTTGTTACCGCTATATATGTGATTGTTAGGTGAAAATAATATATTCTTTGATTATTTTATTATGCGTAATATTATTAATCAAATTTTAATTTTATTTAATGGGTTCGTTAAAGTTAATTAACTTATTAGCTTTTAACCACTTTGTAACTCCCAATTATCCAACCATTTGGCTCGTGTAGCATGGGTACATCAAGAAAAATTGAGAAGTTTGTTGAAAGTGGGCATTACGATACTTCACAAACAATTAATGAAAGAGTGACGTTGGAGCTCCCTGCAAGTAAAGAAGGTACAAGTTTCCACTCAAGTGAGCATGATATTGAACATGTGGATTACACTATTCAAACTTGTGAGTCAATTGTAAGACTTGATTTTTAAAATTCCTTATTGAATTTTTGATTGTTGAATTATATATGCTTGTTATTAAATGTCAGAAGAAGATTGTGAGATGGATGCTCAGAGGGGTATTGATGAGAATGGTAGTGTGAAAAATATTGAACCTACACTTGTTGATGAACCCTCATCTATGATGGCTTTCAAGGATGAAGCTACACTAAATGCTTATTACAAGCGTTATGCAAAGCAAAAGGGATTTGGGGTGATAACACAAAGGACTAAACGTAAATCAAATGGGACAATGAAATATATCACACTTGGTTGTTCAAGAGGTGGAAAATATACAATTAGCGGTAGTAATGTATCGAAGCCACATCCCACAACAAAGACAGAATGTAAGGCAAAAATCAATGCTAGGTTTGTTAATGGTGAGTGGTGTTTAACTACTGTAGAACTTGTGCACAATCATGGATTGAGCCCACACAAATCTAGACATTTAAGATGCTATCGAAAAATAGAATCACTTACTAAATGGAAGCTAGAATTGAATGACAAAGCTATGATAAGGGTGAATAAGAGCTTTGGTGTGGGTGTTGTTGAAGCGGGAGGCTATGAGAACCTTGAGTTCATAAAAAAATATTGCCGAAATTTCATTGACAATGCAAGACACATTTGCCTTGGCAAAGGAGGTGGGGTGTCACTCTTGAAATATTTTGAAAGAATGCGTGATATGGATTGTGATTTTATGCCACTATGGACTTCGATGAGGAAAATAGATTAAGAAATGTATTTTGGACTCATGCACGAAGTACAGCATTGTACCTATACTTTGGGGATATCATAACATTTGATACGACTTATTTGACTAATAGTTACGGGATATCATTTGCACCATTTCTTAGTGTAAATTATCATAGTCAATCCATACTTCTAGGCGCAGGGTTGATATCTAGTGAAGATATAGAGATATTTATATGGTTGTTTCAAGAGTGGTTAAAGTGTATAGATGGCCGAGCCCCAGCAGCAATCATAACAGATCATGACCGTGCAATAAATAATGCAATTGCAATTGTTTGCTCATAAACTAGACATAGATACTTATGGCACATATTAAACAAACTCTCAGAAAAGCTTGGCTAACATTCTATGTACAATTATGGTCTAAGATCCTCCATTTTGGGCTATGTGTATGATTTCCAAACATGTGTTGAATTTGAGGAGAGTTGGGGAAGGTTGCTAGATGCATACACCGTTCATGATAATGCATGGTTGAGTGGGTTATATGAGGAGTGTCTATTTTGGGTACCAATTTATTTGAATAATGTATTTTAGGTTGGTATGAGCATCACTCAACGAAGTGAAAGTATGAACTCTTTCTTTGATAAGTTTGTACATTCAGGTACAACACTCAAAGAGTTCATTGATCAATTTGACAATACCCTTAGAAAACAAAAAGTTGAGAATGAGCAATCTGCTAACTTTAACTCCTTCAATACCAGAATACCCTGTATTTCAATTTGCAAAATAGAGAAGCAGTTCCAGAGTGTTTACACCAATGAGAAATTCAAGGAGATGAAACAAGAGATAATAAAAATGATTTACTATAACATCTCATTTGTACAAAATGAGGGTGCGATTTCAACCTATGAGGTATCTGACACTGTACAAGTTGAGAACTTTACCAAAGATGTAAAGGTTTACGTTTATTTTAATATCAAGGAACTCGACCTAAAGTGTACTTGTGCGTTGTTTGAAACTCGGAGCATTTTGTGTAGGCATGCCTTTTTCGTGTTTAGAGCCCAATGTCGTGATACTTCATTAACCCCTAAGTATAGTTTGACCATTGGAGGAAGGACATGACTTGAAAATACACACTTATTAAGAACGGTTGTGATGATTTACGTGACAACCCTGATACATGGAAGCATAATCATCTTATGATGTTGTATGCTGAGGTAGCACCACTTATTTCTAGGGATGAGTAGTATAATAACATGATGACCATTTACTCGACGTAAAAGCCTAATGTCATGCTGCAGTGTGTGAATCAGGGCCACCAAAACGAAGAGATATTGGTGTGATTGCAAAGCAGGGTAAAAAGGTCCTCAGTCTGAATGTTGTGAGGGGTAAAAAAAAGGTCACCAACATAGCGCAAAGTGGGCATGGTTGAGAGGATTGTTAAAAAGAAGAAAAATAACAGCAAAAAACAAAAGGTGACTATGTTTTTATATATGGTTTTAAATTTACTGTTGTGCGATTTTGTTATATTGACACTAACCTTTAATTTCCACCCAGCCCCTCAATGTAAGTGAATTAAATGATATGCTACCAATCCCTCCAACTCAAGTAACCACAATAATTTCAGTATGTTTTTTTGTACTTTTCTTAGCAAGATAAATGTTTCTTTGTGCTTTTCTATTCATTTAAATTCCTCACTAATAATTTTTTTTTCGTTTATTTCTTTGTAGGAAGAATGTACAACACCCACTAGAGTCTAATGCATGCTTTGATGGCTGCCATGAGACTTGTGTTTAGCTTTGATTAGCATGGAAACTTGGATATGAAGCAACCACCTTAACAATTATAGATAGATAGGGAGCTCTTTGGATATGCAACAGCCACCTTAACAATTATAGTTCATTGGAAACTTGATTGTTTTGCAAGTTACCTATCTTCCCTTTATTACTATGCCATTTGTAATTATAAACATTTACATAGAGTATTGGTCATCAATTGATGATGACCTTGAACAATATAGGTTTGCATTGGTTTTGAAAGAGCAAACATGAATATGAGAGTGTATATTGATGTACTAAATTGTCAAAAATGGATATTTGTGGAATATGAAAATTATGTGTTAGCATCCCAATTACAATCACATTAGTTCTAGGCTCTTGCAAATGGCTGAAGGATGATTTGGTCGGTCTTGCTAGTTGAGAAATCATGTTAGCTTGTTTGATTGTATTATGCAGGAAGTGTTAATACAACCATCTGACAGAAAACATCTTGTGGAAAATATAGTTCTGGCCGAAAGGAAAAAGAAATCTGGGGCCATGCTTAAATCTTCACTCTATTAAAAAACCCATACATCCGATACACCCAAAGTCATGAAGCAGGAAGTGCCATCTGTTGAAAATTGAGAGTTTTTGCGAAAAAAAGGTTCATTAAAGGCTAAAGACTTGGACTTGTGATCTCTTCTTACTTATCTACAAAAAACAAATTTAATCTTGTCTGCGAAGCGTGTTGCTTCTTTGAATCCAAAATCTTTAAAAGTAGAGTCAAGATCTTTTCCTAATTCTACAGTAGGGCCTAAGAAAGAATGATTTCAAGACGGGCAGGACGTGAGGGACCTTTAAAGTAGCTGCAAATAAGGTCTTGGCTCATTTAGCAGCTTCATTGTCTTCAAAGTTATCTGCCAATAGAGTTGCAAATGTAAATGGAAGAAAGTATGGGAACTTGAAAATGTGTCTCCTCACATGAAAAACAAGATTAGAAAGGCTGAGCCTAGGGAAACAACGACGACAAGGTTCAGGAAAAGTGTTGGGAAAGAACCCTAATGTCAAGGTCAATTCTTGAAGAAGCATCCTCTGCTACACAGTTCTCTGCTAGGATTTGTTCCTCCATTTTGTATGTAGCATTTTTGGGTTCTGCTATATACAGATGTACCGTTTCAACACCAATTACTAAATACACTATTTCATTAAACATGGTGGAAGTTGTCTACGAGGCCTACACCGTTGTGCCTGTGTTTAGAGCTTTTCAGCTTTTTTTATATGAAAATGAATTCTAAAATAAAAGGGTAAAAGAGTCTTCATGGTGATGACATGTTTTTTGTGCATTTTCAAGCCTTACTTTTTTTTTTCTCGGCAAGTAAGCATTTATAGATAAAATTAAAGGATACAAGATACAAGTTCAGTGGAGTGGGAGTCCCCAACAGTCTTCCCAAAGCCAACACACATTACAACACAAAAGTAAAAATACAAAGAGGGTGATCGGAGCCAAAAAAATTGACTTCCACCCATTTCCCACAAGGGGAGACCGCTTGGTAACGGTTTTTGAATAGTTTGATAAACAGACTATTAAACTGCAGCTAGAAGCTAAAGCACAAAGGGGTATGTTGCAACGTGTTGGTCTGAACTGACTGGAAGGAACTAGCACTTCCACTTTCACTTGATCTTTGGTTAGGGAAAGTGGGAACATAATGTAGCAATCAATAACTGAGATGAATCGCCGGCGAGGAGCCATCACTGGCTGTGGCGGTGCGTGCCGTACACGCGCCACACCTGGAAAGGGTTGAAAGGACAAAACAGGAAGATTCGACGCCGCTGAACCCTACGGTACCACGCGTGGCGGTTGGAAGCTTTCGCAGACGTGTCGGCGCGTGAAACTCCCGCACGGCATAGACGGCGCATGAGAGTTATGCGCCACTTGAATGGACATATTTCTTCTGCCGACTTGAAGATCGGCGCTTGGGGAGGCTGACGAAGGGGCTCGTGTCGGACTTTGCTCGCCGGAAAGCAGCAGATCAACTAGTTTCAGTGCTACCGGTGCAAAGTTAACAAAAAAATCAGGAAAAAAAAAAAGCTTAAACAGAAACTAAGTCTGGTGAGGGAGGGAGGTGGGTGAAGCCAAAGTTTCAACCCCCTCCCCTCGGCGAACGGATCACACTCCTGGAGGTGGCGATTGTTTTGCGGAAATGGGAGAGAAAACTTTGCGGATCACAGATTGCTCGTTTTTCAAGCCTTATTTACTCATGCTTTTCAGTATTTTTTAAAGAAAAAATATATTATTATTTATTTTTTTATTATTTTATGATGTGATCTTAAATGATAAATTTATAAATAAGATAAAATAAATAATTTTAAATTATCTAATATTACATTATAAAATAATTAAAAAAATAATAAAAATTAGAATGATGAATTGCATTAATTAAAAACGTTTACCGATGGGTGCTGTTTACAGGTAAATAATAACCCTTCCAAGTTCCAACTCCGAGGAGTTACGAAATGGCCTCTTCTTCCCTCTGCTTGCAACGCTTCTTTCATGGCGGTGGCCTAGGGCCCAGAGGGTCAACAAATGAAGCGCTTTGCGCGCTCGTACGAAGACAATCATCGTCATCTTCTCGTCACTACTGCAGTAAGAGAGTGGCTGCTTGCGCTACTGCCACTGCTAAACACCGAATTTATCTCGGAAGCCCAGACCTGGTGGCCTCAGAATATGCAGAGCTCAATCTCCCACACCAAGTTTCTGAGGTAACCTTTTTCTTTTGTCCTTGTTGTTTTCGTTATGATGGTTCTTGTTAGTATTACACATTCTAATTTTCTATATTTTTTCGATTCTCTACAATGTGATGGGAAATAATAGCTCCTTCTCATAGGGGTTAAATATCGTGATCGACAAGATATAATAGAACTCCTAGTAACTTATTTTTACTTGACTGAATTATGAAGATGTTTTTTGGGTTTCAGGAGTTGGGTCATAGCAGGATACGGCAACATGTCAACCCTCTCAGTGCCTGTTTCTCGGTATGTAATTTGTCGGGTGTTTTGACGAGGAAAAAGAAAATCATTGGGATTTTTTTTTTTTTTTTTTTTGCATTTTACAAATATAGAATTAATCATTTTCCAACATCTTATTTTTATCCTTTTCAAGTTCAAATATAATTAATTGACTCCGTTTTCTGGGTAGATGCCTGTAGAAGTACCAGACTGGAACGAAGTATTCAGTGACCCAACATTGCCCCTCATGGTTGATATTGGCAGCGGTAATGTATTACTTGTTCTTTTGTTCTCCCATTTTTGACCGCTATGGTTTCTGCATATTTTTTTAAGCAGAAATATCCAATACATAAGTATTGCATTTGAGAGGTTTCAATATTACAATGTCCACACCACCTGGGTGTGGCCGCAATATTTTCTTAGGCGGTTATGAATAACTTGTGACTTGCACTAGCGCATCTGATAATGTTTGTGCTAGCTTTTGAATGCAAATTTCACGAAAGAAAAATGCACTTGAGAATACCCATCTTAACCCTTTCAAAGCAAAATTTCTAAATAGAAGTTCAACATTTAACTTACCGGCCAAGAGATGGGACGGAGGGAGAGAAATGATGTGGGGGCATCGGGCCCGGCGAGTTGACACCCGTGGATGGTGGAGAGAGGTCTAAGGAGAGAAACGGTTACGATGAGAGAGAGAGAGAGAGACGGCGCTGGAGAGTGGAGAAAATTGAAATGAAGATAAGAAAAAGAAGAGGGGGGTGGGGGGGGCTTGGGTTAGGGTTTCAGCCCTAACCCAAAATGACGCCGTTTGGTCTATTAAACCAAATGGCATCGTTTTAATTTTTTTTTCCCAACACAGTTATAAAACGACACCATTTAACTTACTTAAGTTAAATGGCTTCTTTTATATAAGAATAAAACTTAAAAACAGAAAAATCTTATATTGGTTGGTTCACCGATTTGAACACGGTTCAAACCAGAACTGAACCGACTGACATCGGTTCCTATTTATTTGGACAGCCAATCAACCGATTCTCCACCGGTTTCGGAATCCGGCGGCCGGTTCCGGTCGGCGACAGTTGGTTCTAGTGGTTCATGTTCACTCCTAGGGAGAACATTATGGGGAGAGAGTAAAGAATGTAATAGTACTAGTGGTGTTTATCTAATCATTTCAAATGGTTTCAATTTGAGTGGACAATGTTGTTAGGATGTGACTATCACAAGTGAACAATGAAGATTAAACCCCAGACAGTTATACCTATAAAAAAAAAAAAAACCCAGACAATTATATTAAAAGGATAAAGAAGAGACCAAAAGGCAGAAACCAGGGACACAATTAACGAGTTGGATACAATTATATTGGAAAGACAAAGAAGTGCCCCTTTGGAAAGATAAATGAAAAAGTTAAGGAAGAGGTACCTGCAAGCAGAAAAGGGGGACAGTTGATGAGCTAGATTTTATTCTCAGTTTTTGTGAACTTATTTTTTTTTTATAGGTAATCAAGAAGTTTTATTCATAGAAATAGGCAAAGCCCAGGTACACAGGTAGTATACATGAAAAACACCTAACTAGAGGTTACAATAGAAAGTAGAAGGTCATGGACACTTCGTCCGTTACAAACTATGGCCCCCGCACATAAGAACAAGGACTTAAAGAAGAAAACTTTTAGCTCATCCGCTGTTCAGTTGAACTTATTTTGATATGTTCCATTATCAGATGATTTCATTCTTGGGATTTTACTTGTAGATTTGGTAAATGAATTGAATATTTAACCCTTTTTTTCTTCTTTCTTTTTTTTTTTTTTTCCGCCCCCGGGGGGGGGGGGAATCTGCCTATAACAATGGCTCTCTCTCAACATAAACCTTGCCCTCAAGCTTCAGAGCAGGCAACGATTGTGGAAGTGATCTACCTCTTATCTTGTCACATCTTTCAAAGCCAAATATTTCTATTTATGCATGACCTGTAGAAGTTGTATTGCTTTTTATTTTTTTGATAAATAACTTAATGCTAATACAGCTATATATGTAGTGACCAAATGGAGCACACGCATGCATGAAAAGCATAGTAACATCTGCAATGATGGACATAATCAATTTTTAATTGATGTTCTCAATAAGTAATAGTTGTAGTGTCTGCTAGGTGAAACGTTTGTTACAATTGAAACAGAAGTCTTTTGCCTCCCTGTATGGCATTTATTCAATCAAATTTTCTTTATTGAATAATTAGTTGCATGGTGGCTGATGGAAGGCATGGAAATTGTCGTGGTATGCCATCACTTTGACAAATCTTTAATCATGCAAGCCATCTTGATGGTTTCAGGCCTCAAAATGTGTATCTCAATGGTGATTTTTTGGTTAACCCTCCTCGGTAGGCACAATTAGCATCTTCTGAGGCCCGCCAACCACTCTATTTGCACCGATTGTTCTAACTCACATTTGTATTTTGTGGGGGTTCCATGTTGATTGATTTGGGATACAACTTATTGAAATCTTCATATTTTGCTGCACGTAATTGCACAAATAATTCTCTTCCAAAGGGGTCATGGGTCAAGATCGACCTTCCTCTTTGTGCACTTGTTGCTGGTTAGCCTCACTCTCCAAATGGAAGGATGTTGAGGTGACTTCTTGTTCAGATAAAGTGTCTTGATACTCAAGGAATCTGGTGAATTAGTTGAGGCACTAAGTTTCATCTATGGCATGGTAGCATAAAAAATACATATTCTGGGAGGTATGAACTGGTGTGGTTCTTTATCACCCTTCTGTTGAACTAGAGAATGATGGTCCATATTGCGAGGACTTGCAAGGGTTCTCTTAAGTCCTTCATCTTATATCCTTTGTCAGCTCTCGGGTGTTAGCCACTTCTAGGTGATGATTCCCTTATTCACCTCATGCAAGTCAGCCTCAAGTTTCTCAATTCCATCTATGTTGGTTGCCATTGTCTCTGATTTTAATTAATGGAAATCTAGGTGAGAAAATGAAATGAACCTATACTCACAGTAATATTCAAATTTACTGTAACTAGGACCTCAATGCTGGACAGGCATTTTGGACTTGGGGAAAAAACATCACATCAGCACCATTTATGAAAACACCCATCTACACGGTGTTAACCCACTCTTCACTTACCCTCATATGCCCTATGTATGTACCCATGTTTCTCGTGTATGCACACAAACACACGCATCCATATCATATTCACATGCTTGGCACAATCTGCAGCCAGAAATGTTCTTTCAACTAGACCTGAGCTTTCTAGCATGCCCACATCCCTCCTGCATTAATGTTCCACAAACAGATCATGGAAGCCACAACCCACGTTTTCATGTCTCTGAACATGCAGCGTGTAGCATCATTATGAGTCATTAAAGAGGGGAATGGGATGCTTATTTCTTTATCTATCTAAGGCTATTAATTTGTTGTATTTATCAATCTAATTATATAATAACATATATATTCCCAGGTAGTGGCCGATTTCTCATATGGCTTGCAAAAAGACACCCTGAAGTGAGAAATTATTTGGGGCTAGAAATACGGCGGAAAGTATGGGAACAAACTCCTTGTGTTACTCTCTATGTGCTTGGCATTCTCTGATTGATTATGTATAATTACTGGTTCCCTTGTTCCCCCATTTTTAAATGATATGAGGACTTAATTTACACGGTAAAATAAATTATCCACTTGCAGCTGGTCAACCGTGCTGACTTCTGGGTAAAAGAGCTGGCTCTTTACAATGTGTATGGCCCCATTACTTTATTTTGGTTATAAGAACAAGAAACCAACTGCATACTAAAATGGATAGCTCGAACTCATTGCAGGCATTTCCTGTTTGCAAATGCCATGGTTTCTTTTAATCAACTAGTGTCCACATATCCTGGACCCTTGATGCTAGTCTCAATTCTGGTGAGTGTGCCAGTCTTACTGGCATTCAATAAGAGTTGTTCATATTTAATTGCTGAAGGATTTCTCTTAGGACCATAGATTATCAGTACTAAAATTTTCCAGTTCTTTGTTTGCACTTGCAGTGCCCAGATCCTCATTTCAAGAAAAGGCATCATAAAAGAAGGGTTGTGCAGAAGCCCTTAGTAGATTCTATCATACATAATTTAATGCCTGGAGGACAGGTACCTAGTCTGGACTCATGCACCGCCTTGGATGATGGATCTTTATTTTAACGTAGGCAATATACAAAATTTGTTTAGTGTCTTGATTCAATAATATATTGTTTTATGATTGACTTCTACATAATGATGGATGCATATGAATCAGTAGAGAAAAAACAAACGATCTTATAATTTATTGGGCTGAATTGAGAAGGGATTTTGGCCTTTGAAATCCAAACTTTGTTTCATTTGGCCCGGAAAAAAGGTGAAAAAATCATTAGAATCATTTTATCTAACATCCAGTTCTAATATCTCTAGGAAAGTGCATTGCCTGTGTATGAAACAATTTTTTCTGTCATCTTCAATAGACCCATCACCAAAAAAGTGCCATTTTATGGCAATCTGCTCTGATGTTAATTATTATTAGTGGTGCTGTACATCTCAATTCTGTTGCATTAAGAATTATGTTCTTTCAGTTGCAAAATTGTTGTTGGTGCAAATCTTGACATATTTATATGGAGGACTTTTCATACCTGGATTGTAAATCTTTTCTTGGATGCTTGCACTACACGTGTGGGGGTTATGAGGAACAAAATCTGTAGATATAACAGAAATTTGTATGCTACTTTTAGATGATAGGTCAAGGAAATATAAAGAAAAAAAAAAATGAGCACAACTGTTGTCATTCTGAAATATTCTCCTATCCTATCCGTACAAAGTATCATCCGTGATCTACAACTAAAAAAAGAAGGATAATGATAGATTTACTACCCTACTACCACCCTTTTACTACTTTATAGTATATTTGAAATTATTATTTTATTATTATTTTATTTTAAGTATTTTTATAACATCCTTGATCATTATGAAAAAATAAAAAAAAATATACAACTTCACTAGTAGTTACTTCCTTAAAAAAAATTAAAAAAAACAAAAGGAGTAGTAAATGGGTGGTAGCTTAATTCTTTTTTTTAAATTATGTTGACCGGGAGATGCTGAAGCTGCATAGATTTTTTGAAGTGTGCCTACTATCATCAACCCGGGAGCAAATATAGAATGAGCGCGGGGAAGTAGTTCCATATTGATCCAAACCAATCAGACCTAAGACAATTCCAAATAGCAAAACTTCAATCATTTCAATTTGTTTGAAAGGAGAAAGGGAGAGGTAATATCTATTCTTAAATATTAATTCGTATTGCACGTCAGGAACAAAGAGATAAATCTTCTCTCTTTCCTTCTCACTCTTGCTGTGTTGAAGATATCATATCACTGCACTAAAAATTTCAGGATAAATGCAAATCTTGTCTGAATCTTAAGATATATGATTGTGATTGAACAGATATTCATACAGTCTGATGTGCTTGAAGTGGCAATTGACATGAGATATCAATTTGATGCTGAAGGGGATGTACTTCACCACATGGATGCCTTGGACCAGAGCGTTTTGTGTGACCAAGAGGGATGGTTATTGAGCAGCCCAATGGGAATAAGGACAGAGAGAGAGATTCATGCAGAATTTGAAGGTGCAAGAATTTACAGAAGGATGTACCAGAAGCTAATATATAATTAATCAGTAGGCTCTTCATATTTGTATCATGAGTTGTCTTGGAAATAGGATTGTGAAATGAATGAAGCGGTTGCTGAATAGTTTAAGCTGTTCATGTCTGGTGTTAAATCATGCAAGCGTTTTGAATGATTGTGATAGCTGAGAGAAGCTTGGTTCGTTTTTCGACTCTTAGGATGCACATGGTTGAGACTTTGTTCTGGACACCCGGTGCCGATAAAAGAAAAAAAAAATGCAGATAGGGGTGCTCGTGCTCCAAAAGGAGGCATGTTAATAAGGTAATGATTTAACTATAAAATATGGTTGAGGTTTGGCAGTTGGTCGGGATTAAATTAACCTTGAAGTAACAGATGTATGCAAGATCCGTGTAATGCGAACACATCACATGGATTAAGTAAGGGTCTGTTTGGAACTAATTCAATCTAATTTTAAATTGAGTCTAACGTCTAAACATTAATTCTAAAATTATTAAACTCATCTCAATTTAAAACTTTTTTACACAGTGAAATTTATAATATTTTTCAACTCAACACCTCTTTACTTGTAGGATCTATAACTTTTTTCAATTTCTTATAAATACATCTAAACTAATCTTAAGTAGGTCCTACAAAACTCATTTCGTCTCAACTCAGTACTATTCATGAACGTTGTTTGGATTCAGAAATGAGTTGAGATGGTTTGTGAATAGTAGAATAAAATATTGTTAGAATATTATTTTTTAATATTATTATTATTTTGAGATTTGAAAAAATTGAATTATTTATTATATGTTGTGTAAAAATTTGAAAAAGTTGTAGTGATAAAATAAGATGAGTTGAGGTGGAATTTGAATTCAAATCATTTTAACTCAGCTCAACATCCAAATGGAACCTAAAGCATCGATTATTTAGTGATGAGATGTGGCGTCTACCTCTAAGATCAAGACCCTTGCTGTTACTGGCAATGGTCTAGCCATTGTCAAGTTCAAAATTTGACTAAAAGTTGAGATTTGGCTAAAGTCAAAGCCATGAGAGATATTACTCAAAGTCAAAATAATAATATAATAATAATATAATACTATGTATTTTAATAATAATTTTTTTAAATTTTTGGCAAATACATTCTATGTATTAATTAATAATTTAATTTTTACTTAAGATTATTGTTTTTCAACTATTTTTTTCCTCAACCTAATTATCCAACAAATACACTCCAACTAAAGGAAGAGAAAAAAAGAAGGAAAAAAAAAAAGGAGAACTGAACAGTAGAACTTGGAGAATACTTGAAGAACACTAAAAAACTGTTTTGGAGATAAACAATAGAACTCCAAACTTGGAGAATAATTGACTTTACTGTAGCTCAAAATAGGAGTATTCGAATTTTGACTACTTCAATACTGATCACTTGAATAAAAGTTAAACAAAATTTAACAAAACACTGACAGTTTGGAAGATTTTGAAGCCAATTGTTCTTTAATTGTGGAATTATACTGCAGTTTGGAAGAGGCATGGCTTATCCATGTATAGCAGCAATTCGTCAAAAATATCTGGGAAACCCTTTTTCCTTCATCTTTTGATTGATCTCCTCCCCCACACTATATATATGAATGGCCAAAAGTATATTTGTGTTTATATATATATATATATATATATATATAGATATCTATTTATACACTTATTGATTATAGTTTATTTATATAGAACTATTATGTTCCACGGTCAGGTAAAAAAGCATAAATAGAAAAATAATGAGAGTGATAAATTGTCCCTTCAAGTTCTTAACACTCCCCTTCCTTTTTCTAACTCTCCCATCCTAATATGAATTGTCCTTCAATTAATAGCATGTAATTCGGTTCTTCTTTCAATGACGCCTTGCATATAGCCACCCCAACATGGTCACTTGACTTAGGCCCCGTTTGGAGTGGGGGAGGAGAGTGGTGGGCGATGCTGCGCCGGTGGTTGTACAGCCAGGCTTTGTGGTCTGTGCACAAGCTGGGTACTTGTCCAGTCCGAAGTCGAGATGCCGATACTTCCGGTGGGCGTGACGTCCAGGGTCGCACCAGTGCTTGGTGTTCTGTAGTTGTTTTTTTGTATTTAGGTGTAGTTTTATTTTTAGTTAGTAATAAAATAGAAATAGGCTATTGAATTTGATGTTCATAGCAGTATCTCGTACTCATCCTCCCAGAGAGGACTGAGGGGCCATTTAGTTCTTTTTTACAGAGCGCTTTCTCTGTTTATGAGAGAGTTTTTTAGAAGTTAAGACAATATCTGTCACGAAGCAATTTGTGTGTAGGGAAGCCCCAGAGCTGATGCGTAGTTGACTTATAATCTAGATTTTCCATATATTAATAAGTCATATTTGTAACTTCGGTTCATTAATGAAATGAGTCTGTTTCTATAAAAAAAAAAAAAGACATAGGCCTCGTTTCAAGTTGAGTCTAATATCTAAATACCTAATCCTCAAATCACTAAATTTATTTTAATTCAAAATATTTTAATATGTGGGACCCATTAGGGCTATAAACTGATGGGTTCGGCATCGGTTTCTATGCCAAACCAAGACCCCACCGACATCTATCATGAGAGCTCAAAACCGGCCGAAACTAGTCGATTGGGGAGGGGTCTCGACATGCGTCGGTGCGGTCTTTGGTCTACCATCGACGTCTTCTGTGAAGGAGGAGAGGAGCGACATCACCGGAAGAAGACTTGAAGAAGAAGACGAAACCCTAAAACAGTAAAACCTGAAGAAGATTGAGGAAGAATATGACAGGAAGAAGAAGGGGGCGTGTTTAATTTACCCACTTTGAAATGATGTTGTTGGCTTTTAAGTGAAACGGTGCCGCTTCATATATATATATATATATATATATATATATATTTAACAAAAATCATAAGGGAAACGACATTGTTTCACTCATTTAAGTGAAACGACGCTGTTTTATTTAACATATATATATAATTATAAGGGTTGACTGGTTCAACAGATTTTAAAGGGTTCAAACTGGCATTGAATCGGCTGATCTCGGTTTCTAGCAGTTCTGGCCGGTTCCTTGCTTTGGTGGCCGGTCAGATCGATTTCCAGCCTGTTTAGACGGTTTCTGTACAACCCTAGAACCCATAATCTTTTTTCAACATAACACCTCTTTCGTGGGACCCACTACATTTTTCAATTTTTCATAAATATATCTAAACTCATCTTAACATCCAAACACATCTAAACTCATTTTAGATGGCTCTCACAAAACTAACTCCATCATATTAACTCATTATTATTCATAAAGAATTTAATTCATTTTAACTCAGTTCAAAATCCAAACGGAGCTTGATGGTCATATCATGGTGGCGGCATGATGGGAGGAGAGACTCTCATGTCCTTGGTTTTTCTACCAATGCTCTTCATGTGCTCATATTTTTTATTTGGACAATGCTACGAGTACCAATGGACAACCGTTGAAATGAACTGATGCAATGTATAAGATTTTTTTATTTTTTTCTTATTTTATTTTAATCATTTTTTACACATTTTTCAATATTTTTAAAAAATAATAAAAAAATATAAATTCACTAATATTCTCTTCCTTAATTATTAAATAAAATTAAAAAATTAAAAATTCAATCGGTCATTTTTATCGGTCAATTTCATCGCTTCAACTAGCATTTTCTTTTTTCTTTTTATATTTTCTAGAACACATTATTTTATTTTTATTTTTAAATTTTAAATTTTAAAATACAATTTAACCATTCTCTATTTTTAAAATGCTTTTTAAGAATTTAATTTCTTGATACATATCACGTCTAGTAGTTTTGGGCGCCACCCCATATCTAGATTCGCTGCCACAAAATGGGTCCCTTATAATAGAGGTTTCAAATTTTAACTTTATACTCCATTCTGATTAAAATATTTACATATTGAACCTAGAGAAGAGTAAGCCCTGGTTTTGTTTTACAAACCTTTCAAATTATCTCATCTTAATATTCAAATATCATTTAGATAGAAATATTTTTTAATTTTTAATTTTCAAATTTTTAATTTTTTTTATCTAATCATTACAATTTTTTCAAATTTTCAAACAAAATACAAAAAATAATTCAACTTTTTTAAATTCTAAAATAAAATTTATATTAAAATATTATATTCTAACCCTTTTTTAACTTTATAATTTTTTTATTCAACATTTTTTTTATCTCTTTTTTCAAAACTCTATAAAAATCTTAGTTAATCATTTCACTGCTATTCACAAAGGGAAATGCTAAGCGTCCCGCTCCCAGCCTACCACTTGCACTTTTTTTTTGTTTTTATATTTATATTTTTGTTTTTACTTTGTGATTTAGAAAGTATTTTTTAATGATATTATAAATTTTTTAAAAATATATATATTTAAAAGTGTTAAAAAAAATACATGTAAAGAAATCACATGAAAATAACTAGCGGGAATCAGGAAAATGATATTCTCACCACTGATTCTTATAGCTCGATGTTACTGTTGAAATTTTATATTTTATTTTTTAATTCTTCTTTTTACTTAATGATTAAAGAATTATTTTTTAATAATATTGTGATTATTTTTTAAAAATATTTAAAAGTATAAAAAAATACATGTAAAAAAAGACAACAAAAAGAAGAAGAAGAATTATACTAACGGTAGCTCCTAGTGGTAGCTAGGTACCACTAGGAGCGGTGGACGTAGCAGAATCCATTCACAAATTATCTCATTACTATTCATATATTTTTCATCTCATCTTATCTAACCAAACAAGATCCAGACCAACACACATGGGAGAATATTAAAATATTTATAAATATAATAATTGATCTCTTTCTATCCATTTAGGGCTAGTTTACATTCACATATGTGATAATTTTAGATAAAAGATGAAAGTTGAAAAAAATATTGTTAGAATATTATTTTTTAATATTATTATTGTTGTGGGATTTGAAAAAGTTTAATTGAGATTTAAAAAAATTGAATTGTTTATTATATTTTATATAGGGGTTTTGCTATTTATCCTCCCCACACTCCACACTCCACACTTTTTAATATTTTTTAAAATTTTTTTTTGAATTTATTTTTTTTAAACTATTTATAATTTTTTATTCACTATTCATATAAAAATATATTTGATAAAAAAAATTAAAAAAAAATTAAAAAAAAGATGGAGTGTGAAGTGTGGTGTAAATAGTAGGAGATTGAGTAGAATTTTTGTAAGAAGTAAGGTCAACTCGTAGTTGGTGATGGGAGTGGAGACCCTCTCCTCTCATGTCCGATTTCTTTTTTTTTATTATTATTTAGTTTCTTTTGGTAAGTTTCGTTTTCTTATTTAAGATTTATAATTTTTGAGATTTCGTCATCAATTGGATTGTCCATATCAAGTTGTCTTCAAGGTTAGTTATTTGATAAAAAAAAAATGTTAATAGTTATCCTCTCAACATTTTCTTATGGACCATTAAATAATTGCAAGCAAGTGAAAACTAAATAAAAAAATTAAATTCAAATCTTACACTCTGTTATAGTTTGGCGAAAGAATTATTATATTCTCAAGTTATCTACGTTGTTTAAATTATAATATTTTATTTATAATATTTAAAATTTAAAATTTAACTTTTAAATTAAATTATATATTTATTAGACGTTAGGTCTAATTTATAATAGGGCAATACTATGGTGCATATTAAATGTGCATTCCAAATATGCACACGATTGCAAGTGATTTTTTTTAAATTCTTAAATATCTTTAATTATTAAGAAAAAATTAAAAAATATATATATAATTTTACTAATAATTACTTTCTTAATTATTAAAAAAAAATTTAAATTATATGAGTAAATATATTTAATGGACATTTTCAAAAGAGTGCCACCCGTACTTAAATGAAAACTTAATAAAAACGTGTAGCACGTGGCTGAAGTAAAACGTAAACGGATAAAAAGTTAAAGTTAACGAAAAATAAAAGAAACGAAAAACTGTCATAACCGATCATCCCTCCCAGCTTCTTTTAATAAAGAAAATGAAGAAAAAATCTCAACGAAATAAAATTTTAGATTTTACTGGAAACAAGAAGAAAATGAAAAAAAAAATCAGCAAAATGAAATTTCAATTTTTTCAAAATTTTTAAATGATGCTAAAATAGAATTATTAGATTTGGTTATATCCTTATCAGAAAAAATGATAGGTACGATCTATTATATTCAATAACGATAAAAAGAAATTACAGTTAAAGTAGATTTGAGTTTATACACTAAAAAAAGTAGTCAATAGTATAATTGGAATCCTTTAAAATTAATACATAAAGCACTAATAATTGCAGCAATCTGTATTCTCAACACACAAAATCACCCCAAAAATTAGTTTAATGGTTGAGTACATGACACCTTGATAATAACCAAACTTAAATTTTCAACACACAAAGTTACCTAACACACTAATAATTGCAGTAACCTCCACTCAGAATACATGGCATGGCAATTTCATATCTAATTATTTTCATTACATAACAAAGGCATTATTATGTATCCAAGCGTCCACAACCTTCCTTTCGAAATCATGAGGTCATCCTGCAAATATTACAAAACACAAGATAAAATAAGTACCAAAATAAGTGGGTCAACTTGAAAATAAGGTCTTTAACAATATTAATATCAGTCTCATGTTATGAACGAAAAAATACACATCTTCACATTTGACTATAGTGTTTACCAATATTAAGATTTACATCTTCACTGCATCTATGTTGCTCATCATCTTGTACCAGTGCACCAAGATGTGTACTCACCTGACTCCAAATATAGTAGTCCTAAAAATAAAGAACAATGACATCTTATTAGTGATCCTAAATCTAAATAACAGTAATCCTAAAACTAAAAAACAGTGTTATTAAAATATATTTTGAAAAGACTTAGTTGATAATGTGTTTGATACATTGCATATTGCATTGAATGTACGTAAAGGTTTGCTTCCTCAATGGGCTTCGGTTTAGACTACATAGGCACACAAAGTTGTAAACCAAATAGACTATATTAGTCTATAGAAAATAAAATACAATGCAAGCCAACCCCCTTTTTGTTTTTTGCTTTTTTTTTGCCTTCGATTTATTAACAGTCTTTTCCACGATAGAGGCTCTTTGCTTAGATAGGGGCTTATCTATTGGGAAGTCCCACATGGCTTAAGAACAAACTCATCCTGGGTTTTATAAGGAATTACCTCACTCCTCCTATTAAGCTTTTTATGGGGAGTAATGGGTGTTTCTACACTATCCTTGCTTTGTACAACTACTGGGTTTAGTATTTTATTACTTCTCCCCAAATCACTGGAGCATGCATCAACGGGGTCACGAGACGTTGTGTTGCCACTGCGTTGATTTCTACTACGTACAAAGTCAACTTTCAACATATCCAAACGTTCTATTAATTTGTTGCAACTTTCCTCAATTTTCGATGCCGACAATGTAATTTTAGAAAATGCTTTTGTGAGTCTATTATATCTTTTTACTTCAAGATTATCCACTAGATCCTCATAATTACACTTTATTAGAGTATATATCATTTTCAAGTCCTTTCCCTAGCGATCAAGAATGTATTTTGAGGGCAACAATGTCTTGTCAAGCATTATAAAGACACACAAGACATGCCTACATATTTCTCGAAATTCAAACAATCTACAATTGCATTCAACAACAAAATCATTTTCAATGTATGAAACCCAAAACACCACTCGTTTAATATACCCATCCGCCAATTTGATTTTGTCAGTAACCTTATAAGCGTGGACTAGACCTTCACAATTGACTAAGAAAAGTTGACAATATAAAAACCCACAAAACTCATCTTGAACTTTTTTAAATTTTGTGTTAGTGTATAATGATTGAAATTACTTCCCAATAGAGTAGTGGATTATACATGGATATCGGGTATGGAAGGAGTTAAAGTCTACTGCTGTCTCATTCTTGGCTTTTCTTTTCAAAGCATTATCATAATGCTCAACAAATTGTTTCAGAGAGATCTTCGAGTTAACATAATCATCGAACAATGTGTTCATACTTTTGTTTCGTTGTGTCGTCGACATCCCAGCCCAAAATATATTTTTCACATATGCGGGCATCCACTTACGCCTCTCCCCATACAACCAATCATTATTATGTAGGTCGAAGGTGCTAATCATCACCTCCCATTTTTCTTCAAATTTCTCAGACGTCAAAGAGTCGTAAACATAATTATGTATCTGAGCCTTAATTGCTTCATATTGGGAGTGGGAGACAAAATTTTCTGGTAACTTCTTCATGATATGCCATAGACAAAATTAGTGTCGAGATGTTAGAAAGACTATAGCAATTGCAATTTGCATTGCTTTATCTTGATCTGTAATTATTGTTTTCGGAGCTTGGTCACCCATACAATCCAACCATGATTGAAATAACCAAGTGAAAGTGCTCGTGTCTTCACTCGATATTAACCCACATCCAAGAAGAATGGATTGTCCATGATGATTGACTCTTACAAAAGGAGCAAAAATCATTTTATAATTATTTCTCAAGTAGATTGTGTCGAATGTAATTACATTTCCAAAATATTCGTATGCAACTCTATTTCGTGCATCTACTCAAAACACATTTATAAAATGACAATCATCATCTATATTTATCACTGTTTTAAATTTCGTACCGTACCGGCCGGTACGGCAGAAATTTTCCGTACCGGCCATTGGTCCGGTACAGATTTCTGAGTGTTTCGTACCAGCCGAAATTTCGGCTGTACCGGCCGATATTTCGGCCTTTGTTAATTTATATAATTTTTTTTTCTTTTTTTAAGTTATAAACTCATTTTTTGACCTCCAATTTAAACTAGACTATTTATAATTTATATATATATATATATATATTTATATATAATTTATTCATATATAGATTATTTTTTAAAATATAATTTATATATATACATTTATATATATAATTTATTCATATATCGACTATCCCGAAACGGTACACGAAACGGTACCGGTACCGAAATATTTCGTTCCAGTGCCTTGACCGGTACGGCATCCGGTACGGTATTCAAAACATTGATATTTATTACATAATAAAAACGATAATTCTTCTTTTACATTCTCACAAAGTACTTTCGAAGTGCTTTGGCACATCCTTCACCGAGTCGAAACTACCTTGCTTTATCAATGTAATTGCGTTAATCTTTTTCTCCAAATGTAAGGTTCTCATACCCACTAGCTTCAACAACCAAAGATTTAAAATTTTTACTAACGCCTATACTAGCTTTGTCTAGATTTTCAGCTTTATTTTTGTAGTTAAATCGATTTTTTTGCTGCATCTAAAAAATATAGATTTTCTTGAACTCAATACATGTGCATGTTCAAGCACAACAATAGAAATTACATATTTTTCATCGAGATAGAGAGTTGCATTAGTCTTTGTCTTACATCCTACTCTCTCAATTAGTCTTGGCCTGAGGGGATTAGAACTTGTAGAGTTTGTCTAACCTTGTTGAACGCAAGTTAGCGTTAAGTATTTTAATCTCCCATCATCTCTAAATCTAGAGCTTTGTTTTGACACATCAAAACCCATCGATCTAGCATATTTTATATAATATGATCTGATTTCATCTTCCGATGAAAAGGTTATTCTAACCATTGGTTCTTCCACATTTTCATTTTGTTCTGTGTTTGTATTTACATCACCACCATTATCATTTGGTCAATGTTCAAGTTCTCTATATGACCAAATATTCAATATAAATATATTACGCAAGAGATTTCAAATATAGCAACAAATCACAAATTTTCAAGTGATTACAAATAACCTTTCATACTACTAAAAATATTAAAAAAATGTAATAATCTGCCGAAAGGTAATTAATCTTTGATAAAAATTAAATACACAAAGGTTCATAATACTAATAATGTATACAAATCTATAAAATATAATGTTAAATACACTTTGTAAAAGTTGGAATAAAGGAAAAATCTCACACACAAAAACCTCATTTCAGATTTGTTATTAAAAATTAACAATCATCAACACCAACAAAAACAATAATAATATTATCTAAATCATTTCAGATAAACTTTACAAACAAAAACCATCTTCCAGATTTGTTCAATTTAATAAATTAATATAAATAAATGCCTAAACCGTGAGAGGAAAAAAATTTCTAAGCGATGGTTGGAGACGCACTGGTGGTTGTTTGTGGACAGCAGTTTAAAGAGGCGCAATACTCGTGGTCGTTCGATTTTCATTAAGTAGAAAATGTAAAGGTGGAAGAAATTTGAAAGGGCGCTTTCACTTTTCCATTCCATTTGCTTTGATGGTCCTCTTCGTTTGCTTTAATAAAAAAAAAAAGTGTGGTGTTAAACCGCAAACGTGTGGGGTTTTAGCTTTTAAGGCAGCCATCAGTTTCCTTTTAGTGGGGTCTTTTTTTCTTTTCTTTTTTTTTTTGGATAATCACGTGTGGGTCTTAAGTGAATATATCATATCATTTAAAAATCAATATATCATTTTTCCTTTATAATAATGCCATTGACGCGGACACTTTTATAAGTAAAAATATTAGGTAAGAAATGATTAAAATATCAATATATCATAACGCGGTTTCCGTGATGATTACCCTTCTACCGAATGTCTGAGAAGAAATAAAGGAAGCAACTCGTTTATCGTTAGGAACGAAACAACTACCGAATAGGAAACAACAGGAAAAGGAGTTGAGGCCCGTCCGTCTTAAAACCCTCAGATCGCTTTGATTTTGGCATTCACGATACTTGATTCGGACAATTGCTTCACCGCTCTTTTGCTTGTGGTAATGATCTCATGATTCAATTTTGACTTTCTTTCTTATTTGTTTTCCAATTTTTGTTTTTTCTTTTCTATTATCAAATCTATGCAACAGTTTTTGTTTGTGTGCCTATATCTCAGTACCATGCAATTATATTCTCAAAAACAATCTGGGTTGTTTATATATGTCGCTATATGGAAAAATGTATCTCAGTACCATGCAATTATTGTATTCTCAACAGCAATCTGGGCTTCTTTTTTTATTTTATTTTATATATATATATATATATAATGTAGCAAATGGAAACATGAAAAACACACAACTTGAAGCGAAATGGAAAATACTACAATGAAACGTTTCATTACCATCTGGGGGTGCTCCCTTTTTCATGATCAATTGAAGAAACATCTATGAAGGGTTTCTTTTGTTTCTGTGGATTGCTAACGTTTTCCCAAACAGCTAATATGCAACGACCAAAATAAATCCACCTAAAATAAAATAATAATGAAAATAATATATATATATTTTTTGATAAATTAAAATTTTTTATTATAACATAATGTAATAGGCGAGGCCCAAGTACACAGGAAGTATACAAAGAAGCACCTAGTTACATTCTAACAGTTAGAAAAGCGAAGACATGAAGTTGTTTACAGCCCCTCCCTTGAGTACAATAGCAGAAAACCAGCTAAGCATAGTGCTTGTAAAAAACTTCCAAAATTCGTCTATATTGCTTTCTCTATCATTAAAACACCTCTCGTTTCTTTTTAACCAAATACACCACATAATACACAAAGGCAGCTTTTTCCAAGCAGTTGCCACCTGGTGACAAGTGTGCATTTGAAAGTTGGACCAGCTTGCTAAAAATTCAACCACTGTTCTTGGCATAACCCAGCTCAACCCAACCCTTCCAAACACTCCATCCCACAGCACTTTAGCCATTTTACAATGAAGAAGTAGATGGTTCACTGATTCTGCATCTTTCTTGCACATAAAGCACCAATCCAAAACAATCATTCCACGCTTCCTCAAATTGTCTATAGTCTGAATGTTCCCTAATGCTGCTGTCCATACAAAAAAAGCCACCCTAGTCGGAACATGAGCCTTCCAAATCCTCTTCCAAGGAAAGCCAATATGGGGTTGATTTAAAATCACCTTATAATATGACCGAGCTGTAAACTTTTTAGTGGCTGTTTGTCTCCAGCATAGTTGGTCCCTACCCTATCTTCTTATCTCCACTGAATATAACAATCTGAAAAAATCAGTAACCTCCTCTATTTCCCAGTCTTGGGCAGGGCTGGAAAAGCTAACATCCCAAAGTACCCCTCCATTGGAAGATCCCATCAACTCTGAAACTGAAGCTAACTTGTTAGTCGCCAATCTGAAAGCAACCGGAAAGGCACTAGCTAATTCAGTATCCCCGCACCAAATATCCGACCAGAATCTGATTTTAGAATCATCCCCAACCGAAAATTTAACTTGTTTCAAGAAACAGCCCCATCCTTTCCTAATAAACTTCCATAGACTCACTCTATACGAACCCCTACACTCCTTAGTGCACCAGCCTCCCCAATCACTACCATACTTACGATCAATCACCCCTCTCCACAATGCTTCCTCTTCCCCATGATATCTCCATAACCACTTCCCCAACAATGCCTTGTTAAAACTACGTAAGCTATGAATACCCAAGCCCCCATCAGCCATCGGACAGCACACTTTTTTCCAGCTCACTAGAGGAGTTTTAGTCTCCTCTCCCATACCTCCCCATAAAAAGTTTCTATACAATTTTTCAATTCGGTTGGCCACACCGACCGGTAAAGGGAATAAAGAAAGGAAGTAAGTAGGGATATTAGAGAGGGTACTCTTTATAAGAGTAATCTTACCCCCTTTAGATAAATAAGTCATTTTCCATGCTGCCAACTTCCTCTCTATCTTCTCTACCACCCCATCCCAAATGTGTTTGGCCTTAAAAGAAGCCCCTAAAGGTAGTCCCAAATATTTTATGGGTAGAGGAGCAACTTTACACCCCATAAGTGCTGCCAAATGATGAATGTTGTGTACATCTCCTACCGGTACCAACTCCGATTTACTTAGTTTACTTTTAATCCAGAAATAGCTTGAAAACACAGCAGGACAGCTCTCAAAACTTGAATTTGTTCCCCCACAGCTTCACAAAAAACAAGGGTATCATCAGCAAAAAGCAAATGGGATATTGTGGTAAAGCCATTGAGCTAGAACCCACTGAAAAACCCGAGATAAAACCTGCTCCTACCACTGCCTCCACCATACGACTCAATGCCTCCATCACAATATCGAATAGGAAGGGAGATAGGGGATCCCCCTGCCTCAAACCTCTTGAACTCGGAAAATATCCACAAGGCTGACCGTTAACAAGCACCGAAAAGCGGATAGTTGAAATGCAATGGCTTATCCAGCCACACCACTTGTCTCCAAAACCACATCTTCTAAGCATATACAAAAGCAAATTCCAGTTTACATGATCGTAAGCTTTTTCCATATCCAACTTACAAAGAACCCCCGGTAATCCTTCCCGAATGCGACTATCAACACATTCATTTGCAACCAGCACTGAGTCTATGATTTTTCGTCCTCTAACAAAGGCATTTTGAGATTTAGAAATGATCTTCTCCATCACTTTGCTCATTCTATTTGCTAAAACCTTTGAAATGATCTTATAAACGCTGCTCACTAAACTGATTGGGCGAAAATCCTTCAACTCCGACACACCCACTCGCTTTGGAATCAAGGCAATAAAGGTGGCATTCAAAGATTTTTCAAACTTTTGAAGCTCAAAAAATTCGTGGAACACCTTCATCACATCTTCCCTCACAAACTCCCAGCAATCTTGGAACAATGCCATAGTAAACCCATCCGGTCCAGGAGCTTTATCTCTCCTCATTCCACAAACCACCCGGTGCACCTCTAGCTCTTCGAAGGGCCTCTCAAGCCATCTTGCTGAATGTTCATCCATTGCTGCAAAGTTCAAACCATCAATCTTAGGTCTCCAATCTTCCGTCTCACTTAAAATAGAGCTGAAAAACTGTACTGCATGTCCTTGGATCTCAGCAGGGGAGGAAACCAGAATATTTCCAGTTCTTAACAACTCAATAGCATTATTACGACGGTGGGAATTCGCCATTTTATGAAAGAAGCTAGTGCACTTATCTCCCTCTTTAAGCCAAAGAACTCTCGACTTTTGCCTCCAAGATATCTCCTCCCTCAAAAGAACCCTCTCAAGTTCAATTATTACTTCATTCTTCCTAGACAAATTCTCCTCGCTAACTCCATCAACTTCCAAGGATTGAAGCTCATCCCAAAGGCCTTTTTTCTGCTACTCAACCAACCCATACACCTCCTTATTCCATATCTTCAAATAAGTTTTTAGAGCTTTGAGTTTACTAGCCAAAACAAAGCTAGGAGTCCCCTCAAACTGGTAGGACAGCCACCAACTTTTTACCTTATCAACAAAGCCCTCCACTTCCAACCACATATTCTCAAACTTAAAGTACCGTTTGCCCTCATGAATACCCCCACACTCAAGAATGATGGGAAAGTGGTCCGATCCTACCCTTGGAAATCGTTTTTGGCACAATTTCGGATAGTGAGCTTCCCATGACGATGAAACCAAAAATCTGTCCAATCTTGAACCACCTCTAGAATTGGACCACGTATACTCACCCCCCACCAACGGCAGATCCAACAATTCCAAATCAAAGATCAGCTGTGAGAAAGCCTCCATAGCTGTAGTTTTCGAAGATAGGCCCTCCCTCTCACTAGGAAAGCGAACTATATTGAAATCCCCACATAAACACCAAGGTAAATCCCACAAAGACAGCAACCCTAAAACTTCATCCCATAGTTGTTTCCTATCCCGATCCCTATTGGGACCATATACACTCGCTAATGCCCATGACCACCCATCTTCCATATTCCTTAATACACATGCCACCAAGTAGTCCCCAATGCACTCTTCCACCATTTCGACTACTCTACTATCCCACATAACTAGCACACCACCTGAGGCACCTGAAGAGGGTAAATAAGCCCAACCAACAAACGAACCTCTCCACAAACTCCTAATTATCCTCCTGTCAATAATTTCCAGTTTTGTTTCTTGGAGGCATATGACATCTATCTTCCAGCTATGTAACATGGATCTAATACAGAGGCGTTTATTGGCATTGTTGAGCCCCCTTACATTCCAAGACAAGATTTTAGGCTTCATTAACAGAACTAGCTTCCCTCCCCTTAGATCTGTCCCTCCCTAAAGTACCTTCCTTATTGTCATAATTAATAGAACAATGCAAACGTCTCAGCTCCCGCTTCTTTCTCGCAGTTGACTTCTCAGCCGTGGATCGACCAGCTTCAATGGCTACTAGAAGTGCCATCAATTGCTCTTCATAACCATCATAAAAGAGACCCACACAACTTTGAATCTCTTCCACTTTTTTAAAAACCCAGTCTGAAGACTCCTTAGACACAATCTGAAGAGGAGTCATCTGTAATGGTGATGAACTCCCCTCCTCCTCCTTATAACTAGCTACTTCTAGTTGTGGGTCCAAAGGTCTATCTGGTTCTTCCATATCTGGCAGTTCAAATTCAGCCTGCCTACTTCCCTTTAATTTCAAAAAATGCTTTAAAAGGCTATTCCCCCCTTCCCCATCAATGAATGCATGCCCCCAGAGGACAAGGCCTCATTATATCCCTCGGTAGAGTCTATAATTTCCCCTATCTCCCAAGCTAACTCACCCGAGCCTTCCTCTGAGGCTATCGGAACCATTGCTAACCCACCCAAGCCTTCCTCTGAGACTATCGGCACCTTCTGTACCCCGGGGGGGCACCCCTGTGCTAGTATCAGTTCAGCCGCAACATCTCGATCTTCACTAACTGGGTCGTATTTGTCTTTACTCTCAGAAAGCCCCCCTTCACTCATCACTGCTACCTCCGTCGGCCTAGTCTGTGAAGGAACCACGTCGATGGCAGCACATCTGTCGGCAGAATCACATAGGATCACCTCTCCAAGCTCCATTGACCCTACTGCTGCTTCTGTCGAGGTATCGAGGGCCTTTGACGCAGCCATCTGAGTCTTCGCCGCCGTCTGGGTCTTCGCCGGTGATGGTGGCTCTGGCCCACCCGCCGTTGGGCCGACACTGGGCTGTGTCTTCTTCCTCCACACGAAGCCCTTCTGAAGCTCGGGCATGGCTTGTCGTTGGGGTTGGGCCTTCCTCACAGGCTTCCCATCCGTTGGAATAGAGGGCTCCAGCCCACTACCCAGGCCCACTCTCGTCCCTACTGCTTCTTTACCCAATACGCAACGTATTAGGCCTTTGACTTTAACAGCCATCTCCTCCAACGCAGCCTGCATATCCCGCAAATCCCTCAGAATTCTTACTTCATTTTGCCCAGACACTCCTCTGCCATCACCCTCTCGCCTCTGCGCACCTACCGAATCAGAAACTTCACCTACTCTTTGCAGGTCTACCGAGGCAGAAGTTCTCATATCACGGGGTGTCTGCACTACCTCTTTGTACGACCGAGCCAACGGGAAAGTTACTGTACTTCCCTGTCCACCTCTGTTTCTGTCCATCGTCGGCAAAGATACCGTCGTTGATGAATTCCTTCTCCCCAGTGAATCAACACTGACCATGCCTTTCAGCACCTCCACCATTTTCCTCCACCCCATTCCAGCCTTGTCTTCGGGTATGAGAATATAGCTTCTGCGTCCTCCCCCACCATACATCGCCAAAGCCATGTATGAACCACGTGAATTTGAACATCGCTGGGCTGTGAGACCTCCATCCCCTTCCCTTCGAGCAGAATAGAATCCTTTGCTCCCAGACTTCAGACAAGCCTCAAGTGAACTAACCACCCAACGAGTAGTCTCTACACCCAACCACAAACAGCTTACACCTTTCCATCCTTTCTCAGTAATACACACCTTACCCCCATCTCTTCTCACCTCAAAGACCTTTGACTCAATAACTAAGCTACTACTCAATAACTAAGCACACAGGACACCATGAAAATAATATTAATAATGTTAGTTATAGTAATAGCTAACCAGCTGATATGCCTGATCCTGTTTTCTTGATTTCTGACACAATGATGGAAACTTTTGGTGCTGATTGGACTAAATTCGAGTGAGTTTGCTTCTTTACTTTATAGTTTATATTTTCTGTAGGCTTGGTAGATGTAGTGGTGAAATTCTGTAGTTAGCATATCATGGAATCACTCTCTGGATGTGCCGATTTTGTGTCAACTTCGGCTGTATTTGGTTCTTCATTGATGATCCAATGAAGTTTCTGTTTCTGTTTAAATTCTTTGGAAGTGATGATACATGAATGTCTTCTTGTGGGGTCGGATATTTATTCCCATAGTTCAAAGCTTATGCATTCGTGGTTGTGTTTTCATGCCCATGTCCTTTTCTTTTAGGACTTTTTAATATTCCCCTTCCCATTTCTTGTGAGTGCTTGTTTTTATACTATAGGTAAATGAGATGAAGACATTAGACATATACTTTTAGATCCAATCTTATAACATAGGGAAAATCTTATCCAAAACCCTTTTTCACTTACCAACGTTGAAGCCATGCTATTTTCACAGGGTGTAGCTTGTAATTAGGTTATCTCTTGTATACTTCCTATGTACCTGGGCCATGCCTAATTACGTGGATTAATAAATTCTTCTTACTTATAAAAAAAAAAAAGTTGAAGCCAAGCTAATTTCAATAGGAAAGATGAACCAGCTTAAAAGTTATGTTCTTGGGCCTTATCTCTCCCTTGGACCCGGTAATATGCTTTTAACAAAATAACAATGCAAATATTAGTTATGAAAATTTATGCAGTTTTAGAAGAATGGAAAATCACATCACAATTAGATTGTGCAGGCTTTCCCCCCTTTTTTGGGGGTTTTTGTTGGGTTGGGTTGGGCCATTGCTGAGTGTGAGTTTGAGTGGGAATTCTTTTGTATGCCATTTCAGATGTATGAACAAATACATTTTCATCCTATCATTGGATATTGCATGATTTAGATGAAGTGCTTCTGTTATGTCTTTCCTCTATACCTGGTTTCTGGAGATCATTTTAAAGATGGAAAAAGCATGTTGAGAAACTGCACAACCAAGACTCCTTGTTGGTATCCCAGTTCCTCTAATTTTATGCTCACAAAGAACCCAATGTTTTAGTTACTTCTTTTCTTGTTGTGTATGCACATGCATATGTATGGATAACATCGCTATTTGATATTGGCTCTGATGGCGCTATGTTTGTAATTTTGTAGCATTAATTCCAAGTTGAAGAAAAATGGATGGTGGAAAAGACAAGCGTGATCACGAGTCTAGTGACAAAGGGCTGTTTTCAAGTCTTGCTGGATATGCTGCTGGACACTACCCTCCACAAGGATACCCTCCACAGGGATATCCACCTCAAGGATATCCCCCGCAAGCCTACCCACCAGGTGGGTATCCACCTGGAGCTGGATATCCTCCTCCAGGTGGATACCCACCTTCTGGATATCCTCCCCCAGGTGGATACCCTCCACCTGCTGGATATCCTCCCCCAGGTGGATACCCTCCACCAGCATATCATCCCCCAGGAGGATATCCCCCATCCAGTTATCCTGGTCCATCAGCTCCATATCATTCAGGTATGATTTCCTCTCACCTTGCAAGCACGAATACTAAAAATACCTGTCATAACCTATCTGATAGTTGTGAGATGGTGAGATACGTATTCCATACACTTGAAAAAGATAGATAACTTTTTTTTCATGGATATGGCATAAGTACATCACAGAAAAGAAAAAGAAAACTTAGTACTTTAGAAAGTTAGAAGCCTTCAAGCTTTTAATTTCTATGAATACATATAGGGATAATGGAATATGTCTTCTCTTTTCATCTTGAAGCTTTTAAATTATTTTCATCATCTCTACATATATTCTGTAACTCTGATGTTCTTTATTCCTCCTTTAAACAAAGAACTAGCATAATATTTGTATTTTAAAATGCTTTGTTCTATTAAATAATTGTGGTAACCTGCTGTTGATATGTAGTTCTCTTATCTCAAATCATATTATGTAAGTATCAGTCATCATTTCAGTCTTAGAAGACCTTTTTTTCTTTTTTATTAGTAGTCCTAGAGGTAGGGTTCCTTTTTTATAAGGTAGGTTTTCTTTTCTTTTTCCTGAACTCATAAAAAAGATCTTAGAGGATCTTAATTTCCATCCCTGCTTTCTTTTGAGACATATATAAGGAAAAAGGGCTAAAGGTTGCCCTTATCAACATTTGTGTTTCGTCTCACTGAAAGACATTGAGATAAACAACATTTGAATAGACCAGAAATGTTTATTGGTGGTGTTGTTTGGAAGCTATTGCATAGGGATTGATCAAGTGTTATTTTAGTCTCCTGCCCTACTGATGGAAATTTTATGTAGTATCCAAATGGACCTGATACCTACGTGGTTCTTTATAACCAATCAAGCATCACCAGGTGTTAAAGACATTGTTAGTGGAGGTGTAGCTGCCCTTTCGCTTCATTCCTTGTGATCTTTTCTGGTAAACAATTATTACAGGACATGGACCCGGTATGGGAGCATTGCTAGCAGGGGGTGCTGCTGCAGCAGCTGCTGCTTATGGTGCTCATCAGCTCTCCCATGGTGCGCATAGTCTTGGACATGGGGGTTACCATGGCTTTGGTCATGGAAAGTTCAAACATGGCAAGTTTAAGCATGGGAAATTTGGCAAGCGCTGGAAGAATGGCATGTTTGGGAAACATAAGTTCAAGAGATGGAAGTGATGCAGATGTAACGTTCGCGTGGAGCTGAAGGCTTTCTTTCATGTTATTATTCAAAGGGGGAAGGTTTGCTGTTATATGCTAACAATATTTTCTTTCTTGTAGTACCAGAAATAAGTTCTTAAGGTCTTTTTTATGTCTTTGACGAAAATGTAAACTGTGTTGTTTATATGATTGCGGTTGCTTTTGTTTCCTAAAAACAGATGTCAATGTGTCCCATGAAAGGATGAAAAAAAAATGCCGGCTTTGGGTTTTTGATACCAATCAGAATGTTTGTGTCCTGATAATATGTGTGATTTCTGAATGAATGTGGCCCTTCTGCACTAATTAAGCATTTTGATAATTGGCCTCTCTCCCACTTGGGCAAGGCCTCCCATTGCTGCCGGCGTCCAACAGCAAGCCCAAGTAGTTTTTTCTGTTTTTTTTTTTCATTTATTGTGTGAATCAAGAGTAAGAACAAGTTGGATTACAATCATGGAGTGCTAGTTAATCGGGAACCTGCCCTTGTTAGCCGAGTGTTTAGATGAACATCGAAAGGTTGAAAGAGAGCCATGTCATTATATATTAGAGTCATTCATTGCCTAATCTTTACATGGGAGTTAACATCAAAGTTAGCATTTAGCTTCACTAGATTTTGATTATTTTTAATGGCTCTCCGTGAAATCCATTCCAGTTCTTAAGAATTGCTTTATGTTTCTCTTTCCCTCTTGAGACACAGCGCGCGCGCACACACACACTCACTCTCCCTCTCTTGTCACATTGGCTCCTCTCTTACAGGCTCCATCTTTGCTTTCCTTCCATTCAAGTTTGAGTCAATCTTATTCTCTCTCTAGAAACAGGTTGTCATCGAATAACAAAAAATATAGGAGAAAGTCACCACGCCGACAAAAGACAAAAAGACAGCAATGTTGGGAAGGACCTTAAAACGCCATCCAATGTCGAAAACTTGGGACTTTTGCTATCCTATTGGGAAGTACCCTTCAACGTCTTTGACTGCTGAAGACTTGGGACTTTACCACTTGGAGTTGATATTGCCAGTGTAAGGAATTTCACTCATTACAGAGGAAAAAAAGATACAACTAGGAACTTCTTCAGTGTCAATAACATCAACCGAACTGCCTAAAGCATCATTTGCTTAGGCATGAGCCACAGTTCAATTGCTCCGCTTCACTTTGAATAGCATGCACCAGTTGAATGGCATCAATGACCTTCTAGCACAATCTATTTCAACCCAGGTCACGGCAGAGGATGATGGCATGTAGGGCAGCCATAGATCCGGCTATAAGAGACTGGTAAAGTTCTAGTGGCTCTCATGGTAGCCAAGACCTGTTCCTCAGGGTCTTGCACTACTACCCTAATTCTTAACTTGTTGCCTTTTTGTCAATTGTTGCATCCCAATTTATTTTCTGCAAACCATAAGGAGGAGGTTCCCAACGTTGGTGTAATTCAGTAGTGGTTATATTGCTGCAATCGAGGATTTTTGTAAGAATGAGCTTATAATAACTCTGTGTTTGTTTTGCCTGGTTCACTAACCAATTGGGGTGACTGAGATCACCCTCATGAACAAACTGATTCCTTCTCAAGTGTTAAGACATCTCAAGAGTCCAGTTCATCCCAGGACATTTCCAATTCCTGATTTGATCTCCAATGTTTATCTTCAGTTGCAATCTATACTTATCTTATCATATTTACTTAGCTTATCATGTATATAGATATAGTCAAACCAGAGTTCATCTTCTGTGACAAACTTATCTTTTGTAACAAACATTATCTGTAAATGCTTTTATATAGAGATCAATACAACGATAGTCAGTATTCTGGCTTTTCACAATTCTATCTAATTATTTTTACCTGGCCGAATCATCAAAGGCTTCCGCAAACTCTTTCCCAATCCCAAACATTGCTCATCTTGTTTCCACCAAACTTGATGAAATGACTACTTGATATGAGTCTGTCAATTCCTTCCCATTTTGCGCACCAATGGGTTCCTGAGCA
The DNA here is from genome assembly GCA_029856935.1 of Cyclocarya paliurus. Lineage (NCBI taxonomy): Eukaryota > Viridiplantae > Streptophyta > Magnoliopsida > Fagales > Juglandaceae > Cyclocarya > Cyclocarya paliurus. The sequence continues at coordinate 24,456,232 of CM056954.1, forward strand.
TTGTAGTTGGCTCAGAACCTTGCCCACCAAAGTACCTACCAATCTCAGATCAGAAAGATCCAATTGTTAACCCTTCATACACTACCTGGGAACAAAAGGATCAATACATACTCAGCTGGATGATATCAACACTTTCTGAGAAGGTGGTATCTACTGTCTATCACATCACATCAGGTGTGGACAACATTGGCCAATAGGTATGCATCACCCTCTAGGTCTCGCATTAATCATCTACGCCACTAGTTGCAAAATCTACGTCAAGGTAATAGGAGATGCTCTAACTTTCTCCATGCAACCAAGACCCTTGCTAATCAACTGGCTTTAGTTGGAAAGTCAGTGGGCGATGATGATCTCATCTCTTATGTTGTGGGAGGTCTTAACCCACAATTCACTACCTTTATCACTTCTCTCTCATTTGCTACACGAGATGGATCATTATCCATTGAGGAATTCCAATCAGAATTGCTCAGCCATGAATAGCTCTTGGAACACCAAAATGCAGAATTAGACAGCAGCACCTATGTTGCATTTTACTCTTAAAGACGCTCAAATCAAAAGAAGAAACGGATGGAATCAGCAGGGCACTCCCTTCAAGAACTCTAATGAACAAAAACCATATAAAAAGAACTATAGCATTAGAGGAAATTCCAATCAAGGTAATAGTATCTCTGCTAAAACAGAACAAAAATACTCTAATCGGTCTCCTTGTCAAATCTGGGGCAGAAACAACCACCAAGCCTTAGATTGTTTTCATTGAATGGATTATGCCTTTCAAGGCAGACATCCACCCAAGGAACTAGCTGTAATGGTTGCCCAAACCAATGCACTTCAATAGGATGAGGAGTGGCTGGCTGATAGTGGAGCCAATAATCATGTCTCAGTTTCATTGGAGAATCTCACCATTCAGCAGCCTTACAAAGGGAGTGATCAAGTTGCTGTTGGAAATGGTAGTGGACTCAAAATTATTCATACAGACACCTCTTCTTTTAAAACCAAAAACTTCATACTCCATCTCAAAAATATTTTGCACCGTCCAAATGCTTCTCTTTCAATACAAAAATTCTGTCAAGACAATAATTTTTGGTTTAAACTAACCGATACTTACTTTCTTGTCAAGGACAGTGTCACAGGGGAGATCCTACTGCAGGGACCTAGTGAAAATGGTCAATATCCAGTGAAGTTGGAGCAACAACTTTTTAAGAATAAAGGAAGAAGCCCTGTAGCCTTTGTTGGAGTTCGAACCACCTCAACAATTTGGCACAAAAGATTAGGCCATCCCCATGATAAAATCCTCCAGAAAATCACCACAGCACATCATCTACCTATGTCCCAAGCTAGTCTAGAATCCACATTATGTAATTCATGCCAAATAAGCAAAAGTGGGCATCTACCCTTTCCAATGTCAACTCATGCAACCAACTCACCATTAGAGTTGGTTCATAGTGATATTTGGACCTCACCAATCATGTCAATAAATGGATTCAAATATTATGTTGTGTTTGTGAATGACTACTCGAGATATACATGGTTATTCCCTTTAAAATTCAAATCATATCTCTTTATCTATTTTGCTAAGTTTGAATGTCTCATTGAGAACCAACTTTCCACTAAGATTCGCCAACTCCAAACTGAGGGAGAAAGAGAATATTTATCTCACAAATTCACTGACTTTCTATCCTCTAATGGAATTGACCATAAAATATCATGCCCATATACCCCTCAGCAAAATGGGGTTGTCAAAAGAAAACATAGACATATTATAGAAACAAGCCTCACCCTCTTAGATTAGTCTAAACTCCCTACAAGTTGCTGGGTTGAAACCTGTCAAACTACTGTGTATCTGATAAATAGACTACCCTTAGCATCCATAAACTTCTCCATTCCATACACTAGACTGCACTCACTTGCGAGCCTTTGGATGTGCATATTATCCTTATCTGAGGTCATATACCAGACACAAACTTGAGTCCTGCAGCGAGTAGTGCATTTTTCTTGGCTACAACTCAAACTACAAAGGATACAGGTGCCTCGACCCAGCCTCCAATGAGATGTTCATCTCACAGCATGTGATATTTGATGAACAATTGTTTCCTTCACTCCTCAAGGGACATTTCTTGTCAATGACTCTCAATTTCTCATTAATCCCAACACTTCTATTGATAATTCTCCTGTTATTGCTACAAATGATAGCACACCTCTTCAATAGCCTCATACAATCGATGTTCCTATCCAAATTGATTCACCAAAGCTCATTTCACAGACCAAGAATCTTTCTGCACTACCTAACCAACAACCTCCATCTGAACAACAAGCTCCAATTGAACAACTACCAACAAATAACACTTCTCTCAGTCAAATCTTACCTCCTGAAAAGTCTTCATTGTAAGATCCCTAAAATTATTAGTTATTTTATTTATTATTATTGGCTAAATTAATTCAATTTATTATTATTAGTTGTAAATTATTTTACAAGTTGTGCATTTTATTTTATTTTTTTGGGTGGGCTTTTTAATTGTAGTGTTTTAATTGTTGTGTGTGTTAATCGGTCCCAACCCGTGTGTGTGAGTAAAGTGAAATCGGGCCAACCGTGTGTCTAGAAGCCCAGCCCAGCCCGCGTGAAGAGTCAGCCCGTGTAGTAACCGAAACCTAGCCCCTTCTTTAATCCCAAACAACGCCGTTTTGAGAAAAACCCCTTAGGGTTTCATCACTTTCTCCCTTGCGCCGTTCATAGTCTTCTTCTTCTTCATTCTTCTTCTTTCTTCTTTCTCCTGGTTTCTTCTTCCAGCAGCTGCCCTTGCCGATTCTCTCCTCCAATCAACCTTGGCCACACGCATTTATACTTTCTCTCATCACCGGCCACCTCCTTCTTTTCTCCACCTCCTTCTTCCACCTCAAGTTTGCATGTTGTCTCTCTGTCGTTCGGAAATGGACTCCAAAGCGCACTTTCAAGCCGCCGCCCCTCACGGTGCCACCACCATCTTCCACCTCCAGCTTCCTCGTCGTGTCCGTGTCGTTCGGATAGGCCTCATTTAGCTGCTGTCAACCCGCCACTGCCACACCTCTCCTTCACTACATGTGAGCCGATGTTCATCTGCAAGATCCGAACCGCCATACTCAGTCTGTAAATAGGACCGATTTATTCAATTTCTGGAGGAATTCGACTACGTAAATCATCTCAAATTTAGGTGTTTAGATTATAGTTTTGTGAATTTTGTTGGTAAAATCCGGAAGTTAGAAGTAGTATTCTGTGCTTGGTTTTGTCCATAGAAGCCGTGAGCTTCATTCGGTTCTTGGGAAATTATTGGTGTTTGTCGAGAGTGTATATTCATCCTCGTGATCTTCCAGAATTTTTACCGCCTTCGATTGTGAGTAATTTTTCAAAGTGTAATCCATGTGATTTAAATAGCGTTATTAGAATTTTAATTGTATTTTGTTGAAGTGTTGGGATTTAATTGTATTTTTGTTAAAGTGTTGGAAATTTACTTGTATTTTGTTGAAGTGTTGGAAATTGATTGTATTTGTCGAAGTGTTGGGAATAAATTGTAGTTGATGTTGAATTTGGGCTTTGGATCGGATTGGAGGATGGGATTACGTGTGTAGTGGTTGTGAAACTGTGAATTTGTAATTATTGTGTTATTAAATAAATGAATAAATTACCATGTCATCCAATAATTGTTGTCATTCATATATATTATCTTTAATTTAATTGTGCTATGAAGTCACGCTGCCTATTTAAAAAAAATGGATTTATGGTATTAATTGTGTGGGTGCGTGTGTATCACGACCCCAAGTCGAGATGAGGTATTATCTCGGTGGAGCTCCTCTAGTCACTTGGGAGCGTAATAGACTGACGTGACATCCTCTGAGTTGTCGCAGGGCGACGATGGAAACGGATGAGACGGTAACGCTCTCGTACCGATTTCGTGGCCTTTTGCTAGCGGGGTTAAAAGATCCATGTACGCGCTGGGCGCAAAACTAGGCATCGCTCGTTACGAAATCTCATGCACAGACGTTACTCGTGGTGTAACGATGAGAGTCAGGGTGTGCATATGGTCCATAGAGAAGGCCGTAGTGCATGCATATTATAAAAATGAATATATATGGGCCAAATGAGATTTTGGCGTGAGTTATTAAATGTGACATTTTTGGGAAATATGTGGAAATTGATCCTTTGACCGTACGTGGTCGTGTTGGTTATATTAATGTAATTTAAATCTCTTGGATGTTATTTTGGTTAAATACTTGCTGAGATGTCATAATCTCATGTGGTGTTTTTACCCTGCGGTTCCGTCTTATAGTGCTGTAGATTTTGACGCAGAGACTGGGTATGAGCCTGAAGGACCGGCTCCGCCGGAAGCATGATTTTGCTAAAATGTTATTCAGTGATATGAGATTTGTTTCCCTTATGTTATTTGTTTTGTTTAAATTATCTGTCGGATGACTGTAAATTCTTGTAAAGAATGACCTTTTTATTTCTACGCTGCGAGTATTATATTGTACACTTATTGCATATTGTATACACTCTGAGCACTTGTCATTGGGGTGAGTGATCCGTGTAGATCAAACATCCCGGTGTCACGAATTCCATTAAAATAACACGTGGGAGTCGAAGGGGCCACATTCATCTCATATAGTCACCAGGTCCCATACTGGAAACCTCAAACCAAAAGCCTTCCCAAATTTTCAACTATATTACTCAACCAAACATCCCTTAAAGGCCTTAACTGCAAGAACAACTTACACTACCAAAGATTAAGTCCGAAGTCCTAACGGGCGTTTTAGGTGGGGTGTTACAATGAAGCTCTTGATTTTACAAGTAAACGTCTAAGATGCCTTTACTGTAATTGATAAAATTAGGTAACTACTCTAATTATAAAAAATAAAGAACAGAAACTAATATAAAGTCAAAAAATAATAAAAAATAGAGAATATAAAATATAATATAAAAATAACAGAAAAATAAAAATTGTTAACACAAAAAAAAAATAGTTTAGTATTAAATAAACATAAAAAATGAAAGAGGAAAAACTGCATACTTGGTTGACATTGCTATTTTATATCAATTTGATTAACTCTTTGTTATTTATAAATTTTCTACGAGGGTATTTTAATAATGTGGGGTGAAAATTGAGGAAATGTTGTAATTTAGTATCCAAATTGTTGGTTTTGGTAGTTTGGAGCGCAATTTTGTGCATATAAAATGAAATTTACTTTTATTTTTATTTTTTTAATTTAAATGAGGGTATTTTCAACTATTCACTTAAAAATGATTTGGGTTTCTGTTAACATCTAACAAGTCAGTTAAATGAATGGTGCAAATTAAAAGAAATTGACAGTTTAAAGCATAAATTGTCCATTTTGTCGTTTGCCTGGGTATCGTTTGATAATAATTGTCAAGTTTTTGTGTACGAGGAATTGATATATTTATAACTTTTTTATTATAAATTTTTATATAATCATGTTTTAAATTGAAAGTATTTTTATATAATAATATTATTTTTAAAATTATTTTAGAAATATATTTTTCATTTAAAATAGAATTGTGTAAATGATTGTAAGTGTATATTTTCTTTTGTCGTATTATTAGCTTATCCTCCTCCTTTTGCATGTTCAAGGAGTACAGTGGTTTAAAAGATGGAGCCCACAACTTTTGTGCATGACATGCTTGAAAGTCGTCGGCATTTGTGATCTCTCTTGCAAATTGTTCGCTGCCTTTGTATTATTCACATGTGAGACGGTGTCTCCATTGTTGGTATCTGGAGTTTCAATTTGATTGCTTTTCATTTTATATTTATTTATTTTTTAATTTCCATAATGACAGTGAGTGAGAGGGATACTTAGATTTGTCACAAAATAATTATATAAAAATAAACCTATAAACTGATATAATTTGATGTGATACGTCACATTATAAAGTTATTTTTATTATAAAACAGATCTAACGAATTCTTTAAAATTATATTAATTTATAAATTTATTTTATATAATCTTTTTATAACTATAACAGTACTCAATTAATTAACCATGCGTTGGTAAGAGTTACTAAAATTAATGCTCTGCTAATAATATAACCCATGTGGACACACTACAACCAAGATTATAAGCTGCATGTACTGTTCTTGGGGATAATGCGACACACTTGTCATTCACTTTCGTCCAATCATTTTCTTTTTTCTAAAAAAAAAAAAAAAACCCATTCTCTTCTCTTTTATTTTCTTTTCTTTTCTTTTCTCCCTCCCAAAAATTGAATGAAGAAATAATAATTATTAAGAGAATTTTATTTTGCTTATTTGTCTTTCCGTTTACTTAGTCCGGTAGTAGTGGACCAATTACATATTTGTGGGCTTGGTGGGTTATCTGTTCAACCTTATCTTTATTATTTGCAGTTAAGTAAGTAGTGGGTCCAATAGAGTGGTGGTTGGTTAGGTGTTACTTGCAGTTAATTATTTGACTGAGTCCATTTCCTTTCGTTCATAAATATGTAATTCATTCACCAATGAAAATGTTGAGTATCTTTACAATTAACTTAGTGTTGGAGGTGAGGCCCCTTGAAGAGCCTATTACAGTTTATTTAATTTTCAAATATACACAAGAGTAGTCTATGACAGTGGTCTCAGAGCTGTGTTCCTGCGACATGGCTAAGAGAACTTGTCATGCTCAATTGACCGAGGTAGTTTTCGCGTTAAAGGGCGAGTTAGTGCACTTAAGAAGGAACAAGAGAGACAAAAGCAAATGCTGGAGGCAATTTTGTAGTAGGTCAACAATCTGGTAGCCAGTTATAAGCAACTGGCAGTAGTAGCAGGTAACCAGAACGTGGGGGAGAGCTCCATAGGTAATGTCTTTAAATTCAGTGGGAATCCATTATTCAAAAACCAAGGAGGGATCCATGCTAGGTCCTTTAGATCGAATTTCCCCAAATTCAATAGGTTCGATCCCATGGAATGGGTCCTTAAGGCGCAATAATTTTTCTCATATTTTCGTACTCCAAAAGATAAAAAAATTACATATAGTCTTCTTCCACATAGAAGGCAAAGCCTTATCTTGCTACTGTTGGTTAATGGAATCTGGGCTTGTTCACAGTTGGGAGGAGTTTGTAGCCGCACTTAAGGTGCGTTTTGGGCCCTCTACATATGAGGATCCGATATGGGCATTTACTAAGCTTAGGCAGACAACCACTATAGAGGAATATCAAACTCAGTTTGTAATGTTGTCTAATAAAATTGGTGGTCTCACAGAGGAATTTTGTATAAGCACATTTATTAGTGGCTTAAAGGATGACCTACATTTGGTAGTAACTATGTTTAAGCCCAATACTTTACCTGTTGCCTTTGGATTGGCTAAGTTGCAGGAAGAAGAAGTGTACAGAAGAGGACAAGTAGTGGTACTCAGAAACCAAGCCTATAACCCAACCGCACTCCAGTCAATTCCCAAACTCATTGCACCACCTCTTTTTTTGAGGTTACCCCCATCACTAAATAAATCAGATTTTAAGCCTAACCCTTCACACTACAACCCTACCCATCCACCCCGAAAAAATACCATACCCATTAAAAGAATTTCACCAACACAGATGCAAGAGAGGCTTGAGAAAGCTCTATGCTATTATTGTGATGGCACGTTTCGGCCAGGACACAAGTATAGTAGACCCATACTATACTTGTTGGAAGGATTGGAAGGGGAAGCAGAAGAAGAAGAACTCGAGGGAGCACTAGCTATCATACAACCCACTGAATCTGATGAAGGAGATGGGGAAGAGGGTGAGCTGCTTGGCATTTCTTTACATGCTAAGTTAGGATCCATTTCATCAAAGACCATGAGGGTGGAAGGTATGATTAATAGTCACAAAATAATAGTTCTTATTGATATAGGAAGTACTTATAGTTTTGTGGATCCATATGTAGCAAGAAAATCCAAACTGTCAGTGGGAAAAAGCCAGCTAACAGTTAAGGTGGCTAATGGGGATAACCTTCCTTGCCAAGGTTTTTATAGGGCAATACCTCTCCAACTACAAAACCTAAAAGCTAGAGCTAACTTTTATTTATTGACTTTGGGAGGGTGTGATATTGTGTTGGGAGTTGACTGGTTGAGGAATTTGAGGCCAATTTTGCGAAATTTTGTTAATCTCACAATGCAGTTTACTTTTGATGGTGTACTAGTATAGTTGCAAGGATTACAACCTCCAGTTGAATTTTTGGAGGAAAGAGATCATGCCCCTAAGCTAAATAAGGGGTCAGTTAACGGCATATGGTTACAGATAATAGGAGAGGAACTTGAGAAGGCAAGTGGAACTCTGGACCCTAAAGTACAATAGATCTTAAGTGAGTTTGAGATAGCATTCGATGAACCTAAAGATCTACCCTCACCCAGGAGTCACGATCATAGAATATAGGTGATAAAAGGATCAAAACCAACCAGTGGACGCCCATATAGGTATCCTTACTATAAAAAGCTGAAATTGAAAGGTTGGTATCTGAGATGCTAAGAAGTGGAGTTATTAGAGGAAGTAAAAGTCCATATTCCTCCCCTATCCTTCTAGTAAGGAAAGTGGATGGTAGCTGAAGGATGTGTGTGGATTACCATGCCCTCAACAAGGACACAGTGAAAGATAAGTACCCTATCCCAAACATAGATGAATTATTAGATGAGTTGCATGGAGCTGAAATTTTTTCTAAACTCAATTTACGTTCTGGTTATCATCAAATCAGAATGGATAATGATACTCCACCCACTACTCTACAACTTCTTTACCTCTCTCACGTGACTTTCTTTTTGTTTTTAATAAAACCAAAAGCAGTCCCCTCCCATTCAAAAATATGTCCCTTCCCAATCAAAAATAAAAAACCCCCCTCCACGATCTCAACCCCCCACCTGCGTTCTCCCCCTCCCCCTTCTTGACCCCCCACCATCTCTACCCACCACCACCGTTCGGTAGCATTGTCTCATGTAAGTCTCTCATGTGCCTCCCACCTTGACTCTTTCTTTGCAAAATTAAATTTTTCTGCCACCATCTTTACCTCTCTCATGTTACAATCGCCTCCGTTGCCGTCTAGACTCCAATTGCAGCCATATACCGCCACCTGAGACACTCCTCAAGGCAAGCACAGTCACGCCTCTCTCTCCCTCCTTACTCTTGATGTTTGCTCTAACTCCACTTGTACAAAAATCCCTAAATTAATTCACCTCTAATTGGTTTGGATTTTTTCTCTTCTTAAGTATTTTCTAACTTTCAATTGCTGCAATTATGAGTTTCTCGCTCTTGAATCTTCAATAGGTACTAGTTTATGTTGCTTCTTATGCTACTCTGTGAATTTTGCTGGCTTTCGAATAATGGGTTGTTCTTAATTTACATGCATTTTGATTATTTATAGTTAGTTTGTATTTTTCTACGCTGTCCCTATTCTCTTGTTGTTGGCTTATGATATAACTTGTTCTTATGGGCTGTTTCTGCAACTTGTAAATTAATTCTTGGAGTGTTTGTTGAACTTTTGTTCACTTATAACTCATTGGGTTGTGTGAGAGAGCTTGACTTTGGGTTGTTTAGTAGTGAGTGAATGATTTGCCATGGGGAGTTAAAAGAATTGGATTCTGTATACCTAGGAACGAGAACAAAATCTTAGGTCCTCAAATTTAATTTTTCTTTGAAATGCACCTTTAGGCTGTATTTTAATTATCATTTAGTAATGGAATTAAGTTTCTGACAAATTTCATTTAATTAATACCTTTAGCTTGGGAGCAAAATATTGGGTCTTTCAATTCTTTTAGCTTTTTTTATGTTTGAGCAATTTACCATCTTGAATATAAACCTTATTTTCATGTATAATGTTTTTTTTCTTTTGCAGAATATTAGCAAAAATAGAGAAGAAGCCTTAAAGACACAATAGAAAATAGAAGTGAAAGAATTGAAGCCTTGAAGATGCAAAAATAGAGAAGAAGCCTTGAAGACACAAAAATAGAGATTATTATTGCAGATTATTGGCAAAAATATAAGTAAAAGAACTGAAGGTGGAATGCAATTTTGCTCTAAAGAAGAAGCCTTGAAGACACAATTATGGATGTGGTTTGGAGTTTAGGATGTGATGTGGTTTGGAGTAGTTCTAAATAAGCTTGGAAATGTTGGATGCACTTTTTGAACATTGGTCAGATTGATGTTGTTGTATATTTTGAACATTTTGGAACATTTTGTGTTTTGTACTGGTGAAAATATAATGTAAAGTTTGAGATTGTTGCACTTGAAAAGGTTTTATACAGTTTTGGAGTACTTGTGACAATACATTGTGTAAAAATTGGGATTATAGATTGTTATAGCAGGCTTGGAATATAGATTGTTATAGTGGAAATATTTTCTGAAGTTTGAAATTATGGCACTATTGTGAGTATAGGTAGCTTTCGGAGTACATATAACAATGAACTTTTTGTAAGATTATTTCAATGAACAATGTTTACATGTATACATTTTGTATCTGATTGTAGTATTAGTTATGATCAACTATCATTTTGCAAAAAGTCTTTGAAAACTCAAAATGCAATTCAAGTTATATTACTTGTGAAAGTAACCAACAGGACATAACAATAAAAACTTTGCTTATAAAAAAATAAAAACCAACACAAAATAAATGTTTGAATATTATTTTAAGTATGTTAAAAATCATGATATCTCTAAATAAAGGTGAAAATTCATTCATAGTAGCATTTATTGTGTACCATTTACATTCAAACTATGTCGATTGATCACAATTACAAGTGCAAAAAAGTCCATGACAATAACTTTTAGCTTATCTACACATTACATCTTCGTAGAAAAATGTACACAATCCAACTAACTTTCAACTAATATGCTAAACCTTTTAATTTGTCAAATACAGTGCACATCACAAATTTAAAAAATTGTACATATCGCAACAAAATTGCAAAAACTATCATGTGATCTATTACATGTTGAAATTTGACCAAAGTAACATAATCCATCCATCCATCGATCTCATACCGGTGCTACAATCCCAAACCTGCATTATAAATAGAGTTGTGAACATATTAACTGTTAATAGAGGACTTATTATTATATTTTCTAGAATAATCTAATAAATATTGAAATCAATACTCACAAATATCAATGTCTACATCCTGACTTCTTGGAGAATTGCAATCATAATGGTGGTCTATAAGTTCGAACAAAGGTTGTTGCACCTAAAATAAAACATGTTAAATTATAAGCATGGAATCTGAAGAAAAAATCATAAGACAATACCGCAATTGACTGAACAGTAGAGGTTGTCGCAAAAGACATCCTTGCATTGTACGGTGAAAGTAAATTAGGTGTCATAGTAAAGTGGGCCACTTGACTCAACTTTTGTTAATAGTAGTACAATCAAACATTGATGTCGATATTTAAAAAAAAAAAGTTAGTCAACACAAACATTTTATCACCAAACCTCATTTTGACTACTCTTTTGTCTTTTTCTTGATTTTACTCTCTTGATCGCTTTCTCAACAAATGACTATTTTTGCTTGGATGATGGCCTCCCTTTATTTCGTATTACTCTGGGACTAAGCAATTTACCACTTCCCATCGTCTTGGTTGGACCAATTCGGGTTGGAGTACTACAACCGTACATAGACTTTGGTTGGACCTATTGTTGCTTCAACCCATCTAACTGGCTCAACAACTTGATAAAATCTTCTTCAGTGTTGGATGCATTATTAGTGATCTCATAAAATGCCTTAGTTTACCCAATTGTTGTGATTTAAGGTTGTTACCCAAATCATCGTAACTAGATCTAACGAGGGTATACGTTCGCTTAATATTTTTCTTCCACCTATCAAGGATGTAATATGAAGGTAACTCATCCTTATCATGGAATGCGAGCACACGAAGGATGTGCCTACACAAAATGCCCTTGAATTCAAATAAATTGCATGTACACTTTACTTCACACTCCTTGTCATTGAGATAAACAAAAAAATCTATCTATTTGATTAATTCATCTGTTACTTTTACTTTATCTATAACTTGGTATGTATAAATTGTAGCTTCACAGCTAATCAAAACTTGACAACAGTATAGCAAGCCTCTAAACTCATTTTGAACTTCTCAAAACTTTGCATTTGTATAGATTTTTTGAAATTATCTCTCAATGGCATAATGACTTATGCATGGAATTTTGAGTGTGGAAGGAACTAAAATCAGCTGCACTCTCATTCTCAACATTCCATCTTAAGGCATTGTCATACTGATCTACAAATTGCTTCAATGTCATTTTTGAATTGACATAATCATCAAAAAATGCATTCATACCTTTACTTCGTTGCGTGGTTGACATGCCTGCCCAGAAATGACATTTCATATATGCTGGTACCCAAAGATGTCATTGAGAATATAGCCACTCCAACCATGCATTACAATGCAGATCATAAGTATCAAGCAAATGCATCCAAGATTTTTCAAAGTCATCACGATTTAAGATGTCATAAACACACTTGTGCAAGTCACTCTTAATGGCCTCGTATCAGAAGTTTGCAGCAAATTTCTCCGGTACTTTTTTCATAATATGTCACAAGCAAAATCGATGGCAAGACAATGGAAACACTTTTGCAATTGCACTTTGCATTGCTTTATCTTGATCTATGATTATTATAGCTGGAGCTCGACCATTCATGCACTTCAACCATGATTCAAACAACCATATAAATGTCTCCGTATCCTCACCCGATATCAAACCACATCCAAACAAAATTGATTGACCATGATGATAAACCTCGACAAATGGAGCAAATGGCATTTTATATGCATTCGTCAAATATGTTGTATTGAACGTGATAACATTCCAAAATATTTGTATGCAACCCTACTTCGGGCATCTGTCCAAAAAACATTCCTTACTTGGAATTCATCATCCACATCCATTACATAATAGAAGCCATCATTCTGTTCTTGCATTCTAATGAAGTAGTTTTGTAGAGCTTCAACACCTCCCATCCCAAGTCGAAGTAGTCTTGCCTCACGTATGTAACTACGGGTATCTTTCTCTCCAAAAGTGAGATTTTCATAACCTTCTACTTCAACAACTATAGAATTGTGACATCTAATATATCTAACTTTTCCGGAACTTAGGACATGTGTGTGCTCGAGCACAACATGGCTCAAGCAAAACTCGACCTAAGATTTATTGATTCTGGCCTTGCATCCTTTTTTCTCCATAGGCCTTGGCTTCAGAATATTAGACGACGTGGTTTTAGATGTACCTTGACGTACACATGCAAGCGTAAAATACCTCACCTTCCCATCATCTCCAGTTTTGGAACTCCTTTTTGTAACACCAAAATCAACTTGTTTCACATATCTTGTATAGTATGATCGTACTTCTTCTTCTGAAGAAAATGACATTCCCACCTTAGCCTCTTCAACATCCACATTTTCATCCCTCTTTTTATTAATATTCAAACTATCATCAACATTCTCAAAACTTTCAATGCCTTTTTCCATCTTTTTTGTTGACAAGGAGTGTGAATTGCAAAATAATCTAACAAATTTAAATAAATCAAATAACCATAAGTTCATCTATTTAATAGCATAGTTCATTAATGTAATACATAATTTCACATGCTAATGGTAAATCAAATACTAAAGAATAAGGGAAAGATGAAGCTCTCATTCGATGCTTTTGTTTATTAAAAAACAAAAGCCATGCAAGAGGTCAAGAGGTTGTAAAGCTGTGGGTGGAGAAGCATTGTGTGTGCGTATTTTTTGTATTATGAGAATGACATTTTTTTTTTATGTAAACTTAACCAGAACTTCTTTACATAGGATTCTGAGAAGATTTGCAAAGAAGTATGGAGAAAGGTTGTAAAATCTAATACTTCTTAATCTTCCAAATGGTGCAAAATGGAAAGTAGAATTTGTGAGATGTGATGGTGGAATTTGGTTATAGAAGGATTGTCAAGAATTCTTGGAGTATTACTTTGTGAAGCCAGGGCACTTTCTAGTTTTTAGATATGAAGGAAATTCTTCGCCTTTATATACTAATATTTGATGAGAGTGCAACCATATATCATAAGTGCATTTTGGATGGTGTTTGGTAAGCTTTCAATTTGAAACCCACTTCATCATCACAAGTTCTACCATCTTCAAATTTCAGATGCTTTACTATTAAAAGATAGAACAAATTTGTATAGAGATGCTTTGTTTCTGAATAACAATGCTACCCAAATCCAGTTCTGTACTAAACGAGGATTTTGTTAACCATTATAAAAGTTTTCTCCTTATTACTTTCAGAATATACCAACAAGATTTGAAAAGACATATATATTTGACTATGAAGCTTGATGATGTGGTCCATCGGGTTTTAAATGGCATAAATTAGTTTGTTAAATACATTTCAAATAAGTTTTTATGTAGGAAGGAATTCTCACTAGACAATAATCTAGAGATTTTACACAAAGAAAAGTTAGGGCACATGCCAGGGTGAAGAGAGATGAAGGATTTTGGGGCTTACCAGAGGCTCATGGAGGCTGTGTATGGTGATGCTGGAGTAAAGATGGCAACGACAGCAGCAACTGTAACTGTATAGTACCATTTTCACTCAACATCCATGCAGAGAGAGAAATAGAGAGGAGAATGAGAGAGAGAAAATCATGGTGTTAGGTAGAAGACAGAGAGAAGAAGAGAAATTCACCTGAAATGGTGCCAAACGATGGTGGTAGGTGACGATGATGGCAAGACAATGTAAGGGAGGGGAGAGTATGAGGTAAGATGCGTATGCAGGAAGTTTCAATAGTTTGGAATGTAATGTATAAAGGGATGGGTTGGGGGAGAGTACATTAGTTTCTATTAAAATAATAAAAACGTACGTGAGGGGTAAATAGGTTGTAAAGGAGTGGCCAAAGTATCATTATCCAATCAGAATGTACCCTGAGGATATCTCCAAAACAGCCTTTAAGACCCATGAAAGCCACTATGAGTTTTTGGTGATACCTTTTGGGCTTACCAATGCTCCATGTACTTTTCAAGGGTTGATAAATGAGATGTTTAAACCATACTTAAGGAAGTTTGTTTTGGTGTTCTTTGATTATATTTTGGTTTATAGCAAGTCCTTAAGTGAGCATTTACAATATTTACATGCAATATTGAAAATTCTCAAAGCACATTAGTTTTTTGCAAAATGATCTAAGTGTGTGTTTGGCAGCAAAGAGGTGGAATATCTAGGACACATTATATCTGGGAAAGGAGTACAAGTTTACCAATCTAAATAGACTAATAGTTTAGTATATGTAAATATCAAATTATTACTAACATAGATAATCTGTAAAATTGGAAAAAAGGGACCGAAATTTAAAAAATCGAAAGTTTCAGCTTCGTTAGTGAACCGATTCAGTATCAATTCTTAAATTTTCAAAATTGGTATATACTAGTTCAGTTTTAACAAATATACAAAATTAGACCAAACCTGATCAATTACACACCCCTACGTAGAATAAACCTCATTTTTCATTTGATATAGCACTAGTCATAATAATAATATGATTAGTTAAATTTCACCACCAATATTTATAGAGACCAACCTACAAACCATTTGCGTAGCACATGCACATCTACATGTAAGATTTTTAATGTTATTATATTAAATGTGATTTCCTAAAAGAATAATATTTTTTTATTTAAAATTTATCGTTACAAGACTTGTTGATATGCCACAATTTAAGCGTTTGAGCTGGTTTTTGACTTGTCGAGCTCGTTTCGATTCAAAGTACTCGAGCTCGAGTCGGGTTGGTCTTTGTTTACTTTTTTTTTTTGAATAAGATTTAATAATTAATAAATTCTATAAATAAAAAATAATAATAAATTTATACAACTAACAAATAAAACCTATATTGAATAATAAGATTTTATAAATTTATAAATAATTAATATCTAACTAGTTGATATTTATCCATAATAAAAATATATTATATGCCTACAGAAATTATTAATACATACACATAATATGATAGCATATATCTATTTCATATGTCTACTTCGTTGCGTGGTTGACATGCCTACCCAGAAATGGCATTTCACATATGCTGGCACTCAAAAATGTCGTTGAGAATATAGCCACTCCAACCATGCATTACAATGCAGATCATAAGTATCAAGCAAATGCATCCAAGATTTTTCAAATTTATCACGATTTAAGGTGTCATAAACACACTTGTGCAAGTCACTCTTAATGGCCTCGTATCAGGAATTTACAAGAAATTTCTCTGGTACTTTATTTATAATATGTCACAAGCAAAATCAATGGCGAGACAATGGAAACACTTTTGCAATTGCATTTTGTATTGCTTTATCTTGATATATGATTATTGCAGCTGGAGCTCGACTATTCATGCACTTCAATCATGATTCAAACAACCATATAAATGTCTCCGTATCCTCACCCGATTTCAAACCACATCCAAACAAAATTGATTGACCATGATGATTAACCTCGACAAATGGAGTAAATGACATTTTATATGCATTCGTCAAATATGTTGTATCGAACGTGATAACATCTCCAAAATATTTATATCCAACTCTACTTTGGGCATCTGCCCAAAAAACATTCCTTACTCAGAATTCATCATCCACATCCATTACATAATAGAAGCCATCATTCTGTTCTTACATTCAAATGAAGTAGCTTTGTAGAGTTTCAGCATCTCCCATCCCAAGTTGAAATAGTCTTGCCTCATGTATGTAATTATGGGCATCTTTCTCTCCAAAAGTGAGATTTTCATAACCACCTGCTTCAACAACCCTAGAATTGTAGCTCTTGCTCAACCCTATGCCAGCCTTGTCATTGTATTCCAATTGCTTCTTGCTCAATGGATCCAACCTTTTATGACATCTAATATATCTAACTTTTTCGGGACTTAGGACATGTGTATGCTCGAGCACAACATGGCTCATGCAAAACTCGCCTTCATAACCTAAGATTGCATTGATTCTAGCCTTGCATCCTTTTTTCTCCATAGGCCTTGGCTTCAAAATATTAGACGACGTGCTTTCAAATATGCCTTGAAGTACATATGCCAGCATGAAATACCTCACCTTCCCATCATCTCCAGTTTTGGAACTCCTTTTTGTAACACCAAAACCAACTTGTTTCGCATATCTTGTATAGTATGCTTATACTTCTTCTTCTGAAGAAAATGACATTCCCACCTTAGCCTCTTCAACACCCACATTTCCATCCCTCTTTTCATTAACATTCAAACTATCATCAACATTCTCAAAACCTTCAACGCCTTTTTCCATATTTTTTGATTGACAAGGAGTGTGACTTGCAAAATAATCTAGTAAATTTAAATAAATCAAATAACCATAAGTTCATTTATTTAATAGCATAGTTCATTAATGTAATACATAATTTCACATGCTGATGGTAAATCAAATACAAAAGAATAAGGGAAAAATAGAGCTCTCATTTGATGCTTTTGTTTATTAAAAAATAAAAGCCATACAAGAGGTCAAGAGGTTGTAAAGCTATGGGTGGAGAAGCATTGTGTGTGTGTATTTTTTGTATTATGAGAATGACATTTTTTTTTTATGTGAACTTAACCATAACTTCTTTACATAGGATTTCGAGAAGGTTTGTAAGGAAGTATGGAGAAGGGTTGTAAAATCTAATATTTTTTAATCTTCCAAATGGTGCAAAATGGAAAGTAGAATTTGTGAGATGTGATGGTGGAATTTGGTTATAGAAGGGTTGGCAAGAATTCTTGGAGTATTACTTTGTGAAGCCAGGGCACTTTCTAGATATGAAGGAAATTTTCGCTTTTATATACTAATATTTGATAAGAGTGCAACCATATATCATAAGTGCATTTTGGATGGTGTTTGGTAAGCTTTCAATTTGAAACCAACTTCATCATCACAAGTTCTACCATCTTCAAATTCCAGATGATTTACTATTAAAAGATAGAACAAATTTGTATAGAGATGCTTTGTTTCTGAACAACAACGCTACCCAAATCCAATTCTGTACTAAACGAGGATTTTGTTAACCATTGTAAAAGTTTTCTCCTTCTTACTTTCAGAATATACCAACAAGATTTGAAAAGACATATATATTTGAATATGAAGCTTGATGATGTGGTCCATCGGGTTTTAAATGGCATAAATTGGTTTGTTAAATACATTTCAAGTAAGTTTTTATATAGGAAGGAATTCTCACTAGATAATAATCTAGAGATTTTGCACAAAGAAAAGTTAGGGCACATGCAAGGGTGGAGAGAGATGAATGGTTTTGGGGCTTACCAAAGGCTCATGGAGGCTGTATATGGTGATGCTGGAGTAGAGATGGCGACGACAGAAGCAGCTGTAACTGTACAATACCATTTTCACTCAACACCCATGCAAAGAGAGAAATAGATAGGAGAATGAGAGAGAGAAAATCATGGTGGGAGGTAGAAGACAGAGAGAAGAAGAGAAATTCACCTGAAATGACACCAAACAATGATGGTAGGTGACGATGATGGAAAGACAACGTGAGGGAGGGTAGAGTGCGGGGTAAGATGCGTACACAGGATGCTTCAATAGTTTTGAACGTAATGCATAAAGGGATGGACTGGAGGAGAGTACATTAGTTTCTATTAAAATAATAAAAACACACGTGAGGGGTAAATAGGTTGTAAAGGAGTGGCCGAAGTATCATTATCCAATCAAAATGTACCCTGAGGATATCTCCAAAACAGCCTTCAAGACCCATGAAGGCCACTATGAGTTTTTGGTAATGCCTTTTGGGTTCAAAAATGCTTCATGTACTTTTCAAGGGTTGGTAATGAGATGTTTAAGTGAGCATTTACAACATTTACGTGCGGCATTGGATATTCTCAAAGCACATTAGTTTTTTGCAAAATGGTCTAAGTGTGTGTTTGGCAACAAAGAGGTGGAATATCTAGGATTCATTATATCTCGAGAAGGAGTACAAGCTGACCAATATAAATAGACTAATAGTTTAGTATATGTAAACATCATATTATTACTAACATAGATAATCCATAAAATTGAAAAATGGGACCGAAATTTAAAAAATCGAAAGTTTCGGCTTCAATAGTGAACCGATTCGGTATCGATTCTTAAATTTTCAAAATCAATATATACTAGTTCGGTTTTAAGAAATATACAAAATTGGACCAAACCTGATCAATTACCCCCCTACGTAAAATAAACCTCATTTTTCATTCGATGTAGCACTACTCATAATAATAATACGATTAGTTAAATTTCACCACCAATATTTATAGAGACCAACCTGCAAACCATTTGCGTAGCACATGCACGTCTACACGTAAGATTTTTAATGTTATTATATTAAATATGATTTTCTTAAAAGAATAATATTTTTTTATTTAAAATTTGTCACTACAAGACTTGTTGATATGCCACAATTTAAGCGTTTGAGCCGGTTTTTAACTTGTCAAGCTCGTTTTGATTCAAAGTACTCGAGCTCGAGTTGGGCCGGTCTTTGTTTATATTAAATTTATACAACTAACAAATAGAACCTATATTATATAATAAGATTTTATAAATTTATAAATAATTAATATCTAACTAATTGATATTTATCTATAATAATAATATATTATATGCTTACAGAAATTATTAACACATACACGTAATATGATAGCATATATCTATTTCATATATGGTTCTCACACTAGTATATGAAATTATTAAATCTTATCGACTAATTATTGTACAAATTACAAAATATAGTTATAAAGTATATTCAATATATAGACATAAGTAATTAGGTTAAATATTATATATTTAATTATAAAAATGTTAGGCTTATATTATTAGCTAATATATATAAATATGTATATATACATAGGTGTATGTATATATTTATCAATATATGAATTAGCTTTAATTGAGTCAAGCTAACGAGTCGAGTCGGACATAAACGAGCAGAGCTTAATGAGTCTTAGGTTATGTTTGGAAACAAAGATGAGAAATCTCATCTCATCTCTATCTCATCTCATCATTACATCTTTTTCAAATTTCCATATAAAATATAATAAACAATTCAACTTTTTCAAATTCTAATTTAACTTTTTCAAATCCCAAAACAATAATAATATTAAAAAATAATATTTTAAACTTTCATCTTAACACTATTCACAAAATTTTTAAAAATTCTCATCTTATCTCATCTTCCAAGCATAACCTTAATCGAGTCGAGTCGAGTCGAGTCGAGTTTTGTCTAATATATGTTATTTACTAATCGAGGAGACTATCAAACAAACTGATTCATTTACCGCCATTCTTGTTATGTTAATTATTTAAACACAACGGCAACTACAATATGTGACATTGGTTTGTGTGACTAAAAATAAAAAATGCAAAATAAAGAATAGCATGAACACTAATCTCAGCTTTGCCTTCAGAACTTGATGTAATTACCATCTTAGGTTTCCACTTCGATTTTATTTTTCTAATTTATTAGAGCTGTTATATATATATATATTTATATATTTTGTTGCTGGATAGTTAAAAAATATTTTAATTTAAGACTAAAAATGGAAGAGATAATATAAATAGGTGAGATGAGTTTTCAATATTTATTATTGTCCACCTAATTTTTTTTTATAGCGTTTGATACTCAATAAATACTATATATATGTATATATATAAGTCTATTGTATATATATTTTTCTATTATTTTAAACTATCCACCGATATCATCTCTTCTTTCTTAATTTAAAAAGAAAACTAATGATAGTAAAGAGACTTTCCTTTCCAAAGATCATTTTTGCCAAATCTTTCATGTCTGGAACTTAAACTGAATTTGAATCAATTTAGTTCAGTTTAATTTTAAATTGAGTATAACATCCAAATATTCAACTCTCAAATCATAAAATTGATATCAATTTAAAATCTCTATATACATATGTCAAAGGTCTGTAACCTGATTGGCATAAATCTCCGGTCTTCAATGGAGGTATTGGGTTTGAAACCCCCTCCTCAAATGTATATATATATATAAAGAAATCTCTTTATATGTGAGACTTATTACCTTTTTCAATTCAACAATTCTTTACATAAAGGACCCATAATATTTTTCAACTTTTCATAAATACATATAAACTTATCTTAATATCTAAACACATCTAAACTCATTTTAGGTGGACCCTACAAAATTCACTCTACCATCACAATTTACTATTATTAACTCAGTTTATCTCAACTCAATTTAACATCTAAATAGGACCTTAACCTTTCGTATTCATGATTCTTGTTTTTTCTCCTCTCTTTTTTTCTTTCACTCTTTTCTTATTAATGACTTGTAATATACTTATGCTAAAAAATCTTCATTGATACTTGATAAAAATAAAAAAGTGAACCCTATGAATGAAATTTCCTCTACTGGAGAATTAAAAAAAAAAAAAAAAGTGGGTCCTAACATGAAAAGTTACATTATTTGTGGTCAAGTAAATGAAAAAACAAAAAAGATAAACAAAATTATTTTATCAATAATATTGTCTAAAAAAGAGGATCCACAAATGTTTGGATAGCTTACTATATATGGTTATCTCATAAAAAGTAAGCGAATAAATAACCATAATTTTGCAAAACTCCCATTATTTGTATTTTGTAGGGTACAAAACAAGACCATAATTTCAAGACAACACAAATACAACCACAATTCACTATCATAGACCCACAATTTTTTGTAATATGGAATAGAAAAAGAAAAGAAAGCTCACTAATTATGTAGAAAGCATGAATATGGTAGCCACTAAAAAACTAAATTCAAAATTTTATATTAAAAATGCAATAAATGCACAAATCCAAAATCTTAATTCAACTTGTCTTTGTCTTGTTGGAAGAGATACACATGTTATTATTATTATTATTATTATTATTATTATTATTATTATTATTATTATTATTATTATTATTATTATGGGTCGTGTTAGAGCTAGTGATAAAAGATATTGAATTTGGTATTGACAGTGTAAATATATGTTTTTTAAAGTATTTTTTTTTATATTTTTTAAAAGTAATAAAAAATAAAAAAATGCTAAAAAGAAAATAAAGAAACACAATTTTTTTTTTTTAAACCTGATCTGTATAAATAATAGGTAACCAAATATTCAACGGGGGAGTTAGTCGTTAAGAAATAAGAAGATGATGTAATAAAACAAATAAAAAATAAAAAAAAGGCAGACGAGGACTACTACTGTGTCGGATAGCGATTCAGCTATATTCCTTTGGAAAAGAGACTTTTGCTTGATTACAGCTGTATTCACGATCATTCTGTCTCTTCCTTTTCCTCCTTATCTACTGTATTTTTTATTTTATGTCATCATCTTCGCACATTATATATTTTATATATTTATTTATTGTTAATTTTATTCTTACTAATTAAATAGAAAGTTTAACAACTCCAAAAATTTGTATTATTCGATTCCCTAAAATCCGATCTCTAAATTGTCGAAAATTTATGACCCTCGATATAAGAGGCCACGTTGGCGGAGCTTATTGCCTAGGAAAGGTGCTTCTTTTATTTATTATTTATTATTTATATTTATAATCAAGCTTTCATTAGTAAAGACTTCACAAAACAAGAAAGTCGCTAGTGCAAAATTATTAAAATTCAAATTATTTAGGAGGTCATTGTTATTATGGAAGTCTAATAGAAAAGACGGAATTTGAATTAAAGGGATGTTTCTATAGACCTATGTAAAAATTACCTATTACGCTATATTGTGCCGCATCGATTTTTAAGTCTATGACTATTTTCTACCTTCCATTCTTCAAAAGAGTCAAGGTAGTGCTTAATATTCTTGATGATGGGTTGTGGAATCAATATGAGACTGTGGAATTGTTGATTATAGCTTGTATAACTATATTTGAGTTTCTAAAGACCTGAAGTTTTTTCAAACCGATGTCATATAGCCTAGGGAAGGTGCTTACTCTTATTATCATATTTTTATTGTAAAAAATATTATCTTGAATTGTTTGATTAAATTAGAAATTTTCAATTTTAGAAGGCAACAGGGACTTTTAAAATTTCATCATGTTTTTGTTCGAATTTAATAATTTAAAATAAATAAAAGAGAGAAGGACATAAAATAAAATCGATAATATTATAATATTTTAAACAATATTAGATAAACAATAAATATTATCGAAATTGTTTTATGTTCCACTTGCTCTCCTAATTAAAATCAATAAAAAAAATAGATTCTATTTCACTTAAAATTAGTAATAGCATTTATAGTCAAAACTTTATTTTTTTATTTTAGTTAAGAAACATGATGCTAAAAATATCTATATTTTATTTTTGAACGGTATGAATTGAACTTTTCAAGTGAAGTGCGGAGATCCTCTTCCCATCATTATCAGCCTCTGTTTCTACCTTCTAGTTCTCTGCACCAAAAAACTAATACAAATAAAGCATAATTCCCTTTAATTTCTCCGTCTATTCCGTGACAAATAATGCATGATCGGAAGAAAAGCATAATATATTATTGTTTCTTCGGCTAGTGCGACGAGAGAAAGATAGAAGCGATTTGGGGTTGTCGTCGTGATCCGCGCAAGTGTACGTACTGTTCTTTTTTTTTTTTTCTCAGTCTTGGATGCAAGTCAAAGTTCATTATTGGGGAAGGGAGAAAGGGTGAGCAGGATCTCATTCTCATTTCTCAAATGGTTGTTGTTGTCAAGAATTGGAGCTATGAATTCAACTGGGCATTTTTGAGGTGAAGATGGCTCTGGTTGTGTGATATATGTTCTTACTTTGGCTTGTTGTGCTCTTTTCGCCACGCCATTTTTTTTTTTAAAAAGTTCCTTTGTGGTATGACTTTAGTTGAGTATATTTGTTCTTGGTTTTGTTTGTGTTCAAGTATCTTCTTTTGGTTGAAGTTTCATTTGTGGGTTACTCACTCCCTAGCTAAATTTGTTTCTTTTTTTTATGCATGGGGTAACTCCTCGGTTTGAATCAAAACCCTTGCTTGTTGTTTGCTTTTCCGCTTACCACACATGATTGAATTTTGAAATATTTAGTATTCTTTTAAAGTACTTATAAGAAGTGCAGTTTGATTTCCTAGAATCGTCGATTCTGTTTGCTTGACGAGAACATGTAAGAAAAGGAAAGTCTGATCTTATTGGTATTGAGTCTTGGACCGGTAATCCTGAAAGCTGGATTCAACCGATCATTACCATATCGACTTTCTCAGTTGAGTTTCTCATGTTATACGACTCAAAAGAGCAAAGAAAAACTCCGAAGTTGAACAGTTTCAAAACGAGTGTGCAATTAAGCAGAGGACTTTCATCATGCAAGGCTACTAGTTTTTTGCTATATACAAGGAAAATTATAAGAAGCCACAGTCACTAGCCATCTGGAACAATGTATCGCATAGGAAAAAGTCGCATGTTTGCTTAATCCCCTTCTAAATAATTCAAAGAGATATTTGACCATAGAATAATATTGAAGCCAAAGTATACGACACTTTTCACGATGTTCTTAAGCCAATTCAGTGGAGAAGTTGGATTGAGAGGCTCTGACACTAGCCCATTTGATTTCTGCATTCTTATATTGATTAGGATACTTCTTATAATTTGTTGTTCGGTTGAAATTTGTAATTAGGATATATGCTGAGATGCTGGTTGTTGAGTGTAAATTGTGCGGAAATTCTGAAATTTTGCCAAAACCCATGTGGGCTTCTGAGTTCATACAAAATTTATATACTGGTATGAGTATATTTCAATACACAAATTGTGTAACATGTTTCTCAATGAACTGACCACATTTCGATAGTTGGGAAAAAAAGGATTCTCCCCTTTTGTCCTACTGGTGCTCATCACCTTTGTACTCCAAAAATCTCTGCTTTTATATAAGTTTCTATACAGGTTTGCTGGTTGCTTCTTGTTTATAACATGCTGCAAAAGTATTGACTTATTCAAGCTTTGGTTGAAATAGAACTATGGGAATAGAAAAATGAATCCACCAACAAGAGATGTGAATGTCTTCAGCAAGGGAAAGTCTTTTTCTTTACCATCAAGTCACTTGCCTCCTGATGTTGCAGGGTTCTTGAGCTATCGGAGAATAGATCTACAATGGAAAAGAATTTGTGACCTTAATGGATCCACAGGCTTTTATTAGGTTGTCTATAGGCTCATTGGGATTGAGGATTCCTGGGGTAGCTTATAACTCGGTTGGAATTCACGCACTCTCTTCTCCATGTTCATGTGAAATTCGTCTTCGAGGTTTTCCGGTACAGACAACATCAGTACCCTTAATAACCTCTGTTGAAGCTGCCCCTGATTCTCACAGTATTGCCTCGAGCTTTTATCTTGAAGAATCTGATCTGAAGGCCTTGTTGGCACCTGGCTGTTTCCATGGCACTCATGCATCTTTAGAGATAGTTGTTTTTACAGGGTGGAAAGGGTCTCATTGTGGTGTAAGCATCAAGAGGCAGCAGATTGGATCATTTAAACTGGAGGTTGGTCCCGAATGGTGTGAACGGAAGCCTATAATTCTTTTCAATGGTTGGATAGGTATTGGCAAAAACAAGCAGGAGAGTGGAAAATCAGGACCAGAGCTTCATTTGAGGGTGAAACTGGACCCTGATCCAAGATACATTTTCCAGTTTGAAGATGTGACTAGATTGAGTCCTCAAATAGTTCAGCTTCAAGGCTCCATTAAGCAGCCTATCTTCAGTTGCAAGTTTAGTCAAGACAGGTGATATGACAAGCATGATCTCTTCTACTTCCTTTAAATCGCTGCAACATGCTCTCTCTCTCTCTTTTTAATTGTCTGTTATATGAAATTTGACTGACACTTAAAACCTATATCAGGATTGTTTATCCATAAAGTAAAGGGAAGAAAAGTAAAAGACAATAAGCATTTAAGACCAATACCTTTCCAATAATTATATATTCTTGTTAGAGTAAATTATGAAATTTGATTGACACTTAAAACCTATGTCAAGATTGTTTATCCATATAGTAAAAGGAGGAGGAAAAGTAAAAGACAATAAGCATTTAAGATCAATACCTTACCAATAATTAAATATTCTTGTTAGAGTAAATTACACTTCCCCGCTAAACTAGAATCTTACTCTCTAACATGTCACCAAACTTTTTAAACCATTGCATATCGTCCCTCGATTCAAAGTTTTGATTGGCCCGTTTTGTCCAAATCAACCATTGGCTCTGTTCATCCAAATCAACTGCTAAGTCAGACTAACCCCCCCCCCCCCCCTCCCTTTCCTCTGTTGACTCATCACACAACGTGAATGGAATGTCAAAACACGAGATCCTTTCCATCTTAATGTCTCAATTATTCACTTCGTTTTGCATATTTTGCTTTCACCCATTCAATGCCAATATTCTCATTTCTTAGGGAGTCTGCACCCAGTTCTTTGACATATGTGTTCACACTTCCTAAAGATTTTGATACGGTGTTCGGGTTTCTGAGAGTGATTTAACTTGACATTTGGGAACTGGAGTTGAAGGAATGAGAAAAGGTGAGGGTTTGGAGTTCCTTGAGGATCACAGGGGCTTCTTTAGTATTTCATGGATATATACTGCAGTGCAGGTTGTGGTGCTAGTTTTTGACAGAGATTGAGCTTTTCATATGAGAGGTAATTTGGTCAGTTAGCGTATTTTTTCCATTTGACTTAACAGTTGATTTAGATGGAAATGAAAAATTGAAATTGGAACTTAAAATTAGGGGTTGAGTTCCAACAATTGAAAGTTTAGCAGCATATTTAAGAATGAGGTGATGATATTTACGTGGGATAAAGGATAATTTCTCTCTCTAATAGGATGCATAAGGTTCCTGATTTGTATGGTTTTGACTACATGATGTTGAGAAACTAGTCCACAAATTAAAGCATAACGGTATATGCAACTTTGAGTGGCATGCACTTTATGGGTAAAAGTAACACAAAATCTTCTTTCTATGTCATATAATCTGCAAGAGAAATCAGTGATCTTTCATGAGGTTCCATTTGATTACTAAAAGCTTTAAAAGAAGGAACTTATCCTGTTTCCCATCAACTAGCCATTTTTGTTGTAGTCATTGTGCACTTCTTTCCCAACCCCACTCCCCAAAAAAGGGAAAAAGTGATAATGCACTTTTAATTTTTCCTCGAGGAGTGTGTTGCAATGCATGAAAGGTATTGTACTCTAAAAGACTTTAATATTTCCTTGATTCTATTTCTCTGTTAGCCATGTCGTTCGGTAGGACGAACTGCTATTTGTCCCCCTTTTTTTAACAGGTCTAATGCATTGTCAGGGTACCCCAAGTGGACCCATTGAGCACTTACTGGTCAGGATCTACTGATAGTTCTGACCAAGAAATGGAGAGAAGAGAGAGGAAGGGGTGGAAGGTGAAGATACATGATCTCTCTGGTTCAGCTGTTGCAGCAGCATTCATAACAACTCCATTTGTGCCGTCAACGGGTTGTGATTGGGTGGCCAGGTCCAACCCAGGAGCTTGGTTGATTGTTCGCCCAGATGTTTGCAGACCAGAGAGTTGGCAGCCATGGGGAAAGCTTGAGGCATGGCGTGAACGTGGCATCCGAGATTCTGTCTGCTGTCGATTTCGACTTATTTCCGATGACCAAGATGGAGGGGAACTTCTTATATCTGAGATTTTTATTAATGCTGAAAAGGGGGGTGAGTTTTTCATAGACACTGACAGACAAATGCGAGCAGCAGCAACTCCGATACCGAGCCCACAAAGCAGTGGAGACTTTGCAGCATTGGGTCCAGTTGTTGGCGGTTTTGTCATGAGTTGCAGAGTGCAAGGGGAAGGGAAGAAAAGCAAGCCATTGGTACAATTGGCCTTGCGACATGTAACATGTGTGGAGGATGCTGCCATCTTTATGGCACTTGCAGCAGCTGTTGATCTCAGCATTGAGGCATGCAGGCCCTTTCGTAGGAAGATCATGAGACGAACCCGCCATTCTTTATGATGTGGAAAATCGTCTTGATTAATTTCCAGAGACACAAAACAACTGTACTTTATCTTTGTATTTATGTGGTCTTATGCATCTGCAAGGGATCCATGGTTAGTCCCTTGCTTACACAAGTTGTTAGACTTGAGAGCATGGCAGCTATAGCCTGGAAGAGGGTAACCTGTCCTGGCAATGCTCTTGTAGTTATTATTCTAACTGCCATTACAGGACATGTTTC
Source organism: Cyclocarya paliurus (assembly GCA_029856935.1). Classification (NCBI taxonomy): domain Eukaryota; kingdom Viridiplantae; phylum Streptophyta; class Magnoliopsida; order Fagales; family Juglandaceae; genus Cyclocarya; species Cyclocarya paliurus. Next base: position 24,484,406 of record CM056954.1, read on the forward strand.
TTTGAATCCCAGAAGGTTATTTCAGGCCGAGCTGAGAATAAGCAATTCCATTGCATGCTCACTAAACCAACGACTAGTCTTTACTGCATAAGAATAATAAACTTCCAATGATGCTCAATTGTAAAGTTAAGTTGTTGATGGTGAGCATGATCTCATTTCTAAATGTAACGAGCATTCATATATGGAATATCTAGGTTGCGTTCATAGGTCCAAGTCCTCCCATTTTTTGTATCTATATTATTTGATGCATGGCATTGAAAATATCTTGATATTCGGATTGAAACTCTTTATATAAAATATCAGTAATTTTCTTTCTTGAGATGCAACATGAAGACAAATTTAAATGAAATTTGTGATGCCTCCAACCCTAGAGATTTGGTAGTGATTGAAGTATCGAGACATACAATACTACGTTACATATCTCTCGTTTATGATAATTAACATGCAAGGCACTTAGCATGTTTATAGTAGTATAAATAATTTGCAGTGGAAAAATAACAAGGGCTTGATCAAATAACATGGTACCAAAACATAATCTATTATATCCCAAAACATCATGTTTTTAACATTCACATAAAAGTAGGGTCCCAAAATATGACCCTTCATAACCCTCAAAATATTGTCTTGTGCTACATAGTTAAAAACATTATCCTTCTTTTCTTAAGATCTCCTGAATCTCTGTTATCAACTTCAAAATGATCTATATAAATTTATCAATTGTCTCGAGACGATTATCGCACATGAGAATTTCTTCAACCACCGGCAACCAACGGGGCTTATGCTTCTCCATCTTACTCGTTGTCTTCTAAACTTGTCACAACTTCTACCATTCTGGGAGAATGGTAATGAAACTACTATGTTGAGATTTTGAGAAATTTCAGCAAGTTATGCCATAAACATACATAGAGATAACATAAACATGCATAAGATAAACATGAATATGGATGCATGAGCATGAACGTGCAATTTTCATGAATTTTATTTTTCACCCATTCAGCCTTTTTTTTTAAACAATTGAACTTTTAACAATATAAATTTTTGCACAGCTTACCATTTCTGATTCATTCACATATTCTTACTCAATATAAAAACTTATGGATACCTCATGGTTTTTCCTAATAATCGTGTGCACTATTAGTTACTGCACCACATCACAAGCCTTTCAATTAGCTGTGAATACGTTATAGGAGAGACACTCAGGCAAATCGATATGCCTTCACCATGAGTTCTCTTTCACTCTTGGCAGATTTACATGGGTTCACTAAAAGTTCACAATTCAGAGGGCAATTCACAACGCCTTCACCATACTTACCACATTTTTGCACGCACTAGCGTTAGGCGCTATGACTTCACTCTAGAAATCTTGTTCTCCCATTCAAAATCCGTTGTCTGTACTTTGCCAAGTCAAAGGTTACTACACTATCTTTAGTCACTCTAGTGTGGACATGAGAGTTCCACTAGGATATTCTTCCATCCTAGCATTGGGGTCGTGTCAAAACTTACTTTAATGCACAACTCATAAACTTTGCATGAACATGAGATAATAGCATGTGAAAATAGCATGACATGTAAATGATATGCAACGTGGTACATGGCAACATAGCATTGAGAACATATCATGTGAGCATAGCTTGTACATTCAGACATTCAATATAGGCACAACTCATGATGATCTAGCATATTACATAGGCGTGATTTGCGACAATCAAACATGTCACATAGGCATGAGTCACAATATACACATGGTTCAGACATATCATGAAAAACTTAGTACACATATGATTTAGCATGGCAAAAACCCAAACAGTTATACCTAAACACAAATGGAACATATGCAATATTTACACGAAAACATGAGCACATTATCTAAGAGTAAATTGAAGGCTAACTTACAAACATCCTATTTATGGATAAAAATGCCAAGCGAACAAGGTAATAAACATTTCTAGGTGCTAGCACTTACTCCATAAAATTCTCAAACTAATAAGACTAATTTGTGTACTTGGTGAAACTTAGAATCCACTTACTAAAGGTTTCTTGACTGATTTGGCCATGGTTGCCTTTCAAGACTTCCAACACCATCTTTCAAAATATCCACTTGGTTCACTCACAAAGGCTCATCACAAGGGTATTTCTGAAGTCTTTTAATAAACCGAACCTCTTTTGAAAGAAAAACTCATACGCATTCATGTAAGGACATGAAACCAAGACCTAAACCCTAATACTGAAACTTTGATAATTCATGGACAACATTCTAGCCTTTCCTTCATTGAATCTTAAGTCTTCCCAACAACTATCATTTTAAAATAACTCCATTAATAATCTATGCACTTTATCATGTCAAGAAATAAAAAAAATTGAGAGAGAAAAGCTTGCTTACCAAGCTTCAAATCTTAGCTAGGGCGTGGTTGTACTAATCCAAACACTAATCTCGGTTCTAGCCAAGTGTGTGTGTTGTTATGAATTGAAGAATAAGTGGCTAGAACCTTTTGTGTGTGGGTGAATAGAGGAGAGAAGATGGAGAGAATAAGAGGATTTTTGAAAGTGACTTCAGTTTCCTTGTCTAGGTGTCTATTTGTGGTCATTAATGCAAGTCCTTTAAGTACTTTCATCGATTTTCTTCTGTTTCTCTCTCCCATCATTATTCTACTTCAAAACTCCAAAGGGCAGCTTGTGCATAGACACCAAGTGGTGATCTTCCTTTCTCTTCATTACCTATTCCGGATCACTAAGGGGCACAATGACAGACTTGTGCCAAGTGGCTTATGGTTACAAATCTGGAGCCTCTCTCTTTCTCCCTCATCATTGCTTTTGTTTTGGAAACCTAAAGGACACAATATCTATTCGGTGCATGGATGCCAAGTGACATTTTCTTTCCAAGGCCGAGCTCCCCTTCATCATTGTCTCTCTCTTGGAAACTTAAGGGACACAAAGGCATTCGGTGCATGGATGCCAAGTGTCTTGGCTCTTCCTTTCTTCACATCATTTGAATACCTCAAAAAATCAAGTGATACCATTAAGGAGGGGTGCCAAGTGGCAAACTCTCAGACTCCACTCTCTTTCCCCTCATCATTTGGATATCTTGGAACCTTAAGGGATACTCCATGCATGGACGCCATGTGGCATGCTCTTGCGAAAATTGAGCACCTCTCTCTCTCTCTCTCTCCCCCCCCCCCAATCATTGCCTCTCTGTTGGTAATTAAGGGACACAAGGATCCTTAAAGCATGGGCACCAAGTGGAAATGCCAAACTCCTCTCCTTTCACTCCCTCATAACTGCTTCCCTTTTAGAAATATAAGGGGCACACAGATTCTCATAGCATGTGTGCCAAGTGACTAAGCCTAGTGAATGGCGTGTGTCTCTTCCATTTCCCATCATTAGTCTTCAAATGATCCAATAAAAAGGCTTTTGACATTGAATGATTACACTGACAAATTGGTACCTGATTGGCTCCTAGTTGCGTGTGCAAATTCCCTTGGCTTGGCCTCATCATTAGGGTTTTAATCTTCCCATATGCCTATTCGATTTTTTATGGTTCCATAAGTGTGGTTCAGATAGGGTTGGGATCCGACTCTAATGGAGTTGGAATGCCCAACTTTGTCCAAAGTCAGAGGCCAAGTTGAGTTCCAAATCTGAATCGGAGAGGATTCTGACTTCGATCGGAGTTGCTGGAGTCGGAGTCGGAGTCAAAGCATCAGAGCTACATAGGGACTTCGATTCATTCAAAAAAAGTAATCTTTGTGCCAGAGCAAATATACATAACTTAAGGGGTTGATTATCTCCGTGCCCAAGCAAATATACATAACCACTTAAAGGGTTGATTTTCCAATAGTGTTTTGGGAACCAAACAGAGAGAGAGAGAGAGAGAGAGAGACTTATTAATGGCTAAGAGATGAACTCGCTTCGATCAAATGATGTGGATGTGACGATGGAGTGGTAGATGTAACGAAAGGAGGGGGAGGCAATACCAGGAGAAGAGGGCAAAGAATCCGTTGGCAAAGTCATCCAGGAGGGGTAGTGAGGAGATGACGAAGAGATGAGAGAACGGCGTTCATGCTAAGGATAAGAGAGAAAAGAGAAAATAGAGGAAGAGAGAAAACAAAGGAAATGCGTAGAAATATGAGGAGAAAATGGTGTTTTTTAAAGATTTTCTTTACAAACAATTTGCCAAACATTGTCTTAAACACAGGGGCTTGAACGTAGGTTCTCGGGTTTGCAAAACATTATCTCAACTGTTAGGCCACTCAACTACCTATTACTTAGATTACAATATTAAATATATTAAGTATAAACATACGAGTTGGAGTTCGGAGGTCGAAGTCTGTATCGACTTTGACTTCGACCATTGTTTTCGAAGCAACTCCGACTTAGAATCCAAACTCTGAATTTTTCGACTCTATTTGAGTCAAAGTTGGAGTGGGTGTTGACCGGAGTAGTAGCCACTGAAAATTTTGCACACCCCTAGGTTCAAATACCCACTACCTCCATAATGGCACCACAAGTCCCTATGGCTTAATAATGGCTTCTTACCTATGCATTTTCTTACCTACTAAGCTTGTATTTCTATTGGTGGATGCTAGGTGGCATCATGGTAGATTTCAACTGTGACATCCCCAAACTTTGCTTTGGACTTAAGAGAGATTCAAGCGTCGGACATGCAACATAAGGTTACATACGCCCCTTTTATGGATGTAATGCATCTAGCATGTTTTTAACAATAGGCAGTAATCACATTGGATCATTTTTTTTAATCAACATATATTGTACCAGAATACTAATCCCAAAACATTCTTACGTTCCATTCATATACACATACCCAAAAGTAACAACATTAGTCCAATAGTTTTTAAACAAAACAAACATTATAATGTAGTTGGAACTCCTTAGTTACAAACAAAAAGAAAATCTAGTCCAAACCCTAAGCCTCTCAAGCAGCTCGGCTATCAACTCCAAAATAACATCCAAAAATTGGAGTATCATCTCCTTCAGCTCTTCGAGTCTCCTTCCCGATCACTCTACGTCGTCCAACCTAAGTCTTAGTGCTCCGTTGGGCTCTAACACATTTTCTACCATTCTGGGGGGATAGTAGTTGGAAATATCATGGTGAGATTTATAATTTAAGCAAGTTTTGTTCCTAAAGCTACCAACAGCATATCAAGCACACTTGATAATAAGCATGACATGTATGCATGGCAGACATGGACTTACTATTAAAAACATAATCTTATTGACAACAAAGTTTACCGAAAAACATGACATGCTTTCTTACCTAAATAGACTCATGCATGATGTCTTGTCTCATGGTGTTACCATGATATTGCCTCATTAGGTTTTAGACTATCAGCATAATCAGATTACAACCCATTATGGTGATAGATTTTTCTTTCAATTTATTTAAGGCACTTTGGAGTACAAGTTAGCAAAACGAATTACACCATTAGCCTTGGATGAATATTTATAATTTTAGGATGCAATAATATGTTTCTCACTTTCTAGATGAATAGTAGTCGATGGTGTCATTTTATTTAATTAAGGTACTTAGGAATCAAATTTTACAAAACAAATTGCACCACTGATGTGGTTTCATGTGATCTATTAGATCTACTTTAAAATTAAAGTAACTTTACAATCTGGCGTATCACATCAAACTACATCAGTTTGTGAGATTATTTTTTGTATAATCAATTTGTGATTAAAGTATTTCTCATCATCAATATATCAAACCATGGAATTGAAATACTAAGGACTACATAATATTTCATCACAAACTTCCAAGGCATACCAAACATGCTCAAATTGAGAACCTCAACACCAAACTATCATCATCCAACCTTCAAATTTTGCATAAAAAGAACCCAACATACTACCAACAAACACAAGGCTTAAAGTATAAAAAATATAAGAGGTTGAAGTTAGAAAAATAATACTTACAAGCTCGAAGGTCCAAAAGAACTTAGCATCAAAACTCTTTCTCAATACCTCCCTTTTGGTTTGCTCTTAAGGAAGGAAAATGAAAAGCTCAAGTGTGAGGGAGGATGAAGAGAGCTTGAGGACATAGGGGAAAAATTCAAGGGATGACTTTGAGTGGTTGATAGCATGACAATCGATGGAGAGGTTCCTTACAAAAGTGATGGAGTTGATCGGTTGAAATGGGCTTGTCGAGTGGTGTGTTTGAGTGAGGTGAGGTTGAGTTTTTGACTTGTGATTTTAAGTACACTATTGGGCTGACCACAAGGTACAAAATCCATCAAGGGAGTGGTAATTCATAGGAGGTTGCTTGTGTGAAAAGCTGAGGGGGTTGGGGGGGTCATTCAACTAGAACAAAATTACTCCATCTAATTGGGCTCATTTGGGGTTTGGTTAGGCTTTCACTTAGGGTTTCAAGTTCAAATCCAATTGGATTGATCAAAGGAATGTTCCATGGTGTAAGGGAGTGGATGAGGTGTGTAAGGAAAAGTACTTGAGGTGATGGTTTCTTGTAGAATTAGTTAAAGTCAAAAGGGAAACATAAGTCAAAACTGCGTGGCTCGAATTTGGGGTTTGGCTACTTACAAGGATTCAGGGTTTCATTTAGGGTTTCAAACAATCTTTGGTGGCTGAACATGGTGTACTTTTGATGGTTGGAAAACTGAGATATGTAAGAAAGGCATAGTGTTGTAAGAAGGCATATAGGTTGCTTTTTTTTACTCAATCCTCCTTATACATTTGTACTTCACTTGACAAGTGTGAAGTTTGCTCCAACTAATGGGTTGTGATGGTACCATGCGTCCAAAGAGATTTTCTAGTGATTCTAGGCTGATCTTGACATCTTACATAGTGATATGACTGCTATTTGGTAACGCGGCGTGCTAGGTGCCATTGGCGCTCTCATGTTGGCTTATTTTTTACTCGAAAACTCAAAACTTGTTATTGTATCATAAAATCTTATAAATTTATACAAGTCTAATGGTACAATTTGTTTTGTCTAATTATGATTCTAAGTGTCTCAAAAAATAAAAAGGAAGTTTATCCCCATAATGGATCATAATTTGACTACGCTAATGGACTAAAACCTAATCGATCGATCGATTCATGAAATCCTCTTAGGTTTTCATGGCATTCCTAGAGTCCAAAAAAATTTCTTCTAATGAATTGATTTGGGGTGTTACATCCTCCCTTCCTAAAAAAGAGATTTCATCCTCATAATCTAAGTGCACGTACAATATATAAATAACTCAAATTACCACAATATGTGATGTCCCCAAACTCCGCTTGAAATTTGATGGAACTTAAAGCTTCGGGATATGCTACACAAGGTAACATATCTCGTTCATGACAATTAAAGATGCAGTGTACCTAGCTTGCATCTAATATTTTGCAATAAACGCAAATGATAATAACTTTTTTTTAGCAATACACAATGTACCAGAGCACTATTTCTCAAAACATAATCATAACTTCATCATATTCATATAAATCAATAATCACATAATTCGTTCATAAGACTAAGTTAGATCATTCATAAACAAAAGTAGGGTCTCTAAAACATGAGCCCACTTAAACCTCAAAAGAGAAATAGTTAGTATAGGCTATGAAATCCTAATCCTTATCCTGTACTTCCCAAACTTTCCGTGATCTCATCCAATAGCATTGAATTTTCTTCCATGAAATGAAGGGCTAAAATGAAGCGATTATCAAGGGTGAGAAACTCTTCACAGAATGGCACCCATATAATTCGACTACGCTAATGTACTGAAACCTAATTGATTGATCAGTCTATGAAATCCTCCTCGGTTTCCATTACATTCCTAGAGTTCAAAGAAATTCCTTCTAATGAACTTCTTTTGGGGCGTTATATCCTTTCCTCCTTAGAAAACAATATTGTCCTCGAAATCTAAGTGCACGTTCAATAAAGAAATAATTAGACTAACACAATACAAGAGGAAAATACTCACATGACTAATGCCCATCGTTTGCTAAGGAATCGATGGCGATGAAGGGTACCTCTGAATCGATTGATGTGGTATCCTGAGTAAGGTAGTATAATGCATCATCATCCAAGTCGTAAAACATGTTGACAAGTAGTGCAAGGCCAACCTCCTGAGCAACCTCGTCGTTATCACTAGGCAACAATCCTTGCTCGAGATAGCAACCTCGATGAGTGGAAGACATCAACGATCTGAAAGTCTCGAGCCTCTGAACAATAGCATGTTCCTCAGCAACACGACCCGACTCTCATTCCTTTAATGACCTCCGCGAGCTAACACAGGTACCATCCGGCCTTATAGTGGGGGCTGCTGTGTGATAATAGCTTAAATGTGCATAGTTTAAATACTTTAAATAAAACATTATTACAATTATGTAGTGTTAATTTTGATACTTTTATTAGTCTTGAAATATTTCTTTTTTCTTATGTTAATTTGATTTTCTTTTTTACCTTAATGAAGGTATTGAAGTTGGAGAAGAATTACAAATAGTAGATAAAGAAAGAAATAAAAAAAAAAATCAACCAACTAGACTTGTTCCGTGTAGCCAACGACATGGAAAAGTTAAACATATTATAAGTGCTGCACATTGAAACATTGGACACGCAATGGATTGAAGAGAAAAAAAAAAGATGGAAAAATGTAATTGGGGGCTCGAGGATATATATATATATACACACACATATAAACCAACTTCTACACAGGCTTGGCCAAAGGCCTATAGCCTGATGGTATTACACCCAAGTCTCGAAAATGGAGGTCTTAGGTTCGAACCCCCTCCCCCAATGTTAAAAAAAAAAAGAAAAAAAAAATCTACACAAGCCTGGAGAGGAGGGCACACCGAACAAATCTAAAAAAGAAAAAAAAAAGTTGTGTCGCATAGAGCAGGGATGGAAGAGAAGAAAAGAACTAGAGTTCTACCTCCAGTTTTACTGCTTCAAATTCTAAAAGCACTGTGATTTTTATTTTTATTTAGTTTCTTTTAAATGTTACTTTGGTGTTTTTTTATGTTCAAATTTTAGAGTTTATTTTCACAAACATGTCTAGCGCCTAAATTTTCAACTAAGGTTAAAGGTGAAACCTCATTGAATATTAGTAATATTCTTTATGATATTATTTTTTTCCCTAATTCTTTATGTGTTTAAGGAAATATTGTTCTTGATTCAAATCAATTGAGAGAGATAGAATTATTGATATGAGTTTAATCATATTTTTCTCTTGATCTAGAATAATGTTAATTTGTTGAGAGCATGATTCATAATTTTTTTTAAAATAAAATCTTATATCTTTTGTGATTTGTTTTAACAGATACAAGTGATGATTTGATTTTATATCTTTGAGCGAAGAAGAACATATTTTAGATATTTTCTAAAGACAAAAGAGGTTTCAACAATGATATTTTTTATAATAACAAGATTGATTTATAGATTATCATATAGATGCTTGGGAAGAATCAATTATCATAAATATATTACTATGAATTAATGAGCTGGATTCCAAAACCTTAGTTCATTTTCCGTTGGTAGTTTATTCATTTTTTAGATTAATTTACATCTTTAGAATTTATTTTAGTTTTTTTTTTATTATGATTAGTTTATTAAATTAATTATTTATTGCTTTGATTAATTGATTGTTTAGTTCTTAATTTCTTAATTTATTTTAGAACTCATTTTTTCGAGCTAGATTAGAATTTATTTAGTTTATATTTGATGGGTTTCCTATGTTTTTACAAGTCACTGTGGGTTCGACCTCATTCTTGCTACACTATACTTCGATACGATTTGTGCACTTGTGAGTACAATTAAAATTTCACAAGAAGTTTTTGGCGCCGTTGCCAAAGACTTGATCAGGAAAACACATTGAATATTGACTAAATTTATTCTTCTATTAGTTGTAGTTAGTTATTTAAAAAAAAAAAAAAGAATTTGCAATATTGTGTAGCATATGAAAAAGTGGATATGTGATCATACACTTTGTGTTGTTAGTCTGGATTCTGATTCATTGTCTTCACCCATTACCACCAACCCTCCATCATGTATAGATGTATAATGTTGCCTGTAATTACTGTGGCACATTTTGAGTTGAAGCAACAAATAATTCATTTGCTTCCTACTTTTCATGGTTTTGAGTAAGAAGATCCTTACATGAATGTAAAGGATTTTCTTGAAATTTGTGCTATCGGTAGGTTTTAAAACTTCACCAATGAGTTAGTTTGACTATGCTTGTTCCTTTCTCTTTAAAGGATAAGGCAAATGCATGGTTTAACTCCCAACCTTCTAGATCTGTCACTTCTTGGGATATTATTGTTACAAAATTTCTCTCTAAAGTTTTTCTAATGTCAAAAACTAATGTTTTAGGAGAGTGATTGCAGATTTTTATCAATAAGATAATGAAAAATTTTATGAAAATTAGGAAAGATTTAAGGACTTGATGCTGAAGTGTCCCCACCATGGTTGAGACATGGAGATTGGTAGAATATTTGTATAATTTTTTAACTTAGAAAAACCATAACATGATTGAGTTGATGAATGGTGGTGGATTTTCGAGTTTAACAGATGATGAGGCATACAAATTTCTTGAATATTTATCAAAAAACTCCCAGCAATGTTCTAACTGTAGAGAGAGATCATCTAGACAGTTAAGAAATGAGGGTTGTATGAATTAAGTGAGGATCATGCTATTAAGGTTAGATTAGATAATCTCACTCGTAAGGTAGAGCTTTGACTCTAAGTAGGACCATGAATTCTGTCCATCAAGTCCAAGATGAAGTATGTTTTATTTGTTCTAGTCCCATGCATACGACATAAACATGTCCTACCTCACAGGCTTATTCAGGGTGCTATGCTAAGCAAGCAAATGCACAATATAATTTTGGGAAGTCGTTTTCTAGTCCGTTTTTAGAGACATTTAATCCTAATTGGCAAAGCCATCCTAATTTTTCCTAGAGGCATAATCAACCTCTCATGAATTTATCAAAGTTCATAATTCTAGTCCTTCTGAGGCAGTTAAGAAATTTGTTCCTAAAGCCCAGTTTCCTCAGAGGTTGGGAAATCCTCAGAAAAATGTAAAATTTTATGATATTTTGGAGCTGTTTAAGCAAGTACAAATTAACATACCATTCATTGATGCAATTCAACAAGTACTTGCTTATGCAATATTTCTAAAAGATCTTGCTACAATAAAAAGAAAAACCAATGTTCCAAAAAAGGCATTTTTGACTAAGCAAACTAGTTATGTCATTTAGAGTAAATATCCAATCAAATACAAGGACTCTAGATCTCCTACAATTTCATGTAAGATTAGGAATCATCACATTGAGAAAGCTTGTTAGATTTGGGGGCGAATGTGAACCTACAACCATATTTTGTATATTTGCAGTTAGGATTATAGGAGCTAAAACCTACTCAAATAACACTTCAATTAGCTGATAAGTCTGTTAAGATCCCTAGAGCTATTCTCAAGGATGTCTTGATCAAAGTAGACTCATTCTATATTTTCTAGTTGAGTTGTGGGATTAGACAGTGAGCCCACTCAAAATGTTAGTACACAAACCCATGTTATTTTGGGATGTCCTTTCTTAGCCACATTTAATGCTTTAATTAATTGCCAAAGTATTGTGATGAAAATCTCTTTTGGAAACATGATTGTTGAACTTAATATTTTTCACATAAGCAAGCAAATATCGGATGATGAAGATGTCTGTGAGGTTAATATGATTGAGGGTCTTGTCTATGACACTTTTTTAGAAGCAAGTTTTAATGACTCTCTAGAAACTCGTCATACTCATTTTGGGTGCAATTTTGATAATGAGAAATCATATAAGGAACAAATGAAAATGGTTCATGATTGAAACATATTGAGAAAATCATTTGAACCTAGTCAAAAAGTTCTTGATAATTCTCATTCACATCCTTTCCTAAGAAAACTACGACATAAAGGGAGTGGGCTGTTCATAGTGCACACAATGTATCCACAAGGGACAAAAGATTGAAAATCCTAAAAATGGTGATATTTTTAAAGTTAATGGTCAACGTTTGAAACCATTTTTGAGAATTGAGAGCCCAGAAGTTGAAAAAGTGCCACTAAAGGATCCTGCTTATCAGGATTAATTTGCAGTTTGTTATAGATTATTGCAAAATATAAAATAAATAAAAAATTGCATTTTTATGTCACTTTTCGTTTTTAATTGATCTTTGTTTTGGCATTTAGTTTTCGTTCTTTCTTTCTTGTTCTTTTCTTTTTACCTAATATTTTGCAGGATGTTGATTTTCAATAATCAGCTTGATTAAGTAACTCTTTCATCTCCCACTTCTATCATTCCGGATTCTCATGTTCCTACTATATTTTGGTTTTGCACATTGAATACATCTATTGGAGCATGTAATTTTCACATTGAGGACAATGTTCAGTCTAGGTTGGGCGAGTTGTTCTATTTTAGGTTGCTATCATTTGTTGGTTATATTTTTTGTCATCATTATTTTTGCCTTAAAAAAATCCTTAGCACAAGTTTATGTTGAAGTTCATTATACTGCTTCTATATAAAGAGTTTCATTGTTTTCATGTTGACTTACGTAGCTACACATACATGGCCTTGATGGGTAAATGTGGTTAGAAAATCTTGAAGATAACAGTGTGGAGATTGTTTGCCCTTGTGAGCTTTGAGCCAATACATTTTTTTCAGAGGGTTATTTTTATTCTACTCTAAATATCCAATTGGAAGCACAAATAAAATAAAATAAAATAAAAATTTAGTCTCATTATTCCTTCTTTTGGCCGATGCAAAATCAATTTTCTTGCCACATTTTAATCCCATAAAGTCATGGAGATCGAAGAATTATGCTAGTCTTTGAGAGATGAGATTAAGTAATTTTTTTTTAAGCCTAAATTATTTTTAACTGATACATTGCTGCTTGTCACCCCGTTGAGCCTATTGATTAGCTTTTTCTTCTTAAACCTTTTTCTTGGAATGTTTCAAGAATAGACTTGCTCAATTTGCATCAGTATGGTGAAAGTGTAGTAAAAGTGTGGAGATTGTTAAAGAGAAAAGAAAAAAAAAAAAAAAAGGGTCGGTTAAATTGAAAAAGTGTACCATGAAGAATATATAGTGCCTTATTGAGAAAAAAATGAATGAAATAAAAATGCCTAAGAGAGTTGAAAGTCCCATTATTTTTTAGAACACTTTTTTCTCTACCATTACCCACATATTATATATTTCCTTTCTTTTACCCAACATTACGTGCCAATAAAGTCCTTATTTGATCTTGAGGATTGCATAATTTAGATATTGACATGACTATATAATAAAGTGTGGTATAAATTCTATCATCAACATTCTTTCATGAGACTATTTAATTTTTTTCTTGCCAATCGTTTTTTCTTATAATTTATATGTGAGAGATATTTGATTTTGCTTACATTATTCCGCTCACATATTACATTGTTAAGAGTGTTATAAATCATTATGAGTGATTTTATTTGTTAAGTGTACACCCTAGTGAGACTTGAATCGAAACATACTTTTAGATAGAAATTCGAGTCATGTTTATCCTAAATTAATGGGTGCGTATTGTGTTGGCTAAAACTTTCACTCACAGCAAGCATTGAATGCATGTGAAATCTCTTTAGTATTTGTAGTGTTTTGGCCTTGCATTTCACCTTTTGCTAAGGGGAAAAAAAAAAGTTTTTTATCTCTAGTTTCGAGTCATTGCTAGAGACTGGCAACAACCTGGTTGGAGAGCGTGATAATAGCTGAATTGTGCATAATTTTACTATTTTAAATAAAGAATTATCACAACTATGTAGTGTTACTTTTGGTATTTTTATTAGTCTTGAAATTTTTCTTTTTTCTTACTTTAATTTGATTTTTTTTAATCTTAATGAAGGTATTGAAGTTGGAGAAGAATTACAAATAATAGATAAATAAAAAAATAAATAAAAAATTCAACCAAGTGGACTTGTTCCGTGGAGCCAACGACATGGAAAAGTTAAGCATATTACAAGTGCTACACATTGAAACACTGGACACGCAAAGGACTGAAGATCACAATAGGAAACTTAATTGAGGGCTCGGAGGTATATATGTAAACCAACTTCTACACAGGCCTGGAGAGGAGGGTGTACCGAACAAAACTGGGAAAAAAAAATAAAAATAAAAAATAAGGCTGCGCCGCACAGAGTATGGACGAAAGTGAAGAAAAGAACTAGAGTTCTACCTCCAGTTTTGCAGCTTTGTTTACATTCTAAAAGCATTGTAATTTATTTTAATTGCTGCTTTGATGTTTATTTAAGTTCAAATTTTAGAGTTTATTTTCATGAACATGTCTAGCTAAATTTTTAACTAGGGTTAAGGATGAAACCTCATTGAAGATTAGTAATATTATTTATGATATTGATTTCTCCAATCATTTATATTACTATGAATTAATAAGGTGAACTCCAAAACTTTAGTTCATTCTCATTAGTAGTTTATTCATTGTTTAGGTTAATTTGCATCTTTAGAATTAATTTAGTTCTTTTTAATGTGATTAGTTTATTAAATTAATTATTTCTTATTTAGATTAATTGATTTTTTTAGTTCTTAATTTCTTATTTTATTTTAGAACTCATTTTTCTGAACTAGATTAGAATTTATTTACTGTATATTTGACGGGTTTCCTACATTTTTACAAATACTTGTGGGCTTGACCTCATTCCTGCTAAATTATAATTTGGTACGGTTCGTGAACTTGCGAGTACAATTAGAATTTTCACAACTAGGGGTTGAAATTGCTCCTCCTGGAGCAAAGCCCCTCCTCTCGTAGCCTTTTCCTCGACTATCAATGTCCATGACATAGGTCTGTTGGTCCTCCCACTTTTCCATCTTCTGCCTGTAGGCCGCATCGTGTTTGTCTAACTCAATCAAACGCCTCCTTCGACGCTCCTCTCACATCTGTCGAACTAGTTCGGTGGAAAGCGTGGACTTCCTCATTGTAACTCTCTCATGCGCCATAAAAGCTGCAAAAAGTAAAGTCAATGACGAAAACGCCAAATCTTTCTCAACAAGGTGAACATACTTTCTTTTGATATCCAAACAAATTAAGTACAAAAACTATATGATGTAATGCAATCTCGTAGAGCATACAAAACAATGAATACAAAGTTGACTAAGTTGTTTTCACACTCAAAACAAAATTTACATTACAATCCAAACAGATGAGGATACTTAAATTTCATATCAATTTCTTTTTCCTAGATTGCCTCTTGAACATTATGATTCTATCACAATACTTTGACCAGTGAAATCTTGCAGTTATGCAATTCATTCTCTTTCCAATCAATAAATTCCACCTGTCTTTCCTTATATGTAATGTTCGGTTGCAATTTGAATGGTGGCCTAGAAGTTGTTATTATAAGCAAACTCTACCGGAGGTAGTTGCTTTTCCCAATTCCCTTCGTGCTCCAAAATACAGGCTTCCTAAAAACAATACCCTAAATAAAATGATGGTCAATACATAACTAGTTAACTACCATAAAATAACAACCTAGGTTCACACATGAAATAATAGAAAACATATACAAAGTACCTAAAGCATGCCAAAGGTTACAATTTTGCAGGTACAATTGATCCATCCGGAAAAGGAAATGAAGAAAATAAGGACGATTGTGACAAATAGTCTTTGTGTAAAAGGTCTGTAAAAGTTACAATACAATGCGATCTTTTGCCAACCAATGTTGGTTTGTAAACAGTTTTGCTATGTATTTTTGAGACTGGGACAAACCGAATGTAGGTTATATGGGGCCGTTTGGATTCACAAACCACCTCAACTCATCTCATCTTCATCATTACATCTTTTCCAAATTTTTACACAAAATATAATAATTCTTTTTTTTTTCAAATCCCAAAATAACTTTTCCAAATTTCCACATAAAATATAATAAACAATTTAATTTTTTTAAATCCTCAAACAACTTTTTCAAATTCTCACACAAAATATAATAAACAATTCAATTTTTTTAAATCTCAAAACAATAATAATATTAAAAAATATTATTCTAAAAATATTATTTTTTACTATTCACAAATCATCTCAACTTATCTCTGAATCCAAACCGCCCTAAAAGTTTAGTATTTGAGAATGCACAGTTAAATTATTAGATGGTATTAGTTTCTTTTTCTTTGGTATGTATAATGTTTCTTATTTGAATGCTTCCACCACAACACATTTATTAAAGAATAATTCGCACTTTTCATAAGATTTAAAAGCACGTGAGGACCATACTACAGGTAAGGGAAAGTTGATGGGGTCATAGATAGAGCTTTCGGTTTGGGGGTAGGAAATGGTGACGGAATGATGCATAAGAAGGTTGATTTTATAGTGTGGGAGAGATTGTGGTTAAAGTGGGCCCCATTCTAAGTGTGGTCTTAGGATAGAGTTTGAAATATGTTAGCCATGATCGTAGGAGTTGTGGTTTTACTTTTTAAGTTTTGTTTGTTTTCTCAATTCTTCTCAACTCATCTTATCTAATCATTGCAATTTTTTCAAATTCTCATAAAAAAAAATAAACAGTTCAATTTTTTCAAATCTCAAAATAAAAATAATATTAAAAAAATATTATAATAATATTTTATTTTATTTTTATTTTTAATTCATCTCATTTGTGAAAACAAACGAAGCGTATGAATTGATTATTTAAATGTGGCTAGGCATTGGACCATGCTGGTGGTGGGTTTGGCTAAAATGGATTGGATTTCATGGACATTATCTTCGCTTTAGCAGGGAAAGCTTTGGGCTTTTTCAATTTAACGTGGAGCTAATGGGTTGGACCTCCTATTGAGCCTATCAAGGGTCTATCAATGACACTTTCAATTCTTCAATAGTAGTTCGTAGCCAACCAGCAAAGGATAGAAGAAGCATTGAACATGAAGCACATATCGTCGAACCAACAATACGTTACATGCACACAAATTATGCTGACAGCAGCCTTAAAAGTAAATATACAAGATTACAAAACATTGGGTCTTGGTCCTGATGGACAAGAAATCGTTTATCGTAACACTTCGGTCCGTAATTAAGGTTGCAACTGAGATTATTACGTACAGTGTCTTAAAAGTGTAATTCAGCTTGTGTTGCAGAAATATTCTACTCCGCTTGAATCCGAATAAAACTACAGGGAGTGGATAATGTTTAATATCACTATTCGAGCATTTTTCTCCTCTATATTTACAAGCATTAAGAACAAACATTACCCTCCAATGTGCATATATACACCCGAGTTATCCTCACTTTCAGGTCCATTTCCGTGCCCCGAGCTATCAATGTTTTCTTTCCCACTTCCCTTCACGCCTACCTTCCCGTTCTCTCCGCTCTACCACCTGCCTAGACTTGCTCCCTCTGGATCCATGCCTTTGCGCAGACCCAAATCCACCTGACGGTCCATCGAATGCTGACACCAACTCAGGATCCCCAACACTACCCGTGTCACCAGAGTCCTTGCTTCCATCTACATTCTCTTCATAACTGCTAACGCTCTCATCTGGGCGATCACGTGACTGTAAAATAGTTGGCAGCTGGCCAGAAAATTGACGCAGAACAACAGTTGGCATCACTGACGTACTACTGGTAGAAGTTTCAGGTTGTAGGCTTCCGCTACTTCTTGCGCTCCCTTCATTACCGGATCTTCCATTTTCCCTTTCACGATACCTTTCCCTTGGTCGACTGCCAACAAAGACACCAAATACTATTTTACGACAATATCATGCATGCATTAATAATGCAGCAAGAAATTTATGCATGACCAGTAAATTGTTTAAAGAAATATGAAGTGGGGATTGGTTTGAGATGAACATGGTCCATCTGACAAACCTCTGATACCCAGATATTGAAATTACAGGAGTAATCAAGTCTAAAAATACGTCCTAGCTGGCATGGCAGTTATCAATAACTGAAACAAAAAATGTGAACCAGAATGGACATTCAAACATAGATCTGACTACTCGCAGTATAAATCCTAACAAAATACTTAAGTAGATCTATCAGGTTTTTTATAAGTTACTTGAGTAAACCTAATTGATGCTGATAGTTTTGGTACGAAATTCAGTTTTTGATAAGATCCATCTCATCTGCATGCAAAAAATACTTCATAAAGATTCTAAAACCTCTTGAACCCACAAAGTATCAGGGCCGCCAAGTCCTCAAACTACAAAGAAAATAAATGAAAAGAAAAAAATATTCACCTGACTATTCTGGTACAAACAGATTCTCCAACTACCGAAAAAGATCTTGGTATCAAGAAATGAATAAGAAGCTTACCTACTGTGACCAGTGGAAGAAAAATCTCGTCGGGATGTTCGTAATCCCGATTCAGCCAGTTCCAATTCTCGCTGGAGTTCTCTCTACATGAAAATGTACCCTTTTAGGTATAATACAATATTCTGAAAAACCAGAGATGAATAAGAAAAAATTTTCAAACAAACTCACTCAAAAGACTAGAAAAAATTTCTTTTTCATACTCTAAAGTAAATCATACTGATGTGAGGATCTTGATGCTTTCCAGGAAAATGAAAGCGGAAAAACAGGGATATTTTCTACTTGGGTTCTTCTCTCTTGCCGGGGATAATCCTTTATATTTCTTTGCTTCCCTGATTCGTGTTCCTTCTGTCTTTTTTCTTCCTTTAGTTGTATTCTTAGTTTGTTGAAGATGGATTGTAGTTTTTGGATTGAAGCTAAGAGGTTTGTGTTTAGTAGGAAAGGTGGTAACTTTTTTTGTATTACTGAGAGAAGCAAGAAGATGTCTAGGTCCCTTCATCTCATTGGAGGAATGGTTATTTGGATGGCAAAGATGGTTGAGGATTGTCTAAGGATAGCGGGCAATAAAGATTCTTTTCAGACAAGAAGGGAAGGTAATAGAGTTTTTATGGTCCAAAAGTGTCAAAACGCGTTACAGATTTGTAAAGCTGATTGAGTTTGGCGCTAGTAAGGGGAATGGAATCATAGTGATTCCAGAAGGGAGGAAAGGGGGCGGTTGGGCAGGTTTTGTGAGATTAATGACAGAGACGGTTGATTTTAGGAACTCTGTTTCAGGTTATGAAAACAGAGTTGCTCCAGGTGGCGGTGAATGGGATTCTAGAAATAAGAAGGTGATTTCTGATACATCTTCGAAAGGTGTTAATCATCATCGTGAAGTTTCTTACCTGTCGGCATTAACAAATCCAAGTCAGGAGGGTTCTGCCTCATCAGAGTTATGGCGTTGGTAAATTTAGAAAGGATGAATCAGTGTTGGATAGTAACAAAAGGAATGATGTTTTGTGGTGGAAGCATATGAATGGAAGGAAGAATGGTTGGCCTGCTGAGGTGTTGCAGAAAGTTGGAGAAGTTGAAGCTCTGTGGCTCATAAGGGCAGAGTTATTTGGTTGGAAGGAGAGGTTGGAGTCAATGTTGAAGAAGGTAGATGAAGGGTTGGGTTTGTTTATGGGTTTGGGAATAAATTTAGAGGATAGGGAAGAAGGAAAAAGGATGGGGGAGCAGCAGAATGGGCCTGTAGGTTTTAATGATAAGTCAGCAGATGGGCTGGATCGAGGCCCAGTAAACAGGCCTGGTCTCTAGAAGGCTAAGCCTTCACGCAAGATACAGGGCTCAAAAAGCCCGAGGGGAGGGGTGACCCAGCCCAAGGGTGCCTCCGACAGACACTTCGACGTCACAGATAGGGTCTACGGCGGCAGGCGAGTCTCCGAGAGGCTCTCCGACAGGGGTCTATCCACTGGCGAATCTTCAATTACTCAGATCTGAGAATTGGAACTCTAAGGTGGTCCATATTAAACCCTCGAAGGCACAAGAGGTTGTGCTTTCTTCACAAAAAGAGACAACGGTGGTAGTCGATTCCTCTGAGGGTACTCAGGCGGTCTGTTCAACCCCGGCGAAGGGTAGCATGTTGTCTTCCTCCGAGCCCGAGGTTCAGAAGGGAGATTCTCATCTTGGGGTTGGGAGGTTCTCTTCTCAATCTTTACTGGATCCTGTAGAAATACGTTATGAAGGCAATGAGAGAGTTTCAAAGGGGGTGGAAGTGGAGGGAGATGTGGAATTGAGTGGTTATGTCACTAGGTCCATTGAGGAGTTTGTTTCTGGGGTCCCTTGCACCCAAAGGTTAAACTTTGAGATGCAGATGGTTCTTGGAGGGAAGGAGGCAGAGGCAAGTGAGTCAGGAGAGCTGAGGGAGTCTGAAGAAGAAATGGACCCTAATCCATTGTGTTCTATCCTTCCTGAAATTGATTGGCCCAATTCCTCATCTGATTGGGTGATAAGTGGATGAAATTAAGGATTGTGTGGGAATCTCTTGTGTCGGATTTGAGGAACAATTTAGAGCACTTTTAATAGCTATAGAGGCTGGTCAACCTTCATTGGCTAGATCCACTCTTAAGAAGGAGAGGGAATTGAAGAGGTTATCGTGCTCTATTAATTATAATGCAAAGGGAGGAAGCGCCTTTAGAGATAAAGGCAAGGAAAGGGTTGTTTATAGTCATCAATGAAACCAACAATCTCTCGGAATGTGAGGGGGCTGAACGATTATAGAAAACGTCTTCAGGTAAAGAATATGATTCAAAAGTGGAGTGTTGATGTTATTTGTTTTCAAGAAACCAAGCTGAAGTTGGTTAATCAGACAATTGTGAACAGTTTATGGAGCTGTCAATGTGTGGGATGGATTGAATTAGTTTTGAAAGGGGCTTCGGGTGGTATTATTATTATGTGGGATAGGAGGTTAGTGGAGATGGTAGATCATCATGTGGGAGAGTTTTTGATTGCTTGTTGATTCAAATGTGTGGATGATGGATTTGAATGGGCTTTTGAGGGGATTTATGGTCCTAACGTGGATAATAGTAGGAGTATTTTATGACCGGTCAAAAAAAAAAAAAAATAGTAGTAGTATTTTATGGGATGAAATGACAGGTGTTTACTGCTATTGGGATGTTCCTTGGTGTTTTGGAGGGGATTTTAACATTACTTGGTTCCCTAACAAGCGAGTGGGGGATAATTATTTCTCTCATGCCATGAATACTTTTTCTGATCTGATTTTTGAGCTTGGTTTGATCGATCTTCTGATGGTAGATGGGGATTTTACGTGGTCCAATGGAAGGGCATGGTCTGGGCTGGACAGATTTCTGGTTTCAGCATCTTGGGAGGTTCCTTTTCCTGATTTGAGGCAGAAAAGGTTACCAAGATTGTGTTCTGACCATTATCCTATTATGTTGGAGAGTGGGGGCACTTTTAGAGGACTAAGATATTTTAAATTTGAAAATATGTGGTTGGAGGCTGAGGGTTTTGTGGATAGGGTGAGAATGTGCTGGTCTTCGTACTCTTTTTCTGGCACTCCAAGCTTTGTACTGGCTGGTAAACTTAAAGCATTAAAGACAGATTTGAAGAAGTGGAATGTTGAGGAAGGAGTTTGGGAACATGGAAAAGAAAAGGAAACTTTTGATGCAGCGGGTTGCAAAGTTTGGAGGAAAGGGAGCTGTTGGGGGACTTATCCAATGAGGAATTGGTGAGAAAAAAAGTGGTGGTGGATGATTTAGAGAAGATCACTTTAATGGAGGAAATCTCTTGGAGACAGAAATCCGGGTCCTTTGGCTGAAGGAAGGTGACAAGTGCACGAAACTTTTTCACCGTATGGCAAACTTTCATCGAAGAAATAATGCAATTGAGGTTCTTCATGATGGTGAAAAAAAATCATTTCAGATCAAGAGGTCATTAAGGATCACATTGTCAATTATTATGAGAAGTTGTTTAGAGAAGAATATTCATGGAGACCAAAGCTTGATGGGCAGTTTTTTGACTCTATTGATCATGCAAGTGCAGAATGGTTGGAGAGAGCTTGAAGAGGATGAAGTTCTCGATGTGGTTAGAGGAATGGCAAGGAATAAGGCTCTGGGTCCAAATGTTTTTTCAATGGCTGAAGGTTTTTCATGAATTTTATACATTTATGAAATTTGAGAAAAGTTTCAATGCTACATTTATAGCACTTATTCCCAAAAAGGTAGGGGCTGTGGAGATGTGGGATTTTCGGCCTATTAGTTTGATGAATGGGGTATACAAGATAATCTCAAAGGTGTTAGCTAATCGTATGAGTAGGGTGTTGGGAAATATTATATCGAAATCTCAAAATGCCTTTGTAAGAGGGAGACAAATTCTGGATTCGGTATTAGTTGCTAATGAGTATGTGGACGGCATAATTAAATCTAATGAATCTGGAATTTTGATTAAATTGGAGATGAAAAAAGTGTATGACCACGTTAGTTGGGATTTTTCTTGTTTTTGCTTGGGAGATATGGTTTTGGAGAGAAATGGTGTATATGGATCAAACATTGCATTTTGACATCGAGATTTTTCATTTTGGTGAATGGCACTCCGTTTGGATTTTTTAATAGTACACGTGGTTTGAGACAAGGAGATCTGCTATCTCCTTTTCTTTTCGTCCTTGTCAGGGATGCATTGAGCAGAATGTTGGAAGCAGCGGTAGAAGCAAGGTACTTGTTGGGTTTTGAGGTGGGCAATGAGGAACGGAATAGCATGAAATTATCTCATCTTCTTTTTGCCGATGACACATTGATTTTCAGTGAGCCCAATCATTTGAGAGCATTGTTGTTATGTTTTGAAGCTGTCTCAGGTCTCAGGATCAACCTAAACAAGTCTGAAATTGTACCGGTGGTGCCGTAAGTAATATTTCAGATTTGGCTAATATTTTGAAGTGTAGGATTGCTTCACTGCCGCTGAAGTGTAGGATTGATATGGGGTGGGGTTATTGAGAAGATTGAGAGAAGGATGGCTGGATGGAAAAAGTTATATTTGTCTAAAGGGGGAGAATTACTTTGATAAAGAGTACGTTGTCTAATCTTCCTACGTATTTTCTTTCACTTTTCCCTTTGCCGGCTGGGGTTGCTAGTAGAATTGAGAATATTTATCGTAATTTCTTATGGGGAGGAATAGGAGAGGAAAAGAAGTTTCATTTGGTTAGTTGGAATAAGGTTTGTCAACCGGTTTCTTGTGGAGGATTGGGGGTGAGAATTTTGAGGTTGTTTAATAAAGCATTTCTTGGAAAATGGCTTTGGAGATATCATGAAGAGAGAGATGCTTTATGGAAGAATGTTATTGCTGTTAAATATGGGAGTGGATGGGGGGGATTGGTGTTCTAATGAAGTTAGAGAAGTGTATGGGGTGAGTTTATGGAAGGGTATTAGGAAAGGTTGGGGGGAGTTTTCTGAACATATTAAATTTAAGGTGGGGGAAGGGAAGAGGATTCTCTTTTGGCATGACATTTGGTGTGGGGAATCAGCTCTTAAATCAGATTTTCCATCTCTTTACAGGATTGCAAGGGATCAAAATGTTGTTGTGGCAGATTACCTTCAACATATGGATAATAATATTCTATGGAATGTTGACTTTATTAGAGATGCAAATGCCTGGGAAGTGAATGCTGTTTCAGATTGTCTAGGAAGAATTTATAACTCAAAAGTGATGCAGGGAAGAGAGGACAGGCTATTGTGGGATCATGCTGGAAATTTCAGGTTTTCAGTCAGTTCTTTTTATAAGGTGCTTAATTGTCATTTGGCTGTGTATTCCTCTGGAAAAGCATTTGGAGGGTGAAGGCACCTACTAAGGTGGCATTCTTCAGTTGGGTGGTTGCTCTAGGGAAAGTATTGACCACAGATAACCTTAGAAAACGTGGTTTGTGTATAACTGATTGGTGAGTCATGTGCAAGAAGGATGGTGAATCTGTAAATCATCTTTTTTTTACATTGTGAGGTGGCAATGTCTTTGTGGAATGAGGTTATTGGTCGGACGGGTTTTTATTGGGTGATGCCTAAGGAAATTGTGGATCTCCTTGCATGTTGGTGTGGTTTCAAGGCAAGGAAACGACTGCTGCCAAATGGAGAATGATTCCTTTGTGTTTAATGTGGTGTTTATGGCTGGAAAGGAATGGGATATGTTTTGAAGACACAGCGTTCTTTTGAAGATCTTCGTTATTTTTTCTTTTCTGCTTTGAGTTTGTGGGCTAGGATCTTTGTAAGGAATGATGATAATGTACTGAATCGGTTTCTATCGTAGTTTCCTGCTTTCTAGTGTGCAGTAGGTATTTCCTTTGTATACTTTCTGTGTACTTGGGCTGTGCCTATTCTTGGTAATAAAATTCTTATTAATTATAACAACTTAGGGCAGGTGGTGACCACATGAGATTGTTTTCTTTCATTTACCATTTATTTCTGTTGGTATTTCCATTCTACACCTACTATAACTTCTTTGAATCACATAATGACAAATGGAATATAGCCTAGTAAGTTTATCTGTATACTTCTGGGACGATGTTATATCAGCAGGAAAAAAGGGATTAAATGGAACTTGAAACAGGAAATTATGGATACCAGTCCTTGGGCAGGTCCAACCTAAATAGATAACCATTGATAACAAAAATTAAAAAGTGAGCATATGAAAAACAAGGCTTAGAACAATATAGTTGGATTAATCACAAATAACAGTACATGTGAAAATACAAAATATATTTATTTACTTAGCAGATCAACATAATTGCTTGCTGGGTCCCTTGTCAGGGATTAAAGGGTTAAACGGGCCTTACCCAACCCAACCAGGAAAAAAAAAAGGGAAAAAGGAAAATGTATTAACCATAAAAATATTAGAAAGGCAAGCGCATAGTTAGGACCAGGACCAGGTGCTACTGGCCGCACCATGGCATGAAACTGAACACATGAAAAACCACAACAAAGTTCATAGATTGTCATAAATTGAGATATAGGGGGAAGGCTTCTTACTTGTGTTTGCCTCTCCTTCTCCATATCAAGATTGTGGCGCAGCTCCTTGGTTTTAGCACGCTCAAGTTCAAGCAACCGCTGTCTTTCAATCTCCTTTTCCACTTCAGCTGCCCTCTCCCTGATACGTAAAAACACCAGCTGTTAGCTGCAAAACTGCCAACTTTGTAAAACGATAGCCATTAGAAACTCTAGATAAGGTGCTGGGAAGACTTGGACCTATCAAGTTCTTGCAGAAGTTCTGCTTCACGTAAAGCTGCCTCTTCCAAGTATTTCTGACGAGCACGTCCCATAATAATTTTCTTTTGCCTCCGGGCTACTATGTCCTCTCGGAGTATAGACTTCTCTCTTATAAGGAAATACGAAATAAATTACATTTAGTCAACAGGATTAATATTTGGATTAGCATACATATGATTGGTTCTAGCAATAAATAGGAGTAAAACATAGGCTCCAATGGCACTCTTAGGTTGAAATTTGATATGGAATCAGATTTATTTATTGGTATTAGCAAGTAAAAAATAAAAACTAACAGGCGGTATGAGAACATGAAAAAACTCTTGCATATATCTTGTATAATTATTTACGTGTACTAGAGCCATGCCTTTTTTACCATAAATGGGGCTTTCACATAGCATTCTACAATGAATCTCAGAGGTTGCAAAGTAGTAGGAAGTAAAATTAGTACATACAGGGAATGAATGCAATCCTTGATTTGACGAAGGCGTGTAACATCTTTCATAGGAGCTGGAAATAGAAAGTTGTACGGTAGGTAAGAGCAGGAAAAGGAATAATTAACATTGTATGTGAAGAATAACATTTTTTTTTTCTTTTGACAAGTAAAAGACTAACTGACATGGCTAGCACAAACTTTTAAGCAGCCAATGAGATGTAGATGCAAAGGTCAGAAATGGTTTACAGGCTTGACAAGGAATCTGAGGCACATCTTTGGAATCTTCTTGTAGTGAGCGTTCTTTTTGAAGGATGTCCAATTCCATTTCAGTCTCCTCTAGTTCCTACAATATATTTAAATTACACAATAACAATGCAGAAGCTTGGACGAAACACACAGTACCATCAGTCACCAAGGCTTACCAAGACCTCTTCGTCAATTTTTCTGGAGAAGATATCGAAGTACGACTGAACAGAAGTTAGATTTGCAAGAACCTGTTACAAATTCATTACTAATAAATTAGTTACCGCATGATGGGGATACAATGACATAACTTATAATGGCCGCAAGGCAGCAGGAAATAATCACACAGTCTAAAAAAGTCATATGAGAAAGGATTAGAGTCTACTCATTCAAATGCCTCTTTATTTGTTCCTTCCACTTCACTACTAGGGATCCAACATGAAGCATAAAGAAATCCTTCAAGTTGGAAAAAGGGAAAAGCAAGACTAAATAATGACAATGTGGGACTGCCATCCTTGATTGAACCGATCTTATTGAACAACCTATTTGAATAACTTTTATTATTGTACACAAACCGGTTGTCCAATAATAGGTTGTTGTAGTTGCTAGTGGTCTAAATAAACAGACAATGCAGTATTGGCAATGCAACAAAAACATTTTAGTATGCGGCAAACACCTTAACGTATACACTTGTATTGACGGATAAATATGTTCCACTGCAGATAACGTGTTTCATTATAGAATACAAGGATCTCTAGTAATAAATCCATGTTGCACAAATATCATGTAGAACATTCTGAGTTGATCAATCTAAGCTTCATGACTTCTATGAAAATGTATAACATTTACAATAAACTACAAAACATTAAAGATCTGTAAATCCGACAATAAATCAAACCATTACAAGTGTATGACACGTAAATGCATAGACATATACATATCGGTAACATAGACATTATGCGTGGACGCTACTCCTTTGCAAGCATAGATACGTAACATGAACTTAAGTATACAGTAGAGCCAGCAATATCAGACTCCTATAAAGAACTTACAGATGCCAATAGCAGTAAAACAAGAAATCACTCATAGTCTTGCAATTACCATTAGCTAGAATCTTGGAATGTTGGAATGTCAACAGAACTAAAGTTAAACTTTTAAATTTCAGTGTTCTATCATGATTCAGAGCATGGAATTTGGCATATATCTTACCTGAAGGATTGATTCACGGGTACTCCCAAAATCAGGATCAGATTGTCTTGAAGAACTTGAAGAGAGCACTTCATTCAAGACCTTTAAAAGTAAATGCGGTATGGTGAATTACAATGTTAACAAACAATGGACTGAAGGCGAAGGAAATTAAGGAAATTAAGCGCATACACAGATTTTTCCTAAGCCATTTAGATATATTATCACAGCTTCAGGCTCACCCTATCACATACCTCTTTAGCTTCATCTCCTTCATTTCTCAATCTACATAAGACTTGGCAAGCCTTTTTCTCCAGATCCCCAAGCTTACTATCTAAAGAAGGATAAGTTGAAAAAGGAAAACAAGATTCAGAAGCATGCTCTCACACTTCCAGAAATACATTTGGAACACAAGTAAATAAAATGACAAATCTCCATACCAGTTTTTGACCACGCCTCGATATTTCTCCACACATTTTGAGGAATCAAAGAAATATCTTCAGCAGGAGAGTACAGACAAGCAGCAGATATAAGTGCTAATGAAAGTTGTAGTAACGAGCCCTCACATGTTGGATGTGCAAGCTTTCCCAAACCATAAACACTATCAGCTGCTGCAAGAAACGATTGCAACTGGTGACGCTCAGCAAATGGGATATAATCTATGAGAACTGCCAGAGCACAATTCCTTAATGGTAGCGATGTATCAGATGATGCCAGCACTGCCACCCAATTCCATGTGCTTGACACAAGACGAGATAGAATAGACTCGGGAACAGAAATAACCAAGCCAGGTGAAACGAAATTTTTGCAAAACATAGAAGACTGAATAGCTGTTCCTTCATTCACATCCGTGCCAACAAGCTTTCCCAAGTGATGAAGTGCTACAAATCGTTGCTCAGGTTCAGGATGACCCAACATTGTACAGAACAAGTCAACCAGATGATCCACACTTTCATGAAGAGTACTGATACCTCTTCCAAGTAAAATCGAACACCATTTATCAGTCTGCAAGCGCCATGAAATTTTTGGTGCACTGCAAGAAATGCTTTTAATTGCAGAACAGATAGAAGCAATCACATTATCCAGGGAAAAACAATGCGGCGCTCCAAGTAGGCAATCAAGGATCACAGAAGCAACTTCCCAGCAGCTGTTTGCTTGGAGTATCATTATGAGTTCAGCAAGTCCTTCTAGAGCAGTCTTCCAATGATCCGAGAACTGGTCAGCTGAATTAAACGGCAAATGACTTTTACTGTCATCCTCTGCAGCATTATGAACCTGCTGTGCAATCAAAGATAAGCATCTAGAGTACATAAAACACTCTGCCAAAGAAATAGTCAATTTCTTAGCCAGTTGGGGGTGAAGATTCCAGCAGAGCTCGGCAGTAGGGTTGAGCTTGGAAATTAAAGCTTCCAAATCTTTAGAAAATTCGGCTATTTCCTCTGTTGACAATTGATAAAACTTTTCAATCACAATAGCAGCATTAGAGCTTTCATTTCCTAACTTCTCAGAAACCTCATTCAGACATGAGCTATGGCAGACATCACTGAGAAACCATGCATGCAATCCCAAGCTAGTACCAGGGAGTGGACCGCTCATCGCATCAGCAAAGGGGGGCGACTGAAGAGGGATAGCACCAAACATTCTCAAAGTTTGAACTAACAGAGCTTTGCAACTTTCAATTACCCTCTGGAATGCAGATAGATAGTCATGGAAAGAAGTTGTTGGCTCAAATGCAGTAAAATCAGCCCAAAAGATTAAGGACTGCAAAATTTCCCTTTTGCATTGAATGGACAAATCGCAGAAGACAGAAGCCAAAATAAAAATTGTCAATGCTTGGCTGCACACTTTTTCTGTAGAACTATTTTGATTCTCTTTCTTTTGTCTGATATTTTCTAAAAGCTCATCAAAGCATAATGACTCAAAATTAAGACAAGAATCATCAGGCAGTAATCTTTCCTCATCAGACATTTTATGTAAAGAATATGAAACAATTGGCTTCAACAGACAGAGTACAGAGTCAAGAAATGATACATCGCAGTATGCAGTTCCACAAAGTGATACCAGTACCTGCACTACTCTAGGTATCTCAGGTGCCATCGCTTCCATGTGCTCAGTTATAATGGCTTCAAGTATATAAAGAATTACAGCTTTGGCATTCTTTGCAATATAACCTTTCCATTTACTGGAACCATTTTCAGAAGCAATTTTGTCCCCATGAGAAAACGGCCAGGAACACAGCTCAGAAAACCAACACAAGACATCAGGCACCATATTTGAAGAAAATGATCTCAGTTGCAACCCAACTGCCTCCAAAATGATCTCCCCAAAAGCTTCAAATTGTTTTTTCATCGAAGGGAAAAACTTACTGAGATCGGGATAGATGACACGGAAAGATTGGTCCTCATAATGTTCATTAGCAAATCCTTTTCTATCTGAAGAAAACTTTTTGTCTCCTGACTCTTCAATCTTTACATATTCATACTTTCGATTGACAACATTATCTACTAGGGCTAGATCATCTGCATATATTGACAGTAAGTATGTCAGATGTGACAGATCTGAAGCAAGGAAAAGACGGTCCTTCATGTACTGTTTTGCATTACGAGAGACTGCCATCCAACCAAGAAACCTGACCAGAGGGAATGCAGATCTTGAAAAGGTTGATATTCTCTGCATCCAGGCTGAAGGTGGAACTAAATTTCCATAACGAATACCATTGTTAATATTGATCGCAAAGCCTGCCCCTTCATCACCACTGCTTGAAGCGGTTACTAGTCTTTGAAGAAGTATCCACCGTCGTTGTATCCCATGTATTTTCTCAGGCTCCAGTTGTAAATTGCCATCTTTAAACTGACAATAAAGGGATGTTAGCATACCATTTAAGTACTCAGCAGATCCTAACACTATATCAATCACATATTCAGGAGCACAGTATAGCTTAGTGGCTGAATGCAACAAAAAGACAAGACTTTGCATCAGAATTTCATGCATCGAATGTTGCTCTCTCCGCAATCGTTGAATCAGAAAGTTGCACAATAGGGCTTGATTTTGCCGAACCAAGGTGATAGCATCAGCCAATTGTATATCCAGGGGAGATAGCTGGATGACTTTCTCGTCAAGTCCTTCAGTGTAGGAGGAATGTTGTCCCTCAACTGACATTCTTTCCTGATACTTCCTGTCTAATTCAGCGGCCTCAATCAGTCCCTCAACTGACATTCTTTCCTGATACTTCCTATCTAATTCAGCGGCCTCAATCAGTATTTGAAGAACAATTTTGTCTCTTTTCTTTTCAAGATGAGCTATTTGTTTTAGATTGGTTTTACTCTTTTCAGAAACCATTCTCAGCTCCAAAATGTCATGATTTTGGGGAATTCTAGCCTTGCTAATGTTCATCTGATCCATAAATTTTGGACGGCCTTTAAAAGACAACATAAAATAGGGATTGACATAGCACTCTGCTGCTAGGAGCAAAGCATCTATAGCAGCATCGTGACCCTCATCTGTAATCTCACTCTCAGAGTGTAGATCCAAAGCCAAACGCCGAAACTCAGAAGCTCTTAGCTCACAGTCTCGATAATTTATTAGTTGTAAATAATCTGCTTGCAAGTTAAAGTATTCAGCAGTGAAACCAGCATCTAATGCTAAGTCAGTATGAATCCGGTGAGTAACATTTTCCTCAGTCCCCTGTATTGGATCTGAGATAGCCTCCTCGTGGTTAGAAACAGGGACATTCTCGCCTTGACCACCAGTAAAATTTGTCAGAGCTATGCTCTGAAGTTCTGGAGGTGCAAAAAATAGACGGACATCTTCAGAAACATCAGTCTTCATGGCTACATCAGAAATATCTGCCCTTCCATCATAGTCATCTTGGCTATTTGATTTTGAAGAAGCTCCTCCTTCGCAAGTGACAGAGGAAAGATGTAAAATATTTGAAGAATCAGGCTCAAGTGGTTTCGACATAGGATACTCGCGAAGATCAATTTCAGGAGGCAACTGCATGTGAGGTTCCAGTATTGAGAGAAGTATGCTGCATGAAGAATTTTTTGTTTATTACCAAACAATCATAAAAGAACAAGAAGGCTGTCTGATGAAACTGGCATTATAGTAGATGACAATAATGACAGACCTTGAGAGTGATAAATGCACAGCCAAAATAACTAGAGACGGGAATTTCTGAATCCCACTGGCATTCTATAGACATCCATATTGGCTTTGTTTTTAACATGTTCAAAATGAATGCATCATCAATGCTTTTGGTAGCACATCTATTGATAAGAGAAAAATCACCAAACACTAGTGATCAGTGTCATAATCGGGATCCAGATCTTTCAAAACTCTTAAGAGGAACTCAGTGAGGAATTTTTTTATTTATTTACTTTATTGTCAATTACCAATCAAGCATAAAAGATCAGTACTGACTAAGGAACTTAAAAATATCAACTGAAAGACTGAAATTTATATTGATGCTAACACACTCTTTGTAAGGAGCCTGTAACATCCATAATGTTATTTAGCATATGAGAGTTGAATTACTAACTAAAACAATCCACCACATACGTTCTATATGCTCCTCCCATCCTACAAATCATCTGGTACAAAAGATATCAGGCCTTAGAAGTAAATAAAACCAGGTGTCAGATATGTGATATGAAAATTTTCATAGCACAGTAGATTTCAACCTAAGTACAATAGACATATGTATTACCTAGGGGCAACCGAGCCACGCCTCCATTCAGATTCCAAAGAAGGAAGAACGGCTGGCTTTCTTACCGCTGTACGGATAACATTGATGGCAATCACACAAGCATGTTCTTGCTTTTCCGGAAAAGTAGAAGAAAGATCTCCAAAAGGTAGGGTGCTCTTCATGGTGGTTATGGCAGGATCAAGAAAAGGCTCAAGCATCTCCACGAGAAAAAGAATTTTGTGCTTAGCTTCCTGATGAGAGTATCGGAAAGATGTAAGCCAAAATATTTTGTTTACGAACAAGCTAAATTTAAAACCTTCTAGAGAAATTCAGACAACATGTAGGGGTTGTTTTAAAACCTAAGAATTCTAAGAGCATCATTCTAGGCAGAGCTGATTGCCCAACTAGACACTGATAGGTTATTTTTCGAAACATTTGGTTTAGATGCACTTATCTAAGGCACTATAAATCAACACAAATACAAAATGTCAAAGGTTTGTGGGGTGGGAGGAAAAAACCAAAGCAGGAGTTCATACCTTATACTTCCCTAGTATATCATCCATATGACCAGACAGAGCAAGAAGAAGGTACTTTAAGGCGGCCCGAGCACGAGTTAGGGAATGGCGAGCACTCTAAGACATATATTAAAAGAGCCATAAGACAAAATCTTTCCATGAAAGTGAGCCATCCAAGAAAAAGACGGCTGCCAGAAAGTTACAATATAAGCAAACACGCGTGATCTAATAACTGCACATACAGGAACAAGCAAATAGTTCTGTTCGTGTCTAAAAACAATAGTTGCAACTTAAAATGCTCAAGGGTTATAAAAAAAACTTGTGAGTGAGATACCAATGCCGCTCTTAAGAGTGCTTTGTTCTGTTGCAGTTTTTTTTTTTTTTTTTCCTTGTTGATAAGTACTTCTATTACAGTTATCCAACATAAAAACATGATAAAGTATAGGATTCACACAACCAATAACCACACCTGGATTATACCCAAGAGATCCTCTAGAAGTTCCACAGCCAGATCAATCTGTATCAAAATCACTCTCAAATCTGTGATAATAAAAATAAACTAAAGTACAAATAAAAGATTAAAGCATCTGAATAGTGTCAATTGTACAGCATAAACTGAACCCAACAAACAATGCCCAAGGCAAACCTTTGCAATAACTTGAGCCATCCAAGGTGCAAATGCACTGGCACACAGATCAATCAGAACGCATGCAGCCTTTGCCTGTAGAAGATGAGGTTAAAGCAGTTTGTTTCCAAGTGAGGAAATTACCAAGGAAGCTCAGAGCCTTAGTTCAAACATAACATTTACAGAGCAAACGAATTATCAGCATAGATTGGTGAAGGAATACAAAGTCGTCACTATAATGAATCATAGTGTAGTAGTTATAAAGAGGATCATTTATTCACCTTTTATTGACTAGAAACAAACAAATTAAAGTGAAACTAGCACATTGAATCATCCACTATTCTGATATCAAAGATTAGGTAGATTTGAAAGTGGAACAGTTGGTGGATCTTTTTTCATTTTATATTTCTTGAGCTATGTAAGATTCCATCAATATTACTGGTTCAATCTTTTTTCCCAGTGACGGTCTATCAGATACAAATCAAGATAAGATGCTACAAATTAAAAATGTAAAAGAAAAGCATGAAATGCTGCTGGGTTGATTAAAATGAACCAAGTGACGAACATGTGATGGCGAAAATGACGATAAATAGCCAGCACAGGCATGAAGAAGTGGACGGTATAATGATGATGCAGATGTCGACACAATCTGCAATTTATAAGCAATGTATGAGTGGGGTATGAATCAAAAGAGAGAGAATATTGCATAAAAATTACATCAAAAGAAGAGGTGACACAAACCCCTTAACACCAAGTATGACCTGAGATAGGGCTTGTTGCACAATAGGTTGCTTCCATTGCGAAAAACTTTCATCAACAACATCAAAAGGACTGCTCACAGTAGGGCGAAGTGCTAGGGATTGCCAAAAAAGGTGCATGTCAAAAATATTTTCAAGATGCATGTGAAAATAATAAACACGGTATTCATAAGAATATGGAATAAGCTTTCAGGTACTCAGACAATTTTAAAAGCTTCAGTTAGACCTGGTAGCAATGCTTGTACAAGTGGTAATGCAAACCAGAAGTCAGAAGTTCCCTCTGCCAATTTGCTGCAAAGTAGAGGCTGCAAAAGACAAAATGTTATATTGTAAATTCATGGACCAGCAAACAAACAGATATCACAAATTTTGACTGGTGCTTGAGGAGTTTAGGTCCCTATTACAGTAATCAACCTGTGACGCACAAGCATAAAGAACATGTAAAATCCCCTCTTCCACTTCCCCTAAATCTAAGATGTTAAGATAGCTGGAGTCCCAGGGATCAACAGGAATACGAAATTCTTCTCCAAACAAATCTGAGTAATCTACTACAGGAAATGAATTAGATAATTCAGGTTTCGATGTCTCGTCCTCATTAGGGGTTGCTGCATTAGGAGAGGTTGATGCTTCTTGCACTGTAACAGGCTCTATGAACTTCTGAAGGATTCTGGAAGCCTGAAATAAGGGGCATATGTATAGCCAGATTAGAATCTCAAGGTTGACAACTACCCGCCAAGCTATATAAGACAGAGACAGATGAATTACCATTCTGCAAACAGTTCCCAGATTAAAATCTTTATATGCCCTTCTCAACAGCACGAAAATCGAATCAGGACGAAATGCAATGGAACTGGATGTGGAAAAGACAAAAGGTGACATGCGTGACCTCTGAGGCTGCAGGCAAAAGGAGCAAATTTTAATAGAAAAAGGGCCCAAAAACAACAAATTGATTTTTTGTTTTGATAAGTCCCAAAACAAGAAAGTAATATCAAATTGCAAAAACTAAACATCAACTTAATGGGGATGACTACATAAATCCTTTCTCCGAACTAATGGCTTAAGTTTCAAGCTTTTTCTTTCTTTCATTCTTTTCCTTCTCCATCTTGATTGCTGTATCTAAGATTTATGAGCAAGTTTCAGGCCATACTAGCTGAATTTATTGAACAAACATTTATTTTTATTGATTGAAGTAAAATTCAGAAAGCAAAGCATTGAACAAAATGGGGAGTATCATAGTGTTGAATATGCACCTATCTCGAATTTGGAAGTACATAAAGAAAACGTACTATTCAAAATCATGCACATGTTCTGACTCACTTTTTTTCTTGCCTTCTAAGAAGTTAAAAATAAGAGAGTTCATCACCTATAAAAGAGAGAGAGAGAGAGCATTTAAAAAATTAACAAACCTTTACAATATATATATATAAATGTTTTTTTTTATCGGTAAATATGAATTTTATTGAAAAAGACATAGCCAAGTACAAGGGACATATACAAGAGCAACACCTATGCATGGGTGTCTAAAGATAAAAAGAAATCATATATGTTCATGCTAGTAAAGTCTATTACAATCGAACAATGGAATAAAGTTTGAAGAAAAAAAGTTATAAGCTTGTCCATTGTCCTTTCACAATCCTCAAAGTTGCGATCATTCATCTCCATCCAGATGCACCACCATAGACATATTGGTATCATCTTCCACATAACTGCAATTTGAGAGGTGCCCTAGAGGCCTTGCCAGCTGACCAAATATTCAACAACCCTTTGTGGCATCACCCAATGGAGCCCCGCTCTAGCAAAGATATCATTCCACAAACTCCTAGCCACGTCACAATGCAATAATAAGTGATCCACAGACACCCCACTTTTCTTGCACATATAACACCAATCCAATACAATGAGTCGACGTTTCCTTAAATTATCTAAGGTGAGGATCTTGCTTGGTGAAGTTGTCCATACAAAAAAAGAAGCTTTTAGAGGAGCCCAAATAGTAAATCTCCCCTTCTTGGACTTATTGTAAGCCCAAACGGTAAATATCCCCTTCTTGGATGGTGACCACAACATCATATCAGCTCCTCCATTTACTTTATAGTTACACAAGATTGAAGAAATCTGTAACTCTGTCAACTTCCCAATCTTGGGCAGCTCTAATGAAGTGATATTCCATTGAGGATAACCACTAGATAGATCCATGAGTTTTGCGACCAAAGCCTCCTGTTGTCGTGCAATATCGTATAAAGTTGGGTAGGCTTCCTTAAGATTTCGATCTCCACACCAAAGGTTATTCCAGAATTTAATTCTGGAACCATCCCCAATTGCAAAGCATGTATATCGATGAAAGTTGGTCCAACCTCTTCTTATGGTTTCCAAAGCTCCACCCCATGTGATCCGCTCACCTCATTCGAGCACTATCCTCCCCACGATCCACCATATTTTAAATCAATGATGTCTCTCCACAACACTCCCCTTTCATTGTGGTATCTCCACAACCATTTACCCAATAAAGCTTTATTGGAAACCAACAAGTTCCAAATTCTCAGCCCACCTTTATGTATTGGGGTACAAATCCTATCCCAATTCACCAAGTGAAACTTGAATTCTTCATCTATTCCCCCTCATAGGAAATCTTGTTGCAACTTCTCTAGCCGGTGAGCCACCTTGCATGGTATTGGAAATAGAGATAAAAAGTAAGTAGGCAAGTTGGAAAAAGTACTTTTTATCAACATTACCACCTTTGGACAAATAAATCATCTTCCAACTCGTCAGTTTTCACTCCATTTTTTCCAATACCCCATCCCAAATAGATTGTGACTTAAAGGAAGCACCCAAGGGAAGACCAAGATACTTCATTGGCAAGGCGGAGACTTTGCACCCCAGAATATTGGCATGGCTCAAAACTCTAGGAACATTACCAAGTGGAACTAATTCTGACTTGGCGAGATTCACTTTCAATCCCAATGTTGCTTCAAAGCAAAGGAGTAAAGCTCGCAAAGCTTGAATATGATTGTAATTAGCACCAGAGAATATAAAAGTATCGTCTGCAAATAAGAGGTAGGTCATCTCCAGTGTGTCGATTCTTGCATCCCCTACTACAAAGCCAAATAAGTATGCCCTAGTACAAAATCATTTTACTAAAAGCTTCCATAATGAAAACAATCAGTAATGGAGTAGGGGGTCACCTTGCCTCAATCCCCTTCAGCTTCTGAAAAAGCCTATTGGAGTACCATTCACCAAAATGGAGAACTGTACAGTGGATATACAAAATTTTATCCAAGAGCACCATCTCGCTCCGAGGTCACACCTCTCAAGCACATATAGCAAAAAGTTCCAGTTTACTCGATCATAAGCCTTCTCCATGTCAAGTTTGCATAGTAACCCTGGAGCTCCTGACTTAAGGCAACTATCCAAACATTCATTGGCAATGAGAACAGAGTCAAGAATTGTCGGCCTCGTATGAAGGCATTCTGGGACTTGGAAATGATCTTCTCCACTACCCTACTCAATCGATTAGCCAATACCTTCGAGAGGATTTTGTACATTCCGCTCACCAAGCTTATCGAACGAAAATCCTTATGCTCCACCACCCCTGCTTCTTTGGAATAAGAGCAATGAAAGTAGCATTAAGGCTTTTTTCAAAACTACCTTGTTCATGGAACTCATGGAAGAAGCTCAAGATGTCATCTTTAACTACTTCCCAACATGCCTTAAAGAAAGCCATAGTGAACCCATCTGGACCTGGAGCTTTATCACTTGTCATACTTCGCACTACCTTGCAAATTTCCACCTCCTCAAATGGCCTCTTAGCCAACTTGCTTCTTGATGATCAATCGACTCAAAAACGAGTCCCTCTAGGCATGGTCTCCAAGAAAACTGTTCCGACAGTAATTGTACATAGAAGTTGGTAATATGGTCCGTATTCTCAAATGGCTTCGAAGTAATCCTCCCATCTACTAATAGTGACTCAATGACATTGTGTCTTCTATGCGAATTAGCCATGCGATGGAAGAAGTTTGTACATTTATCCCCTTCTTTTAGCGATAGAGCCTTCGATTTCTATCTCCAGAAAATCTCTTCCATTAACGCCATCCTTTCAATATCCGAGGTCACTTGCTTTTTGTGAGTCTTTTCTTCTTCTGAGAGACCTCTCTCCTCCTCCACATCCTCCAAACCCTGCAATTCGTCGAGAGTCTTTTTTCGATGTTCCACATTCCCAAAAATCTGCTCATTCCACTTCTTCAGGTCCCTCCTTGAAAGCCTTGAGCTTAGGTGCCAGCATGTAACTAGAATTGCCCTGTATATGATAGGATGACCACCATTGAACTCTCTAGCCACATGTTCTCAAATTTAAAATATATTTTACCTCTCTGGATACCTCCACAGTCAATGAGAATGGGAAAGTGATCAAAACATAACCTTGGAAGCCGTTTCTAAATGAGATCCAAAAAGCGTGCTTCCCAATCAGGCGAAATGAGGAATCTATCAAGTCTTGACCAAGCTAGATGTTCTCTATTACTGCACCAAGTGAAGGTGCCACCAAAAGGGATGTCCAGAAGATCTTGCTTGTAAATAAAATCAGAAAAATCTGTCATTGTTGAACTATAGCTAGGACCTCCTACTCGTTCCCTTGGGAAGCGTGTGACGTTAAAATCTCCCCCAATGCACCAAGGAAGGCTCCATAAGCTACAACAGGCTGCCAAGTCATCCCACAAGCCTCTTCTCACGATATTAGAGTTAGAACCATAAACACTGGAAAAAGACCATTGAAAGTTATCTTCCACATTCTTGAAAGAAATAGCCACTGTATATTCCCCCAGAAACTCATCTGTCTTTTCCACCACCTGTTTATCCCACATCACCAATATACCTCTTGAAGCCCCCTTAGACGGCAAATATTACCATCCCACATGACAACAATTCCACAAGCTCCGTATTATAGCAAGGGAGATGAGTTCCATTTTTGTCTCTTGTAAACATACTACATCCACTTTCCAGCCACAAAGCTGATTTTTTATTTTGGTATGCTTCTCTAGCTCGTTCAGCCCCCTAACATTCCATGAGACTATTTTGAGTTTCATAAAACCACCAACTTCGCCCTACCCTTCGTCCCACCGCAGCTTGCACTTCCTTCATAGTTTACTGAACAAGTAAGTCGCTTTAATTCCCTTTCCCTTTTCTTGGCTTAGTGGCATTTCATGGCCGAATTGGACCGTCCAGCTTCGATCGCAGCAAATAGGGCCAGAAATAGATCTTCACAACCAGTACATGGTATTCCTACACACCGTTGAATCTCCATAGCTTTAAGTAGAACCTAATCTGAGGCTAGAGTCCGGTCTTTCAGTGGGAGCATTGAATTCAAGGGGATGGGCTGATCCCAGTGATCTTCCACTTCAATATCCATACCATATGCTACCTCCACCTCCTTATTAACGCGGTCAAAAACTTTGGGTGTGAATATTACCAAGGTGCCATCCTCTCTTTGGGTATCCTGAGCTCCCCACGTCTCAGAACTGCCCTTCATCAGCGTCTCCTTTTTCATTTGAGGTTCCCATGTAGATAAATCAACAATGGGACTTCCCGTTCCGACAGACAAGGTCGCCAGCTCATTCTAGCCTTCTTCCTCAGCCCGAGACCCCCTCTCACAGCAAAAATGAGCATTCTTGGCTTCTACCTCCATCGGCAGCGTCATCTCCGACAAGCCATCAACTAGAGGCCCACCCACCAGATTGTCTGTTCCCAGCGATGGAGTCTGTGTGGTCATTGGCTCTGTCTGACGTTGTTCAACTGCCCCACAACCATTCTCAACTTCTACCTTCATCAGTGGCATCAAATCTGTCAATCGGTCCACCAAAAGCCCACCCACCGGATTGCCTACTTGCGGCGACGAAGCCTGTGTGGTCACTGGCTCCTTCTAGCCCTTTTCCTCAACAACCCTTCTCGGCTTCTACCTCAATCGGCGGCCTCAACACCGGCAACCCATCATCCAGGGTTCCACAAAAGGCGTCGCTTGCTCCCGACGATGGGTTCTATGTGGTTGCCGGCCGTTGGTTGGATGAAGACAGCGTATCTTTGCCAATATTGGGCACCAAGCCCATTGCATGCAATCTAGGTTGTTTAACCCCAAGAGGTTGGCTTAAGTGGTGAAGGCCATAGTCTTGGGGTATCACTCCCTTCAAGGTCCAAGTTTCAACACCTCATAGGTGCAAGCAATCCCTTGGGGCCACACCTCCTGGTGAAAAGCTAGCGATTTAATTAGTTCCGTGTAGGGAAACTTTCGAGAGTGTAGTATACGGAACCAGAGTTAAGTCTGCAGGGGTGGGTCCGAAGGACCCTGCCTTGAAGAGGTTCCCCGACATCAAAAAAAAAAAAAAAAAGTTGTTTAGCCCTCCAATGCTTGGGCTGGGCTTGGGCTTTGCCTTTCTCAACCCGAGTATAACGTCTCTAATACGGCCCACTTTTGTGTAAGTATAAGATGGGCTCAAGCCCAGGCCCAATCCCATGGCCTTATCCACCCTCTAGATCATAAGATTGACCGAGTTTCTCAACTGTAACAACTCTTGTTTAAAAGAAGAAAGCTCGAAAGACCTCTCCAAGTTTCCTCTCTCGGTTTCTTTCCCTTTCGATGTTAGTTCTAAAGGCTTGAACAAACAGCGCACATCTCTCTCCTTCCTCCACAACAGATATCTCCTTGATCTATGAAAACCCAGAATTGCCCCCCACCCTTGGTACCAAAGTTGCTGCATTTCTGTGAGCATATATGATATACCTCATTATCGTCGCTGCCGGCAGCAAGCCCCAATGACCAGACAGCCTCTGCTTAAGACTTGGACAGAGTATTCATCGGCACTTTCTGGGTTATAGTTTGAGACCTTAACAAACCAACCTTTCTCCCATCTTCAAACTACTGTAAGATTCCCTCAATGCCATCGCCATTTTTTTCCACCCTTTCCCCTCCATTTCTTCAGGTATGAAAACAAAGCTTTCAGCCACCACCGCCATATTCCACCAAAGCCATATATCGACCTTAGGCATTGGAACATCTCTGTGCAATGTAGCTTCTGTACCATCCCGTGAGGTTGCAAAAAACTCTTTTCTGTCTCTAGTCAGACATTCCTCAAGGGCTCTAATGACTTTCATCATGGACATCTCCAAGATCAATGCTTTTGTAACCTTCCAACTTCTCTTGGTTAAGCAAATCCATCGTCTACCTTCCTCCAACAGTTCAAATACTTTAGATTCTATAAGAATGTCTCGAGAGAGCCATGGTGATCATGTTGTTACACACCGAGAGTCATCCTCAGTGAGTGTACAGAGAGAAAAGTCATAAAGCAATCATTATATAACTAAACCTGTTAAGCATGGATGATCAAACCAAAGCTAATGGAATTTATCATGGAGAGACACCAATCATTGTTTAACAAAGAAAATTTTTATATTTATTTAGTTTTCCTCCTTATTTTTATAAAAGCTGCTTTTTTTATATAAATAAAAGAAGCAAAATACAAGAACAAGATAAAGGAAACAAAAACTACCTCAAAGTTAGAAGAAACAGTTAAGGCCGATGATAGCTGAAAATTCTTAGGGCCTTCAGAGTCCGTAATACTGCTGAGAGACTTTCCTGTTGCTCTACGATTCAAAATTGGCCCCAAAAATAGTTTGTGAGTATGGCTAAGTAGACTTAATACAAAAATATTACAAACTAAAAATTGCAAAACATAGAATATAATCAATACAACAACCCCCAAAACACTAATTGGGAATTCATTGCCAAGGGCAAGTGATTGAGAGAAAAGCCATGTTAAGGCTATGAAGAAAATCACTCAAAGTATCTGCTATAGAGCAGTTCAACAAGAAGGGCCAATGACAGGTCATTCCAACCATAACATGTCCATCAACTACAAAG
Source organism: Cyclocarya paliurus (assembly GCA_029856935.1). Taxonomy (NCBI): domain Eukaryota; kingdom Viridiplantae; phylum Streptophyta; class Magnoliopsida; order Fagales; family Juglandaceae; genus Cyclocarya; species Cyclocarya paliurus. The sequence goes on from CM056954.1 coordinate 24,525,742, forward strand.
ATACTAGGAACCAAATCTTTTAGAATACTTCGTCAATGCATGTTCTTGTTCTGGGTGGAGAGACAAGAAAGGGAAACAACATTCAGATGGATTTGAGAATGGCAGCTATCACTCATCCATTATCATGGTAGTTGGATGCCTACAATTTAATCCATAGAATTCATAAATATTTTATGCACATTTATAAGCATTACTTGGTGTCTTGCAAGCATCTTCCACTATGAAATTTAAGTGGGATATCTTTTGATAACATGGAACCTTACCGAGGCAGTCCCTTCAGACCCATCCTAGCGGAGTAAACTCCAAATACACAAGCCCAACCGCCATAATAGTTCTTTTTTTTTTTTATCTATGCCGCTGTAACACCTGAACCCTAAAGTTATAGGGTTAGGGCTGAGATTTGAAATTTAGATCCATGGGAGATCGTTTCTTGCTTAATTATCGGGTGTCTGAATTTATTCTGTGATATAGAGGCTGTCGGGGTCAATAAAAGATAAGTTTAGGAGGAAAACACCTACCTAAGGACAACTCCTAAATAAACTAGGACTCTTAGTTTTACTAGGGAAAGCCACAATGCCGACAATAAGCAATGACTCCAGCAGATTCGTCATCTGTCCTAGGCTGCACATGAGTAAAACCCTACACGATCCCTGCCAACCCAGATTACTTTCTTTTTGATAAGAAACATAAATTCTATTAATAAGAAAGGGATATTATCCCACCACTATCAGGAAGTATGCATTAACTTGCTCTGCCAACAAAGGGGAAAAGTGCTATAAAGTCCTCAAAACCAGAAATAGAAAAGAAAGCGAAATAATGGGTTTTGTTCACTGGTACAAAGTGTTTAAAACATAAAAATTTTGCCATCCTCAAAGCTTCACCGGTTTCTCTCTCCATAAGCACCATAGCACAAACAAAGCGACCATCCTGCACAATACTGATGGCAGCTAAACTGTCCCTTTCAGCATGTTAACAACTCCACCATCTTCAAAGGAATTGCCCACATAACCCCAAGAGATTGAAGAACATTAGGAAACACCTAGAAAAGTGGCTATTACAGTATGTAAAAACCAAGAAGCCTCAAGAAAAAGCTGCCGACATAGAGATCCATTTGGGGGAGGTTTCTTGCAATTACTGAAGCATGGAAAGTTTGAAGAAGCTGGCCGTCCTGGCCAGAATAGACTGCCGTGTAAAGAGGATGATGTTGAAGAGCAGACGGGACAAACTTAGATAAAATCTTTTGTTATGTTTGATCTGTTACCTGGTGCAGAAATATGAATGAGTAGTATTCCTAACCTATGGGAAGGGGGTGTTACAGCTGTGTACGGATCATTATTCCTCAAAGAAAAAGCGATCGAGTGGAATTAGCAGCAAATTCAACAAAAATATACAAATAGAATGGGATGCTTGTCCACCAAACTGCTAAACAAAGAAAATTGGAGGCTTATTAATTTATTTATAGGTTACCTTATTTATATATTTATTATGTTCCCAAAGTGTGTATAGGATACTTTGTATAATTCTTTTGTATAGAATATATTTTATGTAGTTAGTTATCTATATTTAGTTGTATATTTTATTACAAGTTATAAGATATATCAAGCTATTTTATGTTTGCAATACAAATTATTTTACATATTTAGTTAATTATGTATTATATAATATAACATTAATGTTATGTATCAATTTTCTAATTGTTATATAGGTTATAGCTTATTGATATAGTTATAAATGGAGAAGTGAATGCACAGTTACTTGAAACAGTTACCAAATTAACTTTAATTGGTTTACTATAGATCATATAAATAATACATATCATAACGTAAGTTGATAGTGTTTCTTTTTAATTAAGGAATCATATCATTAACCTTATACACAATATAGTTTTCATTATACTAAATAAATGATAACACATATTGTAACTTATAACTATTACTTATTACTTATAGTTACATATTATTATATATTTATAGTATAAAATATGTATAATAACTTATATATTATTTTCTTTTATCGGTTACAATAACTTATATATCATATTGTATGCTAGATATACACACAACATTACAATGTATGCTATGATATATTCATAATTTATATTTAATAATATAGTATACAACTAGAACTTTTGACTTATTATGCTATCTATATATATATTAAATGGTTCAACTTATTGCATTTATCTTATGTGTTACTTCTTTTATAACTATAAGTTAATTTATTTGTTATGTAAACAATATCAGAGCGTTGGCTGACATATTGGGTTGTGTGGTTTCTTCATTACCACTGAAGTATCTTGGACTTCCGTTGGGGGCTTCTTTCAAAGCTAAGTCTATTTGGGAGGTGGTGATGGAAAAATTTGAGAGGAGGCTGGCCGGGTGGAAAAGGTTGTATTTAACTAAAGGGGGGCGTATTGCTCTTATCAAAAGCACTTTATCCAACCTTCCCACATACTACTTATCTTTATTCCCTCTTCCTGCAAGCATTGCAACTAGAATGGAGAAAATTCAACGGGACTTTTTATGGAGTGGAATAGGAGATGAATTTAAATTCCATTTGGTGGGGTGGGACAAGGTATGTTCTCCTTTGAGGGATGGTGGTTTGGGGGTTAGGAATGTGAGGGATTTCAATAAGGCCTTGTTAGGAAAATGGTTGTGGCGTTATAACAATGAGAGGGGAGCCTTATGGAAAAGGGTGATTGACTTGAAGTATGGTTGTGAAAGGGGGGGTTGGTGTTCTAAAGAAGGAGGGGGTCTTATGGAGTGGGGTTATGGAAGTATATACGGAAAGGGTGGAGCTACTTTGCTAGTAATATTCGGTTGTGTTTGGGGGATGGGAGTAGGATCAACTTTTGGAAGGATATATGGGTGGGAGATACGGCCTTGAAGGAGGCTTATCCTATGATTTTCAGTATCGCAAGGGAGAAGGAAGCTATGGTGGCTGATTTGCGGGTTATTAATCAAGGCTCACAAGAGTGGAATATTAGCCTTATTCAGGAAGCACATGATTGGGAAGTGACTGGTTTGGTTGAGTTTCTGAACTTGCTGTACAGCACTCCCATTGTGGACACAATTGAAGATTTGCTGGAATGGAGACCCTCTAGGAAAGGGAAGTTCTCAGTACGATCCTTCTATGACTCTCTTACCATGCAACAAAGGCTTAATTTCCCATGGAAGACCATATGGAGGAGTAAAGCACCAACCAAGGCCGCATTCTTTGTTTGGACAGCAGCTTTAGGGAAGATTTTGACCATAGATAATCTTAGAAGACGAGGCCTAATCATCACAAATTGGTGCTGTTTGTGTAGAAATAGTGGTGAAACGACAGACCATCTACTCTTACATTGTGATTTTACTCGAGATATTTGGAACTACTTCTTCAGCAGAACGGGGATAGCTTGGGTAATGCCAGGTAGGGTGGTGGAACTGTTAGCAAACTGGAGAGGGATCCTTGGAACACCACAGATCGCGGCCGTGTGGAAGATGATCCCCATTTGTATTTTTTGGTGTATTTGGAGTGAAAGAAATGAGAGGCTTTTTGAGGATCATGAGCGCTCCAAGGAAGAGTTTAGGAGTTTTTTCTGGAAGACTTTGTTTTTGTGGGCCATTGCTCTAGATTGGAATGGCCTCAGCTTCCATGATTTCCTTGTAACTGTTGCTAGTACTTAAATAGGTGTATTCACATGTATACTTCCAGTGTACCTGGGCTATGCCTATTTTCTATATCAATGAAATAATTTATTACTTATCAAAAAAAAATTATTTTATAAAAAGCTATATCATAAGTTAAATCAAAACTATTTGGTTGAATAGTTAAATGGTTAGAATTTTATGTAAAATTAAAATTTCTTATATCAATCGAAAGATTAAAAATCAGATTTTCCAAAAATAAAAAATAAAAAATGGAGCTCGAGCTCAATTTGCTCATTTATTTTTAGTCGAGCTCGAGACGAGTTCGAGCAACAATAATGGTTAGCGAGCCTAGTACAAGGATATTCGAGTTTTATTCAAGTTCGAGCTGAGTTCGAACGAGTAAATATGCTAATCGAGCTTGAGCACCCTTGTTCAAATTCGATTCAACTCGGTTCGTTGGCAGCCCTAATCAAGATTCATTCCGCCACTCTTGGTTTTTTTCTTAGCTTTTAAATAAAAATATTCTATTATGTAAGAGCCTTGTCACATTCTAACATTATCATTTGATTTGTAATATTTGAATCAAGAGTTTAGAATGGCAAAAATATGAAGAAAGCAGGGTTAAGAGTGCTGTTTTTCTTTCTAAATAATCAGCCAGAAATAGGCATAGGTTGATCTGTTTTTTAGATAAAATGATTAAGGTCAGTTGCTTGAATTTATGGTGTTTAATGTTTATAATTCGAAGTGTTGCAAGCAAGTTAGTATTGTGAAACAAAGCTTAAGTTGTAGCAAACAAGCCTCTTATAACCGTCCACATATAGCTATTGTTACTAGATTAGAAACTTCCATTACATACATGTTTAGGACCTAAGTTGCATAATTTCATGACTGAAAACTCTTGCAGTAGCATAAATCATGCTTAAGCATGTTATTATGTTTCATGCATATTAGAATACAACAAATGACTAGATAAGTGCTATAGAATTTCTACGGTACTGTAGACACCAAGATAGGTGGCTGTTTTTGTTTCCCTTAAGGACAATTTTGAGACAAAACCTAAGTTGAATTGTCTTTCTGCTGATTCGAATCATGCATTCATAGGATGTGTACAAATTGCAGCAATGTAATATTCGTTGACACATTGCTGGTTTTTCAGCAATATATACCTACACCATAGAAACATGTTCAAGGCCTCAAAAGGTCACCTTCTTAGACCAAGACCATTTTTGTTAGAGAGACTTTTGAGTGCCGTCAAAACCTAGAGAATATTACTTAGTGGCTGCTGGCACAAAACAAATTAGTGAACCCAAAGTCGAATAAACTTTAACGATATCAATGGAAGTAATTCAGCAAGTCTAAGACTAGTAACATTAAAATCATGTTTTAGAGATCTAACAAATGTTAGACGGCTAAGTTCAAATAACATTAAATTTCCAAACAAAGCATAGCATGACATAGACATACATTACATCATGCATAGCAAATAGGTTAGAGCGCTTGCATATTGTGATCGTTCAATGATGATTTTTTTTAAAGCAAAAAACTTGCAATATTTTGAGAGTTCAAAAGAGGAGATAGCAAATCTAAGCTTAGTGTTGAGAGTGATGTTTAGGAAGGTCAAATGATGGAAAATATTACAAAAGATTGAGTGTTTACGAATATGATTGTTAGGTGCTAACCAGAAGTTGAGTTTTGAGCCGCGGGATGATGTAAGTAGATGTAATCCTACCTTTATTGCTTCAACCATTCAATTAAATGATTTCTCAAAACTATTTTGAAGTTATTTTTTTGTGATAATAATCAAGAATTTTATTGAAGAACTCAAAAGACGTAGCCCAAGTACACAAGAAGTATACAAGAGAAACACCTAGATGGAAAGAGAAAAAGATACAAGAAAATTATGAAAAGCAAACCCATTAAAGTCCTGTCCAAAGAAACAATGTATTGAAAAAATGGGTATAAAATTCTTCCATTGTTCACTCTCAGTCTTCAAAATTTCTATCATTCTTTTCACTCTAAATGTACCATACTAGACAGAGGGATAATCTTTCACACTGCTGCGACTTGTGAGTTGCCATTACCCTCTCCAGCTCTCTTTTCATGTGCCTCATGTGTTATGACCACGAGTTTATTCAAATGTTTTAGGGCTGGTTTTGATTCAGAAACCATCTCACCTCATCTCATCTCATCATTACAACTTTTCCAAATTCCCACACAAAATATAATAAACAATTCAACATTTTCAAATCTCAAAATAATAATAATACTAAAAAATAATACTAAAAAATAATATTCTAACAATATTTTATTCAACTCATCTAAAACCATCTCATCTCATCTCATCTCACTGTCCCAATGAGCCCTTAATGTTGTATGCTTTTGATATGTTTATGATATGAATATTGGAAAGAGAGAAGGAAAAAAAAAAAAAAAAGATAATGTATGAATATGCAAATATTTTTTAATTAGCTTCTTCAGAAGTCCCTTTTCATGTATTTTATGTGTTAGTTCCATGAGTTTATTCAAATGCTTTAATGTTGTATACTTGTTTGCCTATGATATGTTATTGCTTTGAATATGTTATGAATATTAGGAAAGAATGAAAAGAAAAAAACAAGTATGGTCTGATTGCACAAAATATTATTTAATTTTCAGCCGTATGAACAGAATGAATGTCCAATTGTACTCGTGCTTAAAAGATGTAGGCAACCACCTTGTATGATTCACGGAGTGCACATTGAGTGCACCACTGTTTGTCAAGTGTTGTCATGAGTATAATCCTTGATAGGTGATAAACTTCAGTTGTAACTGAATATAATCCTTGTGAACACCAACCCCAACGCATAGGGAGTAATCATGAGTAGGCCACCCAAGAGATTAATGAAATTTTTTTTATCCGTGTGCAATGTTTTGATTGTGTTTTCACAATAAGTTTTCAAATATATTTTTTTTTATAGGTAAACGATCATAAAAGATACATCTATTCACTAAACATAAAAGATGCCAGTACTCTTTTTACATATGATACATCTATTCACTAAATATTCTGACTAATTTTTATTTCTATGTTTTAACTACTTAGATACTGTGAAGAAAAAGTCCATAGGCCAACAAATCTAGAGTCAGAGTCTCTACTTAAAGAATATTTTTCAACAACTGCTTACAACACAATAGAGACTTTATTCTTAGTACGCTACTTTCAGGTTGAAGATTTAAATTGATGTTTAAGTTTCTTTTATGACCAATAACAACGTGTTACTAATATAAGCTATTTATTTTTTTATTTACTGAATTTTATAATCCTTGCACCATAGTATGTACGATGTGTAGCATCTTTTCCCATACGAGAAGGGAAGAGGGTGTTACACCAACTAACAAGTAAAACTTAACTCGCAACATATAAAAGAGGTCCAACAAAGCTTTACGATTTGATTAAGCCAGCTTGTAGGAGCTGGCCTTTTCATAGAATTATAATTCATGGAGCCACCAGATTTAATCATTGGATAAACTGAACTAGACATGCTCTTGAGCTTCAAGCTCAATTATGAAGTTGAATGCAATAAGCTATTGGCCTTGTAGAGACCAAAAAATCAGAGATAACCGATGTAAAGCTTTCAACTTAGGTTTGGGGTGACCAAGTCTGGACCGCTCCAGCCATTTCAGCTTTGATTTCCAACTCCTAATGCTTGGTATATCAAATGTAAGATTACTACACTCATCTCCAAGTGTAGTTTGAAATATTCTGAGCATTCTTAATTTCATTTGCCCTTGAAACATGCTAAGAATGTATGAAATCCATATGTAACATCCCAGTCCCACATAGGAATATTAACAACACATATAGAGACAAAGTAAGTTATAAAGGTAGTCATGAATGCTAAATCACATTGGCTAATTAATAGGGGAAATTAGACTATAATTGATTCTAGAGAAGTTTCAAATTGACTAGTGTTTTGGGGATTATAATATAGATACTGCTAACACTTTTCCCAGGTTGCTACACATTCTAAATCTAAAAGACGTGAAATTTTTATTAACTTTTCAAGCTCATAATTTCTATCTTGTCTGATGTTTGGCATTCCATACCTACTTCAGGATTGCATGGAATCAGCTGTCCGTAAAAAATGACAGCTTTTAAGTTTGCAACCCCATCAAAGGGCGTCAAATACACACCAAATATGAACTAAATGGAAAGATTCTATCTCAAGAATACAAGTCAGCCACATAAGGAAAATACTTATTCCTTCTGAGATTTCAAAGTCAATTCAAATTATTACTCACTCAAAAAATTTCATACAATTGTAAAGTTTTCTGATAAAGAAATAGTCTTCGTAGGTACTAGTTTTCAAAAGCATTTTTTTTATATAGCCAGTCAAGATTTTTACTCATAAAGTAAATAGGCATAGCCCATGTACACAAGACGTATACAAGAGAAATACCTAGCTAGGATTTAACTAGTTTTCATAAGCATTAAAAAATATACATCTCTAAGTCTAAGATTTGCCAGAGGAAAAGCAGTTAAAATGGCTAAATGCAATCCCAAACAGTAAGGGAGATGCAAATGAAATGTAATTCAAGAAGATCAAGCTCCTACGTTTGAATGACAGAATATTCTTAAAACTATGAAACTTGGCAAATAATAACTGAGGAAAATTTGTCTCTCCTTTTCTCTGATTAAAAAATTAAATCATCTATTAGTTGTTGTTGAGTAGTCAAATTGTCAAGAGAATGAAGAGCTAGGGAATCTAGAAGATTTCTACATGTATGGTTGGATTGTAAAGGAAGAGGCAGAATTATACCACCATACATAACTATGATCTTGTACTCATAAAATTATCAACAGAATCCAAAGGAAACCAAAAGTACAGACAATTTGGAGTATTGGATATGGGAAGAGCATGCTTGAATTATATCTGCCTGCATAAACTAACCGTTCATTCACAATGTGGAGTATTGGATAAAATGGACCAGCAAGCATAGCAAGAAAACGTATATTAGGCTCAGCAGAATCAGAAAAGCTTGTAAGGTCTGCCTGCAAAGATGCAAGACATGACATTCATCAATATGATAGCAACCAGGAAAGAATATGGAATGAAAAATAAAAAAAGAAAACTAAAGCTCCATATATTTGGTAAGAAATGTTTTTGAGAATATTTTTCCATGTTTTCCAATGATTGGTACTACTGAAATATTAATTAACTAAAAATATTTTCCTTGTCAACTGAAACAAGGACCTAAAATGGCAGAAACATTACTTGCACTGTGTTGAAAAGTGACTTACACTTTAACAACACATAAGTCATTTCTTGAAAACACAGCCCTCAGCCTCCTCTCTTATTTATTTATTCTTTTTTATACTTAAACTGTTCTCTCTTTTTCGCTCTTATTTATATATTCTTTATTATCCTCACTCCTTGCAGCCATTGCCTGCCCTGCTCACTCCAAAGTTCCTTTCTCTACCCTCCCCATCCTCAGTCCTCTGTATGGCCACTACCACATTTCTTATCCCCTCTTTCCTTGCTTTTTGTACCTTGCTACTGCCTGCAATCTCCAACCCAACATCCCCAACTCCTTAGGAAAAGAACATTGTTAGCTCATTGGCTTCAGTGTTACTAGTTTCTGTGGGCATTTACGTTGAGTTTTTTATGAAACAAACAGTGAAAAGTCATTTTCAGGGTTTTACGCGAACAGAAAATGAAATATTGTATGTTGAAGAAAATGACACCTTAGGGAAAATAATATAGATCATGAACTAATCTGCAATAAACATATACCTCAAGTTGTGGAAGGAACACAAGCAACCGATCTGTCAGGTCTTTAAGCAACTACAAACTAACAACCATTAGTTGGCAAATAAATGATATAATATATGCAATCGAGTGCACATCAGAACATAACAGAAGGCATTAACGACTAGTCCACCTGAAGATGCATATCATGAGCATCTTGTTTGTGTGATATGATTTGAGGCAACAAGTAATTAACAACTGGTTGAAATTCAGGATCAAGACCAGTGACCGAAACACCAATCAGCTGCAAGGCCAGAATAATGGAAACAATTTTAGAGCCATAAGCTGAGACCAAACATCAAAAGACAAGTTGCAAGAGTTTATAAGTTATGGGACAAGATAACATTTTATTTTTCAAGTACTAAAATTATTATCACGCACAAAAGGTGCAATCCAAGTACACAGGATGTGTACAAAGTGATGCAGCTCACATCACTATTATAGGCATGGAGGGAGCTTATGTGTAGCAAGGAGAGTGTTGGAAGGATGAAAATCACACAAGGCAAAGGAAAAGGACCTAACAGAGAAGTTTGTCAAATTCTCGTTGTAGGTTCAGTCGAGCCAACCTTCACAAAGAATTCACCCAACCCTTGCTCAAGACGTGGCTGAGCAAGACTGCTATTTTAGGTGTACTCGAGCAAGATTTGTGAGTAAGTTCACAAGACACACAGTGAAAACCTTGAACAAGCGAACTTACCAGGATCATTTTCATTTCAACAGAACTTCGATAATAGTTAGGAATTTTAATCATAACTGGATTGTAATAGTTATTTAATATTTAGGGTTTTGCAAAACTAGACTCATTGCTATTCTAATGTTTTCAATTTTAGAAGCTCAAAAGAGAGTTTTCTTCATTCCTTGCGATTTTAGAGTGGATTTGTTTAAAATTACAGAAGAGTTGTGCAATCTTGGATTCAGTTTCTACAATGTCAGCTATGTTTGTAGTGTCAGATCTAACCTATACGCTGCATCAACAAGTGATTCACCTGATTAGAAAGACAAAAAAGATATAATTAAGTTAAATAAATTAAGCCCATTCAAATGTATGGAAGCTGTCCAAAAGGGGAGAGTATTGAGGAAAAAATCTTGAACTGCTACATTGTAACTTCACAATCACCAAAATATTTTTCGTTCCTTTCCATCCAAAACACACTATATGAGGCAACTAGGGATAATTTTCCACACTGCTGCAATTTGTTGGCCACATAGTTGCCTCAATGGGACAAAAAGTTCCACTATTCTTTTGGGCATGACCCAATCAAAACCAACTCAGCTGAAAATATCACTCCATAAATCACTAGCCAACCCGCAATGGAGTAAAAGATAATCTACTTACTCCCCATCATAACAATGTGTCTTTTCCCCAAATTATCCAAGGTGAGAATCTTCCCCGAAGAGACTGTCTATATTGACAACGCAAATCTCATAGGTACCTTAGTCCACCAAACAAGGAAATGGGTTTACTGTCACAAGTAATAATAAGGACATTATAAAAAAAGCAAACCTTGGATATCCATTTTCTGGAAGAGGCCCAAAGGAGCATGTCCCCACCTACTTGTCTCAAACTAGTGGAATATAGTAGATTAAAGAATGCAGTAAAGGTTTTTATAATCAATTGGTGTTTTATGTGTAAAAGAGAAGGAGAATCGGTGGATCATCTTCTTCTTCACAGCGATGTGGTTAAGGCTTTATGGGATGAAATCTTTACTAGGTTTGGTATTTCATGGATAATGCCTAGAAGGGTAGTAGATTTATTGTCATGTTGGAGAGGTATTCAGAGCATTGGCAATGGCCATTGCCAAGTCCAAGTCCAAATTTTAACTTTTTTTTAGTTAAAACTCCTGCATTGGACTAGCCAAAGGGATATTTGTGGAACTTTAAGCTACAGTAATTTAGGGCCCCTAGTCATATTTGGAGAGTCACTATAGAAGAACCAAATCAATATTTTATGATTTTCCCATCCAACTACCTCTCTCTTTTAATATTTAATATTACTACAAAAAAATTAATATTTTGTAAATACTCTTGTATTAATATTAAAATTTAATATTTTGTATTAAACATTAAAATTTTGACTTTCAGATAGCTAGTCCAATGTGAATTAACCTCTCCAAAAGTTTTGGCTATAGCCAAAATCTCAAATTCTAGTCAAAATTTAGACTTGACAATGGCTAGACCATTGCCAATGCTCTCAGGTCAATCGTCAAATCACGGTTGTTTGGAAGATGGTGCATTTATGTTTAACGTGGTGCACTTAGAACAAGAGGAATGGTCGTTGTTTTGATAATAGGGAGCGTTCAATGGGAGGGTTCAGGGAATATTTTTTTCAGGCATTGTTACTTTGGGCTTCAACTATTATATTGAATGGGACTAGTTTTAAAGACTTTTATGCTGTTTTTCACAGCGCTTAGCTTGTAATTAGGTTCATCTCTTGTATACTTCCTATGTACTTAGGCCTTGCCTAATTATGTGGATTAATAAAATTCTACTTAATCAAAAAAATATATATATGAACCACTAAGATGGAGCTAACATTCTACTAAGGGAAGTCACGAAATATCTCCACATGGCACACCAAAAAAGCATTCTTAGCAGGAGCAATATTAATCTAACCTCCCATGGAGGCCCAAACCACATCTACCCATCCTCCAAAAGTACAAGTCAAGATTACAATTGGAGCTCCTTGAAATCTATAAAGGCCAATAATTTTTCCTTCCCAAGCAATGTGGGATCCCTCTCATCACCCTTCTATACTTAATCAGGAGTATTACAATTATACACATCCAAGAAAGATTCCTTGAGATTTCTTTTTTTTTTTTTATCAGTAAACAAAATTTTATTGATCAAAAGGAGGCAAAATGTCCAAGTATATGGGACATATACAAGAGCAACACCTATGCATGCTAGTTTAGAGATACAAGGAATTCATGAAAAGACATGCCATGAAAATCAATTACAATCGACCAATGAAGCAAGGTATTGAAAAACAAATTTCTAAGCTCTTCCATCAATCACTCTTGATCTTCAAAGCTTCTTGCATTCCGCTCCCTCCAAATGCACCACCATAGACATATAGGTATCATTTTCCATATGGATACAATTTGAGGGTTGCCCCGAATACCTCTCCACGAGGCTAGAAACTATGATTCCACGTTTCCTCAGGTTGTCTATAGTAAGAATCTTCTCCAAAGAGGCTGTCCAAACAAAAAAGGCTGCCTTTAGAGGTGCCTTTGTCCTCCAGATGCTCTTCCATGGGAAAGAACGGGCTGAGGTGTGCATGGTCAAAGAATGGTAGAAAGAATGGGCTGCGAAAACTCCCTTCTTGGAATGGCGCCAATAAATCTTGCCTTCACCTACCCCTGACACACGAGTGGAGTACACCTGGTCAAAGAACATCGAAAATTCATCCATTTCCCAATCTTGTGCATCTCTAAGGAAAGTAATGTTCCATTGTGGAAGGCCATTGGAGATGAAAACTAAATCCGCTATTGATGCCTCTTTTCTTCTTGCTAAGCCATAAACTTGAGGAAAAAATTCCTTGAGTGCCCGATCACCACAACATAAATCATGCCAAAATTTTACCCTCATTCCATTTCCAACTTGGAAACAAGTATGTGCTGCATATGTGTCCCAACCTCTTCTTATATGTTTCCAAAGCCCAACTCCATGAGGCCCACTCACCTCATTGGAACACCAACCTCCCCATGATTCACCGTGCTTCAAAGCAATGACGGTTCGCCACAAGGCCTCCCGTTCATTGTGATATCTCCATAACTATTTGCCTAGCAAAGCACTATTAAAAGATTTCAAATTCCGAATACCCAAGCCTCCTTTGATGGGAGAACAAATTGTGGCCCATTTCACCAAGTGGAATTTAAAATCATCCTTTATCCCTCCCCAAAGGAAATCACGTTAAAGTTTTTCCATGCAATGAGCCACCTTAGAGGGGAGCGGGAATAATGAGAGGAAATATGTTAGTAAGTTAGAAAGAGTGCTCTTGATGAGAGTCACCCAACCCCCTTTGGATAAGTACATCCGCTTACAACCGGCTAATTTCCTTTCCATTTTTTCTAGCACATCATCCCACATGGATTTTGATTTAAAGGCCGCACACAACGGAAGACCAAGATATTTCATGGGCAGCTGAGATATCTTGCAATCCAAGATGGACGCCAAACTCTCTACATTGCGTACAAGCTCCACTGGCACTACCTCAGATTTGGCCGAATTCACCTTCAACCCTGACACAGCCTCAAAGCATAATAAAAGAGCCCTCAAAGCTCAAATTTGCTCATGTCTAGCATCACAAAAGATTAGAGTATCATCAGCAAACAATAGATGCGAGATGTTGAACAAACTTGAAGCTACCTCACCAACTGAGAATCCTGATAAGAAACCACCCGCCACTGCCCCTGCAATCATCTTACTAAATGCTTCCTCGAGATTCCTAGCACCATACCACACATCATGCTAAAATCTAATACGAGCACAATCTCTCACTTCCAATATGACATGATTAAAAAATTCTTCTAACCCTTTTCTTACAGTCTTCCATACTCCTACCCCCAAAAGGTCCTTGTCCCTTCTTAGAACGCCACCCACCCACGCATCCATATTTTGATTCTACAACTACCTCTAAAATGCTTATCTTTCATTATAATAATGTGAAGCCACTTCCCGAATAGTACCCAATTGAACAATAGCAGGTTCCGAACTCTGAAACCACCCCTCCATGATCGAGAACATAATTTGGCCTAGTTTTTTTTTTTTTTTTGATAAGTAAGAAAAAAAAACTGCAGTATACCAAGTGAATAGGAATTGCAAGTTTGAAAAGTCTTAATGCCTGACGGTTACTGTATGAATAGAAATTATTATCTGATAAGCTGAAACAGAATCACCAACATAAAGCATAATGTCACGCAGTATAGACAAGAAAGGACAAGCAATACTCCTACATTACCTGAATAAAGAAAATAGCTATGGGATTTCCCCGCGGATATCTTTACCTGAATAAAGAAAATAGCTATGGGATTTCCCCGCAAACAAGATATCCGCACATAGCGACATGGGGTGTAGTTCATCGGGTACACCATGTCACGTCGAGGTGCTTCACAGCGTGGGCGAACTTTAACAAATGTCTCTGGCTGGAAAGAAAAAGTGGATCGCCAGATCAAACAACCTCAATGTTAGACAATCAGGCCCTTCTATTCACAGACAATTTATACTCAGGTACTTTCAAATGAGTGATTGAACATGAAATGATAGTTTTCGAATCACATATACCACAAAGTATTCTCATACATTTTCCCTTTTGCTTTTAATGTGAAGGATAAATACCACATCACAAGTAAGCTTCATGATGTGTGAAATAAATACCACATATAAAAATTGGATCAAGCGCAAGTGCAAACCTTCACAATTTTGTGAAAAAAAAAATAAGCTCAGACAATCTGACAAAACATCGACTAACTGAAATTTGAAGCACCTAACCTTGTAACGCAAGCCAACTGCAATTTCCCATTCAAGCACAGACTTGTTATAAATCCGTACATGTGATAGCAGGCAAGGTTCCTGCAGAGAAGTAGAAGAAATATCATAACAAATGTTAATGAATATATTAATACCTACACAAATATTACTGAAAATCAATCACGAAACTAAAGCAAATAACGGAACTTAATTCGGTGCCTGAAATTCAAGTACAGATTTTAGAAACCCGTAAGAGCCAGTAATGAATATATATATATATATAGAGAGAGAGAGAGAGAGCGTTGGGTAAGGAAAGGTACGTCGAGTTCAAGTAAAATCCACTCTTTGGTGTTGGTGCCGCTGGACCAGTGGGTGCGGAGGTCGGAATCGAGGACGTGAGTGGCCTTCTGAGACGGCGACTCCCTCGATGTGGCTTTCACCTTGTAGGGCAAAGGTTTCACCCGGGGCTCCAACTCCATTTCCATGCCTCTCGCTCTCTCTCGCCCTACCCTTCTCTGTCTAACTCACTATCTACGCTATATGTTTGATTTGATTTAGGGGCTTTAGCATTAGAATTGGTTTCTCTATTGACAAAACCTTAAAACCGGTCGGATGTCAATTTCACTTTTAACCCGTCAGTAAAAATGTAACCCCAGCGTCGTTTGTTTTTAAGATTAGTGGCTATTAAAATTAAAAATTAAATAAAATATTTTTAGAATATTTTTTTAATATTATTTTTTTAAAAAATTAAATTTTTTATTTTATTTTATATAAAAATTTAAAAAAATTATTATAAATAGATAGAATGAACTGTGAACAAACGAGACCTTATTAAGAGCATTCACATTGGTTTGGCCAAATGGGATAGTTAGTTAAAATTTAGATAATTGATGTTAAAAACACTCTATATTAGATTGAACAAGTCTAAAATAAAATAGACTTTTGCTACAGTGGTTGGCCAAAGATGGAGAGAACCACTATTGATTCACCAATCATTAAAATACTAATTTCTCACTCCAATAAAAATACTATTTAGTTTGTAATTAAGAAATTTAGTTAAAATTTTAGATGAATTTAATCAATATTTTTTGTTATTAGCATGATATGACTTTTAAAAATATAATTTTTTTAATATTAATTTAATTAGAATTTAATATTAATTTAATTAGAATATAATTATTATTTATATTAGATTGGTAGAATTATAAAATGTGATACAAATAAATTAAATAAAAAATAATAATTTAATAATAATTTATTAGTATAAGGAGAGTGGATGGCTAATCTAATGTGGGGATTGAATTTAAATGAAATAAGTAAATATAAAAAAGTATGATATTGACTAAATTTTAAAGATGCATTTGACCAAACCAATACTAATGATCTAACGGTGACGTCGGTGAGTGTACATCCATTCTTTCTCTTCTTGTATCTTCCTCGAGCTAGGGGTGTACCCGCCCCCTACGGGGCGGGGTCACCCCTCCCCCGCCCCCCGCCCCCGCATATGCGGGGGGTGGGGAATTTCCCCCGTACCCCCCCCCCGCATGGGCGGGGGCGGGGTACCCCGTCCGGTGGCCGGGGTGCGGGGGTGGGCCTCCATCCGCCCGCACCCCGCACCCCCCACTATTGGGCCTTTGGCCCAGAATATTTTTCTGGGCCCTAAATGGCCCAGAATTTGTTTTTGGGCTACTTTGGGCCCAAAATCTATTTTTGGGCTATTTTAGGTCTAGAATTTAATTTATATATTTTAAAACTGAAAAAAAATATATAATATATATAGATTATAGTATTATACTAAGTTTCAACTATTAACTAATTAAATAATAATCATCACTAATCATTACTAAGGCACTAAGCTAAAATAAGTAGTTTACAATTATACAAAATACAAATTAAGAGAACTAATAAACTATTACAAACTCCTCTAAAAAAAATAAATATTACAAATTGTACAATTAACTATTGTAGCAACATTACAATTAATTGTAAATTGACAAAATAATAACTTCTCAATTTGATTTTGGGGTGGAATCGTGGCGGTGAGTTCATTGAATGGTGAGTTGTGTCGACTGCTATGAGACTGCAAATGAAGATCATAAAAGTAAATAAGTTCTAAAACTTGAAATATTAATAAGTTAAAAATAAAACAGATGAGAATTATAAAGTTATAAAGATGAAACAAAATTTTAAATGCAAAAAATAATTAAGGGAGAAATTGTGCAAACCATGGCAATGGTAGGTCTAATACAAAGTCATACTGTATCAGAGGTAGCTGTAGACGTCTCATGTATCACTATAACAATTAAATTTGAAATCAAACTAATGAATACCAATTAAATGAAAATAAATAAATTAAAATAAGAAATTAAAAAATAAACTTAAAATAAATACCAGATCCAGGCTGATCATCACCCTCCTCCTCGACGTCGGCCTCCTCATACTCAAGAACATCCGGAACATGAATTGGAGTTCCTTTGATCCAATTCTGCGTGCAAATCAAAGCCTCCACAGTGGTAGGAGCTAATGAACTCCGAAATGAATCTAATACACGCCCTCCGGTGCTAAAAGCCGACTCTGAGGCTACGGTGCTAACAGGGATAGCCAAAAGTGTGCGGGCTATCTCTCCAAGGATGGGATACTTCACGGCATTCACCTTCCACCAACTTAATATATCGAAGTCTCGTGAAAATGGTAGAAGCTCTGCTGATAAGTATCTATCTATCTCTGACTGAGCCTCTACAGAACTCCGAAGGAAGGGGGTCTGCTCATACCTCTCACCCCACTCCAATCTACGTCTTTTCCCAACCTCGACTTCTGGAATCCCTGACGCTGATGGGGTAGGTGTAGGTGCCGCAATATTACCACCCCGCAGGGTGGTAAACTCATCAAATAATCTACCAAGGGTTTCCCGAACCCTTGCTGCAATAAGCTCCGCCCATACTTGCCCGTACGCAAGGCCCAATCCAAATATCATGCCATCCAACTTATACCTCGGGTCAAAGACGACAGCTACATATAACAAAATATTAGCCCTAGTTAAATCTCCCCAATACTTGTCGTACTTTGTCCTCATAATCAAAGCCATCTCCCGGAGCCTAATATGACCACCCGCGACCATGTCATCTAATTCTTCTTTTACCCTACATATTTGCTGACATACAACATTGGATGTAGGGTACAAAGTGGCAGATAGTCTCGTGGTGACATCGTAAAAGAGCCTCAAAAACTCTACAAAAACAGCTACAATTTCCCAATCATCCTCTACTGGTTTTCCCAATCCCCCGTGATCATCAAAATACTTTACATATTGGATGTCTTCGTCACCCAATAATGCAAATGCCAGCTTATACTCTTGGGCCGCCTCCAACATCAAAAATGTTGAATTCCATCGTGTAGGCATATCAGTACAAAGGCCCTTCTTAGATGTTAGGCCAGCAGATCTCGCAGCAACCATAAATTTCTCCAACCTCGAAGGAGAAGATCTCACCCATCTCACAGCAATCCTAACCCGAGCAATCGAGTCATGAAGATCTCTCAAACCATCAGTGACAATCAAATTCAGAATATGTGCCGCACATCTCACATGCAGACACTCACCACCCATAAGTGTCTTATTTGCCTCTCTAAGATAGGTCTTCAGATGTCCCAATGCAACATCATTAGACGAGGCATTATCGACTGTGACTGTAACAACCCGGGTCAACCCCCACTCCTTTATTGCGGCCTCCAAGGCCTTTCCAATTGTCTCACCCTTATGATCGGTGATTTTACAAAATTTTATAATTTTCTTTTGTAACGTCCAATGACAATCAACAAAATGCACAGTCAAAGACATATAATTAAAATTTTGAACTGATGTCCATGTGTCAGTGGTGAGACAAACAAATTGATTCGCCAATTGACCCCTTAACTTCTCTTTTTCAATATAAAAATATTTTTTTACATCCTTTGCCACCGTGTGGCGAGAAGAAATATTAAACCTTGGTTCCAAGTAGCGAGAATACGCTTGGAACCCTTTCCCATCAACAACTTGAAAAGGTAGCTCGTCCATAATGACCATACGAGCTAGATGTCGTCTACACTCATCGGGATCATACTTAGTATACCCCCTCAAAGTTGCACCCCCACTAGTCCCATCAGCCATTTTTTGAAGTCCAATATCTAGCCTAGATTGGCTTTTCTCTTGTAGTGATCTTAATATTGGACTTTTTTTGCATTGCTCTTCTAAGTGCACCTTTAATTGTGAGGTGCCATGTTTCCTATAGTGACACCCATAAATTTTCCCACAATGGTTACACTTGGCTTGGGGGTTACTTGGGTCACCACCCTCTAGTTTGGTGAAATGACTCCAAACTATTGAATCAGGTTTCTTGCTGGGCTTAGGGGCGGGGCAAGGTACCGTAGGGGTAGAGGTATGGGTAGGGGTATGAGTAGGAGGTGTAGCGGTAGGGGTAGGGGTGCCCTCGGCCTGGAAAGGAGAGCTCGCACTAGAATCTGCTGGCATATCCATGAACTAAAGCAAACAATAAATCTGAATTAATAGAAAACATAGCAACCAAACAAGTGACAATTTTTTTTTTAAACCAACAAACATTCAGCAATTAACAGTGCAAGCCAACTAATCTTTGAAACTCCTAAATTAATTTAGGGGTTTCAAAGATTAATTTTTGGACAATTATAACCAATAAGAAGATTAATTTTTGGACAATTTAATGAAAAAAAATGTTTAGAACTCAAAAAAATCTTATAAAAATAAACTTACAAATAGCATTAGACTGTTTCCATAATTATTTTGTGTGTAATTATAATTTTTTATCTATTACACACAACATTATGTTAAAATCATTATTAAGCTAAACTAATTACATAATAATACTTGGTCATTGGACATAGTCTATTTTAAAAAATAAATGACGGATTCTATCATTAAATGATAAGATTCAATATTTTTTATAAAGATTGCACGAAAGTTATATGCCCTTGAATTATATTTAAAAAAATAAATTATTCACAAAAGAAAATAGAAAGAAAAATAATTTGTGCAAGCCTACGACGTGTAATCTTCGTATAGTCTATTTGAAAAAAAAAATTTAATAACTACAAAAAAATAAAATTTAGGGGTTTAGATTGAAATCCCTAAATTAATTTAGGGGTCCAATCCGAAAATTAATTTAGGGTTTCAATCTTTGAAACCCCTAAATTAATTTAGGGGTTTCAAAGATTGAAACCAATTTAGGGGTTTCAATCTTGAAACCCCTAAATTAATTTAGGGTTTCGGATTAATCTAAACCCCTAAATTAATTTAGGGATTTCACAGAATAAAATTTAGGGGTTTAGATTGAAATCCCTAAATTAATTTAGGGGTCCAATCCGAAAATTAATTTAGGGGTTTCAATCTTTGAAACCCCTAAATTAATTTAGGGGTTTCAAAGATTGAAACCAATTTAGGGGTTTCAAAGATTGAAACCCCTAAATTAATTTAGGGGTTTAGATTAATCCGAAACCCTAAATTAATTTAGGGGTTTCAATCTTTGCAACCCCTAAATTAATTTAGGGTTTCGAAATTACAACATTACATATTGCAATTTGCAAACAAAATTGGACAGATTCATCAACGATCAACCAACGAAAATTTAAACCACATGCACAATCAAGTCTCCACAGCACACAATTCACAAAATCCCATCCTCCATCTCCGGTTAAACCCATCCTTCCTCCAATCTCCATTCCATAACATAAATCACAAAAAAAAAATTGGGATTAAATTTAGGGTTTCTTACCTTCGGTGACAGAGATGAAGAACGAGTCACTGGTTACGGTCAGTGATGGCGACGGCGACGGTGACGGTGACAGCACACAGGGATGACAGTGATCGATTCACAGAGAGAGAGACTGAGAGGCGAGAGTCGAGAGAGAGATAGGGGATTCTGGAAAGTGGAAGGCTGGATGCTCGGGAGGGAAGAAGGGGTTCGGGGGGGGGGGGCCCGGGGGTTGGGGTAATTAATCCCAAGCATGAAACGGCGTCGTTTCATGCCTGGGAGGGTAAAAACAAATTAAACCCAGGCATGAAACGGCGCCGTTTCATGCCTGGGTTATTTTTTTTAAAAAATATATATGTAATAATTATATAATTATATTATATATTTATAATATATATATATATATATAAGAACCCGGGGCGGGGCGGGGTAAATCCGGGGCGGGGGAAACCCCTATCCCGCCCCCGTCCCCGGGTTGGGTGGCAGATGCGGGAGGGTGACCCCGCCCCCCGCATCTGCCGGACGGGTTGCTCTGCCCCTACCTCGAGCCCAAAGCTCTCCCCAAAAGATGGCAGAAAACAGTATTCTTACAAGTTTGAGCTCTATCTCTTTATAAGGAGTAGCTAGAGGCCGGTCGGGTGAGTTTTTTAGTTTTGAGCATTGCTATTCATAAACCTACACACCACAACTTTTTTTATTTTATTTTTTATTTTTTTTTCAATTTTTTTTATTTTATTCTTCTTAAAACATTTATATTTTTTTATTCATCATCCATATAATACACATTTAATAAGAGAAACAAATAAAAAAAATAAAAAAAATTGTGGTGTGTGGTGTGTAGGCTTGTGAATAGATTTTTTCTTTAGTTTTACACCCACTAATAAACATTTGACACGTAGGAAGTTCACTAAGTTGAACAATAGAGTGCATGTAGAGTATTCCATTCGTTATGCCATCTTCCCCAAAAAAACCCGATTCTCTTTGTGGCCTTTCTCCCAAAAAAAAAACCTGATCTCCCCCCACCCCTCCCTCGTCGTTCGTCGTCCCACATAATTTCTGTATGTAATGAAAATATTGTATGGTTATGATGATTTTAGGGCTGGGCTAGGTGTATTAGTTGCTTTGTAATGGCTGAGGCTGGGGCTGTAGTTGATGCCAACGTGGGTATATTTGCTCTATATTTGCAGGTGTGGGTGTATTTTACAGAAATGATGTTCAGAAAAAAATAGAAAAATTAATCATATTTGTATTTATATCCAATGGTTTTACCAGATTGACTTGCGTTACTTCGACTTCCATTTTTTGCAGCTGTATTGTTCAACATCTCAATATCTTTTTTTAATCATATTATTTACGAAATCCTGAAGAATTCCAAGTGTTCAAAGATGCCCCTTATCCTTCCAACATGTTCACCCAGGCAAAATATTTGTAGTATTAAATATATGGTTACAGCCCATAAAAACATTTTTTGCAGCTGTATTACGTGATTTGTGGGGAGAAGATGATGGGTTGAGAAGAGGGAGATTTGTGGGGGAGAAGGCGATGGGTTGAGAAGAGGGTTTCCACTGGAATCACACTTACAATAAGCCTAGTGCTCTGTATTACGTGTTTTAATTTCATTGGTGGGGTGTAAAACAAACAAAGTCGCCCATCCGGTTTGAAGCTTTTCTCCTCTCCACAAGCTTGAGTTCTTCCTTTCTCATCCCTCAGACTTCACTCTCTCTCTCTCATCTAAGGCCTGTCACAAACTATCTCCCCTTCAAGAGTTCTATCTTCCATTTCTATAGCTCTAATTCCAAAACCCACTTGCATAAATTCAATATTAACCAAGCTAGGAACTAACAACCTTTACTTTCTCAGAAATTTGCCATCAATTTCTAGAAAACCCGAAATCCAATTAGACCACCTAAATCAAAACCAATCTGGAGAAAACTCAAAACTTGGAGCTCAACCAACGGTTCCAGAATGCCAAAGTGAAAAATTTCCTTTATAACACAAAGGGATTCCTAAATAACCAAAAATCTTAGTCTGATTTTGTCGTCTTTAAATTTTCGTTTGGATGCTAAGAAAATGTATTTATGTTTGGATGGTAAGAAAACGTGGGATCTATTTCTGTTTGGTTGTTGAGAAAATGTGGGATCTTGAGTTTAATTTTTGTTTTCTTATCAAGTTTTAATCTGCACCTATGTGAGGGAAAGATCGAATTCTAAAGGGAGAGAAAGAAAGCGACGTGCTTACTTTCAAGTTTCATTCTGCAACTAGGGGGGGCTTTTGTAAAAAAAAAGGGTTAATTAGATTTTATCTTTTTGAACTTTCATTCAATTTATAATGTGTCTCTAAAACTAATAATTACATTAAAATAGATTCGCTTATTTTTAAAACTTATCAATCCCCATTCTATCTATCAGCAATGTCAAATGTAACGGAAAGTGCCTCCACGTATTGCTCATGTGCATAATATTCACATTAAAGATGTAATTTTTATCCAATTTATTATCATTGACCATATAAAATAAAAATAATATATACTATCAATTAATAATAAATCATACATGAATAACCATATATAAAATTATTCGACAGTTTTTTTTTTTATAAAGAATTATTTGATAGTTAAGTTACAAACAAGTATTAATAATCTATGTACACAATAAAATTATTTTATATTCATTAACTATATATAAAATGTATAATATTATTAATAATTATGCATACTAAAGAGTAAAGTCTAAGTTAGTAAGTAGTAACTATCCATCTTACGAAGGGATATATCTGTCAGGCCTTATACAAGGTACTTGCTCGCCCTCTAGTTGAACTAGCTGCACTTTGCACCTCCCGTATCTAATTTCTTCATCAAACCAATGGAGTGTTCATTATCTTTCTTTCCACTCAACTCCATTGATGGTATGTCCTCTTGCACTAGCTGCCCTTACAAGATGTTTCTACAACAATTTTTTGCAAGTTCTGCTCTCAATACTTGTCCAAACACACTAAGGTTATGCTTGGTAGTTGAGATAAGATGAGAATTTCTAAAAATTTTATGAATAGTGTTAAGATGAAAGTTTAAAATATTATTTTTTAATATTATTATTATTATTTTGAGATTTGAAAAAGTTGAATTAGAATTTGAAAAAATTGAATTGTTTATTATATTTTATATGGAAATTTGAAAAAGATGAAATGAGATAGAGATGAGATGAAATTTCTCATCTTTGCCCCCAAACAAAACCTAAATTTATTCAGAAGATTTCCTATATCAGATAAATCGATACTCATGGAATATCTGAGGTATTCAAAGAAGCATACCCATACCTTGGAGCAAGATGCTTTGAAGCGAAAGGATTTGCCACAACCCAAGGAAGAAACTAAGCTATAAGCGAGAAGGCCATGGGCCAATGTTTATTTTTCTATTATGTTATAAGTTGCTTTTATTTACTTTGAGTTGTAACAGATATTGGGTCTCAGCCTATAACAATTCTTTGCATTTAATTTTCATGTTGTCTAGCTAGACCCAATACGAGAATCACTATGTAAGAAGCATTTCCCTACTCAGATGTTTTGTATAAAAAAATATACTAGAATTTTATGCTTTCTTCTTTATTCTTCTTCTTCTTCTTTGCTTGAGGTACTCTCCTCAAAGTGAGCAATTCTTAGTATATTCTTATCAAGCATTTGGAGTGTATTACAGATTTCTCGATCACATTAGTGATGACTTCGGTTAAAATATTTTATACATAAGATATATTGAACTAGACACATGATTAAAAATCTTATAATTTTATTATCAATTGAACATTTTACTCACATTCCCTATAAGCAAAAATTTCTTAATCTTACAAAATTATTGAACAAAACTATCAAGTTTATGTCACTTTGATATATCATAGAGTGAGATTTTGAATGGTTATCACATAGTAAAATTGTGTAAACATTAATTATGATAAGAAAATCATAGTCTCTTATAAGATGAAAATACTCCATCTAAGCAAACTAAAGAGATTAGCCATCTTTACTTGTCCAGAATTTTGTAAGTATTTCTAAATTATTTTTTGTTTGAAAAATAATAATGAACTATTTTTTTAGAAAAAGATTAACTTTTATTGAGCATGCTCACTTATTCCAATAGAAAGAATACAAATAGGTTCCTCTTCAATATTAAAAATATGCCCAGAAATAATTAGAGCAACCATTGATTTGGCAATAAGTGTATTAGGATAAGGTTCTATCCAAAGTTTTGAATCCATTTCGGTGACCGTTCTGGTTGAGGCACTGAAACGGAATATTTCAATACTGATACATTTCGGTGTACCATTTTGGGATAGACATTAAATAGTTAAATTATATATATAAACTATATTTTAAAATAACATCAATACAAGTCTTAAAAACATACATAGCTATGAAACTTAATAATACTTCTTAATATAAGTCTGAAAAACCCACATATATGTAAAACTTGTCTAAATTCTCAATCCAACTGTTAAAAAAATAATCAATCATTTACATCAACAAGACAATAAGAATCTAGGTCATAATGTTAATGTATACCAATTGGCAATTATTGTTGTCCATAAACTCTACTCTATGCTAACCAAGTACTCAGAAAAAAAAAAGAGGAGTAAAAAATAAAAACAAACTCAATATTAGAGAACAAATAATGACATGATTATAACTATTTTATAATTCAGTCAATCATATGATAGTGCCACACACGAGTCACGTTGTAGATGGAAAAAGTACTTTGGCCTTTTGGAGATTTCTGGAAGGAGTCTCGAGAAGGGGGAGATCAAAAGATGGCATAGTAAATGGGGGCATAAAAATACCATTTTGTCTCTCTTTTTTTAGCTAATTTACAAAAGGACCATTAATTCAACTTCATTCAGACGTTTAGCTTAATTTTGGATTGAAATGTTCATTCTGGCTGGAACGGCCCGAATTTGAGCCGATACGGAATAGTGACCTACCTTGTGCCGGAATGGAACAAATTTCAAAACTTTGATTCTATCAACTCTCTTAGTGCCCAAAATTTGTCCCTCGTGATCATGTACTACAACCACATTACCAACTTTGCTACTAGCTTTGTCTATTGCAGCATCCCAAATTCATATTCTTTTTAAGCCATTTGGAGGAGCTCCCCAAGATTGGCTTGAATCAGTGTTTTTCATTGCTACAACATATGCCTTTTGGATTAGATCCTTATACTCACATTGTGATGGTCTAGCCTTAGGCACTAACCAACTAGGATGATTGAAATCACTACCATGGACAGAAGTGTTCCTTCTTGTCCATATCTTTCGAGCTTCCTTAGCCAACTCTTCAACTATGATCTATAAATAGAAACATGTCTTATAGGATACCCATAAATGAGTCTTTCATGATTTTGCACTTTTGGATCTACCTAAATCAGCATTGACCCCCTATATAGCATGCTCAGTAGATTCAAGTTTAGTAAGGAAAATTGGACAGTTGGGATATCTACAACCTTTCTCCTCTAGAGGTTCAACCTTTCTCCTCTAGAGAAAATTCATTGTTGCATTAGAAATTTTTAGGTGCCAAACCTTGGTCCAAATCCATTTGTATTAGTGATGCCTAAAGATTGTCCCCTTAATCCATTAGATCTTCCTGCAAGTATGTAGGTAGAGGTGTAACGGGTCTGATTTGGTCCAATTTTGGACATATTTTAGAACTGAAATGGTATAAACCAGTTTTGAAAATTGGAGAACCGATACCTGGCCGATTCATTATTAAAATTGAAACTTTCGGTTTTACCCATTTCGGTCCGGTTCGCAACTATTTTTCTAGTGCTGTGGTGTTTAATTTATTTACATACTATAGTGTCTAATTCCATGTTATTATGCTAGTGTCTAACTTATTTATATATTTGATTATATATGTTAGTGATAATATGATGGTTATAGATACTAAAACTATTAGTTTATTTATATTATAATATACATATATTATTTTATAATAATTAATACATATTAGTATTGTATTGAATTTAACTATAAGTTAGACTATACATTTTTTATATGAGTATATATGATCAAATGTCTAGAAATGTATTTAAAAAAAGAATATATATTATAATTTATTATGCCATAAAATGTATTTACCCTTGATAATAAGATTAATTTTATGTTATATCAAATGTTATATTAATTTATGTTATTAGATTATTACACATGAATAATAAGATTTTAAAATTTCATGTTATATTAATTAAAAATTTAGCATACAATATATATATATATATATATATATATATATAATATGATATAATATAAAAATCATATAAAACATATTTTATATATAATAAAAAAATTTAGGTAATGGTCCAATTCAGTTTGAACCAATGTTCTAAAAACCAAAATCGAAACAAGACCAGTTTTCAACCAGTTTTATGAAATTGGAATTGGTACCAAACCAGACCGATTCAAAAACAGACCAAACACATCGGTTAGGTCTGGTTCGCTGGTTTTTCAATTTTTTTACACCCTAAATTGTAGATGGTATGCACTTTAGACAACAAAGTATTCACTTTAAGGTGCAAGTCCATACAAGTGTATTAGTAATACTGCATAAGCTTATTGGGGTCCTAATTATCTCATTGGCTTCAGATTGGGAGAAGATTTCTCTAATAACAAGGGAGTCTTTCCGCTACTCAATATCACTATTTATCAAGGTTGCTATGGATTCATATTCATTCAATGCTTTCACAGGTGATTGAACTTTGAAAGATATCGATTTTGGAATCCATCTATCTTTCTAAATTTTAATCTCTTTCCCATTGTAGACCCACCATATGATCCCTTCTTCAAGTAATTTTCTTAGCTAACATACTCCTCCAAACATAAGAAAGCTTACTTTCTAGCTTTGCCTTTTGGAAATTAGCATAAAGGAAACATTTGATCTTGAAAACTCTAGCTTATAAAGAATTCGGGTTTTGTAATAATCTCCACACTTACTTAGCCAGCATAGTTAGATTGAATTTTTGTAGATCTTGGAAGTCTAGACCTCCTGTAGCTTTCGCCTTTCCCAATTGTCTCCAACTTACCCATTGAGTCTTTGCATCATTCTCTTTTTGTCTCCACTAAAACTTCTACATAATCCTCTTCATTTTTATCAATAAAGTCTTTGGGACCTGAAAAATAATCGTGCAATAATAAGTAGGAATGATCCAAATAGAGCATTTTGTAAGAATATAGGTTTTCGGACAAAAACTTCACTTTCCAAATGTTCATATGACCCCACACTCTATCCAAAGTGCTCTTAAAATGCCTTGTTTTGAGATATTCCAACCAAAGTAGGTAACTCGAAATATCAATTAATGCCTACTATTGCTACGATGTTATCATTCTCCTCTTTTGTATTTCTTCTGAAGAATATGGAAATTTTCTTTAGCTTGTTTAGCCTTTGATCCAATACCTTTATATATAATTCTAGTATTAAAAATTCTACTCCATTCTAATGAGTTGGCTTTATAGAGCAATAGAGTGTCATCTGCGAAGAACAAAAAATTAATCTGTAACAAGCCTCTGAAGATAAGGACTCCTATGATGTGGCTTGATCTCAATTCATTGTCAATGAGGGAACTCAATGCTTTTGCACATAGCATGAATATTAGGGTGATAGAGGTTTTGTAATACCCCATCCTTTTAGGGCTAAGAATATTAATAATTTTAGAAAAATATTAGGTTCCAAATGCTACTAATTTATCAAAAACTTCTTAAACATCATGTAGGTAAGATTTCATAACATGCTTCATTTAAAACTAAAAAAGAGTTTGTTGAAGAACTTAATAAGATTTTGTCCAAATCTTGCATGAATAAAATTACTTAGCGAAGAGTTATTACTAGAATGACTCTAGGTTATGGGTCAAGATATCCTGAAAATGAGTAGTACTTGTCATTGTGAAGAGTTATTAACAGAATTAATCTACTCACAAGTTTGAAATTGTACCATTAGTTTTTGTTGAAAATACTTGTTAGATAAGGTTAATTCAAATTACGTAAGTGGAACTAAATTTTCACAAGTCCATATCTTTGCTCGTCTTATAGTCCATGCTAAATTGTTGTGATTGCACCTCTACTTCACTTAAGAGGTGACCAGAATCTTCCAAAATGATTCCACACTTCAAGATCAAGAGCCTAAGATAGTTTATCTAGGAAATTGTAGAGAGAGACGCTTTTGTTTGTATGTTCTCTCACTCCACTAAACTAACGTACATAAGACATTGTTTGTAGAGGGGAGTTAATTAACTGCTTGTGATGGGGAGATAATTAACTACTTATAACTTCCCCACTAATATGGACATGACATGGGTCTTGAGGTTACCTATTTACTAGCATCTCTCACTTGTCTACAATGGGTGACATGGCCATTAATAGTCTAATCTCTCAACTAATTATTCTTCATACAGAAAATGGAGAGTGCGACTTTACCAGAAGGCAAATGTTATGAGTATTATATTAAATCATCATCTTACTAACATAGTACATCACTCATAGCATATCATCCATGCCCCAGACTCTTTGATCTCACTAGGTTACGGGTTCTTAATCTCTCATAAGTTTATAACTCAAAGTAATTCTTGACCTCATATTATATAGTATACTCATATAATATTATATCGAGTCAAAATGACATAATCTTCTAGGCCATGTGTCATAAAAAAACAAGTAATTAAGAATTCAAATAATCTTTCCTAAACACTAGTGTTAATTTAATAAGACTTAACCACTTTCCTAGACATGCTCATCAATAATGTATTATTTGTGGTCCTTAGATAACATACTAAAATAACAATATCAAGTTTTCATCTCATGATATAATTTCAGGTTCAAAAGCATAAAATTAGATTATCTATTGATCCATTAGGGCTCATATAGTAATAAAACAGGTGTCATAGCCCGCCAAAAATTCAGTAGATAAATTTCTTTAAACCTTAGGAAATTGTGCAAAAACCCGGAAAACCTTCACAAATTCAGCGACTATTTAGGTTTTAATCTATTAGCATAATTAGTTTCTTACCCACAATGGTGACAGAAGTGCTTTTCATTTATTAAGGTACTTAGGAGTATGAGATTGAAAAACAGTTTGCACAGTTGGTCTCCTATAAATATTTAGGGTTTTATGGTACAATAATACGTTTTTTATTTTTCGAATGAAAAGTACTTGGAAATGCATTTTGATTTACTCGAGACACTTAGAGTCAAATTTTGTGAAACAAATTTCACCAATTGACTCATATGATTATTTATAATTTTATGATGCAATGTTTGTTTTTACCATTTTTTGGATGAAAAGTAACACCTAGAATAGTGCCATGTGGCACTCGGTTTAGATGATTGTAAAAATTGTCGTATGGATTTGTCCAAAATATCCTTGGAGAGTTTTTAGTAGACACTTGGAAAGATCTTAACCACACTTGGTGAATAGCGCATGACACTTGGCATTCAGAGGAACTATGTGATTAAAATGTGAAGGAATTGAAGAAAAATCAAGCATTGTGATCATGCCACCTAAGCCAAGCACTTTTCCATCAAACTAAACACTTTGTGGCCAACCAAAAGGGGGTTTTAACCCTAGTAAACCCCCAAACTTTTGATATTCAATTGAAACCCTAAAACCATGATGGAAGCCAAAACCCAAAATGGTTTCCCCAAAACCCTAAATGTTTGGTTTTAGATCAGGTGATTAATCACTTGATTAAATCACTTGTAGATACTATTAACCGCTTAAATACATATTATTACACCTTTATTTTATTCTTTTATATCTTGTTAATTCAATTGGACCAAGAAAAAATTAGAATTGGGCTTGCTAGAAACTGAAACCCTAGACAAACCCTCTTTAAACCTAAAGTGAAGCCCATTTGATTAAGTCCCATAAAAAAGCACCACCCATGCAAAGCTTCTTAAGTTCCCCCCACTTCCCTAGGTTGTCCTATGGTTGTCATGGCAACCCAAATAGTGCATTGATGGGAGGCCAAACAACCACCCTCTCAGCAGCAACAGTAAAAAACCATGGGCTTAAGTTGCCCATGGTTTTGCCCATTGTTTTGGCTGCAAAACTCCCCATCAAGTGGTCATTCATTCATCTCCATCAGCCCTCTCCTCCTACATAGGACGTCCATTGCAGCCCTTTCACCCTTTGGTCACTTTTCTTTCACTTACTTGAAGAGAACTCGGGTAGAAGTTTATCGTAGTTTTTATGGCTATTCTTGCTCTATTTTTTGAAGTATTTGTAAGTTGGTCCTCAAGAAACTTCCTTCATATGAATTGTCATTTTGAAGTATTTTTTGATCATGTAATGGTCATTCTAGGCGATAGTTTGGATGGTGGAATGGAATCTTGATGTTTTGATTAAGTTTTTGTTAAATTTAGGGGTAGATATTGATATGATGAAATGATAACATATTATTATGCATGTTATGAGTTGATCTACAGTGTGTTAGCATTTTTATTAAAGAGTTATACATGTTTTCGTTGAGGTTGAAACTGGAACACACAAAATCGTTTATGTTTTGAGGTTATGATGTTAGTTGGTTCTTGAAACCTAGTCCAATGGCTATGAAATACTTACGAGACATTGTTAAGACTCTCATTTATGTGTTAAGAGTGTTATTTTGAAAAGAGTTAGTTTAAATATTTGTTGGAAGTATGTTATGCATGAAAATGTTCAGTTAAAACACAAACAAGAGTCTCTCGATTACATTGAGTTTTTATGGAATTTTTGACATGTGATCCTAGAATAAATGCTTATCTCAAATTTATAATTGAATATGAAGTATATTTTTTTTTTTGAACTTAATGAAAGTTTCAGATTTTGTGTTGTTGTTCTAAGACAAAAATATGTGGTACTCAGTATAGACTTAGTATGCATGCTGAGTGGTTTGATTATGAGTTTTGCGATTTTGGTTGTTCTTCAAGCATCATTGCCACTTCGATTTGACCTATGAACATGTTAAGAGTGTGTTTATAGACTTTTGGAGTCATTAGACTTGATTTAAAAAGTGTTATATCAAGAACATCATGGGTGTGTTCTATTTGACCAAAACTTAATGTTTTGGGCATTTTATTGATTTGAGAATTTTAGGTTTTTTTGGAATGATTATTTTCATGTCTTAGCATGATATTAGAATATAGAATATGATTTTTAGCATTGCATAAATCGGTTTAAGTATATGATTTGAGGTTTGAAAGAATTGTAACAAAAATCAAGACTTTCTAGCCATGATATGAATTGGCAAATACATTGTTTGTATGGTTGTGTTTTGATTTAAATTTTGGATAAATTTTACATGAAAAATATAAATTTTGGTAGTATTTGGAGTTAGTATACGAAACCCTTAATTTAGGGGCAAAATAGTCATTTCCCACAAGTAAAATGGTAAAATGACAATTTTGCCATGAGTTAGTGAATTTTATATTTTAAATGTTTAAGGAGATATTCTAAATCTTAGAATTATCTCATTTCAGTTCACGCTATTTTCCCGCTACTTTTACGTCACTCAAATCACTGTAAGTTAGCCTCTAACTTACTTTTCAGTGTATTTTTGTATGTACGGTGGTAATTATTTCAAGTAGATGCTCATATGTTACATGCCATATTATGACATGTCATCTGTCACACATTCATTGTTACATGTCACGTCATGTCCTGTGCATAGAGTATGTCACGAAAAATAATATTTTCAAGCTAGTAGTGTAACGACCCTGCCTTGCGAAGGGCGGAATCGCTACCTACATACTTATTCTTAGCATATTTTTCTTTTCCTTTCTCCTTCCTTTCTTTTTCCCTCGCCAACAGGGAAGACACTAAACGTCTGCCTCTCTCTCTGCAGTAATGTCTTGCTCCCCAACCTCTTCGTCATATCCTGGACATTTAAAACGTTTAAAACAAAAGTGAGTCGAATACTCAGTAAGTAGTACACCATGCAGTGAACTTAATAGGCATCTATTCTTTTCCTTTTGAAAACATGCATACATAAACAATGCATTTCATGCATAGCATCTTTCATACTTTTCATCTTTCATGCATAAACATGTTTTTCATCTTTCATCTTTCATGCATAAACATGCTTTTCATCTTTTCACTTTCATAGGTCATTGCACACTGTTACGCCCTGCGTGCTAGGGTTAGCGTCCCTATGGCCAATGGATTCACCTGTGGCCACAGGTTGGAATCTCATTCCGTCAGAGTGCAACACTGGGTGCACTACCAAATACTACTACCCGACATTACAATTTTCCCATTCATTCATTGAGTACCCCTTTTCATTCATGTGGCCGTTAAATATTTTCATTCATTGAAACTTTCATTTCCTTTCATTCTTTTCTTACTTTCATTCATTTCAGTCATTTTCATTTAATAGTTCATTCATAGGAAAGGAACGTCACTTAAAAACATGAGCTTATTATCAATTAAAAGCAAGCTTAAATATCACTTAAAGGCATGAGCTTAACGTCATATAAAAGCTTAAGCTTAAACATCATTTAAAAGCATGAGCTTAGGTATCATTTTAAGGCATGAGCTTAACATCATTTTAAGACATGAGCTTATCATCATTTAAAACCATAAGCTTAAACATCATTGAAAGGCATGGGCTTAAACTTCATTTAAAAGCATGAGCTTAAACATCATTTAAAAGCATGAGCATAGATACCATTAAAATACGAGCTTAAATATTATTTAAAAGCATAGGCTTAAACATTAATTAAAAGCATGAGCTTAACATCAATTAAAATCACGAGCATAAATATCGTTTAAAAGCACGAGCATAAACATAATTTAAAAGCATAGTTTAAACATCATCTTTCAATACATCTTTTAAAACGTCAGTTCTTCGGGACCTTTTAAAGCATCAGTTCATAGGGACATCTTAAAACTCATTTAAAGCATCACTTGAAGCATAAAACATGAGACGTTCATTTCCTTTCCTTTCTTTTGCATTTAAATATTTTCATCATATTTCTTAGTTCAATACATATGCATTTTCATGAACAAGATACATTTTCATGCTATACTATATATAAGAATAATTATAAGTTTCTTGAGAGGGCATGCATGAAAATCTCATGACTTAGAATCTACATGCATGCATTACTTTATATATGTACATACAATTATAATCGATAGGGTATTTAACATGGGCTATCAAGAAAGGGCTGTACATACTATATTCATTTACTTAAAGAAACATTTGCAATGAGAGATATATTCTTTCATAAAGAGAGCATGGTGTAAGAAGCATAGTCATAACTACTTACCTGCGAACTTTACTAGCGAGTCCATTTGAACTTGAAAGTAGACTCCTAGTCTTATTCAATAAAATAGATAGACATATTAACATCCACCTTACTTTGAACCTTACTAATCGATATGCTCATATGCTCACTTAAATTCCAACTTGGAATTAAACGTTTTCTTAACCTGTTCGTCTACCCACCAAGCATGGCACTAAGTCAAAACATTAAAATCTTCATTCCAAACATTTTAAAGAAACTCATGGAAGTAAATAACATACTTGCCATCCCTCTAAGATTAAACATAGCGTAAAATATTACAAAGTTACCCATTTAATAGACTTTAAACCTTTAAACACTTAAACTTATGCTTTACTTACTTAATACCATTTAACGCAAGATATAAATTACAAGACCCAAGCAAGACCTCTTAAACCAAAACTCTAGCATCTTAAAAATAGATTATCAACCAAATCTCAACACAAGGCACATGATACCAACATATACGATTTAAATTCACTTTAAATCATCACCTATGATTAAACCAATTTTAATATCAACATAGCATTTTCGAATATAGAAAAATACATAGCAAAACAACTATAATAACATTCGGTTTGGGCCAAAAACAGGGCATACATATTTATTTGCAATATAGGAAATTACACACGTCAAAACACAAGCTTAAACAACCCAATAGGCTTCCAAAATCACATTAAAAACAAATAAGTCATATTAGGAGTTTTACCTTAAGCCCTTAGCTCCTTTCAAGAGGCAAGATAGAGGACCAAATGGTGATAAACCCGTATAGATGAAGACAAGATGATAGCACTGTTTTAACCCCAAAATTGAAACACCAATGGGTAAGGAAATGGTGAAATTCGAAATTCATATAGAAATCATGCTAGAAAGTGAACCAAGAGTTTATTACCTTCAATATTTCATCCTTTGGAAGATGAAATCAAGCTTTGGTTTCAAGTTTTGAAGAAAATATTTTTCTTCCTCCATTACCATGGAGTCACAAGCTTGAGGGAGGTAAATAGGCTTGTTTTTCATGAAGATGAAAAGAAAAGAAAAGAAGAAAGGAGGAAGATGTGCATCGGCTTGTTAGCTTGGAGAAGGAGATGAAGTTTTATTTTTCTTCTTCTTGGGGTGAGGCCGACGGATATGGAGGGAACAAAAGGGAAAAATGATTTTAATTCATCACTTTTTATGTAGCTTTGACCGTAAGCTATTGGAGGAGGGGCAAGGAAGGAAAATAAAATTGCTTCACATGGAAGCTTTCGGGTGATAGAGAAAGAATGGGTCAAACAATAGTTTTGGTCTTTCTATTTTGGCTTTATCCGATGGGTAATTGAAGGAAGGGAAGTAAAATAATTTAATTACTTACCTTAAAAGCTAAGACCAACGTGCAAGGGGGGAAAGGAAGAAGTCAATGGGCTTGTTGGGGAAGCCATCGGTTTCCAAGAGATAAAGATGTGTTGATTAGTCAAAAGCTCATCTTATAGGTCAAGGGATGGATGGTGAGGATTCAAACATAGGAAGATAATTTCCTCACCTACTAATCCAATGGTAGAGATTAATTGAGTCATTTCTTAAATAAATAAAATTAAATGGCTTAAGAGAAATATTTCAAAGTCTTAAAAATAATACCCTTGATTTATTTTAATAAATCATATTTAAAAAAATAACATACTCATCTTAAAATAAAATAATTGAAAGTAATAATAAAAATCTTTATCTCAAAATATTTTTAACTTAAAGAATTAATAAGATGATGTAAGGACCTACGTAATAGGATTCGGATATTACAAGTAGCATCTCTTATCTTTATCAAGACTCCAAGTACTAGGATGAAATAATATTCTAGTGGAATTCCATTGTTCATGCGAGAGTGTTTAAACTGGTGTAAAATTTATTGAATTGACAAAGTACTGTTAACAGTTTCGAATGGGACTTAGGTAACTGATTGTTGGAGCAAATTCAAGCACCCAACTTTGATGGTGCCAACAAAATGTTTATCAGTTTTAATTCAGTTATATAGATGTTACTCACAATTGGCATAGATGTCTGTGATGTGATGGGGTACCGGCAAGAGCACACAACTCAAGGGGATCAGTGTAGCATCCACATGTTCATCTTTAATTAACCATGTTATTGTTGACCAATATTCCAAGTTCAAGTTAGTTCATGTCAGTTTCAATTCAAGTCTATTTTCAGTCCATGCCAAGTTTCTACTTATGTCAGCACATGTCATGCTATTTACCAAGTCATGTCACGCATATTCATGTTCATGTCACGACACATTCATGCCATTTTATTAATATGCATGCATCTGTAAACTGTTAGTTAAGTTTGTAGTTGACTTGCTGAAATTTATAATCAAATCTCACTTGGTAGTCTCAACTACTATGTGTACTACCCGCCCCGCATGGGCGGGGGTGGAGATTTTTTTCCCGCAATATGCCCTCTTCCATGCGAGGGCGGGATACCTTGTCCGCTGCACGGGGTGTGGGGGTGGACCTTCATTCGTCTGCCCCCTCCTCCCACTAGGACTTTGGCCCAATTTAGTTATTTGGGCCCAAAATGGCCTAGAAACACATTCAAACCTGTTTTTGGGCCCATAATTTGACTATAAAAATAAATATAATTAAAAATTGAAAACAAAAAAAAAATTATATGGATAGAAACTATTAACTATATATTAAGTTTCAACTAATACTATTAAATATTAACTAATAATCATCACTATGACACAAAGTTATTACAATTATACAAATTAAGAGAACTAATAAACTATTGCAATATTACAAAGTCATCTAAAAATAGTAGATATTACAAATTGTACTATTAACTATTGTAGCAACATTAAAATTAATTGTATATATATATATATATATATATATAACATATATATTATATATTATGACTATCTTAGCTGAGTTGCGTGAACAACTCAGTGAGTTAGCTCAATAGTTATGTTTTTCAGTAATATACTTATTGAGCATTGTCTCCAATACTTATTTGTGTTATAATCATAATGAACAAGTTTTGTTTCATTACAGTTATCAATCTATTATGAAGTTATGAATCATGATATGTCTTCGCTGCGTATATTGCATATTGTTAGGTGCATGTTAGGTGCATTGCATCTTTAATTGTTATGAATGGGGACAAGTAACCTTGTGTTGCATGTTTTAACCTTCAGAATTTGTCTGATTATAAGCGAAAATCTAGGAGCGTCACAGCAGGGACCTATCCAATCCCTCATTCATATGGTCATCTATAGCACATATAGTATAAAATGTATGCTATGGCAAAACTCTCACTTAATTGGGCTTATCATATTCAAATGAGCGAAAACAAACAATACAAACTCTAATACTGATGTTAGATAAGGTTAAATTAAATTACCTCAAGCGGAGTGGAGTTCCCACAAGCTTAGATCTTTGCTCATCTTACAGTCCATGCCAAATTATTGTGATTACATCTCTACGTCATTTAGGAGGTTATTAGTATCTTCCAAAATGATTCCACACTTCAAAAAGAGCCTAAGATGGTTACTCTAGGAAATTGTAGAAAGATAGATGTCTTTATTTGTACGTTCACTCACTTTACTAAAACTAACATACATAATATTCTCATTTTTAAGAGACTTCTTATAGGATGGTTAACTAACTTTCCTAGAATTTAATTAATTGCTTATTATAACTTTCTATTCATGTGGTCACTACTTGGATCATGGATTACCCACTTACTAAAAATAATAATTGCTATATATATATATATATGCACAAGTGTGCAAATCTTCACTAGCTAAGAAAGCCCGAGCTAATTTTCACAAGAGGTTGCTAATTAAAAAGGTGATACTCCCAATAGTAAGAAAGACCAATTTTAACATATCCAAAAATAAGATCATGTAATTCTAATAAGAGAATTGCATGCTTGATGATAATATAAATAAATAATAACAAGAAAAACTATTATGGACAAATGACATATACTCATTTTCACCATACTTAATGTACGAATACATGAGAGACATAAAACGAGCGTGGAGGTCAAAAGACCTCATGACCCCCTTACTTAGCCATCAAAGTTGAGTCTAAGACTCACAGTGTAATCAACGGGCGTGGTGGTCAAAAGACCCCACGACCCCTTTATTTAGCCACCAAAGTCTAGTCCAAAGACTCATCATGGAACCAATGGGTGTGGAGGTCCTAATTAGTATCACAAAACAAATGTAAAACAAAGAAACCAAACACCAGCATTGCAAAATGAAGGCCAAAAGGGAGCAGCATACCAACTATACAAAACGAGGCTAAAACAAGAGCCACCATTATAGAAGCAAAGCATAACAAAGAGTTATCATTACAGTCTTCCAAAATATTGTTTGAAACAAGGAAGAAGGTAAACGGAAGCAAAGTCTTCATGAAGGTGGAGCCGCCGTAGGTTTTGAGGGTGAAGAAGCAGGCGGGAAGGCTTCAGGCATAGTATTGCATCCCAATGGGTCCACAAACTGGCATGAAACCTCATCGCTTCTGAATGAGTCAAGGTCCAAATGCTTCAAGTCAATTCGAGGATTGGCCAGCCAGGAGTTCGCAAGCGAGCCACGCTAGCCCCATATCCGTATCCAAAGGCCCGATCCCTAACGGCCATGGCGGCCATCAGTTGTGGGAGCGCACGGGCCACCTCACCTCTAGAAGCGGCCAATTCTAATTCCACTTCCAACAGCTGCTGCTTCTGCTCCTTCGCTTTTATGTTCAAGTGTAGCATGGTTTAGTTCATTTTGCTCTGCTTAGCGTTAGTTTCTTCTCGGTCTTTCTTGTAGGCAGCAAACCTACCTCGTAGATCCTCGTACGACCCCTCCATTTTTGACATTTTAAGGCCAATGAGCTTCTTCATACGAGGCCTTCAAATTTGTAAAGCTCAAGGAAAAGTTGACTACAGCTCTTCTCAGAAGAAGCCAACACCTGGGTAGACTCCAAACATCGTTGCTCGGTAGCAACTAACAACCGTTGAGAGGAATCCAAGTTTCCACTAAGGCGGGATAGTTGGGCACAAGCAGAACCTCATTGGAAATGGGAAGATGCAATATAAAAAAAAATGGTAAAAGGTAGTGAGTGGTTTCTTTTTAGAACGTGAGATGAAAGTGAGAAGAGGAAATGATGCGAGAAGATGAAAGAAGCAAAATGGGAAAGAGGGGCAATAATGATGGCTTCTTGGGAAGACGAAAGGATTGCAGTGATGTCGTTTATTATTTGAATAAAAGAAAAATAGTAAATTAAGTACGAAAACAGTTACGGGGTGACATGGGCCACATTTTTAACATAATGGAAAGATGCATTTCCTAAAGCCCACACCCTTACGTAAGAGAAGTAATGACCCCAGGGTTCATCCGTTGGCCCCAAACTAGCGGGGTAGAGTGGAAGCACAAATTGATGAATTTTTCACGTGCAGACATGAAAGAAATTAGCGAGATAATTGGAAAAGATATTTATATTTAGGGCCATGGAGACAAACAAGCCCATCTATTGGATGGCCTAAGTTTGAGACCTCAAGAGTCGAATCAACTCTGCAAGCCAAGAGATTGGATCTTTAACCACATGTTGAATAATATGGTTAATGGATAATGCCTCTGATGGATCAGGAAAGCTATCTCATCAATTTATTCAGAGGTTATCTAAGATAAACCCTAGAGCTAGCAGTTATCAGCACCCTCATACGCCTATAAATAATACCTAAAGGTAACATGTGTAGGATTCATTCAGATACACATATTGAGAATATTTCTCTCTAACTTAGGCATCTGAGTGCTCTCAGGCATCCAATGTCGCCATCTTATTTGTTGCAGGTCATCCGTTTAGTTGATGGTATGAAACACGTCCTTCACACTAACTAATTTCGATTAATGTAATTTTCAAATTTAATAAGATCATAAAGAGTTATCATTAACCCCTAATGATGTATTAAATAATTAAGAGATTATTTATTGTTTTTCATTTATCTCCAATTTTTTAATTCAAAGTCAAACAAGAGATTTAACAAACTTTTTGTGACCCTTTGTGAAATTTCTCTCTCATTCCCCATGCTTTTACGCAACTATATACTTTTCATGATCCTTGTATTAGCATTGTACGAAGATGATCCATTCTAAACAAATCCTAATTAATGTAAGCTTTCGTTTATTTAAGATATAAAGTTAACATGATCATCTCAATGTGATATTAAATAATTAAATATCACATCATGATCAATTAAAAAAATCAATAAATGTTTTCAAAATAAATAAATAAAGAACCGATGGATAATAATATATAGATCTTGTCAACATTGGTCATTAGCTACCCATCAAGAACTACTAAAAACCAATTTAATTTATTATTCTTCAAGGTGTCGACACCTTATGTGTCAAACCCCCCAATACATTGGAGTTTTCACCATTCGTGGATATCATCTCCATCTCTGTATTTCCCATGCTACAAGACAATGAAACAAAAAAATAGTACCTTTGTATCATCGTAAACATATCTCCATGCTATAATCTTCCATCCCCTAAGAAGAACTTAATCTACAACACATTTCAAACAATAGGGAGCGGTCTAAAGTGATTTTGATATGGTCCAATAAACGGATTGCAAAATTACGATTGGATGCTGCAGTAGATTGTTTGGTGCTGCATTTTGCTGGTCTGGATTAGCTGAAGGAGATTTTTACTATCTCTCTTAATTCTTGGTTAGAAGAAGTGAGAACATACGAAAATAGCAAGCATAAGATAGGTTGAATCGCCAACAAGCGACCGTCAATGGCTGTGTAGATGAGTGTAGGTCAAGCGCCACTCTTGGAGAGAAGAGGTTGGTCGAATCTAAGAGATCTGAGGCTGCTGACCCTGATGGTGGAGTGACGACGCGTGAATGTCACACTCGATTTGAGTTGTGCGTGAGACGTACACGCCGCTCTTTTTGACGTGGCGGTTGTCGGTGGCCAGAAAGCAGTAAATCGACACATCTCATTGCTATGGTCGAAAAAAAAAATCGATGGACAGTTTCGGGATGAGTCAAACGAAAGGATAGTGGGCGAAACTTAAGGGTATAACCGGTTCGGTTCGGTTTTGGATATTTTTTAGAACTAAATTGGTATATACGATTTTGAAAATTTAAGAATCGATACTGGACAGATTTACCACCGAAATCGAAACTTCCGGTTTCGGTTTGGTCCAGTCTGATTTTTTCAGTTTTACAGATAAACAAAATCATACTTCAACAAAATTTTAGTAAGTGATTAATCCATATCCCTCATTTTATATTATATGAAATTATTAATATGTTATAAAATTAAAACTTATATGTTATATTAAAATTCAAATATTATATTAAAAGTTATAGTATTAATTTATGTTATATCATAATCAAATGCTATATTAAGATTTATAAAATTAATTTTATGTTATCATATGTTATATTAATTTTATGTAATAAGATTAATAGACACGAATAACAAAATAATAAGATTTTAAAATTTCATATTATATTAATTAGCAATTTAGCTTATAATATATATAATATAATATAAAAAATCACAAAAGAAATATTTTACATATAATATAAAGATTTAAGAATAATATATATTTATTTGTACCGGTCTAGTTCAGTTCGAACCCGTATTCTAAAAACCAAAACTGGAATCGAATTGGTTTTCAATCGGTTTTGCTAAATAGGAATCGAATCAATTCGATTCGGTTCACCGGTGTCCCAATTTTTTAATGCACTTTCAAACATATTATATTTATTTGGAAACAAATTTAAAAAGTGTTTTTTATGATAGAAATGACGATCATTTTATTTTTTAAAAATCATGGCCTTATAAGTTTGAAAGTTATAATTATCTTAAAGTTGTATGGGTATTTTCACCCATTAACAGGATTTTTAAAATTTGAATTACATTTTGGATTATTTGGAAAAACATGTTTCATGATGCTTTTTCTCAAACGTAATTTTTAGCTTATTTGAGATTAAAATATACTTTAATATATAAACACTCAAACAACTT
The DNA here is from genome assembly GCA_029856935.1 of Cyclocarya paliurus. Classification (NCBI taxonomy): domain Eukaryota; kingdom Viridiplantae; phylum Streptophyta; class Magnoliopsida; order Fagales; family Juglandaceae; genus Cyclocarya; species Cyclocarya paliurus. The sequence continues at coordinate 24,567,690 of CM056954.1, forward strand.
AATTTTTTCATTAAAATGTTTTTATGATTATTTAAATACCTTTAACAATCTTACCGCAATCCCAAACAGATCCTAAGTACATCAATCATAGAACCGTAGGAAGTAACAAGTTCGATTAAAACGCACATAGATTAATTTGACTTAGACAAACCACATGGACTAATTATATATTTTATCCTATTTAACATATATAAAACGTCTATTATTCATGTATAACTAGAGGCATTAATATCACATCTATCATAAAAAAAATTATGTTACGCAAAATGTGTTTTCAAAGAAAATATCTTCAAATGACAACAAGACAACAGAAAAAAAAAAAAAAATCTAGTAAAATAATTTTTCTCGAAATTTTTTCCATAAAATATTTATATTACATCAAAATATAAAAATTAGGTAGATTTAGATAGTGAGTTGAGATGAGATGAGTTGAGATGAAAGTTGAATAAAATATTATAAGAATATAATTTTTTAATATTATTATTATTTTGAGATTTGAAAAAATTGAATTGTTTATTATATTTTGTGTGAAAATTTTAAAAAAATATAATAATAAGATTAGATAAAATGAAATGAAATTCTTTTGTATCCAAACCTAAATTTTCCAAGTCGAGATCAACAATATAGAAGGTACCTACTTAATTGCAAACTTCTCTCTAACACTTCGAAATTCAATTAATGTTTTCAAATTTAATAACATAAAAAGTTAGATAAATTCTATTCAACACTCATATACCACACACCAATTTTTATTTTTTTATTTTTTTTATTTTTTTATTTCTCTTAATAAGCATGTAGTATAAGACTGCTGAGTAAAAGAATTCGAAAAGTTATCATTACCCCATAATGATGTATTAAAGTTATCATTCCTCTCTTATTCCTTATGCTTTTATACAACTATATATTTTTCATGATCCTTGTATTAGCATTGTACGACAAATGTTCAATTCTAAACAAATTCTAATTAATGTAAGTTTTCGTTTACGATAAGATATAAAGTTAACATGATTATCTCTTGATACAATATTAAATAATTAAAATAATTATTTATAGTTTTTTTTATTTATGAATAATTTAATATCACATCATGATCAATTAAAAAAATATATCAAAGCAAATAAAATAAAGAACCAATGTATAATATTAGAGAATTGTTACATACATAAAGAAATTGCACGAAAATAAACTCTCAAATTGATGTAGTTTTACGTGATTCATTGGATCTATTTTATAATAAAAATAACTTTATAATTTGACGTATTATATTAAGCTAAGTGCATGTTTGAGATTATGGTAAGAAATATAACTTATAACTTTAAGGCTTATAGCTTATAACTTAAATAATAAGCTCTATACTTTAAAAGTTGTTTACCGTTTGATAAATATGTATCTAAAGCACTTTTAAAGTTAGTGACATTAATTTTTAAAAAATATACAGTTATCTGCAGGAGCTTTTGGATAAAAGTTTCAATTTGATATTTTAAAAAAAAGTAGATTTTAACTTTTTTTAAGTGATTAAAGCACGTTTTATAAATTTATCAAATATATCATTTTTTCTTTAAAAAAATTTTTAAACAGTTAAAAGTACTTTTTAAGTTTTCAAACGTAATTTCAAACCGGCTATCGGTTTATAAATTTAGTTTTATGTAATATCTTGATGCTTAAAGTATTTCACATAATATTATAGAGATTTTGTCAACATTGGTCGTTAGCTACCCATGATCAAGAACTACTAAAAACCTTTTTATTATTCTTCAAGGTGTCGACACCTTACGAGACCCATACATTGGAGTCCTCATCACCATTCATGGATATCGTCTCCATCTGTATAGTACCTCTTTATCATCGTAAAGTGTAAACATATCTCCATGCAATAATCTTCCATCCCCTCTGAAGAATATAATCTACAACAACACAGTACAAGCAATGCAATTAATGCCGATCCAATCAACAATCCCACGATCTTCATCTGATCCATCCCTCTCCACAACACTCTGCTCTCCCTCTCGCCTGCCCAGAAATTCCAACCACTCACCATCTTCAACTCGTCCATCAAAGTCAAAATACTCTCTGCGCTCCCCAATACTTGAAAGGATTATTAATGGCATAAAAAGCCAATCCTTGGTGGCCTCCAGGCGTTCGTGTTTGAAAGAGAAGGATCTTGAGGCTCACAACAGCAGAATTGCCGCCATTAATGTCGTCGACGCTTACTCCAATTCCACTCCATATTACAAAGGAGTGTATTATGATTCTCTAATTACCAAAACGCCAAAACTGACTTCTGGAATCAGTTCTGGACGCAAAAGTGACTCAGACAGTGTTGCTACCTCTAGCTCTCTCTCCACCTTCATCTTTAGAATTCGAGATCTGAGTTCTAATTGCTTTAGTTTTCAAATTAAGAGAGATGAGACCAGCAAGCCTGCAGCCTATGCCACCATGAAATCTGCAGGTCGCACTCCTTTCTTCCCTTCTTCATCACCATCAGCATCGTCACCTAAGGCGACTGTGACGGTGTTGAAGGAGATGAGTAAGATTGCTGAAGAAAGTAAGGAGACGACCGTCGGCGATGTCCATGCTTTGTTAGCTGAGGAGAAGCCATTGTGGGAGAGAGTAGTAGAACCCGCAGCCGTAACAACTGTAGTAATGCAGCCATCCAAATCCAATCCAATGGCAAACAAGTACTCTCCTTTCTTGACTCAGATACCATCAGCATCGGCAGCACCAAGGACAAAGACGAGGGTTTTGAAGGAGATGAGTGAAGGAAGGAACGAAATCATCGGTAAAGGCGATGTTAATGATTTGTTAGTTGAGAAGAAGCTCTTGAGAGAGAGTGCGGAAAAACCCGCACCCAAAATACCAACCGGCCTAGTATTGCAGCCATCCAAATCAAAAGACCGAATCATAAATGAGAAAGATGGCAACAAAAACCACGAGTTTGTATGGGCAAACAAGTACCAACCCAAGGCCTTAGACGACTTCATTTGCAATCGAGAAAAAGCCATGGAACTACTAGCTTTGGTTAGACTATAACCTTTCCTTATTCTGCTTTAATAAATGTCTCTGATACTTGCTATATATGATTTTATTGAACTGCTATACAGTTACAAAAGCAGGAATTCTTTGAGTTATTATTTTCATTGCAACTTGTGTTTGCTAATTTTTAGATCAGAGAGGGAGGATGTGGCCATATTATATTTGAGGGGCCACCGGGCGTGGGGAAGAGCACCATGATACGGGCTATGCTTCGAGAGGCTTTTGGACCTGACAGAGTACAGGTACGTAGTAATTAATATATATGTTTGTGTGTTCGAAGAGTGCCGGATTGAATCTTAGAATGATATAAAGAGAAAAAGAAGCGAGAAAATATATCCCTTGGTAGCTACAAGATGGGAAGTTTATTGCTTGTTTGTCTCTAAATTGGTTGAATACTTTGAACGGAATAAGAGGGATCAGACCGAGTTGAAGTGAGGTAAGAAAGGCTGTGATACCCCATATGATAAGGATAAGGGTATGTGGCGTATGAAATCCCACATTGCTTGTATGATAATATGTTTTCTTTGTATTTTACAGGCGAGGGACGAATGCAAGGCATTTAACTTGAAGGTATTTTTTTATTACATGTCCAAATGGAAGTTATTCTTGTTTAGTTGACTTGACAAGAACTGCCAGCTAAAATGATTATGAATATGATTTTTCTTCCCAACTTGTGCAAATGTTGGGCTTGATGTTTAATTTGAATATTCATCTACAAGATGTATTGAATTTGGGGTTTTCAATCCGATGTCTTGTGTTTGGTCTTAAATCAACTAAACAAGAGTAACTTCCACATAGTACACCTTTAACAGATGTTGATGCTCTACTTTAATATTCTTGATCAACCTGTCGCCCACATACTACACCTTTATATTCCTCCCAATACATCAATTGAACATGGCTTTTACAAGCCATTTGTATGTCGCTCAATTGTTCAATCTAAAGAACATGATCACCATATAATAGTACAATCCTTATGCATCCATGAAAATCAAGTTCAATAAGAGATCTATATATGAATGGAAATGGAAAACTATATATCTTAGAACAAGTATTGTTCATTATAATATAACTAAATTGAAGGGTAGGAAAGCCAATTCCAAATATAAGTCTATTTATAGCTTGGATATCATTTTCTGGTCAAACTTTAAAAAACAGAGGATCTTTTTTGAGTAAAATACAATGAAACTGATATGGTTTTCTACTTTACATATGATAGAAGTGAAACTCTTACATCCATGAAAAAATTTGGAGAATTTATTGAAAGTATTTCTAGTCCTAACAGTAAAACTTCAAATCATTTTCCTTCTTTTGGCTTTCAGCAATATAGAAACTGCTTTTGGAAATGATAACTAGACAATGTGTAGACAAGTTTGATATTTCTATTTTGGTTTTCTAATAAAAAGGAGTAACCTTTAGCCAAAACATATGACAGGGTGAAATGTTGGGTAAGATCCAAGTAAATGTAAAGCAATCTCCCCAGCACATTGAAGTCAATCTCTCTGAACTAAAGGGCTATGAGAAGCATGTTGTTGTTGAACTTATCAAGGAAACACAAAATATGATTTCTAGCAAAGGTTTGCCATGTGACTCTGACAATTGCCGAGGTAGATTCACAAACTTTCAAAAAGAGGGTTTCAAAATGCTATTGAAGTAAAGTCCTACATAGGTATTCATTGCCTTGCCTTTGCAGCAATTATTCTATACGAGGCAGAAAAGCTATCCACAGATGCCCTACTATATATAAAGTGGCTATTGGAACGGTATAAAGGATGTAATAAGATTTTCTTCTGTTGCTCTGATCTCTCAAAACTTCAAGCCATAAAAACAATTTGCACAGTTGTTCAGCTGGTACCACCTTCACGTAAAGAGGTTAGAAATTTTCTATAGATTTCTATTGGTTTGCCAGCATGTATGCATGGTTGAATAGAGTTTGATAAACACATGCTAAAAATTTCTAGATTGTTGAAGTTTTGGAGTTCATAGCTAAACAAGAAGGCATAGAATTGCCACATCAATTGGCTGAAAAATTTGCAGAGAAGTCGAAAAATAATCTTCGTCAAGCCATTCGATCATTTGAGGCCTCTTGGTTGGCCAAGTAAGAGTAATCTTCAACCATTCATTATGCTTAATCATTTTCCTTTCTATCAATGTGTGATTTTTTTTTCCCCTAATTACATGTGATTGCAGTTATCCCTTTCAAGAAGATCTAGAAATTTTGACTGGATGGGAAGATGACATTGCAAATATTGCTAAGAATATAGTAGAAGAGCAAAGTCCAAAACAGTAAGCAGCTGTTTTGCCATCATAGTTACGTAAATTAAACCACAATATTGGACGCCTAGCTAACTTGTAACGCAATTTGAGTTGAATATAAAGTCCAATTTTGTAGCTGGGATCATTTTCTTATCATCATTTATAAAGAAAGATCTCCTATCATCTTCTACTAATTAAATTCATTATTTCTTATTAATCTTAGGTTATATATGATTCGTGGGATGCTTCAAAATCTCATAGAGCATGATGTATCCCCCGACTCTATGTTCAAGGTAAACAAGTACTGTTGAATGCATGCAGCTGTAGCAGAATCAATGTGTCTTATATTTCTATCATTCTGAAGAAATTTTTTTAATATGCATGCAGTTTCTGGTAAAAGAGCTAAAGAAGCATGCAGGAGAGGAATTAAAACAACAAATTGATAAACTGTATGGGGAATACAGTGTATGATCTTAGACTTCGTGTATTGAACCACTGATCACACTCGTTTCAATAGGCAAACTTCTTTTCTTTCTAACTGGTAGCTTGTCTTCTTGTCTCTAGAGGGTTGATGAAAATTTATTTGAAAGTCAGAAATTGAACATTAAATCCGAGGAAACAGGCAAAGGAGTTGATGAACCAATGGGAAGGAATATTGTTCAACAATTTCTGAGGATCGAAGGTAAAACAACTGCTAGTTTGTAATATATCATGATGTTTCATGTCATTCTTATAGCCTCATGAAATTTTTTCCTTTATTGTGATGGCCTCACCAACATCAATCTAATAAGAGAAAGAATGTTTTCTCCTTAACGCTAGAGAATAAACAACAATTAAAGAACACTTCCCTCATTTTCCTTTATTGTGACAAATTTTCTTTCTTCCATTATCTTTCGCAGAGTTTATAGCAAGACTCATGAGCTGCTATAAGTCATCAATCACAACAAACAAAAGTGTGCAACATTGAAGTGGGACTTCTTGCTTACCCTTAGCTCAGTCAAATTATCTTATGTGGAAAATATGAATAAATGGCTGCTTAATTTCATGTTTAGCAAGCTTGAGACAAGGAGGACTTGAAAAATAAGGAATCGTCCATATGGTTGTTTGTTTTAAGCATCATTCCTGTAAATGTATATTCAAAACCAAATAATCCAATCATAAAATTGGATATACTCTGGATAATTATAAGTTGGCAAGAGGCCTATGTAATGTATGATCACAGGTGCTAAGAATATTTATTTGAAAAACAGACAATTATTGATGGCAAAAAAATTAAAAAATTAAAAAAAATAAAATTGGTCCACCACAAGTTTCTCTTGTGGAAAATAGCATGGTGGATCTTTCATGTGTATCAAAGTTGCTATATATTTCCACCTTTACCATTCCGATCTTGTCCTCCTCCTTCACACATTCATGCACATAATCTGGATATTTCCGCCATGATGGTCTCTACATTTAATTTAAATCTTACCCTGTTAACATACTGCATGCATCAAATTGGAAAAATGCTAGATCTGATCTTAGTTAAATCCATGATATATATTATTACCATCATGTTTTGGATTATTGTCTTGCAATGATTCTCATGTATTTGTTCTTCTTGTAGCACTGATCTCAATGTACTACTCAATATGGCGTGATAGGAATGATAAAGTCCAAAACAACAAGCATGATCATGGTTATCTCCTACTACTGGTGCTGATTACATCTCGGAATTTCAGAGGGAATTTGCAACCCAGAGATTAAATTTGATCAATGAGGCCGGATCATACCCATAAATTGCAGTTTTTATGACTTCATGACTATTTGAAAGGCAGAACAGCAAATCACACACACACACACACACACACACACACATATAGCTCACCCTTTTGGTGCAATGGTCATCCAATTCTAATATGATTGAAGCTATTCTACACTCTTGTAACTTGAACTTACATTTTTTAGTATTTGTAGCATTGAAATAGGGAAAAAATGATGCATTAGCAATGAATTTATAATGATTCTTTTCTTCTTTCTTTTTTTAACTATTTTTTACCCAAATCTAGCTTCCCACCATTTTCTTCTGAAATAGAAAGGAAAAGGGACAACACTGTAATCTATTTTATCATCATATATATATATATATATATATATGTATATGATTCTTCATGCAGTTTAATTTGGCAAGATGTCCTCTGATGAGTTGGGCTTGTTAGTATTCAAATTTTTTAGGACCTCAGGTCCTCAACCTTAAATCAGCCATAATTTTGTTTACCTAAAATTGCATGTCAATCACTCGTGCATTTTTATTTATTTTTTGCAGAGTTTTTTTTACCTTGAAAAATTACATATATGGACTTTAACATTTGCATTTAAATCATGAAAAATTCTTCTCATTAGCTATTATTCATTATTTTTCACTATACACTTTATGAAAAACATTCATATATTTTATGAAAAATACTCTCACACACTATGAAAAAAATTATAAATATAGAGTGTGAAAGTAAATAACAGTTAATGTATAGAATTCCTAAATCATTCATCTATTTCTTATTAGTTTTCTAACGGGAGAATATATAACGGTTGTGACGTAGAGATGTTACGTGTTAGTGTAAAAATAGTCGAAATATTATTACTTGAACCCCCCCCCCCGGCGGCGGGTCAAGACTTGTGGAAGGGAGATCCCATCCCTTTTTTTGCTTCTTTTGTTAAAGTTTTTTAATTATTTTTATTTTTTGTTGCTGTTTTCAGGATTCTTTTAATTTTTCTAGTTAGTTAGTTTTTTTTCAATTATTTGTTATTTTAAGCTATTTGGGCTTTTTAGGCCTCGTTTGTTAGAATATTTTAATTAAAATTAAAAAGTTTAATAAAATATTATTAGAATATATTTTTTAATATTATTTTTATTTCAAAATTAAAAAAAATTAAATTATTTATTTTATTTTATATTAGAATTTGAGAAAATTGTAATGATTAGGCGAGGTAAGATGAGATGGATTTGAAAAAATTGAATTGTTTATTTTATTTTGTATTGAAATTTAGAAAAGTGTAATGATGAAATTAAGATGGATGATGAGATGACACAAGATGTTTTTTGAAAACGAACGAGGCCTTAATAATATTTTATTTTAAAAATGATTGCATTTTTTTTAACTAGAATGGTCAAAAGATGACAACTCATCGAGATTTTAGTAATAGAATGAAGGGAATTGCTAGGTTCACAAAAGGATTTTAGTATTAGAGTTATATTATAATAAAAAGAATTTTGTAATCTGATGCTTTGATGTGTAAATTTTATTATCGGTGAGATCTGTTTATAAACCAAACAATTCTATAGAATCTTGAAGCGTGATTTTGCAATTATTCTGTAAGCTCCAAATCATTCTAACCAAAGCTTATCCAAAATCGTATGTGGTTTTGTCTTGTTTGAGAGATTCATACCCAAGTTACAATTACCATATCATACCGGTTAAGATAAAAAAAGATTTTGAGTGAAAAATACTGTAATAACTCATTTTCTTTATTATTAAATAAAATTCTCTCTCTTTTTTTTTTAAAAAAAAAAAACTACATCAAGGCTTCAAAACAGAGACAAATTTAAAAGATAAAATTATATTAAAAAAAAAAAAAAATGTTGGCATAACTTTAATAATAATAATAATAATAATAACAATAATAATAGCAACATAAAAGAAAGGTAAAAACAAAGAACCTATGAACTTATATTACTCAGGAAAAAAAAGAAAAAAGAAGAAGCTCAATTACCCATCGATGGCTATTTCAATGTTTTAAAAGGCAGCAATTAAACAAATCTATAATCCAAGAATGAGGTCCCCATGAATACTACTTGGAAAATGTTCATTCCCATTAATTTCTAGTATTAAATTGATAGTTCCTGCTTTAGATTTTGAAGAAGTTAAAAAAGATTTTACATTGAAAACCATCGTAATGCTTAAAGAAACAATCTCACCACAACAATTCTTGATCTTGCGAACCACCATATGCATAGAGAGTATTGGTGCCAACGAAACCCACAAATTATTTCAACTTATTGCAAGCCCAGAGAAAACAAATCACACTCAAAGATAATCAAATAAAATTAGAGCAGAAAAAATTTCAAAACTCATTCCAAAAAAATCAATCAAATATTAAGCTAATAAGTTCGAACGCCTAAGGTTTCAATCTTCTTCTTTTTTTTTTTTTTTTTGGACATCCTTTTATTTCGAATATGCTTGAAATACATAGTGGTGCCACGTCAAGAAGGTCATCTGAGTAGTAAGTTTTGGATGGTCAAGTAACAGTACTGAAGTATATTTTGTCATTTTTTAGATGAAAATTCTATTTATACTTATATAAATATACGTATTAGTGTGTTAGCTATTGAAAATTGTGAAAATTTTAAAATTCAAAATTTGAAAAAGAAAACAAAATGAGATTGTTACTCACTATGTATAATATTGTACATACATAGTAGTACTCTTTCTTAGATTTTTAGGGATGACTTTGCCTTTTTGAGGTTAAAAGAGGGTAACTGGGGTAATGCCACATACTCTTAGAACGTGCAGTCCCCACGTGCTTTTTTTGAAAAAAAAAGTAAGTTATCATTAAAAAAAATAATTTTTTTTTGTAAATTTTAAATTTTTTTTTTTTTTAAAGGAAATACGCAGAAACTGAACTGAAGTGACTGAAAATATCATTTTTTTTTTCCAGATATTTGAAAGTAGTATCGAAGCAGGCAGTTCCTTGCTTGATACGTGCATCAAGCAACCATCTGCATGTAACTTTACATGTTATTAATGATACGTAGCTCCATTATTATCATTTAAAATTTTTTGCTGTTGCACTGTGCCCTCACTGGGTTGGATTAAAAAGCAGTTCAACTTCAAATAATTAATTATTTGAAAAACTAGTCAATGTTCAACTCAAAATAACCGAACCCATGTGTGTAGGATAGAATCCTAAAACAAAATCGAATACCCAAAAATTTAAATAACTGAATCCATGTGTTTAGGATAAAATCTGATCTCTTGAATGTTGCCAAGTATAGTTTCTCCACATTTCTCTTATCAGGGTGTATTTAATTACGCCAAAAAATCAACACTACAGAAACGTGGTCTGCTCTTCATCTTCCTCTTCCTCTTTCCCAGTAAGCGTGCTCTGCTCTTCCTCTTCCTCTTCCTCTTCCTCTTTAAGTAGTTTCAAAGTTCTAAGGTGCATAATCTTATATAGAAGGAGCCTCTGATTTATGATTTCACATGGTTTCAGTCCTTTCATGATGTATCTTTGTTTGATACCTCTGAAGTCTCTGCTATTCTATTCATAGAATCTACATTAAACAAAAGAAATAGAGAAAAATATAGAGATTTGAACTGTTGAAAACAATTTAATTTTTGAAAAAGAAGGCTTCACATGTTGCATATGCATATGCAAGTACATATCTTTGCGGCTAGACTCAATTACACGTTGTATATGCAAGTAATCTCATCAGATGATGCCAAGTCCTCCAGAAATTTCAATTCTGTATGCATTTCTGTTCAGGTTCTACAGCATCTTTAATGGTTGTACAGCATCTTTTTTGTTGTCTCAAATTTACTATTATCTTCTACTGCCACCCAATTCATGCAATTTTTGGAAAATCATTCAGAACATTTTTTCTCTCTTCCTTTCTTTCTTTTGGAATGTTAAACTATTCACAACTAGACATTCCAAAACATATATAGATGTATCTTTGCCTTTACTTAAGAAAATATGACTCTCTTAACTCTTTCCAATGGGTCAATTCGGTGTCCTGTCTGGGTATGAAGAGGTATATGCTAATAAACCAGAGCCAAAAATTTTCATGTTTCTTTGTTAAGGTTGGAAACCAGGTAGAGACCCAGAACAGCCAGCACTTTCAGCTTCCAGTTTTGCACTACCAGGATTCGATAAAGCAAAGCAAACAACACCTAACAGCAACTCCTCTGCTTTGTAAAGTGCAATAGTGAAAGTATTGCAATGATGTTGAGAGGACAAACAGGTGGATCTTCTAGGTAAAAACCTCCTTCCCCGCCCCTTTCTTCTTTATATTTCTAGATATATTTGTCTTTTTAAATTTTTTGTTTTGTTTTTTGCCCCTTCCCCTTTTCTCAGGTTGTTGAAGCCTACAGCAGCTTCCCAAGACGTGCAGCTTCTTGTACGTGTGCGCCATTTATGATTTGAATCCCTTCTTCTCTTTTTCTGCATTTATTACTTCCTTTCTGGTAAACTATTACTGCAGCATATATAAAAATATAGTGTTCAAGTACTACTTCCATTCATGTTTATGTAGGAACTTCTGGCTGCAAGATCAGCAAAAATATCTGAAATACTCAAAGAGAGCTCCCAGGAGGGTCTCTCTCATTTCCTCCAAGACATGCCAGCTGAAGCAAAGACTTTTGATCTTGTCATCAAATTCTGCTATGGGTATGAACTGGACATGTCCACTGAGAATGTTGTACCAGTCACTTGCCTTGCTTTCCACTTAAAGATGACTGAAAGTCATAGCAGAAATAATCTTTTACGCAAGGCCCTTACTTTCTTTGAACAAAGAGTCCTCCCTAGCTGGAATGAAACAATTAAGGCTCTCTGTACAGTGGAAAACATATACAAGCAAGCTGTCAATTATGGCTTGGTAGACGCCTGTATAGAGTCTCTCGTCGCGAAGGCATTGGCAGATCCTAGCCTTCTTGGTGAACCAATCAAGAATTCGATCTGTGCTGATGATGATAGGGAGGATGCTGACATTGTCTATAGGACAAATGCAAGGAGAAGGCTCTTTGATCTTGAAAGGCACTCTGAGGATTTGACAGTGCTGCCTCTCCTACTTTATGAGTCTATCATTCTTGCAATGAATAAGCGTGTTGTCCCACCAAAGAATGTGGCTGTATCCCTCTCTGCATATGCAAATAAGTGGGTGGTTTCATCCATCTCCACAGGGAGGGAAAAAATGTCAATTTATAAGAGGAATTCTGAAAGGGAAGTCATTGAAGCTGTGGAAAGGATTTTATCTCATGAGAGAGGAATCCTTTCTTGCACGGTATTGTTTGACATGCTGCGGTCCGCAATGATTTTGGAAGCAAGCTCTGACTGCATAAATGGTTTTGAGGTCCGGATTGGAAAACAGCTAGAGGAGGCCACTGTCAAAGACCTCTTTATACCTTTTCAAGGAAACTCTAAGGAAGATATTGAGTGCTTGAGGGAGATACTGAAAAGTTTCTATGGAAACTACACTCATTCCAACCTATCAGGATTAATTGCAGTGGCAGAACTCATGGAGAGATTCTTGGCAGAGGTTTCGAGTAACATAGATTTGAAGCCAGAGGAATTTGTTGCATTAGCAGATATATTAATTGCAGCATCGCTGGTAACTCAAAGAAGATCTGATGGAATTTATAGAGCTATTGACATCTACTTGCTCAATCATAGATACCTGACCGAATCAGAGAGAGAAGAAGTGTGCCTGGTGCTGGATTGCCAAAAGATGTCCCCTGAAGCTCGTGAACATGCAGCCAGAAATGAAAGATTGCCATTAAGGGTGGTAGTGCAGGTTTTGTTTGTGGGGCAGCTGCAGCTGCGCGACACAATCTTGGGAGAGACGCAGGGTTCTGACAACAAATTGAGAAAGGAGGTGGGAGGGGATGATCTAGAGAAGGTGGACTGTGGTGAGGAACAAGTGAGGAATGAAATGGAGAAAATGAGCCACAAGGTGATGGAGCTAGAGAGGGAATGTTGTATGATGAGGAAAGAGATCCAGAGTGGTTGCAGCCAAAGTGTCAAAAAAGAGAAAGTTGGCATGTGGAGAGAAATGAAGAGGAAGTTCGGGTGCACCACTAGCATGCATGACTATAACTGCCAGATAAAGAAGAAAAAGGTGCATCCAAAATCTGGAATATGACAAGAAGATTCATGCTCCAACTAGTTTTTTCTTTGTCAGCTAGTTTTTCCCACATTTTAGCTTCCATTGTTCCTTGGTTAACATGACCAAGAGTGACTCTTTGCTAGGGGCCAGGAAACTGATTGGAGTCCTGGAACTGCAAAGTTTTCTAGTTGTTACACCTTTTAAGCTTAGTTAATTTCTCTCCCATCCTGATGATCAATATACAAATTGAAGGAGCCCATTTTTCTCATCTGAAAATGATTTAGAATAGCCACAAACAACAAGAAAGATAGAATTGATGCAGTGACATCAATTCACCTCTAAAACTTCCATCACTTTCTTAGCAAAACACAGAACTTAGAACAAATACTTCCCCAAAAAAAGTATTTATAGGAGAAAAGACATTTCTCAAGTCATCCCCAAAAGAATTTATGTTTCCATAAGAGTGTCAATCTCTCCAAAGCAAAAGAGGTAATTTGGCAAACAACTAGGCCGTTTCTCTATATGGAAATGCATCTACATGTCCATGACTTCCATTAAAAACAGAACCCCCCGGCAAACTTTTATGCATGGTCACTAACTTGCACTTAGTTGTATACCTTAAATGCACGGATCATATTGTGATCAACATGGCACGGACAATGTCAATGGCATTTTACTTTCCCTCGATCCAATTACCAAAAGCTTTTCAGCTTCATACGTTGCGCCTTGCAATTCGGTTGCACGGTCTGATTCGGGACATCACATCCTCTATCATGGGCGCTATCATCATGAGTTCAAAATTCACATGTAATCACTTGACTTGGTAGAAGGGTAGGTTTGCTAGTTATACTACTTGCGTGATAAACCCACCTGCGATCTTGAACTACGGAGCAATAGTTGAAAGTGTAACATACGAGGATGAAGAAGAGGAGGATGTTTGCTATGGTTAATTGGTTATTATGTTTGAGACATTATTTTGTATTGGGCGGTTATAAGCCTTAAATGGGTCTTCCATATATTAGGCGCCAATAATTTGAACTTGCAGCAGTATCTCAATTTCAATTCAAACATGGGTTTGATTCACACCCCATGTTCTGAGAAATATTTACCATCCGAAAAGAGGAAAAAACGGAATTTTTGTCTAAAGAAATACCTTGAGAAAGGACAGATGTATAGAACTTTTCAATGAGATAGTACTTTTTCAGTTCTCTCAAAATGGAATGTACTCCAGAAGTTGAGGCAGGCTTATGAGCTTGGTGGATGTTTTGTGTTTTTAGGTTTTTTTCTGGGGTTTTTTTTTTTTTTTGGCACCTGAGTTGTTTGATCTTGTGATATTTTTTGTAAACTCTAAGGTGATCTTGGTTTGTGTCTACGGTATTCTTCTGTCACAAGTGAAAGTTTTTAATAAATTCGGAAGGGGAGTCACTCTTAGACATATGACCTTCGATTATTTAAAAAGAAAAAAAAAACCTTAAAAGTTCCCGTAGTTTTTCCTCAGTAAGAATAAAAGGTTAAGCAAATGTATGTATTGTAAACATAATATATAGTAAATATTGTAAAATTTGTATATTGATAAAAATGAGTTACTAAACGATGAAGAATACTTAAAGGTTAGTTTGAATAATAAGATGAGATGGTTTTAAATGAAACTAAAAAGTTAAATAAAATATTTTTAGAATATTATTATTATTTTGAGATTTGAAAAAATTGAACTAAGATTTAAAAAAATTGAATTATTTATTATATTTTGTGTGAAAATTTAAAAAAATTATAATAATGAGATGAGATGAAACACTGATTGAATCCAAATGAGCAATTAATACACTGTGTTTCAAACGCAATTGGAAAATGAAGTGCAAGTTTTTTTTCTAAGATTTTTCCATAGAAATATGAAGTTCTTTATACTAATTAAAAGCTGTATATGAAAAAAATTATATATAATGCAAACATGAAAAGGAAAAAAAAAACATAGAAAGCTTGGAAACAAAGGTTGGCCGCATTTGCCTCTATCTTTGTAATTGTGCTTTTTTTCTTTTTTTTCTCTTTCTCTGTAATAATTACACACAAATAGCCTAAACTTGCTTTCCAATTTAAAATCACTCTCTAAAACAACATATTTTGGTAGAGACTACCTTCAAAACGGATGCGATGTAAATGTCATGTTTTACACCATCAAATAAGAGAATGACACCTCATTCTCTTATTGCTTTTGAAGATAGAGCCTATCACACGAGATTGAAGCCTAATTATAAGTCTAATATCTCATTTATTGTCTTCGTGTTTAATTAGTGCCCATCTTCTCCACACCATTGCCAAAAAAACACATCTAAATATCTAGAAAAGGGTTGAAAACCTTTGGTGTTGGTAGCTCTTGATTTTAATGGAAGTCCTCTATCTTTTAAAAAAAGGGCTACGAGTTTTTACGACTACTCAACATCGCATTCTTCAACAGAAGAAACCCAATCGAAAACCACCTCTGAAGCACTATATTCGTCAAGCTGTGCAAATAAGATGAAAGTAACTCTCATTCTTCTATCCATTTCATTTTCAGACACTACCAAGATGAGATCTGTGTGCAAGCAAACATTTCATCGGTGCCTTTCCTTTTTAATCATGATACTTGGTATATGGGTAAAGACTTAATCACTTAGTTCGTTGGCTTGGGCGACATGAGCCACGACTAGGCCACCTCCCTTATTTGCTCTAGTTATGCTATCCAAACAGTTTCAAAGTTCTTATGTGAATACTTAGCCATCTACGAGCTTTCACAGTTTTTACATTCGAACGTAATAACGTCTTCAAAATATTAATGTTCGCACAGTCAAAATCTAACGTTCGCACCTAACAACAGTATGACACACATAGTTTGCATGTGCTACTATTCGTTGGAATTTAATATACACATTTGAACACACGTTAGTTATATAGTTCGAATGATAGTAACTATTAATGTCCTTTCTCATAATGCGAATGTTATAAGATATTATTCCAACGTTCGGATTGTTGTTCGCATGTATCTTTTGTAGTTTGAATGTTATATTTGTAATTCAAATGCTAAGTATTTAGTTCTCACGTTAATTTAAATGGTGTGAACCTTAACTGTCCTAGTTCGAAGTACTATTCGAATATCATAGATTTTAAACAATCATATTGCATATAATTTATAAAATCATATAATGACGCTATTAGAATAGAAGGCTTTGATGTGCCTTAGTCATGTATAGGCTGTGCATTTTCATAAACACATTCTGTGTATTATTTGTAAAACTGCAAACAATAAGTTTGTTATTGTCTATGGTTACCATAACAAACTTTGATTCTCTTTCAATGTATATATATTCACATACAGACATGATAATATACAACAAGAAGAATATTCTTCATTCTCGGCTGCTCTGTTTTTGTCTCTATTGTGAAAAGCTTAACATGGTATCGAGAGCCTCTGACTAATCGTCCAAGATCCATGGCTGAAGCTCCTCCTTCTCCTTTTCCTCCTCCTCCTCCTTTCCTTTCTCCACCAAATCCTGTCATTACTTCTTCTTTTTCCCACATTGTCATCACAAAATTAACCTCAGAAAATTTTCTTCTTTGGAAGGTCCAAACATCGGCATATCTCAGAGGTCAGGATCTTTTTTCCTTTGTTGATGGATCTTCTCTTCCACCTCCAGAGTTTCTTCCCAGCTCATCTGCTGAGCTTCCGAAACCAAATCCAGATTTCCATACTTGGCGCAAGACTGATCAACTTGTACTGAGTATTCTTTTCTCATCTCTTTCTGAATCCATCTTAAATCATGTTCTCTCCTCCACTACTTCTCACCAGCTCTGGAACTCTATTTCTTCCATGTTTTCTTTTCAATCTCAAGCCAAAGAGTTTCAAGTGCATTTTCAACTCACAAATTTATCTAGGGGTGACCAATCTATTTCCGACTATTTTGGCAAGGTGCGTTAATTAACTGACTCCCTCGCCTCCTCTGGAACACCTCTATCCGAGAAGGAAATACTCACCTATCTTCTTAATGGCCTTGGCTCCTCCTATGAGTCCTTTGTGACTTCCATTACCACTCGCAGAGACCCCAGTTCCGTTTCTGAACTCTATCAGTTGCTGCTTATACATGAAACTCGACTTTCTCACATTAATCGTTCCTCCCTTTCAAATGTTGAGCCATCGGCTCACTTCAGCTCTGCTTCACGTGACCAACGTGGTCGCGGTTCTTTTCGGGGAGGTCGTCAAGGACGTGGACAAGGACGTCCTTCCTTCCACAACCGTGGTGGACGCACTCAATCATCACAAAACTACTCTCCCCAGTATCAAACACAGCAACATCAATAGTTCAACTCTCAACGTCCGATCTGCCAAGTTTGTCAAAAAAATGGGCATGTTGCGCTCCAGTGCAGACAGCGTTTCAATCACTCATATCAGTATGAAGCACCGAAGCTCTTCTCCGCCAACTACATAGCACAAACTCCTTCATCTGACTCGGTTTGGTACCCCGATTCCACTGACACTCATCATCTTACTCATGATTTGTCTAACTTGAATTTGTCATCTGAGCCTTATGCAGGAAATGAGACCATTAGAGTGGGCGATGGTGCCGGCATCTCTATCGAAAATTTTGGTAACTCATCTCTACAATTCAACTCCTGTCCTTTTCTTCTCCGTAATCTTTTTCACGTTCCTTCAATTATCAAAAATCTTGTTTCTGTGAAGGACACGACAATACATAAACTCCTCCCCACAGGGCCTACCTGTGATGGTCTCTATACTTTCCCCACCACTACAACTCCTTTGCTTTCTCCATCTGCACATGTTGGTGAACGAACTTCAGTTGATCAGTGGCATCGACGGCTTGGGCACCCCTCTCTTGCTTTAGTGTCTCGCGTGTTGCACTCTAAGCGTCTGCCTTATTTTTCAATAGATTATATCTTTCTCTGCTCAGATTGTCCACTTACAAAATGCCATCAGCTTCCTTTTCAATCAAATTCAGCCCATTATACAAAGGTCTTTAGAGTTAATGTGTGCTGATGTATGGCGCCCGGCCCACTATGTCTCTCACAATAGCTATAAATACTATGTTTCCTTTGTTGATTACTATACTCGTTTCACTTGGATTTTTCCGATGAAATTAAAATCTGATGTGCATCATATTTTCTCTTCTTTTCTTCCATTTATTGAACGATTATTTAATTCCAAGTTAATCACCTTACAAACGGATGGAGGTGGTGAATTTAAACATCTCACCTCCATATGCAAAGAACTTGGGATCACTCATTGTTTTTCATGTCCACATACCCATCAACAAAATGGGCTTGTGGAATGCAAACACCGTCACATTGTTGAGACTGGGCTAGCACAACTAGCTCATTCCTCTCTTCCTTTTGCTTATTGGGCCGAAGCCTTTGAAACCGCAGTTTATCTCATTAATTTACTTCCAACACCCACTCTAAAAAATAAATCACCCTACTCTATGGTCTATAAATCTGAACCGGATTACAAATTTCTCAAAGTGTTTGGATGTGAGTGTTGGCCAAATTTAAGACCTTACAATTCTCATAAAATTAATTTCAGGTCCACTTCCTGCATATTTCTCGGTTACAGCCCGGCCCATAAAGGCTACAGGTGTTTGGATCTTCAAACTCACAGGCTCTACATCTCTCGTGATGTCATTTTCAACAAGCGGTCCTTCCCTTTCTCACATCAACAACCCGATTCATCCCCACCATCATCTGTTTCTACTCCAGCAATTCTACCCATCTTACAGCCCAACTCGTCCTATAATAATTCAAACCAATCTATCCTTGGCCCACCCCCGATTCTTGGCCTAGAACCAAACTCTTCTCCTTCACTTCTGCCTTCTCCATCTGTTACTTTACCAAATTCACATCCAAATCCCTCCTCTTCGACTTTTTCTCCAGAACCGAATCCATCGTTCGCTCCTGCTCACTCTCCATCTACTCGTGTCTCACCATCTCCATCTCCTTCTCCCATTTTAATTCCACCACGATCTCCTATAATCACTCGAGCCCACACAAATTCTTCTCGTCCTCGCCGATTTACCGATGGAACTGTTGCCTACCCCACTCGAAATTGTCTCACCATCTCTGTGCAGGTTCCAGATGATCCTTCAAGTTTCACTCATGCCTCAAAATTCTCAGAATGGAAACAAGCTATGCAGGCCGAGTATGATGCCCTTCTTCACAACTCGACATGGACACTCGTCCCTCCTGCTCTTCACAGAAATGTCTTAGGCTGTCGATGGGTATATCGCACCAAGACCTATGCAGACGGTTCTTTTGAAAGAAGGAAGGCTCACTTGGTAGCTAAAGGATATCACCAACAGCCTGAGATTGACTTTCAAGACACCTTCAGTCCGGTAGTTAAGCCAACTACCATCAGGCTTGTGTTGTCTATTGCCGTCTCTAAAGGATGGGCTATGCATCAAATTGATATTCAGAATACTTTTTTACATGGTCTATTATCAGATGATGTTTATATGTAGCAACCCCAGGATTTTGTTGATCCAGCACGGCCTCATCACGTCTGCAAGCTTCAGAAGGCGATATATGGTCTTAAACAAGCTCCAAGAGCTTGGTTTGCCCAGCTAAGTACATGGCTCCTTGATTATGGTTTTGTTGCTTCTAAGGCCAATCCATCACTTTTCATTCTTAAGCATCTAGATACTATGATTTACTTGTTAGTCTACGTGGATGACATTATCATCACTTCCTCAAAACCATCTGCTGTTACATGCTTGATTAGTGATCTAGGCTGTGCTTTCCCTGTGAAGAATCTCGGTCGACTCTCTTTTTTTCTTGGCATTGAAGTAGACTACCTTAAGGATGGTATTATGTTGTCTCAATGTAAATATCTTAAAAGTCTTCTTACCCGAAGTAACATGCTTTAAGTCAAGCCAATGTCCTCTCCAATGGCAGCCTCTTTAAAATTATCTAAGCATGATGCTCCAGATTTTGAGGATGTCACACTGTATCGCAGTATTGTCGGGAGATTACAATATTTTTCCATCACTCATCCAAACATTTCTTTCTCAGTTAACAATGTTTGTCAATTTTTACATGCACCGAAACTTCCCCACTGGAGTGCAGTAAAAAGAATTCTGAGATATTTAAAATCTACAATCAACCATGGACTTTTTTTTGCATCTCAATCCACTCTCAATCTTCAAGCATACTCTGACTCAGATTGGGGGGGCTGTTCGGATGATCGTCGCTCTACTGGAGGATATTGCATTTTCTTGGGAAAACATTTGATCTCTTGGAGCTCTAAAAAGCAATCCACTGTAGCCAGATCATCAACTGAAGCAGAATACAAATCCATTTCCTCATCTGCGGCAGAACTCATATGGCTACAAACACTTATGAGTGAGCTCGGTATTCCCCTATCTCAGGCTCCCACTTTATGGTGTGACAATCTTGGGGCCACTTCTCTTTCAGCAAATCCTGTGTATCATTCTAAGAAAAAACATATGGATATTGATTACCATTTTGTAAGGGATAGAGTGGCTGCCAAGACTTTGAGAGTTTCTTTTATAAGCTCACAAGATCAAGTTGCTGATGTGCTTATAAAGCCTCTTGTAGCTGAAAAATTCACACGTTTCAAGTCGAGTCTCAATGTTGTTGATACATCCTTGAACTCGAAGGGGCGTATTAGAATAGAAGGCTTTGATGTGCCTTAGTCATGTATAGGCTGTGTATAGGCTGTGCATTTTCACAAACACATTCTGTGTATTATTTGTAAAACTGCAGACAATAAGTTTGTTATTGTCTACGGTTACCATAACAAACTTTGATTCTCTTTCAATGTATATATATTCACATATAGACAATGATAATATACAACAAGAAGAATATTCTTCATTCTCGGCTGCTCTGTTTGTGTCTCTATTGTGAAAAGCTTAACAGACACATGTTGATGGATTTATTTGTGTATTTCTGCTAGGGTATTTATAATGTCTCAATTAACAACATGGAAACGTGGTAGGAAAGGAACCCTACGAGGCTCAGGGTTCGAACCTTTATGGTAGAGCAGGAGATTAAGATAGACGAGTTTAACTCTCTTACATGGGAAGACAGAACTCTGAGGTCCATATTCATTGACAGAAGGTGGACCTATATATCGCATGCAAGGGGAAAATTTATCCAGATATGGTTCAGGAGTTCTACATTCAGATGTGGGACATGTTATAGTCCGTAGATAGGCATACCATATTTGTACTTGGTGTTCAGTTCAAAGTATCGACATACGTCTTTACTGAGCTATTGCAAATTCTTGAGTATCCGAGACCTCATCTTCCATGGTTCAGGCCGAGCAAGCACTGGATATTGGGACTTCTACTAGTGCTGCTCCTATTGAGGACGAGCCGACAAACATAGATGGTGCTCTGTCAAACAACGTTGAAATTGTTGGTCAGAATGATGACCATGAGGAGGACTCTCACAAGGAGATGTCGCACACTGTTCGAGACTTATAATTCCTTCCACTAGGACACATTGCTCTCATTTTTTAGGATGTTGCAACTACATAGACCTAGTGGGATTAAGGCCACCTTGAATGGGGCACATGTGCAATTCCTTCACCGCTTGGCACAAAGAGATCCTATTAACTTGTCTTTATGAATATTTGCGATGATCCATTACAAGTCCAGTGTTATCTTCACCAAAAATCTTCCATATTGGCTAATCATTAGTCAGTTGCTATTGAAGTGAAGAGTGACATCCCAAGTTAAGTGGCTAGTCAAGCAGATCAGCTCATTTGACGTGACATCACATAAGCGCAGTGTTAGATAGGCGAAGGCCGGTGATCGGCATGAGGTTTGGCCTACACCAGATCTTGTACCATCCATCCAATTTAAGGCCGGTATTGATATCCACGACTAGACTAGTAGGGTGCCGCAAGCTAGCGCTACAGAGGACACACGCCTTGCCTAGGTTGATGCGATGATGTCGGGATAACTACACACATTGATGGACGGTTTGATGCACATATTGGGCCTCTCCGAACATCATTAGAGGACAATATATCCTCATTTGGCCGTCATTTAGTATATCCTAAATGATAGGGTAAATATGTTGGCAGATAAATTTCATGACTTTACAAGCAATAACTACTGAGCTGTGTATCCTAATTTTGGACTTTTGTATATATACTTTTATGTCTTAAAATGTTATGCTCTTTCATATAATGAAAAATATCAGTTGTTTCTGCTTCTATATTTTGTTCCTCTCTATGTTCTAAATATTTATTTTCCTTCTAATAGTATGTTTCAATAATATGTTCCTTGTTTTGGTCTTACAACATGTTCGAATATTAAAATTTCAAATTTCAAAGCAATATCATACATTCTAACACCATGCACATCGTGCGTACGATAGAGCATGCTATTTCGCATGTCGCTCATGACGTTAGAACGATTTAAGCCAAACAATATACTTAAAAATATTACATTCGCACGTACATCCATCCAGGTTCAAATATAGTCCAACGCTGTTCAAATGTATTAATATACATTCTAACTTATGATGTATGTTTGAAAGTTTAAAACGACGACGAATCATTGACGTTCAAATAAAACACCAGTTACGTGTGCACGTGTGAGTGGTGTGACTGTCACAAAAAACATGTAGTTTAAATGTGAATCATACACATGCGAACGTTTCTTAAAATAATATTCTAATTCTTGTGATGGTTAAATGAAACCGTCACGAAATAATAGATTTAGGGACCATTTTGTGGTCATCACAAATTCTAAACCATCACAATATGTCTAATCTATTGTAGTTTGCCACGTGTTCAAACTAAGTGTAGGGTTTTTCTATGATTTTTCTTTTCATAAAAAGGAATTATGTATACTAAAAAATAGTATATGAAAAGATTATATATATAAAATGAAAACATTAAAAGAAAACAAAATCACTTATAAAGCTTGGAAAAAATGAGAAAAAAAATGCATAATTAGAAAGATTCGGACAAAAGTCGATATGGGCCAACCAGCCCTAAGAAACAATATTTTTTCTCCATAATAAATACACAAACGATCTAAAACTGCTTTCCAATTTGAAATCACTCTCTAAAAAACTTTTTGTAGTCACATCTCACTATTAAAAAATACATGAACGTAATTCTTCCATACAAATTTGACATAAATACTTTCAATAAAGGAATTTAAATAAAAAATTATGGAAACCTTAAAAAAAAAAAAAAATTTTGTAGCAAAACGTGAATTCTTTAAAAAAAGAAAAGTCTTAAAGTGTGAATATATATTTTTATTAAAAATTATTTAAAGTTATATTTTTTCTTGATTAGTGTATTTTGTCAATTCTTAGACTTCTAGGACGATTTTGCCACCTCCCTTATTTGCTCAAGTTATGCTATCAAACAGTTTCAAAGTTCTTATGTGAATACGTATAGCCATCTACAAGCTTTCACAGTTTTTACATACGAACGTATAATCGTACATTCGAACGTAATAACGTCATCAGAATATTAATGTTCGCACAGTCAAAATATTACGTTCGCACCTAACAACAGTATGACACACATAGTTTGCATGTGCTACTATTCGTTGGAATTTAATATACACATTTGAACACACGTTAGTTATATAGTTCGAATGATAGTAACTATTAATGTCCTTTCTCATAATGCGAACGTTATAAGATATTATTCCAACGTTCGGATTGTTGTTCGCATGTATCTTTTGTAGTTCGAATGTTATGTTTGTAATTCAAATGCTACGTATTTAGTTCTCACGTTAATTTAAATGGTGCGAACCTTAACTATCCTAGTTCGAAGTACTATTCGAATATCATAGATTTTAAACAATCATATTGCATGTAATTTATAAAATCATATAATGACGCAAGTTGATGGATTTATTTGTGTATTTTTGCTAGGGTAGGTATTTATAATGTCTCAATTAACAACATGGAAACGTGGTAGGAAAGGAACCCTACGAGGCTCAGGGTTCGAACCATTATGGTAGAGCATGAGATTAAGATAGACGAGTTTAACTTTCTTACATGGGAAGACAGAACTCTGAGGTCCATATTCATTGACAGAAGGTGGACCTATATATCGCATGCAAGGGGAAGATTTATCTAGATATGGTTCAGGAGTTCTACAGTCAGATGTGGGACATGCTATAGTCTGTAGATACGCATACCATATACACTATTGTTATTTTACCCTCATCCCAATTATGATAGGTGTGTCCATCAATCTTGTAATAAATATGTTCATAAATTTAGCAAAATTGTCGCTTTCATTATTTTTTTTTTCCACATCTTTGGGAGTCGTAGTATCTAAGCACGCGCGATTCCATGCTTGATACGTACATCAAGCAACCATTTGCATATATAATTTTACATCTTATCAAATATACGTACCTCCATTATCATCGTTTGAAAAGTTTTGCTTGAGCTGCTAGTGTTCCTTGACTAGATTGGATTCTACATGCATGCATTAACTTTACTTTTAAAACTTACATCACTTTCTTAGCAAAACACAGAACTCAGCATTAGACCAATCCCCACAAAAAGTAGTATTAATAGGAGAAAATACATTTCTCCGGTCATCCCCCAAAGAATTTGTTTCCGTAAGAGTGCCAATCCTTCTAAAGTAAAAGAGGTAATTTGGCAAACAAGTACTAGGCCATTTCTCAATATGGAAATGCATCATCTGCATGTCCGTGACTTCCATTAAAAACAGAACGCCACGGCAAACGTTCATGCATAATCACTAACTTGCACTTTGTCGTACCTTATATGCACGAGTCATATTGATCAACATGGAACAGACACTGTTAATGGCGTTTCGCTTTCTCTAGATCCATTTACCGGAAGCTTTTCAGCCTCATCCGTTGCACCTTGCAATTCGGTTGCACGGTTTGATTCCGAGACATCACGTCCTGTATCATGGGCACTATTGTCTTCATTTCCCAACACAACAACTGCCCCAAAATGCACACGGCGTTGGCCGCCGCCACACGGAGAGTTAATCGGGGACTCTAGGCTCCGTGAATTTTCCATGTTTGTTGCACCGCCTACGGGTGGGGTTGGTCCACGACTACTGTCCTGCTTGTTCAGTTGTGGGTCGATGACGGGTTTGATGCATCTATATACATAAGTGAAAAGCCAAAAGGCCCATGGGATTCCAACCAGTATCATTCCTGCAATTGGATACCAAGATGAAGAGTCTGTCTGTGGGACGAAAATGTAGAGAAAGAGGAGAATTCCTCCTGATACTATGCAGGCAAAGAACATGAATGAGATGACGTATACTCTAGCATCCCCTTTCCTTTCCTCCATTGTAGACGAAGATGAAAACGAAAGCCTCTCCCTTATTTTCCTTGTTGTTAGGTATTCACCAATAGGGGTGCATGGGAAGGTCGTGGAATCCAGAGGTAACAAATTCTAAATTGGACACCATGTAGAGGCCGTTGAAAGCGCCTTGGTTTGTTAGTTGAGTAACCATTTATTTGCTGTCTTGCGGTGGATACTCTTAACCGTGGGATAAAATATAAAAAGAAAATTAATAGGTAGTTAAGATGACGTGGTACTACGATCATATCCCTACATGCTATTTAATTAGTTTATTTTTATGTATTTTAATCGACATATATAGCATCTTATCATAGGATATGGAAATGCGGATCTATATTTTGCCAACACTTAATAATCTATTACAACACTTAATAACCCCCATGATAGATGTAGCGTCCACATGGATGGAGAAGTTTCAAGAAGTTAATTAACTCCCAACCATAAGCAGTTAATTAGCTTTTAGGAAAGTTACTTAACCACAACTGTAATTTTAAGGAGACTTATAAAAAGGAGATCGAGTTGTGTATGCTAGTTTTTAGAAGTGAACGTACAAACAAAGATCTCTCAACTCTCTTTATAATTTTCTAGAGCAACCATCTTATGCTCTTGATCTTTATGTGTGGAATTATTTAGGAGACTTTAGTAGTCTTCTAATTTACATAAAGCTGGTACAATCCCAACAATTTGTAGTGACCAGTAAGACGAGTAAAGATTTAGGCTAGTGAGAATTCTATACTGCTTGAGATAACTCGAATTAACCTTATATAACATTAGAATAAGAGTCTATGCTTTTTTTCCTTATAAATATGATTACATGTTGTTTGATACTTTGGAATTAGTTTAAAAGCATGTAATTGATGATATGTCATGATTGTTTGAGTTTTTTTTTTTTTTTTTTTCATTAGAGATTATGCTATGACATGTTTAAGATCAAATTCTCTACATGAAAATATTCTTTATAATTTAAAAACCATGTCCCTTCAATTTGGTGAAATTTCATTGAATGTAAAGAGAGAAGTCCGAAACGTCCTTAATTTTAAAATTAATGTTAGCACTAACACTTTGAGCCTAATTCCAACCAACCATATGTTATTTTTTAAAAAATATATATTTTATATAGTTAGAAAGTTGGGTTCATAAGCTTTACATTTTCATATCATACGCTTGATTTGGATTTAAAAAAATAATTTATGGCCAATTGAAAATGAGTGGTCGAAAAAAACAAAGAAAAATGGATTGAGGAAGAAGACAATGAAAAGATACTTTTTAATAATTCCTCTCGCGATCTTGGTAAGTGTACTCCACCCTTGGACTTTTGGTCACTTTTTTAACTCACGGTATGATAATACATAATTAAATATATAAAATTCAGCTAACGTGTAGTAAATATAACACGGACATATATATATATTACAAATTTTAAAACAACTTCAAACGAGCTAAGTCAAACTTATACGAATTTTGTTCACAAATTTAAATCGAGTTAAACAGAATTTATATGTAAGGGGAAAAAATCTGAGAAGGAGATGATGGTCTAAGATGAGAAAGGCTGGGCAATTAATGTATAAATGGAATGAAGAGTGAAGCGGTACGTTGGGGGTTTTAAGTGATGCGGTGCATTCTGAAGATCAATAGTATTAACGTAATGAAGGCTGAAATGGTGCATTGGGGACTTAAATGATGCGGTGTATTTTTTAAGATCAAAAGGATTGCGGTGGAAAGAAGAATTACACGCTAAGTATTAGCATTAGATGTGATTAAAACAAATGTGTTTACTTCCTTTGTCATAGAACTTGTATAAAAGCCAGAAAACTCTAAACTAGTTGTTGTTCAGAATTCTTAAGATTGAAGTTCGTTTGGAAGTCGGAGATTCCTCAAAAATCTCTTCCAAGAATAAAGAATTAAGTTTTTGGGCTTCTTTCCATTCTTGTTATGAGTTCTTACATTGTTTTCCTCTGTTATTTTTACTTGTGTCTTGTTGTGATTGAAGGAAGCCAGTGACAAGTGGAATCAAAGAGGTTGATCCTCTCATGGCAGAAGGTACATGAATAGCTCTGAAGGTTCACTAAGAAGGCTCCCAAAAAACAAAAAGCTTTCCAAAGGCGACTGGATGATCATCAACATGCTATCCATGGCATTAATGATAGGTTAAAAAAACTCACTGACATGATTAGAACCTTAGTCGAAATTCTTCAAGTCCTTCTGGGGAGGGTTGTTTAGAGACTAGAGTGGTGAATAATGATGAAAGGGTCTTTTTACCTCGAAGACTAAGGTTAGATTTTCCCCATTTCGATGGGAGTAACCTACTGGGTGGATTTTCAAATTCACCAAATAATTTAAACTCCATCAACCACCTTCAAACTAGAGGCTTCTAATGTCCTCATATCATATAGAAGGAGAGGCATTGGTATGGTACCAAGATGCCATGGATTGTGGGATTTTTAATGGATGTGACTCATTTTTTAGGGCCTTACAAACTAGTTATGGGCCAATAGTTTATGATGATCCTATGAAGGCTCTAACTCGCCTTAAGCAAACATCTTCAGTGTCTGTTTACAAGGCCCAATTTGAGGGTTTGTCTAATAGACTAAAAAGGTTGTCGGAGAGACATAAATTGAGCTATTTTTTGAGTAGTTTAAAGGATGAGATTGGTTTGCCCATATGAATGCCCAATCCTGTAATGCAGCTTTTGGATTGGAAAAGACCCAAGAGGAGTATTTGCTGACATCTAGGAGATCATGGAGGAATATGGGGGCAAACACTGAGAAGGGGTTTTATGAGGCAGTGTTGGAAGCAAATGGAATACAGAAGCCAAAACTTCCAGTTAAAAAGATTTTTTTTTCTTCTCAGATGGATGAAAATAGGAGAAAAGGCCTTTGTTAGCACTGTGAGGAAAAATGAAATCCAGCACATGTGTGTAAGAATCTAAATGTTTATTTGTTGCAAGTTGAGGATGTGGTAGTGGAAGGGGCAGAAATTTAAGGAGGTCAGTCAAGAGTTCAATACTTTGGTGGAAAAGTTAGGGATTGAGGAGGAGAGCTTAGAGATGCGATCACAGGGTGTCCTAATAACAATGTCATGAGATTACTTGGAAAAATTGGGGCATATTCAATGGAGATTTTAGTGGACTCAAGTACTCATATCTTCTTGGATCCACAAGTAGATCAAGCAGCCAAGCTTAAAATCCATTGTGACACAAGTTTGCAAGTGAGAATGGCTAATAGAGACAAGGTCTTGAGTAAGGGAAAACGTGGATAAGTGGTTAAGATCTAGGACTCAAGATTCACAATTCCTTTTCTTGTTTTGAGCTTAGGGGTATGTGGTACTGTGCTTGGGTTTAGTGGTTAAAGACCCTAGGGCCCATTAATTGGGACTTTACAAGTATGTCCATGAATTTTATGGTGGGGCAATCCAAGGTGACCCTGCAAAGGGTTAAATTATGATAATTTGAATACACAGACTGGGAAAAATTGTTTGGAGTCCTCTTTAACAAGAAGACATGGTTGGTTTTTGCAATTGGTAGCATGGGAACAAGGACAACAACCTGAAACTCATGTGAAGAAAGTGATTGATGTAATTGATGAGTTTAATGAGGATTTTGGGGAGCCAATGGGGTTACCTCCAATAAGGACTTTTGATCATCATATTCCCTTGAAGGAGGGAGCTTCTCCAGTGTCAGCCAAACCATATAGATAGCCACACTACCAGAAAATAGAAATTGAATTTGCTGAAGTCTTGGGTAGTGAGGCCTAGCCAAAGCCCTTTTCTTCACCAGTTTTATTGATAAAAAAGGGTTGATGGGAGTTGAGGAATGTGTATGGATTACCGTGCACTTAATCAAGAAACCATCAAGGAAAAACTTCCCATACCTGTCTTGATGAGTTGCTTGATGAGTTGTTTGGAGCCAATGTGTTTTCTAAGTTGGATTTGAGATTTGGTTATCATTAGATCAAGGAGAAAGAAAAGGACATTCAAAAGACAATCTTTAGAATTCATAAGGGCCACTATGAGTTCTTAGTAATGCTTTTTGGCCTTACTAATACCCCTGATACTTTCCAAGGCTTGATGAATGATGTATTCAAGTCTTTCTTAAGAAGATTTGTGCTAGTCTTCTGTGATGAAATTATGGTTTATAGCAAAGACTTGATCGAGCATGAGGGACATCTCAGGTGGTGTTGAAGCGGCATAGTTTATATGCTAAAATGTCTAAGTGTAAATTTGTAGTTGATGAAATTGACTATTTGGGCCATGTCATCTCGGGTAGTGGGGTGAAAGCATTGAGAGGACTTTTAAGCCTTGCAGGCTTTTATAGGAAATTCATAAGGCATTATGGGATCATAGCAACCCCATTGACTATGTTGTTGAAGAACTCATTCCTCTAGACTAAACAAGCAACCCAAGCCTTGATGGAATTAAAAAAGGCTGTCACTGAACCTCATGTTTTGAGGTTACTTGATTTTTCTAAGACCTTCATGATAGAATGTGATGATTCAAGGGTAGGCTTGGGAGTTGGGCTCATGCAGGAGAACCAGCCTATTGTTTTTTATAGCAAGGCCTTGAAGGGTAAGGCCCTACTATGTTATCTACATAAGAAAAGGAGCCACTGGCTTTGGTGTCTGCAGTTAGCAAATAGAGACCATACTTGTTGGGACAATCCTTCAAAATTAAGACTGATCAACAGAATTTGAAGTACTTATGGGAGAAAAAAACTAGGGACTGGGTCTCAATAGAAGTGGTTGTCTAAGTTGATAGGTTATGATTTTACCATTGACTATAAAAGAGGGAAATATGGTAAGGTTGCTGATGCACTCTCAAGGAAGTCTGAGGAAGAAACAACTGTTGTAGTTTTAATCACTTTTTCAACCCCATTATGTATTTAGGAATTGAAACAAAGCTATCAAATGTCTCCCTCTTTCAGTGTCATATATTATCAGCTTCAACAGGGTCTAGAAGGTCCAAGCCATTACACAATGCATCAGGGTCTGTTAGTGAGAAAGGGAGGTTAGTTGTGGTTCCTGATTCCCCATTCAAAGCCAAGATTTTATAGTATATACATTATAGTTAATAGGTTGGGCATGTAGGGTATCATAAAACACAGGACTTTTATTGAGAGGGAATGCACAAGGACATAAAAAAGCTTGTCAGGGAATGTAATGTGTGCCAAGCTAACAAGCATGAGACCCTCCATCCAGCTGGACTATTGCAACCATTTCTCATTCCCAACTCTCCATGGTTGGATATTTCCACGGCTTCTCTTAAATGGGTTTACAATGATGTTCATAGTGGTGGATAGGCTCACAAAATTTGCTCATTTTTTTCCTCTTGCTCATCCTTATACAACAAGCAAAGTAGCCCAAGTATTGTTTTTTGGAGTCTTCAAGTTGTATGAGATGCCTAAATCCATAGTCTTGGATAGAGATCTAATTTTTACAAGTTCTTTTTGGAGGGAACTGTTTCAATTGCAAGGAAATTCACTCAATTTTAGCTCTGCCTATCACCCACATTCTGATGGGCAAACTGAAGCATTGCATAAGTCTTTGGAGGCATACTTGATATGTTATACCAATGGCAAGCCATAGGAATGGAGTCTATGGATTCCAATGGCAGAATGATGTTATAACACTACATGTCACTATTTAATTGGGATCTCTCCTTTTGATGCCCTTTGTGTTTATCTACCACCCAAGTTGGTGCCTTACATTTTAGGAACAACTGCTAATGCTACAGTGGATTAGCAGTCAGAGTTGAGAGAGCAACTTGTGTTGATGTTAAAGGAGAATTTGACAAGAAGAACATAGAGGAGTTTTGAGGTGTGAGAATCGGTTTTTTAAGGCTCCAAACTTACACGTAGAAGACAGTTTGTTTGTGCCACAATTTAAAACTTGCTTCAAGGATTTATGGTCCTTTTCAAGTGCTTGCAAAGATTGGGACAATGGCTTATAAGTTGAACCTGCCATCATCTTCAAGGATATATCCAGCCTTTCATGTGTCATGCTTGAAGAAGAAGTTGGGGCAAAATATCTTTCCATACCTACACTACCTCCTCCAGATCCACAAGGGTAACTTCAACCTCAGCCCGAGTCTATTCTAGAGAGGAGGATGATTGGCAATCATGTAGCAATTGAGGTACTTGTTAAATGGTTGGGGGCACTTGTGGAAGACAATTCTTGGGAACTATTGTGGAAGTTACGCTACTTTTACCCATTCCTCTAAAAAAAAATTTCTTTTGGGGGGGGGGCCTTAAAGGGGAAGGGATTGTAAGGGGAAAAATATGAAAATGAGGTGATGGTCTAAGATGAGAAGAGCCAAACAACTGTTGTATTAATGGAATGAAGGGCAAAATGATGTGTTGGGGGATTTAAGTGGTGCGGTGTGTTTTGAAAATCAATGGTATTAACGGAATGAAGGGTGAAATGGTGCGTTCGGAACTTAAGTGATATGGTGCATTTTTTAAGATCAGAAGGATCGTGATGGGAAAAAGAATTACACGTTGAGTATTAGCATTAGATATGATTAAAACAATTGTGTTTACTTCCTTTTGTCATATAACTTGTATAAAAGCCATAAAACTCTAAACTAACTGTTTTTCAGAATTTTAAGATTAAAGTTCATTTGGAGGTTGGAGATTCCTTGAAAATCTCTTACAAGAATAAAGAATTGAGTTCTTGGGTTTCTTTCCATTCTTGTTCTGAGTTCTTGTATTGTTTTCCCCTACTATTTCTTCTTGTGTCTTGCTGTGATTGAAGGAAGCTCGTGACAGTATAGGAGTTTGGCTCAGATAAAACTCAAACCAATATTAGTGTTTATGAGCTGCTCATTTATTAAATAAATCGAGTTAAAGCCAAACTCAAGTTGCTCAAGAGTTGCTCTGTTCATTTACAGCCCGAGGTGCAACGACAATAATGAAAGCCAGTGAGACCAACGACACGAGAAAAACTTTAAAATTTCATCAACCAAACATTAAACATTGGGTGTCAAGAGTCTAGACCAATTGATAAGTAAAACAAGTACGGAACAGATGCGTACCATTTATTATCATGTAAAAACACAGTAAACGACTAAACGTACCCAACACTTCATAGTAAATCTATCTTCGGTAAATTTGAGAAGAAATAAAGTATGTTTTACATCCAAAGAGTCAGTCCTCTGTAGAATCTACAGAACAGTTGCTAAAACAATAGTAAACCAGGCACCAATTTACTAGATATAGAAAATTAACTTCCGAGAGTGAGGACACTAAAAAAGAACTTTCCCTTCTGCAGGAAAAACCGATATATATATCATCCACCTTATCAAGAAACAGAAAAAATTTCATTAACAATGAGTATACTCTAGCCGCCATTGCCACTTCAAAATAATATCCATGGCCATAAGGTGGCAATTCTCAATCAGCTTCTCCATCGTCTTCATCCCCATAATGAACCCATGGTAGCATTGACTCAAACAAGACAGCCAGTGCATTCCGATTTGCAACGTCACGAGGAGCATGGCCATTGCCAGGTTGATTGGCAACTTGGTCTTCATCCTGTGCAAGCCCCCTCATCCTTGGGTCACCAATAAAGTTTTGAAGGTTTTCAGGTGGAATAGATGGCACTGAATCTGAGAAATCTGAAACCAACAAGTGGCCATACCTGTCAACAAAAAGAATCTGGTCAACCATATTCCCAAATACAAAAAACGTAAGTAATGCAATAGAACTCTGCACAACCATCATGATAACAATGCTCCAGAGAACAAGATCCACATCCTGCTTAGAATCTGGGCCTAGTACAAATATCTTAACTATATACCAGCCTCCAAAATTATTCGTACTCAGTATTAGAATAAAGGTAAATTACACTTTTTTTCTCCTCCATGCCATCATTTCATTGTCAAATATGCCACCAAATTTTAACCAGCTGCAAGTCATCTTCGAATAAAAACATTGGGGAGAGTGCATTTTGAATCAAAAACTACCACGTTTTTCAATTTGCACACCATTTTACCAATACCATCAATCTCGACACCAAACTATCACTTTTAACATTTTGTGCTCTTGATTACAATCTAACTGTCAAGAATATGCCATATCTTATATTTTCATCAATCTTAGCTGCTAAATCCAAATCAATGGTGCAAATTGCCTAAAAAATGGTAATTGGGAGATGCAAAATATGCTTTTCCTACAAATTATTGTTTCTACATGTCCCTCCATCCAATGTAGCCGTTAACTTGGACAGAAAAATGCATCAATAGAAGACAATCAATCGCTTGGGATCTATGAAATGACCAGATTGACCTTAAAGATTAATTTGCACCATGTCACTCAAATTACCTGAATAAACCCAAAACACAACTTCCTGTGTCTAAAGAAAAATCTCCAGAAAATCAATCAGAAAGAGAGACCCAAAGTAGAAGAAATTAAAAAATCTTCAAAACAATATTTAACATACCATCATGTGTTTGAGGATTGAAACAAACTGAAGATAGCCTCAGTTCTATAATGCTCCAAAAGAACTTCAAGCATCGGACTTGAGTCGACAACTAATTATCCAAATCCACTCTTAGCTACAAATACCAAGCACTAAGGTCCCGTTTGGAACTTGGACTGAACTGAGATCAACTCAATCTAATCTTATTTTAAGTTGAGTCTAACATCCAAGCACCCAACTCTCAAATCACTAAACTCATCTCAACTCAAAACCTCTTTACATGTGGAACCCACAACTTTTTTCAACTCAACACCTCTTTACATGAGGAACCCACAACCTTTTTTAACTTCCCATAAATACATCTAAACTCATCTTAACATTCAAACACATCTAAACTCATCTTAGGTAGGCCCCACAAAACTCACTACACCATCTCAACTTACTACTATTCATAAAGAATTCAACTCATCTCAACTCACTACTATTCATAAAGAATTCAACTCATCTCAATTCAGCTCAACATCCAAATGGGACCTAAATTACACCCAGGAAAACCTTGAAACCAGTTAATAATACCTTCCTTTCTTCACCTCCTTCCCTTCCCTTCCCTTCACTGCAAAATACCACGTCTTCACGTTTTTGCCCCCCTAACAACCAAAGCCTAGGACACAGTTGAGACCAGATATCACATTGGTGCAATTTGGTTTATTCTAGTAACTTGGGTGAGAAGGTGCATCTAGTCCTTCGTAATTAAATTAGGGCTTATTTGCTCCTTTTATAGCACCATTTACATGTGCAGTTCCTGTGACCATGTATGTACCAATGATTGTTTAGGACAAAGAAAATTCAAAACATAACTCCAAATTACCAGACAGGTATCGATTTAAAGCTTGATGGTATATTTAAAATATGAGAGTTGTTTTGGGGAGGGATCAGAATCCAGCTGGAAAGACCTACACCTACTACCCTTCCTCAAACCTTCCCCTTTTCATAATAATAAGGTAAGCTTGGGTTCCAAACCTTTTGATGTGCGGTCTTAGTGTAATATACCCTACACTCAATTAATTAGCACACATGCATTCTGCAATCCAAGAATTTAATACAGAGAATTCTAGTTAAAGAAAACTAAGAAAAAGCGAAACTAACTTAAGATACTCACTCATTCTTCTCAGATGGGAATGCTTCTTTTCTGACACAAGCCCAATCATTGGCATCACTCTTATTAGTTTCCATAGTTTCGATCACCAGTTTTGCAGCATCCTTGAGCAGTTTTTGCAGTTCTGGAAGCCTCCAAATAATGTAATTCCTCTCTACATATATATTGATCAAATGATCTAAGGATGGTATCCCTGTTTGATCTGATCGGAAGTAAGAATGCTTGACTATATCTACCCATACTTTATCCTTCAATGGTGCCTTTGCAACTAGTTTCTTTAAGATAGAAGGGTGAAGCATCAAAGCCTGCTTCATAAGATCATTTGAAGTAGCATTTGAAGAATCTGCACGATTATCTTGTGAGAAGTGCTGTTGCTCAAGATAAAACCTGCTAATGGCAAGTGAATATGAGAAATTTGGATACAACCACATGGAGTTGTCACTTTTATAGTCCTCAGAGAACTGTTCCAACCATGCATATTCCTCTGCCCTCAACGATAAGTAGTCAATGCAAAAAATGGCACCCATTGGATCGTCAGAATCCAATGATAGCAACAGTTTACAAACTTCCAGAGCAGATCGATGACAGCCTCGTCTGTCCATATTTCTCATGTGAGTGAAAAGTGATTTGAATAGCGGTTTGTTGGTTTCATGGCTGAATTTCAATTGGCAATTACCCTGCAAGGGAGTGAACATAGGATGCCATGCACATTCCAAGGCATATAAACTCTTTGCAGTGGCATCTGCTGACTGTTGATGCTCACCCACAAACTTTAAATATTCCGCCATTGTTATCAGTGAATCTAAGTGATAAGGATGGTGCAACAAAATGCTTGCAATACCATTAAGATCATGAATAGCTTGGGCAGCTTCAAATGATTTTTGAGCTTGATCATAGGACGGCAAGTGTACATATCTAAATCATGACAACAAAGACAGAATTAGGGTGCATGAGGATTGGAGTAAACAAAAACCATAAAACAGTAAATTGGGGTATAGTGCAAACTACAAAGATAAAGGTAAAGACAAAAGGTAAACAATAAAACAAAGGAAATGAACTTGAAGGTAGAAATTACTGTCAGTACCACTACTGCCCTGGAGAGGGCTAACGCACCATAAATTCTAGAATCCACCATATAAAATTACAGAAACTTCTATAACCTAAGCTCAGTTTTAGGTGTGTCAGAAGCAAAGAGCAAGTTCATTCGATGTGGAGATAATGATATTAGTTTTCTCACACTCAGTAACAAAAGACCAGCCAAATCGAGGTATCAGTATCTGAAAAAGAAAATGCATCAAAACTGAGCAACTGAGGATGATGTTAACCTAAAGTAGTGGTACCCATCCTTTGTTTCCAGAAATTCCATGGACAAAGAACTATCCCAGCGATGCCAATTGTCTAAAGGAGTGACAAGAACAGTCTTTCTATGACCATGACTTCCATATCGTCCACCCCGTATCTGTCTAGAACTGCCAGCTTGACTATTTTTCTCAAACGATTTCACCACCTTAGAACCAAATATTCTTCGAAGTTCATTTTCAGCATTCAAATATTTGGGATCCACGCGTAATATTGAGGGCACGTATTGTTTCACCAGCTTGTCACCAGCCTTCACATTTGTGGCTTTGGCTTTTCCAGGGACACCATCATTACTAGAAGATTTACCCTCCACTTCTAAAGAGAGAGTTTCTAAGATCACATCCAAGGGCTTTTCAACATTATCTGCACTCGACAAAGAGCCACCCTTCCCTCTCTTCTTCTTCTTTTTCTTTGACTTGTGACTGGATGTCACAAGCATATCAACGTTACTTTCCATCAGTGAAGGTTCTTGTTTAGTAATATTTAGCTTCAAGGTTTCGTCAACGACCTCCGAATCATCCCCCTGCAGTCAAAATGATCGTCAATAAAGTAAAAATCGAATGCTACATTCTTGCCCTTTCTGCAGCCACCAATATTCTATTATTTTTGCTTTTGAAGAAAAAATAAATAAATAAATAAATGACCCAATTAAGAGATGCCTAAAACTAAATAAAGAATTTAGAATCTTCTTGACATCAAGAAATACTCGAGACAGCTAGGCTTGATCAAAAGCGCATAAATTGTATTATATTAAGAGTTTGTGTAGGGAAATGACCCTCAACAACCTAAAATTCCTACATGATTAGGAATTAGGATAGCAAAACGGTCGCTTATGATTAGAGTAATTGGAGAAGGAGGGGCTTGGGTATGGATTTCAATTCCTGGCATGAATTACCTCAAAAATAAAATAAAAGGCCACATTCAGCCCTTCAAAACTCAATTTTGTTCACTCCCCAAATATCATACGAAGAAAAGAAAAAACAAAGAGATGGAATGAATATGTGGTCGTGGGGGTTAGAGGCAGAAACCTGTTCAGGGTCATCTTCGTCGCATAGAAGGTGGAAGGGATT
The DNA here is from genome assembly GCA_029856935.1 of Cyclocarya paliurus. Lineage (NCBI taxonomy): Eukaryota > Viridiplantae > Streptophyta > Magnoliopsida > Fagales > Juglandaceae > Cyclocarya > Cyclocarya paliurus. Next base: position 24,605,172 of record CM056954.1, read on the forward strand.
GATTGAGGAAGGAGGGCCTGAACTGGAGGATTCAGATCGATTTCCATTCAGCTGCTCCTCCTCTTCTTCATCTTCATATTCCTCCTCTTCGCGGGGAGGCTGCTGCAGTCTCTGTTGCTGTTGTTGTTCTTTCAAAACCCTTTTCAGCAACCGAGCCGACATGGATTCCTTGATTGGGACGATATGCGATAAAAGAGAGAGGCGAAACTAAGAAAGAAAGAAGAAAGCACAGGCAGAGCAGTTGCAGACGATTCGCAGCCTCCTCACCCACACCGCAGCAATCCACTCTTCCAATTGCCCTTTTTCCTTCGTGCCTTCCTATCTTTCAACCCACCACTCTACGACTTGTAGCTCAGTGTTTTTATTGTTTGTTTTTTGTATATTAAATAGAATTTATTATAATTCTCAACAAATTTTATAATTCATTTTCAAATATTATTAAAATACAAAATACTGTTCAATATCAAATTTTCAACTTCTTCATATAATCATTATCCAATCATTTTTTTAAGAAAAATTGTCATTATTCATTCATAAAAAAAAAACTTACATTCATGATTAGATACATTTTAAGATGTCTCTACAACAAACATGACATCATAAATCAAAATAATATATTTGGAACTCTACTAATACATTATTTTCTTTTGTGACTGGTCTGGTCTTCATTATTGCTAATACTCTCTACAGATAAACGTCCAATAGACAACACTATCTGTCTAAACAGAGACTCAACCCCCCGCTTCATATAAAGAGAGGACTCAACCTCTATAGATAAACGTTCGAGATACGAACTCTTTTTTATTTTAATTAACAATAAGGAAATAAAAAATGAAAGTTGTAAGATAGATGATAAAAATGAAGGATTATAATTTAAACCAACTCTACTAGACTTCAAAATCTGTGACGGCCCGTGAAGGTAACAAACTTGTCTTTTTTCAGCCACAAAGATCAGATATAAAAGGTCTGGTAATAGCAGGTCTGGTGATCTTGTGCATGTGTCAAGAAGAGATAGCAGAAAATCACGCGCAGATGTTGGTGGCGCGTGAGAATCATGCTTAGTGATTTTCGCAAAACTACCACTTTCCTCCGAACAATTTCCAACTTGTAAATCTGTTTGTACTGCGTGTGTCTCTTATTGTTTATTTTTGTTTTTTGTATATTAAATCGAATTATTAAAATTCTCAACAAATTTTATAATTTATTTTCAAGTATTATTCAAATACAAAATACTTTTTAATATCAAATTTTTAACTTCTTCATCTAATCATTATCTAATTATTATCCAAACACAAAAATCAATACAACTTTTATAAATTTTAAAACAAAACACAAAAATTAATACAGATTTTATAAATTTTAAAAAACTTATATTAATAAATTAAATTCAAACAATTTTATAATATATTTATTCAATTTTTTTTTAAAAAAATTAATAAAATATCTTAATTCAAATTATTTTATTATTATTTACATAATTATGAGATACTCAAGTATCCAAACTACCTCTTTTAATCTTAGGATTTAAATTTTTTTATGATTTAACTTCCCCAATCAAATTCTCGTTACATTCATTAATAATTTTATTGTCATGTGACACTGATAATATTTAATATTGCGTATAAATTAATAAAAGAATAATGCTATCTGTGCTTTTAAGTTAATTTATATAATTATGAGTGCTCACATGTCAATTATTAAAATAATAAAAATTTTGAAACTTCATTATGAAAAGGAAAAAATGATAGAGTGGAGCGGATACGATACATATAATATCGTCTATAAAGTTTACATATATGTAGAACTACTTTTAATCAAAAAACACAAAGATCATCTCATCCACGTTACTAAAAATGTATAAAAGGAATTCTAATTAATAACAAAATGAGTCATTGAGATTTCACATATTTGAAAATTAGACTCATGTATAACTAATTCAACAACAAATTTATTAACATGTATGTTGGTTCGAGCCATCCCGAAGAATCGAGATTATACAATTAGGCTCTATTATTTGGATCTGTAATTGGTCTCGTATCATTTTTTATTATCTCATCTCAACATCAAAACATACTCAAACACAAATATTATTCATTTTCTCTTTCATACTTTTTCATCTAATCATTACAATTTTTTCAAACTTTCATATGAAATATAAAAAAATAATTCAAATTTTCAAATTTTAAAACAAAAATTATATTAAGAAATTAGATTCTAACAATATTTTAATTTTATAATAATTTATTCAACTTTATGTCTCTCATTATCCAAATCAAATAAAAATCTTAACTCAAAATATTTTACTACTATTCACAAATCATATAATTAATATTCATAAATTTCTCATATTGTCTCATCTGACTATCCAAACAAGATCTTCAAGCACCTTTAGTGGTGACTTGGGTCGCCTAGGAAATATTTAATTCTTTAATGTTTCGGTAATGTTTATATTTTCTGATTTTTTTCTTAGTTTATAAAAATATTTTGGTTTTAAATTGTTTTCGGATTTTTAGAACTACTTTATAAAATTTGTTATTAATTTTTAATAAATTGGCTGAGTTAGCATTTTTGTACCACACGTTGGATTTTTTGATTGGTTCTAAAGTGACGTGATTACTACACTATTGGTTGGTCTAATAGGAATTGGATGTTTGGAAAATGAGAGGAGATAAATAATCTAGTAATAAAATAGTTTGTTAATAGTAGTAAAATTGTTTGGGTTAAAATATTTTATTGAGTTTCGAGAAATGAAAAAGAAAAAATTGAATTAAAAAATTGTTATAATATAATTTTTTAATATAATTTTTGTTTTGAAATTTGAAAAAATTGAATAGTTTTTTTATATTTAGTTTGAAAGTTTGGAAAAATTATAATTAGATAATAATTATATGAAAAATTTAGAAATTTAAAATTGAAAAATGTTGGCGTTTAAGTGATATTTGAAAAGGAAATGAAATGAAAAATTTTGAGATGAGATGAGATGAAACCATATTTATTTCCAAACAACTCAATAGCAAATGGTTTCAAATCCAAGAAATTCTATTCATCATCCATACACCTACTTTTATTTTTTTATTTTTTTTCCTTAACAAGTGTGTAGTGTAAGGATGATAAGGAAAAGAACTCTTCAAATCCAATTATCAAAATGCTAAAATGATATAATCATGTAGCTTTTTGCAGTTTAGTAATGCTAGATATAGTTCTAAGATATATAAGTCTTGTGCACTCATTTTGAAAAAAGTGACATCTACCATTAAAAAATAGAGAGGTTAACCACTAACGACGAGAACGAAAAGATGGCCTAAGAGCCCATTTATGGCAAAATTGGCATGTGGGTCCAAATAAATCTATTATTTAAAAAAAATACGCGAAATTTATATATTCTAAAACTATAAATATCATTTTCAGATGTGAAAATATAAGAAATCATTTAGGCCGTGTTTGGATGTCCAAGTCTCCTCAAATACTCTCAGGAGATTTTGTACGGGTGAAGTGTGTTTTAGATCCAAACACAATTTCGCGTACGGCCAGAGACACTCTCATCTCAGAAGCACTTCTCGGACGCTCTCTTTTCTCACCCTTCTCACACATTCTTCTCCAAAAACAGATCCATCAACTACATTTATCACAACCTCACGTGCGAGAGGTGGGACAGAGAGGGAGAAGAAGGTTCGTGATGGCTTCGGTGGCCACGTACGGCGGCGAAAATGCAACAGAAATTGGTAACGGTGGGAGAGAATCGGTTGCGCGTGGGGGAGATCGGTGGTGGCTGGGTGAGTCGCCAGCGTGAGAGGAAGTCACCGGTGGTGGCGGTGACGCTGGGTGGCCGCGTACGGCAGCGCAAATGGAGGATTAACAACCGAAACCCATTTCGGTTGGGTTGCGCAAGGGAGAGAGAGAGCAGCGCGTGGGGGACATCAGTGGTGGCTGGGGGAGTCGCCAGCGTGAGAGGGAGTCGCCGGTGGTGGCGGTGAGGTTAGGCGGCGCACGGTGGTGCCCGGGCTGGGCTGAAACCCATTTCGGGCGTTTGGAAAGGATCAGGCCAGAGGGAGAGGGAGAGAAAGAGAGAGAGAGAGGAAAAAGAAAAAAAAAACTATAATATTTATTACTATTATAATATAAAAATAAAACAAAATCACTTAAATTTTTATCACTATTATATATATATAAAATATACTAAAATATTTATTACTATTATATATAAATTAAAAATAAAATCACTATAATATTTTAATATAAATTAAAATACAATTACAATAATAAAATTATTATAATATTTATCACTATTATAAAATCACTATAATATTTATGGGACCCACACATTTTTTCACTACCTATCCAAAAGTCAACAACTCAACATACTTTATACATCCAAACAACTCAAAACACTTTCAATAGGATCCACAAACTCACTTCAATCTCTACTCACAACTATTCACAACACTTCTCAACATTTTTCGCTATCCAAACTAGGCCTTAGCCTTTAACCCAATTTTATTTATATATATATTGTAAATAAGGTGGACAATGTGACATTTTTACATGCGGCATTAATGCCAACGACTATACCATTACTGAATTTAAGGAGAGCTTGGTGGAGGAAGTTAATTAATCAATACTAATGGAAAATACGTGGCCCAATCACACGTTGCTACGTATTAATCGTAATTTCTTTAAAAGATGGTCAATCACAAAATCAGTTCTTGGAATGGTGGAGAGTTTGCAGATCACTCCATCGGTCTCAATTTAGTATAATTTACTTCCTGAAATGCAAAGTTTTGAGATTAAATCCTTTCGTCGATCGCCCGTAGATTCATTTAAGGATGACACAACATTCAAATGATACATCGGAACCCTTATGTAAAAAATGAAAAGAAAGAAAAGAAAGTAATTTCTTTAAAATATATAAGAAATTTGAAAGTTTAAGATAATTATTTGAAAAAGTTAAAATTATTTAAAAATAAAAAATAAAAAACAATTAATAAAAAAAAATTCAAGAGACAGGAGAAGGAGGCCACTGATCGTGGTTGGGCTGCCACCATGAGGGTGGCCAAAACCGGCCGACCATTGTGTTTGCTGAATTCTAACCACCAGTAGTACTAGGTGGCCAAAACACCACATCAGTTGCCTTGTTTGAGGCCATCCACGTGGTGGCCAGAACGTGGCCTCTTTCTTGTTCTTTTTTTTTTTTTTTTTAAATATAATTTTCGATTTTTATTTATAAAACAGGTAATAATACATTGACAATTCTGTTTTGCAACTCATTTCACAATCAACCAATGCAAGTATGCTGCTTCAAATAAACTTGAACAATTTCACAAAACTACAATTTATTTAATATATAATTGTAAAAGAATTTATAAAAGAGTTGTAACTTAATCATTTTTCTAAAACAAAAAAACCTCGTACCCAAGTATTTAGCTTCATTCATCATTCATAAAAGGATGATTTCTCATAGATTATAGTTCAAAAGGAGCCTAATAAATTCCCATTTATTTACATCGCAATTATTGATTTTTACGGGCACATTTCTAACTATGATATTTCGGGGCCTTATATCTCATAAGCTTTAGTGATTATGTAATGATCTCACAAGATCTCTCACATGACTAAAGATAAAACTCTACAAGATCTCCGGTTAGGGTTTGAGAAAGAACCACATAAAGTTGATTGAAATTGTTAATACCAAAAATATATTTAAAAAATGATATATACAAATTTTAAATATATACATCGCAAGACTTTTATAAAAAAAGAGATTCCACTGTTGAGAAGTGTGAAAAACTTACTTTTTCAAGATAGGACCACACTTTTACAAAATATTTAAGCCTCCTACTGGAGCCATGCATAAATGCAGAGTCCTTTATGAATTCACCTTCTAGTCTATCAATTGTTCGTCCAGCTAGAAACTCCTGAACTAAGAAACATAAAACAAAGCAAGCTCCTCCTTAACTAAGGAAATGAAAAATGATTATCTTAAAACTCTTTTGCAACTCTATCTTAAATTAAGAGTAGTTTCGTAAAATTGAATGTCATTTTTAATAAAGTAGCATATTTGCATTGGTTGATTGTGAAATGGGTTAAGAGAGTTGCAGGTTTCATCTGGAGGTTGAGTTGAGTTGAGTTTTTTTATGAATAATAGTAAGTTGAGATAGTTGAGTGAATTTTATGAGATCCATTTAAAATGAGTTTAAGTGTGTTTAGATATTAAAATAAATTTAGATATATTTATTAAAAGTTATAAAATAAATAGGTCTTATCATTAATTTCTACCAATCATCTGACATATTAAAAAGTCAGCCGACGTCAACTACTCAAAAGGCCAAAAAAAACTTTTCCGTGGGATCCACTTGCAGCCAACCGGATGGAATAAAGTAAGGGCAAAATGAACAAAATCTTGCTTTTTTATTGCAACCATCGCTTTGACAATTTGGACGGCATCTCTAGCATTTGGCAAGAGCATTAAATCAATCTAAAGTATAAATTCACTTAACTCTGGCTCGAATGCAGCTCAAGTTGTTGTTTGTATCGTTTATTAGAGTTGTAACCACTGTGAGCTATTAGTTACAAATTAGTTAGAGGTGATTAGTTTGTTGACAGAGGATTTAAGCTCAAGTCCTATATAGAAATACTTCTCGTGTACGAATCAGAAGCATTGCAATAAAATCATTCATTTTCACTCAATCTTCTCCTCTCTAGGTAGTTTTCTCTTCTTTCCCCTCCAACTCCATTTTTGACATCATTACTCGAAATGGATATCATTATCTGACCAAAACGCTACATCTTCAATGAACTTCAAACTTAAATCAGAATAAACCCGCAAAAGTTTCAGAAAGTAAAGGTAACGTTTTTAGCATATGCAGAAATATTTTGTACAATACATACAACGATCTCTTTGGCTAAGCACAAACAAAATCCATCTCTCTTGAAATGAACATAGTAGACAAGTCCCGAGAAATCAAGGCAGAAACACTGAATAAAGAAAAAAAGCTGACAAATATGAGTACTGTAGCGGCAGTGCTTGGTGCCGAAATATCAAATCAAGTGCTTTTATCTTTTCCTCCTATGGTGGATGACCTGAACCAAGGTATCCACACGGAAGTTGTCTTCTGGTACAGTCTGTAAGCCTCAGCTCTGTAATCTTGCTTCACCATCCGGTCCTCCACAAGCTTAGTCACGTAAGCTAAGCACATACTATTGATAAGTGCTCCGAAAAAGGTCCATCCATGTCCGAGGTTCAACGCAAATATAACCAGTCCCCACCACCACAACTGCTCTCCAAAGTAGTTTGGATGCCGGGAGTATTTCCACAAGCCCTTGTCCAGGTTGGGTACCATTGGCTTCCCTTGATCCTTTAGCTTGGCGTTCATAGTCACAAATTCATGGAGTTGCGTGTCTGCATAGTAAGCGACAATGATTCCACACACAGAGACCATGACGGCAATAAAATCCCAGATGTTCAATGGCTTATTGATCGAGTGGACAACATATAATGGGAGGCTTACACCAATCAGAAACACCTGCAAAGTTTAAAACAAGCAGAAGAGGAGAAACATACCATATTATAGCAAACATGGTTTAGAAACCCATTCAGGAAATTCGTCGAGCAGTTATCGTGAAGTCGGATACAGAGTCAGATTGCCTTGGGCTCATGAGTTACCTGTTGACAGAGGTAGACAGCGAAAAAGGAAACCCACCACCAGTGCTTGCCGTACTGTTGGCGCATATCTGTGAACCTCCAATCCTCCCTTGCGCCCCACTGCCAGCCTTCACGCCTGAAGTAGTTATGGGTTAGCCTTAGACCCCACACCCAAGTCATCAAGATTGCAATCCTCGACCTCCACAAGTCATAATGAGCCAAAGGGTGAGTTGCATAGTAATGAACAAGCATCACTGGTATTACAGTCCAATACAAATCTATCATCTGCACAGCCAAACCAAACATAGAAAATCAACAATCAATTAATGGGAAAGTAAAAAGAAGCAAAGTAGTCCGAAAGGAAACGAAAAAAAGAAGTAACGTACGTACCCAGTGGCTGTTCTGGATATGACCGATGAGCCAGAAGAGCAAATTGACGTTGAGGAAGAAAAAGGCGTTGGCCAATAGGAGAGGGTGGCGATAGCTCCATGTCCAAAGAGAAGCCTGAGAGAGCCAATCACCGTCATTACCAGAAGCAGTAATACGATAATGGTGGTGAAGGAATGAGAGGTAGAAGATTATGGAGGGAAGGGGAGCTAAAAACGCTATCACGGCATTTTTCAAGTTAGCAGAAGCACCACGATTTCCACCAAAACCCATGCTATCCCCGTACGTTCTCGATCGATAGGTTTCGTGCTAGTATTGTTGACCTTCGGCGGAGAGACATAGGGCTCAGGCCTACTTATAAACTGGGAAATGATAGCATGAATTGGAATTCGACCATTTCTTCGGTTGTCTAACGTTCGAAAAGGTTCGTTCGGCGGTACCCACCATCTTGATCCGTTCAATGATTAGCATGAATTGTCTTTCGGCCCACATGGTAGGAGGCATCCACTCCTAAAGGCCCAAATAATTATTACCATGCCCGACGACGCCCATCACTTTGACTTAAAATAAGTATCAATTATTCAATGACAGATTACATTAACACATCAATTTAATCATTATTCTCATAAAATAATCATTGTTGTGACGTCCACTCAGTTCTTGAACGGCCATAACAATTTGACCGGTCGCTGCTACAGGTTTTAACCAGAGTTATGACCTCCAAAATTTTAGATCATTGAGATAATTTTAGGCGAGTTAAATAAATTTTATTTTTTATTATTATTATTTTAAAATTTTAAAAATATTAAATTATTTATTATATTTTATATAAAAATTTAATAAAATTATAATAATAAAATGAGATGAATTGAGATTATTTCTTAATCTTAACGAGGCATACTTTCTTAACATAAGAGGTACTATATAATTAAAACCAACACTTGATGCGCATGATCTGCATAAAAGATTTATGTGATTGAACACTATGTCTACATCTATAAAACTATAAATGATTTTATTATCTTAAGAAATAACAAAATATACCATTCAAAACGACTATATTATTTATAATAAGAAACATATATTCTCCTTTCTTGAGAGCTCTACTCACCTCATATGCAAAACGATCACAAATTTGTAGGTAAAAATCACTAGTTTACGGGTCAGAAACGAATACCAACCTGCCCATATAGATTATTATAAGCGATCTGTTGTAAAATTACTTTTCTCTCTAGTTTTATAAAGAAATACAATGGTTATCAAAAACAGATTCATAAAGAAAAATTATTTAAAAGTTTCAAAGCTAGATATATATCATATTATTATGTAGTAGCATCGCTCTAATAAAACATATAAATTGATAATAAATAATGTTAAATATAGTCATACATAAATCATGGACACTCTTTTTGAAAAATTATGAGTCTATCATATTAACGAGTAGATTCCATTTCTTTTTTTTACTTTTTAAAAAAAAAATGTACAGTATGTGAATTCTTAAATTGTACAAATCATTTTCCACTGACAAGATGGTATAAAATATAAAGAAAAATATGCAAGTCATATATCATATCAATACTAGCACGTATCACATGTTCAAGTTCTTGCCAAGTGGCATATATAATATTATAATCCCTATTCGACCTCTGGGTTGCTAATCTTTTATCACCTTAGCTTTACCTCTGAATATTTTCCACCCCTTCCCCATGTGATGTTGCCATGCATATTGATATAACTCTTGCTTAGCCCTTCGTATTAGTTTCGAGCATAAGGTAACAATATCTTCTCTTTATCTTTTGCTATCATCCTCCATTTGACTTAAGAGGGTTAGTATCGAACTATATATGTTTTAAAGATCAATAGAACTATTATGAGATTAATGGGCATATGTATTTATTAGTTTACATGTATTAATTTCATGTGATGGATGATAGAGGCATAAGCATATTTGAGCTTTATGTTGGAATCAACAATCATGGGTGGGATCAGCAAACTAATTATGGAATTAGTTTAATAATTAGATTCTGACAGTTGTCATCAGCCCAGCAGAGTAAGTAGGTAGGATGCCACTTTTGCCCAATACGAAAAAATACTACATTTTCTATATAAATATATATCGAAGTATATATAAATTATATAAAGATAATTGAAAAAACAAAAATTTGTTTCCAAAAATTCGTAACTAAAATTATAAAATAGTGTATTTCATCAACACTAAGGCCTCATTTAGTTACACAGATTAGATGAGATGAAAATTGAATAAAATATTATTTTTATTTTGACATTTAAAAAAATTATTATTTTTTTTAAAGAGGACGGCACATCCGACAACTTATCTTATGAATTTCAAATTACTCCTTCAGCACCCATCATTCCTGGATTACCAAGACTACTCTTATCAATATTTTATTTAAATCTATCAGCAAGAATAGGAGGCAGCCACCAAATTAAATAAAATTGAATTATTTATTATATTTTATAGAAAAATTTGAGATATATTAGATGAGATGAGATGAGATGAGATGGTTCGTCTTCGTGGACATAAAATAATTAATTCCCACAGTTTTCATCCGTTTTAATAGAGCTACATGAGTTTCTAATTTTAGCTAATTACTCCCCGAGTTTACAGATTTTTAAAAACTAGTTTCTTCCATCCATCCAGCACTCATTACATTTTTAAATTACAGAGATGTTGACATGCTGCATCAATGCCACCTGATAAGACTAGACTAAAGTCCGATCATTGTCACCTAATTTATCCCACATTAGCTACCTCTTAGAAAAAAGTAAAAACTTGGAAGTAGTAAAAAAACCTCTATCCTTTGACGTTGGTGTGAGGAAAAATTTTATTTATCATTTTTATATATAATTATTTATTATTTTTATATTATTTATTATTTTTTTATTTTATTAAATATAAAATATATAAATGATAAGTAAAAGAATTTAGTTAGATTAAGAGAATTCATCTATTCTACAAATAATATTTCTCACTTATAAAATCTTGGTTGAAACTGGAAAGCAATACTTGAGCAATTAAAGTCGTCCGAGTGTGGGTGGGACACATCACATAGGAGTAATAATTAAAACAAACAGCAATGATAAGAAGGCGTCTAATCCAATAGATAAAGATATGATTAATTATGAGGAGGTTACCAATGCATCCGTGGTGCATGGTGTTTCTAATGATGCGTACTGCTGCATAAACAAGTGTGCCTAATCATAAATGCAAGCTGGCCTGGAATCATTTCCCAGCTTGGTCTCTCTTCTTTCTCACCTCGCAAAAATATTCTTCCACAACCTGCCTGCTAAGACACAAAGGAAAAACTAGGAGTGGTCGAGGGACCATCATCTCTATCAATGGCTGCATGCAGCTTCACTTTATTAACTTGAAAATGAAACGCTCAGTGCATGCATGCGTGGTACTCCACAATGGAGCAGCTCATGAGTCATGATTCATATTCCTTTTTAAAAAAAATTCTTATAACTATGATAAATAAATCTGGTGACACTTGGCAGTACTTATCATTCTCTTCTAATCCCGCCAGCTTAGTGCCATATATTCCTGGTGGTCAAGCATGATCGATCATCAATGTCATCTAAAAAGTAGAGATAATTGGGTGAGTTTCAATAACTCGATAAGAAGCAAGTCCATTCTAGCATGCAAATTTAATATGAGCCACGTACTGAATGTAGAGATCAATACTTCTCATAAAAATAACATAGCAGTAATCAATGGGCATTTAATTATATATAGTCGTACAGTCAAAACAAACTTTAGCATAAGTATGACTGAAACGACATAAAAAAACAAAGGCCATGTTTAATACCCATGAGAAAAACAGAAAGCTAAGTGTAAACTTAGGCTAAATATAATAGAAACGTTGGTACCTAAGCAGAGTATCAGAAACATAGGCAACAATTAATAATTGAAAAATGCTACTTGCAAGCGCATAGTGTAAACGGCTTGCAATCGGCATAGCCACATCAGTGTTTTCATTTTCCTTCTCTCTTAATTTCATTCTATCTCTCTTTAGAAATTTCATTCTATCTCTCTCTCTCTTCTCCTCCGACCGACCGACCTACCGATCCCTCTCATTTCTCCTCCAACCGACCTCTCCCCCTCTCTCTCCATTTCGTTTCTCTCTCCCTCTTCGTATAAACTTCAATTACTATTTTTCTTGATAAGTATCTAGGGTAAATCCGCGGAGGCGAGAAAAAATATGACAGCTCACTATTAGCTAGATAGAAGTAGGTAGGATTAGTGAAGTAGAAAGCGAAATTAGATATTCTAGAATTTGGTCTTGCATGGGGATAGGGTAGATTTTTTTATTTTTATTTTCTTTCTCTTCTTTCCTTTGTTGTGACAAGGGGAGTGTAGTTATGATTCTAAATTTTTGACTCTCTGTAGCTGGAGTCAAGCGCCTCTTTTTCCACCCATTGACGTTGTCACTTGTGAGTTTGATGATTCTTCTTCAAAAGAAGACCGCCCTTCCACCTCAACCTTGAACCCAACTCGTCAGACTCACACATTACAAGATCTGAATCTTTCTCCTATGGAAGAAGAGTCAAATTACGACCTTTAAAGCGAAAAAAAACGTGCATCACACAACATTGAAAAACAAAAGCAAGAGATTTCAGTCTGCTTCCTTTAGAATCACTTCTAGAGAGTGCTATGGAACAATCTTCAAATGTTGAAAATCCGGCCGCCATGGGAAAGAAAAGAGAGAGAGAGAAAGAGAGAGGTCTTATTTTTATTTTCTTTTTTGCCTTTTGCTTTATTTTTTTATTCCACGTAAGACCTCAATTAACTGTCACTTGCACACCCCACTTATACCTAATAGAACTGTTAATAATTTAATACCCATGGTAGGGCTATAACCAAAGTAGAAATAGAATCTTTTGCCTCAGTGTTTGTAAATACGGTACAATAATAGAAAGGAAAATGCTAAGTGTCCCGCTGGCATTTTTTTTTTGTTTATTTTTGTTTTTACTTCGTGATTAAGGAATTATTTTTTAATAATGTTGTGAATTTTTTTAAAAATATATATATATTTAAAAGTGTTAAAAAATACAAGTAAAAAAAAGCAAAAAAAAAAAAAAATACATCAAAATAACTAGTGAGAACAAGGAAAATGATACAATCACCACTGATTCTTACAACTCAGTGTTACTGCTAAAATTTTTTATTTTTGTTTTTACTTAGTGATTAAGGAAATTTTTTTTAATGCTATTGTGATTTTTTTATTTTTTTTTAAAAATACTTAAAAGTATAAAAAAATACATGTAAGAAAAGACAACAAAAAAAAGAAAAACAACAATTATACCTAATGGTAGCTCCCAGTGGGAGCTGGGAGTGGTGGACGTAGCACCATCCTAATAGAAATAATGCAATAAGTTCCTAATATCATGTAATCACATAGCTTATACAAAAGTCACATTTACATTATATGCAGTATATATATAAATTGTATATACATTCAATCAAGTGGAGATTGATTGTGATTCTTCCTTGGTGGTACATTGGCTCTCAAGGGGAAGTTGCTCTGAATGGTACCTCTGGGATTATTGGGAAGAATTCGTAGCAGCTTTGAGGAGATTTAATTTTTCTGTTTCACATGTTTTTAGAGAGGACAATCAAGTCGCGGATTTCTTTGCGAGACAAGTTGAAGCTGGTCTTTCTCGAAGGTATGGAGTTTAGGATGTTCTACCGAAACAAGTAAGGGGCATGATTAGGTTGGATGCATTGGGTCTTCCGTCCTTACGTCTTTGAAGTTTCAGTTCTGAAGGCTGAGAATAGCTGCACCTATTCGCTAGCTGAGGTTTGTTCGGGTTTTGGTTTGACTATAAATAGGCTTGTTTAGATTGAGTTTTGTATAGCTTTGTTTTTATTAATTTCTTGTTGCATGTGATGGCTTATTGGCTAAAAGTGTTGCGGGGTTTCAAAGTCTTGGATGTTACCACGGTATTCCTTTGCCATAAATGAGGGTTTTTTTTTTAATAAAACTGGGAGAGAGAGTTACTCTTGGACATATGACATTTTCTCTTTAAAAAAGAAAAAAATAGTTCATGTGTACACAAATCATGATAAACTTTTCAGTCCTATATCCACATATAGAAAATAGTGTAGAAAATAACAAAGGTAGTTTTTCATAATAATAATAATAATAATAATAATAACTCACTACTCAAGATCGATCTCAATAATTTTGAAAAATCTAGAGAGAAGCACCATTTACCTAGACTTGCCGGTATAGCTAGATTTGCCTCACAACAATGTTCAACAAAATGAACCAGATCCTAAACAAGATTAGCGCAACTATAATTTATAGGAATAGGCTAGTGTCTCTTAGAGTTGAAGTCATGGTTGTTTTAGGAGTTGGGTTTCGAGTAGGAATTTATAACTTAAAGAGTGATGCTAGGTTGATGCCCAGCAGTGACCGCTAGGCGTGTCGCCTAGGCAAAATTTTTCTTTTTCTTTTTCACATTTTTTTAACATCTTTAAATATTATTTTTTTTAAAAAATCAATACAATAATAGTCACTTCCTTAATCAATAAGTTAAAAAAAAAAAAAAACATAAGCAGTCAAAATGAAGGGACAAAATGAGAGGGCATAGTAATATTATTCTAACTTAAAATTCATCTGAGACTTGGACTATGGAAGTGGGTTAGGCTAGGGCTCTAATGTGTTGGGGTTTCATGGAATTTTTGTGGGCTTTGGTAAAGGGGAACCTTGGGCTAGCTTGTTCATCCTTACAAGGGCCTAATGGGGGGGGTTGTCCTCTATTAGATCATAGAATTAAGTCCAAGATTTGCATTCCAATCCTATTTTGCACTAAAAACTCCTCAAACAATCATAGCTCATAATCATGACTCGACTCCAAGGTATCCATATTAATCATTCCCCTACAAGTACTACTATGTCACTTGCACAATCTCACATCACTTATTTTCCTTGATCCATTAATGAGATTGCAAAACCTAACTTACAAGCACTACTCTGGCCATCAATTAAATCCTCGACACTTCTTCCTCTCACCCTAACCACCATCTATAAATAGAAACTCTGTAATAAAAGAAACCTTAACTTTCCTAAAATAGAATCTTCAGAATGATTATCTCCCCAACAAATGCAATAGTAACTACCACGTAATCATATGCCTTCTTAATGCCTACGTACTTTGTGAACAATCCTAGGCTCACCGTATTTAAGCCTACCTACTTGGTGAGAGTAGCAAGTCTAGGATTTGTCTTCCCCTAAAGATTTCATTTAGAGGCTACTTAAAGACGATCTTCTCTAACACCATATGCATCTTATTAACAAGAACTTTAGAGATAATCTCCTAGCAACTTATCTATGACATATTCATCACATTGTAACCCACAATAATTATCAACCATGAGTTATCAACATAAAACCTCAAAATATATCAACCCATGACAAGCTCTTAAATATATTTGTTGTAATTCTGACTTGCTTGTAGTGCCAAGATCATAATCGTATTTGCCAAGATATGTCTAGAACTTGTTTAAAGATTGTAAACAGAATGCAATAAACAAAAATAACACAAAAGAATTATGTGGTTCGATCCTAGGATCTACATCCACAGGAGGAACTATCTAGAGATTTTATTGATGATTAATAACTGTAGCTTTTAAGAATACAAGATCACATACACTCAGCCTCTCTTTTACAAAGCTCTCAGAAAACTCTTTGTCGATCTCTCTGTTCTCTCCTGTGAATTTCAAAAAAATGTATATCCACCCTTTACCACCAACTCATACTTATATACAAATGTGTAGGAGCATATTCAGAAACAAAAAATGCCCCTCTCGATAAGTCTAGTATACTTGTCATCTTGATATTGGCTGCAAGGTCCCTTTTTAATTTTACAAGTGTCTTATTTTAAATGGTTGACACCACTTTACAACATTTCTCCACCTTGGAAAGCATTTAACCTTCCAAGATGCCTCATTCCTCTTCGATAGTTCCTGCTTGTTCCCCTTATGAGGGGTTGTTTAACAGTATCCCATTTTGATCAAGTCCAGATGGTATCTGAACTTGACTGTTGGCAATGATTTTGTCAATATATCTGAAGGGTTCTCTTTAGTTGGGATTTTTTCTACCCCAATTTTCCCTTCTGCTATGATGTCCCTCACAAAGTGCAATCTAATGTCTATATGCTTTAATCTCTCATGGTATAACTGTTTTTTTGCAAGATGGATAGTGTTTTGATTATCACAGTGAACTGTGATATTTCCTTCAAACATACCTAACTCATTTGATGTACCTTTCAACCATATAGCCTCTTTGATGGCCTCAGTCATGACAATGTACTCAGCCTCAGTTGTTGACAATGTAACCATTGGCTGCAGGTTTACCTTCCAACTGATGGCTTCTCCATATGTTGTAAACACAAACCCAGCTAAGGACTTTTGTAACACCCCGTATTTTAGTGTATTTTTATTAAATGATTATTTTAATTAATTTAAAAATTGGTTATCTTGTTTTAAAATTATGAGAGTTTTGATATATTATTTTATAATATTTTTAAGTTGTAAAAATTATTTTTAATGTGCTTTTTTAATATTATTTATTGTCTTGCATTTTAATTGATCTTTAATTTAAATTAGCTTGTTTATGGGTTTTAAAAGTATTGTTGGTTTATTTAAGCTGTTAACTGCTTTTAAGTTATTTTAATTAAATTGACTGTTTTGAAATAATTTTCGTTAGATCATTTTTGTGACCCAGTTATGAGGATTGGATTTCATTTCTTTTCACTCTTTTTTTTTTCTTTCCTCTCTATTTTTCCTTTCGGTTTCCTCCCGCTCGACTCTCGTTTCTCTCTCTCTCTCTCTCCCCGTGCGTTTTGTCTCTCCACCCAGCCACCGCAGTGCGCTGCCCCTCTCTAGACACCGCCCGGCCCAGTCAACTCCTCACCAGCCGGCAACCCTACCCCTTCAATCTCAGACCACCTCGTGCCGCCGTGAGCCTCCACACCTCGCCTAAGCCGCACGGCCTTTTGGTGCTCGTGCGCTGCCATCCGGCCACCTCCGGCCACCATCTCTTCACCACTTCTTCCTCTACCTCCTAGCAACCCAAAGGACCCAACCCCAACTCCAATCCGTCACCGGTGAAATTGCATTAACCACATCTCCGTTTTGTGCATTTCAGACTTTAAACTGCCCCTTTCGCCGCCAACCACAGCCAAAGGCCACCACCATTGACTTCACCGACCTCCCTAGGCCCTACCCTATCAATTTCAAATCTTGGTTTGATCCCGTTCAAAAGTAAATTTTTGAGACCCACGGCCATAGTGTAATTTACACTGTGGAGTTACTATTTTGGCGCTTCTAATTCACCATTGATCCTCTGAAAATTATTATATAGCACTATAAGTATTTTTTCAAATATCTTTTGAGATTTAAATATATTTTTACACTAACTCATTTATTATTACTGTGATTGGTTGGTTGTGTCGGATTGAGTCCAAGGAGTTATGAGGGTCAGATGGATTGGAGGTTGGAGTTGTTATATGTTTGGTTATTGGAATTGGTCGGTTATTGAATATTGTTGTTGGTCTAGTACATTGCATATTGCACGCATGTTCATGTTTGTAAATAAAAACTGAATTTTTGGATAATTGCATTCATGTTCATGTGTTTATTGAAAACTGGGTTTGCATGTGAGAAAAATGAAAAGAGACTATAGGGATGGTGGTAAGCAGGGATGGTGGTATAGTCCCGCCTACGGTGCATGCGGTAGGGATAGTGGTAAGCAGGGATGGTGGTGTTGTCCCGCCTGTGATTCCCACCTACAGTGTCCAATAAATATTTTTCTGTAAATCATTTTCTGGAAAAATGACGGACTATTATTTTTGGGCCAAAATGGAATTTTGGCATGTGTTTGGAAAATAATCATTTTTGGAAAAAATGATGTTTTGAGGCTAAAGCATATTTCATCATGTGCATGCATGTTGATTGATAGCATTAATGTATTTTTATCTTGGGGAGTGTTTGGATTATTACTTACCTGCGGTACCATTTTATAGTACCGTAGATTTTGATGCAGATGAGGACGACGAGCCTTAAGGATCGGCTCCGTGGGGAAGGTGGCATGGGTTGCTGTTGTAAGTGGGATTATGGGATTTGTTTCCCACGTTTATATATTTGGCTTTTGCTATATTTCTTGGTTAACTGTATTACTTTTTAATGGATATTTATTTTGAATGATTTTGTATATAAAAAAATTTTAATACTTAGTTGGCTTATTTAATTATCCGTTGCGTATTTATTGTGCACTGTTTGCATGCTGCACACACTTGAGCACTTATCGTTGGGATGTGTGACCCATGTTGTCATCATCCCAATGTCACGATTCTCGCGTTGCCGTACGTGGGAGTCGGGGCATCACAACTTCCTTGTGTCAACATCTCCAGCATAGTCTGAGTCCACAAAACCTTTTAGTTCACTTCACTTTTCACACTTTCACCAAATCTCAGTCCCAACCTTTGGGTGCCAGAAAGATACTGAAATATCCATTTGATAGCATGCTAGTGAGGTTTCCCTAGGTTGCCCATATATCTGTTGACTAAGTTGACAGCATAAGCCAAATCTGGTCTAGTGCACACCATGGCATACATAAGGCTTCCCACCATGCTAGCATAAGGTATTTTCTTCATGAATTCCTTTTCTTCATCTGTTTCTGGTGCTTGAGTGACTGAAAGTTTTGAGTGTTTCCCTAGGTACTTACTGACTTTAACTGATCCATACCTAACCTTTTTAGAAATTTTGAAATGCATGAACTTTGTGATAGATAGAGCAGCCTTTTCTCCCTGTCCCTTACTATTTCCATTCCCAATATTCTCTTGGCTGGCCCAAGTTCTTTTATTTCAAACTCTGACTTTAATATGCTTTTGACTTGTTCAATTTGACTTCTATTTTTACAAGCAATGAGCATGTCATCTACATATAATAGTAGATATATCAGATTTTCTTCCTCTTGCTTGTAATACACACAGCTATCATAACTGCTTCTCTTGAAACCATTGTGAATCATGTGAGTATCAAATATTTTATACCATTGTCTCGGAGATTGTTTAAATCCATACAATGATTTTTTAAGTAGACACACTTGAATTCTGTTGGCTTCTTTTGTAAAACCTCTGGGGGATGCATGTATATAACTTCATCAAGTTCCCCATGCAAGAAGGCTGTCTTTACATCTAATTGTTCCAAATGCAAATCTTGGTAGGGAGTGCAGGATAACAATAGCCTTATTAAGCTATGTTTCACCATTGGAGAGAAGATTTCATTATAGTCTATTCCTTCTCTCTGTGTAAAACTCTTACCTACTAATCTTGCGTTGAACCTTAGATGTAACATCCCGGATTTTAGTGTATCTTTAATGAAGGTTTATTTTAATTATTTATTGTGTAATTCTCTTGTTTTAATATTTTAGAGGTTTTATTTTATTATTTTATTGGACTTTCCTATTTTTATTAATTATTATTTTTGGAGTTTTAGAATATTTTAAATTGTGAAAATTATTTTATTGGGCTTTCTTATTGTTAATTATTGTTGTGAATTTAAATTGATCTTTAATTTAATTTGGGTTGTTTATGTGTTTTAAAATTACTATTGTTTTATTAAAGCATTTCACTGCGTTTGATTAATTTTAATTAGTGATCTGCAATTTAATTCCTCTTTATTTTAAAGGATGTTTTTGTCAGAGTTTAATATTTTATGTTAGTTGATTTTGAGTTAACTTGATTTATTTATTTTAACTGTTTTAAAAATAGTTATTGTTTTATTTGAGTATTTCATTGAGTTTGAATTATTTTATTTATCTAGTAGTTTTAAAATCGTTTTCGTTGGATCACTTTCGAAACCCAAGTTGAAAAAGGCTGGATCTCCTTTTTCTTTCTTCTTTTTTCTTTTTTTCTTTTTCTTTTTTCTTTTTCCCTTTCCTCCTTCGGATCCACCCAGCCCCGACTGCACCTCTCTCTCTTTCTCTCTCCTCACCCACGCTCACTCGGTCTTACCGTTGCTGAGCCGCCGCCGGCCGGCGGTGGTCGACACCGCCGGTACCACCGGCTTCCCCGTGCGCCAGCGAGCCACCCCTCCAAATCCCAGCTTCCACCGCGCCGTCGTTAGCCGCCAGTAGCCGCGCGAAGCCGCGGCGTTCCTTCACCCGTTCCGCCGCCGTCCGGCCACCTCCGGCCACCATCTCTCTACCACATCACCACCGGCCCTCAAGCAACCCTTTGGACCCAACCTCGGCTCCGATCCGTCGCCGGAGCCGCCCCATCGAACTCAAAATCTGAACTGACTTTTCCGGCCTTAAAACCACTGTTTCGGCCGCCACCCACGGCCAACCATTACCACCATTAGATTCCCCACCTTCCTTAGGTCCTACCCTATCATTCCCAAGTCTTCGTTTGGCCCTGAGTGAATTTGGGTTTCACTGTGTATTTCGGCCACAGTGTATTTTTACGCTGTGGTGTTGCTGTTTTGGCGCTTCCAGTTCCTCCGTGATCCTCCATAATTATTTTAAAGCACCGTAAGTATTTCTCCAAAAGACTTTTAAGATTTAAATATATTTTTGCAATAACCTGTTTTATAAACTGTGAATTGGTTATCTGATAGACTGTGTTGGTTATTGGAAAATGGTTGGTAACTGTTGGTTATTGGTTTTTAGTCATTTTCATGGCATTGTGCACGCATGCGTGGGTGTGTAATTTGAAAAGGCTTTTCGAGTGTGTGTGTATCACCCCCAAGCCGAGATGGGTTATTATCTCGGTGGAGCTCCTCTGGGCACTCGGGAGCGGAATATACTTTGTGTCGTCCCCTGGAGCTGTTGCTCGGGACTTGGACGGGATGGTAGCGCTCTCGATCCGACTCCGTGATCTCTCGTGCTGGCGGAGATCAGAGGATGCTTGGCTATGTACGCGGTGGGCGTGGAACTGGGCATCACTCGTGTTGTATCACTCGCATAGCCGCTACCTGTGGAGTGACGAAGGGAGCCAGAGTATGTGGATGGTCCCTAGGGGAGGCCATGGTGCATACGGGTTAAAATTGGAATAAAAGTAACTATTCCTGGTTATTAATTATGCCGAATGGTGATTTTTGGCGTGCGTGAAAAATTTGTGATTTTCGAGAAATGGTGTTCTTCTCGGGTTTTGCACTTGGGTCATCATGTGCATGCATAGTGGTTGTTGTATTTTTATATTTGTCATCTTGGAGTACTTTTGGGTTTTACTTACCTGTGGTACCATTTATTGGTACTGCAGATTTTAATGCAGGCTTTGCAGAGGCTGAGCCCGAGGATGCGGCTCCGCCTGAGGAGTAGGGACATTTGGCTATATTTTTATTTGGTATTTGTATTTTTATTTGATGTCGTTTTATAAACAAGAAAATTGTATTATGTTGACTTATGGATTTCTGTATTATTTTTGTATTGTATTAAATTCTGGTACTTAGTTATCTGACTTAACCTTTCCGCTGCGTTTTACTTTGTACACGTGTTGCATTTCACACACTTGGCACGTGTCGTTGGGGTGCGTGACCGTGTTGTCATCATCCCGGGTGTCTCGATTTCCGTGCTATCCGTACATGGAAGTCGGGGGCGCCACATTAGACCCTCAACCCTTGATATGCCTTTTTTTTTTCTCTTATAGATCCACTTGGAGCCAATTAGTCTCACTTTCTCTGGTTTAGAAACTAGTTCCTAGGTACTGTTTTGGTTAAGTGATTCCATTTCTTCATAGTGTCCACTTGTTAGCTTCTTTATTTGCCATAGCTTCCTTGTAGGATCTTGGTTCCATGTCTATAACTTCTTCTACAAGAGTAAGTGCAAATGCAGTTAACTCTGCATACCCATATATCTGAGGTGGCTTGATAGTTCTTTTTTGTCTATCCCTTACCAGATTGTAAGAATTTCCTCCACCTTGGTTCTTTTCCTATGAGCTTGTTACCTCAGATTTTCCAACTTGATCATCAATGTGAGCTTGTGATTGCTCCACCTCAAGTTGCATGTTATCAGAGATAGGATTCTAAATGATTTCATTTTTGCTTTCCTGTGCTCAAGCCATTTTTAGTTCATTGAAGAACACATCCCTGCTGATTGCTCAGGTTCTTCAATCCACAGTTTGTACCCTTTTACTCCATTAGAATACCCCACAAAGATACACTTAATTGCTCGAGGTTCTAGCTTGTCAGTTTTTGTATGTGCATATGCCACACATCCACAAACTCTCAAGTGATCATACTTTGGAGGTTTTCTAGACCACATCTCCTGTGGAATTTTGAAACCTATGGCTGAGGAAGGGCTTCTATTTATTAGATAAACTATTGTAGTAGCAGCCTCAGCCCAAAAGGATTTTGATAGGCCTAAGTAGAATAACATGCACCTTATCCTTTCCAAAATGGTCATGTTCATTCTCTTAGCAAGACCATTTTGTTGAGGGGTCTCTCTAACAATTTTGTGTCTTGCAATGCCTTCCCTTTTACAGAAAGTATTGAACTCATTTGATAGATATTCTAGCCCATTGTCTGTTCTGAGTCTTTTCACCTTTCTGCCAACCTGGTTTTCTACTAGTATTTTCTATTCCTTGAACTTAGCAAAGGTATCACTCTTGTTTTTCAAAATGTAGAGCCATACCTTCCTCGAGTAATCATCTATGATGGATAAAAAGTACATTTCTCCCCCATGTGAATTAACCCTTGCTGGCCCCCATAAATCTGAGTGAATATAGTCCAATACTTGTTTAGTCTGGTAAGTTGCAATTTTAAAACTAACTCTAGTTGACTTCCCAAGTATGCACTCCTCACAGAATGGCAATTCTCCAAGCTTATATTCACCCAGCGACCCTTGTTTCTCAAGTTCTTAGAGACCCCTTTGACTGACATGCCCCAGTCTCCTGTGCCATAACACAACCCTGTCTTCCATTCTGATTTGAACAGATGATGCTTCACCAGTGACTATTTTTCCTACCAGTGCATAGAGGCCATTTTTTTATAACTCCTTTCATTACTGTTCTCGAGCCTTTTGTAACTTTTAATACCCCAAATTCTGACTTGAAAGTGCAACTAGATTGATCAAGCATTCTAAGAGAAATTAAGTTTCTCTTTACCTTTGGTATGCACCTTACCTTTTTAAGTAGTCTTTCCATACCATCATGTAATTTTAATATAACTGGCCCAATTCCAAGAATTCTACTGGACTTATTATTTCCAAGGATTACATGTCCTCCATCAACTTCTGAGAAGGTTTCAAACCACAATTTAGATGGACACATGTGAAATGAGCATCCTGAATCTGGGATCCACTCATTCGTAGAATCCACATCTGAGACATTTAACACTTCTGCACTATCATACCCATCCAAGACAACAGATGCCTTGCCTTCCTCCTTAGGTTTGTTTCCCCCATTTTGTTTTCTCTTTGGACAATCCTCTTTATGGCATACAAAACACTTCAATTGTTTCCCTTTAGATCTTGATCTTACTTTATTCTTTCCCTTATGATTCTGTTTTTCTGCTCTACCCCTTACTGTTAGACCTTCCCCAGTTTCTGTTTTTCCCTCTGCTTTGTTTTGCAATTCTCTTGAATGCAAAACAGATTGTACTTCATCCAAAGTTAAGCTTTCTCTACCATACATCATGGTTTCTTTAAGATTGGTGTATGAAGTATCTAAAGAACTTAGTAGCAGTATAGCTTTGTGCTCATCTTCAATATTTATGTCTATGTTTGTAAGATCTAAGATGATTTTATTGAATTCATCAAGATGCTCTTCCATAGACATACCTGCAGTCATCTTGAATGTGTAGAGTCAGGCCTTTTGGCGCAGTCGATTTGCCAAGGACTTGGTCATATACAAAATTTTCAATTTCAACCATATTCCAGGAGCAATTTCCTCCTTAACAACTTCTCTCAAAACCTTATCAACAAGAGATAGAATTATGGTGCTGTGAGCCTTTTGCAAGATTTCAGTTTTCTCCTTATTTGATAAAGAACTCATATTCTTTTTACCAAGAAGTACATCCTGCAATCCTTGTTGGACCAGAAGGGCTCGCATCTTGATCCTCCATATCCCAAAGTCATTCTTTTCAATGAACTTTTCAACATCAAACTTGGCTATGCCCATCGAGATCCTAGCTCTTGATGCCACTTGTTGTAATTCTGATTTGCTTGTAGTGCCAAGATCAGAATCTTATTGGCCAAGATATGTCAAGAACTTGTTTAAAGATTGTAAACAAAATGTAGTAAACAAAAATAACAAAAAAGAATTATGTGGTTCGATCCTAGGATCTACATCCACAGCAGGAACTATCTAGAGATTTTATTAATGATCAAAAACCACAACTTTTGAGAATACAACATCACACACACTCAGCCTCTCTTTTACAAAGCTCTCAGAAAACTCTCTGACGATCTCTCTATTCTCTCTGTGAATTTCAAAAAAATGTATATCCACCATTTACCACCAACTCATACTAATATATAGATGTGTAGGAGCATATTCAGAAACTCAAAATGCCCCTCTCGATAAATCTGATATACTTGTCATCTTGATATTGGCTGCAAGGTCCCTTTATAATTTTACAGGTGTCTTCTTTTAAATGGTTGACACCACTTTATATCAACATTGTATGTCCTTATTCAGTCATGACAAACAGAACACCCATGGTTGTAAACTCAATCATCCCATAATATATTGGCCTCCAACTATACCTGTTGTGCACCATGCAGCCCAATCCTTAAGACCGACTTCATCTTTTCATGCTTAAAACTAATATAGTAACCTGTATAATTGTAACATCATGTGAAAAAACCTACAAAGTCTTCTAGTGAGGGAGATAGCTAGAGAGCTTGCCAAGAGAGAGAAAGGGTTGGGCGCATATTAGGTGGTTTGCAATGGTGGGGGTGTCTTGGGTTGCAAAGAACTGTGAGGTTGAGAACTGGTCATAAGAGAGACAAGGTGTGGGTCTGGTCTTGAGTTGGCTCTTAGTTTTTAGAGGCGCGATGGACGTAGTTTTTGTGCATGGATTCTAGCTAGCTGAGCAATGTAATGAAGAGCTTGGATGTGGGAGATGAGCGTAGGCTATGTTCATGAGCAAGGCTGGTCTTCACTAGTTGAGCAAGTGGAAGCTTCCTTTTTGTGGTTTTCCGGTGTTAATATGTGACTGGAAACTTCTCGTATATTGCCAAAATGAATAAATTGTACAGGTATATATATGTGGGGTCATGCTCATCAGTAAATCGACTTAACAATTGGGTACAAAATTAATTAACAAACTAAGTACAACACATGGTAAAATATACAATACACTATAAATAAAATACATGATAAAATATACAAGTGACACATACTGTGATACTCCTCCTCAAGATGAAGAGTAAATGTAATGAACTCCCATCTTGGTGATTAAGTACTGAAATTATTAATGTCCAAGGACTTTAGTGAGAACATCAACTAGTTGATGCTGTGAGGCAAGATGAAAGGTCTTGATAACTCCATTTTGTATCTTTTCTTGTAGGAAGTGACAGTCCAGCTTAATGTGTTTGGTGCGTTTGTGAAACATTGGGTTGGTAGAAATATGTAAGGCATATTGACTTTCACAAAATAATTGAACACTTTGAATATGAGATATATGGAAATCAAAAAGAAGGGAAAAGAGCCGAACAATTTCACATGTAGTAGATTCCATGGATTTGTATTCTACTTCAGCTGAGGATCGAGACATGGTTGGCTTTTTTTTTTTTTAATTTCTAAGAAACTAAAGAATCACCTAGGAACACACAATAACCACTTGTGGATCGGCAACTGTCAAGACAATAAACCCAATCTGAATCTGCAAAAGCATTAATAGTTAATGAGTTTGATTGGAAATAAAAGATCATGAGCTTAAAGTATTTTTAACATATTGTAAAATGTGGTAAGCTACTATCAAATGAGATGTCTGGGCTTGTCCATATATTGAATTAGGCAATGAATTGTGTAAGAAAGATCAGGGCTTGTAATAGTGAGATATAAGAGCCTACCAATGAGCCCGTGAAACACTTTTGGATCTACCAGTAATTCCCCATCAGCTTTGGTAAGTCTGAGATTCTACTTTATAGGAAATGAAGCTGGTTTGGCACCAAGAAATTAGCATCTTGAAGGATTTCAAGAGCATATTTTCTTTGACACAAAGAAATTCCTTGTGGAGATCTAACCACCTCTAAACCAAGAAAATATCTAAGTTGCTCGAGACCCTTAAGTTTGAATTTATCATCAAGTAAAATTTTCAAATACTCTCCAAATTGTAAATTATTACTTGCTATCACAATATCATCAATATAAACAAAAAAGGCAATGAAGGAAGAGCCTTGAGATTTGTGCAATCAACTTGGATTGCACAAAACCCATGTCAATGAGAGTATTAGAAAGTTTTGAGAACCATTGGCATAAAGCCTATTTCAAATCAAATAAAGATTTGGTCAAGTTGCAAACTTTAGACTCCTCTTAATATGAAAACCAGGAGTCAACTTCATATATACTTCTTCCAACAAATGTTCATATAGAAAAGTATTGTTCACATCAAGTTGAATTAAATGTCAATTCTTGACAGCGGCTATAGTAAGTAAAGTTCTAACAAGAACCATCTTCGCCACTGAAATTTCAGAATAATCCAAACCTTCCTTCTGTGTGTAACCCTTGGCGACAAGCCTTTATATATTTATATGGAGTCATCAACATGGTATTTAATTTTATAAACCCATTTACAATTTATGGGTTGTTTTCTAGGAGTAAAGTGGTAACAGTTCAAGTATTATTGGCTTCCAAAACTGCAATCTCAGTAGACATAACATCTCTCCATTAAGAGTGTTGGACTGCTTGATTATAAAAGACATCATTAATGGCTAATGCAAATGATTTATGGCAGGAAGACAAACTAAGAGAGAAAGTTAGAGAGATCATACTGTATGCTTAGAGAAGTAGGACCTGCTCTTAAATCTAATGTAGAGTGTGCAGTAGAAGAGTTGAAATAAAAATTCTGCAAGTAACTAGGAGCCCCCCTTATTCTGGTGGATCTCCGAAGATGACGAGATGGAGGAAAATTGTCTTGAGGATTAGGATTGTGAGAAGAATTTGGTATAGAACAATGAGTGTTAAGAGAGGATTCTCGAAGGGAAACATCATTATGAAAAGATGTTGTTTAAGGCACAGTGAGAAAATCTATTGTTGAAGATGCAATAGATAGAGGTAAAGAAATGTTTGATTTGGAAGATGATATGTCAGAAGAAAGAGATGAGGAATGGAATAGTTTACAAGGAAAAACATGTTCATAGAAAACAATATGTTGATAGATAAAAAACTGATTAGTGGCAATGTTTAAGAGCTTATAGCCTTTGATACTGAAATGATAGCCAAGAAATATACATTTGATAGCTCTAGGGTCAAACTTGGTTTGAGATATATGTAACGTAGTAGCAAAAGATAGACATCCAAAAGTCCTCAAATGAACATAAGAAGGAGAGGATTGAAATAACAGCTCAAAAGGAAACTTGTGTTTCAAGACATGAATTGGAAGTTTATTTATAATGTGAGTGGTTGTGAGGATAGCATCACCCCAAAACTTAAGAGGTAGATGAGACTGAAACATTAGGGCTCAAGCTATATTCAAAATGTGTAGACATTATCTTTCCACAACAGAATTTTGTTATGGAGTTTCAATACAACTCAAGTGAGAATGGAGGACAAAGAAAATTTAATACCATAATCAGTACAATTTTTTTTTACAAGGAACTGTGTCTTAATCATTCTAAAAGAATTTTGTATAAGGAATGCAACTTCAAACTTGATCTTAAAGAGATAAAACCAAGTGGCACGTGTGAAATCATCAACAATTGTTAAAAAAAAAAAATCTATAACCTTCAACAGTGGGAATGGAGAATAGTCCCTAAACATCACAATATATAAGATCAAAAGGAAATTCAAAGAAATGATTATTATTCGGGAATGAGAGATTTTTTTTTTTTTTTAGCTACTAGACAAACTATACATAGTTAATCAGATGCAACAAAACTAGCAAATTATTCAGAAAGAAGGATCTCCTAATCTATTATGCCAAAGTTCAAACACGAAACATTTTGAATAAGCATAATAGGTAGATGGTTGCAGGGTATTATTAGAGCTAGAAATACATGGTAAATTTGATGAAGGAGAAAAGGAAGAGCTTGATTCTTGTAGTATGTAAAGGCCTCATCTTTATCTACCCACTCCAATTAACTTCCAATGGATCAGGTCTTGAATAAAGTACACATCAGAAGAAAAAAGGAAACAACAAGTGAGGGATTTAGTTAATTTGCTAATGGAAATTAACTTGAAGGTAGAGAAAGGGACACATAAAACATTTTGAAGAATAAGATGTTCAGAGACTCAAACTACGCCAACATGTGTGACAAAAACACAATGACTATTAGGAAGTTTGATAGTGGTATTAATAGTAGAGGTAATAGAAGAAAAACACATAGTAGACGGAACCGTGTGATCTGTTGCTTCCGTGTCAAGGATCCAGGAAGAACAATAAAAAATAGATAATGCAGTTTTAGCATAGGAAAAAACTGAATTAGTAGTATGATTTAATGAATCAAGGGAATATATACTAGAAATTGGTGAGGAAGTGGAAGCTACGACATTAATTGCAGGAGTGGATTCAAAGGATGTATTTGAGTGAAGCATATACAAGAGCTGCTGATATTGAGTTTGACTTAAGAAAAATGGAGACGTAGTTGAAGAAGAGTTGTCACTAAGAACAAATTTTTTTAGCCATGGACTACTGTCATGGTTTGGACTTGTATCCTGGCGGAAAATCGTGAAACTTAAAGCAGTTTCGATTACATGGCCAGTGACTCCACAATGTTTTCAGATCAATCGTTCCTTCTTGAATATAGACTTCAGATCGTGAAGCATCAGACTTAGCAGCAAAGGCATTTACCTCTATAGATAGAGAGCCAACCGAAATTTCACATTGTTGCTCCATGTGCAATTAAGGGTGCTACCCACATATGCGGGAAAGGGTTGACCATTCCCCGCACCCCGCCCTTGCATATGCGGGGGTAGTGTTTCTACCACCTCACCCCGCCCCCGTGGGGCGAGGGCAGGGGAGGGGCACCCTGCCCCTATGCCAGGATGTGGGGCCCTGCTGCCCACCCTTACTTGTAATACAAGTGAAAAAATTTTGTTAAAAGGAGGCAAGGGCTCCATTAACAAGATCTGAGCCCTTACAGATGAAAGATTCATTTAAGCCCATTAGAAACTGGAGAATGCTTTCCTGTTGGACATAATTGTTCAAAGTATAGACTACTCCACAAGAACAAGCCGATGTTGGCTTGTAATTGATCAACTTATCCTAGAGGGCTTTCAGTCAAGTAAAATTGGCATTCACAGAGAGTCGGCCTTGAGAAAGGGTGGAAATAGACTTCTGTAATTGAAAAATGCATGGACCATTTTTTGAGAAAGACGTTATTTGAGATCTAACCAAATATCAGAAGTAGTAGTTATGTAAAGAACATTAGCAGAGATTTCATTGGAGATGGAGTTGAGAATCTAAGAAATCATCATGTTGTTACAATGCAATGATGCATCCAAGAAGAAAGTAAAGGATCAATAGAATTAATTGGTTTTAGAATCGTACTGTCGACGAACCCTAGCTTATTCTTGGCAGACAACGCCATGGTCATAGATCTAGCCCAAGTATGGTAGTTGTCATTGACTAAGGGCTTTGTGACAAGAACAACTACAGAATTGTCATTAGGATGCAAAAAAAATGGACTGGTAGCATCATCGAAAAGATTGGAATTAGGAGATGGAGATAGCGCCATGGAAGTCTAGGTGCAGACTTGAGAGATTTTGATTAGGGCGGACTTGAAAAAATCTGATACCATAACAAGAGAGAAGGGACTGCAAACTTCTTGTATATTGCCAAAATGAATAAACTTTACAAGTATATTATATGTGGGGCTCAGCTCATCAGTAAACTGACTTAACAATTGGGTACAAAATTAATTAACAAACTAAGTAAAACACATGGTAAAATATACAATACAAACTAAGTAAAATACATGATAAAATATACAAGTGACATGTGTTGTCATATATACAAAGGATGAGGGAAATTAAGCCATTAGTTTGAGAGAAATAAAAGAGGAGAGAGTTAATTGGATTTTGGTGGTTGTGCATAGGCTTTTTCTAAGGTTATGGTGCAGCTGAGCTTTACAGGTAACGTCAAGTTCGGCATAACAATGTAGAAAGGTGGAAGGGAGTTGCTCAAGTTTGACTTCTAGTAGTGGAGAACAACTCATTGGTAGACTTTGTAGTAGAATAATTCACTGCAACATATTTAGTTTTTGTGACGATTTAAGATTTGTTACTGATAAAAAATCATCACCAAAAATATTTTTATGCTACAGTTTGTGGAAGTTGTCGAAGAAGATTGAAAGAAAGATGCTTAATTGCTCAACCAAACATTACAAAACTTCCTGTAAAACAATAGACTTGATACAATCAAGAATAACTTCAACATCTAATACATATTCTCTATGATTAAGAGCTTCTTTAGCAAGATGATGTGCTGCTTCGCTGTGTGATGGATAGACCATTGAGCAAATGAGTTGAGCAGCAATTTGGTATCTTCCAGAATCAAACCAGTTGAGCTCGTATCCTACATCTCATTTTGTAAACACTTGACCACTTGCAAAGAGTCTCCTTCTAACATAACCCTGCTGATCCCCATATCCCTAGAGAAATTCACTGCCACTTGCAATGCTAGTGATTCAACCATAAAGGACTCAGCAAACAAAGATCTAGAGTCATGACACCAGCCTATGACTTGACCCATGGTATCCCTTATTATCATTCCCATACCAACCCTGCCTCTGATTTGATCACATGATGCATCCCAACTCACTTTAAACCAGTCTGCAGGTGGCTTCAACCACATAGAGGTCTAGTGATGGAATTACCTGATGAGGGCTTCCTCTCTTGAGCCACTTGAAAAATATTATATTCCTCTTTTGCTTTATTGACCAAATAACTAGGAGGATGAAACTCCTTGCCACGAAGAAATGAGTTCCTCCTCAACCAAATGAGTCTTGTGATCATAGCAGCCATATCCAATTCCTCCTTATTCAATTTTTGAACTAGATCACTCTAGACTTCTGCAAAACTATAGCTTTATTAATTAAGAATGTTTGAATGACGTTATGTTGTCTGAGAGTGTATTTCAGCAAGAGCATGACTTGGGTATGGATTAAAATTTTTCCTTTTTGTATATTGTATTCTTTTTTTCCCATTTTAGAACATTATTACATTTACTTTGTGCATCGTTTTTTACTCCACAAAGGAATTTTCATAACTAAATTTCTGTGAGCACACGGTTTCTTAAGAATTAAGGATATTATAGTGGATGAGCCTAGATATTCTTTTCCTGAATTTGTGTCTTTTGGATGTTTGGAGGTGTAAAGCTGGATTTCTTATTTGTAAATTTTTTGTGATTAATATCAGAAATGAAGTGAGTGACATGCTTATATTTCCTACATGTTAATTTTTGAATCTTTTTACTATAGTTTTCACTCTAGGTGTTGGTTCATACTCTAACCAATCCAAGCAAAGATGGGTTTTGTGAGACTCTGTAATCATATTGGCCAAGTATTGTTTACTTGAAAGGAGTGCAAATCTTGAACGATGAAGTTAGCCCTCTATTATGGCAAGGTGTTGACATGTCCACCCTAAAAGCTGTACTTAAGATGTTTGTATAAATATTTTTTTATTCTAACTTGATTATTTCTTGCAAAATTTGTAGTAAAAAATACATATTTATGGTGGATGCTTTTGCTGGAAGCAACCTTTATGTGTCTAATTTCTCTCATATGACGGATTTCATGAGGACATTTATTTTCTTGCAGAGAAAAAATCTGATTGACGACTGAACATTAATGTTTCCATGTTCTAACATTAAAACATAATGTTCGAGCCTTATCAGATTTACATTCGAACATTATGCTGTTACAATGTTTGAATTCTTAGTTTTTACGTTCAAATGTATGTAGTTTCATTTTATGTGCGTTTGAACATTTCATAGTTACATTCGAACAATTGTAATTATGTTCGAATGTTCAATAGTTACATCCAATGTTTGTAGCTACATTCGAATGCACATATTACATTTGAACGTTTGTAGTTACGTTTGAACGCAAATATTTACATTCGAACGTATATATAGTGACGAACACCAAGCAATACAAATATTTACCTATGCTCGAACGCTTCATTTAACTTTGGGTCACAATATTTTTTGTGACGATTGAATAATAAAGAATTATAAAAAAAAACAAGTTTTAGTGAGGAGGTTACTATGATGATTGGTGATGATTTTTTTTTTCTCACAAATTTTTTGGGTAACTGTTTTTAGATTTTTTGTGACGATTTTTTGTATCACAGAAAAGTACTAGATATGTTGTAGTAAAGTGGAGCTAGTGGCTGATTGTGGGAGTTGGCCTTCCTTGGCTTGGTGCAACTAAACTTCCGATAGCTGCTTCTTCAACAAGTTGTGAGGTGAATTAATGGCTTGAGTCAATGGTGGTGCTGCCGAGTTACCGTGGCTATAGTAGAGGGATGTGAGGCCGGGCTTCATATGGTAGTGCGATTTATACTTGATGATCAACTTGAGTGTTTTTTGTGTTGCATGTGAACAACAGAAGAAGAGAAGACTGTCAGTGGTGTGGTCGGGTCTTTGGTGGTGTGGTAACAACCTAAGGTCATGGCTTCGAGTGTGAGTTAGGTGGTGGGCAACATGATGACATCGATTGGTCATGGTGCAAAACGTGTGAGAGGCAGTGTGCTTCTACTGCTGGTTACTAGGACTGTAAAAATAAACCAGAAAATCAATTAGACTAATCAAACCAGTTTGGTCCAGTTCGTAATCGGTTCGGTCCTGTTCCAGTTTCTAAAAGTAAAATCTGGTTGGAAACCAATCTGGTACCCATTTTCGCATTTTGAAAATAGGTTTGAACCGAATTAGACCGGTTTATATATATATATATATATATATATATTATTTTATATTATATATAAGTTTTTTATATTTTATTATAGATATTATATGCCAAACTACTAATTAATATAAAATAAAATTTTAATCTTATTCTTCATGTCTATTAATCTTATAACATAAAATTAATGTAACATCAAACTTTAATCTTAAACATGAACATTAATATTAAGTTATTAATATAAACTTTCTTTTGACATATATCAAGGATAAATACATTTTTAGCATAATAAATTATAATATATATTATTTTTGTAAATATATTTTTACACATTTGATCATATATACTCATATAAAAAATCTAAACTTTATATAGACTATAGTTAAATTTAATACTATACTAGTATGTGTTAATTATTATAAAATAATGTATACTATAATATAAGTAGATTAGTTTAGTATAAGTAAACATCATATTATTACTAATGTAAATAATCCGTAAAATCGTAAAAATCGGATCAAAACCGAAAGTTTTGGTTTCTGTGGTAAATTAGGCCTGTATCGATTCTTAAATTTCTAAAACCAGTGTATACCGATTCGATTCTAAAAAATATCCAAAATAGGACCTGATCAAACAGGTTACACCCTTACTAGTTACATATTTTATGCGTGAAGCACTTAATAGGTTGGACCTCTTAATAGGTCTAATTAAATTTGTTGGGTTTGCTAATATCTTTTAGAAATGATAGTTGTAATCGTAAATGTGTAAGCGCTGCATAATCACTTTGAAAAAAGTGAATAAATACGAGACTTACATGAAAATAATTAATTTTTTAATAATAAACTCCACTCTTTTTCAAAGCAACTACACAATATTTACATATTTTATAACTGTATGTAACATTACTCTATAAGCATGCCTCAGTAAATCCTAATAGTCGGGTCTTCGGATAAAAAATAAGCATGACTCATTCAATAAATATATGTGGGTTTAAAATGATTTATTGGGCCTATTACTCGTTAAATATGAGTCTATTTATTCAATAAATATCAAATGGGCTTTAGCTAACTTATTTGGCCCAATAAAAATCTGTAGCCGTCTATCAATCCAAGATTATCAAATAAACCTCCATTGGGTTTTCCTAAAAATATATGGACCCATTAATACTGTCAAATCCATAAGATCTCTTCTCTAACCTAAAAAAAATTGGAGCCCACCGATCTAAGAATTATCAATGGGCTTGTAATGATTTACGGCCTGGTGGGTTCAATGAAATTATAAATTGGGCTAGTTGTTACAATAACATTATTTGAGCTCTTCCAAGATAAGGATGTTCAATATTATTCCTTCTGTCCACAATATTTCATTCCTCGTGACAGCGGCACATTTCTTTGGAGTATTTGGTGGACTACAATCTCATTGAGAGCTACATTTAAGAGAATACATATCGTTCTGCTTGGTTTCTACTAACCTCATTTGCTCCATTTAATGAAATGAAAAACGGGATCTTCGAGGAATATGAACCAACGTCGGAGGAACTTAAACTCGGGTCCACTTCTACGATTCTATCTATTACCACTGACTATTTTTTTATATTTCAAATAGAGAAATACTTTAGGTGCTATAAAAGAATTTTATAAAAGTAAATTCATAAACTAACGTGATTTGATGTGGTATATTAGATTATAAAGTTATTTTTCTTATAAAGTAGATCTAACATATCGTATGAAATTACGTCAGTTTGTAGATTTATTTTTATAAAATCCTTTTGTGGTCGTAGCTAGCACTTCTCGAAAAAAAGAAGAAGAAAAAGTCAAGTTTATTTTTAGAGCTAATTACACTTTGCCCCTCGAACTTTCATTCAATTCACAATGTGCCCCCGAAACTAATAATTGCATCAAAGTGGACCCGTTTAATTTCAAAACTTATCAATCCCCCCTTTCGTCTACCAGTAGAGTGATATGTAATGAAAATTGCCTTCACCTGCTTCTCATGTACATAACATTCAATACAAAGACAAAATCACCCTTGACTTCATTGACTTTATGCCCCCCGTGCTCCTCATTACAATCAAAATCCCTCAAAATTTACTGCACTTCGCATTTGAGCATTTGGGATTCTAGGGCTTGAGTCTCGTGGAGAAGTAGAGCAAGGGCTTCACATCCATTTGCTGAAGATTGGTGTGTTTCCTCATTTTTTTTTTCTCAGGTGAAAAAACTATAGCAAAAGCAAGTGATGCAAGTATTCCAATTCTGCCATGATATTGTCTTAATCTTAATGTTATCATGCTTAGACAATGTTCCAATTTATTTGTCATGATATATTGGCTAGATCCATATTTGCCATGGCTTGGACTCATATACATGACTAACATGTATATTTCAACAGGTTGTAAAAGATGTCCACTGGTTCATCTAGCACAAGCTGAGGTGGTAAAGCACCACCAGATGACCCATTTTGCTGTTGCAATCTGCGAGCACATCTAAGAGTGTTAACTACGGACAATAACTACAAAATGAAGTTCTGGAGATGCCCATATTGGACTCCTAGTTGTCAACATAAGGATGGAGACAGATGTTGAACATTTTTTGATTGGGTAGATGATGATTTTTGCTCCACATGCGAAGATGTCGTTGGCCAGATACAAGTTAGACTCTGGATATAGAGTCGTGAGCTGAAGATTGAGAAGTTGGGAGCACATGGAGCATATCCAAGCATTGTTGTATAAGGAGAAGGAAAAATGTAAGGACTTGTGCAAGAAATACAATAATTGCATATAGTGTGGTGTTACTGTAATTGTTTTAGTTGTTGCTGTTATTTGCATGAAAATGTCCCATGATAGTGATGAATGTCGCAAGAACTTGATGATAGCGTAGGATTGGTTAATGTAATTTTCTAGATGTGTATTGACTGTTATTGTTGATTTGATTTGATTGTTCTATTGGACATCACTTGTTGTGTTGATTTTGGTTGTTGTATGTAATTTGGACTTATATTGAATTTGGTGGCAAGAACTTAATGTGTGCTATTGGTGACTATTAGGTGAGACTACTACTAATTATTTCATAGCTTTATCATATAGCATACATAAGTCTCTTGCCTATCACACATAGCAAGAGTAGGTTGTTTCCTATCCAAAAAACCTCAATACATAGTAGCAGAACAATGGTGGTAATAATGATTAATAATAATGTCACCATACATATCAAAATCCCTCAATTGGAAGTCACCATCACACCAAAAAAGCATAACTATTGGACCATTACAACAAAAGTAGTATATGTCCCTTTTCTAATACCTAATGTAGTCTCTTTTCATTTCTTATGTACAACAATAGTCAATATTGCCAATTTCGTCTATTTTGTTTCCCCTTTTGATTTTGGTTCATCCTCTCCACATGTGAAGATGACGTTACTCTCTTCTCTTTCTGCACTGATGCATTAGCCTTGGTTGGAGGCACTTGGGTGTTGGGTGGCAATTCTGAATTGCACCCCTCTCCTTCTAGGATTGCCCCAAGAACACAGTCTTCCTTATGCTGGATTGTTTGTATCAACATCTAAGTCCACCAACACAGGTGGCCGTGTACTAGTCTATGAGTAGTGGCCCTTAAGTCTTGTAGACCACCTCCTTGGTGCTCGTTTGGCAATCAATTTTGCACACGACCCACATTGACATACAACTGATTAGTTTGGCATTCTGGACTTGTTTGGCTTGCTGCCTGCGAAGGCTTTGACAAGGGAGTCTACACTGTTAGACTTGTTTGGCATGCTGCTTGCGAAGGCGACAACAATGGAGTGTGCTCAGTTTGCGTAGATTGGGTTGTTGGCTATGAAAGCTCTGATAGTGGAGGTTGTAAAATGACCTAGTATTACATTTAAATGTAAATAAATGAAATTCTCAACATTGTTGTAAATTAATATTGTATAGTAAATAAGGAATACTTAGGCACTAACCAGTTCATCTGGAAATAAAACAGTTTGAAATTCTGCTACAAAAGTAAAGGAGGGTGTGCTTACGTTCCGACGTGAATATTTTCTTCTGTTGTGACTAGCTTACTTACACCTCGAACAGGTCATATAAAGACTAGTTTTTCTCAATTTGTTTGCTCCTTGTTGATCATCCTCATTTCTTCTTCGATATTTCTTTGGCCTCTTGGATTGTTTTCTAAGCTCAGGAGCAATGGACTTCTCATATGTGGTAGTGAGCCTTAGATCCTCACTAGGCATGGGGTAAATTAATGGCTCATATGCTGCCCTCCACTTCTCCACACTTTAGTAATGGTGCACATATTCCTTGGAGTTTTGGTCAGAATACACAATACATGTGTATGCATGAGGGCTTGGAATACTTGTCATGTCCCATCTAAAACATGAGCAGGTCCTCTTGTCCAAATCAACCACATATTGCCTACTAGCATTGTTAATTTCAAACTGACCACCTCCTGCATACACTTGAGTACAATAGATGGATAGGTCATGCATAAGTTCAAACTTCTCAACTATCCAAGGTGTTATTCTGTTTTCCCATTTACCAATTCCTTCCCTTTTCAACTAATACCGCCTCATCAGCGTCTTCCGTATAGTCTCCACCATAGTCACAATTGACTTATCCTATACTTGTAGAATGTACGCATTGAAACATTCACTGAGATTATTCACTATTAGGTTAGACTTACAAGATGTGTTAAACCTGCTGATAATCATATGCAGGCTCACTAAAGGCTTTCAATTCTTTCATAGCTCTCTCAAAGTTCCTCTTGGTGTATGTTGTGGCTACCTACCACAATTTCTCTTTCAGTGTCATACCCTTGTGGCCAGCATCTCGAAAATTGGCATATAAATGCCTCACACAAATACGGTTGTCATTGTAAGGCACTAATTCCTCTACCTCCATTGTTGGCTTTAAACCCTACAATAAATATTGGATGAGTGGCTCATTTAATAAGTTGACTTAACATAATATAATTAAAAGTAGTCAATTATTAGACTAAACATAATGTAAACAAAGGGATCTATTGGACCAAACAGATAAATTTTCCATTTTCCTATGTAAGAGACCACCTCTGTCATAACCCGACAATAGAAAACAACAACATACAATAATACATCGGATACTTGTTCTTGAGACCACT
Organism: Cyclocarya paliurus; assembly: GCA_029856935.1. Lineage (NCBI taxonomy): Eukaryota > Viridiplantae > Streptophyta > Magnoliopsida > Fagales > Juglandaceae > Cyclocarya > Cyclocarya paliurus. Next base: position 24,643,369 of record CM056954.1, read on the forward strand.
AAAGCCACTCAGCCACACATCCAACATACAACATTGGACCCACCCACGTGCAACATTGGACACAGACATACTCAAAACTGCATGCAAAATTCACTTCTAACAAATTGAACATGTGCCCATGCACAAATATTGAAGATACGCACAAATAGAACAATAAATAAGCCCACAAGATAGAAACCCCCAATTTTTTATGCTGTAAACCCTAGCCTTTCCTATGTTTAAAGTTAATAATGCCCAACCCTCTAACAGTATATACACATGCCAAATTACTCGTTTTCAAAGGAAGAACATACAAATTCGTTGAAGACAGAGATGAACTCACTTCAAGATTGATTCACCTTTATGACACCCACTGCGCGAAGAAGACAGAGAGAAATTCGATGAAGACCACCCAAAATGTTTAAAGCCACTCAGATTGGTGCATTTACCACGAAACACTAGTTCTCCTTTAGTTTGGGGTCGATGAAGTCAGGGGCCTAGTTTGGTCTGGAGAGAAGAAAAGTTAGGGTTTTCGAATTTTCTCCTTTAGTTTGGGGTTGATCAAGTCAGGAGTGATTTTGTTTTTGAGTGAATGTTATGCACGTGGAGGTAAATTTCGTTACATTTCACTCTGCTGATAGACAGAAGGGGGGATTGATAAGTTTTGAAAGTAAGCTAGTCTACTTTAATGCAATTATTAGTTTCGAGAACACATTGTGAACTGAATGAAAGTTCGAGTGGGCAAAGTGTAATTAACCCTTATTTTTATAAAGATTAAAATTATACCTAAATGGTCTTTAGGATCTTGAAAACGGAAAGCTTTTTGTATAATTGAAAATCAAGACCTATTTATTCAATAAATGGTCATTTAAATAGTAGGGGAAGTGTAAGAATCAATATAAAAGTTAAAAAAAAAAAAAAAAAGACTAAGGTAATTAGGAAAATGCTGAAGCGGATCGATAAGAGCAAAGAATTGTATAAGAAATTATATAGGTAATACATAAGCAAACTGTACATTTCCATTTATGCTATGCTGCTATTGAAATCATAAAAAACACCCCTTGTTGTGTAAGAAGGGACAAAACTTCTGCCTTCCTGGTTTCATACCTTGTGCTCCTTCAACAGTCAATTTAATAGGTTCCTTCTTTTTTTTTCCCTACCCATTATGACCTTTCTCAAGGAACAAAATGCTAGAGCTTGACCAAAACTAACCACAATTGCCACATAAGACCGTTAGGCATCCTTGGTTGTTCTCAAAGTAACTCAAGAATCGATGCTTAACTCAAAAGCTGTGAAAATAGTGTCATGTGTTTTTATAAGAAATTAAAGATTATATATTGTTGCTTTTATAATAATTGTTAACCTTTAAGGTAACTGGATATTTAGACACTTACAGATATTGTACTTATAGTAAACGATAATTATTTTCTAAATTATTGCATAAGTATGACCCTTCATTAGAAGTTGTATGGCGGGACTTGGTTCAAGGAGAACAGGTAGAGGCCTAGATAGTCATGAATGTTTGGTTTATATTTATAGTTATTCTATTAAGCACATGACTTTGAAAAGATTTTAGTCAGTATTTCGAAGGCTCTCTTTTATATTTTTAATATTTTAATAAAGGATAACATTGTTTTATTTTATGAAATCTTTTATACCAAGCTTATAAGTAAATGAGTTCTTAAATGTTAGTAGCATCATGGATTTCTTGGAATTCTAAAAACGACGTTATTCTAAACCTTAGAAGGACGTGATGTTACACATGAGAGAGAGTGTATAAGATATAGTATAAATAATTAAATTTAGTTCTTCTCATTATTTTAGATTTTTTAGGCAAATGATGATTTTACATGATTTTAGAGATAGAGGCCTTGAGTTAGAATCTTAATTCTACAACCTACTCTATTATTTAAAATTTACGTGTTGAGCTCACTTATTGAGATGGATTCTGGCATTGCACGCGAGAGACTGACTCGCAGTCATGAAATGTTTTGCAAGTTGGACTGTTAGGCTTGAGTGAATACTAGTGCTATATATTTGTTATGTGGCTCGTCTTATTTAATGAAATAGCTCGTCTTATTGTGGTGTGTTTATTATTGAAGTATTACTCCCATGACAGAGTAAGGAGTTCACGGACTAAACAGTTCCTGAAATTCAAAGATTTCTTGTGCTTCTAGTTCCGATGGCATGTACAAATTCGGTGCTTGCCGTTGAACATGTGAAGGCAAATCAATTAGCTGCCAAGAATTAACCAAAGTGATCATCATGTTCAACGGGTGGTTCACTGTTTCGTATCACATGATGTATGTAAGTCTATGCATGATTGTTTTTCAATAAAATAATAATAGCTAGAGTCTTAGTTAGAGTGTGCATGCAAGTAATTGAGCACTCTTCTTTAAAAAAAAACAAAAAATCTAAACTCACATAATTTTTTTTTTAAAATAAACTCTACTTTAAATAAATAAATAAAAAAGTGCAAAACTCCCAAACCTTGAGACTGAAAATATAATTTATCTTCCCAACGTATCGCATTTTCACACGACACGATTATATGCCTGCTTTTGTTTATTTTAAGGCGAAACTCATGATGTTCATCATATACATCTCAGAAAATACTAGTGGAGGCCCAAAAACTTATCACTTACCGTTCATGTATTTTAATTTTTTAATTTATTTATTTTTACTTAATGGTTATGAAGTGACTATTAGTAAAATTGTATATTTTTTTTTATTTTTTCTTAATGATAAAGAATATTAAAAAAATACTTAAAATAAAATCAAAATAAAAAAGAATAAAAAATTTATAATTAACGATAAAAGCTGGGTGATACGCATTCATTCATCTCACGCGGATACAAAGTGTAACTTTTTCGATCATCAGTTGACAATTTTGATCAGACATTACAAGTTCGAACCCTCCACGTTTTGATCTAACAAGACAAGCATAGTAAACACAATCTTCGACCATGCGAGTTAGATTGCAATTAAGGAGAGTATTATTGTTGGTTCAGTATTAGATGCATCGAGTGCCTACACTCAGGGGTAGCTAGGAGGGAAGATCTCATATTGCTTAAATATGACTATTGTATTGCATTAGTCTCCTATATAAAGGTTGGTCTAGGAAACAAAAATAATCTAAAATACAACTCTAATGAGTTTATATTCTTTTTTGATGTATAAATTTTAATTTATAATTTAAGTTATATTATAATTTAAGTCTAAAAAAATTTTTAGACCCATATATAATTTATAGACCCAATAGATTATTGGGTTGAGCAGGAGGCGGGGCGGGGTTGCAGTTTCAACCCCACCTTCGGTACCACGATGGGAGTGGGGTTGGAAACCCTTCCCATCATGGTGCGGGGCGGGGCGAGGGGGTGGGTTCCCCCCCCCCCCCCCTCCCCGGCATCATGTGGGTAGCAACCTTACCTAAACTAATATTTTTGTTGTTAGAGTTAGAATTTCACAAGTTTAGATATAACTAAGTTATAAAATATGGAAAATGATTTATACACAACATCTTTCACAACACATTTCACAATAATGTATAGGTAATTTTGTAAAACATTTTATAAAAGTAATACTATTTTATAAAAATATCATTATCTTACATTATTATTGTGAAATATATTGTAAAAATGTGTTGTATGTAACAATAATCATAAAATATAACCTTTTTTTTGTACGATCATTCGTACAGACGCAATGCATGTACTCCACTATTTGGATTATTCTAAAAGATTTTTCTCTTAGAGCATAACTCCTGAAACAAAATTAATATCGCATTATTGGAGACCCTACAGAGGACTCTTCCTACCATCTACGGTTACATATGGTTGCAAACAATAATTTGCGGCGATTTTCGTCATCACAATAAGTATTTGCAACCATTATTGTTCCCAAAATATTTGTGGCCAAAAATATTATGTTACAAAAAAAAAAATAGTATTAAAACATAATACAAAATAAACAAACAAATAAATAAACAAAGTATAATAAATTAAATTACAATCCATATAGCAATTACACAATGCCATATTTCAAGCCAGAATTTAAGAGACGAGAAAAAATAAACCACATTAGAGACATAATTTAAGATACAAACTTAGACCTAGTTTGTATAGGAAGAGCCTCCTATCTCATCTCATCCTATTTTATCTCAATATTCAAATATCACAAACACAAATACTTTTTAATTTTAAATTTTTAAATTTTTTATCTAATCATTACAACTTTTTTAAATTTCCAAACAAAACACAAAAGATAATTCATCATTTCAAATTCTAAAACAAAAATAATATTAAAAAATAATATTTTTATTTTATAATATTTTTATTCAATTTTTTCTCTCTCATTTTTCAAAACTCTATAAAATATCTTAACTCAAACTATTTTTTTTCTATTTATTGATAATCTCATCTCATCTCATCTCAATATGCAAACGAGATTCAAAAACATGAGAAAGAAAATGCAAAAGCCTATTAAAGCATAACCATGTTAACCAATAAAATTACAAGAAATAAAAAAAACTCCTTAAACTCAAGAAAATGAACGGACCAAATAGATATGCTAGCATTTGCAATGATTATATTGTTTTTAAGTTTCTACATAAAGAATCCTACATTGACAATAATTGTAACATATGACTTTTTTGTTAAAGATTTGTGACCTGATTGGCATTAACTCCTAACTTTTAAAATAGAAGTCTTGGATTGGAAACCCCCTACTCAAATATATTTAAAAAAAAAACATATGATTTTTTTAATATAAGGACCCTATATTCATAATGATAGTATGATATTTAATATTATGAATTTCAAAACTATTTGAAATGTTTATTGTTTTTTTATTGGCATCGATGTCAGATATATGAATTCAACTCGGTGCTTCAAAAGTGCGGAAGAAAATTTTCAAACTTAAAGGCATTCGGTTTACGTCTCATCCCAAAATCACTAGAGCTCTTATTTGAAAAATGGAAAATACTATTTTGACACCTAATTTTGACATCTAATATGTTTTATTTTTTTAAAATTTTTTTATGCATATTTTTTTTTATCATTTTAAAACTTTTAAAATATATATATATATATAAAATATCAATACACTATTAATTACTTCCTTAACTATTAAGGTTAAAAAATTTTGAAAAAATATTAGAAGATAAATTTATGCTAAGCGGCACGCCCAACGGTCAATGCTGGGCGACAATCTAGCACTACTCTTTAGACATAATCAATTCTATCCCTAAAGAATTTCTTTTTAATCTTATAAGTATCGATCCATTTAAATCCCCATTGATGATAAGTTTCAATCATGCATCAAAATTACATTATGATTTTGTCACCCCACACATGAAATATAGAACTAAATAATATAGAAATAAATATGAATATATATTAATAAACATCAATATTATAAAAAATAAACAATGTTATTAAATATTCATAAATCTAACAATTTTCTCTGGTAATTGTACCATGCAATCCAAAACCAGCCGTAAGTATCTTAATGGACAAAAACAATGGTACAAAGAGTACAGCATGCAGGAGGACATTTAAGTAGGAGTATATGCATGGAAGGGATACGGGGAAAGTACGAGAATGACGGCAATATATTTTTCTCTTTCTATGAGGAAAAGCAATTTTCCTTTAAGAAACTGATATTCAATTAAATTAAGAGCAATCTCTTTTTTCTTTTTCAGATCAGGACAATAATTTTTCCTCTAAAAAAAAGCCTGTTATTGCAACAACAACGGGAAAAATGCATGGGAAGCCAAGAGTTCTATTTAGAGTATGTTGGGTTGTTCCATATAATTAGTTGTGGAAGGAGTTGGTGGTCAGTTTATAAGTATAAGGAAAAATTTCACATCTTGAGCTAATTTTTGAGGTTGAGAGACCTAAGACCAATCAACACTAGTATTAGAGCCAATGTTTACAAACAGTCTCAGGCCCAACAATCTGCGGGAGAAATGAGTTATCACTACTCTAACCCAAGACTCAATGTGTGAGGGAGAGATTGTTGAGGTTGTCTCACATCGATTGTGGAAGGGGCTAGTGGTCAGCTTATAAATATGAGAGAAGGTCTCGGCTCTTGAGACTTGAGCTAGCTTTTGAGGTTGAGATAAGCCTAAGATCACCCAACAGAGTGGTCCGACAAAATTTTAAAAAAACAAAACATTAAATGCTTATTTATGATTAAATTTATATTCCTATACAAAGCATGTATCAAAAATTTAGTAGAAGAATACTAGTACAAATGAAAATTATGATTTTTAAGTTTAAGTTCAGATATAAAAAGATCAATGTTACTATTTGAACTCAATAATTCTTCAATAAAGAAAAGCTATTAACCTCATAATGAACTCAAAGAATAATGTTCGAGATCAGTACAATTAACAAGTGTATATTTTCAAAAAAATAAAAACAAGTGCAGAAAAAATAAAAACAACATACTCGATTATATATAAGAAAAAAAAATCAGAAACCAATTAAAGGGAAACTTTTAATATTCACAACTATCTAAATTTAAGTGTTTTTTAAATTAAAAATTACATAATATATATAAATTATAATTATATTCACATAGAACATAGAATTATATGAAAATAGTCTAATTTTCTTTTTTTATCTTTTAATTAAAAAAAACCTAAAAAGGATATGATAACCCTTTTAATTAATAATTTTTTCTTTTCTTTAATCTTCATGCCAATTGGGTTAAGGAAATATTATTACATACTGTACTTTTATTTCGCTCTCATCGGTAACTTTACGTATCAAAATTAATTCTTTAAAAAAATATAAAAAAAGTTATCTAAAAATAATATTCACAAATTGTAATACAAGTAGGATAAGTCACGTCCTGCGTTGTTCTTTTTAATTTTTTTTCTCCATCGTCCTTGTGGGTTGCATAAGATTATTATGTTCATTTGAAACTTAGACTGAACTCAAATGAATGCAGTTTAGTCTAATTTTAAATTGAATTAGATATCTAAACATCTATTTTTTAAATTACTAAACTCATCTCGACTCAAAACTTCTTTACATGTGAGATCCATAATTTTTTTCAATTCAACACTTATTTACATGTGGAATCTACAACATTTTTCAACCTTTCATAAATATATCTAAACTCACCTTAACATCCAAACACATTTTAAGTGAATCCTATAAAATTTATTTTATCATCTTAATTATTATTATTCATAAAAAATTTAACTTATCTCAACTCAGCTTAACGTCCAAACAAAACCTTAATTACCTAGTAGATCTCCGCTTGGACTGGACCATGCATGTTGGAAAGTGAGCTTGGTGTTATTGAAAGAAAATGTTGTACTCACTGATATAACGTTCGAGGATTTCTACCGATTTGCTTTTTGTTTGTTTTTTTTTCTTATAAGTATTTTTTAATAATTTTATGATTTTTATTTTTATTTTTATTTTTAAAATGTTTGAGGGGTCTCAAAAAATGTTTTAAAAAAAGTATAAAATAAAATTTTGCCTTGTTGGTAAGCATCCTCAGTGAGAATGTCAGTAGGTCTAACATTACTTTTTGAGTGATGCTAGACTGCCACCTAACAGTGACCGCTATGCGTGTCACCTAGGTAAAACTCTTCTTTTTTTTTTCATTTTTCCTTTTCACATTTCTTAACATCTTTAAACATTTTAAAAATATATAAAAAAAAATATCAATACACTAATAGTCATTTCCTTAATCAGTAAGTAAAAAAAAATAAAAAATAAAAAAATACCTAAATGGTCAAAATGAAGAGGCAAAGTAAGAGAACAAAGTATCATTATTCTTACTCTTTATTTAATCTTCAAGAGGGTCGTTTTATTTAATTTTTTAGTTAATTTCTTAAATTGTTTTGCACCCTCGTCCTTTTGATTTGTTGAAGACGCTTACTCTTTTGCAAGTACATGCCACTTTAATGAGAAAACCTAAACATAGGAACACACAAGTAAAAAGTGAAGCAGAAGGTCAATATAGGAACAATTAATTTAAGTAAATAGAAAAAAAAACTATAAATCAAGGTACAAAATAATCGAAAACATCCAAGATCAGAGTCATTTTCTGAAGATAAAAAACAAGATGTCTCAAGATGAATTGATGTCAAATAGGTGCTCATTTTTTGTTGGTTTTGGTACATTTTAATTTCAAAGATGCAACGTGGTGGAGGAGAGATTGATCTTCAGCAGCCAGGATGATGACTATAATAAAAAGATTAAAAATAAAAATAAATGACTAGAATTAATTTTTTTTCTTCTCCGTCATCGTTCCCTATTAGGCAAGACGATTAAGAAGCTATTTGGAGAGTGATATGAGAATTTTTTTATTTTAGATGAAAGTTTAAAATATTATTTTGTAATGTTATTGTTATTTTAAAATTTGAAAAAGTTGAATTGAGATTTATAAAAGTTAAATTATTTATTATATTTTATATGAAGATTTGAAAAAGTTATAATGATGAAATGAGATGAAATGAAAATTTTATGTTTTGTTTTGATTGCCAAACCTGCCCTACTGGTCTCCACTTGGAGTTGGATTTGTCAACATTGGAAATGACGCATGGTTTCCTTCCCTCAATCTTTTCATGTCCGGAGGGTCCTTTCATTTAATTTGTTAGTTTTTTTTTTTTAATTTTCGCCCTCCCCCTATTTTCTTAGGCCATTTTGCTACATGCAACCGAGGTGGAAAACCCTCAGGAAATCGGCTAATGCCACGTGATATATTAAAAAAAAAAAATCAACTGAAACATAAAACGGAGGGAAATTTCGTGGAAGGCGACTTCATCTTCATCTTCATTTTCATCTTCATGAAAACAAAACCAAAGAGTTGTTAGGGTCGCCGTCATCGTCTTCGTTTGATTCCAACATTCTGTCTGTGGTCGCCGTCGTGGGTAGGATCGAAGCTTGTTGCGGTCGTCGTTGTCTGGCGTCGTCTTTGTCTGATCCCAAATCTCATACCATATCTCTCTACCTCTCGCGAAGAAGGAAGACATTAAAATTTCACAGCAACCAAACATGGAATTTTCCACACAAAAAGACCCCTCAACACAAAGATTTCTTTCCTGTGCCTCAGCAAGCCCAACGATGATTTGAATTCAGAGGCTTCTTCGCCCAATGGAGATACCCGCAAGCAAGAGCTGGTTGCCAGAATAACGATGCTTCAGGCTCAGAAAGTCCGTCTCATATACTACTTGGATGAAAGGTCAGCTTATCTCTCACAGTTTGGCGAAGAAGCCAATGCGGAGTTTGACAAAATTAAAGAAGATGTGCTCAAAGGACTGGATGAAGCTAGTGCCAGGGTTTGTTGAACTTCTTAATTCTGCATGCAAATCATGCGATATGATTATAGACCAAAAACAATAACCCACTTGTTTTCAATTTTCATTTATGTTTGTCATATAATGGAGAATATAGAGAGCTGCATGCAGGCTTTTGAGGAATCCTCATAATTGAATCAGATTCTCTCTTCCCACAATCACCTATGACTATCGAAGTTGTTGTCCCTTTCACTTCCCAAATTTGGTTCTCTCGTGCTGTTCAAGCTTCTCTTCCCATTCCAAACCCAAACTGTGCGGTAGAGGAGAGTCCCTACTCACTGAGAGAGAGAGAGTGTAACTTACGATGGAGATCGGTAGATCTAGGTGGTGAGACGACAGCGTCGGCTAGTTGGGTGTTCGGGCACTGAGAGAGAAAAGTGATAAGAGGAAGAGAGAAATAACGTGAGAGAGAGAGAGAGAGAGGACATGGCGTGAGGGAGAGAAATAGAGAAGATGATAGTGGCTTACCGTGAGGAGGATGATGGACTTGAGGTGGCAACGGTCGGCGGTTTCTGTGGGGTTTTCAAAGTGGTTAGGCTTAGTTTGTAGTGGCTCACGGTAGCTCAAAATTGGAGAGCCCAATGCTATGTTTTTTGGTGCAAAAACAGGGGCCTCTTGGACGTCCAATGTTGGCTTGGGCGACAGTGGTGTAGGGCTGGGGTTGTGGAGGATCTTGACGTTGCATGGTGGAGGAGACTATGACGTGGTGGTTGAAACCGTTGGACGTGTGTGGATGAGTGACTGGTTCATAGGAACTGTAGGAGGAGGAGGTGTTCTTTGAGGTGGCTTACGGTGGTGAGAGGGTGGTTCGCGGCTTAGCAATTACGCCTTTTTGTGGAGGAAGAGGCTCCATTCCTCTTTCGTTTGTGTTGCTAATTCCGCCTAAGAGTTGCTCAGACTCTACTTCGAGTTTGATCTTTATTCTATGGACTTGGGGAAGACTGCTCTATGAGTTGGAAAAGACGAGGGGTCTCTGTGATTTGGGGGGATACGAAGGAATTTGCTCTATGAGTTGATTTTGGGTAGGGCCGTAAAGGGAAAATGAGCATTTTCATTTCTTTCCACATGGGACACAGTCACATCGTGGTGCCCCCCGCGTGGTTGTATATATCATTTTTCCTTTTCTAGGTGAAACCATTACTCTTGCATTTATATACCACTTAAAAGTTAGAAGAATGTATGTATGTACATCCACATGAACATACGAGCAAAAGGTCAAGAAAAGGAAGCAACAAATTTAATCAAAATGCTTAGAGAGAATACTTGACTATTATTTATTATTTTATTACTATTTATTATTATTATTTAATATTTTATTATTAATTTTTCACTATTATTCACAAAATATTTAAAAATATTTTACTACCTAAATGCAACCTTAAGTTACAAAATAAAAACATCTACGAGAGGTCATTTTTTAAATTAAAAAGTACATAATATATAAAAATGATAATTATATTTACATAGAACATGAAAATATTCTTAATTTTTTTTATCTTTTAATTAAAAAAACCTAAAAAGGGATATTATAACCTTTTAATTAATAATTTTTTCTTTTCTTTAATCTTCATGCTAATTGGGTTAAGGAAAGTATTACATACTGTACTTTTATTTCGCTCGCATCGGTAACTTTACATATCAACATTAATTCTTTAAAAAAATATAAAAAACTTAGGTAAAAATAATATTCAAAAAGTGTAATAAAAGTAGGATAAGTCATGTGTAGCTTGTTCTTTTTAAAATTTGTTTTCTCCATCGTCATTGTGGGTGGCACAAGATTATTAGGACTTATTTGGAACTTGGATTGAAGTGAGATCAATTCAGTTTAATTTAATTTTAAGTTAAGTTTAATATCTAAATATTCAATTATCAAATCAATAAACTCATCTCAACTCAAAACCTCTTTATATGTGAGACTCACAATCTTTTTCAACTTAACACCTCTTTACACGTGAGATCTATAATTTTTTTTTAATTTTCAATAAATGTATTTTAACTTATCTTAACATCTAAATATATCTAAATTCATCTTAAATAGATCTTACAAAATTTACTTTATTATCTCAACTCATAACTATTCGTAAAGAATTCAATTCATCTCAATATCCAAATATAACCTTAATCACCTGGTAGATCTCCGCTTGGACTGATCCATACATGTTGGAAAGTGAGCTTGGTTTTATTTAAGGAAAATGTTGTAGTCACCGATATAATGTCTTGAGGTTTTTTACCAATTTGCATTTTGTTTGTTTTTTAATGTTTTTTTCTTAATGATTAAGGAACTTTTTTTTTAAATAATTTTATGATTTTTATTTTTTAATTGTTTGAGGGGTCTAAAAAATGTTTGAAAAAAAGTATAATTTTTTTTTTGACTTGTCGGTAAGAATCCTCGGCGAGGATGTCGATAGCTATAGCATTACTCTTTATTTAATCTTCATTTAAAGTGGGTCGTTTTATCTAAATTTTTAGTTAATTTCTTAAATTGTTTCGCACCCCCGTCCTTCTAATTTGTTGAATACGCTTACTCTTGCGATTATGTCTCATTTGTTTTTAAAGATGAGATGAAATGAGATAAGATTAAAGTTAAATAAAATATTGTTAGAATATATTTTTTAATATTATGTTTGTTTTGAGATTTGAAAAAGTTGAATTTTTTATTTTATTTTGTATGGGAATTTGAGAAAATTGTAATGATGAGATGAGAAGTTTTCAAAATTTTAAATTTTAGTCTTAAAAACAAACAAGGCCAAGAAAATCTAAAGGACAATGCTACAGCCCCCGCTGGGGCTAGCATTGTTTTTTTATGTATTTTTTTAAAGTTATTTTTTATAGATTTTTTAATATTTTTAAAAAATAAAATAAATTTAGAACATTATTAAAAAATATTTCTATAATTAGAAAGTAAACAAAAATCATTAAAAAAAATTTCTTTAATCACGAAGTAAAATAAAAAATATTTTTTTATAATTTTTTATTTTACTTCATGATTAAGAAAGTATTTTTTAACAATATTCTGAATTTTTTTATTTTTTAAAATATTTAAAATTATTTAAAAAATTATATAAAAAAATTTAAAAAAACACACAGACAAAAACACATATTTGATCTCAACGGGAGTCTCCCGCGAGAGATCTAGCATTTTCCAAACCTAAATATAGGAACACAAAAGTAAAAACTGAAGCAGAAGGTAAATATAGGAACAATTAGTTTAAGTAAATAAATAATAAAAAACTATAAATCAAGGTACAAAATAGTCGAAAACATCCAAGATCAGAGTCATTTTCTGAAGATTAAAACAAGAAATCTCAAGATGAATTGATATCAAATAGGTGCTCATTTTTTGTTGGTTTTGGTGCATTTTAATTTCAAAGATGCGTCAGTTTTGAATTTGGATTATATGAACAACGTGAGGAGGAGGAGAGATTGATCTTCAAACATGAAAGCAGCCGGCAGTGACGGAATCAGAAATTTGTTGTTGAAGGTCGAATAAAATTAAAATTATAATAAAATATTTTTTAATTTTATTTTTAAATTAAAATAATTTATAAAATTAAAATAATTTTATAAAGAACGCCCCTTCATAAGTCCGACGTTGGCAATCGGGATGATGACTAGAATAAAAAGATTAAAAATAAAAATAAATGACTAGAATTAAATGTTTTTTTTAATTATTTTTTTCTCCGTCGTCGTTCCCTGTTAGGCAAGACCCGGTCTCCACTTGGAGTTGGATTTGCCAACGTTGGAAATGACGCGTGGATTCTTTCCCTCAATCTTTTCATGTCCAGAGGGTCCTTTCATTTAATTACTTTGTTAGATTCCTTTTTCGCCCTCCTCCTACTTTGTCAGGTGAAACCATTACTCTCGCATTTATATACCACTTAAATGTGAGAAGAACGTATGTCTCTACCCCCACAGGAAATTTTTTTAAATTTTTATATAAAATAAAATAAAAAATTTAATTTTTTAAAATTTTAAAATAAAAATAATATTAAAAAATATTTTTTAATAATATTTTATTTAACTTATAATTTTTATCTCAAATCATCCCATTTATAAAAACAAACTAGAGATAGTTACAAAATAAAAACATCCAAGAGAGGTCATTTTCTGAAGATAAAAACAAGAAATCTCGACTTGGAAGTTGATAGGTAGAAAGCTGGCTCAATTATTTAAGAGCGATAATGCTTTCCTTATAAAACGAGTACCCAGAATTATAATAATAATTGATTGATTTTTAATTTTTAATTTTTGGAGTATCATCTTGAGGGCTGAGCGAATGGCAGTGATCTTGAGAGCTATTTTTTCTGTGAAATATTTTAGTGTACAAATTTACTAACTAAAATAAAGAAGATAAAAGATGAGAGGGAGAAAGGGCCTCCTAGGGGTAGGATATTCTTTATTCTTCATATATATATATATATATATATATATATATATATATATATATATATATTTTTTTTTTTTTTTTGGTTGGATTTGGGCGCATTTAGGATGAGATGAACGGCGCGGAGGGGGAGAGATCCTCGGTCAAGCATCTTCAACTATAAAATCATCGCAGCGAAAGTCAGCTTCACATGCAATAAATGCTGGTAACGAAGGGGCGAAGTGGGCAGTGAGAGAGGAGTGTTTTGAAACAGAACTCCTGTAGTTAGGGAACAGCTGTAGCTGTAACGAAATGAAGAAACCATTGGTACTGATCGTGCTTCTTCTTACTCTCTGCTTGCTTCCCATCTGGGGCTTTGCTGCCAAACAACAGCAGCAGCAGCGGCCGCAACAGCTGCGGTTTGGGAAAGATGGGGAGTTTAAGATACTGCAGGTGGCCGATATGCATTATGGGGACGGCAAGACCACGCCTTGCGAGGACGTCCTTCCTAGCGAGTTCCCCACTTGCTCTGACCTTAATACCACAGCCTTTATCCAGCGGATGATCCTCGCCGAGAAGCCCAATTTCATCGTTTTCACCGGTAATTTTCTTTTCTTTAAGCTTTGTTTTTCCCTTGATTTTCTTTCAATTTCTGGATGTTTCGAATCCTTCCCTTGTTGTCAATCTACTGAGACCATACTTCTCAATTTCTCTGATTCGTAATCTTTCTAGAAATTCCTAATTTTCTTTCTATTTCTGAGTATTGTAGAAATACCTTCTAAATTGTGCCACAATGTTTTACCTATTGAAAGTTGCTTCCGATCGCACAATTGCCGGGGTGATTCATTACTATAACCAATCGGGCTATTTGAGAAGCAACCCGGAATTTGTTTCATCCAACTGCTCTAAGTTTGCTCTTTTACTTTTTTGATAAGTAAGTTTGCTTTTTTACTTTGGAACATGAGAACATAACAATACAAAACTCATTCTCATGCTTGCGTAAGTTCTCCATTAAACAAACAAAACAATGTTATGGCATCATCTGCTAATCTAAGCATATATCCTTTTCGCTTCCCCAGTTCACCACACGAAACTTTCTTGAGCTTGTTAAGCCTGGTTATGGATCCAACTCAGCCAGTGCAATTTAAACATCTTGCTACAGGGGACAACATCTTTGGGTTTGACGCAACGGATCCAGCGAAGTCTTTGAATGCTGCCTTTGCACCAGCAATCTCATCCAAAATCCCATGGGCTGCTGTTTTGGGGAACCATGATCAGGAATCCACCCTCTCAAGGGAAGGTGTGATGAAACATATAGTTGGCTTGAAGAACACACTGTCTCAAGTCAATCCCGTGGAAGCGCATGTTATTGACGGTTTTGGGAACTATAACCTCCAAGTTGGTGGGGTTGAGGGCTCTAGTTTTGAGAACAAGTCAGTTCTCAACCTGTATTTCCTTGACAGTGGAGATTACTCCACGGTCCCATCAATCCTTGGCTATGGTTGGATCAAACCCTCTCAGCAACTTTGGTTTGAACGCACTTCCAAAAAGCTTCAGGTACTGACCTCACTTTATATTCAGTTTGAAGAGTATGGAATCATAAGAAACCTGTAATAATCGGCATGTAATAATCAGCAGATCAAGCAACTGTGGTAGCCAGTAATCATGCCTAGATCTTTCAATTTCTGACATATGACAATCTGTTTATTAAGCATTTCATTTCTTTGTAGAGGGCATATATGGACAAGCCTGAGGCTCAGAAAGGACCTGCTCCCGGGCTTGTGTACTTTCACATCCCATTGCCGGAATTTGCAAGTTTCGACTCGACAAACTTCACTGGTGTGAAACAGGAAGGCATCAGCTCTGCTTCTGTGAACTCTGGCTTCTTCACGACCATGGTAGCTGCTGGAGATGTGAAGGCAGTTTTCACTGGCCACGATCATCTCAATGATTTCTGTGGCCAGCTGACTGGTATACAACTGTGTTATGCTGGGGGATTTGGATACCATGCTTATGGGAAGGCTGGATGGGCAAGGAGAGCGAGGGTGGTGGTAGCGAACTTGGAGAAAACAGAAAAGGGCGGTTGGGGAGCAGTAAAGTCAATCAAAACATGGAAGCGCCTTGATGATGCGCATCTGACTCCAATTGACGGACATGTCCTTTGGAGCAAGACTTCTGCTGGTAAGGTTTCATAAAGTTCCTTAGATGCTTTTTGCTCCATGATTTTCTTAGCTTACCTTCAAGATATAGAGAAAGCATTCTATAGGAAATCCATGTCGTGCTATTTAAGTCATCTATGATTCTATATATTTTGAGACTAACTGGACATATAATGAGAATGTGCTTCCTCTTATGCTTCAAAAGAGTAGCATAACATGTGTTGAATCAGCAACTATTAAAACTGTTTTGCATACATAGATTGTTAACTTGATATCAAACTCTACTTCCACCGTCTTTTATGGTAATGATAGCAAGCACTACTTCTACGGTCTTGATTATTTCCACAGAATCCCTGAATTTACAATGTACAGGAAACTTTTCCGAGCATGAGCTTCATAGTTCATCTTGATGAATCATCCCATATTCTTTTTTTGATAAGTGAATCATCCCATATTCTAGGACGTTCATTTTCAAAAAGCTCTGCAGATGTATAAGTTAGAACTGTTGGCTGCAATGACTTGCAACCTTAATTCAAACTTTGAATTTTTTTTTTTTTGGTCATATTATGGTATTGGAAGTGTGCAGTCTGTAGTGTTAAAACCTTTACTATGTTGATGCCAAAACATATTACTCCTGCTTTCATTTCTCTAAGGTGGTAGAAACCTAAGATCAACTCCCTTGTCGGCTTAAAGTCCATCCTTGCTAATGCCCTTTGTCCATCTTGAAGTTCAAGATGAAACACCACAAATCAAATCTCCTTTTTCTTATAGACGTTATTTATTGTCTTAGCGGACAAGATCTTGGCAACCGTCGTGCTCATTGAAAAAGAAGAAGAAGAAAACAGATTGGCCACCTTAGGTTGCTGTGTACTGAAATTTATCTTTTTGTACGAGTTAAAATGTACCATCTAAATGGGCATACATGCATCACTGTTTTCCTTACTTGTCACCTGCTTTCCTCATTTTCTTATCCTATTTTGCTCTCGACAGGTAGCCGTAGAAAAAAACATATTGGTGGCCCCTGAGTAACTGGCATATGAAAAACTATATTTATATAGTTCATAGCAAACTTGGCCTTAAGGAGGAAGGCTTTGGAAATGGTTTTATGGGAACAATCTCATTTGAGGAAAGCTTTGGAAATGGTTTTGAGGGAACAATCTCATTTGTTGAACAATAAATATATCTAATGATTTTGTCTGGCAATGTATTGACAAGTATTGAAACTATAGGAGGTGATGTAGAAGAGCCTGGAATAATGATGTTATAAAGGAAGTTGAGTGATCGAGGTAATTGTATGCCATATAATTTGTGTTTGAATATTTGGTAAGCTTGAGGAGTTTATGAATCAAGACCAAGCCTCAAGGAAGAAGAAACCTGACCACAGCTCTTCCATATCCCCTTTTATTACCCTTGAGGGTAGATTTTGTGACGAAAAGCCTATCCTTCAAAACGGATTTCAAACCATGAGATAGCAAACAAATCTACACTTTTACAAGGTTTCCGGTCATGGAAATGGCAGTCTAATTTAGGTCAAATTGGTCGAGTCCTGAGATGAAAGAGTAGAAGATAGGGATCTATTTTTTTGGGATTAACTACTTTTTAAAATAAAATAAAACTTGTATTTTATAAAAAGAATATAAACTATGTATACCTACAAGCCAATCAAATTTGAGATTTTAAGAAACACAGGTTTGAAATTAACTCACAAATATATTAAGATGTATAAATCTGATTGTATTATATAAATGATCGAAAAAAATAATTCAATAAGATTGAAATTTATTTGAGAAATATAAGAGACGTAAATAATAAAAAATTGTTCAATACTATACAACAGACCAACCTTTTTTTCTATATATAAAGTAAATAGATTGTAGGTTAAATGCATTGGAACCTTTTTTGCGGCACTGTTTGATTTTACAGATAAGATAAAATGAGTTGAGATTAAAATTAAAAATTAAATAAAATATTATTAGAATATATTTTTTTAATATCATTTTTGTTTTGAGATTTGAAAAAGTTAAATTGTTTATTTTATATGAAAATTTGAAAAAGTTATAATGATGTTTTTTTTTTTTTGAAGAAATCAGACTCATTTCATTAATGAACCGAAGTTACAACTGTGACTTAATAATACATGGAAAAACCAGACTATAAGTCAACTACGCATCAGCTCAGGGGCATCCCCGCCACAAACCAGTGACGGACATTGTCTTAACTTCTAAAAAACTCTCCCATAAACAGAGAAAGCGTTCTGTGAACACAGAACTAAACGACCCCCCAACCTCCCTAGAGGAATGAGACGGGGCACTGCTATGGACATCAAATCCAAAGCCCATTTCTAAATTATTACTAACTAAAACCAAAACCTACACCTAACTACAAACCAAACAACACCAAAAAAACGACCCCAAGCAATAGTGCGAACCCGGATGTTACGCCTACCGCAAGCATCGGCATCTCGAATCGGCCTGGACGGGCACCCAACTCACGCACGGACCACAAAGCCCGGCCGTACGACCATCAGCGTAGCATCATCCAACACTCTCGAACAGCTCTTGCCACAGAGTACGTCCAATCCAAAGGTCCAACACAACACTCGGGTCAACAAAATAACAATAGAACAGAAAAAATTAACTACAAAGTGCTGAAAACAACCAAACAGAAAAATAAACAACAAAAAACACGGATGAACAGTGCACTGAAGTTCGGCATTGGTTCGTGCAGGGCACTGTTTCTCGGGGAGGAAAGCCGACGGTCGATCTTGGAAACCCCGGAGTCAGAGAACCCAGAGAAGCTGAGCGTGGTGGCGGCAGAGGGCTCCCTGGTGGCGCGTGGTGGCCACGCGCCGACGAGATCAGGAAGTTTCGTCCCGCGCGTGCGGGCTACGCGCCTCTCCGTTGGACGCCGGATTTTGAGGTGTTGAAGATCGGCGCCTGGACGTCCTTCCGGTGTGGCGCGTGTGATGAGATGGCGGCTAGAATGACCGGAAACGGCGATCCTCCCTTATGTAACCTGAGAAAACAGAAAAACGAAGAAAAAAAACTACGACGAAACAGAATATAAACGCCGGAGACGAAGGGCCGGCGAGGGGAGGAAGGAAACGGCGAGGAAGGAGGAGCCGAGGCTCCCCCTTCCTCCCAACTGGATTCGGACGAGAGGCTGTTTAGAGAGAGAGGGTCTGGTTTAGAGAGAGGAGCAGTGGAAGAAGGGGTGAAAAAGTTATAATGATTAGATGAGATGAAATAAGATGAGATGAGTTGAGAGGAATTGTGAAAACAAATGAGGTTGTATGAAGATGACTCTTAATTTCTAAATTCTAAGAAACATTAATACAAAGCAACCCATATCTAAGGTGTCTAGATGTAATTGTTTCAAGCAACTATCTTAACAAAGCAACTCTATAGGAGGGAAATTCATGTTAGAATTTTAGGAGAGCAAGTGCGAAAATTAGTTCAACACTATATACTAGATCGACTTTTTCCCCTAATTCATAGAAGTAAGTAGATTGTAGGTTAAATGTTTTGGAATATTTTAGATATTCATTAACAACATGAAGATGACTTTCATTTTTTATGAAAACCAAAATTTCTTATTTTAAGAAAAAAAAGGGATTGCATCTCCAAATTTCATTAATTGCCCTTACTTTTGACGGAAGGGTGCCTTATTACAAGATAAAGCTTAGGCGCTATAAATAAATCCCAAATCAAGTTTATGAAACATCTAGGACTAGTCATACATGTGTGTGCTATATAAGAAAATAAACTCAAAGAAAAACTACCTGAAAAAAATATAAGAACCTTTAATGTCTAAAGTTTGGAAGATTAGCTTTAATATATCTACAAGAATTATGGCTTTTTGCGGCACTTTAAGTCGTCGCAAAAAGTACTAATGTGACGCAAAAAGTTTTTTCCATCCATTAATTTTTGTTGCTAGTGGACGGTAATAATGTGCTTCAAAGCGATCTATTGCGTCGCTTCATAATTGGTTGCAAATAATTGGTATTTTGCGGCAATTATAGTTGCCACAAATTGTAAGATGTTCTGCCGCAAAAAACCATTACAGCAGCTATTATTGTTGTCGCAATAACTATTTGCTGCGATTTTATTGTCGTTGTTAGAGGACATATTTGTAATTAGTATAAGTGTATGAGGGTATAAGTGTCAATTGTATGTAGTGTATATATATGTTTGTACATCAATGAAAGTAAGAGTGATCTTTCCCATATGTATCTACATAGTATCAGAGAGTAGTGTACGTTGGATTGATCTAAGTAGTGTACAGTGGTTCATGCCCAAATTGATACGGTGGTTCCTTTTGTTATCGGTGACCGAAAGTGTTTGAAGTGGTTTTCGTCCACTCTCCGGCGTCTTCTCCAGTAATAGGCACCAGGGGTAGACTCGTCGGCCTTGTCTGTGTGTACCAGCATTGTCGTCGCCGTTGGAAAGGGCCTCCATCGTCAGCAAAAGGTTGAAGCTCGGAGTGTTTGGTTGTGGGGATAAGCTATCCACTCCTTGAGTTTGAATAGCCAAAACCTGGAGTAAGAGTGTATTCCTATTCGAAATAACACCTATTTGGTAACACCTATACGGTGTTCTTATTTTCGTTTAGGATAGCTTATTCTAGTTTCAGCTCAATTTTTAAACCAGTACCGGTTCAGACCCGAAACATAGCCGATACATCCCAAAACAACCCGGTCTAGACCCGAAACAGACCGGCTTAGGCCGATACAAACCCAAAATAGCCCTTTCAGACCTGAAATAGCCTGGTTCAGACTTGAAACAGTTCGGTTTAGACCAGTTCAGGCCGATATAAGACCGAAATTGTGGTATTCGAGTTGTTTTTCGGGTACTTGGGCTAAGTATCTACATTTCCAGATTACGTTTCTCGGATTTTTTAAGTCAAATTGTGATTTTTCTCAGATATTGTGTGGAGTTTCTCAAATATGATAACTAAATTTGAGTCACAGTTATATGATACGGTTACCTCTTATATTGCTCCTAGTGGGCATGGAGGCCAAGGTGGTAGAGGTGCATGTGGTAGACGTGATGCCAAAGGTAATTGCACTTGAGGTCGAGAGCCTCATAAGTGCACCCATTGTGGTCGCACTAACCATTTGAAGGACTATTGTTGGGATCAACATGGTAGACCATCTGGGTTTGCTAATCAGGCCATTTGCCAATATACTACATCACAGTCAACTAGATCCAACTCATGTATGATTAGTATATCGAATGATGGGTATGAGCGGTTTTTGGGTCACACACGAGCTTCATCCTCCATAGCTACTCTTACCCACTCAGGTATAGCATCCGCATGTCTTGCCTCATCCATTCAAGATTCATGGATCATTGATTCAGGAGCTAATAAGCATCTGACTGGTCTGTCCTTTGTCTTATCTAAATTAGATACTGTGACATCTCCAAAAAGTGTTAGTCTCCCTAATGGTTTTCTTGCTAAAGTTATAGGCATTGGATTCACTCAGCTCACTGACTCTATTTTTATCCCTCTTCATGTGTCTTTCAGGATCTCAAGACGGGAAACAAGATTGGTACGGGATATGAAACTGGTGGCCTGTATTATCTTGATGTTAAACAGTCACCCACTCGAGCCCTTACATCCACATCATCTGCTTATGAATGGCATTGTCGTCTTGGTCATCTATTTTTTCCCTTTTAAAGTGCCAAGTCAGGAGTCTTGGACATGTGTCTCCCTTTCCTTATGAAGCATGTCAAATTAGTAAACATCATCATATGTCATTTATAGCTCGAGTTGATGAATGAGCCTCGATCCCTTTTGAATTGGTTCACTCTAATATATGGGGACCAATCAACATTAAATCAAATACATTTCAGTATTTTGTCACATTTATTGATGACTACTCTCATGTGACATGGGTGTTTTTGATGAAGGCAAGATCTGAACTCCTTTCCATTCAAAGTATTTTGGAAAGAAATTAAAACTCAATTTAACAAAAGGGTTCAGATTTTGCGTTCTGATGATGCTAGAGAATATCTATCGAGTGCCTTTGCTACTTACTTAAGTAGCAAACCAACAGAATGGGGTGGCTGAACACAAAAATTGTTATTTGTTAGATGTAACCCAAGCACTTTTACTGCACATGCATGTTCCTAAATGATTTTGGAATGATGGTATTCTTAATGCTTGTCACCTTATTAGCCATATGCCTTCATTAGTTCTCAATGGTTCGTCTCATGTCTCCATCTTGTTTCTTTCATCTCCATGATTTACCCTTCCTCCAAAAATTTTTGGGTGTGTTTGCTATATTCATAACCTTGGCCGAGATTTTGATAAGCTTGATCCACATTTTACCAAGTGTTTTTTTGTTGGTTATTCTCGGACTAAAAAATGATATCGTTGCTATAATCCTGTTCTTAGACGCTACTTCATGAGTGCTGATGTTACCTTTTTTGAGTCCATACCCTATTTCTCTGACATAACTTTGAGTGTTGAGTGTGATTCTTTACCATTACCTACTTTTACACTTTCCCTTCCTGTCGTTGGTCCTCCACCTCCACCCCCTCCTCTTGTTCCTTTACGTGTTTACTCGCATCGCTCGCGGCTAGCGGCTTCCATGCCTTCACCAACCATGTTTTCATTTTCGGATCTTGAGTTACCTAGTACTTCAGACTCTCCATCTATTGCTCTCCACAAAGGTACTCGATCTTGTGTTACTCAACATCCGATTAGTCAATTTTTCTCATATCATGTCTTATCTCCTTCATTCTCATGTTTTACCTTTCAAATTTCAAAACTTTCTATTCCTAAGATAGTTTAGGATGCTTTATTTGATCCGGGATGGAGGACAGCTATGAAAGATGAAATAGATGCCCTTCACCATAATGAGACATGAGATCTTGTTCCACTACCACCTAGTAAGCAACCTGTTGGCTGTGGAACGTCTGAAAGCCCGCTTGGTTGTTAAGGATTACACTCAAACATATGGCATTGATTACGAGGAGCCTTTCTCCCCAATTGCCAAAATATCCTCTATTCGAGTGTTAATTTCTCTTGTTGCTAATTTAAACTGACCCTTATTTTAGTTAGATGTTAAGAATACATTTCTGCATGTCGACTTGCATGAAGAAGTTTATATGGAGCAACCACCTGGGTTTGTTGCTTAGGGGGAGTATCGAGGTATTGTATACAAGTTAAAAAAGACATTATATGATTTGAAACAATCTCCTCAAGCATGGTTTGGGAAGTTTCTGATGTTGTATTGGCATTTGGTCTCCATAGATGCCAAACAGATCATTCGGTATTTCATCTACATAGTAGTGCAGGTCACATTTTGTTAGTTGTATATATGGACGACATTTTAATTACTGGGAGTGACTCTGCTGGAATTGTTGGGATAAAATAGTGTTTACATGATCAGTTTCAGACAAAAGACTTGGGTAAGTTTAGATATTTCCTTGGAATTGAAGTCAGTAGATCTAAAGAAGGTATCAACCTATCTTAGAGGAAATATGTACTTGATCTTCTGGAAGAAACTGGCATGCTGGGTGTATGACCTATTGACACCCCTATGGACTCAAATCGTAAATTCTTGAAAGAGAAATGGGAGTTGTTTGGAGATCCAGGTAGGTATCAAAGACTTGTTGGGAAATTGAATTATCTCACTATTACTAGACCAGATATCTCTTATGCAGTGAGTGTACTGAGTCAATTTTTACAAACGCCTAGGGTCTTACATTCGGATGCTGTAATTTGTATTCTTCGTTAGCTTAAGCGAGCACCTGACCTTGGATTACTATATTGACCAAATCTTAGGATTGAGGCCTTTTCAGATGCTGATTGGGTAGGATCTCTTTCAGATAGAAAATCTACTACTGGATATTGTACCTTTATAGGAGGTAACTTGGTTACATGGAAGAGTAAGAAACAAGCAGTATCAGCTCGATCTAGTGCAGAAGTTGAATATAGGGCAATGGCTCACACTACTAGTGAGCTGGCATGGTTGCAACACCTCTTTCAAGAGATTGGGTTTCCAGCTTCTACCCATTTTCAATTATTTTGTGATAATCAAGTCGCAAGCCGCAATGCATATTGCCTTTAGTCCTGTGTTCCATGAGAGGACTAAACATATAGAGATTGATTGTCACTTCATTCGAGATAAGATACTAAGTGGTGATATTGCTACACCTTTTGTGAAGTCTGCTGATCAACTCGTAGATGTGTTTACTAATTCTTTGTGTTGGAGTCGGTTAAAACTTATTTGTTTCAAGTTAGGTTGATATGATATATATGCCTCAACTTGAGGGGGAGTGTTATAGGACATGTTTGTAATTAGTATAAGTGTATGAGGGTATAAGTGTCAATTGTATGTAGTGTATATATATGTTTGTACATCAATGAAAGTAAGAGTGATATTTCCCATATGTATCTATAGTCGCAAATAAATTTATTAGTTAGAAAAACACCATAAAATGCTTTGGATGTCAAGAGGCTGATGAGAAGGAGGCATTGTAGCCATTTGCACCCAATTTTGCAAGACCATTTCCTTCCTGAAATGCTTGCAAAGTCTCAAAGTACATATAGGTAATTAAAAAAAGAATATCATGCTAAAGTTCAAAAAACTGCATGGAGGTTGGCTTTTGTGGTCAAAGCAATGAACAACTAACAATGAATTTGTTGTCTTTAATAATTGGGTCTTCATGAACACCTAATTGACATGAGCACAATAGCAAACGGACATGCAAGGTTAAAAGATCATAAAAGGTATTGGTCTCACAACCCAGTGAGCATGAAAAAACATGACTAAATTGGCCTGAATGATCTCTGATAACACCACCACAGCTGATAGGCCTTAAGTTGCTTTTGAAGTCCTATTAATGTTTAGCTTCATCTTGCCAAATGGGGCAAATAACCATCGAAGCATCAATGGAGATTTGGCCTTCACTAATATGCTTGTTTTGGGAATGCTTTGGAAGGCTTTGAAAGTGAGTTAACCTCTAGCAACCACTTGAGCACTATTCCGAGCTAAACATAGTTCCTAAAGGATTAAGAGGTTAGCTGAACAAGCAGATTTTCTTGAAGAAAAGACCACCAAATAAGAAACTAGTCCCTCCAATATAGTGCCATACAGTAGGAAATTCCAGAAATTTGAGCAAAATGAGACCAAACTGAGATAGCAAAAGAGCATGAACTAGAAACATGTAAACCAGACTCCTTTACACATGTACATTTACTAAACTTAGAAGCCAAAGCTATTCCAAAAGATTGGATTTTGAGGTCCAAATTAAAGAAAGACCTCCTTGCCACAATTGTTAAATAAACACAGATTTTGGGTGGCAAGATAGAAGAAATCCAAAAGGATTTGGAGAAGGAAAACTAGAGAATGAGCTCTCAATTGTAAAAAATAATGACAATTTAACCAGGAGAACCAGTATGCTACTTACCTTTAAAATCATTTACATATAAGCCCAAAATAAAAGCTTTCATAAAGTAAAACAAAATCATTCTTTAATAAAATATTAAAAATATAAAAAAGAGATTGTGGAAGCACTTATTAAAAATCATTCATACCTCATGTGCTTGATAAACTTAAAAGTTAAAACTGAAAACATAAAACTCGACATCCATGAACTGTCTAAGCCTCTACCTCATCATTCTCATGAGTTAAGTCCCATCCCACAACTTCATTCTCATAGTGATCATTATCTGGGGTGGTTAAAACATACAAAAATAAGTTGAATACTCAATAAGGATTATATCATATAGTAAATAAAATATCAACATAAGGTTTTCTTGAAAAAAGTGCATACTCATAAATACATAACTAGACATATAGATGAAACATCATGTTGAGTGTGTCAACTTGCGTTTCACTTTCTTTACTTGCTAGTACCCACTTTTGACTCAGTGAGTTAGGGCAGGTTTGGAAGCTGAGAGGAGACGTGAAATTTTCATCCCATTTTAACTTTAAGACGAGATATATATCCAAACGGTCATTCAACCAAAAATCAAACCAAGATATCTGTGTTTTAAAATTCTAAGTCACTGTTCACTGATATGACTATACACAACCTTTCTTTCCCCTAGCCTAGATGTTTGTGTCCCTCCTCTGCGTCATTTCCCCTAGACATTACTTTTCTTCTCTCTTTCAACAACCCTCTTCAATGGCCGTGAAGCTCCCGTTCCACAACAGACAACTGGACCGGCTTCAATCTCAGAAAAGCTTCGTCCATCTCCTTTGAAGACGGCATCGAAACTAGTGTACGTGAAATTTGTTTCGCCCCAACACCCCAAAACCGACGTCTTTCTAGCCATAACTGCCAACATGATCTTCGCATCTCACCTCCGAATCGCACTATCTGCCCCCCTATTGATGCCGTTTGTGTTCCCATGACCTTGAAGCCACTGTGCTTGAATCCTTGCCTCAACTTTCTATCTTGCACATTGTCGTGGGAATCTCTGGAGCTAACCTATCAAATGGCAGTGTCATGTTGACCCCAACAGAGCCGAATCTCTGGCCCTAAGGCGTAGTAGCCTATGTTCTGCAGCCTTCTCTGCCTGAGGGAGGTGACCCCCATCAAGACTACAACGTTCGCGTGGGAAGAAATAGTACCTACCCAGTCTCCTAGCTTGCTTCGTTGTGCAGCATTGCCCTGCAAAATGGTCTATAAAGTTGCATTGGCCAACCCGACGGAAGGCAGGCCAATGAAGTGCTACATCTCAAGCAAGGCCATTCCCAAATATCGGAATACTAGGCGGACCCTCCATAAATCAAGCACCACGGGTCCTAAGACACGCTCCTACCAGGTATGTCTGCAGCTAATTTAAATTTGGAGTCCGATTAGTTAGGGAATATATATTTACAGAATTACTTTGATGATTATCCATGCGTGCTCTGACTGTAATTGATCAAATTGCGTTGGACAGAGTATTTACCCTCTGTTTACCCAATTGTTTTGAACCTGCTTGCATGATATTCATATTGGGTTCTACAGGTTATAGTTGAACTTAAAATTTGTGATCAAATTTTCGTAACTTGAAGTGATTTACCAAAATCGATTTGCATTTTTTGATTTTGTAGTTTCTCTGGACATACTAGGTTTGTTTCCCTTTCCTCCTGTAATTTTTTAGAACTATCTTTGAGCATTGGCAAACTGTTGGGTTTGGATTCAATAATTTTATAGTGCTTCTTCTCCTATATGACCTATATCCAAATTACTAATAATCAACTTTACATAGTAAAACAAAAAACCTCTACTATAATTGCGGGCAGTTCCTTTGCTTCATTAGAAGGGCCTAGAAATGTTTTGGGGATTACTATAATTGCGAGCAGTTGAGGCTTCATTAAAAAAATTAGTGAGCATGGGTTTACTATATACAACTTGTACAAAAACAAGAGAGCAGGAATTACTATATTCAATGGGGATCATTATGCTTTATGTTGTTGTCACACAAATGGCATGGGGTGCTGCCAAGAATCATAGTATATTTATCCCATAAGTTTCCAAAGAAAATTGCGCTACATAAATACATTATCGTGCTATTTTTCAGTACTTCTCTTCTCCAAATCCATTCTGGTCACATTCAAATATAAAGTACTTTAATTAGTGCCCTAACTTAGATTATTAGTTCTGTGATTTGTTGGGCCCTAACTTATATAATTTACCTTAATTGTAGCGTTACAACTTACGCTCAACATCTACTTCATCATCGCAGAAGGTATGAATGTCTTTTGTCTTACTACGCTCTTTTAATCTAGTTAGTCCATTCTATAATTGCTTTCACAGTTTTTGTCATCATTTACCAACTGTGTATTTTATCATGTCATTGTGTTATCCAATTGTGATGCACAATATCAATTATAAATACTTTAGAAATCTCATGACCTGTTCAATAATTGGTCTAATTTGAGCATATATTAGTACCATATGGACAATGATACGAGCGTAATGACCCGTGATGTAAGCTTATGGAATGATGGGTTCGAGAATTTGCTTATAGACATGTTGTATGATGAAACCCTCATGGATATGTTGTGGGGAGGTAGGATAACAAACAACGATAATGTGAGGTTTGCTGAAAAGTTGTCTGCTAGTGGAAGGAAAATTTTCAATTCTGATCAAGTTAAAGGCAAAGTTGCTCGTCTCAAGTGAAGACAACGTGAATTTACCGATTTTATGAAGCAAACCGGATTGGGATGGGACCCAGAGAGGCAGGCCCCATTTGTTAGTGAGGAACACTGGGCGAATGCCCTACGGGTATGATATAAACTGTGGGTTGTCTTTCGAGTGGGTATATAATTTTAAGCATAAAATTTTTTATATCTAATCACTCTCATGAATCTTAGGTGAGACCGTCATGGAAAAATTTCAAGACGCATGGATGCCCAAACTATGAAAAAGTTTGTGCAATATTTGGTTGTTCAGTTGCGATTGGGACAATGCATCGGGCTTCGACTGATCCAGCCCCAGACAGCGACGATGAGTGGTTGCTTGATGCGGAGATGCAAACTCGTGGCCGACCAATTACTGATCATAATGCGGGCCCCTCGAGAGATCCCCAGCAAGCTTCGAGGCCATTCACCGCCTCCTATGCCAACGGATCTTGTAGACAACAGAGGGGAGGGCCCATCCCAGATGCAAGCATTCAAATGCAAATGAGCGAGACCCTTGATGCTATTGAACTTAATTCCGAAGCTACGTTTGAGGCTGCGCTTGAGTCAAGCAGGGCGAGGAAGCGCAGTAAAGGGGACATGAGTATGGAGTCCGATGGAGCATTTGATCTCCAAATGCATTGTATGAAACTGCTTGAAGAAGTTCAACCTACCCTACCGCCTGAGAATTTAACAAGGCCTTTGACCCATTGTTGAGCACAAAAGTTCAGAGGTCATTTGTGTCGATCTCGGATAGTCGCAGGAGTCAGTGGGTTTGGAGTTTGGAGTGAACAATCATTGACTATGGAATGATTTTATGGTTATCACTTTCAGAGATAACCATTCCATGAGATGGACTGTTATGATTTCTGTTTTAAGCATATTAAACTATTGTCCTTTTAAGTTTGTTTTCTCATAAACTGATATTTGAGTTTGTTGTGTTTGTTAACATTTCTAGATGACTTTTTCCTTCAATTTGTGACATTACTAATCATAATCCATTGTCATGGTACATTATGAAATATTGTGCATTTTGGTATGACCTTGATTCTGCACACACATGAATGAAACACAATTACTTCGATTGCTAATCTTTTTTTTTTGACACCCAAGCATTCCTTCGTTCGGAATGGACAATGATAACAGTTCAAAGGAAACCCTGTCGATTGTGTCGAACGGCGAGATGGAGGATACATCATCAACTAGGTCTCACAGCAGCGACGTGGACGACCCTATCATGACATATCCTTTATGTGGAGATGAAGCCGCAATATAGGGGGTGAACATAGTATATATGATGTGGGTGGCACAACAATTGTTGAGACCACGGGTTCGAATACCAGAACACAATATTGGGCTACGGGGGGATCAATACATTCAAGTAGTATTGAGTGGAAACCCCAGGACTTGCAGACAGATGTTTCGAATGGAAGTGCCGGCATTTCGTTATGTATGTGACCTCTTACGACACTCATTGAGAATGGATCGTACAGAGAGGATCTCGGTTGAAGAATCATTAGGCATGTTTTGCCTTCTAGTGGGCCATGCACAAGGACAACGCATTGTTGGGGACCGCTTCCAACATTCCAGCGAAACTATTAACCGCCATGTCAAGATGATGATGAGGGCGCTACATCAGTTGGGCAGGACTGTGATTAGGCGCACAAACACAGATGGAGTCCATCCCTACATTGCGGGAAACCCCCACAATTATCCATGGTTTGAGGTATGGTCTTCTGTATATATGCCATTCGGGTTTTCAATTTTATTGCAATTTCTTAATTCATGATATTAATATATTTATACTGATTGGGGTGTGTTATATGGCAATGATTTTGTAGAAATGTCTTGGTGCCATGGACGGGACCATGATTGACGCTGCTGCACCAGCATCACTGAGTAACGCATATAGAAATCATCGTGGCCAAATTGCACAAAATGTGTTGTGCCTGTGTGACTTCGATATGAAGTTCACATACGTATATACTGGTTGGGAGGGAACAGCTCATGATGCACGAGTATTCTTGGATGCCTTGAGTCGCAATCGTAATCAATTTCCATGGCCACCAACAGGTAAACCAAGTGTTTTTTATTTCCTTTGACATATTGTAGAGATTTTTGGTAATAGGTTACATGAATGTGTGCTCGTAATCAATTGCAGTTGTTAATGTGTTTTTTCCTGTATAGGATATTATTATCTTGTGGACTCCGCATTTCCTTGCATTGAGAAGTTTATGCCGCCCTATCCACGAGAGAGGTATCATCGATCTGATCGTTATAGTGGCCAACAATTTCGAGGTTTTAAATATTATTTCAACTTTCGTCATTCATCTCTACACAACATAATTGAATGCACGTTTGCATTATTGAAAAATCGATTTCAAATATTAAATGCGATGCCACGATATCGGCCTACCAGGCAAGAGATGCTAGTTACCGCATGTTATACACTACACAACCTTATTAAAACGGTGACGCCGAATTATGCTTTCATTTAGGTTGCATTGGGCCTTCAGTTTAATGAAGAAAATCCACCAGGGGTAGAGGACGCGGGCGAGACTGATGAAGTGGTTGACACATGAGTTAGCTGGAGCCATGGCAGCACAGAGAGATGGGATTGCGATTCCTATGTGGGCACATAGGCATGGACAATGAACATGAAGTGCGCAGATATGGGTGATGGTTTTGTTGCCTTTAATAAGTAATATTGTTTGCTATGTATGTTTACTACTGGACTTTTCTTTTGTATGGTATACGTACTTGGAAAATACATTATGTATGATATGTATGCATGGGGAAGTTCCTTTGTGAAAAGGCAGTGGTTTTTTCGGCAACACAACACCTAGATGGGGGTGAATAGGTGTAGTCCGATTTTTCTGGTCTAATAAAATATTAACAAGTAAGCAAATAAACAATGAGACAAATCACACAGATAATCAACACAAAAATTTCTTCACGGAGTGGAAACTCATTTGAAAAACCTCTTCAAAATCTAAAACCACTCTGGGTGTAAGGCACCACCTCAAGTTCACTTGAGCGCTAAGTCAAGTGACCATCGAGCGGACCTCTCTGTCTGATCTCGCTCGAGCAACACGTTGATCACACATAGAGCGGACTCCTCTACCTAAGGTCGCTCGAGTGCTAAGTCGAGCGACCATCGAGCGGACCTCTCTGTCTGATCTCGCTTGAGAGCTGAGTGGAGCGCACGTCGAGCGGACCTCTCGGTCTTAGTTTGCTCGAGCGCTGAGTCGAGCGCACGTCGAGCCAACCTCTCTGGCTGATCTCGCTCGAGCGACACATCGAGCGGACGTCGAGCCAGCTTCTCTGGCTCGAGCAAAGTGTCAAGCCAACTTCATGCACACTTCTTGTTGTGTTATACAAATAGCAGAAGGTTTACGCAAGTTGTGTCACATAAAGATCACAAGGGAAATGCTACCAAGCGTACTAGCATTTTAGACAAATTACAATTAAAAAATTATAAACATATAATTGTGGCAATTGCATCCAAAAATCTCATTTCACAGTAGTCATGTTCCTTTTGTCTTTTGATGAACCTGTTCATAGAAGATTCATCCAAATGTGGCTTCATTGTGTATAAGATTATAATATGTAAAGTATTGACTTGTAAGGGGGGATTACAACTTTTAAAAGAGATGTCTATTTATATCGAAAAAGTAGATCAAGTTTGGACACGACGACAACTTCAACAGTAATTGTACATGGTTTGTTTGATAACAAAAAGTGAACAACCCAGCTAATTAGACAAAAGACCTTAACATAAATAGATGACGAATCTTTAGATCCATTATGGTAGCATTAAATGATTTATGACGACATGATCATTAACCTTAGAAAACTTAAGACTACATAATAATGTAATAAATATAACCCAAGACGCAATCAAGCCACATTTGTATTTCTTCCTCATTGAATGGAACTTTGCGGCATCGATTCTTACACGTTCCTCCGCTATCCTTACATTCCTTCGTTCTGCTAATTCTAAGGTGCGCTGACAACAAGCTGGTACCAAGACTTGCAGATCAACCCATTCAAAAACTTCACACTGCTTTTGACCCTTATAATATCGACAATTCAAAAAATACCTCCCAAAACTGTTGGGCTTGGCCGAAGTCTGCAGCTTTGAGGGGATGCCACAATAACATAGAGGTCTTCGTCCCAACACCAGCTCATCTTCTGGCCTACTAGAGTTTATGGATAGACCGCTACTAGTTTCCATAATCCTTGGACAGGAAGTCAAATCCACAAATTAAAGAAACAGATATGAAAAATTGATAACATTTATTGCGAAGAGCATAACAACAAACAGCTAAAAAGAAATGGGGGTGTGCACTTTAGACATTATTTCTTGCATTATAGGCTGTAAAAAAAAGTACTGCCAACATGATCGCTCCAACATTATAGTTTTCTCCAGGAAAACAGATCACAATATGGGTATATGGTTTGATTGGAATATTACAATGTATCCACAATTTAATTATCAAAAGAGGAGAGGGCATAATATCAATATTAAGGGAAATGCATTATCACAAAATATATCATAATCATCTAACGGCATCATCTAAAATATAAACAAATAAAAATCTTTTATAAAAAAAAGGTACAGAATTGGTATTTATTCATGTGCTAAATAAAACTCCCAAGAGTCCTCCCAACACTTATGAATACATTAACCATTGTGGAATGCGAAAATAGAGTTTATAGACTTGCACTATGGCTCCTACGGGAATTATAAAACTTTTTTGAAAGAAGAGTCAATGTCCAGTCGCACATAGCACCTACCCAAATTTCAGAGAGTTTTTTTTTTTTGACTTACAAGATGGCGTGGAGAATAGTCTTTGTACCTCAAACTTTGGAGTGGTGTCAAGTTGTAACATTTTTGGAATGAATTAAACATATGATAGGCCTAAGTTCAACTTTTTTAGAATGTAGAGCTAAAGCCTAAATGCATTATGTACAATAGTGTTTGCACTGGGACAAAGATAGAGCCAGAGCTAGCCCATAATTTTGCCAATTGTAATTGGATTACTGAAGCCCATATCATCAGTATGAACATCATCTCATATGAACTTATTAATAATCAATGAAGATTACATTCTAATGAGAGACAACTCCCCACCCGAAAATAAAACAACAGCATTCTGATAACAAAAAATATAGGAGTTCAACTGCCGGGAAGCTGTAATAACTATGCAGCATGTGCTTTGTTATTACTGCACGTTGGTGTTGAGCAGCTGGCAAGTTTTTAGCCATGGTTATAAAAGTAGTTTAATCAACATGCAAGCTCTAAATTGCCAACTTAAGAAATCACTAGAGTCATGGATCAATGATAATGGGCATCTCAGAAGTATATGGAAATGTGTTTTAAGACAAGTTGAACTCTAGCTCAGAAGAAACTGGACCCGTGCCCCTCAATATATAATCCAACAGTGTTATTAAGCTCTCATGATATTCATATTGAGTCACATTCAAACAGCAGACAATACAAAGTTGCTTGTCCAATTTTTGCCCCTCCATGAATGTAGATCAGAAACAACAATAAAGGGTGCTAGTAGCATTTGCATGTAAAACGATATTCCAATATGTTGAATAAATGGTTGCAAAATCAGGTGACGCAGCTAATTTAAAAATGTGGAAGAAAAGCAGAGCACAATCTATCAGCCACCATGGCAACCAGTCTCGCAACACAGAGCGAGCATCCCCACCGTGAAGTGAGCAACTACTACCAAAAGATGACAAGTTCACTATAGTCTACTACTCAAGAACTGGGCTTCGGATGGTTGCAGTTGAAAACAGAGAAAATATTCAAATTGCATAGGAACAATAAATATAGAAATGTTCAACGGCAGCATCCTTTCAACACAAACACAGATCCGAACCATAAAAGCTGTAAATCGAGCCAAAAGAGTAGAAAATTAGGAGATGCGAAATCTATCAACCAAACCCTAATCTCGAGGGGTAGGATTTCGTTAGAGAGTGCAAACTATACGGGAACTTACCCATCGTTGACTTCGCAAATTTCTTTGCCAAACGGAAGATTACTCCTTTAAAGACGAAGGCCGTGCTGCAACTCCTTCTGGAAAA
Organism: Cyclocarya paliurus; assembly: GCA_029856935.1. Lineage (NCBI taxonomy): Eukaryota > Viridiplantae > Streptophyta > Magnoliopsida > Fagales > Juglandaceae > Cyclocarya > Cyclocarya paliurus. The sequence continues at coordinate 24,677,424 of CM056954.1, forward strand.
GCTGGAGAGGGAGGGGGTGGGGATGTGCGTGCTAGTGAGGAACGCAAGACAAAGAGAGAAGTGAAGGGCTGAGGGGAAAGAGAATGGGTATCGGCCTATCGGGAGTGGAAAAAAGAGCATTACCCACGCAAGGCTATTCTTCCCACGACAGGCCTAGTCATTGCACAGTCCGTGGGACCCACTACTTTTCTTTTCTGTCTCTGAAGTTGAGAAATCTCATCTCAACTTTACTTCCAAACACATTTTACTATGGACCCACTTGAATTTTTAAAACCAATTAAAAAATTTCAGCTCATTTCAAGATGAATACTATTCACAAAATTCTCAAAATTTTCATCTCATCTTAACATCCAAACCAGCCCTTAGTGATCTTGACAATCTGACTTCACCTATGGCCTAGGGTTAGAAATCCATACATGAGGATGACAACTTTAGCACTATTAGTGTCTGTCATGACAATGTAATATGCGTTTACATCATGGTACCATCATACATATTTATCATAACATAGATCATTACATATCTTGACTGTCATAGATACATGCATTCATGATCAAACTTACTTGCATGCTTTGTTATCATATCTTGCCTTATTATAGTGTGAGGAAACGGTCGAGAGCAGCCATGCAACAACCACCAAAACACCATTCTCACTGTACGAAATCGTTGCTTCACCTCCACCATATCTCTCAAGTGCAAATCAGTTGTTAGTCTCTAGGTATATGGCTCACTTCCTCCCTCTCATTATATGCTTGGACCATAACCTAGCATTCATGAAGCACAAATCGAGTGTAGGGTGCTTGTTTACACGTGATGTAAAATCAAATCCTGAGTCTTAAACCCATTCTACCTAGGAAAAAGAAAGGGACCCAAAATGACATTTCCTTGATCTTTGCTCACCCAAGGTGACGTTTGACTTGCTTGCCTGTGCTTCTCATCTCATGCCTTTACTTGCTATAACATATTGCTTGCCTGACTTCCTTCTTCGCAATTACGTTTGGTTGTGTCATTTTTAATCCGTTTCATGCCTTTTGCGCCGCTCATTCATCCCTTTGATTAGGCGAGATCGATCCTCACATCATACAAACCTTTTATGAAAATTCTTTTTGGCTATTTATAATTTTTGTGGTGTATATTAAACTAATAATGACATAAAGCAAGTATACCTTTAGAATGAGAGTATGTGAAATAATTATTATGTGAAAATATGATGAGAATTCGGGTCACTTCATGTCTCAATAACAAGACTAGAAATGAAAAAGAGATGGACAAAAGAAAATGTTTTTGTCTTCATCAACATTGAACTCAAACATAATAGAATTCTAAAAAAAAAAAAGTTCTAATATTAGCACATATATATATATATATATATTTAGAAACATAATCATAAATAATAATAGTCATGCCAAAAAAAGCTCATGCTAATGTATACATTTATGGTATATGAAAGATGCATTAAAAAAATATAGTAATAATTTTTTCTCTATTTTTTTAGCAACGGAGTACCGTGAACAAAGCAAATAGAGTAAATTTAATAATACACCATCATGCTAATTCTCAATCTTTTCATTGATTATCTAAAAAATTGGTAATGTTATACTAGTCCCCATTAAATATTAACATATAGGTATTTCTGATTGAAGTTATAATATAGATTTTCCTTTTGCAGGAATAAGAAAGTCCTACTGATTATAATCTGATCCAATTGTATGCTAAATTACTTACAAATCGTGATAATGTTTTGACCTGTCCCGAAGTAAAAGCAAATTAGGTAAGTTTAAGTTTTTTATTTGTATTGTCTAATAATATTTTTGTTATTTACACTATCTCTAACCTTTTTGTTCTTGGACAAGATGGTATCACTTAAGGAAACTGTTACGGCTCTATCTGATGAATCATCTGTCAATGATGTTCAGATCTTTTCTCAAGTTCTTAGACCACGTTCTGGATATTTGAGGGGCTTAGGACGTTGTGTGAAGCCTTTCTCAATATCATCATCATTTTCTCAAGTCAAATCGAATAACAACTCTCGAGAATTAGAGGAAGCAATGCTCGAGATAGAACATTTGAGGTCCATGCAAAGAGAGTTGCAGACTCAATTAGGTCAGACAGCGGATTTAGAGGTGAGATTAGAACAAAACATGCAGAAGAAGCTGGAGATTCAATCCCAAAAAATGCTCAAACAGTGGCAATCAATGATATCCCAAAACTCTTTGCCACCATAATCCTAGAACTTATTTTCTTATTATTCTGACTTGAACATTTGAACAAATGTGATGTTTTAATTACAATATTTAATATTAGTTTCATATTTTGAATTAAGAGTTATGTATCATGAGTATCATTTGAACGTAAAATATCTCGTTCGAACGGTAAATTGCAATTTATTAACCTTTGAACACATTTTAGCTTCCGTTTGAACTAGCAACCAAAACCATTCAAATGACTTGAGAACAATCAATTATGTTCAAATATATAAATTTTCTATTCGAACAGATTGCATTTCTTAACATTTGAACAAATAATATTTTGTTTGAACACATTTGTCATTATTCGAACACAACATTGGACCACTTGTTCGAACCAAAACCATACACCGTTTGAACACAAACATTGAACCACCCATTCGAACAAATGTTTTCAATTCAAATGTATATAAATGATGTTCGATTAGATTAATTTTGTTCAAACATATATGTATTTGTTTGAACAAAAATAAACTGTTCGAACACTCCGTCTATTCAAACATGACCAAATAAATTCGGTTGTTCAAATCAGAATTCGATAGTGTTCAAACAGATTCCAAGCCATTTGAACATAAAATGTTCCATTCGAACAGTTTTTTGGGATGAAAGCGCTTTGTCCCAAAAAAAAGTCTTGTTCAAAAGCTTTCGAGTTTCGACCGGTTCCGCCCGATTTTGTCCTTATAAGTATTTTTTGCATTTCATCCCAAAAACCCTTTTGAGACAAGCTTTTTGGGACAAATTATAGATGAATTTTTTTTGTCTCTAATAACCTTTTGAGACGAAAAATTTCATCCCAAAGAACCCATTCTCTTGTAGTGTAGGGAATATTACTAAGATTTTTATAAATTAATGACTTAATATGAAAACAATGGACTTGATAGTAAGCCAAAAGATTCGACACAAAAGAAAAATCATACAACAAGAAAAGCTCAATAAAAGTTGAGTTATGAGATGAAGAGAGAAATATATAAATCAATTAGATAGATGACCAATTACATAATATCTATATGATGTTTTTAATATTATCTCGTTGAGTTAATCAATTTTCTCTATTTGGAGATTTTTTCTTTAGAAATATGCTACATTGGATTTGTCTTGGATCTTCTTCCACTTGGGAGCTTACGCAACTGCCTAAGTGGCTTAGTGGAAGAGCCGGTCCTGTATTCAGACAATGTTGAAGAGCGACGTGAATATTAAAAACCAATAATTCCAACTGTGCATATATAAGAGGTACAGCTAGCAGGCATCCTCGCGCGATCCATTAACTTCGCTTTGTATTCGCTATTAGCGTTTCTAAGAATGGTAAATGGTAATGAAATTTACAGCAATGGTACTCAATTCGTTTCTCTCAAGGACGTATCAGATTCCAATCCAGACCAAAAGAATGCATGCTTATCAGATTCCAATCCAGACCAAAAGAATGCATGCTTAGGCATATCTGTCACCACTTTCTAATGATGCACTCCCGCTAGCTGGCTCTCCTTCTCCGCCACTTTCTCTAACGATGCTTACGGCCACTTCTAGTTATAATAATATAATTATGACATAAAAGCTTCTGGGTGCGTGTAAAGATAGTGATACTATCCTCATAATGGTTAATATTTAAATGAATAAAGTCGGGACTAGTGATAAATCTCTGAACGTGTAACCATGATGCATTAAGATGAGGTTAGCAATTGATGCTAAAACTTTACCTAACGAACGGGCCATAAAAATTTTATTTATCTATCTTAAAGATGCATGCATGGCAAAGTTGATTTCTCAAAAAGGGTTGATTTGATGCAGATTATTATTATTCATGTCTACTACCTTTTGGGGAGGTGGTTTGCCTATATATACAAGCTGCACAAAGCCATGTCTCTCTGCATTATATATGTTTCCAAGCGCAACAGCTCAGAGGAGAGAGCAGGCTGGCCGTACATGCATGCATCTAGTTAAGATGAATAGCTTTGAAGAATGGAAGCCTGTTGCTGTCATGGTAGCGGTCACTTTTGCGTTGTCCATTGTGAATTTACTTCTTAAGAAAGTTCTTAACGAAGGAATGAACCAATTAATTATTGTTACATACCGACAGTCCATTTCTGCAATTTTCTTAGCACCCATTGCCTGCCTCTGGGAAAGGTACGTAGTTGCTTCTTAACTTTTTAATATCAGTAATGGAAACGTAGTATCGAATTCTCATTCTTTTTGGGGAAAAAAATAATCTACAAACCTGTTTATTGACATACCAAACATATCACTATGTGTAAGGTTTTCATATCAGTTAGTATATATATTTGCGATGAGAATAATTATTTATGAGAAAACATATTCATTTTAGTTAAAAATAGTCATTTTTATAAGAAATAGCAGTCACGAAGAAGCAATTTTTTTGTAATATAGCGACTAAATAAAGCAAGGTTGCTTGCAGGAAAAGCAGATCTGAACTTACAGCTCGCATCTTATGTCAACTTTTCTTCAGCGCTCTGGTCGGGTATAATTATGACATTCTACACTACTGATAGGCCTCCGCAGACTTGTCAACTTGAATTCTCGCCATTACAAGTACTACTGTCATTGAGAACTGTTACAGCAAGAACCCTAAACAATTTCTAATTCTTTTCAGGGTAACGCTCACACAATACTCTTTCCTCCTTGGACTTCAATACACGTCTGCTACCTACGCATGCGCTTTCCTCAACATGGTGCCTGTCAACACATTTCTATTGGCACTTCCATTTGGGTAAATTATACAGACACATCTCCAATTATTTTTTATTACTTAGAACATATACCACAATAATTGTAAATCTTCCATTTGCAACTCTTTTGCAGTCTAGAGAAAGTGAGAATGAAAAGCAAGGAAGGGAAAGCTAAGGTGTTAGGTAGTCTGGTATGCATTGCAGGTGTTTTGGTATTAACCCTTTACAAAGGAAAGTCACTGAATAAACCGCAGTTGCGAGCCACAACTCACAAACCAAACCGTGCGGATCAGATGGTTTCTTCTAAGACAGTGAGGTGGGCTATCGGTTCGTTACTTTTGGCTGCAGGCAGCCTTTTGTGGTCCTCATGGTTCCTTATACAAGCAAGAATTGGCAAAAGATATCCGTATCAATATTCTAACATAGCATTTTTAAACTTGTTTGGTGCAATTCAATCAGCCATCTTGAGTTTCATCATTGAGAAAGACCTTGCTGTTTGGGTTTTGAAAGGGAGGTTAGAGCTTTTAAGTGTCATATATTCTGTAAGCACTCTCTTTAAGATTCGAATGTTGCAAAGCACATTCTTAATTTTCAGGATTCAAGCCTGTGTTTGTGTGTGTGTGTGTGTGTGTGTGTCTCATTACTTAATATTGAGTAACGTTTAATACAAACTAGGGATACTACATAAACCGAGGTTTTTGTTGTTGAACACAGGGGATGGTTGGGTCAGGCCTGTGCTATGTGGCGATGTCATGGTGTGTCAAGCAAAGAGGTCCCCTCTTCACGTCAGCATTCACCCCCCTCATACAGATATTTGTAGCCCTGTTTGATTTCTGTATCTTGCATGATCAAATTTACCTTGGAAGGTTGAGACTTTTTGGACGTTCCTTTTATGTACGTAATTTGTTGCTTATCAGATAAATAGACTACTCATCAACATTCTTCATTGGTAATGAACAGTATTCTGGGATCTCTCCTAGTTATAATTGGCATGTATGTTCTTCTATGGGGTAAAAGCAATTATGACAAACAGGACCATGCAGCTGAAGAAGATGCAGATTGTCACCCGGTGTCGCAAGTGATCATACCTGTCACAAAACAACCCATGGTGTCCTTGACCAGTTCCGAACAGTTATAATCCAATTCACCCATCAGTACTAGCTAGGCCATCTCATCAGACTATGGGTTTCTGGCTTGTTAAGCTACTGTAAGCCATTCTGTTTAGTGATTTGATGAAATGCAGAAAGGAATTACAATTAATCAGAATATGGTTTTATTTATATATATGAAATAAGACTACATTGACTCTACAACAGAAATGACCTTTTACAAGGAAAAAATTCGTTGCAAAAAGTCAAATTTTTGTTGCAAAAGGGTATTTGCATCGATAACATCTCGTTGCCATACTCTCGCAAATGCCGCGTTGGTGAAAGTTTATTCCAACGATTTTTTTTCCCTGCAAATACTCACTTTTTGCAACGATATGGAAGTTCGTTGCAACAAAATTTCTATTCGTTGCAAATAGGGTTGTATTTTCAAAAGAGTATGTCTAGCCCAGCTAGCTATTCTCACGCCCCAGCTAGCTATTTTCAAAAGAGTATGTTTCTTGTAGTCGACTTAGGTGAATCCTTCAACCAAAATCTTTGATGAAAATACTTAAATCGTGACAATTCCTTTGGTGCCACTTGACACTTATCTCAATATCCGCTTCTAATCGCACCCTCGTGCCATCTATTCCTAGTACCGTAATGACCGTCAAATTTATTTGAAAAATAATATGAAAATAAATGGGTAATCTCATATACTCAGTAAGCAATGAGCATATAATAATATCCAGAACATGAGATAGTGCGCTTGCAAATAATGTAGAAATTGTCATGTTTATCGCTAAAAGACAGCTGGATTTTATATACAACATTTAATGATAAAAAAGAAAAATAGTCAAAAACACCATTGGCATAAGAAGTAACATGAACAATAACAATATCAACATCAATATCAAAGGCCATGTTAACCCACTTGTCAGGATTGTGTGAAACGCCCTGCACCGAGAGGGGTCGGAAAATTACTACCTATCACCTAAAATCATCTCCCAACAATACAAATATAATTTCCAAAACTCCATAAACATAAATTCACCTATTTCAATCCAAACATATACATAATCCTCAACAAGGTTTTTCAATGAAATAATCCAACAAGATAAATTAATAATTCCACAAATTCTCCATAATAATATCAATCTCCCAGTAAATCATATCAACATAATGACAATATCATCTAAAATAAATAAATTCCCCTCATACCTACAGTACCCTTAGGTACTCAATATACAATCCTTAGCTAAACCTTGCCCATGTTTCCTAATCTTGACTCTCAGCTGCATCACCAAAATTATCTAAAAATATTATAAAGATAAAGGGTGAGTTATCAACAACTCAGTAAGTATATATTAGTATTTAAACATGAGTCAGTATGAAATGCAAAATAAAACATGTTACCAAATTCTCAGAGTGAGGTTCAAAGAACATGTTCCATGTTTAAACATAACTGAACAACATCATAATTGAACATGTTCCATGTTTAACTGTCCTGGTAGGGTTATGTAAACCCCAACGGCCAACTAAGCAAAAATAGAATGTGAATCTTCCCCTTATTGTTCTCGGAGTCCCAAGTGTGCATACATGAAAGACTACGCAGAAAATTACTTTATTTTTCAAAATGGGTGTACTAGAAACAAAGATGTTAGTACCAATACAAACGGAGACCACAGTTTTACACCCGTGGTAAGGTTGGGACGGAAGCAAAAGCAAAAAGTCATGCTAGAGGTTTTTCAGATACATTATTTCATATCAAAACAAGTGCTGAACATAAATAGATAATCTTCATATAATCGATGCACAAATTTCTAGTTTTCATAATCATTCTTTTTACATAACTGAGGTTAAAATGCTAAAAGTTTGCTCAAGTCTACACTAGTCATGATAGAAAATGAGTATTCTTCTTATATATATATCGTGAGTAATGCACATCAGTATGATCATCAAGGAAGTCAACAAACTGAAATGGTGGCCTTAGGAGAAAATGCAGCAGGCGTGCCACCAACTCATCAACCACCACCAGTAACAAGAAATGTTTTTCCAAAAACTCCCAACGAAGAAAAGGAAAAGGTGATATATGAGAAGGAAAGTCACATTGTTGATCAAAACATTTTCTGGGGACAAAATAGTGTTGCAAGCCCCCATTGCATTTAGCTTGATACCCGTGGTGCACCCTTCCATGGAAGCCAAACCTGCATGAGCATGGAACTCAATGAGCTTAAAAAAGAAACACGTGGCAGATATCCAACTCAACAAACAAAGAATCAAGAAACAATTAAAGATAGCAGTGACTATCACATCTGGCATCCTACGCAGACTCAGATAGTAGAAGCTGACCTCTCCATCACATTAGTCAAGGCAATCCAGCCCCTCAAAGAGAACAGTGGAGATCTAATGGCCAGAATCAAGCTTCCAGCATTAAAACTCAGCCCACAAGCCCCGTCACCCATCACCTCACCTTTAATTAACTTCCTCTTTGAGCAACACAACCCTTCTGAACCCAACCTTTTCAAACAAATAATAGCACAATTCGAGAAACTCCAAAGCCCAACAAGTCTAGATCCAAAACATCACTCAATTTCACTCCTAGTCAGCCCATCGGGTAAATCTTGTTTTGCTATAAGGCCTAACTCAAACACACTCACCAACACAGTAAGCCCAGACCACGACAGCAATACAGACTCAACCCAAGAGCTCAACATGTTCTTCCCCCCTTGCAACAAAAATACCCCGGCATTCCATTCAACCTACATTAATACAACGAAGAACAATCCCTCTATCACTGAAACATGAATGGTGTTGACTCAAGAGAGACAAGGGAATTCAAGCAACCTTGGAGAAAAGGGAAACTGAAATGCTAATTTGGAGAGACACAAATTCCAGATAGAGGAAGAGAATGTCCCAATTGCAAAGTACATTCAACTAGGAAAGAGCAAGAGGACTGATGCCAATAATAGAAAGACAAAAAGACTCAGGTTCTCTCCATATTAAAAGGAGGAACGACTTCCTAGTGATATGACTCAGACTCACACTTTTGATAAGGCTAAAGTGGCAGGGCCCAAACTGCCACCAAAGCTAAAATGAAGCTATTATCATGGAATTGTAGGAGTATAGCCCGACCCATGCAATCAGAAGCCTAAGAGCTAACATTAGGAGCTACAACCTTGATGTTGTCTTAATCTCGGAGACCATTTTGATGCATGTGAATATCTCTAGTATTGTTAATAGACTAAGTTTCTCTATGTATATAGATGTTCCCCCTAATGGCAAAAAAATGGGGCTTTTGTTTTTATGGAAACATGGCATGGATGTAGAACCTGCTTTTGTTAATAGTAATATTATGTCTTTGTTTGTGTATTATGATCCCACTCATAATCCTTGGCTTCTTAATCTTGTTTATTGCCCTGCTCAAATCAGTCATAAATGGAAGTTTTGGGAAACCATGAACCAAATTGCTAATAGTTTTAGTGGCCCAATTTTAGATATTGGGGACTTAAATTCCATATTGAGCCAAAATGAGAAAAAAGGTGGGAGACCCTTTGTCTATTCCTCTCAAGGAAATGGTCATAGACTTTATATGAAAAACACTGACAAAATTGATCTAGACTTCTATGGACCTAAGTACATGTGGACTAACAACATGCAAGGCCTAGGAAACATTATGGAAAGGCTTGATAGAGGGATTATATAACACCCCACTTCCCAATAAAGACATTTTAGAATTTTTGGGGAGCCAGTGTGCTACTAAACTTGACTAAAAACTTTTCTTTTTAACAACGCGCCAGATGCGAAAGATTTTCATAAATAAAACAAATTTTAGCAAATACTTAAAATTTAAAATAGAGTATGCGGAAGTATTTATTTAAAAAAAAATACGAAAGTCTCATGTGCTTATCAAAATAATTTATTTAAACCTTAAATCATAAAACTAATCATAGCATAATTTGTCTAGCCTTCTGGCTCATCTCTTGGGGTCAAGTCCTGTCCTGCAGTCCCATCCTCATAAATGTCATCACCTGAGGTGGTTTAAAACATAAAAATATACAAAAATGAGTCGAATACTCAATAAGCAACACATCATACAGTAAACATAATAAATATAAGGTTTTTTAAAAAATGTGCATACTCATAAAGTACATACGTAAATAACATGAACATGAATATGAACTTATATTTTACTTATCATAGGCCGTTGCCTATTGTTGACCCCCGTGAGTTAGGGTTAGCGAATTTAAGTAGATTCTGATTTCGCCCGTGACCACGGGTTGTGGAATCCATACATAAGGAAGACATACTGGGTATACTACCAGCATGTATAACCTGGCAATGCAATATGCCCATAACATAGGTACTATCTTCATATAATAACATAGGCCGTTACGTATCTTATTATTCATACTTTATCATAATCATACTTGCATACTTGTCGTATCATAGATTTCAAAAGAAATCGCATACATACTTGTTATATCTTGTCATATGATATCATAGATTTTAAATAAAATCGCATTCTTTCATAAATTTTCTTGATACATGTTTCCTCACATAAACTCATGCATGGTTTTTATAAATTATTTTAATGCATAACTCTCATATAAAATCATGACTTTTCATAAATCTTTTAATGCATAACTCTTTTCATAAAATTATAAATTTTTATAAAAACTTAATGCATAATTCTTCATATAAAATCATGAATTTTCATAATTTTTTTATGTCTTGAGTACGTAAAAATGGACTTCCAATGGAGGGTGTACATGCATAATATTTTTATAAAATACAAGCAGTTTACTGTACATACGTGTAAGGATATGATCATGCTACTTATCTTGCAGCGCTAATCCACTATTTTTGGTACGTAATTGGTCACCTATAAAAATAACACATAATTTGCATAAATTTATAATAATATTAAAAATAGTCTATATTTCCTAAAATCTTCCTAAAAAATATACCCAACTATAAATCCTAAATAGACATGGGTATTTTTGTAATGGTATCATTTAACACCTACTGAAAACCTAAAACACAACTTATAATTTCACTACAAGAAAAATGGCTTTTTGCGGCGCTACAAATTCGCCGCAAAAAGCATGAAAATCGCCGCAAAATATTTTTTGCAGCGTTTTCTGAGTCGTTGCACATTGGATGCCAAAAAGTGGATGCTAATGTTTATTAGAGTCGAATTAACATAAAACGCTGGAAATAGGTTTATTTGCAATGTTTTTAAGATCGCCGCAAATAAGCATTTAGGCGTTGAGAAAAAGGCCTCCACCAGATGACCTTTTGCGTTGCAAATACATAATAGCGTTGTTAATAAATCGCTGCAAAAAAAAAATTCGCTGCAAGTAATGGATCAAATGCAGCGTTTCAAGCTATCGATGGAAAGAGAAAACTTTTTTGCGTCTGTCATTGTCGCTGCAAAAAGTATTTGCAGCGTTCCCATCTCTGTCGCAAATATGTAGAACGCGCTGGAAAAGGGCTCTCCACCGGCTGACAATTTGCGTTGCAAATACTTGAAAAAATCGCTGCCAAAAAGTTTTTGCGGCGCTTATATTGCTTCGCAAATAGTAAAATTGTTGCATATGAAAGTATTTCCGACGATTTTCATTTTTCATCGACAGAATACATCCCAGCGAGTTATTGTCGCTGGAATAAGTTTTTGCGACAATATATTGTCGCCGCAAATAAATTTTATTCACAAAAAACTTATTGCGGTGCAAAAAATTTGCCGGAAAAGGATATTCAGAAAAAAAAAAAAAAATGATTGACAGCAGAATTTTACCTTGCATATTGGTTTATAGTTCTTTTGACATTCTCAAAAAAGATCCCTACTCCTAATATGACCATATTATGATCTCCTTAACTCAAATGAAAGGACTATAGTATATGCTTAAGAATAAAAAGAACTAAAACCAAAAAATCTAGATAAACCAAGCTTGAGAATGAAAATCATATAAAATGTCACAAAATAAATTCCTATACATAATTGAATCTATTATAGGGGCAAAGCAATCCTGACATACAAAGAAAATCATCTCAAACTAAATATAGTACAACTTTCCACTCATTTTCAAGTATATGAAGAATGCTTCATTTGTCACCCCCATGTGCAAGCATTACAGATGTGATTTCTAAAATCTTAAACCTAAATACATTAAGAGTTCAATAGCTTCTTTGAAATTGGGAAACACCTGCACCAATATAGCATAAAGAAGGCATTGTTTAACAGCTGTTTAGGGAAGTCCTCCTCATTGGCTAACATTCACAGTGAGGAAATCACATCTATGAATCAAGGGATGAGAAAAATATAAAAGAAAAAATTATTATTATTTATCTACTTTTTTGCAAAATAGATGGATCATTAGTGAGTTTAACCTCAAGGCTTCCTCCTGGAAACATTCATGTCATTCTATTTAAAAGAGTCCAATCAACAGTACCAATCAATCTATAGAGCAACTTTTTCATAACCAATCTTCCAGGTGGATCTTAGGTACTAAGTGAAAACACTAATCTATCCAATTTTTTTTGGGCACAAAAAAAAAATTACACAATTTTCACAAGTTATAGTGCTTGTGAAGCATCTTTTATTCATATGAAGCTTCAACATATATAAGAGGTAGACAAATGCCCAAGTATATGAGAATGATACTTTATTCAAAGGAGAATGTATAATACAATATGAGTTGTAAACATAATGATCAAAATCTATTAGCACTCTATTATACAGTAATCACCTTTAGATTAAGCTCCTTAAGAAGATTGGGATAGGAGAAGGCCTGGCATAAACCAATTCTATACATATCAAACACCTGCAGAAGACATTTAAGGCAAATAAAATTTAAATGCAAAAACAAAAATGAACGAACATAGTGCAGTTAACTCGCTTACTTGTCAAGCAAATGATTGGAACTAATTCATTAAATGCTCAATTAAATGCCACGAAAATGAGAGAATAAAATCATTAACTAATGAATAAACATGTAAGCCACTGCTGATCTCCTTCACCAAACATGGGAAGAGTGAAAATGATAAAGTACAACACATTTTTTTCCCCTTTTTGTCTGTAAAGTACAGTATGCTTATAGGTATAGGTATTCTTCTATCATGGAAAGCACACATTGCTTCTGCAAGAAACACATCACCAACACTTGCTCCTTTGGCCTGAAAGCATCCAAGAATTATTTATAAGTTTAACTAAAATTATATCTTTCATGCTTTGTAAATAAACATATGTTCGTGGATGCGTGAGCGTGTGTATTTCAGTAAAAGAATAAGCTATCAAATAAATAACTTACAAAGAGATCTAATGCCAATGATCAAAACAATCCATTCATGTCAAAAATAAAAAACATGGAGTCACTTGGAAACTATAATAAAAACAGTAGACCAAAGTATAAAATCTGGTAAGAAAGTGCCAAACTTTAAACGATAAACATGAAAAAGAAAAAGAAAAACCCATTGACTAGTTCAAAAGAAAACCAAAATGGAATTATATGCACCTCTTTGCACATTAGAGTCCTCTGGATGATCCTATAAACCAAAATAAAAATAAAATAAAAAAGTTTAAGCTATGTGAAAGGAACAATTTCAGACATCCAACCCAAAATTGTGAAGATATGGTAAAGTGATTGTACCCAAGAACTTTTCCATAACCACGATGCACAGCTTGTGAAACCAGGGAATCAAAATTAAGAAGTATAAATATCGATTGAGAAGGCCAAGGAAAAAACAGTAATACACCCCCATACACACAAAGCATGATGGAAGTAAACAAAACAACTAAAAAGGTGACTCCCTACTTCAAAACATTACAACTCTTGTGACCTGAATGGATAGAATAATTGGGGAAGAAACTTCCTTTAAAGAAGAAAACAAGAATGAAACAAACAAAGAACCCCTTGCTTTCATGGTAATTTCCCTTACTGCTCAATTTTGTCACTATATTGTTAATGTCAGTCCTTGTGAATGATAAAATTGAAGAGTATCCATTCTGCAAGACATGGTCACTGGAGAAATGGATTAGCAACAACATAATGCCTAATGGCCTATAAAAAATGTGAAGTTCCCTAGAAAGTATAACAAAACAATAATTAGTGAGAATATTAATAAATATTGTCCAACATGGTCATTGGGGAAATGGATTAGCAACAACATAATGCCTAATGGCCTATAAAAAATGGGAAGTTCCCTAGAAAGAATAACAAAACAATAATTAGTGAGAATATTAATAAATATTGTCCAACGCAATAATTAGTGAGAATATTAATAAAGAGTTAGTTCATAGGAATCTGCTGGATCCAAACTCATCAAAGCTAACCTGGAAGATATAAATAGTTTGCATTTGCAATCAACTATAGTGTTCATATTCTAATCCACTGCACTTAACTCCATAAAAAAGTGACTTTATCTAGAGCTTTTTAAAGATAAAAATGATTGATTTAGATGCCATGGTTTTGGATTAGCTAGTGAGGGTAGCAAACAATCCAATGTTTTTCTTATTAAAAAAAATGATTTAAGCATTGGATTCCCAATATTGGGTCTGTTTGACATATGTAAGCAGCCACATCAATAAAAGGTGTTACCCGGCACAGAGTCATAGAATATTCTTTCTGCAGAATTTGGGTATCTCATCAGATAAGCAACTTGGCCCCTGTAAGCAAGAAGAAGACAGGGAAAACCACACAAGTAAAGGCAATCTGGATAAATAGTATGGGTTATTTATAAGGAGCCTCTCGTAAAGAAAATACATGAATTTATTCTCCAAGAAAAAAATGTTTTGATGTAGTGATGAAATAAACCTGTATGGCACGTACAGAGAAGTGGCCTAAGTCAGCAAACATTGCTTCTGCACCTGCAGCAACACAGGAACTCATTCAATGACAGGAGCAGAAACTAAGTGAAACTAGCCCAACAATAAAGGCATAATCATCAACTTGGCACGAAAGAAAAATCTAAGGAAATACAGAACATAATGCACAAAACCTCACAAAATAAATCTCAAACTATTTAGGCAGCACATTCTGCTGCAATGACTTAACGCAAGTCAGAAAAGACATTAATTCCACTTGAGCATTTTCAGGACCAATAAGTTTGTATTTTATGTCAAAAGGTATTGTTTAAATGAACCATACATACCCAGGGGCATAATTGCACATGGTTATAAATTGTTTGAATTCTTAGCCAAACAATAACATTCGCCTCTACAAACAGTTTCAAATTTCATTTCCAAAATTTCATTTTACAAATTTTCAACTTTCCTTTTCAAGATATATTCTTTACAAGAAGGAATAACTTTTGAGATGGATTTGAGCTTGAAAACAATGACTTGCAGCCTGTAGGTACAAGCATCTGTTCTTAACAGATACCCATATGCTACTTTGCATACTTTCATCAATTTCTTCTGCAGAATAACATATTTATACCATCTATTGCAGAAAAACAAACAACATGGGAAAGGGATTTGGTTGAAGGCTCTACAGTGTCTGAAACTCTGAACATTCAAGGCTCTACAGATATAGGGACTCTAAAAGTTAAAGCTTTTTTACTCACCATAGATTTGATTGAAGGAATTAATAGCTCCCCTATATAATTTACTACTGCTTAAATCATATCTCCTTCATTTGTTTCTTTGACTTCCACAACATGGGAATGGGATCTTCTTCAAGAAGCAGTAATGCACAAATGCAAAACCAAAAGAGCAAGTTGCTGCCATCAGAATGAACAACTTCTTCATTAACTTTCGGTATTAACAATCTGATGCAACTGGTTTAAGGAACTAAGTTTTGTTATATAGTACTTCAACAAAATGGATGTAAAAATGCCAAACACTTATCAATGTAATTCACACTCCAAACATTAAATCAACTAGGAAGTTCTAAAGGAAATGGCATACGGGATTTCAATATATTACCTGTTCATCCTGCCAATCGAGAATTCCTGACACCTACTTAATATCTAATGTGGAACATAATGACTAATTAAATAAATCAAGTACCCTGAAATAATTGGCATAAATTAATGGGTGGCATCTTTATCCCAGATTGTTAAATGATAATGGCAAAGCATTCATCATGTCAAGTCCAGCTGCATGATGGATCTTGTCATCATAGCACTCTGTTTGCAAACAGCATGCATGGATTAAAGACAAGAAGTTCTTCTATGAGGACATATGGTATAGTCCACAGTACTAAAAATCTAGTAACTTAAATATATATATATATATATATATATATATATATATATCACTCTTTATATATATATATCTACATATTTATTGCTTGCTAGTGTTGGCGCTAGAATTTGGTATTATTTGATTAAAAATAATATTTGTAGGATAAATGTGGGAAGCTGTTGTTGGCTGTCATGTCAGCTGTGTCAAGTTCCTTGTTTGTTTCCATCATGAGCTTGTTACTTGAGAATAAAAGAGATCTAAGTGATGGATGTCAACTAGTAGTTTTGCATATATCATGCATGGTTGTAATCTTATTATGAGAGTTGACATCATTAATTATAGTTGTTTTCCTATTAAACTCTTGCACTAAGACTTGCCATTTGTGGGATGCTATATAAGAATAATTTGTTTATTCCTAGTAATCAACTGTTAATTGTACTTTGGTCAGGGATTCCTGCCAAATAAACCAAATTGATCAGATCTCATACAGAGGTGAAATGGGCAAGTTAAAAGAAGAAAAGTACTGGGATCTTTTTGCCTATTTCTGTTTGCAATTACATGTATGTATGTGTTTCATTGTTATTCCCCCTTATATATAATTAATGGCACCAATCATTTGATCTCATGTCAACTCAATTGTGAGATTTGTTTTTTTTTAGTTAAACATGTAGTACTATAGGTACTTTTAATTACCTTAGTATTTTTAAAGCAAAACCTTTCTTATTTGTGAAGTCCATATGTATAGTGATTAATTTTTAAAGCAGAATTTTCTCTTGCAGGCTTGATTAAACTACCTGGGACAAATAAAAAAATAACAAGTTGTAATTTATTGGGACCAAAACACATTACTTCTCTATCATAGGGTCTTCATAAATAAGTCTATTGCAACTATTAATAGAAATCATTTTCAATTTAAAACATGTTATATTTTCAACTGTTCAACCAGTGTTAGTTGTAATATGTTATTCACAGGAATCCTTTTCCCCCACCTATGTATACCAAAGATTCTTTCGGCACCCAAGAAACTAACATTTGAAGTAAGTAAACAATTAAATATATGAATGTTTTATAACTATAATCAGTTCAATAAATGTAGATAATGAAACTCAGAACCAATCACAGCTCTTGAGGCATAATATATACTTTCCCCCCGATGCAATAAAGGTTGTATTCGATTGCAAAACTTAGCTAAGATGAAAAGGAGAAGCATTATTTAGATGTATGGACAAAAGTCAGTTCATTAAAATAGACAAAGACAACTATAACATAATACAAGGATAGCTAAGCTAGTACCAGTGATTTCTAACTAACCTTTTGCACTTGAATATAGCAGAAAACATAAAAGGCATTCCCTTTCCTTTAAATGCATCAGGTTGGATGATCAACGACAGTTTGGAACGTCAATTACCCAGCATATTCACTAATTTTGAATGGGTGATAGTTTGGAACTTCAAAGTCAGTCAAAGGAGACAAACACAAACAATGAACCAGCGAAGGGGCCATGAATAAACCAAACGAAGGGGAAAAATCCATGAGCTACAGATAAAAAAAAGGGAGGTTCACACAGAAACAAGGACGCTTACCATACGCCCAGAAAGGACATGCTTTCAGACACACGCTTAATCAAAACCACCAAAATGCACAATTTTTGCACTAAGCAACTCATGAGAGGATGAAGGGGGAGAGATATTTCTTACAGGGAACCATAGATACCTACGGTGCATGAAAGAGAGTCCCCACTGTGTCGATCGAAGATCTCGACCGCTGATATTGGACTTCCCAAAACAATCACTCGGAAACGGACGTGGAGGCACAAACTTTGGTTCACTTCGAATCTGGAACGAGGGGCCAGGGTTCTGCGAAAGGAGAACCAAGTGGTCGACGAGGCTGCAACGGTATGGAATCTGGAGCTCCTAAATCGTCGTGTGCAAACTGGGGGAATGTCTTACAGGTAGATGAAAATGGAGGTTGAAGAAGGAAATTTCGGAGAGTTTGGCAATCGGGATTCTAAAACAAGGGGAAGTGAAGAAGAGGGGGAAATACAAATGTTTTCTTACATTTGGCGCCCAGGAACTCAATACCGACGCAAAACCCACTGTCGCAACATATTATTTCCTATTGCAACGATTCATTTCGTCGCTATATGTGGTAAAATCACTGCAAAAAACAAAACAAATGGACCGGGTGCTGGTTGAGGTTAAAAGTGCGCGGCGATATCAAATTCGTTGCAAATGACTACTTATTACGGCGATTTTATTTGCAAGGATAATAAAATCGCCGTAATAGACCTTTTTTCTTGTAGTGTTTGTAGAGAAACAGAGGGTATCGGGAGAGTGGGAGATAGGCATTCATTTACAGGAGACGAAACTCACCGAGGGGAGGAGTTGCATGGCACGGCGGCTGGGAGTCAAGGCGGCGCGACTAGGTTCCTTTGGGCAAGGTAGTATGACCCTGAGAGAGGGAGCGAGAGTTAGAGAGGGAGAGTTTTGTCAAACTGAAAACAACCGAGAGAAAGAGGAGGACAACGACGGTCGTGGGCTTACCGGGATGGAGTGGGTGCCATTGGGTTGAGCTGGTCGAAAGTTTCTGGCACCGTGGGTGGTACTCCAACATCCCTTGAAGTGGTGTCAGCGTGGTCTGGAAAAGAGGTTGCCATGGAGGGGCTACGGTTTTCTCTATTTTGTTTTGGGTGCAAAAACAGGGGCTCTTGGACATCCAGTGTTGGCTTGGGCGACGGTGGTATAGGGCAGACGCTTGAGTGGATGTTGAGGTGGCCTCTGTTTGGGGTGGTTGTGTTGTTTGCTATGGCTGTGGCCGTGGGGAAAGGCATGGGTTTACGGTGGTGCTAAGAAGAGGCTGCAGTGCAACTGACCAGTGTTTGGATGTACTCTGTGGTGGATTCTAGCGAGGTGGTGGTCTGGTATGGAGAGAAATTGCTATGGAGTTTCTGTTTTCGACGTGGGGGTTGCTGTGAGTGTGAGATTTCCTTTTCTGCCGATTTGTGTTGTGTTTATTACTAGAGGGTCTTAAGGTAGTTTTATAGGCAAGGGGAAGTGGGGTATCGTGGATCATAGGAGGTTGGATTGAGTTTGGAGTTGAGAGGCATACGTGCATGTGCATGTGAGTGGATAAATACATTAGAGACGTGCATGGTTGTGGTTTGTAAAAGAAATCAGTTAGGGGTTTTATCTAGAATGCCAATAGTGTTTGGAGTCTAACACTAGGAGTTTGGAGTTTTAATAATAATAATAATAATAATGGAGCCTTAACTCTAGGTTCAACTAAAAATAATCTATCCAATAAATTCTTTTATGGGATTTAACTCACTTATTGAGCCTAATAAAATTATTCGTAATTTATCCCTAAAAATATAGGATCGGGTCTTTACAGATTACTAACCACCAATGGATGACCATTTTCCCAAATGTCACTTTCCATCACCTTCCAATTAGCTCATCTGACCACTCCCTAATTATTCTTGATACCTCAAGGAGAAACCAACACAAAACCTTCTTTACATTTGAAGAGTTTTGGATAAGAGACCCCACCTATCAAATGATCATTCAGAAGGCCTTGACCATCCATTTTATAGGGACTCTTAGCTTCATTCTCTCAAAAAAACTGAAGTAAGTCAAAAAGGCCGTGAAAGTAGGGAACAAGAACCACTTTGGTCACATTCATACTGCCATTAGAAATCTCACTCAAGAACTATCTCAAATCTAATCCAATGACCCAATCATTCAGTCCATGGTTAAGGAAACTGAAATCAAGGATCACCTCAATAAACAGCTTAAAAGAGAGGAAACCCTATGGATGGAGGCAGAAAGTTAGACTGAATTGGTTAACCACTATTGACCTGAACACTAAGTTTTTTCACATGTCAACCACCATAAAGAGGCGCACCAATTCCATTGAGATCCTTAAAACCAACCCTTATACGTGGACAATTGAGATATCTGTAATTCAGAACAAATTCCTTGAGCACTTTAATGAGATTTTCACAACCTCTAACCCAATCATGCACACAGAAATGAGTGACTTATTCCCTAACAAGATCTTAGACTTGGAGAACTAGTTCCTTTGTGAGGTTCATTTTGACCTTAAAATCCTCTCAACTCTGAGACAAATCCCTTCCACCAAGGCCCTTGGCCCAGATGGCTTCACTGGTAGGTTCTATAAACATTATTGGGACATTATCAAAGAAGGCTTTAATGCTACCATCAAGAACTTTTTCATTAATGGTAAACTGCTTAATCTGAAAAATTCAGATTCATACACCATCTTCCATCATTTCCCTTGACCAAAGCCAACATCCCCTCCCCTTTGGCTACCTCTAAAAGGCCCACTCACCCCCTATTTTCCTCCATACCTTAGCTCCAAGTTTTCTCTTGAGCCTTGAAGAACACTTCCCCCTCTTAGAGATCAAAAGAGTGAAACCGAGTGAGTTCTTGAGTGTTCTTGTGTAAGACTGTCTTGAGTGCTTGGAAGGTCATGCAATTTATAAGTTTTCTTCCTTTTGATCTTAATTTGCATGTCAAGCTTTTTTTTCTATGAGTTGATACGAAATTTGGGTTAGTTTGGGGAAGGTTATCATACTTAAATCAAAACTAGGTCGATTAAGGGATGGTTTGATAATTAAATATTTTTAAGTGAGAATTTAGCAATGGCATGTCTTAAGCATGATTTGATATGATTGATTATTTTCTTGACATAATTATGGAAGGTTTAAATTGTGGTTAGAAGCATGCCATGGTAGGCTTTGAATCTATTTTGTTTTGATCATCTAGTATGAATCGATTTTGAATGAAGTAGAGATTGAGGATATCTTAGATATGATTAAGTGTTGGGATGAACTCTATTATCCTAGAATTAGTCTTCATTATGTTATTAAAGATGTTAGTGATCATTTGTGATTAAAAAAAAATCTCATATGCATACGTTCATAGGGATCAATAGTTGAAAATACACTTAGGCATCAACTAGAGTGCATGCCACTGGTTGTGACTATTTGGGCAAGTTCCACTTTAATTTTTGAAAATCCAAGGGCATAGATGGTTTTAGAATTTCAAAAATATGAAATCCATAAATATTTATCAAATCTGGAGTTTGTTTGCAATTAATAAAAATTTATGATCTTAACGACAATTTTTCAGGGTCTAGGAGTATTTTTTTGTAAATACTCATTTTTGAAATCTTTGATTTTGGACCTCACCTATAAAAATATTAATCCTAACTTAGTACGCACTTGATTTACGTAGCTACGACATTATTTTCAATTACTTCGGAAATTTGTAAGTTGGCCTCTAACTTACACCTTGATATATTATTTATGATTTATTGATAAATGTCTCATTCATGTTTCAATTATCACTTTGAGTATAAAATATCATGTTATATGATACATTGAGTGTATATTTACATGACATGTGATATTTCTATCATTTTAGCATATTGCATCTATAAATATCATTTCACATAAAAAGTTTGTTATATATGCATATGTCAAGGAACACATTTTTTAACTTAGCATGAAAATAATTTTTGTCACGTATGAGAAATTATCCTAGTGAAACTCATCTATCCACTCTGAAGTGAGTAAGAATGGAGTGGTAATTCCTAGGTTTATGAAAAACAGTCAATGGGTTTTGAATGAGTTCTTTTTAAAGAACGTCGGAGCGAAGTCATATTTTATGACACCTAATGTTGGTGAGTGTATATGTTATATGTTATGATAATGTTATATTATATTACCAATGCATTGAAAATGATGTCTACAAACAATGACTTAGTGCCAATATGAGTTGTGCTACGGTCATTGGCAGGTGCTCATGGTGCATATGGAGAACCATGTTGCTATCAAACGTATGTTAATGATGGCTTTAATAAACGATAAAATTTTATGATTTTCAGAAGCGATGAAGTATGAAATGTGCTCTTTCAAAATGTCATGTTTTTGGAATGAAAAAGTGAAAATGTTCTTTGAAAGCGAAAGTGCATCAAGGTTTTTTTTTAAAACATGTTGAGGAATCTAGATAGGAGACACATGCACATTTTTCTGCTTTCATGCAATTCGTATTTATCATTTTTTATGCATAATTTATCTCTGTGCAAGTTGGTTGTTTAACTTACTGAGATTTCAAGTTAATCTCACCCCTTGTGGGACCACTATCATTCCCCTCGGAATGATAAAAGTTGTGACATGACCGGTAGAGGATGAACATGATGGATCGCTGGATGCAAATAGTTGAAGAGGAGTCGGACCTTGAACGAAGACTACAAATAATTTTCATAAGCATTGACTCTTCATACTTCAGAGCGTATGAAATAATAGATCTAACCATGGAACTTGGATGAAGTATTTTGTATTAAGAAAATGCTATCCTTAAGTTTGGACTTATGATAGTTATTAATGTTATTGGGATACTTTTAGTCCATTTTAGCATGAGTTATAACTAATCACCCTTATTTCGCTGCGATTATTGCATACCGCTAGTTGTATACTAGGATTCATTGCATATTAATTGTCATGTAAAGGGGTATGTAATCTTGTATTGCATGTCTCGACGCTTTAAGTCTCTATTCTATCCCAAGCAGAGGTTGGGGGCATCACAGGGTGATATCAGAGCAATCACATCTCTGGGTAAACCCGCATGTCCTTAAGAATTTTATGCCAGAATATAAGTTTGAATCATTAGTTTGCATAGGCTTGAATCCTGCAGTAGAAGCTCGGTCTGATGCACATACATCATAGGAGTTTAGAGGATTAAACCAAGATGACACATGGAAGGCAAGAAGGGAATGCTGAAGGTTCTATTTCACACTCCCGTACATGAATAGTGGTGGAGTGCAGTTATTGTGAGCTTTGGTTGTTCCTATTCGTTTTATTGGCTTGTGGCCATTTCTTTTATTTTCAAGATGGTTGTGAGTAGGGCCATGACCCATTTAATGTTGTTAGCCTTGATTGAGTTGTCTTTATTTTTAGAGTCTTGTTAAGTTGGCCTAGGCCCACAAGTTAGTAGAGGTGAGTATTTGAAGTGGTTTAAGACGTAATTGTAGGCATCCAGAATCTGAATATAATTGTTTCTATTTTACTCTCAAATTCTCTTCTATTGGAGGCTAGGTCAACCTCGAATTTGATAATTTTCATTACATTTTCTCTCATATTTTCTAGTTATCCAAATACTATCCATCAGGTGTGTTACATTCTAACAATCGGAATAGGATCATGGCTTCAATGGAGGACGTGATTTTGTGAATGCAATTCGTCAGATGACAGAGACTATGAAACAGCAACAAGAAGAAATCCTGAGGCAGAACCAGCCACGCCTAGAGATTGAGAACCGAGGGTGTTCTTATGAGAAGTTCTTGATACATAGATATCCTAACTTCATGGGAACTGAGGGACCCATGAAAGCCAATAAGTGGTTATTGGATCTCAACAGGACCTTCGAGATCAGAGATTGTACTGAAGAATAAAAGGTACAATACGCGGGGCACCTACTTCAAGGAGAAGCTGGTATTTGGTGGGACACCAAGAGGTAGCTTTTGATAAGAGAATTGGAAAATATCATCATTTTGACCTGGGATAGGTTCAAGGAGGAATTTGACAATCGATTCTTCCCATAGTCAATGAAAACTCAAAAGGCCCAAGAATTTGCCACTTTGGTACAAGGCAATCTCACCGGTGAGCAGTACGTTGCAAAGTTTATGGAGTTAGGGAGGTTTGCTCCACATCTGATCGCCACTGAAAGGATGCAAGCTCAGAAATTCCAAGGAGGATTGCAACCCAGGATTCATAGTTACATAGCTGGGTTCTGCATCAACAATTTTCAAGAGTTGGTTAATGTGGCTGCAATATTGAAAACAAACAACGAAGTTTGGCAGCCAGATTAACCTTGAGAGAAAAATGACTTCATCCTTCTCTGCAAAAGTGAATAATGCCAAAAGAAGGATTATATAGGAAGCTAGTAAGGGTAAAGGCATTATGACGGCTCCACTTGCTACCTACAAAAAGTGTGGAAGGAATCACGGTGGAGAATGTCGTATGGGTTTAGGAGTATGTTTTCGATGCAATCATTTAGGACATATGATTCGGGAGTGCCCTCAGAGTACACAAGGAGGCAGAAATGCTCATAACCCTAGTATTAAGTCAAACCTAAGGCCACTTGCCCAAACTCGCGTTTACGCAATTACCCTCGGTGATATGGACAAGGAAGCACCAGGAGTTGAAGAAACATAAGTTGTTATTGGTATTTTTTCTACAATCCAACTTGGCATACGAGAAATTTTTCGTTTAGATTATGGGTTGGAAAGCAAAGGAACTTGGGAATCGGAAAAATTCCTTTAAAGAAGGTTCTTTGGTGAAATCACAATGTTGAAGAAGCCACATGAAGAAAGAAGATGAAACAAAAACCAAAAGTCGTTGTATCCCGTTATCTCTTCCATGGATACAGAAGTAGGGGAGTCACACACTCTCTCTATGGGATCCAAAGATTATCCCATATGGGATCAGAAGTAGGGGAGATTCAACTCAAGCTTATTTAAACTTGCAACCTTTCCCAAAATCCCATGAATTTAAGTCCATCAGAATGAATCCAGACCTCTACACATCTATCAAAGCAATGCCAGAATAAGGTTGCTGTATACCATGTAGTTATAGATATGTTATTTTATAGAAAGCAAAGAGGATGGGGGAGATTTGCGATCGATTTTCCCATCCAGTTTTTTCATACTTTTGAGCTTCTTTGCTGTTGTAGTGTTTGTGTTGTTGGTGCATACTTTCGATCTTTCTAATTTTTTTTCTATGGAGTTGGGAAATCGAGTTTGTCTAGGAAAGATTGTAGAGGTAGGAATTTGATGATGGGTACTTGTTCCAACCATCATTTGACTTGTAAGTTATGGTTTTCTTATATATTCTTTTTTCCTTTCAAGAAACTTTGAGGTACCGTTTGGATAGAGAGTTGACATGAGATTAGTTGAGATAAAAATTGAAAATTGAATAAAATATTATTAGAATATTATTTTTTTAATATTATTATTATTTTAAAATTTAAAAAAGTTGAATTATTTATTATAAAAAAATTATAATGATGAAATGCGATGAAATGAAATCAAACATTTCTTATATCGAAATAGGGCTAAGCAATTTTGGGTTTTTTAAAGTGTGGAGGTTGTTTTGGTGAAAGAGAGGTCTTTGAAAAATCAACTTGTTTGGCTGCAATTGAAAAATGATAATTTTTCACTATGAATGTTGAAAGCCTGAAAGGTACTCTGTTTTTTTGGTCTATAAGAGGTTTTTTTTCTAAACTTGGCTTTGCTGATGTTTGTTTCAGGTGGCCACACCGCAAGGGGTTTAAGAGAGAGATATAGAGATAGAGCTGAAGAAAATTTGTGTCGGGTCGGCGCCGTTGACAGTGACTTTTGGGCACGAAGGGGAGCTCAGACTGAGTTTTGAGAGGGACTACTTTGGACGCAAATATAAACTTGTGTTGTTTTGGACGCAAATATAAACTTATGTTATGAGACGTGTTCCTCAAGAGTGCAAAAGGCAAAAGACAAAACAAATAAAAAAAAAAACACATGGACTGGTAGTAGAGAAGTGGTAAGAAGTAGTAAACGAGTCATTGCACTACGAGCAAAACCCAAGAAGTAATTGGACTGGACTCCGACTCGACTCAACTCATGCTATGACCTGAGAAACTTGCCACTTAAACTTAAGGAAATGTTTGATAAATGAGGTGAGATAATAATTTTGTAAATAATAATAAGATAAATTATAAATAGTAATATGATAATTTGTGTTAAGATTAAATTTTGAAAAAGAAGGGAGAAAAAGTTAAATAAAAAATATTATAAAATTAAAATTTTATTATAATATAATTTTTGTTTAGGAGTTTAAAAAAGTTGAATTGATTTTTGTGTTTTGTTTAGAAATTAAGAAAAATTGTAATGATTAGTTTAAAACATAGTTTGAGTACTGAGAATACTTCACTATTATTTATTATTTTATTATTATTTTTTACATACTTTTCACTATTATTTTCTATTATTCAATATTCTATCTTTATTTATTTTTATTTTTTTATTATTATTCACAGAACACCTGAAAATATTTCACTGTCAAAACGTAACCTAAAACTGTTTGTGTTTGAGTAATATTTGAGAAAAAAATAAGATAAATGAGATGAAAAGAGATAGAGTAAATGATAACAAAATTACTTCCAATCAATTCCTAAGTAATTTTTCCATCAAACTCAACTTCCATGCAAATAAAAAAGACATTATGAATTTATGGTGTAATTTATTAATTTTATCTGTGAGATCTTCTGAGAAATGTGCACGTTCAAAAATGGTCTCAGCCAGTAATTTTAATAGTTTGGAGGGGTCGCTTCCTAAAATGTGAGATATAGTATGGTGAAAAGCGTAATTATACCAAAATAAATTTCCGCTTGTTCCCCTTACAGAAACCCTAACAGGCACAGCCAAACCCCCTTCCGCTCTATTCTTCCTCCTCCAACAGTGTGCAGAGTATAGACAGGTAGGCAGAAAGATCAAACGATGGGGGAAAAGAGAAAGAAGAACAGAGGCGAAGCAGCCGGCAGGTTCGAGAGAGAAAATGAGAATGGGGAATACGAGAATGAGCAGAGGAAGAAGCAGAAGAAGCAGATTGAGGATAAGGGGGCGATACTGCCCTCGATGATAAAGAACAAAGAGAAGAGGTCGGAGGTGCACGCCAAGCTCAAGCAGCAGAAGAAGCTCGATAAGCGCAAGAAAATCAAGGCTCGCGACGCCGCCGAGAAGCGTGCTCTCGAGCTCGGGGAGGAGGTCGGTCGCTCTTTTTTTTTTTTTTTCTCTTTCCTTTAAAGTTTGAGATCGATTAATGAGAAGGTCGTTTTGTAATCATGCAGCCTCCGCCAAAGAGCGTTCCCCGTACGATTGAAAACACCCGGGAACTTGATGAGACCGTGTGTAAACCTGACGATGAAGAGGTGTTTTTTTTCCCCTATCTCCCTGGGTTTATTTATTATTTCTTAATTTGCTATGTGGATTTTGTGGAATGGAAAGCTATATATTTTAGGAACTAGAAGAGAGGGCCCTAAGTGTGTTATATCTAGAAGTAATTTTTACATTGAGAGTTCATGGAACTAAGTTGAGCTGCCCATGTTGCAAGCTGTAATCAATGTTAAGGACCTGGATAGAATTTATGGTTCATCCCCTAGTTTCTGCATATACTAATTGAATGTCTACCTTATCGTAATTTTTTATGTAGGCTAATGTTTCAAAATTTATATGTAGGCTAATGTTGACTGCACATGGAGGCTAATGTTTCAAAATTTATAGCGGACACCTTTTTTTCAATTTTTTTTTTTTTACAAGTAAGAAAATTTATAGTGGAGATTATCATAATTTTACTACAGTTGGACAACTATTGGTTTTGAGGCATTTAAATTTATCTAAATCTGATTGAGTGCCAAAATATCTTGGATGAATAACTGTTATAGTGGACACGTTGATTGTTTTCATTTGCAGCTGTTTGCTGGAAACGATGCCGATGAGTTCAGTGGAATCTTAAAGCGTGAGCATATTCCAAAAGTTTTAATCACTACCTGCCGTTTCAATTCTACTGTAAGTCCTCCTTTTTGCCATTTGTAATTGTCTTGATCCACCTAAGAGGCATATCATGACTGAACATCTCTAATATTATGTCAGTTAGATGTCTGTTCTATTTGCAAGATGCCGGCTTATATGTTTGGTCTATCTTTGGTTTATGTGCTTGGTTTGTAGAGGGGACCTGCTTTCATATCAGAGCTTCTTTCTGTGATCCCAAATGCACATTACTACAAGAGAGGAACGTATGACCTGAAAAAGGTGCATTGGATTTTCCCCCTTGACGAGGACAAGAGCATGAGTTTCATCCATTTGTAACTATCCTTTTGACTTATCTTCCTTGTTTCATTTTTCAGATTGTAGAATACGCAAACAAGAACGACTTCACTTCTATTATAGTTGTCCACACCAATCGACGGGAACCAGGTTAGTTAAGCTTCTTGCCATGATCATAGGGGATCTGTAATGTGAATGTTTATCTTAGGCTTTATTTTCCATTCCTTGGAATTTTAGAATATCAATTTTTTATAAGTGAACTTTCAGGATAATTTAGTTTGTTTTCATTGCCATTTGCTGCTGTAAGTATAATGATTCTTACTGTCAGCTATTTTGGCTGTCTTGTAGATGCTCTCCTAATAATTGGCTTGCCTGATGGACCAACTGCTCATTTCAAGCTTTCAAAGCTTCTTTTACGCAAGGATATTAAGGTCTGTTTGCTCATGACTTAATAATGTCCATAAAATCTCTGACTGATGCAGTCTGTGATCCACTGTGTTTAAAAACATTAAAAGTGCATTATAAGGTAAAGCAGGCAGAGAGTTGCCATTAATCAGCCAGTGGTGTCTCTCATTCGTGCATTTGTTTCATTACGCTTGTTATCATTCTTACCTAAGTTCTTAGATATTTTTGGCCAAAATTATTTCTTCTCTATCCCTTATCAAAGCATGATCGCATTGATGGTGGTTTTCCATTCTTTCATGCATTTTTTTTTTTTTTGGTGCATCCCATTTGCAAAACAAGTGGAGTTTGGATAACTAACAAGATAATGCCATTTTAGAGTCAGTTTTCCATTGAAGGAGAGGCTTTTGAGTGTTCAACTAAGGAACTGCTATGTGTTTTCTAAATCATTCATAGGAGCAGAGGTCGTCTTCATTCTGTGGTTTTAGGAAAGGTCAATGTGTTGTGCTTTATGAAAACGACTGAGGCCATTTGAAAGGTTAGGGAAACACAAGGCGATGTGATATCTTCAAGAGTTGACAACCAAGCTTGCATAGCTCAACAATGCTCCAATAACAATGGAAGGTTTTTAGCTATGGGGATGTACAAGAGCAAAGGTCCTAAATGATTCATCGCCATACTAATGGAAGCAAATCAGGGGGCTAGGAATACTTTGCCAATGAGCCCTTGGAGGTGGCACTCACTTTTATTAGCCATTTGACAGTCAACATAAGATTAGACTACCACAAAAGAAAGACTTTGGGTGGTTCATTGTCAAAGCAAGCACCATATGATTAGGATAGGCGGGGTAAGATTAGTCCGCTCCATAAGATTAGGAATGGTCTACATCAGCCACGTTAAATCCAACTAAGGCCACTTTTATCAAGACAAACCACCCCCATGCTTGAAAGTCATTATATTGGCGCCACAAAAGTTAGCCCAACTTTGCATTGGATTTAACAAAGCCAAGTAAGGTCTAATACACTAAAAAGAACCAGGGGCCAAGATTCTAAAAGTGGTTCTGTTAGGGAGGGATGTGACCCAATTTGAGAAGGTTTGGGGAGGGCTCAATCAAGGACGTGACGGTAGGTGTAGAGATGCCCTCACTCCTAGGCTCCTACAATTTCGACAACTGCAATAGTTGCCTAGTCACAGTTTGGCTCCATTGGCATCATCACCAACTCAGAAAATCTAGTACTTTGAAGAGGGAGGGGTTAGGTAGTGGTTGAGGGAGCAATGAGCAGCTATTGAAGGTGGCCTCCTAAAATTGCTAGATATCTTTTGGTGATCCACCATCTACAATCTTCCAATGTACATAAACAATTGAATCATTTTCTGGTCCTTTGACACATGATTGAAAAGTGCATTTATTTTTCACAACATTTAGCTCCCGTACTCAAATAAGTGTTTGTGAAAGTGCTAGGCACACTTAAATGCAAACAATTTCTAAAGCCTAGGTGCAAAGCACAAGTGCACGCTTGATTGAAGTAAAGCACATATTTTTAAGAAAGTAATAATAAAAAAATTAAAAATAAAAGTATATTTTTTGTTTTACAGTATCCAACTTTGAAAAGAAAATGGAGCGGCCATCATGGAGTGGCCAAAACTAGGCCACCCACATTGTGGCTGAGCTTTACCTAAACATAATATAAATCTATTGATCTTTACTTAATATGCACATATACGATACTTGATAGCCACTCATAAAAAATAATATTTGATAGCCATAATCAAATTAGTGTACGTGGTTGAATCAAAATATACCCGAAAGGCCGCAACCAAGAAAGCTTAAGAATTGTAGGTATTGACTTCTATGCTAACATAAGCAATCAAATATTAATCCATCTACTTTGATTTTTATAATGTTCTAGGTCTTGAAACAATAATTATATAATTTTTTGTTAAAGTTTATAGAAGCGTGCTCTTCTAATCTAAGCCCACTCCAAAAGCCACAAAAAGTGTGCTTTTATAAATGCACTTTACTTTTGGTACGCGTAGCGCTTCAGCCTTGGCGCTTAAGCGCGCTTTTACCAACAAAATCAACTAGGTTGAGTGGAGTGGAAGATAGGATATGTTGAATCCCATCTAACACCCTAATCCTAAATTAGGGATATGAATAGTCCGCATAGAGTGGGTAGATTATTATTATTGTTTTGATTGGCACCAGGTGTCCGAGAACAGTGTCACGACTAATTTTGAAGGTGCATAGGCCTTCAATAAGGAGTTTCTTGCAAGTACACATTGGGTAATTTAAAGAGAAAATCCCCTAGTCTGATGGCCCTTGGAGATTATTTGCACCCAAGAGGATTTGAATCTTGGCCCTTGGAGATTATTTGCACCCAAGAGGATTTGAATCTTAGCCCTTGGAGGAACCATACCATTTGAATCTTAGCCCTTGGAGGAACCATACCACCAAGACCAAGGTCTTTACCACTTGAGCCAACCCCTAGGGGTTTAGAGTGGGTTAGTAATTGGTGCTAGAACTGTTCATCTGGGTTCCGAACCGTATTCGGGTATACCCGGCCCATATTAGCCCGGGTTATGACCTAGGCCGAAACCCGGATTAAACCCGGAAATTCGGGTTCCGGACTATAACCATTTTTTTTCTTTATATATATATCTATATATATATATATATAACAAAAGCCTATATTATTAATTTTTTTCAATAAAAAGAAATGTTGAAAAGCATAATTTTTTTTTAATATAAAAAGCCAAAATATTATTAAATTGTTTTCAAGTCATGTTGAACATTGTCCATAATAACAAAATATATCAAAATGAAAAACTAACTTTTATGTAAAAAAGAACTAAAGTGAGAAACAACTAATTACCTTTTTAACTATATGCATCTAAAAAAAGAAGAAATTCAATATTTATCTTGTAAAATGCATGCAACACATAATGCAATTCACTACATATTACATTATTTGGTATTTATACATTACATTACAAAACTAAATTACAATATATGAAAATTACATATCTAATGGTCCTGTATGAAAATTACATATCTATGGTCTTTTTGCAAGCTATAGCAATTTCCCATGGCACACCTGCATGTTCATTCAAAAGGTAATAATTTCAACAAATTATACAATAAAAATATTCTAGGCTGCAATAAATAAGTGAGAATCAAAGGAAGAATATGAAGGCTCAAATATTTATACTGCAGACACATCTGCAAAAGTGAGAAACCTGGTTACAGCTGATTATATGTATGGCTTCTTTGAGCAAGGCTGCAGGACTAGAGGAAGGAGGAACACCACCCAGTTCCAGACAGCCTTTCTTTCTCTCAAATGGGCAATAAAATGAAATTATTATGTCGTTTCAAGACAATCCAGGAAATAAAATGAGCAACAAAGATCATTGTAGCAGTAATATTATCAAACCTAGCTAGTTGCTATATACACATGCATCAAATGAAAAAAATAAACAGTGCATTCATATCTTTGAAATCAAAGAAAACACAGAGGAAGAGAGATCTTTCACTTCTGATCCACGTGCCAAATACATTCATCTTAAAAAAATGTCATTCAATAATGCAAAACTGAGTTCCATTTGTGTATTTTTTTAATAGGTGAGTTCCATTTGCACAAGTTAAGTGGAGTAAAGTTGTCTTACCTAGATTTTATGTCTCAGACCAAAAGAACCCCTGAATCAGTCTTCTCAGCACTAAGCTAGCATTCAGTTTAGCTAGCTTATAACTTAATTATTAAATATTGGGACCTGAAAGCTAATAACTAATATCAAATTAATTAGTTCAAAGGTCATATATTATCAGATTAAGGTTTCTATATATATAGAAGACATTAATTTTATCACAGGACCCTAGTTATTTATATATCTCTCTCTATAGCAGTATCATTTTTACAATGCCTAATTATTAAAGACATTCTAATGAAACTTTCAGCGCCTTAATTTCTAATATGTAGGATTTAGTGATCCTAAGCATATATTATCAGATTAATATCTGTGATTACACTGATTATTAGTGGATTTATAATGATATTCAAAATACAAAAGTGCAAAAAAATACAAAGGAAAAAGGAACATATTCCAAAATTGAATGGAACAAAAGATAGTGACACTGCAATAGATGATCAAGACTTGACTAGGGGAAGCACATGAACTGGTAGGAGATCCAGACAGAAAGAAGGGAAAGAGGATTTCTCTGTTCTAGTCATTGATATGTTTAAGCTTTGAAGGTACAACTTGCATCTTGCAGTACTGTATTATTGTCTTTAATTAATCTTTTATGCATCAATATAATCATCAGTACTGAGTTCCATTGAATTACAAGCATAAAGCGCGCAACTTTGGCCAACGACAACATGCATGTTCAACTATTACCCACAATCCAAGCACACAAACGGATTCTCATTTTTCTAAGACATGAACCCCGTCACCATAAATGAGTTGCTCTTATTTTACACTCCACCCAGAAACAACTAATTTTTTTAAAAAAAATCTTGAAAAATCAAAGGTACAACATCCTAAAGACCATTTCTTCCAAATAGTAAATAATCTCTCTGCATCAAAACAAAACCCTTTGTTTGTGGGTCTAGAGCTTAACGAAACTAGAGTGCCGATTCTTATCAATACATGATAAAAGCACATAGTAAAAACTGAAAAACACACAGAGTTATTGAACTTTGGGAAAATACCGATCTGCTTTGGAAACATCTAAGTACCTCAAAAAGATTTTATTTTTCCAAAAAAAAAAAAAAAGCAGCTTACCCATGATTCACTCCCAAAGTCTTCATGGCTCAAGCCTTTTGATATAGTGTTAGAAACTCCAGCGAGTGACAAATTGCCTCAGAAACGCGAAGGCTATGGCTTTGGAGAGAGAGAGAGAGAGAGGACGGCGGACACTCTGAAGGCTAGGGTTTTGGTTTAGGAGCGAGAGAGAGCAGCATATACGGTTTGGGCGAGAGAGAGTAGAAGATACAGCTAGAGAGAGAGCTAGGGTTTCGGTTTGGACTTTGGGCGAGAGAGAGAGAGATCGAGAGCTAGGGTTTCAGAGAGAGACATCAAGAGCTAGGGTTTCGGTTTGGACTTTGGGCAAGAGAGAGAGATCGAGAGCTAGGGTTTCACCGTTTCGGTTTGGACTTTAGGCGAGAGAGAGATCAAGAGCTAGGTTTTTGCCGTTTTGGTTTGGAATTTAGGCTAGAGAGAGATCGCCTGGCCATTCGTTGAAGAATGAAGTTTTATTTTTATTTTATTTATATATATATATATATATATATATAAACCCAGAACTCGGGTTGGTCTGGGTTTTGCAATCCGGATTCTGGACTGGATTAGATTCGGGCCAGAACCCAGAATTGGAACCCGGTTATCTGGGTTTCAGGCCGGCCTGGATCAACACTCCTAATTGGTGCTAAGTCCCACATTGGCTTCTTTCTAGGTGAGACTGGGCTCCCATCTAACATCCTAGTCCCATATTGGTAATATGAACAACCCACATAGAGTGTGTAGATTATAAATATAGTAATTAGTGCTAAGTCCCACATTGGCTACTTCCTAGGTGAAACTGGGCTTTATAGTGATTCTAGGGAATCTTCAAACGGACTAGTTTTGGGGGGTTATAGTGTATATGTGGTCAGCAATTTTCATGGGTCATCACATTCCATCCAAGAGGAGAACATTGGGGTTCCACATTCTGCCATGTTCTTATACCCCAAGAGTATAATTGTTTTCCTCTGAATATCATTTGGCACGCCTTGCTGATTGATTGGTGTTATGTTTGAAAAATAGTGGGAAATCAATTGATCATATCCTCTGCTTCACTATGAAGTGGCTAGAGCTTTGTGGCATTACATATTTCACCTTTGGATGAAGCGGATTATGCCTAAAAGGGTGGTGGAGTTATTGGCTTGCTGGAAAGAGCAGATGGGTATTCATGCTGGGTAGAAGTTTGTATGAAGCTATTGCTGCTAGCAGGTTCAATTAAATATTTGATTTGTTAACTAGCTATAGGTTGACTCAGGAAAATTGGTTGAAACATTAATTTGAATGTTGCATAAAATCAGAACCATGAGTAATTTGCCTCTCATATGTATCGATAAAAAAAAGATATTGAGTCTTACATGGAATATTCCCTTCTATTGTATTTGTTGATGAGCAGAACCGATCAAAATTTGTTACATTCGCTGCAAGTGCTTATTGGATGCTAGCATTAGGCTAACTCAAAGAAGATTTGACAAAAATGGAAATTTGAAAAAACCGAGGAAATGAAATAGGAATTTATGGGCATCTAACGACCTTTAGACTCACTCTAGTAATATTATTAGTTTTTTCTTTCATAAGTAGGATAATGGCTGATTTTTATGTTACTAATATTATATAAAGATTTTTTGGAAGAAGTTCTGCTCTCTTGTATTCATCTTCCCTTCTTTCTCCCCCCTTCCATTTTGCTTTCAGAATCATGGAAATCCAACCAGTCACAAGCCTGAGCTTGTTCTGAATAACTTCACAACACGCCTGGGTCATCGTATTGGAAGGTACATTCTTTTTGTTATTTTCTATGTAATTAGGGATGAACATGTTGGAGTCATATTTGCAGAATTGTGTAGATGTGCTGCTAATTGAACATAGAACCTGAGATTTTATATTGTCTAATAATTTAATTGAATAAGTTGAGCGCATCTTTGTTTTCATATCTTATACATGTGTTCCAAGTAATCAAGATGTTAGTGTTTTTCAAATCTCTGTTAATAGATTTCTTTATTATTTTGTTACCTTTAGATTAATACAGTCACTTTTCCCCCAAGATCCCAATTTTCGTGGTCGGCGAGTTGTCACATTCCACAATCAACGAGACTTTATATTCTTCCGGCATCATCGGTGTGTTTCTGTAGCTTTTGTAAGCTACCTCAATTAAAAATCCTGTTTTGTTTCATAGGATTTGCTTTTCTGACACAGACATCCTGTTGTGTTCAGGTACATTTTTGAAAGCAAAGAAAGTAAGCAGAATGACGCAGAAGGTAAAAAGGCCAAGGATGCAAAGGCTGAGAAAGGCCCTCAGGAAAAAGTTCTAGCCCGCCTTCAGGTCTGTGTTAACTAATTTATTTATTAGTTGCATTTTATTTAGAGTTGACATTATGCCCTTCACAAATTTCTCCAAAAGGGCCTTCTTCCTCCCTGCCTTTTGATAAACATATGGGAATTGAGCCCAAGACTCCACTATCACACTTCATACCCAGGGGTGAGTCCTTTTAACCAAATCAATAATAGTAAGAACTTAAATAAAAAACTTATTAATGACACCATCATTATTTCTCAAAAGTTCATCCAAGGAGAATAAATTAAACAATAAATATTGTCTCAAATCTGACAAAACTCTGGTGCCACTTGACACTTATCTCACCACTATTCTAATCCTGCCCTCGTGCCATCTATTCCTGATACTGATGTGATCAGTAATGTCATCAGAAAAAAAGTTAAGAAAAAACAAGTTAGTCCATGGACTTAGTAAGCAGTGAATGCATAGTAGTGTCAAGACAGGAGCTAGTACCTTTGCAGAGAATGCAAAATTTGCCTAGTTTCTTGTAAAACAACAACGCTGAATTTCATAAAAACTAATCAGAAAGCCCCATAACCTTTAAGCAATGGCAGAAACGGTAATAGTAACAGTATCAGTATCAGAGGTCATGTTTACCCTCGTGGCAAGGTTGTGAATCTTGGCAGCTAACCAAGCAGAAACAGCAGTGGAATCTTCTCTATCAAACTTGGAAGGCAAGTGACTACAGTCATCATTATAGTGATAATTTTCACAATTTGCTGTAGAAAACACTTTGTGGAAAAATTACTCATTTCGACACCATTCATGACAATTTTTAATTCGGATATCTAGACATAGAGAGAAGTGCAGAAAAATAACTGGGGTAGTTTCATAGCAAAACATACTAATAAAAAAAAGTTTCATAGCAAAACGTGCAAGTTTCTTAAAAATCAACCTCAATTAATTTTAGAAAAATCTAGCATAGGATCTCAGCTTCACTGAACTTGTTAATACCATTGAATTGCCTCACAGCCATGTCAAACAAAAAATTAGTTGTAACCTAAACATAATTAACACAAGCTATAAGTTAATAGAACTGGTCACTGCTTTTAAGAATAAAACAGATCATACCAAAAAATTCTGTAACAGTTCCCAATGCCCCAAAATTCATTTGATATATTGACCCGACTGTAATATGGGTGCACTAATGGCTATTTCTGGTGATTCTCTATTTCATTCTGTTTTTTCTTACTTTAGATTACATATTATTATGGGTAAGTTTGTGTGCTTTTTGGTGGAATCAAAGGCTTTCGAGTTTTCACCAGAAGCATGGAGGTCCTTAATAAAAATTGTGGGGAGCAGAAGGGTTTGGAGATCTGTAGCATTGAGTCTTTGTGGTATAGGGTGGCTGGTGGCTATGGTGGAAGTAGTGTTTCAGGCGGAGAGGCAATTGAAATTCATAAAACACGTGTGCAAAGGAAACAGAGCTTTTGTGGCTCAACGATGCTCCAACGTTACTCCAACATACATGTTAGATTTTTAAATGTTACCGAATATGGTGGAGGTCGGCAAAGTGTTCTAGTCATTCCAGAAGGGTATGAAGGTTTGGGTTGGGAGAAATTTGTTGTCGAGTTATGAAGATTTGATGCTCTGTATTTTCGCATTCATGGAGATTGGTCATGGGAGGAAGCCAGAAGAATACGCGTGATCATGAGAACAACAATATGGAGCTGAAGCAAACCAGCACAACCATAGTGGCAAGGCGATCATATGCGGACGTTGTGAATATGGGTCATGCTTCGGTGACTCAGTTTGATAATAGGGGCATGAAGGGGAATTGTGAAAGGGATCTGAAGCCTCTGCAGGTCACGCATGGACAGAACCCAAGGCAGAAGGGATCCAACTCCTTTGAAAGCTTAAGAACCGTTTCTTACATAACAAGGGATGGTTTTGGTCTTCCCAATGGGAGTATGGTTGGAAGAAATATATTAAGGGGATGTTTGGATTATGAGATGAGATGAGAATTTTGTGAATAGTTGGGAAATGGTTTGTGAATAGTAGTGAAATAATTTCAATTAAGATGTTTTATTGGGTTTTGGGAAAGGAGAGAAAAAGCTGAATAAAAATATTATAAAGTTAAAATATTGTTTGAATATAATTTTGAATATTATTTTTGTTTTTAAATTTGAAAAAGTTGTATTACTTTTGTGTTTAGTTTGGAAGTTTGAAAAAATTGTAATAATTAGGTAATAATTAGATGAAAAAGTTGAATATTTGAAATTGAGAAGTGTTTGTGTTTGAGTGATATTTGGTAAGGAAATTATGAGAAATTTGGAGATGAGATGAGATCATCTCACTTTCCAAACAATACCTGAAAGAGATGCATAACCAACTTGTCAAGTTGAAGGTAGCAGTTGCCTAGTTATCTGTGAATGGGGATGTAAGGCCCAACTTATAAAAAAAAATGGGGATGTAAGGCCTAATAAGGGGGAGCCCATGATTGAACTGAATCATAAGTCATTTACACAAAGGAGTGGCTTGGGTGTGATAAGAGATGGGCCGAATTCTATAAAATCGGATGAGGAAAAAGAAAGTTGGGTTTGGCCCAGTTTTCATATTCAGATCTAGGAGAGTGTGGTGGATTAAAAGGAGAATTGGGTTGAAAATTGAGTCATCTATATTCAAAGTGGGTTCTACATTTGGTATCGGTATAGAGCCGGCTGAAATGGACTACCCTCCACCATGGGTGACATAGAAAAGTTTGCAGATAAGTGCTACACCCTTGGTCAGTGTTCTATTCGACGAAATGACGGCACCCATGCTGGCGTTGAAGGAAAATGATGTAGCTGAGGCTTAGGGGAGGTGTGGGTCTGTCAGAGTGGCACAGAAAGGATCGCCGGTGAGTGTCGCACCTCTGGTCAATGTTCTCTCTAATGAAACAATGACACCCATGTCGGAGGTGAAGGAACTTGGGGTATTGCTGAGACTTGGGGGAGTTCCTAGGTTTGCCACCAACCCAAAACTTCAAATGGTGACCATGGCCCCACCACCTGTGACAGAGAGAACCAATTTCTCAGTACCTCTTCAGGCACCTTGTGGGTTAACACAACTTCGGGCAAGGCAGTGACATCAACAATGGCGTTGAGGAGGTGCGGGATTTGTATGCAGGAGATAGTGTGGAGGAAATGATGGCGTTGTCGTTGGTGCCTTGTGAGGAGGAATATTTAGGGTCTGGTGTATAATTTGGAGTCGAGTCCGCAGAAGATGTCCCCTCAATATCTCTTCCACCAATCAACAATATAGCTTGTTCACCATCGCATTAGGGTTTGCAAAAGGTTAACGAGATACAACAGTGTATGGGGATTACATTTGAGGGTTCAAGGCTGGTGCAGGAGAGGATGGATTCACTATGGCCTTTTTTCAGACTTGCTGGGAGGTGGTGCGAGAGGATGTAATGCTGGTTTTTCATGAATTCTTCACTTATGGCAGTTTTGAAAAAAGCTTAAATGCTACTTTTATTGCATTAGTCCTTAAAAAAGCTGGTGCAAGAGAGGTACAAGATTTTAAGCCGATTAGTCTTGTGGGCAGCATGTATAAGATAATTGCCAAAGTTCTCGCTAATCAGATGAGCACGGTCATGGAGAAGATTATCTCTAAGTCTCAAAATGCCTTTGTGAGAGGGAGGCAAATTTTGGACTCGGTTCTTATAGCTAATGAATGCTTGAATAGTAGGATCAAGTCGGGAGTTCCAGGTATTTTATGCAAACTTGATATGGAGAAGGCATATGATCATGTTAATTGAGATTTTCTGATATATATGTTGAGTAGATGTGGGTTTGGGAAAAAATGGAGGAAGTGGATGAGGCATTGTGTGTCAACGGCTCACTTCTCGGTGCTGGTAAATGGTGATCCCATGGGTTTCTTTAATAGCTCGAGAGGTCTACGACAAGGTGACCCATTATCACCTCTTTTATTTGTCCTAGTAGTGGAGGCTCTAAGTCGAATGGTGTCTACGGTAGTAGAGGGAGGATTTTTTTCAGGCTTTTCGATGGGAGATATCCATGGCTCTACCATTATTTCTCTCCTTTTGTTTGTAGATGACACTTTGCTATTATGCGAGGCAAATGTAGGGCATTTCCAATCTTTGAAAGCCATCTTACTTTGTTTTGAAGCAGTATCCAGGTTGAAGATTAATCTTGCCAAGACGGAGATGGTTGCAGTTGGTGATGTAAGCAATATTAGAGGGTTGGCAAATATTTTGGGATGCGGGGTTTCTTCGTTGCCATTGAAGTACCTTGGTCTTCCGTTGGGGGCTTCTTACAAAGCTAAGCCAATTTGGAAGGGTGTTGGAAAAATTTGAGCGTAGGTTGGCTGGGTGGAAAATGTTGTATCTTTCTAAAAGAGGGCGAATCACACTTATCAAGAGTACCTTATCCAACCTCCCCACATATTACTTATCTTTATTTCCCCTCCCCGCCAGTATTGCATCTAGAATAGAGAAGTTCCAACGTGATTTTTTGTGGAGTGGGTTGGGAGAGGAGTTTAAATTTCACTTAGTAGGGTGGGACAAGGTATGTTCTCCTTTGAGAGATGGCAGATTGGGGGTCTGGAATGTGAGGACCTTCAATAAGGCATTATTAGGAAAATGGTTGTGGCGTTATAATCATGAGAGGGGAGCTTTATGGAAAGGGGTGATTGACTTGAAATATGGAAGCGAAAGGGGGGGTTGGTGTTCTAAAGAAGGTAGGGGGACATATGGAGTGGGGCTATGGAAGCATATACGAAAAGGTTGGTGCTCTTTTGCTAATAATATTCGGCGGCGTTTGGAGGATGGTAGTAGGATCAGCTTTTGGCAATATGTGTGGGTGGGAGACACGGCTTTGAAGGATGCTTATCCCATGATTTTCAGAATCACATGGGACAAAGAAGCTATGGTGGCTGAGTTGCGGGTAATTAATCAAGGTTTACAGGATTGGAACATCAGCGTTACTCGGCATGCACATGATTGGGAAGTAACTGTTCTGGTGGAATTTCTGAACTTGCTGTACAACACTCCTGCTGCTGCCACAATGGAAGATATGATGGAATGGCGACCTTCTAGGAAAGGAAAATTTTCAGTACGCTCTTTTTATGACTCTATTACTATGTATCAAAGGCACATTTTCCCTTGGAAGAATATATGGAGGACTAAAGCACCTTCAAAGGCTGCTTTTTTTGTATGGACAGTAGCTCTAGGGAAGATTATGACCATTGATAATCTTAGAAGATGTGGCCCTATTATTATGGATTGGTGCTGTTTGTGTAGAAACAGTGGTGAAACGGTGGATCATCTACTTTTACATTGTGAGTATGCTTGAGATATTTGGACTCACTTCCTCAGTAGAATGGGTATAGCATGGGTGATGCCGGGTAGGGTGGTTGAACTTTTAGCAAGCTGGAGAGGGATCACAGGAACACCACAGATTGTAGCCGTGTGAAAGATGGTCCTTATATGTATTCTCTGGTGTATCTGGAATGAAAGAAACGAGAGACTTTTTGAGGATCAGGAACGCTCCTTGGAAGATTTTAGGAGTTTTTTTGGAAGACTTTGTTTTTGTGGGCCATTGCTCTTGATTTGAATGGCCTCAGCTTCCATGATTTCCTTATATCTGTTTCTAGTTCTTAAAAAGGTGTATTCACATGTATACTTCTAGTGTACCTGGGCTATGCCTACCTTTATATCAATAAAATAACTTATAAAAAAAAACATTTGAGGGTTCAAGGACCAATTCATAGAGCTACTCACTGCAAATGAGGCAAGTCACTTACTTGGAACAAAATCAAGATCTAAGAAGAGCAAGGAGTTAAAGTGTCTTTACTTGGGCAATCAACTATGATGCTAAGAGAGGTAGTCCAAGTAGAGGGAGGACTAGAGGGAGGGTAGAACCAGTTGTATTATGAAGTCCAAGATTTTACCTTCGAATGTCCAAGGACTAAAGATATTTCTCATAGGATCGTTCAGAGTTTACAGGTACTGAGGAGCGTGTTGGGGAATTTACAGTGGCTTGCTTTTTTTTTTTTTTTTTTAAAAGGGTGGTTATTGATTTCTAGTGGACC
This sequence comes from Cyclocarya paliurus, assembly GCA_029856935.1. Classification (NCBI taxonomy): domain Eukaryota; kingdom Viridiplantae; phylum Streptophyta; class Magnoliopsida; order Fagales; family Juglandaceae; genus Cyclocarya; species Cyclocarya paliurus. Next base: position 24,719,051 of record CM056954.1, read on the forward strand.
TTTTGTTAGAGTTTATGGGCCAAACTTGGATTGGTGGCACATACCTTGATGCATTGGTGATGGCTTCAACATTCCCAAGTGAGAGATTGGGGGAGGCATGTCTTTTTCCTAGGCGATTGGAGGATCATGTGAATGATCCTCCAATTGGATAAGTTTCTAATTTCTCCCTCTTGGGCTTTGTTTAGATCATTTCCCTATCATGGGCTTAATGTTCATGATTTCCTTGTATCTATTTCTACTCCCTATCTAGGTATTTTCTCTTGTATACATCTAGTGTACTTGGCTATGCATATTGATATTAATAATTTTTTTTTTATTGAAAAAAAAAATATAGACTCACCCGATCAAATACCAAATCTCAATCTAGTCCATCCATTCCCAAGCATATTCTTATACTCCCTGGAACTAATTAGATTCCATTTCTTCCCCATACAACAACCCACGCTACAAACATCCAATAGAAATACATTTTCTATAACGCCCCAAGGGAGGCCCAAGCCACATCTGGGCTTGTACTTCAAAAAGACTAGTCAATGATACAATTGGAGTTTCATTAGAACCATTATAAAAGGCAAGAACTTCTCCATCCTAAGCAATGTAGGATCTGATACACGACCTACCCTTTTAACTTAGTATGACATTATCACATTTTCACTCCATAAAATAAAGCATTCAAAGCTTCTAAAATTTTTCCCTTTGACTAGAGCATACTAATTTCTCTACTTCCATTTAAACCATGTACTCGACTACAATATAATCTCCAAGATTTAACTACAAATTAAAACCCTGTCCGTGACAATAACCCCACAATGCCAATTCTTCTAACCTGTTTACTACCCAACTTCAAGCCAACCCAAAAGAACTTCTAAAAATTTGTCTATAACTGGTTAAACTACTCCAACTATGAATACATATATTCAAATATTTAGTAAACACCCACTACCTAACGTGTCGACCCATTTAATCAAGTCTAACCACATATCATCAATATGTTTCAACCACAAACTCCCGTTCTAGACAATTTAACTACTTGCATAAAAGTACCTCGTTACTTTTCTATTAGCCATCAACCTAAGACCTAATTGACCAGTTTTCATTGAAATTAAACCTATTTACACTCCTTTGGCTGTGATACAACCGAACCCACCTTCAGGAAATTAACATATAGATTGACAGAGCCACCAAATTACCAATTCCCAACCAGACTTTAACATCAAATTATCAAAACCGCAATATGATGGTTTAAGTGATTTACCCATTGTTTGTTGGCAACAAAATTTGAGTTGAGCGCAAGCAATATGGTGATCGGCTGAGTTTGGTGGTAGAGTGGCACGACATTGGGAAGCAGATGAGCATGTGAGAAAGGTAGGGCAACAACAATACAAAGGGAAACTTAGAGAGAGAACACGGAGAAGGTTGGGTACGTTTGGGTAGTGAGAAGTGTTGAGAAGAGTTGTGAATGGTAGTGAAAAGTAATGAATAGTAGTAAAAAGTAGATGAAAAGTAATAATAAAATAATGGATAGTAGGGGAGTATTATGAGAATACCTGAGGTATTCTTGGTACCCAAACGTAATTGGCATTGTGTGGTAGGGCTTCATGGTGTTGGTGGAGTGGAGCTCTTACATAGAGAGAGAGAGAGAGAGGGGAAACTGGACATGGGATAGAGAGAGGAAACCGACTGAGAGGGGAAAATGCTGTTACTGGGTCATGGTGGCTGCAGTGGCGTTGCGGCAAGAGAGAGAAACAAAGTGGGAGAGAGGAAGGTGACCGGCGTTGCTGCTCGGCCCCTGAAGAAAAAGACACTCCGGCCTAACAGCACTGTCCTTACCTGCTGTGCTCTGTCTGAGATAAGGAGCAAGAGGCTAGACAGAAGAATTGATTATTTTGTAAAAGAGATCACCCTTCCCTTTCCAAAGATTGGCTTTGAAGTTAAAGAGTGGATTTCCCTTGTTTTGGTAGATGTTTGAATGTGATTAGATATTAAGTTGGATTTAAATGGTTTTTCTCTCTTTTTGTCCTAAATCTTATATGATATAAATCTTCAGTTGCCCGTAAAAGAAGGGCAAACAAGAGCAGGAAAATGTATATGTAAATGCTTCCTTTGCTACATTTATATCAATGATAGAATATATGGACTGTAAAGTAGATAAGTTCCAAAATAAAATAAAAACTTGTTGCCCGTTAGAACTTTAGAAGATATCAAGTCAGCATTGAAATCAGTAAATCACCTCCAGATGCATTCATTAACAACTCCTATGGCCACCTTGTGGACACCTCATACTTCTCTGGACCTACATTAACACATTAACAATTCCGATGCCTTCATTTTAAATTTAGCATCAATTGTATGGGGCTATATTTTTTTATCAATTGAGGTCTGCATCAGCTATAAAATGTATGGTAACATGATAAACACGCAGGAGTGTGGCCCTCGTTTTACACTGAAGTTGATCAGCCTGCAGAATGGCACGTTTGATACCAAAGGCGGGGAATATGAGTGGGTTCACAAGGTATTTCACTTACAAACCAAATCAAGCTGCTCTTTCGATATGATGCCATCTCTTAATTTTGTTCTTAGGGGAAAAAAAAAGGAAAAAAGAGAATTGCTCATGTCTCTGATACTTCTATTTGTTTCCTTCCCTAATTTGAATGTTAGCCGGAAATGGACACAAGCCGAAGGAGATTTTTCTTGTGACTTGCTTTGGAATACTTCTATCATGCTCCTTCAGAGTGGAATAGAAGCATATTTTCAGGTGGAGGGTTGGTACGTGACAAGAGGTTGAAAGTTATACTCGTCACTCTCAATATGCTACCTGACTCGGCTGTTATATTTAATGATAATTGATACCTTTAGATGATCAGTTTTGGCCATTTGTGTATTTGGTAATTGTTAAAAAAATTTATTTTACACATGGAACTCGTCGTTTTGTCTCATCGTTATAATCTCTAATTCATTGAAATTTATGTGTTTCCTGATAATTGCGCCCTTTTATATCCTCTTTGAGGTGCAAATGAGACTTTACTCCTTCCACTTGGTATTCCATTCTATCATGAGGGTGCATGCCCTTTTGAGTACATGAAGGCAAATCAAAACGAATATACCTCCAAAAGCAGCAACTCTCAAAGTTTGTCTTTCTGGTGGGGAGTTTGTCGCTAGATAAACACTGTCCATCAATATCAAGACCCAAGCTGCACTTTCCAGCCACGGCCTAATTAGTATAATATTGGGTGTTTTCTCTCCAGCAAGTCTGCAGACCATCCTTAAACATAGAACACCCACAACTGAAAATGTGGTCAGTGACCACCCCCTGTAGGACACTAACAACCCTCCAACAATCAAAACCTCATTCCTACACACACAAGATGCACACTCACCTGAAAAGGTTGACGTCACTAGGGCATCAAAACCTGTATAGTAAGGTAGGAGAATGGAGTCCAGGTATAGGCTTGCATGTAAAATTCCAGAAATTGTTGATGCCTCAAAGAAAGCATATTTGAGGTCTTTGTTCGCCCCGTGGTCGAAGGTCAGAGCAGAAATGTGAACCAATTGGAGGATTGCAGGGCCAATGCTCGAGAGAGGAAAGACAGCGTCGATTCGGTGGCCTTTTGCCAGTGTCAAGAGGATTACTGGGAGGGAAACTGGACCAGATGGTAGTAGGTATCTCTTTGATTGACCAAGGGAAGGCTGCCCTCTTCTTGATATGTCCATTACCATAATGACCAGGGTTGTCAAGTATGAGGCTAGTGTGAAGAGAAATACTAGTATGTCCACAGCAGGTGGATAGTTGCCAGGGTAATTGCTGTCGCAGAAGTAGTGATAAGGGCAGTCAATGGGATCCATGGTTTCTTCAAGCTGCCATCTAACGCATTTGAAGAATTTGATGCGGACATCTTCGGACACCGCCCATTCGGGTTGAAATGCTGAATATGGTGGATGCAGTGGTTGCCTAATCATGCTGTTTGCCTGACGATTTCTTCTTTTACTTGGTATGTCTTTGTGGTGGGAATGATGGCATTGATCTAACAAATATAAGAACATTGGCCTTCCGTTAGTTGAGATGTTTCAGTTGAAGGCGTATTGGACAGAGAGAGGTGAACAAATAAATTTTATTTATTTTTTCCTAGAATCGTGAAGTTTCGACTTCTTATATGGCATGAGAACACTTTTATTTTAGTAAAACAAACAAAGTAGGATATTGGAATTGTTAGAATGAAGCAATATCACAGGTGGGTTGGTGTAGGTGAAAGTGAGCAAGGGGGTCGATCATGGAGGAGGTTGAGAAAGGCAGCTTGATTTCAAAGCAATGCTGTTCGGTAGATGATTGCAACTTGACTTGATAGATGGATTATAGGACTAATGGAAAGAGGTTTATTTTAATTTATTTATTATAAGTCAACCAGAGAATAAAAGGGCGAGAAGATCTCTTAGCTGTTGGGCACATATTAGGTTAATTATTGGATAAAGTTTAGAAACCATTAAATCAAACAAAAGAATAAAAATTTATTATAAAATTAGTGTGGTCTGTTTTTTCTTTTTTCTTTTTCTTTTTGCTAAAGAATGTGTGTTGCCTAATGGTTGAACATTGGTGTGCCATGAGGGGAGGATTTTTGTTTTTATTTATTTATTGAAGTTTCTTGAATTTGAAGAAACTCAATTTTGATTATTTTATTCTTTATTATGAATTTTCATGTTTTAAATTCATAATCATAGTATCGATAATTTTAGCAATTACAAATCAACAAAAACTTAGCAATTAAAATTCCGTAATTCACCACATTTACAAAATCTACAATTTGAAATCTCATGAATATTTTATAAAATCTGGTTACAGAATTAATCTTGAAATATTTAAATTTTCCTTCTTTTATGCAACTATCCAAAGAAAAATTTATTTTGCAGTCATTCTAAATGCTATAAATATAAGAGTAAATCTTCTAGCTGGTCTGTCCATTATTCCCAAATAACAACCCTTCAATGGGTTAGTGCAAAGTAGGCTAACTTCCATGTGACCGCACATAAGAAGATAAAGCACAGTTTGAAATTCATTCCCTCTCCATAGCCCCTCATCTCGCACGGTCCTCTCCAGAGCCCCTCATCCCCCTCTCTCACGGAAACAAGAAAACCACCCCCCCTCTCCTGTAGGGGTGAAAACAAAATTGGTGAACCGGTAAATCAAACTGGTCGATTTGGTTTGGTACTGGGTTCAATCCAGTTTGATACCGATTCTATTTTTCTCAAAACCAGTCGAAATAGGTCTGGTTCCGGTTTTTCTTTTTTTAACACCGGACCGAACTAGACCGGTTTATATATATATTTTAATTTTTTATATTGTATAAAATATTTTTTATATGATTTTTTATATTATATATAATTTTTATATGTAATATAATGTAGATATATAATATATATAATTATATAAAAACTAATTTTGTATTGTATGATAGATTACTAATTAATATAATGTTAAATTTTAAAATCCTATATAAATAACTATATATTATCACTATAGTCTATTGTATTAGTAGTCATACTAATACTATATCACTATATATTATGCTATATTATAATATATCACTATAGTCTATAATACAATTATAATATGTATTATAATATACTACAACATATTATCACTATATTATTACATATTATAATATATATACTATATAATATACCGAAAAAAGGGGACCGAACCGGAAGGTTTAGGGGTATAACAGGTGCGGTATCGGTTCTTCAAATTTCAAAACTAGTATATACCGGTTCGGTTCTAAAATATGTCCAATACCCGACCAAATCGGACCGGTTACACCCTTACTCTTCGCCCACCCTCTCCCAGGATCAGACCAGAAACCTCGAAGCCCCCCTCACTCGTGACCCATCCCGTCTCTCTCTACCAAATCCAGAAACCCGAGCCCTATTGTGTTCGAATTTGTTGATTCTCAACCAGCCACCGTCGACAACATAGTCCTCAAAGCCGTGACACTTCGAGGACTGGATTGGTGCCGTAAGGCTCTCTGGTATGCCCTTTTACCATTTATTATGTAGTAGCTACTAGTTCCCCAATTATTGTAGTGAGTTACAAATTCTTCTGATCTTTTACTTTTATTTTCGAATTCATCTAAGATTTTGTTTCTCTAGCATCTACGAATTTGTTTGAGTGTAGTTAGTTACGATGATAGTGGCAATATGGCTATCAATTTTGATTGTGGCGTGAGATTCTGGTGTGAGACTGTGGCATGAATTCTAATAATAGTGGTTCTGATACTTTGATTGTGGTGTGATGTTGTGGCTTGAATTCTTTTGAGATTGTAGTAATATGGCTATCAATCTTGATTGCATGGGTTTCTGTCCTCTTAGAATACTTGGTTGATGCCATTGAGGTAACTTCGACCTGTGAATTTGTTCTGTTCTTTGATGTGTGGAAATTTTTTTGGAGCACCTTTAATGTATTATCTACCAGGATATTGATAGACAATTTTTGAAGATGGAAGTTTATGTCATTTTTGGAAACCTTGTTTCTGTTTCTTGTTTCACAATTTTTGTTTCTAACTAACTTATTATTTATCATTGATGGCTTATGTTTGTTAGATATCTAGTGTTCTTGAAAAATATCTTATCATCTTCCTAGAATTTTTAGATTCCCAACTCTACTTTACGTTGTTGTTGCACCATCTCAACTAGCATTCTTTTTAGCTTTAACTGATAAAATCAAAATCAATTAATTAATCGTTTGTATAACAGTTTGCAACACAATCAAAATATATTCTAATACTCAATATGTCAAAATCCAACATTAGACCAGCAAGTAATCCGACTTCTTAAAGTAAGCAGATAGTATCATATGTTTGATATGCCAAAATGATAAAAAAGTAGAACGATATTCTAACCCTAACAAGTAAACCAATGTAAGGAAAAATTTGCAATCCAATAATGTTTTTTTTTTTAGAAGAGCCGGTAGCCACACGTCTAGTAGCCCTGTCCCAAGTTTATTGATATGCTCTCACTTATGGTGGAGGAATACCATGGTTACAAGCGAAGCATCTAGGAGATTACAAATAAAGAATTCAAAACCCTCCCAAATATAAAACCAACAAAATCAAAACCAGATAGTAAAGATAAGCCAAAACTAAACATGCCTATAATAAGAGAATTCTAAACAGGCCTAAATAAGAAAAACAAAGAAACTCTAAACAAGCCAAAAAACCAGAAAACAATACAACTTAAACTCTAAAGTAAGGCAAACCCAATTTATCCGTACGAATAATGCCTTTTAAATACCTCGGCAATTGATTAAAATCATTATAGATGACATTCCTTTGAAGCTCACCCTGTTTAGCCAAGTAATCAGCCGCTTGATTTCCTTCCCGAAATTGATGCACTACTCGAAAGTTAATGCCTTGAAGCTCGGAGACAAGTTCTTCCCAATAATCCCACAAATACCAAAGAGTACATTTTCCATTCGAAACTAGTCCACTACAATTTTAGAATCACTCTCAATAATCACATTATAGCAAGATCAATTTTTACATAAATTGATACCTTCCAAAATTGCCTTCAATTCTGCACCATTGTTAATGCCAATTTCGAAGTATCTAGAACACGCCCCCTTTAGTCTTCCATATTCATCACGCACAAGACCCCCACCTTCTGATGTTCCTGGATTATTCCGACAACTCCCATCGCAGTTGAGTTTCATCCATCCTCTTGGCGGCTTCGACCACACCACGAGCTTGCATTTGTTGGTAACAAGTTTTGGCTTATCTAATTGAAGAGCCTCCAAGATGTGCTTGTCTTGAGTAGATAGCGGCTTGTAATAACTTGTCATACAAGAATTCTCACTCTCATCCGAATATATCTCCACACTTGATCTTCATTTGCTAGTTCACCCTCCATTCTTGCTTTACATTTACGATTCCATAGACACCAAGTGATGATGCATGGCATTAAACCCGTGAGATTCCCAGCAATAGATGCCTTTCTAGCTGAACACATCCATGTCGTTCCCATACTTTATAAGCAACTTGACCTGCGGCTAAAACATGATCAATTGACTCCCGGTTTCTCTGCCTACAACAATCACAAGCCGAGGCTAAAGAAATGCCTTTCTTCTGCACCCTATCATCCACCGCCAAGCTGTTGAGCCAAGCTTTCCAATTGTACATAGAAATTTTTTTTGGCAAACTTGCATGACGTATCCACTCATGCCACGACAGTAGCTCCCATTTTTTGTGATACCTCCCAAGCAATGGTTGTGGTAAATTTCCCATCCAAAGTCGGCTTCCAAACACAAATATATATCCCTTTCCATCCATGAATTCGAGCTTGTAAAATTTCGTTTGTGACTTCTTCTCCCACCAGGTCTTCCAAGAGCTCAATATTCCACTCCTGATTCACCCAACATTCTCTAACACATAATTGCTTACTAGAGATGTCTGTGAATATAGTCGAAAGTGGTCCTGAAGCCAACCATCTATCAAACCAAAAGAAAGAATTTCCACCCATCAACAAAATCTACACATTTTTCATAACTTCCAGTATATTAGCAACTACTGACCTCCAAAACCGCGAATCGGTCGCCTCAATTAGACAAAAGCCTTTAAATATTTAGATCTAAAAAACTTAGTCCACAAATATTTTAGACATGAGGATCCAATAAGTAAATTTCATATGCAATGATTTTTGAACTTCTCTAAAATCCCTTAGCTCCAAATCTCCTTCTTTAGTAGGCTTACAAACTTTAGACTAGGCTCTCCAATGTGTCTTTTGTTTACCATCCACTTCCCCTCATAAGAAATTCACCAATATAGAATTAATCTGAGCTATAGTCACCTCAGGAACCTTAATCACAGATAGTATATGAAGAGGCATACTAGACAAAACATGTCTTAAAAGAATTAGCCGACCTCCCCGTGATAACGTTTTAACCTTCCATGCAACCACTTTTTTCCTTATTCTTTTCAACCAATGGCTCAAACAAGAAGTCAATCTTCCTGAAATTAGAGGCGCACCCAAATAAGTCACTGGAATTCCCTTAAAACCTATAAGTCTCAACAGACCCCTCTTCCGAATTGGTGTGATAAATTTTGAAGGGAATAAAGTCGATTTCTCTCTACTGATTTTTTGACCAGACCATCTTTCATACAAAGAGAGAGTATCCACCAGATTTTTAATGGATATTTTCCTTCCCGTAGCAAAAAATCAATAGATCATCAGTATACAATAAGTGAGAAATCATTAGCAATACAATAATGGTTGAAAAAAATGATTTTTTTTTAATTTTTTAATTTTTTTTTATGCAAGTTGATACTTGAGTTTAGGTATTCAAGATAAGCTCAAACACTTTCTCATCTTATTTATGTTCTTTTTCCCTTGGTTTCTAAGCTTGAACACTTTCACATCTTATGTATACACTAATTGTTTAGGATAAGGTTAGTAGTGCCTGATCTTGTGACCTTTAATCATATTATAATACTTTCTTATATTTATATTACTGGGTTGATTTAGTTAGCTTGAAGTTAGTTCTTATAGTGCTTACTTTCTTCTCTATGTTTCAGCAAATGACAAGTTCAGGTTCTCATTTCGGTTCAACTTCTTGAACTGCAAGAGGGGAAGACAAAGCTAGTTTGGAGAGACCACTTTGCTATTGTTGCATTCAATCAAAGCTATGGATTTTGGGAAAAACTAATAGTTTTGGTAGAAGATTTTACGATTGTCCAAACTATAAGATCAATAAACAATATAGATTTTTTGAATGAATTGATCTTCAAAGTGAACAAAACAATGGCTATAAGATGATGCTGGAGTTAGCTCAACGAAAGAACGAGATGGTACTTCATGAATGTATAGCGATTGAATAAGCCAAATTTAAAGCAATGAAGAAGAAGTATAATGGAATCTTGAAAGTGTTGTTCTTGTCATGGTTTATGTTTATGGTAATTTGTGCTGCAATTTTTATGTATAAAAAAAATTACAATGTATGTTGGTTAGTGTTACGACTCATGTAACTTGTTGTAAATTTTAGGGCACTTTTTTTCAATTGAATTTAATGAACATGTGGTGAATGTAATGGACATGTGGTGAATGCTATGGGGATTTTGGACATGTTTTGGAAATTCTTTGTACATGTTTTTGGATAGTCTTTTTGTACATGTGTTTGGACATGTTTTGAAAATGTTGGTGGACATGTTTCGAACATAATCTAGACAACAAAACAAAAGACCATAATAAATATCACATTCTTCAAAATCACATAAAAAAAAACACTTCAAAACACATGTTTCAAACCCAATCTAGACAACAAAACAGAAGACCATAATAAATATCACATTCTTTAGAATCACATAAAAAGATAGCTTCAAAACATTCAGAATTACATAAAAATAAATAAAAGCTAATAGTTTCAGTACATTCATAATTACATAAAGTAAAAAGGCATCCACATCTTAGTTACATCCACTCTTGAATAGCTTGGATACAATGAAGAAAAACACTTCAAAAACACATGACAGAATATGAAATAAAAGCAGGAAAAGCTTTAATCCACTCTTCAAAGCTCACAATCTACTACGTTCTTCCCTGTCACATCAAAATAAAGAGGGCTTATATTAACTTTGCAATAAATAACGGTTAAATTAATTGTCCATGACATAACAAAAGACAAGAAAAATCACATACAACGTATAAGCAAATTTGCACTAAGAATCCAAATTTTGCGATATGCTGTCAGTTGTTGGCCTAAGATACCTACATAAACCACAACAAAACACAAAAAAGATTAACTTTTTCATTTAAAAACCAATAAAACAAAAATATTTATAAGCTACTATACCTCACTGAAGGACATTTGTTCCTAGCATGTCCCCCATTCTTGCAAATACTACAACATTTTTTCTTTGTTGTTTACGTTTTTTTTTTGGGTTCTATACTCTAAAAAATTCTGGTCGTCCTTTTGTTGGTACCCGTGGAGGATCCTGGACCATTTGTGAAAAATTTGATACAACTTAACTTCTTAACATATGAGAATTATTGGTTGACTTCTACCTGCAAAATTTATTTCATGAATATCTACATAATATTCTATTAGAAGTAACTCTTTGTGGACAATTTCTAATGCAAGAGAGAGGTGGTTGAGTTTTTCTGTTGACTGTGACCCAAGTTCTACAATGTTATAAAATTGCATTATCAACTTACTTTTTCTTATCGTAGAATCATCTTGTGTTAGGACTTGCCCTTCAGAACATGGTATGTCGGAAACAGGTTGACTCTTAGCATTAACAGTCCTCTTTCTAGGATATAATACTGTGGCAATCTATCTAATTTCAATTTCTTGCCAAGGACACATAGGATATTGTAGGGGTTGACGCATCGATGAACCAAGTCTCAAAACTCAAAATAAGCATTTCCTCCTAAGGGAAATGGGGTCCTAACTTTTGCGTTCTCTCTCTCTCTCTCTCTTCCATCAATAGGGCTTGGGCATCACTTGCTTTTCTAAAGTCCGATGCTGATCCCAGTTCCTGAGCCTTTTGAATTCCTCAATAAACTGGAGTATCATGGTAATCACCTGATCAATAGTCTCAAGGCGCTCCAAAATGGAGGGCTCGAGTTAGCTCGTGACCATCTTAGGTATGATTCTCTTCAGAGGAGGTGTCATCCTTTTCCGCCTAGTCATTAGGGTCCTCATCTAAGCCTGTAACAACTTCTACTATTCTGGGAAATGAATGGTAGTGAAAACTGCCACAATAAGATTTCAAGAAATTTCAGCAAGTAAACACGCAACATACAATAGTTAACACAAGCATACAAGATGTATATCATGAAATGCGTGCATGGATATGTTCTTGACCGGAACTTGAATTATGCATTTAACCATTTTCAAAAGACTTGAAATGGAGACATTGATATTTTCAAAAAAACATCTTTGACTTTCTTTTTCACATTAATCTTAATCAGAATTTGCCTTATTAGAACATATCACTAGATTTTCATCGAGTGATCCTCATTATGGGTGTAAAAAAAAAAGGAAAGCAAAAAACCGGACCGAACTAGCCTGAACATGTCAAACTAGTTTGGAACTGGTTTCCATAATGGCAAAATCGATCGGAACTGGTCTGGTTCCAGTTCTAAACTTTTTAGGCCAGGCCCGACCCGGACTGGATTGGTTCTATATAATATATATTTTAAATTATTTTTTTAATATTATATATAATATTTTTAATATTATATATAATTTATATATATAATAATATAAACTAATAAAAATAAACTGGAATTGTAAAGTTTAAACTGAAATTGATAAATCACATCAATATTTTTTTTATCATTTAAAATCAGTTTAAAATTGAAAAAAAAAATCCTAAATATCAAAAGATTTGAATTTATATACCAAAGTTGAAAATAATATAACTAAAATATTATTTACCAAAAAAGAAATAAAATACTCAAATATTATTACCAAATTTTTATGGCCTAATAAATTCTCAATATATTATTTTTAATAAGTACATATTACATTAGTAAATTAGTAAAGCAAATTTTTGTAATACTTACAGATTTTGGAATAAAAGTATAAAACAAATTTTTTTTAAAGGATTTTTTATTTTATTTATTTTATTATTTTTATAAATAGATTTTTTTTTTTCAAATTTTCATTTTATTAAAACCGGAAAGTCGGACCGAACCGGACCGGAACCGCTAAAACTGAATGTATTGGTTTAGGGGAGTAACTGGTACGTAATCAATTTTTGAAAATGCAAAACTAGTATATATTGGTTCAGTCCTAAATTTTTTCTAAAACCTGACCCGTTACATCCCTAATCCTTATCATATCACGATATTTTCATCAAGTGATCTATAACATATGAGCTCTTATTCTTGTTCAGAGGGTGGATACATCACGGTTCCCCTTTGCATCGTGTGTTCTTGCTAGTTATTGTACCATCAACAGTCTGTGCACCATAATGAATACGTCATAGGCAGAATCATTTCATATTAACTCAACAGTACTTCGTCGGGTTACATGCCTTATGCACCCACCAGTGTTAGGCAATTCCTCACTCCAGAATTCTTTAAAAAAAATCTATTCGAGGCTCGCCGACTGTTCTTTGTCAACTTAGGGGTTACCATTCTATTCTTGAGCACTCCAGAGTGGACAAAGGAGTTCTACTAGGACATTTTCCTGCCCTAGCACTTGGGGTCATAATAAAACATTTACAGACACTTTTCTTTCAAAAAATATTTTTCTCAAATGCATGTGAAATGAGACTTGAGACATATACCATTCTTACACTTGAGATATGACACATGAGATGTCGTGCATGAAATAATCAAGCATAACATGTTCAAATCATGGCATAGTAACATAGAATACATGAGATATCAAAACACATTCATGGAACCATGGAAACTAGTCTTGGCCGAAACATCCAAGTACAAAATCATGAAAACATCACTTTAACATGTTCCGAACTTGAAGCATATTGCATAGAAATCATAGAATAATGAAACAAAGCATGAAATCATGGTGTTTGGCTAAGATCCGAAACTTCTTAAACATGTTATAGCTGAATCATCAAGTTTCACAAATCATCAACATTATTCTTACCAAAACTGAAACATATAGAGGTTCTTGTCATTTTCATCACAAACCGAAGCATATAATTCCTTTCATACACATATTCAAAATTATATTAACATATTCAAACGAAGAAACAAGAAATAACAAGCAAAAAAATGATAACATGAGATGGATCTACACAAACATATACGAGCATTAACAAGGAGTAAGTTGAGTTTATACTTACAAAAATCCACAAAATGAAACAAATAGCAAGTTGTAGATCGAAATATAACTCGTTAGAGTGGGTGTTCCAAAACCGTAATCCATGTTCTTGAGTGTGTGAAAGTTTCTAAGGTCGCTACTAGGGTTAGGATAATTGGCTTCTAGGGTTTTAGGTTAAAAAACCCTGCATTTTCCTTATGTTCCATCCATATCTTGAAATAGAGTAAAAACATAAGAGGTTGGCCAAAATACATGGAGGATTTGTGTCCTCGAACATTTGGCTTGGACCATTTCTAGGAATCCCTAATTTATTTCCCATGAACAAGTGTTGAAATCATGTGTGTTTCACCATATTCGAACTCCCTTGAGTTAAAAATGTGATGTGTGTGTACAAACAAAGAGAAACCGAGTTCTTACCGTGGTTCCTCCTTGTGAATGCTGAAATCCCTCTCTTGAAACAAGTCTCCCTTGTTTGGTTAGAAGGAGGAAAGTGTGAGAAAGTGAGAAATCTTCACGTGAGAGTGTGAGGAAATGTGGAGAAGATGAGAGCTCATGCAAGAATGGCCAAGAGGAAAAGCCCTAGGCGTGTGGCTCTACCCCCTTTAGATAGAAGTCTCTTCTCTTTCCCATTGGTTGCCTCTAAACCGTAGCATGTGTGACAAGTGGATTCTTCCTTCCTCCTCCTTCCTTCTAGCTGAAAATGACTTTTTAGATTTTCATCATTAGATTGCATTGGGAAGGGGCATGCATGGGTGGTGTGTGGGGCTCCTTTCCTTTTGGCCAAAACTCCCTTTTCCCTCTTATGCCCTTCCCTTCTCTTTAGCAAGTGTGTATTCCTCTAGGGTACACGTGTAAAACCGCTTCATGCCTCTTCCTTTTCCCAACAAGCAAGTCTTGGCATGAGTGACAAGTGGCAAGTGATGGTTGTGCTAGTGAGGGTAGGTTAGTCTTTGTGCCAAAACGTCTTTCCATCTTATCTTCTAGAAGCTCATTGCATGGTTGACATGTGGCAAAATCTAAAGGCATCTATGAGTGCGAGCCAAATTTCAAAATCCCCTTGTGTCCCTTTGGTTTCCCCATGCAAATCACTTGGAAACATCTATTTGTCTTCCCTAGGCATCATTTTCTATGAACATCTTTCTTGAAACTTGAAATTGCATCAAACAAACAGGTGTAGGTGTGTGGGAGGGGCTTGGTCAAATGTCTCTTAGTCTTCCCTAGGTCATCTTGTCATTTGGCTCTTCTAGAAGCCTCATACATGAATGACAAGTGGCATATCCATTAGGGTAGGAGTGTAAGCCATCCCTTGGCTTCCCAAACACTTTTCTCTCTCCCCCTTTAGCCCACTATCAGGACTAGGTACATAGTGCTTCACTTGTTTGACAAATGGTGCTAGTGACAAGGGTTTGGGTCATGGACTTTGGGCCATTGGGTTAGGTTTCTTTATAGGGGCCTAATTTTACAAGGCTTTTCTAGGGTTAGCGTCACTTGGGGTTAAGTTACTCAATCCAAAAATCTAAGGCCTCTCCTACAAACTAGAAATTCTGAGGCCCTTGAACAACTATGGCAACTAAATAATTTACGAAAATGTCTAGTCAAGCTTGGGTTATCATAGATATGCCTACAAATAATTCCCATAAACTCAAACATAAGGCATGTACATGTTGTTTATTCTTCACCATTTTCCAAGGTTACATAATAAAGAGATGTTGTTTTGCCATGAGGTGCCACTCCATATGTATTGCTTTCACTCTCATTGGAGAATTTTGTTGATTTGTGCTGTTGACTATTGAAAAGCTCATCTTGGAAGATCATGAAAGACTTTCTTGTATAAACTATGGCCGCCCCCTTCTATTTTATAACATGTTTTCAACATTGCCTATGTAAATTTTGGCCGCACATCCTACTCTTTCTCTTTAAAATAACGTGCATCTACAACTTTCTCATATTGATGCATAAAGTCTCTAACCATAGTGCTTGAACAAAATATAATCCTTGAAAAACTTATTCATGCTCTCACTCCTTTGAGTTGTTGACATACTGGTACAAAATGTTGAATGCAAGTAAGCAATGAACCATTTATCCCGTTAGCTGTAAAGATTTTACCGTCAAGTATTATCTCTGAGCCCATACTTCACTAATAACAAACTCCATTCCTGCTTGAACTAATCAGTTGTAATTGTCTCATGGATACAATGATGAAAATTTTTTTCAAAGTCTATAAATTTGTTATATACATGAAACAAATTTTTCAGAAAAGTTTTATAAAATGTGTCACAAGCACAACCTATCAATCATTAGGGAAGACCTCTACAATGGCCTTCAACATCGCCTTGTCATCATCCTGTAACTCTATAATTACTAATTATAGTTGAAGGGGCATGCCCAAGCATTATCTCTCGCTATGTTCTCAATAACCATGTATATAATTCAACTGATTCACTAACTAACAAAAGACAATCAAATATTATGGTTTGGTGATGATGGTTAACTCCACAAAATGGCACAAATGACATCTTATAAATATTGGTCAGGTACGTGGCATCAAATGTGACAACATCTCCAAAATATTAGTATGCAGCTCTTGATCGGGCATCTATCCAAAAACAACTTCCCATACACTCATCTTCATCAACTTGCATGGAGTACACAAATCTAGGTTATTTGCATTATTGATCAAGAAATTAGGCATATAACTTTTGTGTATCCCCTTCTTCAAGTAATTTTCTCCTTTTGTTTTGCAAGTAATTTTCAACATTTTTGCCAATACAACCAACATGAAAGTCACCACCTGATTCTTTACTTAATACTAACATTATCTTTTATGTTGGTATACCGAACTCATTCAAAGTCATAATAAGGTTTTTTAAACTTTAGTTACTCCCATATGTCCACGGAGCAAATTAGTATTTCTCGTTGTAAGCAGAACGGTTTTGTTCAAGCAAAAACTTTGTCTTAGTAAGTTTAGGAATTGTTCATTCTTTTTGTTTTTGAATTTTCTGTCGAAATCCTTCCATTGAGCAAAAATAGTCTACTGCAATTAGTTTTTTTCTCATCTTTTGACAAACAAGTATAGTTAGTCTGAATTGCAAAACTTTTTCATCATGCATATGCATTGTAAAATATTTGGGCATCTTCTATCTTGTTAAATACCATACCAATGAATGGCTCCAAAGGACCACTACTTGAAGAGGAAATCAAATTGACTATATCATCCACACTCACTCCATCTTTGACATTCACTCCATCTTCCACATCTAACCCATCTTTCGCATTCACATCACATTGTTATTCTACACTTTCTGCTTCAAGTTCTACATCCTCAACTTTTGGATAGTTTCCACGCATCGTTATCTCAACTTCATCACTATCAAAACACAAAATTTGATCATTCCATACAAAATAACCACATTACAAATTCAGTAGTTATCCATTGAAATAATATAATCATCACAGACTTTTTGATATTTACTGATCTCCATTGAAATAATACTAGGAGTGCCATTAAGTAGTTATACAAAGAGTGCAAAATTAAGTATTTACAATTATCCATTGAAATAACACAATCATCTCACTTTCTGAAGCTATAGGCTATTTTTTGGGGGTGGGAACAAATGATACATAACACTTCCTCCCCTCAAATTCTTTTTGTTTCTTTTTCTTTTCTTAGCAATTAACACATGCACCTAAACAGATGGGAATCTTAGGTGGGATACAAAGCATATAATTCTCAGTTTTAGGAATGCCTATGTACAGTGCCCTTAATGAATCATCTAGTGAAATTTATATTAACTTAATAGTTGATTAAGTACACCTTCTCAATGAAACTATAAGCTATATATATATATATATATATATATATATATATATATATACACACACGTGTGTATTTGGCAAATTCATTTTGGGCGAAGGACCCTTTCATGAGCTATACTGCATGGGACAATGAATTTTAAGTCCATGACTAATAATTTCTCAACACAAGAGAGAATGAGGAGCGAGGATGTGACCAAGAGGTGTTCTCAGAAAAATAGAGAGGATTTCTTTTGGCTAATGAGATTTTGAAATTTTGGATTTTTAGGGTCTTTGGTACATGGGTTATGTGAGGCCCCTTTGAATTATTGGACGATCAATCTCTCGGATTAGTAATCCCACTTTATGGGATTTAAGCTCGTAAAAATCTTAGTAAATATGCTAGGATTATAGAATTCATAGATCTAATCAGCAATGAAAAATAAAATAACAAAGAGATAAAAAAAAAAATACCTTAGCAACACCAAGGCCACTAATGTGAGTCATGAACAAACAACCAGAACGATCCTTAGTGGGCGACGGAGATGGTGTTCGAAATTACTGGTGGGCGAAGGAACTGGTGGTGACAAAACTGGTGTCGTGTGGTGGTGGGTCATAGATCCTGTGACATGCGGCAGTATGAAATTTTTGAAGGGCTCAAACTTTCGACTGGCTTAAGGCAACATAGGCTAAGTTGTTGAGTTTCTATAGAAATTTTGATTATCCAGTGTAATGACTCTTATGTGATTTGTGTGGAATTGTTGACATGGCAGACTACTATTGGAGGCTTTTAAAGCCTTAGCAACGAACTGACCGGTGCAAAGCGAAACTGTAACTATAATAACCTTATATCTCCAATTACCTCTCTCTATATAAGACCAATCAGAAAATATATTTTAGAGTTCAAATGTCGTAGATTAGATTTAAAAAAATAAATAAAAATTTGTCTTCGAGAAAATGTTCACCTTATTTTAAAATCCTGTTTTAAATAGGCCCCTAGGTATTTGTTGGTGAGGTTTTTGTGACTTATTTCAACTGCTGGTCCTGAATCTCTAATCTCCCATTTATCGTAGTCATTTCCTTTTTTCCTATTAGCAGTTTATACATCTCCAGGTTGATGTTGTATCAATGTGGGTTGATTTCCCTTCAATCAAGTTTCTAATATTTTGCCCATAGTTTTGTTTAAGGCTCATTGGCAATATGCGTGTTGAGATTTTCAACAGGCAATCTATCAACTAGATGTATATATATATATATATATATATATATATATATATATATATATATATATATATAAATATATCTATATGAAAATTGCCAAGTTTTTTTAATCAATCAACAAATTTGCAAATACAAGAGATTTAACATAACTCTGCATATATTTTTTTCTCTGTTTCCTTTCCTACTCTCCAACTCAATTCTCCATTCGGAAGATCCTAGCACTTCAAATACTATTCCAAACATATGATCGCTCGTTACAATATTTCACTTCTAAGAAACCTCCTTCCTTGAAATAACATCCTTTAAAATTTTGAGATATGAAAGAATTGGTACTTTGAAAGAGTATCTGGTCCTATTTTGCAAGAGAGCTATGTTAAGATTGTCTAGATCCCTTGTGGCGCCCTTGTTCCTCAGTGGAGAGTTCAGGGACAATCCGCAGCACTAGGGGTGCCAGTCGGTTGACAACAACCCAGAGTTTACTCGGGGTTAAGCGCGTATGCTTATGTTAAAAAAAGGCCAGTGAAAGATATTATAGCGGAGTAAGTAAAGGGATTAACCGTATACTAATGCTAAATGTACCAGAGATCTCTATTAGAAAGAAAATTTAACCTTCATGAAATTTATCCATTTGTCATCATTGTCTTTCCTAAATAATACATACACTGTCATCAGTTCCTCATTTACACAAAAATACAACAAACTGTACATGATTTTTTGCCTAACTAAAATATACATTTTAACAAATAAAAATATCTAATAACCGAATAGAGACCTCCATGTCTATACCTTGGGTTGGTCTGGTTCTTTTTCTTTAGGAAACTCTGTTTGGGCTAAATGTACATCAATATCTTTGGCTCCTGTAAACAAAATCGTAGATTCGACCACCACAATTAGACTTTTAAGAAATCTCAGTAGGTTAAAATCCATGATGGTACTATTAATGAGAGACAATAAAAATGAATATGCATGCATTGTTTCATGTAAATAAATCTATGAACACAAATTTATGCATGGAAAGTAATCACCCTCCGAATAGAAACACATGCATTCATAGTCATACTGAGGAATCACCCTCTAAGCAAGTATCATATAATTATATGCATAGTCATTATTAAGGTGAGGAATCTCCCTCTTATCAAAACATGTGAAATCCACAATATTTCATCACATAAGCACCAGCGAGAAATTACTCCACCCGTTTGACTCGAGGAATCACTCTTCCCAGCTAATGTGTGAGCTCATTCACCAAATCCGACAAAATCGACTTGGGAAATCACTCAACCCAGTCAACATGTACACAAGGCATAAGGACGCAATGCATGATCAACCCAGGGACTCTCTACCATTGTTATCAAGTGAGGTCAATACGAAGAAGTTCCACCCTAATCATCATGGATAATCGCTCTAGTTATATGAAACTCATGGCAACGTGCCGTAGGAATGGCGTGGGGACTCCTCAATCTATCCCTGATTATCAATACACGGTAAGACTCAATACTTTAAAATCACAACATCATCAATTCACAACATTCAAACGCGTCACCTTAAAATCACAGCATAAAGACAACTAATAAACATAATGAAGAAAAGATACTTTCATGTAAGGAGGTGAGTTATAGAATATGCAAAATCATGAACTTACAACATACTCACAAACATTTACCCCACTTTTCCAGTATTGTCATAGGAGCTAACCTACCTAAATACTACCAGTATTATAGTAATATTAGTGTTGATCCTTTCGTCGGATGCTTTGAAGTCACTTGCTTTCTTGAAGATTCTCACTGGATGAAAGGATAAACACTAATGATGTCAAAAGTAAGATTTTGTTTTTTTTTTCTGATGTATTTTTTAATGTGAAACTATTAGCCCTAAATATGACGTCTATCCAACTCCAGATATGCTGTAATGAGAGACCTCAGATTTTGGCCATCCATTTGTCGTCTAGCCTTGAAGGATGGCAAAGACTGACAAAATAGGCATGCACGTCCTCTGCAGTTTTCCTTAGGTCAAATCCCACAGTCCTTCCCCAAATAAGGGTCTCCCACATGATGCTAGACCATACATCTGAGATCAAATGATATGGCTTGCTGGTTTGTAATCTTTTTTTCGCAAGTTCACTCTAGACGTGACATCTCTTAGGAAGTATGGGTCTCTATATACGACACATTTTGCCCTCTAAGTACCTCCATATCGAGCTTGTCTTTGCCCGTTGCTTGTCCTAGTTTGGTCAGCATAGTATTTGCCCGCATCTCACAAGGTGAAAAGTCCTTTATCATCCAATACTGGACCATGATAGCTAGACTATCTACATTGTGCTGTTTGCTTTACTCTTGGACTAGCTGCACTTTGCTCACTCAACTATCTCTTTGTCGCTTGCCTTTCATTCTCAGGAGGGGATCTCTTCCTTTGCTTCACTGCAATCCTCACATCTTCCCCTCCTTGTAAGATATTTCATGAGGACTATCCATTGCGGTGGAATCGAGAGGAAGGTGGTTGAGGTGGGCATCCTTAATCCATCTCTATCAATGCAAGTCAGGGTGGTAGCACAATCTTTTGTCCACTAGTTGACCTTCATCATCTGTGACTGTAACAAGGGTTTCTCCAGTTTCAACCACCTCTACTGCTATCTTGCATCCTACCTTCTCCGCTAGATTTGGTGTCATAAAATATTGGTGGGACCTCATCTTTGTCCTCCTCTTGCCCATCACGTTCTTGATTGTCCGCTTCTCGACATACTACCTCATGGCTTTGTCAACTTGAACTAGCATCTCCAAGATCAAGGCCTTAGCCCTCTAATGGTCCTCTCTGTCTTGACAACGTTCCTCCTTGATTCATTGGCATTCCTCTTCCAACCTCACCTCTTCGTGTTGCCCTTCCATGAAACGTCAAATTACTTCCGGTGGTATGGCTACCTTTCATATAGTCCTTTTTCCTTGCACCATAATGATGGTTTCAAAATTCTAAGTGTTGTGACTAGAAGGGGTAGTCCAAATGCTATTTAAAGCCATTCTTCTGCTTTTGGATTAACAAACTACCCTCACTTATTGCATCCCATGTAAACTCCTCTTTTTTAGGCTTCCCCATTGCACCTTTACCAACAATAGGGCTTTAGATTGTAGCCTTTGTTCCTTCAAATCTACAATTTGTACCAGCCTATCCTCGTATGTGAGTTTTGGTTGTAATGGAACCACATTCGGACTAATTACTCAAGGTTATTGGTTCCCAAAATTTCTCCTCATCAAGGAAACATGAAACACTTCCTGATTCTTTCTTATTCCTTTAGTAATGCCAACATGGAAACCTTGGGCTTAGCTTTCCTTTTAGCCCAAACCTTTTCACCCCTTTCATAGTTGATACCTTGAGATATATACCCAATCACCTTCTTCAAAGGTCAACTCTTTTATTCTCACATCGCTAAAACTCTTCTGCTTGCTTTGAGTCATCACCATCCTTTCCCATATGACCTAAACTTGTTATTTGACTCTTGTATTTTTTTCAACCTAATTATTTTGGCCTCTCTAACCTCATCCCAACATACTGGTAATCTACAATTTGTTTCCTAGAAGGCCTCATATGAGGTCATCTGGATAGTCACCTGGTAGCTGTTATTGTAAGCAAACTCAATGAGTGAGATATGGCTTTCCCATGACCCCTTCAAATCTAATACGCAAGCTCTCAACATTTCCTCCAGTATTTGAATTGTCCTTTCCCATTGTCTATCAGTTTGGGGGTGGTATGGACTGTTGAATCTTAACTTAGTGCCCATTGCCACTTGTAAATGCTTCCAGAAATGGAATGTGACCCTCGGATCCCTATCTGGTACTATAGTTTTAGGCACACCATGAAGCCTAACTATTTTCTTAATGTACAATAGAGTCAATTTTCTTAAAGCGTCTATGGTGGTAACCAAAAGAAAATGGGTGCTTTTAGTTAGTCTATCTACGATTACCCAAATCACGTTCTTACCATTTAGGATTTGGGGTAATCCAGCCATGAAATCCATAGCTATGTCTTCCCACTTCCATTCTAGAATGGGTAGGGGCTGTAAGTTTTCAAAAGGGCTCTGATACTCAGCCTTGACTTGTCTACACGTGTCACACCCATCGATGAAGTAGGTGATGTCCCGTTTGATTCATTCCCACAAAAAATTCTTCTTCAAGTCTCGATATATTTTTGTACTTCTCAAGTGTCTTGAATATGGTAAGGGATGAGCTTCTGCAAGTACCCTTTCCTTAAGTCTTGAATTTGCCAGAATCACTTTTCGCCCTTTGTAAAACAAGGTTCCGTCCTTGTTCAGACTAAAATGCAAAGATCCTTTATCTCTTTTGACTTTTAACTGGATATCAACAACTTTGGGTCCTTCCTCTGGTGGTCGATTAGTTCATCATAGTCCATCGCTTTTAACTCGTGTACTAAGGCAAGGACTTTTTCTTGTTGTGAACTCCCTACACACAGTTTCCTCATTTCTTCGAGGAGTGAGTCTACCTCCATAGAACCCTCTTACTTCCTTCACTCGAGACTTCCAACTTAACGCATAGGTGGTAATGTTGGCTTCCCTGGATGATAGTTGATTTCAAACTCTTGTGGTCTATGTACATGTCACAAATCTCTCCATAAAGGTAATGTCACCAAATCTTTAAGGCAAACACTACAACCACTAGTTCCATATCCTCGATGGGGTAGTTCTTCTCATGATCCTTTAGTTGCCTAGAAGTATAGCTCTTACCCTTCCTTTTTGCATCAGAACACACCTAGTCTGTATTTTGATGCATCAATGAATACCACGAATGGCTTTTGGGATTCCGGTAGTACTAAAATGGGGGTTGTGGTCAACCTCATTTTAGCTCCTCAAAGCTTTGTTCCCATAACTCGGTCTAAATAAACTTGGCGTTCTTCCTTGTCAATGTTGTAAGTGGACCTGTTAATTTGGAAAGTCCTTCCATGAATCTCCGATAACAAACAACTAATCCTAAGAAACTCCTAACTTCGTGTACAATTGTGGGACACTGCCAATCCACAACTACCTAAGTCTTACTAGGATCCACTACAACTCCTTCCTTAGACATCACGTGACTGAGAAACTTAACCTCCACTAACTAGAACCAACACTTCTTGAGTTTGGCAAATAGTTGACGCTCCTTCAATTTTTCCAATACCATCCTTAGGTGTCTCTTATGATCGCTAACATCTTTGGAATACGATAGGATATCATCTATGACTAAAACTATGAACATGTCTAAAAATGGCCCGAACACCTTATTTTTTATATCCATGAATGTTGTTGTGGTGTTAGCTAAACCAAACATCATCATTGTGAATTCTAAATGTCCATATCTCGTAGTTTTGGATATATCGCTTTTCCTTAATTCTCAATTGGTGATAACCAAACCTAAGGTCAATCTTAGAGAATATCAAAGCTCCCTGTAGCTAGTCAAATAAGTCATATATCATGGGCAAGGGATATCTGTTCTTTATTGCCACCTTGCTCAATTCTTAATAATCAATGCACATTCTAAGAGTTCCATCTTCCTTCTTAACAAATAATATTGGTGCTCCTCAAGGCGATGTGCTCTCCCTAATAAATCCATTTGTCAATAATTCTTATTGTTGACTCTTTAACTCCCTTAACTCTCATGGGGCCATCCTGTAAGGGTGTTATGTATTGAGGCTACTCTCAGTTACAATTTGACCAAAAACTCAACTTCCTTAGGAGGGGTAATCTTGAAAATTATTTGAGCACTTTTGGAAATTCATCCACTACTAGTATCCCTCGTACCTCTTTAGGTTCCCTCGGCTTAAGTACTATGCATACTAGGTAAGCCTCAACTCCTCCTGCCAAGTCTTTTTTGACTTGCAATTATGTGATTGTTCCTAGCATTGACCATAACTTATTGCCTTGAAGTATTTTGACTTCCTTTCTAAGCACTTGAAATAGTATCGTCTGCCCTCGATAATTTATACTCTCGTAATGTTCAAACAACCAATCTATTCTTAGGATAATATCAAACCCAAGTAAATTAAACATTGTCAAGTCTACCCCAATAATGACTTCGTCTATTTCTAGTGGGCAACTAGTAGCTCTCCTGGTGCAAGATATTATCTTCCCAATTGGTAGTGCCACTGAGACTCTTTATTGCATTGGCTCAGTCTAAAGGCAGCTTATCCTAGCAAACATATTTGACATGAATGATTATGACACACCCGAATCAAATAAAGTACTCATGTAGTACTCGAACATTCTAACTTGACCTGAAATGATTGTACCAATCGATTCCTTATTCTTATGTACCTTAAATACAACTAAACTATTCTTAGGATTAGGTCCATACTTGTGATGACGCCTGCCTCTTGTGTTTGTGGAGTGTCCTCATCAATCTCATATGGTATCAAAGCATATGCCCTTGCTTGCATAGCTTGCCTATGGCCTCTCTGTCCTCCAATAGGACCCATCCTTTATATTGGAATTGCCTAAGTGAAATCCTAGGTATTTGTGGAAACATAGATAGTCCTCTTATTGGAGACATATATAGGGAGAGTGAAGTCTCGGTCCTAAGATTTTGAGTGATCCATAGAAACAGATCCTTTTGTTTAGAGTTAGAATTAGATATGGCTCTTGATGGATAGAAGAACTATGCCAACTATAAGAGAGAAATCCTTGAGTTTAGATTAATGCCTGAATGATTATCGAGGTACCACCTATGAGGAGGGATGATTCGTTTTGGTTATGAAGGAGTAAGTTAGTCTTAGGCAAATAGAATTTTTTAAGGAAATAGAGAAAGTGAATTCAATTGTGTACGGACTAAAACTTTTTCAACTGAATTATTGAAGTTTAGAGATCAGCCACCTGAAGTCTTAGATTCAGAGAGTATACTAGTATGACACAACGTACTTCATGGAAGGATTCCAGTACAAATTGTTGACTTGAGAGAGAGAGAGAGAGAGAGAATTAAGGAACGACAGGATCTCAGTGGTGGAAGTATCTATGGTGAATAACTCTTTAAGCAACAAGGAAAGTAGTGACTTTGCTTAGGCAAGGATTCAGTGTCCTAGACAGTTAGCCTAGAACTTATTCAGTTTAGGCAGTAGCCTTTGTGAGTGTTATATTCTCCTTTTATATGGTAGTAGTTATTATATGAACCCATGTGATGGATGTAGATAGGAATGGGGTAGACTATGAGAGGAAGGTTTTGCCTCATGAGTAGCGTTATCCGCCCCTTCCCCCTACTACAAGGATGGGTCGAGATAGTTTCAGGACAAAGATGTCATAGGATGGAGTTGAGTCCAGTCCAGTAGCTGATGAACACGTCGCAACAGTTGATCTCATGCCCAAGATATCAGGATCATCAATGTCATCTACTCACTGAGGAAGACTACTCATTCAGGGTCATGTATCGAGTAGCGATGACGACGAGGTCGAGCAGCACATTGATCGAGGCAACTTCGATAACATGATTTACGATTTTGATGATGACATGCTTTATTATATGCCCTAGCATACCACGTCAGTAGACCACAACTCACCCCCACTCCCATCGACTAGCAACTATATGTCCAGTGATGAACAGTAGGCTTGGTGAGTAACATCTTCTCTTTTGTTTAATAGTAGTTAATTTTTTAAGTACACGCGTAGATTTCGGGGATAAAATATTTTTTAGAATGAGAGGATATAACAAGCCATAAAAAATTTAGTGGATGAATTTCTTTGGACTTTTGGAACATCATGAAAACCTTAGAAAGGTTTCATGATTTGAGCAATTGTTAGATTTTATAGTTTGTCAGCATAGTCAGTTTTTTACCCACTATAGTGACAGAAATGTTACTTTATTTATTTGATGTACTTAGGAGTATAAGACTACTTCTGGATGTTGAGATGAGTTGAGTTGAGTTGTGAATAAGAATATTTTGTGGATCCCATTGAGATGAGTTTAACTTTTTTACGGGAAGTTAAAAAGTAGTGAGTCCCATCAATGATTGATTTAGATGAGTTGAGTTTGCTTCAACAACTAAACACAACCTAAGATTGAGAAATGGTTTGTGTCATTAGTCTTAGTTGATTATTTACGATTTTACGGTACAATATTATGGTTTTCGTTTTCTAGATGATAACTGCTTGGAAATGCCTTTTCAATTCTTCGGGCACTTAGGAGTCAAATTTTGCGAAACTAATTGCCCCACTAGGTTCATATGATTATTTAAAATTTTATGGTGCAATGTTTATTTTTTCTTTTTTTGAAATGCATAGTTACATTCGTGATAGTGCCATGTGACACCTAGTCCAATCAATTTTCAAATCACAATGTTGATTGTCCAGATCAGTTTAGAGAAGTTGTATTTGGACACTTGTTAAGATCCTAACCACACTTGGTAAATAGTATAGGACACTTGGTACGATGAGAAACCATGAGATTGAAATAAGAAAAAAATGAAGGAAAATTAAGCATTGTGATCATGCCACCTAAGGCAAACACTATTCCATCCAACCATTCATTTTTGTGCCAAACTAAAGAGAGTTTCAGGCCAAGTGAAACCACAAACCATTGAGATCTAATTGAAACCCCAAAACCTTGGTGGAAGCTAAAACCCTAAACGGTTTCTCAAACCCTATTTTTTGGCCGGTTTTAACTTAGTGATTATCATTTGAATAAATCACTTTCATATACTATTAACCACTCAAATTTATATCATTACATCCTCATTTATTCTTTTATACCTTGGTAATTTCATTGGGTTAAGAAAATTAGATTTGGACTTTTTAAAAACTGAAACCCCAAACCAAACCCTTTTGAAATCCTAAATAAGGCCTAATTAGTTTAGACTCATTAAGGCCCACCGAAAATCACCACCTAAGCATGAATTCTTGAGAAATTTTTCCCCAGTTCCCTAGGTGTAGTTTTTCTTTCCTTATCAGTTGAAATAGTAGCTGATGGGAGGTCAAACAGCCACCCCAAAACCCTCATCACATAGAAGCTTTCAAGGTTGTATACCATGGGCTGTTGCCCACAGTTTTGGCTGACAAAACCACCATCAATTGGTCATCTTCAAACCCCATCTCACCCCTCTAGTCCTAAATAAGTCATCCATGCCAGACCCTTTATAAGTTTTTCACTTTAATTTCACTTTCATAGAGAGAACTTGAAAGGAGGTTTCTGGGAATGTTTCTAGTCGATCTTGCTTGAATTTTTCTAAGCCTTTGTAGATAGATTCTAATGAAAGTAACTTGATATGAATTGTTCCTCTTTGAGTCTCAGTTCCATAAATTTATTTTTTGTAATTTTTCATGACATTTTAGTCAATGAAAAGTGAGTTTTAACACCCAGCCGTCATACTAGGCGACAGTTTGGATGATGTTGGGAGATCTTGATGTTTTGATGAACTTTTGTTAAAGTTAGGGCTTGATATTGATATGATGAAATTCTAACACTTTTTTACACATGTAATGAGTTTATCCAAAGCATCTTAGCATTTTTATTAAGGTATACATATTGTCTTTGGAGTTGAAACAGGAACACACAAAACAAATTTTGTTTCAGATGTTAATGATGTTTGGTTCTTATGGCTATGAAATTTTTATATGATGATTCTAAGACTTTCATTTATATTTTAAGAGGTTTTTTTTTAAGATATTTGATTTGATTAATTGTTGGAAGCATATTATGCAAGCAAAGGTTCATATATGGCTAGATATTGAAGCTTTCAAGTTGCTTGAGGTTTTTATGAAACTTTTTCTGTATGATTTTGGATTTTATAATGGGATGATGTTTAGGACTTGATCATACTGCATTTAGTTTGTTTTTCTTTGAAATTTAGTTGTCGAATATATTAGATTTGGAGTGTGTGTTTTAAGTCAATAACATATGATACTCGGCTTGGACCATAGGAGCATGCCAAGTTGTTTAAATGTTGATTTTGTGTTCTTGGTTGATGTTCCAGGCATGTTTATCATTTAGGTCAGATTTATAAACATGTTAAGATTGAATTTATATACTTTCAGAGTCATTGAGTTTATTGGAAAAGAAATAGTTGATCAAGTGCATCAAAGAGTTGTTCTAAGACTTACGTTTTGACACTTTTCTTAGCAGGAGGAGTTTATGTTTTTTGTGAAATGTATATTTTGTGGTCTTAGTATGATTTTTTAAAATATAGGATGTGATCTTTAAATGTTGCATAAATCAGTTCGAGTATGTGGTTTGAAGTTGGAAAAAATTGCAACAAAAATCAAGACTTTTGCCTTAAGTATGTTTTGACCATTGCTTGGTTTATATGGTTGCATATTTTTTTTTATTATTATTCATATTTCATATTTGGTTTTAGGACAAAAAGTTTAGTAGAATTTGGAGTTCTTATTTGAAACCTTTAATTTAGGGGCAAAATTATCATTTTCCATATGTAGAGAAGTAAAATGGTAATTTTGCCATAAGTAAGTAAGTTTTATATTTCTAAGTATTTAATGGGATATTCTAATCCTTAGAATTATCTAATTTTAGCCCATGCTCTTTCACATCTTTTTACACACATTACGCTACAATTACTGTAAGTTAGCTTCTAAATTACTTTCAAGATATTTGTGTATGTATTGTGGTAAGAAACCATTAGTCATGTTTATTATAAATGTTATGTTATGCTATGACAAGCCACGATTTATTTTTAGTACATGTTTATCTATTACATGTCATGTTATGCCATGCAATGATTATTTTCCATTACATGTTTATCTATTGTATGCCATGTTATGCCATGTCATTAGTCACACGAACATGTCACGTTATGTTATGCCATGTCATGAGTCATATGAGTCCATCAAGAAATATTTTCTCAGTCAATCATGCATGGAATATTCATGGTGTAATCATTATGATTGTCTTAGTATCTCAATTGATAATTCAAGCAGGATACTTCTGGTATAATCATTCTGATTGTAAGAATAATTTTTGTTTTAAGTAAGCTTGGATCTTTTGTTATGGAAGCATGCTCTTGTGATTTTGATATTCACATATTTTGTTCTTAGGACTTTGATCTATGTGGTAGAAAGTTATTTTTAAAATTTATGGTTATAATTTGGAGGAAATGAATTATTTTGCATGCAAAGGTTTAGATATGGCTAGATATTGAAGCTTTCAGGTTTCTTGAGGTTTTTATGAAGTGTTTGCCTTATGATTTTTGAATTTTATAATAGGATCATGTTTAGAACTTAATTAAATATGTACTTTTGTTCTTTGAGGTTTAGTTGTTGAATATTTCAGATTTTAAGTGAATGATCTAAGTGAAGAACACATGGTACTTGGTTAGGCGGTTAGGACACAAACTCGAGATTCACGAGTTTGTCTTGTGTTTTTATGGACTTTTGCCATGTGATCTTAGGTTTAAAGATTAGATTATGTTTAGAACTGGAATATGAGATATATGATTTTAATTCTTGAGGATTTATTTCATGAGAAACTTGAATCTAGTGGTTTGATCTAAAACAAAATATATGGTTATTGGTTTTGGAGTAAATGTGCAAACCGATTGTGGTGGATGATATTTTCTAACTTGTGTGGTCTTTTATTTATTTTTCCAAGCATGATAATCCTTAGATTTATGAACATGTTAAGAGTGTGTTTATGGACTTTTGGAGTTGATTTGTAAAGTGTTAGACCAAGAATATCAATGATTTGATTTTTTTGACCAAAACTTAGTGTTTTGGCCTGTTTATTATTATAAAGAGTGTATGATTTTTATAGAATGCATATTTTGATATCTTAACATGATTTTAGAACCTATAATATGATTTTTGGAAGTTGGTGAAATTGGTTTAAGCATGAAAGTGTGTTTGAAGGTCAAGTATGCAACAAGTGTTGATTTTTGACCTAGAATGGTTCGGCCGTAGTGAAGTTCTTCTAGTCATGATTTGTTTATTTTTTCCTGTTTTAATATTTAGATTTAGAATAAAATTACATGAATAATGTAAATTTTGGTAGGATTTGGAATTAGTATATAAAATCCTTAATTTAGGGATAAAATGATCATTTTTCCATAAGTAGAGAGGTAAAATAATCATTTTACTTTGAGTTAGTAATTTTATGATTCTAAAGTTATTAATAAGGAGTTTCTAATATTTAGATATATCTCCTTATAGTTCGCATTATTTCGTACTTTATTACGTTACGTTACAATCACTGTAAGTTGGCCTCTAACTTACTTTCAGGATACTTGTGTATGTATGATGGTTAAAAACAATCATTCATGTTTGTTGTACTTATATACATGTTATATTATGTCATGTCATGTTTTTAATTCAAGTACATACTTATCTATTACACGTTATGTTATATCATGCCATGTTTATTTGTTATACGCCATGTTATGCCATGCCATGATTTATTTTCAAGTACATGTTTATCTGTTACACGCCATGTTATGCCATGCCATGATTTATTTTTCAGTACATATTTATCTATTACACGTTATGTTGTGCCATGCCTTTAGTCACACGAACATATCACATTACGTTATGCCATGTCATGAGTCATACGAGTCCATCAAGAAATATTTTCCAAGTCTAGAAATGTTACATCCACGTAAAGTCAAGGCATTATTCAAGTCATTATTATTAAATTATTATAATCCCATGAGACAAAACTACACTATTATGGTAATCCTATAAGACAAGAGTATCATGGAAATCCCATAAGACAAGAACATTGTGGCAACTCCATGAGACAAGAACATTATGGTAACCCTATGAGACAAGAATACGTTTCAATTTAGTTCACGTTCAGATGCAATTCATGTGAGAAGACCATGTATCAAGGCCCAATTGGGGCCCTATTTCAAGGCCCACGCTGTGAGAGTTACGACAGAGGCCCCACTTAAAAAGGCCATGTATCAATCGGGTATATTGAGGCTTATGGATTAGTCAATCAAGCTAAGTGATTTTAATCTTGACATTTTGACATGGAGTGAAAGGCCAGGTTCTTGCAAACTTAATTGACCAGCTCATCAACTTCCTCGAAGAGCCATCGAGCTGGCCAATGGGAAAACCCTCGCAAGTATATGTCAATAGCTCCTCCTACCATAACAACAGGGTAGTGGGCCTCCATATGGTACCCGAACAGGAGGAGGATATATACTACTCTGTGAAGTTGGCATTTGAGGCGAACAAGAATAATGTTGAGTATGAAGCACTATTGTTAGGACCTGACAAAAGAGGACAGGCTAAAGTTGTATATGCAACGAGTATGGGAGTGACACATAAGTTCCAATATTTTGGTTTCCAAAAAATATTGTAGGAAGAGAATTGGAGGGCGAACAAGCTCGCACAAGAAGCCTCAAGGATAGAGGAGTCCATTCCCCCATGGGAGATAATGACGTAGGTACTGGATACCCCATCTGCCATGAGTGAGGTGTCAAAGATAGAGGTGGACACTCCCAAGTAGGCGCAAGATGAGGCAAAGTATCTCATCGTAGGAGAACTCCTTAAAGGAAACACCAAGGCAAGGATGGTGAGGTCCAGGGTGGCCAAGTTCACCATGGTGGATGGAGTGTTATATAGAAGGGGCTTTTCCGCACCGTTGTTACATTGCATATCTAAAGAACAAGTGCAATACATAATGGCAGAAATACATGAAAGAATTGGTTGGAACCATTCAGAAGGCAAAGCTTTAGCATAGAAAGCTATAAGAGCAGGTTATTATTTCTTATTACGATTAGGAACACGGAGGAATTGGTGAAAAAGTGTGCCAAGTGCCATATGCAAGCCACCGTGCCTCATAGTCCATTGGAAGAGCTGACCACGATGTCGGCGCCATGGCCTTTTCCATAATGGGGAGTGGGTATTGTGTGACCTATGCCACTAGGAAAGGAAGGCATCGAATTCGCGATTGTCTCCATAGATTATTTTACAAAATGGGTGCAAGCAGAAACTTTGGCAACAATTATAGCAAGGAACACTGTAAAATTTCTATGGAAGTCAATTGCATTCTGCTTCGGCATATTGTAGTCCTTACTCTTAGAAAACGGGCAACAATTTGACTACAATCAATATAGAGAATGGTGGTCAAAATTGGGAATCAAGGTTAAATACTCATCCCCCAACCACCCATAGGACCCTTAAGTTAATGGGCAAGTAGAGGCGACTAATAAAATATTATTTCGAATAGTGAAAAAGAGGCTCAGAAATCGGAAGGGGGTATGGCCAAGGAGCTGCCAGGAATATTATGTGTATATAGAGCCACACTGTGAGGACCCCAACAGGGGAGAGACCCCTTATGCAATGACAAATGGCAGTGAGATAGTAAGGTAGTGATGTTTGTGGAAATCAGAATACCAAGTCACCGAGTTTTGTATTACTGAGGAAGAAAATAGGAAGAGCATGAGGAAAACTCAACTTATTGGAGGAGAAGAGAGCAAAGGCCAAGGTAAGGACAACTGCCTACAAGAAAAAGACAATGGATTACTTCAATAAAAGGGTCAAATACAGGGCGTTCAAAGTTGGAGACCTCATAATAAGGGAAGTCAGCATCACAACCAATAGAGAAGGAGAAGGCAAACTAGGGCCAAGTCGGGAGGGACCGTACGTCATCACAGCCAGAAACAAGCCCGTCGCGTACCACTTGGAGAACATGAACGAAAAGAAGTTGCCATGCTCGTGGAATGCATAGTGCCTGACTTATATGGAAAGTTGAATGGAAACTTCTACAAGTCAAAACAAGCCTAGCAAAATGGATAACCATAAAGAAAATTTGTGCTGTCCATGCAACTAAACTTCTAAGAGGCATGACAGGTGCTTTGGAGAGAGTTCTTTTGTCCTATTAATTTTCCAATAAATGAAAGCAGAAGAGTTATTTTCTACCCATCAACTCTACTTAACATTAATTCCTATACGGATTCTAACTTTCTTCTTTTGTTTGCAGTCGTGGTTAGTCACATGATGTGGCTATTAACGAACAAGGAGATTCATAATTATTATGTTCTAGATAGGCTTAATTGGACAATGGCCATTAAAAACTTAATGGGATCATAAGGGAGCTTGGGAGACCATCTTGAAACACAAAAAAAAAATGATCCCGTGGTTACACCTTCCACGAAATCATATCAAAGTGAACTTTGATGTTGCAGTTCGAAAGGACTTCTAGTTGATCTGGATACTCATTCTATATATGCCTTGAATATAACAAGCTGCTACTCTGTGCCTGGACACGTAGAGAAGCCCACCGATGAACCTAGTGTCCGAAGAATCAAAAGCGGCGCTACAAACTAAGCTAGAACTTCGGGTTGACAAAAGCAAAAACAAAAAATAACAATCTCATTCCTGACCGACTAATTTCTGCAATAATCACGGACATTTTATAAAGGTTCATTTATTGTCTGTTAGAGGACTAATTAAGTTGTTAGGGCCGAAATTGGGATGTAAGCTAGCCATGCAATGTAAGTGTAGATGAGAGTTCTAGGCCTTTAAACATACCAAAGTCCAAGCCCATTCCTAAGCGCCTTCTGACATACGAAGAAAAACTCTTAAAACAAACCATTAACACAATAACCACCAAGAAACCTAAATACACTAGGAAACTGTAATACATCAGCTCTACCGCCCCTAAAACCTTGCAGAAATATGTCAGAGGCCTGCAAACAAACACACATGAATAACTCTTAATTAGTCCATGGAATTCAATCAACTATTGCTACATAGGAGATTAAAAGAAACTCAACACTTCTGTAAATAACACCTGAAGGTAACAAATAACTTATGATTACTTGCACACTTATATTGAGACTACATCTCTCTAACATAGGCATCGAAGTTCCTCTGGATGTTCGGTATCGCCTTCTTATCTACTGCAGGTTATCCGAATAGTTGGTGGTGTGAAACACACCATTTACAATAAATATTTAAAAAACATATAAAAAATAGGCATAAAAAAAAAGTAGATAAAAACCTCACATATATGATTAATCTAAGCTAAGGTTTAAATATTGTCTAAAATCTTTTGATTGGATTAAAGTGAGCAAAATATGCATAAATATAAGACCTTTTATTTTTTTAATTCCATGTCGGGTCCACGTGGTGCCTACCAATTGTCCTGACCACCACTAATCTCACTCTCTCTCTCTCTGCAGTCTTTGAACTTTACCAACCGACGCTTCCACGAAGACGAAACGAAGCGCAGCTGCTCCTTCCCGACTTAATTAAAAGGCATCAACCCCTCTGGAAGTCGTGTTAACAATAAACCCCGCGAAACAAACAACCGGATCCTGCTAGCTCATGTCCAGTAGCCATTGTCGCCGGCAGCAGTACTACTCTTAGCAGGCCAGCCGTCCTATATATCATGGGTAAGATCATGAAATTCTGTCCTAATTAGTTTTTGTCTAATTTGATTGCCAACGTACGTACGTACGTACAGGATCAAGAATATGGTATATACATGAATAATATCATGATCATCCATATAGATCTTGTCTTTCTCTTGATTATTATAAGGATCGATGGCTTTGTGTGGCATCCACCTTATAATAATCGAGATTTTGTTGTTCCTCGGACTCTTGACTCTACCTCTAGTGAATTGCTTGAGATTAAGTTGAGTTGATCGTAGGGCTGCATGTTGCTCTGGATTGAGATATTTATTATTCGTGTATTTAATATAATTGCTCTATGCAGGTTTGGGGACTGCCAAACAAACATAAAGAACTACGTACTTCAAGCTAGCTGGTTCTGAGACGTTGTCATGATCGAGATCTAAGTTGTGAGCTGCTGCTAATGATATTTCCTCATAAATCATAACACAAATTAAAAGTCTAGTAAGATATTTGGGGTCAGGTATGCAAGTTTCGATGATCCCTTTGTGAGTTTCAGCAGTACTCTTTTCTTGTAAATAAAATTAATAGAGAAAAATATTATTAGAATATTATATTTTAATATTATTATTATTTTTAAATTTAAAAAATATAAATTATCTATTATATTTTATGTGAGAATTTAAAAAAATTGTAATTAATGAGGAGATGTTATATGAGCCCGGGCCTCTAAACTAACTCCAAGGCTTGTATAGTCCCAACTTATCGCGAACATTTCTTTTTTTTTAATAAAATAGAAAAAACAAGTGATGTTAGATATATTACACTCCCATCTCATTTAATTTTAAAGAAAAATAAAGTAAAATACTACCTGCAAATTGCAATCAAAGTAAGTGTTCCAAGAGAATTATGCCATTTAATATACTACACTCTCATTTTTTTTTATTTTGCGTTGATCATGATGTGATATTATCTATCAATTATTAAATCTACTCTTATTTTTCTTAAATAATAAATTTAAGACCTAATTAATAATGTCATATCCAGTGAGATAGGATTAAAATAAAGATGTAATATACAATATTTGTAATTTGGAGGGTCATATTGAAAATGTTGGTACTCATATTGCTGACATGTAAATAAGCCCCAGTTATACTCTGTCATGTGTCTCAAAAAATTGTGGAAAGCGTCCGGGTCACAAATTTTTTAGTAAAAAAAAAAATAATTACAAAAAATAATTTATAAATTAACATGATTCACATTGTAAAGTTAGTTTTATCGTAAATAGATATAACAGATTATATAAAATTATTTTAATATATAAATTTATTTTTATAAAATATTTTTATAGTTATAATATGTATCACTACTCTTTAAAATATTTATTAGTATATCCGTAAAGGAGCACATGAAAGTGGGGAACACAATCGACCAACAAAAGGAAATGTCCAAAATGTGATCGAAACCCTGCCCTTTCAGCCTTTCTTGATGGATAGGCAGTGAAAGTGTGAAACCAAAACGAGTGAATACGAGATGGTGGGGTCGGCAAAACATGGCTTGTAAGTTCATGTCCCACTTCTCGAAGTTTCCATGATAAACTTAAATGCAAAGCAATGTTTTTTTTTCCTTAGCAATAAAGCAAATGTTTGATGCTAAAGAGAACATTTTTCAACATATTTTAATTTTATTATTGCAACAATAATTGAAAAAAAAGAAAGCCCATCTTTACCAAACTCAAAAGATTTTCCACAACATATTATTTGTTAAGTCCTAATATAACTATCTTTAAATTTTTATTTATTTTTTCAATATAAACCTATTTCTTAATTTTCCACAACATATTAATGGCCAATCCAAAACTCGCTTTCCCCTGCTGCTGCAGAGTAGCTTCTTAAGTTAGCTAAAGGCCATGACCCATTGACCTGTCTCAAGCAAAGTCTTTGGAATGCTGCTATAATAAATTAAAGAAAATACTAGCCGAGTTTTTTAAAGAAAACACTCTAGAACTAGACATAAATCAAAGCTTTCTCTCTCTTTTCTGTTACAATTGCTGTCTCTGATCCTCTCTCGTCCTTCTCTGGGTTCTCAATTTCCTTTCATAATTCTTTTTTTTTTTTTTTTTTGTATTATAAATTTGGAAGTTAAAAGAGTTGGCGAGCACAATAATGGAATCAATTGTGGGATTCAGATTCCACCCAACCGATGAAGAGCTCGTCAACCATTATCTCAGGCTCAAAATGCTCGGTAAGGATTCCGAAGTCCGTGTCATTGCTGAAGTCGATATCTACAAGTGGGAGCCTTCCGACTTACCCAGTACGTATCTTGCATTTCTTTTTCTCGCTAAGATCAACAACAGATAGAGTCTATTCAGTTTCCAAACCACTGGTCCTTCAAATATGTTGATTTCGTTCGATTCAAAATTGCTAGTACAGTACTTGCATATTGGTTCGAGCTTCTGTAATCAAAGGTCTTGTTCATGCTTGTGCAGGGCTTTCGGTGATCAAGTCAGATGACCAAGAATGGTTCTTTTTCTGTCGCCGAGAATTGAAGTACTCGAGCAGTCACCGGACGAACAGGGCGACCAAATCCGGGTATTGGAAAGCCACCGGTAACGATAGGAAAATCAAGGCCAAACGCACCAACAAGGTGATTGGTAAAAAGAAGACTTTGGTGTTCCACATAGGTCGTGTGCCTAATGGGGTTGGGACCGACTGGGTTATTCACGAGTATCACTCAACTAGCACTCTTCCTCACCAGGTTGGTGGCCATTTCATGCACTTTTAAGTTTTTCACTAATTGCTGCCTCTCTTTCTTGCGTACATGAAGAGATGAAGGTTTTGTTGAAATATTGAGCTGTATTAAGATGAGGGTAAACATACATTCCTTTTTTCTTTTTTACATATTTTGATGTGCTGGGACTAAGTAGCAATGTTCTGGTTTATGTTGTCTATAATCTTCAGGCCCTCGTGTTCTGCTACTCTCCATCTAGCCTGCACCCTTTATACTAAAGAGTGAGGCAGTCTGGTCCGCCCTCAAGTAATTGTGTCCTCGAATTTGCTCTTTAAATGACTCATTAATCATGCCTTAGCATCTAAGGGCCTTAGCATCTGCCCTTAGAGTAAGGCTGTCTGATCTGCCCTTAGAGTAACTGTGTATTAGAATTGTGCCTCAATTGACTAACAATGATGGATAGTTTTTTCAATTTAATATATTACCCTACCCACTGAAAAAAAAAAAATCCTTAGATCTTTGTTTTAGGTGTTGTGTATGTGATCGGAAAAGGAGAATATAGTAATAATCAACTACCCCAATTTTTTTTCGTTTGATAGGAACTACCCCAATTTGTTTTGCTGGCAGAGCTGTGTCCTGTGCACATGTATGCAAATAGAAATATGCTCTATTAATTGATTACAGAGTTTCCTTATTTCAAGACGACGATTTTTTCTATTTACCAATCATATTCCTGCACTTGGTTTTGGGAAAATTCCATAGTTCTTCAAGAGCTTCTTTGCCAAGTTGTTCTCAAATTACTTTTTTTTTCATCCTTATTTTTCACAAGAGATTATGAATTTTTTTTATAATTTGTAACAACTAAATTTCTCTTAAAACGGAAAAGTAAATCAGTACAAATAGATGCCTACTGATTCAACCTAAATAGTCATTGATGTGATTAGAAGACCTTAAGCTATGCTTCTGATTTTAATGATTCACACTTTATTGTCTTTTGCCTTTATTGAACTCCTGTTATTTACCACCACGAAGTAATTTGATTTGTTCTCCAATGTGCGTAGAAGGACTTTGTTCTCTGTCGCTTAATGAAAAAACATGATGTGAGGACTGATGTCTCAACTTGTGATGAAGTTGAAGCAAGCAGCTATCCTGCATCTGATTTTGAAAGTCAAGCTCCAGATGATTCAATTTTTGAGGTAAGGAGCATGTTTTATATAGATTTCCCTTTCAAATTTAACATGGGGACCATGAGAAGCATATTTGGAACTTATATGTACTTG
Organism: Cyclocarya paliurus; assembly: GCA_029856935.1. Classification (NCBI taxonomy): domain Eukaryota; kingdom Viridiplantae; phylum Streptophyta; class Magnoliopsida; order Fagales; family Juglandaceae; genus Cyclocarya; species Cyclocarya paliurus. Next base: position 24,758,123 of record CM056954.1, read on the forward strand.
CTTCTGATTCGTCTTCTTATTTAACGTATAGATTCAGCCAGAAGCAGACCTGCAACGATTATTTCAGCCAACTTTTCAGCTAGAGGATTTTGACTTTGCTTCCCCACCGCAGTTATTTAATACACAAGGATCCCCTTTCATCGATCCTGTATTTCCCAACAGCCATAACAATGATTGGAATTGGATGCAAGTTCTGTCTGAACAGGAAGAGGATACCACAGAGTTCTTGAATTCAGTTATTGTTGACCAGGATGAAAACTCCCAGGAAGAAATAAGGCACTTCCGTGACATCAGGGAACCGGAGTCATTACAAAAGGTGTACTTATATGCTGGTGGACCAAGCAGTGACACAGACACTGACAATGCCCAAGCACCAAAACTGCAATCTGGAACAGTAAGTTCGGCTAACCATGACCAGTATAGAATCAGAGGAAGCAGCTTTCATCATGATGATCTAGTGAACATACTTCGTCCTTCAATCAATCGCATTTCGAGAGTCAGGCCAAAATCTCCTGTAAAAGTAAGAACCTCCACACCTCAACATCAGCATAGATTGCGCCAGTCTGCAGGACAAAGAGTTGGACATAGAAGAGTCCAATTGCAGCATAACAATTCGCACAGAATAGTATCCCATGACAAGGTGAGAGAATCAATTTCATTTATGGTTTCTCATTTTTCAAAAAAAAAAAAAAAATTCAACTTCAATCCAATCATCTTTGAAGCTCAAAAAAATTTCAATTTCAACTTTTCAAACTTTTCATCCAAACCATTTGTCTCGATTTTGGTGGAAAGTAAAAAATGCAAAAACCAAAACAACTTTTATATAGACCAAAACAAAAACTAGAATAAAAAGATAATATTCAAACAACTTTTCAGCCCTCCCTATCCACTTTGATAAACCCCAATAAAAAACATATTTAAAACAAATATATTTATATTTTCCATCTCTTTTCAAAAAAGCCAGTAAACAATACATCTCAAAAAATTATTAACATCCTCACAATTTCTCTTGACCAAATATAGCCTTGAGTTGCAGCATAGACAAAGTGAAAGAAAAGCCTGCCTCTGCTGAGATGTTCTTAAATTGAAGCAAAATGTATGTTTCAAGATATCTGTATGTTATTTCGCTTCAAATCTATCTGTTCTCCTATTGCAGGCCAAAGATGCTTTAAGAGACAGTATTACAACTAGTCTGCCTCAGAAGGAAACATCCATTATGGACTCTGACAAAGAGCAGAACATGGCTCAATGCACCAATACAAAGAAGAGTTTCAAGTCAACAACATTGGATTCAGCTGGGAGTGATCAGAAGGGTTATTTCATTTTCGTAGAGCCATCTCAGCAATGCCATGTATCTAGTCCACCCTTGGTATATCTGGCCAAACTACTGTTCGGTTTATTTTTATTCCTGGTTTTTATTCGGGAGGTGGTGGTGTATGGGATGTGATGCTAAACTCTACTCCCTGCCCCCCAAAAAAATCACGGTTCAAGAAAAACAGGCATGTTATTGTGATGTGATGAAACCTTTATACACTAGTATAAGTGATGCTTTCAGCGGTGTGCTTTTGAAGCGAAAGCATAGAGGTTTTCTTTCTCTCTTTTTCAATGTATAGGTTGAGGAGCCTTGTATATTACTTTTCAGGGATTTGCACGAGACTCAAAAGTGTTTTCTCCGTTTTTCTTGAGGTGATTGTTCTGGTCCTTCCTTTTTCTTGGCTGATTCTCTTTCTATAAGGAAGAAAAGCTAGCTTTCCCAACGGTGGAAGGATAGAGTCAACTCAGGTATGTTATACATCATTAGCTGATGTATAATAAAATTTGGAGGCAGAAGTTGGTAGGAAGTCACAAACCATCTGTTATACATCCTCCTTTTGCACTAGTGTAAGGATTCCCTTGATTTCCCAGATTGTATATAAAAGATAGTAATAGGAACAGTAAGGAAGATGATGAATACTGATGAAAATATCTCAAACGTTCATACGATTTGGGGTATTCGAGGTCCCCAATTCCTCCATAAAAGACAAACAGCTAATAGTTGAAAATGCTCCAGAATGAATGGAAAAACCCATCTAGCGTGATAATTAACTATTTCTAATTGAAATTACATAAAAGTCCCTTGTAAGCAAAATATAGACTAAAACCAAAACACACCATTTTTATAGATCAAACGGTGCGGTTTACATATAGACACATTTCCACATAAAGGTCTAAACTGTGCCGTTTCCAGCCTTTATTAAAATTGTGCCGTTTAACATAACCAAGCCTTCATGCTGTGTCATTTCACTCTGCCAAGACTTATACGAAATCCCTTGCTTTTGTCTTCTCATTTATTCTTCTACACTTTAGTGTCCTCTCTCCTCTGCTCCTAAAGTTCTGAACTTTACCTCCATGGATCCCGAGCTAGAAGACCTCCTAACATTCTCCTTCCCTTATAAGACCTTGTCCACAAGGTGTGGATACAAAGCCCTAAGTTTCCAGAGATTTTTCTCAAGTATTATCCTATTTCGAAATTCCTACCCATTTAATCAACACCTCTGTTGCAGCCTGTCCCTCGTGTTGTCTCATGTGTCGATCACGCACCACCTCCGGCTCAGGAATCACTTTGCCATCGTTGTTGGTAGGTGGAAGCGTGGCCAATGGTTGAATACGATCCCCCAGTTTCCTCTTCAAGCAGGAAACATGGAAAACTGGATGGACTTGAGAAGAGGGGGGTAACTCAAGCTTGTGGGCACAGATCCAAGCTTCTGAAGCACCTTGAAAGGCCCATAGAAGTGAGGAGCCAGCTTCATATTCCAGCGCAACGCCACCGTTTTCTAGCAGTATGGTTAAAGGCAGAGGTATACCCAATCTCTTACACTAAATTGTCTTTCGGTTCTCTTTTTGTCCGCATAGTGTTTCATCCTCACTTGAGCTACCATGAGGTTATTTTTCAAGAGATTCAAAATCTATGCTCTGTTGTGTAGTTGCTAGTCAACTGTTGTGTTGCTTGATGTGCCAGGAACATAGTCAAGTAATTTTGGGGGAGGGTAACCATAGAGAGCCTCAAAGGGGGTTAGCTTAGTTGAACTATGGTAGGTACTGTTGTACCACCATTCAGCTAATGGCAGCTATTGGCTCTACCCCGTAGGTTTAGATCCTACGTAAAACCTTAGATAGCCTTCCACCACCTTATTCACCGTTTCTGTTTGACCGTCACTCTACGGGTGATAAGCTGAGCCATAGTCTAGGGAAGTAACCTGGAAGGCAAACAACTCCTTGCAAAAGGAACTCAAAAACACCGGGTCCCTGTCAGACACTATGGTTTTTGTAAAACCATGCAATTTAAAAACTGACCCAAAAAATACCTTGGCCACTTCCTGAGCTGTATAGGGATGAGATAGGGCCAAGAAATGCCCATATTTAGTGAAATGATCAACTACAACAAAAATTACAAAGCACCCCTTGGACTTTGACAGCTCTTCCACTAGGGGTGGGCAGCGGGTGCCCGCCACCCACTGCACCTCCCCGTTCACCCAACCCCCGCCTGGGTGGGGCAAGGGATCCGTTCCGCACAGACGAGGGGTGGGACCCCCCGCCCGTATGAAAGGACAGTTGTGGAGGCGGGGGATGGAGGGGGCTCAGCCCCTCTCCATAAATACCCCGCCCCGCTCCCGCATGTCTAAGGCCAACTCAGTTTCTGATCTCAAACTCTCTCGATCTCTCTTGTCTCGATATCTCTCGTCCCAAACCTAGACTCCTAAACTCTCTCGAGTCTCGAACTCTCTCAATCTCTCTCGATCTCTCTCATCATCCTGAACTCTCTCAATCTCGTTTGCCATGAAAGTAGCAGACGTCGGCAGAGAGGACTCGATTGGGTTTGTTGTAACAGACGCCGCTGAGACTGAGAGGAATCGATTTCGTTTGCCGTGAAAGTAACAGATGCCGAGGTAGATGAATCTCTCTTGGGTTTGTTCATTGTTGTAAATCTCTCTTAATTTGAAACTTGTTCTGGTGTTTGGATTTGTTGTAATCGATTGGGGGAGCCGAGGAGGGGAGGAAGGGGTGGGGGCAGACGGATGAAGGTCCACCCCCTCACCCCATGCAAAGGATGGGGTACCCCACCTCCTTATGGACGGAGGTGGATTACGAGGAAAAAATCCCCACCCTCGCCCATGCGGGGGCGGGGGACAGGGAAGGGGTGGCCCCGCCCCGTAAGGGGCTGGTAGCACCCTCACCTTCCACAAAGTCCATCAAAATATTAACCTAAGCTTGTTGGGATATGGGAAAAGGTTGTAAGAGACCAGCTGGGGTAGCATCTCATACTTAGAAGCCTGACATATTTCACACTCCCTCACCCACCTTTAATGTATTTTTTCATACCTAGCCGATAGAAGTCTCTTTTGGCCCTTTGATAAGTCTTTAAGTACCCCAAATGTCCCGCCATAGGGTCGGTATGAATGAACTGGAGTACTTTCAGTTTGAAAGATGAATATGGAACTATGAAGATTTTGCCCTTCCTCAAGATTATTCCTTGTTTTACTGTTGTCCCCTTAGGAACCTCTAACTGATTCAACAATCTTTCCATCAAACCTAAAGCTTCTATACTGTTCTAATAGCTGAGTTTCAGCTCTCCCACCTAATCTGAAGTGGGAAATGAAATCAAGGCAAGCAATCTGACACCTTCATTTTCAATATCCCCTTTCCTCGACAGTGCATCAGCCACGACGTTCTCTCTTCCTCTCTTGTACTCAATCTTAAAATCATAGCCCATAAGCTTGCTCACCCATTTGTGTTGAGCTTCCATTCCAATTTTCTGCTCAACCTGAAATTTCAGCGCTTGTTGGTCCGTTTTAATGATAAATGACTGCCCCAAAAGGTAGGGCCGCCATTTTTGCACCGCTGTCACAATGGCCAGAAACTCCTTCTTATACGTTGAGAGTAGTAGAGCCTTTCCCTTTTAACATTTTACTCAAAAAAGTAAAAGGTTGCCCCGACTGCATAAGGACAGCCCCTATTCCCTTCCCACTAGCATCACACTCCACTGTGAAGGGGCTTGAGAAATCTGATAATGCAAGGACGGGTGGCCTTGTCACCCTTCTTTTAACTTATTAAAGGCCAACTCTGCCTCTTGGGTCCACACAAACCCATTTTTTGTCAGCAGCTAAGTAAGTAGGGCTGCTAACAGCCCGTAATGCCTTATTAATTTTCTGTAGTACCCCGTCAACTCCAAGAACCCTCTCAAGACTTTAGGTGTCTTAGGGATTGGCCAATCCAATATTGATTGGATTTTTGAAGGGTCTGCCTTAACACCTTGGCCTGAAATGATGTGACCCAAATAATACACTTCCTCCATAGAGAATTGACACTTGGATTTTTTTGCATACAAACAGTGTTGTTTCAGTATTTTCAATACCTCTCTCAAATGAATTTCATGCTCCTCCTGAGATTTACTATAGACCAAGGTGTCATAAAAAAAAAAAAAGAACAAATGTCCTCAAAAAGGGTTTGAATACATCATTCATTAACCCTTGAAATGTGACTGGAGCGTTAGTGAGGCCAAAAGGCATCACCAAAAACTTGTAATGTCCCTCATGGGTACGTAAAGTTGTCTTAGGAATGTCACTAGGCACCACTCTCACTTGGTGATAGCCCGACCGTAGGTCGAGCTTAGAGAAGATCACTGCTCCGAAGAGTTCATCCAGCAATTTATCAATAAGTGGAATAGGAAACTTTGCTTCATTGGCTTTACGAACCAGCAAAACAAGGGCAGAAAAGGGACTAGAGCTAGGCCTAATCACTCCAAATCTTAACAACTCAACCACCATTTTTTCAATTTCTGTTTTTCGGTAATACATGTATTGATATGGTCTATTTGTTATGGGTTGAGTGTCCTCCTTGAGGACTATTTGATGGTCATGGGAATGAGGTGCGGGTAACCCTTGAGGTTCCTCAAATACCTCCTTAAAATCTTCCAATAGTTCTAGAAATGGCTCAGCCACATTCCCATACCCCTGTTCTTCTTCCCCAACACACATAATTTGTAAGAGAATTCCCTTCCCTTTTGCCATAGTGACCTTGCAAACTTTTTCACTATCCTCTACCACCGAAGGATTTAGTTTCAGCCCCTTCAATTCAATTGCCTTCCCTTCCAACCCAAAGCTCATCAGTAGTTTTGAAAAGTCCCAAGTGATAGGCCCAAGATTTCTAACCACTGGACTCCTAACACAATGTCACAACCCGCAAGGTCTAATAAATGAAGAGGGGGTTGGAGCAATTACCTTGTACCTTTAGCTGTAATGTTCTACACAACCTTTCACTACTTAGGCCCTATCCATTAGCTACCCGCACCTTCAAATTGACTAAGTAATCCACTGGCAGCTGCAACTTGGAGACCAAGGTTGAATCTATAAAGTTGTGTGAGCTGCTCGAGTCTACTAAAATCACCATTTGCTCCCCATTGATACTTCCCACCAGCCTCATAGTTCTCATAGTAGGAGTTCTAGCTATAGCAGCCAAGGAGATCTCAAGTTCTACCTTGTCTCTGGAGAGTAACTCTAATGGCTTGTTCCCTTCATTTTTTTCACAAGACTCCTCTTCTTCCTCTTCCACTCCTTCATCCACTTGCAAGAAATAAATTCTAGGATTTTTTCAAGTATGTGTTGGGTTCCATTTATCATCGCAATGGTAACATAGGCCCTTCTTCCTTTTCTTATCCATATGCATGGATGTCACTGGCTTAGTAAAACTCATTGGTTTCTTCCATTTGTTGTAATTATCACTGGAATAAGAACGATGTCCAAGGTTTCCCCCCATAAGTGTAATGGTCCTTTCTTCCATTGGTTTGTTGTACTTCCTAGTATTGATGTGATACTCCTCTTGCATTTTTGCGAAACCATACGCTGCATTTAAATTCACCGAGTTCAACATCCGGACAGAAATGCGAATCCCGTCCTTCAAGCCACTAAGAAAACAACTCAGCTTATGGAAATCTGAGAGCCCCCTCAAGCAGTTGGATAATGTTTCGAACTATGCCAAGTAACCAGCCACTGAGCTAGTCTGCTTGAGCCTTGTCAACGCTTCCATGGGGTCGTCATATGTTGTTGGAACAAAACGAAGAAGTAAGGATCTAGAAAAGGCATCCCAATCCCTGCATAAGCCCCCTTCTGTTACATTTTGGAGCCACACAAGAGCCTCCCCTTTCATGTGATAAAAGGCCATCAACAATCGCTGGGATAGTGGTGTTTGGTGGAATTCAAAGTAATGGTTGGCCTTGAAAAGCCATGCAGCCGAATTAACACTCTGGAAATGAGGAAAATCAAGTTTGACCACCCTAGGATTGAACCTTCTCGAGTCTGGATTTTCATTTTCCAGAAGAAATTCTTGGTTAAGGGGTGGAGGGGGTGGTGGTTGGCTGTGTTGTTGGGAAAAAAGGGTATGTAACGTGTCTTTAATTTCCTTTACATCTATTTTCACAGTATTAATATCAGTTTTCAAATTACTAACATTTAATTTTAATTCCAGGATTTCTTGTTGGTGGTGTTCAACTTGATGCTAAGATTCTCATGTTGTTGGTGCTTGGATCTGGTATTATCAGCCATGGTAGTGTATAGGTTTATTTGGTTGGTTTCTGGGTTGCTATTGAGTCTTGACTATGGTGGTAGATGGTCGTGTATGGTGCTATTTGGGTGAGTGTTTGGGTTTGAAAATGAGTAGTGAAATTGGAATTGTCCGGATTAATTCAATCCGATATTATCTGGATTGGAAGGGATTGTAATGGCTGGGTAATGGAATATGTATTTAATGGATTGGTTCTATTTGGATGAACTGGGTAGGGTCGATGACTTGTGATACCACTTGTAAGGATTCCCTAGATTTCCCAGATTGTATATAAAAGATAGTAACATAAACAATAAGGAAGATGTTGAATACTAATGAAAATACCTCAAATGTTCATACGATTTGGGGTATTCGAGGTCCCCAATTCCTCCATAAAAGACAAACAACTTATAGATGAAAATGCTCCAGAATGAATGGAAAAACCCATCTGGTGTGATACTTAACTGTTTCTAACTGAAATTACATAAAAGTCCCTTGTAAGCAAAATATAGACTGAAACCAAAACACGCCATTTTTATAGATCAAACGATGCGGTTTACATACAGACTCATTTCCACTTAAAAGTCTAAACTGTGTCATTTCTAGCCTTTATTAAAACTGTGTCATTTAACATAACCAAGCCTTCATGTTGTGTCGTTTCACTCTGCCAAGACTTATACGAAATCCCTTGCCTCCGTCTTCTCATTTCTTCTTCTACACTTCAGCTTCCTCTCTCCTTAGCCCCTAAAGTTTCAAACTTGACGTCCATGGATCCCGAGCTAGAAGACCTCCTAATAGCTAGGTTCCTAAGGTGAAGTGATGTGCCGGTATAGTTCAGGTTTCAAGCTCCCTTTAACGCGAATCAAGGGATAACCGAGTATCTTGGTTTACATGTTTGGGTGTTTTGTTCTTTGATGATACGAATCCCATCATGAACATTCTACCTCCTAAAAAAACAAAACCCACAATGCCAAGTAAGCTTCCCTCATGGTTTTTCATTGGTTTAGGAGACAGAGCAGTTGAATCGAGTTCTTTACATACGAAACACTATTATCAAACCATGATTGTTTCCTTTCTTTTCTTACTAGAAAAACTGAAAACATTAGAAAGGATGAGTATGGGGTTGATTCATTAACACCAGGCAGTCGAAATCCAAATTGGGGGGGGGGTGCCATTATAGGAGTATGCAATGTTGGGTTTGTGGAACCTAATTTGATGGTGTGTCAGCTTGATTTGATGAACCGACCTGACACGGATGCGTTATGGTCTTTGGCAGATTTTGAAGAAGGCTTGGGCCATGTTTGCTGCAGCTTGAACTGATACTTGTAGAGGTCTGGGGGAAATTTTTTGCCTCTGATTGTAATCAGAAAAGTGCCAAATAGAAAGTCTGCTCGACATTTGCATAACAAATGTCTCGAGCAAAACTCAAGCAGAGACTTTATTCGAATCTTGCTCGACAAGTAGCTCGAGTGAATATCGGACAAAGATCTTGCTCGAGGCATGCTTGTTTCCGCTCTAGCAAATAACACAAAAATGTGAAAATTAGGATTTTCATCATGTGACACTATAAATATGTACTTAATGAACAATTTAGCACGCCATGTGAGTGTCCTGAATAGTGTGATTTCACCCTAAAAGTGTATTTTGTGATTCCAAAATTTAATAAAATCCTCTGAAGCTCTTTGGAGGTAGGCACGTTGCCAAATCACGATAATTTTGTGTCGTGTGATTAAATTGCTTGTGTTTGTTGTTGCTTGTTTGTCATCATTTTCTCACAACAATTTGTATCAAGAGCTAAGGTTTGGATTTGGAGGGAGAACAATGGCTGGAAATCAAGTGAAAGCACCTGGGATCGAGAAGTTTGACAGCACTGATTTTTGGTACTGGACGATGCAGATAGAGGACTACGTCTATGGGAAGAAACTCCATCTTCCACTGTAGGGGAAGAAGCCAGAGAGCATGGACAAGGCTAATTGGAACTTGCTAGATAGATAGGTTATAAGGGTTATTCGGCTTACAATATCAAGATCAGTTGCACACAATACTATTAAGGAGAAGACCACAATGAATCTCATGACGGCTTTGTCTGATATATATGCAAAGCTGTCGACAAATAACAAGGTGCGCCTAGTGAAGAAGTTGTTCAACCTGAAAATGGCAGAAGGTATGTCTATTGCTCAAAACCTGAATGAGTTTAACACTATCACAAACCAATTGTCATCTGTAGAAATTAAGTTTGTTGATGAGATTCGAACATTGATCATGTTAGCATCATTGCTGAATAGTTTTTTTTTTTTTTAATCAAGAGAATTTATATTCATCAAGTAGGGACCAAATGGCCAATACATCTAGGAATGTCTTCTAGTTTTATAAGAACATCATCAATAACAAGAGCATGCTTAGCTAAAACATGAGCAATCTCATTGGATGCTCTTTTAACATGTTGGACAAACCAAGATTCAAAAGAGTTGAGTAGTATCCTTGTGTCCATGGAGATTAGGCCAGCTTGAGCCCAGTTTTCAGTTGAACCTTTGAGTTCATTTACCACCTGTAGGGAATCAACTTCAAGGATGATCTTGCTAATACCAATATTGGCCATTAAAAGGACAGCTTGTTGGGTTGCATAGGCTTCAGCAAGATGGGGATCTGGATACAGGAGACTTTTCATCATCATTATTGCAATGAAGTTACCTTCATGATCTCGAATAGCCACACCAACACCACTTGTACAGTTGAGCTTCTAGAGGCTTGCATCCCAATTGATCTTGTAAAAACCATGAGGAGGAGATTCCCACTAGGATACTAGGTTCCCAACCAATTGAGGAGGTGTCGAAGTGAGGTTTTGCAGAATTTTCAATTGTTCCATCTTCTGTTTTGACTGAAGATATAGAGTGATAGGATTAGTGAAGTGCTGCTTGAAAATTAGCTCATTCCTTCTCTTCCAAGTCTTTCAAATCACTACTGCAAATTCGACTAGGAAAGACTCCTTCATCTCAGCTAGCATTAAGAGGACCATAACTTTGAATGAGGTTTAAGATGATGGCTTCTTTTGGAATTGCACTATGCAGCAACTCCAAACATCATTAGTTGAGGGACATTCCCTCTCTCTATAATTTCATCTACCTGGCAGCATATAGGGCAAGAAGATTCTTCAATGATTCACCTCCTTTTAAGATTGGATTTTGAAGGTAATGCATTATGACAAGCCTTCCAAAGGAGAGTTTTTCAGAGCTAGTGATGGGAAGTTTCCAGATTCTTCCCCATTTTTCTTGAGAGCAATTCGAGTTGGAGGTTTGGCCTCAAGAAGTCTGGTGATTTGCCACTTGCAGATTATAAGCACTTTTTTTTTTTTTTTTACAAAAAAGACCCCATTTGTTATCCCACTCCAAATTATCTTGTCAGGGCTGTGGCATAGACTAATGGGGATTTGTAGAATAGTATTGACTTCAACCTCAGAGAAGAGTATTTTCAGAGTGTCAACCTTCCATGTCATAGAGGATTGATCAATTAGTGATGCAACCATTGCCTCAAGGTTAGAATCATTGATAGGGCTTTGAATCATGTGTGAGGTGGTGCCTGGGGGCCATTTGTTCTTCCAAATACTAGTCCTTCTCCCATCTCCAACGCGCCATATAAATCCTGCTTCCAGTAGAGGTTTTGTTGAAAATATACTTCTCCATATGAAAGAAGCAATTCTTTTGATTTTTGTCTACAGAAAGTTACCATGGGGATAATACTTTTCAGAAAGGATCTTAGCAGGTAATGACTCTAGATATTGAATCAACCTCCAAACTTTCTTTGCAAGCAAGGCCAAATTAAAGAATTCCAGGTCCCTAAATTCAAGGCCACCAGTGGCTTTAGATCTTCTCCTATGGTTCCAGGCACACCAAATTGATCCTACCTTTGTCCTCTTGTTGACCCCACCAGTACTGTATTAATAATCTATTTAGCTCCTTCGCTATGGATTTAGGTAGTTTAAATACTCACATGTTGTAGGTAGGAATTGCTTGAAGGACTGCTTTGATGAGAATCTCTTTGCCAACTTGACTTAAGTGCTTTAACTTCTAATTGCTTATTCTGATCTTACTCGATCAATAATATTCTTGAAACCTTTTATTCTTTCTCTCCCTATCTGAGTTTGCAATCCAAGATATCTGCCATGAGATTGAGAGGATTTGATCCCTGCAACAGCTATGATCAGCTCATGTGCTTCTGACCTTGTATTTTTGCTGAAAAAGATAGAAGTCTTGTCCTTGTTAAGTCTTTGACCTGAGCCTTGTTCATATGTCTCCAATAGGAAGAGTAACCTACTCCACTCAAGAAGGTTTGCCTTACAAAATAAGAGGCAATCATCAGCAAAAAATAGGTGACTAATATGTAAACCTGAACTACCAATGGGGACACCAGTGATTGCTCCTCTTGTTTCAGCTTTTTGGATTAATTTTCTTAGAACCTAAGCACATAGGATGAATAGGTAGGGGGAGATAAGGTCTCCTTGTCTAATGCCTCTTGATTGAGAGAAAGGGTTTTAAGGGATACCATTGAAAAGTATTGAGTACTAGACGGTATTCACACATCTCATGATAATCTCAACCCATTTTGTGGCAAAACCCAGTTTTGACATTACTGCTGCTAAGAAGGACCACTCAAGCCTGCCATAGGCTTTACACATATCCAATTTTAGTACCATGAAACCTTCTTTACCCTTCAGAAGGTTGCTCATAGTGTGCATGGTTTCAAAGGCCACAATGGAGTTATCTGTTATCAACCTGACTGGAATAAAGGCACTATAAGAATAGGAGATAAGCTGAAAGAGGATTGGTTTTAACTTGTTTGCTAGAATTTTGGCCAGTATCTTATAAAGAACATTACATAGTGAGATGGACCTATATTCAGAAACTTGGGAGGAGTTCTTAACCTTTGGGATTAAAGCAATGTAGGTTTCATTAAAATCTTGAGGCCAAAAGGTGGAGTTGAAGGCTTCCTGCACTGCTGAGCAAACCCTTGGACCTACTACATTCCAATGCTTTTGATAAAAGATGGCAGGAAAACCATCGGGTCCTTGGGACCCTAGGCCATTCATACTGAATAGGGCTTGTTTGACTGCTACTATGGAGATCTGCTTTGTGAGGGAGGAATTCATTTCATCTATTATTGTTTTTTCTAGTGAACCGATGCACTCATCTATGAGCCTAGGCTAAGAGGAGGTGAAGAGGCCATTAAAGAAATTCTTAAACATGTCACTAACCTCATCAAGCTTGTCAACTGTACTTCTTGTATCTTTGGATATTTTCCTGATTTCATTGTGTTTCTTCCTTTGATTTGCACACATATGGTAAAATTTTGTATTCTTATCTCCCTCCTTAAGCCAAGTTTGCTTTGCTCTTTGTTTCCATTTGGTGTCCTCTTCTTCAAGCAGCTTGTCAACTTCAATTCTGAGTTGGTTAATCTCCTCATTGTAGTTCCCAATGTTAAGCATTTGGAGTTGCTTGATTTGGTTGAGCTTTAGGTTGATTAGTTTCTTTTTACTCTGGAAAGTGTTCTTACTCCATCGCTGCAAAAGTTCCTTGCACCTGAGAAGACCTTCTGAGGTTTCCTGTAGTTGTGATCTATGATGTGAAATATTGTCCCAGGCCTTTATGATCAAAACACCACATTCTTTTCGAGAGTCCCAATTGGCTTCAAATCTAAAGGGCCTTTGTTTCCTAACACCATATGCCAAGCTTGTTGCAGTGGATAGTAGGATGGGGTAGTGATCAGAACAATGGGCACTTAAGGTTGTAACACTGCAATTAGGAAATAGAGAGAACCATGACAGGTTTCCTAAGACCCTATCCAAATTTTCTTTTGTGAAAAAAGTGCCTTCTCTTTTGTTGCTCCAGGAAAAGTAATCTTCCTCAAAAGCAACTTCATTTAGGTCACTGCCCTCAATTGCTGATTTGAAATCTTTCATCATACTCTAAGGTCTCTCAGCTACTCCCATCTTCTCTGACTGAAAACAGATTTCATTAAAATCTCCAAGGTAGATCCAAGCCTAATTATCACAAGGTTTTAAAAGTCTAAGCAAGTCCCAGCTACCTTTTCTTTTACTAGTCTCTGGGTGTCCATAAAATCTAGTGAGGTGAAAGGACTAGGACTGATTCCCTATGTGGTTAAGCACCTCAACTGAGATATGATGTCTAGTGTAGGATAATAATTTGACTACATAGTCCCATTTCCACAGTAATGCTAAACCTCCACTAAGACCTCTGCTATCAACTGTAAAGCTATTTGAGAAACCACAATGATTTCTTATTTGTTCAACCTTACACCTAGTACACTTTGTTTCAATGAGGAAGACAAAGTTTGGGCGCTTTTGACACACCAAATGGTGTAATTCATGAACTATTCGGGAGTTTCTAAGCCCTCGACAGTTCCAGCTGAGGCATATCATAGCATTTGGTGGTGGCCACAAGTAGGGTTGCCTTGCAGCCACCACCCAAATGAGAGACAAGGTTTGGACCTCAAAATTGTGTAAAACCTTTGATTTCTTGACATTGGATAGCTGAGAGATAGGGTCCAAAGGATTGGTGCTTGCCCTCCTTTTAGTCCTTCCTCTAGTGGCAAGGCCCCTTTCTAGTGTTGAAGAAGAGACTTCTCGGGCTAACCTCTCCCAATTTACCTTCTTTTTATCTAGTGGTTTGGTAGAGGTGAAACAAGGTTCAATATGTTCCACCTCACTAGCCAGGGTTGGAGTGTTAGGCATCGATGTGGGGGCCTTCTTCTCAGCTAGCATGTCTATATCATAGTTGGGATCACTAGCCACCAAGGATGACTTGGTAGCCTTAGGAAGTGCTGCCCTCTTTCCAGAAAGTAGGTCCATGTTTTCTTTGTCCAAAGCAGCAGTTTGAGAATAAAGTCCACAATGGACAGAAGAATATTGACCTTTTGAGAGCTCAGTAGTGTGATTGGGGGAGTAGACTTTGGTGGTGGAGTCCACTGCATGAAGTAAGGAATCCTTGTTAGGTGGCTGCTTCTCAAGTGTTGTGACAGTGGGGATCACAGGAATAATTCGAGCTGGTCCACCCGTGATTGGCGCCTAAAGATCTATTCGGAATTCCTCCATCTCAGAAGATGTCCTTTGCTGGTATGCTCCTCCTCACCTGTCGAAGGTTGGTGGCCTAAGCCTTCTTCTGGCTAGGTAGGTACTGATTGGACCCCATATCTCTTGGACTCCTTGATGCAAGATTTTGGAGCCCCAACCCTCAACCATGAGCCAAATTGCATTGGCTTGTTATCATCCTGTTTTATCAGATGGCAGCCTCTCCCTTTATGTTTTATCACTCCACATTTGAAGCAAAAATTATGGAGACGTCCATACTTGAAATCAATCCAAGTTTTCTAATTGAGTCCTTGAATCCATCTCTCATGAGCCAGAGGTTTACTGATGTCTACAAGCACTTTCACCCTGAGGAAATGACCCCATCCCATGTCATTGTCATCTACTTCCACCTTTAAAACCTGCCCTATGCTAGAAGATATAAGTTCACCATAGTGTTTGTTCATACTAGCTAGGGGAATGTTATGCAGTTGCACCCAGAAAGGCTCGTACGAGAAGCTTATGGCATAGGATGGAATGTTGCCATCAACTTCTTGAATGGCTAATGTAGATCTGTCAAAAGACCAAGGCCTACCTCTGAGGATCTTTTGCAGATCTGATACTAGTTGGAATTCCACAAGAAACTTGTTCTTGCCTGCATCTGTGAAAAGGACCCAGCCTTTTGATCTCTAGACTTGAGGCATTGTTAACCAAAATGCTTCTTTGTTGATGTTCTTGTCTTGTTGTAGCTAGAACTATAAGGCAGTTTTTGCCTTTCAGAGCTGCTACCTCCAGTGATTTGTCTGAAAAAATAATAGCTTCGTCTTCATTTTCTGTTTGTTTCAGACCCTCCCACAAAGTAGAAAGATCCATATCGGCCATGCATACAAACTCCACTGATCACGTAGGGAGACAGAACTCTTTGTTAGGGACAGAGAGAAAAACCTTACTACTGAGAGAAGGACCTATCACTTTTTTCATTGTTGAATAGTTGGGAGACCATGAGAATGGTTTTAAGTAATTCTGCTAGGAAGATGAAATTGAAATATGACGACATTCGAGATCTGATCCTTACTAAGGAGGTGCACAAAAATATTTTGGTGAGATCTCGTGTTCGGGTTTAGCCTTGAGTGTTGACAATCGGGATAGGGGACATGACAGGTCAAGTTTCAGGAACAGAGGCAGGAGCAAGTCGAGATTTGGGCAACAGATCACTTGCTAGAATTGTGGCAAGCTAGGCCACATCAAAAGAGACTGTTGTTATCGAAATCAAAGTCAAACTAAGGATGATGTTATGAATGCGATGGCTAAAGAAATACAGGACACTCTATTTCTTGCAGTGCATAGTCTGGTTGACGATTGGGTGTTGGATTCAAAGATTTCGTTCAATAGCACCTCACATCGAAAGATCATGTAGAAGTATGTTGCTGGTGATTTTAAGAAAATGTACATAGCTGATGGAGAGACACTAGATGTAGTGGGAGTGGGCAACGTGCACATTGCACTCCTAAACAAGAGCGTGTGGACTTTGTAACAAGTCAGACACATTCCAGATCTAAAGAAAAGCTTGATCTCTGTAAGATAACTTGATGACGACAGTCATACAGTAGCATTTCTTGGAAGAGCATGGAAGGTCACAAAGGGTGTGTTGGTCTTGGCACGTGGTAAGAGAACTAATATTTTGTATTTAACATCAGGGTCCAGTGATTTACAGGAAAATATAAAGTTGCGTCAATGGAAGCTTGGTTGCTCAAATCATATGGGGAAGCAAAAGCAAGTAAGTTTTGTTATTCCTCATGTAAACTTGGAGAAATTTTCTAAGACCACGATGTAGAGCAGAGGTGTGAGAGACGGGGACAGAATGTCTGATATTCCAGGGACTCTACACTTACAATTGGTGCTCACAGAGTTGCCAGGATGACCAAACCTTCATAATAGTTACCCACATTGAATTATATATTGCTAACTGAAGGTGGTGAACTACGATACAAAGGTAAAATCTTGCGAGATGAGAGATCGAGCAAGTGAGAGTTAGCTAAGAGGAAGTTGACTAGACTTCTAGGGAGGAAGGAGAGACTGCACAAGAAATGGGCGCGTTGACTAAAGACAGAACAAGTTAGCAACAAGAGGCGGGATCAGTTGCTAGCTTAGAGATGACTTAGCTACAGGTTCTCTACTGTGTTCCAGGGTCAGTATGAGACCAAATATTCCCAGTGTAGTGGGAGTTGAGAGGTGCCTTGCAAATGTGTTGACTGAGGGCATTGTACATGAGGAATTGAGATTGGCCTTCTAGCTTCAACAAGGTTTGTGACTTGCAGAAGTGGAGGATTACATGTTTGGGAGGCGATGGTGATGTATTGGCTGTAACCAATCTCCAAGTGGGAGATTGTTCGGTTTGTGGAGCCTAGTTTATTGGTGTGTCAACTCGATTTGATCACCCGACTCGACAAGGATGCGTATGGCTTTTTGACGAATTTTCAATGAGGCTTGGGCCATGTTCACTTCGGCTTGAGCTAATACTTGTAGGGGTCCGACGGCAATGCCTTCAAGGAAAAATTTTGGCACTGTTTAAGGTTAGAAAAAGCATCAAGCAAAAAGTTAACTCGACGTTCGCACAAAAGGTGGCTTGAGTGAAGCTTAGGGAGAGAGTTTGCTCAAGTCTTGCTCGACAGGTAGCTCAAGCGAACATCAGATAATGATCTCACTCGAAGCGTACTCAACACTCCAGTCCAGCAAATAACACTAAAAAGTAAAAATTAGGATTTCTGCCATATGACACTATAAATATGTACTTAATAAAAAATTTAGCATGCCCTGAGTGTTCTGAACAGTGTGATTTCACCCCAAAATGTATTTTGTGATTTCTCAATATATGAAAATCCTTTGCAAATTTGTTGATGTAGTCACGTTGCCGAATCATGTTAATTTTGTATCGTGTGATTGATTTGTTTGTGTTTGCTTTTGCTTTTGCTTGTTTGTCATCGTTTTTTCACAACATGCAGTGCATACCTTTTGTACTCTAAATTCTCAAGGTGACAGGACTTCCCTTAGAGCTTATTTTCTTTCTTTTTTTCATGTCTTCTTTGAGAAAGAATTATAGTGTCTATTGAATTTTTTATTTTATTTTGCCCATCCACGTTTACTTACTTTTAAAAGGAAAATGCTTCTCCCACCGAGAGAAGCTACCGATTTTTTTTTTTTACTTGATGGTTAAGGAAATTTTTTTAAATAAGTTTGGGTATTTTTTTTCCAAAATTTTTAAAAGGGAGTGTCGGAGAGAGAGAGAGAGAGAGAGAGTTGGCGTCGAATGGTGGCAATCCTAACTCCTCTTCAATCATGGGGGTTCTTCATCGTCCGTTTCAACTGCTCCAATACCAAGTCTCCTCTCGTTTCCTTTTCTACTTTTATGATATATCGGGTGATCTTCCAAAACTAGTTTTTATGTGCACTGTACCATTTCATGGAAAAGGTTAATCCATTGATGAAAAGGAAAGAACGGTTGGACTGGAACCTCGAAGCTAACACTAGCCATAAGCTTATAAAACTAGACATGTACATGGTACACCCACCCCAAAACCAAAAATAAAAAAAATAAAGAACAAAAATGACGGTGATTTGAGACCAAAGCAGTGAAAGCACATAAAATAAAGTTGTTAAGAAGGAAGACAATTTACGATGGTTCAGAACTTCATATAAAAAGCAACCTCGTAAAAAGCAATTAAAAAATACACGATTGTGAGGAGGTTGCTTTTTATCTTGAGTAATGATACACATACAATACTTTTCACAATACTTTTTAAAAGACATGATATAAAATGAGGGTATTTTTATAAATTGGTGTTACTTTTATATGATATTTTACAATAATACCCCTAATTTTAAAACATGATTGTGAAATATGTTGTGAAAAATATTGTGTTTATCATTTTTCTTTTATCTTAAGTGTATAGCAATTAAAAAGCAACCTTGTAAGTCATAATGAGCTAATAGAAAATACAAACTTTTCTTTCTTGTCAAGAGAATGGTAAGAAAGCAACCTGACAAAGAAATGAAGTTCTAAACAAAGAGATAGCAGAGATATCCAACAAATAGCAAGATAGCAGTCAGAGTTCGGAGTCGATATCAACTCTGATTCAGACTCTGACTCTGATAATGTTTTTAAAACAAAAATTGATTTCAACTTTGAATTCTGATTACTCGGATTTCATCGGAGTTGAAATCGAAGCTATCGTCGGCCAAAGTTGGAGCTGGCGGAGATTTTGCCCAGCCCTACTCATTATTCCTAGATGGTATTAATAGAAAATTTTAGACCCATTTAGGTTTGTCCCCTTTGCGGGCCCATCTTGGGCTTGCTCCCATTTGATAAGATTTTTTGGACAGCTTGCCCCAATGCGGGGCCCATTTTGGGTTTTTTCCCATTTAGATGAATTTTTTTGGAAACCAACCCGGTTTTAAGTTTTATTCCATTGGAGCAGCCGCTTGAGTTTCTTTCCAACTTTAAGAAAAAAAATGCTTTAAATTTTTATTTGCTGATTTGTAGAGGAGGGGTATCATAGTTACAAAAAAAAACCTAAAATTATTAGAAATCTTAATCAAATATTGGAAAAAACTAAAAGACAAAAGGCTATACCACCAAAATAAAATCTAATGGAACATCCAACAATACTACTCAGCCTATGCACAAATTCTAAGTATTAGTAAACTTGATAAGACCATGCAAAGCTATCCACAAGCTTGTCTTGGAGGAAAGTTTCAAAAATGCTAGTTGCATTATGCTTAGCTCTCTCAATTTGCTAAAGAATCCCTTCTCCATAAAAATCTTGAAGAAAAACATGAAGGATTAAGAGCATTTATAACATCCAATAAACAATAATACTTCTTTGGTGAAACCAATTAACAACTAAAGTAGATCGGATTTAATGATAACAACAAAAACATCAATTTAAAGACAGTAAATAAATGCCTGATGCAACATTGACAATCCAGTAAAAGTATTAGAGGCTTATCCCAAATATAATGAAATAACAAACATCGATTGTCAAGTATGTGACCAGAGTACCACCACATTTAGTTCATCCCCTGAAATTTCTTTGCTGGCTCTAAAAATTTAAATCCAAGCTTTTTATTTCATTCAATGCTTTGTGAATGGATTTCTCAATCTATGGCCACGAACGGAATTGGAATCTACTAAGATTCGCTTTCCCTAACTCACGGGGGTCAACAGTGGGTATCGGCCTATGACAAGTCAAGGCATTTTATGCATAGATCATGTTTAGGTTCATGTTCATTTTATTTACGTATATAACTATGAGTATGCATGTTTTCCAATAAACTATGTTAATATTATGTATTATGTATGATGTGTTGCTTATTGCGCATTCGACTCATTATTGTATGCTTTTATATTTTATCTACCCAAGGTGATGATTTTATGAGGATTGAACTGCAGGACGGGACTTGGCCCAAGGAGACAGGGCAGATGCCTAGATAGTTTATGACATCTTAGTTTCATGATTTCAGTTTAATAAGTTATTCTTGATAAGCACATGAGACTTTATTGATTTTAATAAAGTGCTTTCGCAGACTCTCTTTTAGGTTTCAAGTATTTTAATGAAGATTGATTTTATTTATTTATGCAATCTTTTGTATCTGGCACTTCATTAAGAAGAAAAACTTTGAAGTCAAGGTTAGTAGCACAACAATTTCCATAGATTTTTAAAAATGATTTTTTTCATAACCCCAGGGGAACGGAGTGTTACAATTAGGTGCACCGCCAGTGATGCTTTCCAATTACCATCCATCCCAACTTCATTGTATTTTCATCAATCTCATACGACCAATTCATTAACCTTATCAAACACATGTATTCATACCATTCATTTTCTTTTACCTTGCCTTACCTTTCATATTTTTTAAAAATAGATAGTCATACAACTCTAAATCATAAAACATATTTCATCATAAATAGGGTTCGTGAATCCTAGGTACCCAATAATTAACCTCAAGGAATGAACACGGGCTCAAGTGCCAAATTTTAGATCTAACCCTAATTTACTCTCCAAAATTAGAAATCTGAATTATAGTGGAAACCCTAACTTTCCTAAAATTAGAAAGTTCGGGATGTAACATTTACCTTATATGTTGGCATTGACCTTAATACTTGGTACTTTGATATTGTAGAGCTGCAATACATTTACTTTTTCTTTAGATCCATTTATAGTATATCCATGCTTCCAGGCATCTAAATGGAAACCAATTAACAGGTTCTTACCTAAAGAGCTAGCTAGGTTATCTTCAAAACTGGAACAGAATACAAATTGACCAGAATCACATATCAGGACTCATTTTTCAAAGTTGAACAAAGCAATGCACTTGTAAGTGTGTTTTATGCTAGATTACGGATACTGTATGCTTTCTACCTTCTTGCAACCTAAATTCTATTTATGTTTATCACATAATTAAGTGCTATTGGTCATAGAAATTTATATCTTCCTGCAATAGTATTTTATTAAGTTTAAGTACTCTCTTGTTAAGTCTCTTAATGCTTTCAATTTCTTTATATATATATATATATATATATATATATATATATATTGCAGTCAGCTCGATAGCAATCGGTTTGATGGGACTACAATTGCTGAAGTTGCAAGTGTATTTGATGCTTTGTTTATGACTAGGTTTAAAAGGTAAAGGTAGAGCTAGTCTTGAGACATGGGTTGAAAGTTTTTATTAACTCTAATTTATTTTGTTGGCCAAATGATTGAAGATTTTTTTTTTTTTTTTCATTGTCTTAGTTGGCTTTGCCTGGAGGCAATTGAACTTGCATGGAACAGTCCCTGGTTTGAGCCGATTAAGCCGAATACCAAACCTTGATAATTGAAATGACTCCTCTGCTGATCCATGTAGCTGGACTATGGTCGCCTAATCTTCTGAGAGTCTAGCCATTGCCCTGTTGAAATCTGAAGAATTTAATTTTAAACGTGGTCAAGAAAAGATGAAAATCTTTCTAATAATATTTAGATTATATTTTGTTATTAAAACTGATCATCATTCTGATGATTTACATGAATATGCAACTGTTGAATTGCAGACCAAAAAAATATATAATTTGTGTAGATGTAGGATTCTAAATTATTTAAATGATACTCCTTTTTATGTACCTACACATTAAGTCTACCAAAGAGATTTGGAATACTCTTGATAAGAAATATAGCGTACAAGATGCCGAAATGGATAAGAACACCGCAAGTCAATTTCTTTCTTTTAATATGAATGATTCCAAATCCGTGATAGAACAAGCCTAAAAATTAACTATCCTTTAACGAGGAATGAATATTACCCAGTATCTCCAAGTTGCTTGTACAATAGATAAGTTACCTTCTTCATGAAAAAATTTTAGCTTATCTCTTAAATATAAAACTAAAGATATGACCATGGAAACCTTAATCTCCACCATTAGGATTTAAGAACACTTAGAAAATGATCGTATCCCACCTCTGGTTTCTGATTTACAATCTAAAGCAAATATTTTAGAAGGTCATAGAACACATAAAAATCCATTACACCAAAAGTCAAAGTCAGTTATCAACAAGAATTCTAAGAGACACATTTGTTTTAATTCTCACAAACGAGATCACTTGGCCAAATTTTGTTATGTTTATTTGATAAAAATAAAAGATGAATCTTTTAATAAATTTGACATCTATAAAAAAAAAAAGTTGAAAATCAATGGGAGAAAAAATTAAGATCATCAAGTTTGATGGAGGAGGTGAATGCTCCTCTAATCAATTGGTTCAATATTGTGAGAAGAATGATATTTTACATAAGAAAACTACTCCATAGTCTCCTCAACCCAATGGTGTTGCTAAAAAAAAAAATTAGAACCTTGATAAATATGGTCAAATGCATGCTTTATACTTCTAGCCTACTTTAGCAATGGTGGGGAAAATAATAATTGCATCTTATTTTATTTTGAATAATGTACCATTTAAGGGATTTGAAAAGACACCATATAAACTCTGGAATGGTAGAACACCTAATGTTAATTTCTTTAGAGTTTTGAGTCGTCTTGTGAAGGTTAATATTCCAAAAATTAAGAAAAGAAAACTAGATCCCAACACATTAAATGCAGTTTTCATTGGGTATGCTAGACATAATTAGACATATTGATTTTTTATTATCAAATCAGAAGTTCAAGGTATTGATCCCAACACCATCTTAGCGTCTAAGGATTCAGCATTCTTTGAAGATCTATTTTCTTTCAAAAACAAAGTAGAAATATCTTTGCCAACATTAGTCAACCTACTAGTTTTCCTTCCACTCAATAGTCAATCTCCTATTTTATCTAATTGTAAGAGTTCATCTGGATTAGAAAATAAACTTAGAAGAGGAAAACGAGTAAGAAAGGAAAATGATTTTGGACATGATCTTTATACTTATTCTATGGAGAAAGATCCTTTGACTTTCAAGGATATAATGTTTTCCATTGATTCTACTTTTCCCGAAAATAATAATAATAATAATAATAATAATAATAATAATAATAATAATAATAATAATAATAATAATGAAATGGAATCTCTTAACACTAATGGCACCTGAAACTTATGTGATCTTCCTTCTAGAAATAAAGTCGTTGGATATAAATAAATATTTAAAAAGAAATTGAGACCTGATGGTACTATTGATAAATTTAAAGTTATGCTAGTTGCGAAGAGTTTTACACAAAGAGAGGGTATTAATTATTTTGATACCTATTCCCTTATTACTAAAATAACTACAATTTGTGTTTTAATTGCTTTAGTTGTGATCCATAAATTTGAGATCCAACAAATAGACATAAAGATTGTCATTCTTAATGGCGATCTAGAAAAATTCATCAGCCAAGAGGGTTTTGTGATTCTAGGATATGAAAGAAAAGTTTATAAACTTAATAAATCTCTCTACGGTTTAAAGCAAGCATCTAAACAATAACACCAAGCGGATCTACAATTGGGTCTCAGTTGAAATCCTATCTCTGGACTCTCTCTCTGCAAACCGAGACCCTCTCTCTCTAGAAAACACCCGTTTCTGAAGCCAAACTCGGGGGGGGGGGGGGGGGGGGAGCTTCGGCTCCTCTCCCCCTCCCTCCTCCCTCCCCCCTCCTCCTCGTTTGCAACTGTCTTTGTGTTTTTCTGTATGTTTTCTTTGTTTTTTTCAGGTCTCTTACGGTGAACCCCCGATCTAGGACTTTCCGGCGAGCTCAGGCCAGAACGCGCCACGCCATGGTGTCCCCCAGCTGCCGATCTTCTAAACCACCGATCGCGACGTCAAACGGAGCGGCAAGTGGCCCGCACGCGCAGGTCGAAGCTTCCGGAGCTCTCGGGCGCGTGGCCTGCACACGCCACCGGAGAACCCTCTGACGCCGTCACGCGCGGCCTTTCTGGAATCAGCGAGTCCAGTACTTCCAAGATCGGTCCCCGGTTCCCGCCCAGTTTGGCACGTGGGCTACACGCGCTACAACAACCTCTTTTTGTGTACTGTTTTTGCAGTGGTTGTTTGTGTAGTACTCGTGTCATTGTAGTGTTTTGTAACCCTGTTTGTTTGTAATTTCCTTTATGTAATGTTGTTTTTATATTAATAAAAATCCAAAAAGAAGTCCCCCCTCCGCGCTGTCGGATGGTGGGGTTTGGAGAACCCTACCTTGCTTTGTCGGGGTATGGGGGCTTTTTAACCTCTGTCGTGTACAGAGGTGGTATCTCTCTAAGACTTAGGTCTTTAGAGATGTGCCATCTGGCCTAGACCCTGTCAGACACGTATGTGTTCTGGGGAGCTATTAAATGTTTGTAATTGACTTGTTTTCAAGTCAGAGTTGTATGTCCTTTTTTAATGAAGGATGATCCGCTTCTTTCAAAAAAAAAAAAACACCAAGAATTTGATGAAATAATTTTATTTTATGATTTTAAGATAAATGAATGTGATAAGTATTTATTAACTAAAATAGTTGATGGTGCATATGTAATGTTATCTTTAGGCTGATAATATTCTCATCTTTGGTACCAATATAAATATTGTTCTTAATGTTAATAACTTTCTATCAAGAAACTTTGACATGAAGGCATGGGAGAGGCACAAATAATTCTTGATAATAAGTTAACGAGATCTCATGATAGTATTAGCATAAATCAATTTCATTATACTGAAAAGATTCTTAAAAGGTTAAATATTTGAATGCAAACCTGTTAGTACTCCCCTTGATCATTGTTTGCATTTAAATAAGAATTTTGAAGATCTCGTGTCATAACTGAAATATTCCTAGATTATTGATATACTGTAGTACATTGCAAATTCTATTAAACCTAATATTTCATATGTTGAGTAGACTTAGTAGATCCACTAGTAAGCCTGATGATTCTCATTGGAAGGCATTGGACATAATTCTTAGATACTTGAGAAAACCATGACATATAGTATCTGTTATTTTGTATATCCCACCGCAACCATTAATTTAGAGATCTCTACCATCCTTAACTTCTATGTTCTTTGAGTTCTTCGGTTTTTGTGCTGTCATTGTGAGTTCTTCTACTGATCAGCAGTCCTATACTATGCACATGCTGAAGGAAAAATAAAATAAAAATAAAAAAAATAAAAAGAAAAAAAATAAAGACTCATATCAAGTATGTGGTGTAAGGCTACTAAGTAGAATATTTCAAAAACTATTAGTTTACGGTTAAGGTCTTTAGAAATTCTCTTAGCTAAACTTTTAATTAAATTACAGTTTTACCATTAACTTATCATTTTGGCCCTAAACTTACCAAAATCTATAAATATCTTCTAATTTTATTTCTTACTGGATTTCCAACTTTACCCCTAACCTTATATTTAATTACAATTTTACTATTAACTTTCTATTTGTTGCAAATTAGTCCCTAGACTTTTCTAAAATTATATTTTAACCTCTAATTTCACCCAAGTATTTTTCTTTTTAAATTTCACCTATTACTATATTTATTTTTATTAAAAAATCATTTTAAAAATTAAATATATTCCAAAACCCTAATCTTACTCTAATTATAAAACTTTCACTATTTTCACCTAGATTTTATCCCTAACGCTTTCATAATTCATTTTAAATTAAATTCAATGTATTATTAAACTAGATTACTAATTTCATCATTTTTTACAACTTTTCAAAAGAATTAATTCAAAACCCTAAATTAAATCCTAAGTCTTCTATTTTTGAAATTTCATCCCAAATCAAATTAACCTCCTCCAAACCTGTTTTTATCCACTTAATTACAAGATCAATTAACTAAAAGTTTAAAACCCTAAATTTAAGCCTTAGCCAATCTGATAAAACCTTTTTCCTCTAGATTTTCACTTCAAACCTTTCATCAACTCAACTCCAAACACTTCAAACGTCATCCCTTTATCATCATTTATATGCTAATCACACAAAATATATAAACCCCAATTTAACATAGCCAACCCAAAACCCACTTATAATTTCTCCAAAATCTTTCAACTTCCAACATCACATATATTCATCTATAATGAAATATTAGCATTACAAAATTCATATTGAGTTTACATAAACTTACAAGGTTAGATCACTTATTCAACTCCTCCAAACTTGATAAAGTTTAAGACTCTGTTTGGCAACACAACTGTGTTCAAGTGTTCTCATATATTCTCAAATATTTCCTTTTCAAATATCACAATAAAAATAATATTCAAAATTCATATTCAAGTGCTTTTTTTTAATTTGTAATATTTTTTGTAAGTATTTTCTTTAAATTAATATTTGGACTTGTAGACATGTGTTCAATGGAAAGAGGGTGGGATATTTGTAGGCTTAAATGTACGCGTGATTGGATGAGAGAAAAGTGAGGGAAAATTTGTGAAGCTTACGTGTTTCGGTCCAGAGGCTATCAGCAAGGGTAAAGAAAAAAGGTTAAATGAAATTTCAAATAAAAGAAATTGAGGAAGAGAAAGAGAGGGAGGTTATGGGTGAAGAAGGGATAAGTTTAAAGGGAAAGCTTAAACTCGAGAAACTTTTTAATTCATTTTATCTTATCTAATTATTATAATTTTTTTAAATTTTAATACAAAATAAAATAAATAATTTAACTTTTTTAAATATCAAAATAAAAATAGTATTAAAAAAATATTCTAATAATATTTTATTCAATTTTTAATTTTAATCTCAACTTATTTCATCTCATTTCGAAAACAAATGAGGCCGTCTCCATTTGGCAGCACAACTTTTTTTAAGTGTATTCAAATATTTTCATATATTTCATTTTCAAACATCACTCAAACAGAAAATGCTTTTTAATTTTAAATCTTTTATTTTTTCATCTAATCATTACAATTTTTTCAAATTTTCAAACAAAACATAAAAATCATTACAATTTTTTTAAATCTCAAAATAAAAATTATATTAAAAAATTATATTTAAATATATTTTTTTAAATTTATAATATTTTTATTCAATTTTTTCTTTCATTTCTTAAAATTTACTAAAACATTATAACATAAACTATTTTATTAAAATTTACAAATATAGTGATATATTCTAAATATTCAAATGACCTTTTATGGCTTGTCAACATGTAGACATGTTTTCAATACAAAGAGGGTGGAGGCCTTACTTGCTGCCAGCTTAACAACTTTTTTAAACTCTCAAATAAAACATAAAAAATAATATTACTTTTTGAATTTCAAAACAAACATTATATTAAAAAATTATATTCAAACAATATTTTAATTTTATAATATTTTTATTCAATTTTTCTATCTCATTTTTCAAAACCTAATAAAATATTTTAACTTAAATAATTTCACTACTATTTACAAATATATTAAGTTATTCTAAGGTCTAGTTTGTAATCTCATATCATATAATAATTACAACTTTTTCAGACTCTCATACAAAATATAATAAACAATTCAACTTTTTTAAATTTCAAAATAAAAATTATATTAAAAAATTAAATTCTAACAATATTTTATTCAACTTTCATCTCTCGTTTCATCTCATCTAATCTCATTATGTATCCAAACGAGACTAAGTATCCAAACAGCCCTAAGTGTATTCTTTCTCAGATTTTGGAGGCAAGATTTTTGGATTTTTAAATAATTGAGAACTTTTCTATAATTGAGAAACTTTAGATGGAGGTAGAAGAAGAGCTTTGATTTTTTTTTTTAAATATTTAAAAGAGATTTAAGAAATTCTAGAGACTTTTCTAATTACTATAGAGGGAAAAAAAAATTCGATTCTTTTTTTTTTTTTCAATTTGAAAAGAAAAAAATTCTTTGCAGGCCTGGGGCCATGGCCTCCTCTGGTCTCCATGTGGCTCCGCCACCAACAGCAAGGACAATGGATTCAAATTTGTCGATGAAAATCATCTTTAAACATGGTAAGGGGGCCTTTTGTGCTTCCATGAAAATTAAAAGGATCTAATGAAACATATTAAGCACTTCAAGTTATTGAAGACTTTAAAATGGGTCTAACATCTTGAACAGGACTACTGAACATAAATCGAAAAGGGATAATTCAGCATGATGATAAATGAAAGCAGAAAATAACATTTTTGCATCATTTGTTTAGTACTAATTTTTCGATTAGTAAACATTGTTCTCAAATTTCATTATGCATTTTTAACAGGTAATCACCCATTTCCTTTTCTCACCTTTTATTCTCTTGAGATATGTTCTACAGGAGAGCTTTCTCAACAGCCAAACACTGCCACACCCATAAGTCATCTCAATTTCCATTAAGCGACCCAATAAACAAGTATATAATTTATAAACAAACATTTAAAAATATCCAAATTTACGATACATAAGGAAAGAAGTTTCTCATAACATCTTCAGAATAATTGATAAAATTCATTCTTGTAGTGGACACTACCATATAGCCTCGTGTCTATTGCCTCAGGGTGTGCATAATGTACTCGGCATAAAGGTCCCTTGCATCAATATAGCATGCAAACATCAGTAGGTGGAATTTTTTTTATGAGGTGGAATCCCAAAGAAGTAACTCAATGTTTTTTACAACTTCAGTAGGTGGAGTTAGCACTAAGAAGAGAAAATTGAAGGAGATGCTTTATACAATTGGCTCAGTTTAATTATGTCTACATCTTAAGTGCATAATCTGGCCTTCCGAGCGAGTTCTAATATTAGATATGGGCTAAAAAAATAAAAAGGCTTTTGTTCACAGAGATAAGACTTACATTGAGTACTGGATGGCTTCAACAGCAGCTGTTGAAGGTAAAAAATCATTGACTGCAACCTCCTTGTTCTCATTCTTCTTGTCTGTTAATTATGTCAAGAAACCTCTCACATAATTCATGAACCTCAAATAAAGTCAAGAATCTATGGTACGTCAATAAATTTCAGATGCAACACTTGGAAAAGGATACAGTCTTCAAAGAAGCGGCGGATCTCAGAAAGGCGATGAGGGGCAAGTTCTTTGATGTCAGTATAGTGCTTATACTCTGGATCATCAGCACACACTGCAATGATCTTATCATCTTTCTCTCCCTGGAGTGAATGCTCAGAGTAGTTATTACCAAACCAAAAAATAAAAAACAAACGTTCTGTTTTTTACTGCATTGGAAATGTACCTGGTCAATCATAGGCATAAGTCCTATGGCTCTGGCTCGGAGAAAGCAACCAGGAAGGACGGGCTCCTATTAAATCACGGACTTACTTAGGATTTGTGAGCAGTCATATCAACATCAAGCTCAAACATGCACACACCAAGAACTCCGAATACATCAAAAGCATATGGTACTCATGGAGACAATTCAGTACTTCTGGTACCTTTATTATTGTTAAACTATTGAGAAGGATGTGGGGCAGAGATTTTTAAAAAATTCAAAACTGAAATTAGTAATGTGCACTTATAACTATATATTCCAGATGTTCTAGAAACTTCTGAAACAATCATGAATTTTTTTTTACAAGTAAAAAGACATAATCAGGAACTTTTTTGCAAGTAAACAAGATTGATGAATATTAACAAATGTTCCCCGCCTTAGAGTGAGACACTTAGAAACGTACCAATGGAGCTGAAATCCCAACAAATAATCTGAAGCCCCTATGGATGAAATAGAGCCAAGACTATCCGCCATGAGACTTCAAAGAAAAATGAGGAGTTGACAGATCCAATGCCAAACAAAAATGCCTCACAGATAAAACATTTCGGGTGGGAGAAGAGGACACAAGAAAAACCCTAGAGAGAACTGTACTTTTTGATTTTGCATAGCTATGACTTGAAACGCTTCCATTGTTTCACTTTGGAAGGCAGTCTTAAGGGCCACACTTACTGATAGTTTTGGATTATAGGAGAACGAACGTTTTTGGAAGAGGAAGGAAAACCTTGGGCAGAAACCAACTGCTGGGTAAGCAGGGGAAAGAAATTTACCGCTTATATTCAGGGAGCTCTGCAAATATATAGATTGTATTCAAATGTTGCATAAATAATTATTATTTTGTAAACTCAATGAGGACATGTCGAGAATTTAACAATTTCAAAACTATCCAAGACGTGTCACTTTTGCATTTGTTCATCACACTCAAAAGAGACGAGAAATAAGATTTGTGTATTGAAAAAAAATAACTATGAAACAATAATGAATTACCTGCATAAGAACTAAAACATCCATTGGATCATTGTCTTCACACAATGTGCGAGGAATGAAACCATAGTTATGAGGATAGACTACCGACGAATATAAAACCCGATCAACCTGAGCAAATTTATTCCAACATCAAGAACAATCTGACGTTAATATCTATGCAAAGCCCATGGGAGCAAACTGCAAGGACTAAGATTCTCCTGTAATAGAAGTACAACTCAAGAACCCTTTCAAAAATGTTACAGTCGTCATCCAGCTGAATCACCCACCCTTATTATAGTAATTGTGCTCCAGAGGGTGGAGACTGCCTACAGTTGATGGTTGGCATTTTTACTGGATTGGACTTGAAGCATTCTGATCAGACTAGCACTAAAACTTTCTACTTTTAGAGTATGAATGGATCCATACCTTAATTAGTCCGGTTTTCTTGTCAAGCTCATATTTCACCTTACTTCCCTTAGTGATCTCAACAACCTGTACCATTCCAATCAGAAATTCAACGAAGAGATACTTTGGAGAATTTTCATGAAGAAAACTAAACTCCATTTGCAAGTTGAAAATTTTTGCCGTGAAGAGAATATACTGGAAATTTGAGAAGGCTGGGAAAAGTTGGCATCTGGGAAATGGAATCTAATTGAATTTAGGAATAATTTGAAAGAAAAGCTCTTGTTAGTTTGCAGCCCTGATGTTTACGCACTGAATTAAAAAGGAATGTCGCTGGGTTGGATTGGATCAGAATAACCATGAAGAAGAGCAAACTGTATGATACTCATATTTGAGAAGCCATATTTGCAATCTGGGACAGAGTTTGAGATCTAGGGAAACATCTTTACTAAGACAATGCTTCTAGTTGTATGTGGCATGGTGGTTGTTCTTGTGCTTTGGTTTAATTGTGTACTCATGCGATGCTAATCCTAACTGCATGGAAGAAATTTCTCTTCGAACATCCTTTTAGCATATTGCAATTCCAAAAGAAGGAAAATAAAAATTTTCAAGTTCACGTATTCTAGTATGTCTTACGTTCCTCATATATATATATATATATTGAGAGAGAGAGGGGGGGGGGAGGAAGGATTTGCATCATTATTGGACGCACTACAATTAATGCAGACAAAAATAATATTGATGAAATTGAAAGCTCATTATTTATATTCTCTTCACCAACAAATTTGACTCAAGGGGTATGTAGACCAATTTATATTAAACATACACAGTTGAAGATATGAGGCGCTCCAGGCCCTGCAGATAGATTATGTAGAACAGGATTAGCATTTTTAAGTTTAAGTTCATATGAACACTGAATATTGTGGGTTTATCTATACCAATCTCAAGATCATGCCAAGGATGTGCAGCGACTGATCTCCTAGACAGAGATGAAAGGATCCTCTCATTCAATCGGGGAACTGAACGTTGAGGATGACTTTCTCGAGCTTCAATTTCATGCGCCTCGTCATTCATCTCTAATAAGATGCAGAAAAGTATCACAAGGATAGCTTGAAAAATATAAGCAATTTTGTAGATTTTACAAACTCTGTTGCTATATGCAAATTACTTATATCAGTTGGTAAGAGGTAGTATTGCCAGAATCCTTTTGTTGCAGTCTGATATAAGTTCAAATGCACTTACTCTTTTTTTTTTTTTGTTTGGATAATTATATAAGTACAAATGCACTTACTCTATTTTTTTGGATAATTATATAAGTTCAAATGCACTTACTCATTGTTAAATGTGATGCAGGCACATCATGGATTCAAGAACAGAAGTGTGTTGTTTATTAACACAAAACATGTATGCGTATTTGTGTACACGTCATGTGGTCTAAAATAACCAGATAAAAGATACCATCCAAAACACAGAATGAAAATCTATTCATAGCATATACTAAGGTGAGGTTGTGCGGTAATCAGTCTATTCTGGAAAACAGGTAGATCAACATTAGCATTACAATCAAACCCTTATACCAAAGCAACACCTGTCTCTCAATTGAAATATTTTGACCTGTCTTCTTTATGATGCATCTTTTAATCATCAACACGGCACCTGATTTATCAGTGCACAACATAACAATGGTGCAATATTGAAAGATCTGTAGTGGAAGGCATCGGAAAATTTTAACCTTTGGGCTAAGAGGTTGGGACTCGAGAGTTCAAGTCAATTCTTGCCATACTAGAATGAAGTGGCTTAGTATCAGTAACGGGGCACACCAAAAAGAAGCCCCATAACCTTTATGTATTAGATTGGCATGACTTCTGCATACAGATAGAAATCGGTCCACCATATATATCTATGTGCTTGCTGGGTATGGGATCAGAATCTGTTGCACATGATAACCTTAAGAGAAGTTGTGCTTCGAGTGCTTTGCATATGTCGAGGTGTTAAAACTACGCCAAAAGATCAATCATGACACCTAGAACAACGTATGACACTGATGCAATAGAACTTTATCATAACTATGTACATAAACCGAAAAACGTACGAACATGATATGTGAAACATCTATCTGTAAAAGGCAAAAAAAAAAAAAAAAAACATGCGATCCACAAGAAAGA
This sequence comes from Cyclocarya paliurus, assembly GCA_029856935.1. Lineage (NCBI taxonomy): Eukaryota > Viridiplantae > Streptophyta > Magnoliopsida > Fagales > Juglandaceae > Cyclocarya > Cyclocarya paliurus. The sequence goes on from CM056954.1 coordinate 24,790,951, forward strand.
CCATAAAACGTAGTATTGCAACAACAAAGAAAGAATCAGTGCAAACATACCTAGATAGGATTGTAGATGGAGAGAAAGAGAGATAGAAATATGGTTTGGTAAAGAGTATGTATTGGCGGAGTTCTCGAGCCGGCATAAGAGGACCTTCAGGTTTTATAGTGAGAGACAGAGAGCGCTTGGGGCGGGGGGGGGTGCTGTTGGTCAACTCTACGAGGCAGTGCCTGATGTTTGTTTAATATTAGCTGGACCCTCCACCTGCTCCACTTCACTTTCAAAGGTCTGTTATTTGCGGTAGAGTTGTCCTTTCTCATTTTCTTACGCGTCCACGCTATACTTATTTTTTATTTTTTTTAAATTAATTACAAAAATTTATTCATTATTTATACACCACATATTTAATAAAAAAAATTATATATAATATATAGTGTGATGTAAAAAATGAATTATGAATAAGATTTTTCTTTTGTCATATTACCGTTTGAGAGGAAATGAAAATATACAAACCTTTTTCATTTGCTTTGTAATATTTTTAATAAGAAATTGTCAAGAATCCAACCCCTCAATACATTAAAAAAAAAATTAACACGAATATCATTGACAAAAATGAAAAATAAGAAAAAAACTAAAGAACAAAAAAATCCAAATTATGTTCACAACAAAAAAATTTTAAAAATATATTAGAAGTGGAAACCTAAAATCATAAAAGAGTTAATGTTACCCTCGATAGATTAAAAAATAATAATAACACAAATATCTTTGATAAAAATAAAAAATATGAAAACAAAATAGAAAACAAAAAAATCCAAATTAAACTCACAACTAAAAAATTAAAAAAATATTAGAAACGGAAACCTAAAATCATTAAAAAGTTAATGTTACTCATCATTTTTTATCCCAATTAAATCTATCGATGTGCATTCATATAAATAAATAAATATATATAAATATATATATATATATAAATATATATAAATATATATATATATATAAATATATATAAATATATATATATATAAATATATATATATATATATATATATATATATATATATATCAATCATTTAAATAATTATGTCGTTGAAATAACCAATACAACACAATGGTCCCGCAAAACCTTGATTATAGAATTCATGTGTTTCCAAAAACTTGCTTTGAAACACCATTGAGCAAGGGCGTAAATAAAGGTTATTAGTCATGGATGATATGGGAGATCAAAGTAAATTAAATTAGGGATGACATTCATATTAATATTGACCAATTCAATATTTACACTCAGTCGTGATACGAGTAGAAGGTCTCATTTGTTTCCCAAGACTGAAAAATTTACAAAATGGTAGAAACAAAACTATTTACAAAAGATAAAGTGCGTTTTGTAGGTACTTTGGTTTCTGACAAAAAGATAATATCTTGATTATAATTTTTAATATTGACCCTTAGAGATCTGATTGCTTTGGAACAGCGAGTCCCCTGCAATTCCATATCATTGCCTTCATTTAGTTGGTAGAGGCAATTTTGAGCTTGCCTCTTCAATTTTTTTGGATTTTTAGACTTGGGTGAAGGGGATTTGGGGTACGAGGTGGCCATTGATGGCTCCAAGTATTTCTTGATTTTTCCCACCGTCGGATTTTATTTCCAACAGTATAGTACCATAGTTGAGTCGTCAGTGATGAGTTCGGGAGATCCTGATATTTGTTCACACAAGGGATTATTTCTCTATGATTTTCTCTTTAAGGGATGCAAGTCATCAAACAAAGGAGGGGTGCTCAACCTTTTTGTTGTTGTTTCTAACTTTTGCGAGGATGAGGATGAGTGTGTGGGCTCAATAATTACAGATGGGCTATTTGAGCTGCTGGTGTTTTCGGCAGTGGGTATTGTATTAATTAGCAGGTTAATGATTTATGGGCTACCCGATTTTTTGTTTGAGGCTGACTGGGCTTGATCACTCATAAATGGGCCTTGCAAAATAAATTGAGAGAAAGGGTAGTTAGGCTCACTTGTAAAGGTCGAGCATTGACGAGCCTGTGTTTGATCTACTGAGCTTTAAATCCTTGCAATGTCGATTGAAGTTGTCTCCATTATTAAAGGTAAGAACACTAGTAGTGGGCTAGCTAAAATCAAATTTTAGCCAATGAATAGCTAAAGTGTAAAATAAAGTGCAACATTGGACTAGCTAAATATACAGTAAATTTAGCTTTAGATGAATGGGCTAGCTAAATTTGTTGAGGCAAAAGAGGCTAGCCAAATGTTACTTTTGACTAAAATATTACATTTCCCTCTGCTTGTCACTCCTGCGCAGTAGAAAAAATCCAAGTGGTTTGCTGGGAATCCCATCGCAACACTTCTTCTTCATTTCTCCATTTCTCGCTGTTTGGACGCAGACCATTGCAACACCTTCTTCATTCTCATCGCAATTCGGTCTGCTGGGAATCCCAGGTAAAGAAACAACTCGCAATATTTTTTTTTCCCAGGTTTCAGTTTTCTGAAACGACCACTTAGTTTTTTTTTTTTTTTTTTGCTTGTTTTGTGAACTATATTTTACTGGGAGGAGGAGTGTCTTCATCTTCTTTGTTATTTTCATGCTGCAAACACAGACTGGAGTGGTCCAACCTTTCACACGTGAAGATGCACTTGTTTTAAAAGCACGATATTTTAATTAATTGTTGTCTTAATTTCTTTTTTGGAAATACTGGGAAGTTATTTCTTGTTATTGAACTAAGTGGCCTTCCTGCAACTGTAGAACTTGGGTCTAGTGAAATTTCTTTTTTTAAGAACCCAAACAGGATCTGTGGGATTTTTCTCTGTTTTAGAAAAATAATTTGAGATACATTGTAGTTTTTTAGACATATTTGATATGCCTAAACATATAACTTTTTTGGGCTTGATTAATCCATTTTACAATCATGGAATTTATTGTTTTGGTATTAACTTTTAGGAGAATAGTTGTGGATCCCAAACATGATCTGCATTTTGGTAAGTAGCCTGACGGCTTGATGTTTCTAGAATTTTCAAACCCATTTTTGTGTTTAGCTCAAGTTCTTTTTTCCTGCGGCAGAAGGCTAAGGATTATGGTTTTTTCAGCCTTTATGTGATTGCATTTTTTATAGGTGGGTCACTTATAAAAAACAAAAATTGTTCTATAAGAGCCAACTTCAATGTACCTCTTACAGCTTTGTTATTGAATCTGCTAGATTAATTGTTTGTTCTAGTTCCCACAACTGGCCCTTGAAATGGGGGATGCCATTGATGGTAATTTTTTTCCTTTTAAAGAAAACGGTGCAATGCTGGATAATAGACAAGTTGAAGATAAATTGCATTGATTAGCACTGTTTCAACATATTGAATGGCATCCCCCATATCAAGGGCCAGTTGGCAAGTAGGGAAGTAGGGAATTTACAATTGAATACCATCATGTACAACCAAGCAATTGGCAAGTAAGGAATTTACAATTGAATACCATCATGTCATGTCATGCATATATTGTTTTTTTTTTTTAATTTTGTCTTATTTAATTTTGAATATTTTTAGTAGTTTTCACATGCAAATTAAGCTAGTTATAATTTTGAGTCACGACAAGCTTGCATAAGAAGAAAACTTTTTGATTGTTAGGAAAATCTCTAGATACATGCATGCACCCACCCACCCACATGTTGCTTTCTATGCTTCCTTTTGCTTTTAGCCAAATGTGAACACTGAATCCTCTCTCTCTCTCTCTCTCTCTCACTTGATACTGTCTCCCATAGCAATTACTCCCACCTCTCCATACATACAACAACCAACCATGGTGAAATTTCTAGTAGTAGTGTGAAAATGCTCCACAAGATCACTGATCCTCTCTCTCTCTCACGTGATAATCTCTACTAGTAGTGTCTACTTTGCTGAAGATGAAATTTTACTTATTCTGCATTTTCATGTGTTTATTTTGATGCATTTCCATTTTATAAGACATTTTTTTAAGTTGTAAATTTTATTAATCTTCACATCTCTTGTTAGGAATGGATCCATTCACTCACCGTGATGCCTACTTCACAAATCTTCTAAACAGTAATGACTTTTTGATGAGTGCCACAACTGAGATTAATGGATAGCAACTCTCTCCACCCCAAGTTGAGATTATTGAGGTTGAACTGAGTGGATGAAAACCACAACGAGGTAATAACTTTACTAACGATGAAGATTTGATGCTTGTGGAGGGATGGCTTGAAATTTCATTAGATGCGATGCAAGGAAAAGATCAAAAGCACACAATGTTATAGAAAAGAATTCATAAATATTTTGAGGGAAACAAGAAATTTGACTCTTTACGTAACTATTCATCTTTAATGAATCGGTGGTCGACGATTCAACAAGCGGTAAATAAGTTTTGTGGTTACTTGATTTACGTATTTTTTAGAAGAACCACGTGAGCTTGATCATTCTTCTTCCAAAACAAATTGTCTCGCTATCTCAAATTTTTCGTCAGAATCTGAATCGATAAGTGTCATTTTGTGAAAAAGTGAATGATCCATTGAGAGGAAATGAAAAGAAAAGGTTTCACAATGACACTTGAGTTGAAGTGAATGAAATTGTTGATGAAATGTTATGTGTTATAGTGGAAGAATATAACCGTTGGAGAAATATAGCTATTAGAAAATATAACCGTTGGAAAAATATAGCCGTTAGAAATTATAGTCGTTGGAGAAATATAGCCATTAAAAAATATAATCATTAAAAATATAACCATTGGAGAAATTGTTGATGAAATGTTATGTTTTATAGTAGAAGAATATAACTGTTAGAGAAATATAGCCGTTAGAAAATATAACCGTTTGAGTAATATAGTCGTTAGAATATATAGCCGTTGGAGAAATATAGCCGTTAAAAAATATAACCGTTGGAGAAATTCAAATTGCAATTGGAATTAAAATAAATATTTTAATAGAATAGTGAAAGATTTGTTGAGTCTGTTATTTGATGTTGTGAAAAGTGGCTAACTAAAATTTGTAAAAGTGGATTTCTTAGTCAAATTTTGACTAAAGTTTGTTGAGCCCACTACTAGTGCTTAAGGGACCTTCTTCGACTCAACTGTTGAAAATAGATTTTCCTCCTGATGCGTCGTTCTTGTCAGAGCTTTGAGGGTATAATTTCTCCCTCGTGATGGAAGTTGCACTATTGTCTTAGCTAGTGATAATGGGATAGCATTTACAGTAAAGTAATTTAACCCTTCTCTTATCTGTGTAGGTGGGGTTTGTGCTGATGGATTTACTTCAGGTGGGTAGAAGCTGCACAACTGTAGCTCTTTGCCTCGGATTGCCGAAAAAAAATATCGGTATCCTCAAGTTCTATTGGTTTTTCGACTGCTGTGAAGTCTTCAGGGAGTTGTTTAGGGCAAAACTGAATTTTCGTGAGCTCTTTCCAAGGGTAAAATCCATTGTTTGTGGTTCTAAAGTTTTCATTCTTTGAATTTCTATTGCCTCTTTCACCATTTTCCCTTTCCCTTTTTCATTCCGAGTTGAGGTTTGATGATCCATCAGTTAGAGAGTTTCTTTGATGGGGGCTGTATTCTATGATGTGGAGATGTTTAAAACTGGATGGAGCTAGAAGATTAATCTGTTATGAGGGTTATGTTGTTGGTGACCCATTAATGGAGGAGGATGATGTGGTTCTTTTGTTTGGCTCGGGATTAATGAGTTTAATGGGAGGTTTTTCTGAGACTGAGTTAGATTGGGGTTCTCTGCTCGGGGCCATGGTCCGTATGGAAGGTTTGTCGGAATTGATTTGAGGAAAGGGTAGAATATTTGAGAGTGGCCTAGTCTTCCACAAGCATAGCAAAAATCCAACAGTCTTTCGTATTTGAAAGCCACCCGCGTATTAATGTTGTAGTCTCTAGGAATGGTAAAACCTTACTGCAATGAAGAGGTGATATCAATCTCCACTTTGATCCTGATGAATTTCCTGCATGTAAGGCAAATTGTGAGTCCTCTTCAACCTTTGATAGGTTTTTTAGAGCCTTCCCAATGAGAATAGCATTGTCTTGTGTCATATGGTCTAGTGGAATGCCGTGAATCTGTATGTAAAATGCTAAGTGGTTCAAACGAATCTCTTGCCTAGTAGAGCCAGGTGGCCATGGTTTGAGGATTAGCAAATATCCTTTGAAATTCTATGGGGCTTGGTTGAGGATTCTTTGCTTGTCTTGAGGGAATTGAAAAGTGAAAAGGAACAAATTAGCTTCCATATCTTCAATTAGGAATTTCTAAATACATTTCCATGCGGCTTTGATGCTTACATGGATGAAAAATTTATTCAATGGGCGTCTAGCAACTAAACACCCACCATTGCTAGCTCTGATGTTTTATTTTTTGAAGCTTGAGGTCTTAAACAATGCTTTAGTTTGCGAGATCAAAGAACCATATTCATGTGTAATAAGAGCAAGTGTTGGCTTGAAGTTTTAGGAATAAAGGAAAAACTGCATTGAGGAGTGGGGGATCACTGAGATGTGAGGAGAGACTCTAGAGAGAGAGTAGTCACTTTCTTATATCAATCAATTGTGAAAATAGAGGTTGAAGATGAAGAAGGTGCCTTTGGTTGTGTAGAAAGTCGACAATCCCTTGGCTTGGTCGTTTTTATCCCTTTTCTCTATCTCGATGCTTACCTTTCAAGCCAAATTTTCTAATTTATAGGACAAGGTTGTTTTCAGTGATATCTATGTAAGTAACTTTATCGTGTGTCGATCATCATGGACAGGAATGAGAATTTCTAGGACCATTCCTACAGTGTGTTGCTACAAGTTTCATACAGGAATGAAAATTTCCCGTGATGATTCGGGTGGGACAGCATCGTGCTAGCCTCACCTGATAGACGGGAAGTAAAATACCCAAGGCGTATAATGTGTGGTGTCTTTGTATATCACGACCAACACCAATTTTCATGAGATTTGTCAACTCCAAAAAGAATTGATTAGGCTAAGCCAGAGTGATAATTATTGTTTAATGAGCATGTCTATAGGTATGAGAAGGAAATATGATAGGTATTGGGGGTCATTAAATAGGTTGAATTTGTTAATTTTGATTGCAAGTGTGCTTGATCCATGTAGCAAGTTAAGGCTTCTTGGTTTCAACTTAAAGAAAATTTATGATGAGACTTAGACTAAAGAGTTGGTGTAGAGTGCGAGACAGTTATTAGTGAATTTGTATGAGGATTATAATACTACATTCGGTTTTACCACGACTAGTGGAGAACATGAGCCCCCTTCGACATCTACAATAATAGATGATGGTGGTAGCAATGCTAAGACACGATGATACGATGAGTGGGATCAAGCATCATCCACCTTGGGATCTAATGTTGCCAAAACAGAGGTGTACCAATATTTATCAAATGGTTGCAAGGCCCAAACCCCATCTTTTGACTTGTTGATTTGGTGGAAACTTAATGAGGCTAACTATCATATACTTATAATGATTAACTTATTGGTCATGCATGTTTGTATGGTTGCATCTAAATTAACATTTACGAGAGGTTGTGTGCTTGATTCTTTTTGGAATTCATTGACTCCAAGAACCATTAAGACCCTTATTTGTGCTTAAAATTGGTTGAAACATCCATCGATACCAATTGATATTCGAGAGTCTATGGATAATGTGAAGTGTTTTTTGGTGGAATCGGATAATGTTTTTATATTCATTCAATATTCATTTGTTTTATAATTTAATTGTATTTTTCATTATCCAAATTCACTAATATTTGATATTTTATTCTTGTTTCTGTTTCAATATAAAGTTGGATGCACAATTAAATGTCACAACCATTGAACATTGTTGGCTAAAGCAGCACAAGTGAATAATCAAGAATTGTTAAAGATTATTTATCTTATATTTTGTATTTGCATTGGTGCGTAGGACAATTTGTTTGTTTATGTAAAGCATATTAAACATCTAGTAGAGTTGTTTTTTTTTTTTTAGTTATCTTGTATAGTAGTATGTCCTTATCATTTTACTATTTTTAATTTATTTATTCTTTTAAACCTAACATTACAAATGGCCCTTAAAAATTAAAATGAAACTCAAATATTAAAAATGACCTTTAAAATGCCACTACATCAAATTAGGACTTTAATTGGGCCTCAAAATAATCTAGACATAAGTTTAAAAAAAAAAACTCAAAAAAGCCCAGAATTGACCCTCCAAACCATTGAATCAGTCGAAAATCGATTAGAATTGATCCGGCCAGTTTTCCCTCCTTGGTTGGTCAGTTTTGGAGGGGTAAAAATTCGGTTGGTTGATTTCAATTTTGGATTGAAAATGAACCAACCAATTTGGTTTTCAACCCTAGTATTTTAACCTTAGATAGGCTGTTGGCAAACTTTGCTTTGGTTTAAGTTAAAGGAACCCATGTCTTCTTTCATAAAATTTGTGACTACACCTGTGATTGAAAAGTGACTTTACCTGAGAGCATCCTTTTGAAAAGCAAACCCTGCCTGTGACACCCATGATCACGCCTGCTATTGCTAGTGAAAACATCTTCCTTATATCATCTATGTGATTGGGAGGAGTAGCAACAGTAGGGAGAGAAAAACCAACCATTGAATCATCACAGTCTTAGAGTTGTGAGGTAGCTTCTAGTAATTGCTTCTTATATTATTTTTTACAAGTTTCTGAAGAGAGAGCAATATTGAGAGAAACATTATTTACTAAGAAATGAGGTTGTTTTTATTTTGAGGACACTTCCTTCTGAACCATTGTAGCGATACCATCAAAATTATGTTTGGCATACCATCTTACCCGAAACTTCTTTGAAATGTTTGGGAAAGAGAATTGAGGATGATGTTCTATTGTGTGTGACCATGAAAGAGTCCAGGGAAGCTCAGCACCATGTAATTTATAATAAGAATGCAAAAGAGATGGACATCCTTTTAGAAAAGAAGGGGGTCATGATTTTTTGTGAATTATTCAAAGGTTGTGAGAAAGTGCTGGAGGAAGTATAGTCATCTCTGGTCTATAACTATTCCATTGTTGAAGAAACCATTTTGGAACAATGAGATAAATAGTCTTATGTTTCTCAAATTTAAAGAACCATGAATGTCTAAAGATATCATTTTGAAGTAAAAGGAATTTATATCATGCTTCCATGTAATCATAATACTTGTAGAATTGTGATATGTATGGCTGGGAAAAGTATCTGGGGGCAAAGAGAGGTTGTTCCCATTGTGCTAGAATCAGAATTCTTTTAATTACTACTTTTGAGAAGGCAATGTGGATTTTGAGAATCCGAATAGGCCAAGATCACTAGTCAAACCAATGTTGAAATTTGGTAAAGAAAGTGTACTTGTAGGTTGTAGCCATTGGAGAGAAGAGTGCATTAGTTTGGTCTTCCACGTCCCATATTCACTCTTTGGAAAAACTGACAGCATCGAGATGCGCAGAGTCAAGAATGAATTCAGATTGGGGACCATAACCTATATATAATGTTTGAGTTTAGATTTTTCCCATCATAAAATAATAGAATTACATGGATCTTTAGTAAGTTTCTACACATGAATTGGGCTTGTACTACTTTAATACTCATTATCTGACCAAAATCACAGGTTTCCAGAGATGCGTCAATGGTCCAATTATGTCACTTTATTGATCCCACTTATTAGGCCTTACAGACGTTACTCAAACATTACATTTGGTAATTATACAATGTATGATTTATGATCTATGTACGTCCATTAATTTAAAATATTTCTAAGAGGCAACTCTTTCTGGATCAAAAGAGTAGAGTTGATCCGTTATGAGAGTAGAGTATCTATTAAAATATACTCATAGAAATTCTGTGTTTTGTTATATCTATGAAGGGATAATGCCAGTTGGATGGGAAAACATAAGAAATCTTTTAGGTATGTTTTGTCCTTAAATTCAGGTTCAATGACTAGAATAGGGTTCCAATTATCTTTTCTTGGACCCTTGCATCCTTGAGCTTAAAAGAGTTATCTAATCTTATGGAGGATGAAGAGGGAGACGGATTCCCAGAAAAAGGTTTTGGAGGAGGCACCTTGGCGAAATGAATTGAAAGGGTGATATTAGGGCCAACGAGATTGGAGGGTAAGATAAATAGGTATGAGAAAGAGAAACAACTGTAGCAGGTTGAGCATAGGACTCTTTGGTCCTAGATCTAGAGAGAGTGGATGTCATTTTCCCTACAAGAATTCTCGGTGAGAAAATTAGGGATAGAGTTAAGTTCTCCCTTGATATTATTATAGCACCTCAAAATTGGATCCCATGATTCTCACCAAATCCCACCAGTTTTGCTCTTAGACAGTTACCAAATATTTGTTTTAATCGTATAGCCATTTATGATTTTATTTCCATGCGTATCATTTCCCCTGTATAGCTATATATTTACAAACCATATCAATGAGAAGACACAATATCATTCAGTAAAATTGTTTCTTAACATGGTATCAGAGCCTACCTCAATCCTGAGCCCCCTTCCCTGCTGACCCCCATGTCTTCTTCCTCTGAAAATTCCATGTCTTCTTCCCCTACAATTTCCTCCCCATACCTTCTTCACCCCTCTGATTCTCCCAACCTTGTCCTCATCTCCAGTTATCTCACTGGCAATAATTTCTCCAAATGGCAACGCTCCCTTCGTCAAGCCCTTAATGCCAAGGACAAACTATGCTTTGTTGATGGCACACTCAAAGCCCCCAAAAAACTTCCCCTGATTATGCCCAATGGAGACGCACCAAGGACATGGTCCTCACTTGGTTTCTCAACACCATTACCCCTTCTCTTGCCAATTCCCTTGACTAACACGATGACCCCCGTGTTGTTTGGCTCGATCTTGAGTCTCGCTTTTGCCACGGCAACAATGTCCGCCTATTTCATCTTAAAAGAGAAATATCCAACCTTCACCAAAATCAACTCCCCATACCCTATTATTACAATAGCATCAAACAACTATGGGATGAATTAGATAACCTCCAACCCACCACCAATGCCACCACTTTAGAGAAAAGAGCAGAGGACGAATAGGTGTTCCAATTTCTCTTGGGACTCAACAATTCATTTGCTACCCTTCGGGCCCAAATTCTTGCCATTGATCCTCTTCCACCTCTGAACCAAGTATTCTCCATCCTCTTTCAAGAAGAACAACAATGGCTCCTCCAAGTTTCCCGCATTCCATCGGAAACCATAGCTCTTGCTGCTCGAAATTGCACCCATGAACGGCCACCTCTCAAATGCACCAAATGCGGCAAAAATGGACACCTGCGCAATCGTTTCTGGCTCATCATTGGCTGCCTACCTGGGCATGAACCTCACAACCACCGCAAGCCTTCTCTGCTCGGGAAACCACCCTCTGCCACAGTACATCTTGTCGGTAACTCCTTCTAACCCCTTCTGTTTTTTATCCCCACACTAATTGAATAATCGACAGTGCATTCGGTTATCAAAAACCCTTACCCACTCCAATGTCCTTTTTGTCCCTCTTTTTCATTATAATCTCATCTCTATCCCTTAACTCACTCGTAATTTACCTTGTGTTTCCATTTTCTCATCTTCTACATATTTTTTTCAGAACCTTCAGTTGAATAGGCTGATTGGAGCGAGTGAAGCTTGCAATGGACTCTACATCTTTCGGCCACACAAACCCGCTACCTTCTCCGCTCACCATCTTGACAATAAAATCCTATGGCATCAACGTCTAGGTCATCTTTCTAGTTTTGTTATTCCTCATATTTTTTATAGTTCATGTACTCTTTCTCATTGCAATGTTTGTACTAGTTCTAAACACACTCACTTACCTTTTTCAACTCATGCTAATAAAAGTATGATTCATTTTAATCGATTTTATTGTGATATTTGAGGTGGATATTCTACTACTTCTATTTGTGGCGTACATTATTTCTTAATCAAACTCCTTTTCAACTTCTTTTCAACACTTCACCCACTTACACTCAACTTCGAGTGTTTGGTTGTCTTTGCTATGCCCAAACTTTAACCACTCATCGCGATAAATTTTCACCTCGTACCTCTCGTTGTGTATTTCTCGATTACCCGAGCAATCGTAAAGCTTATAAGTTATACAATCTTGACACATACAACATTTTCTACTCTCACGATGTTACCTTTCATGAAAATCAATTTCCTTTCCAAACTTTTATGTCCCCACATACACCTACTTCCCTCATTCTCCCTTTACCCATTCCAGAAAATCCTACTTCTTCATCCACCTCATCCTCAACCATATCTCCCGAATCTACACCCCCACTTCTCGCCCCCACCGCACTGTCACCCAACCAGCTTATCTTCTTGATTATGTTTGTCCCACCATACCCTCGGAGTCCACTACTACTTCAACCGCTGCACAGTCCTCAAGTACTTCTCACCCCTTATCTACATGTCTCTCATACTCTCGTTTTTCTCCTACTCATTATTCTTTCTTAACTGCCCTTACTACCACTGTTGATCATACCTGTTACTCAAAAGCTAATCGCCACTCTCACTGGTGTGAAGCTATGGCCTCTAAACTCCGTGCTCTTGAAGACAACTCTACTTGGACACTTGAACCTCTCCCACCCGGTAAGAAATCCATCGGTTGCAAATGGATTTTTAAGACCAAACTACGAGTAGATGGTATAGTTGAGCGCCACAAGGCTTGGCTCGTGGCGAAAAGCTACACTCAAGTCGAAGGTATTGACTATCATGAAACTTTTGCTCTAGTCGCCAAAATGACCACAGTCCGCTTTGTTCTCGCCTTTGCCACTGCAAAAATTGGATTATTCACCAAATGGATGTCCACAATGCATTCTTACACAGTGACCTTGATAAGGAAGTTTACATGATTACACCTCCTGGTTATTGTCTTAAGGGGGAGACACGGGGTTTGCCATCTTCGAAAATCTCTCTATGGCCTCAAGCATTCCTCTCGGAACTGATTTTTTAAACTAACCTCTGTTCTTCTTACTGCAGGTTTTATTCAGTCTCAGGCCGATCATTCTCTCTTTACATTGATCACTACTACCAGCCTCACCCTTGTACTTGTCTATGTTGATGACATCCTAGTTGTCTGCAATGATCTTTCTCAGGTCACCTACTTCAAATATGTTATTTCCACTCAATTCAAAACCAAGGATCTTGGCCCTTTCAAATATTTCCTTGACCTTGAAATTGCTTGATCCCCTTCAGGCATCTTTTTCAACCAACAGAAATATGCCCTGGATATCCTTGCCGATAGCTGTCTCCTTGATTCGCGCCCTACTTCCTTTCCTATGGAACAAAACCTAAAGCTCAGAGACAATGATGGTGATCTTCTTCCTGATCCAAGCTCTTACCGACGGTTTGTTGGACGACTCATTTATCTCACCATCACCAGACCCGATATTATTTTTGTAGTGAATATTCTCAGCCAATTCATGCATGCCCTCGGCTTCCACACATGACAGTTGCCACTCGCATTTTTCACTACATCAAAGGCACTCCAGGTCAAGGCATCTTCTTCTCTTCCTCCAATGATTTGCATATTCATGCTTATACTGATTCTGATTGGGCTAGTTGCCCTATCACTCGCCGCTCCACTACTGGTGTCTTCATCACTCTTGGTTCTAGTCCCATTTCTTGGCGTACTAAGAAATAAACTAAGGTTGCTCGCTCCTTTATGGAAGCTGAATATCTCGCCATGGCTATCACCACATGTGAACTAGTCTGTCTTCATGAACTTCTTCATGACCTCGACATCTCTCACACCGACCCCATGATTCTCTATTGTGACAATCAGTCTGTCCTTCACATTGCTCAAAATCCAGTTTTTCATGAGCGCACCAAACATATTGAAATTGACTGCCACATTATTCATGACAAACTTCGTCTGGCCTCTTCACCACCGCTCATCTTCTCTCTTCCGTGCAAATTGCCGACATCTTCACCAAAACCTTGGGTTCTGATCTATTTCATCATTTATTTCGCAAGTTGGACATTACGGATCTTCATGCACCAACTTGAGAGGGAGTATTACAACACCTCAGAATCGGATCCCATGATTCTCGCCAAATCCCACCAGTTTTGCTCTTAGACAGTTACCAAATATTTGTTATTGTATAGCCATTTATGATTTTATTTCCATGTATATCATTTCCCCATATTTACAAACCATATCAATGAGAAGACACAATATCATTCAGTAAAATTGTTTCTTAACAGATATATTCAATATCATAAAAAATAAAAAATAAAACACTTAAAATCACTTGTCATTTTACAAAAATCTGTTTATAGACAAGGGTTTTATCATTATTTAATAAAAGCATCATTTTCATTCAATACGAATTAAAAACTTTTGGGTTTAAAGATTATCTAGAAATTTTGAAATACACAATATTATAGATAAAATATTTCTTTTTTAATAGTTCTATAATTTTGTTATGCCTAGTTCCAATTGCCAGAATGGAAACGAATAATTTGTTCCTTTTGTCATCTTTTTTTGCTTGAGTATTCCTCTATATCCGAATTTTGAAGTATCAGTTTATACTATTTTACAAGTATTAAGTTCTAATTGCTAGACCCATTAAAGGATCTATAAGCGGTGATGAATTAAAAAATCTTGATGACATTCTTCAACAAAACAATTATACAAATAAATATTTAAAAACAATAGGACAACATTTACAAACAGTAGAAAACATAGTCACTCCTTCCAAATCATCTACACCTCTCTTCATCCCGCGCGAAATCCTTCCAACAAATTTTAGTTTTATTATTTAATGAAATTATTATTATTATTTGTTTTTATTTATTTTTTAAACAAAAAAGGTTCTTTAAATTCTTTTTGAATTGTTTTTATTTTTTATTATTTTCTAATGGAGTGGCTAACATGTCACTTTTGATTCCAGACGTTAATTTCTTATTGGTTCATATATTACACTAATACCACACGGTAACTGCACATTTAAAATTTTCTAATGGAGTCTTGTTTATTTTTGTAGATAAGATAAAATAAGATGAGATAAAGTGAAATTAAAATTAAAATTAAATAAAATATTGTTAGAATATATATTTTTAATATTATTTTTATTTTAAAATTTGAAAAGGTTAAATTGTTTATTTTATTTTGTGTGAGAATTTGAAAAAATTGTAATAAATAGGTGAGATGAGATGAATTGTGAGAAGTTGTGAAAAGAAAGGGAATGAGAGTTGGAAAGAAAGTTTCACTGACAAATTTTTGAAATCACAAAGAGCAAAAAGTGAAAACATCTAGCGACTTTTTTGGAATCCAAAGAGAATTCGAGGGAGATTGGATAGTGAGTTGAGTTGAAATGAGATGAGATAAGATGTGTTAAAATATAAAATAAATAATAAAAATCTACATTTTCCTATCTGCATAAATTTTTGGGACAAGTAGTGATTTCATATGGTATTAGTGCAAAAGTCCTAAATTCGAATCCTAACTCTACACTCTATCCCATTTAATTAAACATTTCACATGTTAGGCCACTCATTGAGAGAGAGTATAGCTCATACGTGAGAGAGAGTGTTAAGATATCAAATAAATAATAAAAATCTATATCTTCCTATCAATTTAAATTTTTGGGACAAGTGGTGATTTCACAAGATAAGATGAAAATTGAATAAAATATTGTTAAATTATTATTTTTATTTTAAAATTTAAAAAAAATAAATTATTTATTATATTTTGTGTGAGAGTTTAAAAAATTTGTAATAATTAGACGAGATGATATAAGTTAAAAAAACTCTTTCAATCCAAACAAGGCTAATTTATCTCTTGTTTCATTTTTATCAAATGAGTAAATGAGTTTTTAGAATTATGTTTCAAATTTTATTTGAAAATAATGTGGATAAAACAGATTTTACAACTCTTTTTCACAAATGATACCTGTGGTTTAAAAAGCTTTTGGTTATGATCAAGTTTCAAATTAGTTCATCTCGGACGGAAA
This sequence comes from Cyclocarya paliurus, assembly GCA_029856935.1. Classification (NCBI taxonomy): domain Eukaryota; kingdom Viridiplantae; phylum Streptophyta; class Magnoliopsida; order Fagales; family Juglandaceae; genus Cyclocarya; species Cyclocarya paliurus. The sequence goes on from CM056954.1 coordinate 24,806,861, forward strand.
ATACTTATGTGATCGTTGACCGGCACATCAGCACCAACCAGAAAACTCAGTTTTTATTTTATAAAATAAATAAAAAAGTAAAAAATTAAAATATTAGTAGGACGTTTAAAGAATTAAAAAACAGCAAAAAAAATTATATAAAAAATAATAAATTCTACATAAAAACCTTACTCCACACAATTGTTTAAATAGAATAATTAAAATATTAAATTATATATTAGTTAGTTGGAAATGCGTCGTGTACAACTTTCTTATAGCATTTTTCTAAACAAATATATTCATATGTATTAGAAAAAAATAAAAGGGCAACCCCCAAATTCATCTGGCGTGGCCCTTTTTTTTTCAGTATTTTATAAATTTTAAAATTTAAAATTTCCTTTTTATCTTATTGGTTCAACTGTTGATATCTTTCTTCCACGTTAGATGACTCCTCAACCTTCTCTAAAACATTTGATTTTTGGTGGAGGTTAATCAACCACGAAATTTGTTATTCTAAAAATAATTGTATTGTAAAAAAAATAAAGGGTTACAATTAGAAGATGAAATTAAAGAAAGATTATTACATTTATTTTTAGATACTTCATGGAAGAAAATATAGATGATGGGGAGAAACATATACCATGTAACCCCCCCACCCCAAGGCCCAGAGGTCTAGCCAAGCTCGGCTCAGGATGAAAAGTCACAAATCCAGCCCACTAGGAGAATTTCCTGTACTTGACCTATTGAAGGGATGGTGCAGCAGGGGATGAGACACGTCGATCTAAGATTCATTGGATAGTGTCTAGTCATCGAGTGCTCGACCATACAGCAGACGTGACATACAAAGGATCGTTGATCTACTGACAGAAAAAGCATGAATGAACCAAGGGAAAGGCAGATCAAGAGAAGAAGGTTGGAAAACCACGCCGCATTAATGGCTCCGCCACTTGGACGACATGCCACATTAATGACGTTGTCGCAGAGTCACGCCGCATTTAAAAGTTCTGAAAAAATGAACAATACAAGAAATCCGGACCTCATAGTAACAGGCATGATCTACTCTTCAAACTTGTAGTATAAATAGTCGATCTTAGGTACAAGAAAACTCTCTCTGATTTTTAAACTTTCTTACTTATTTACTACACTCCAAGAACACTTATTGACTTTGGCATCGAAGGCTCCTCGGCCCCTAGGCCGCCTTCTCAAAGTCGAATTACATTCTTCTCTTTGAAAGACCCATTGCGAAGACCTAAGTTGTTGGGGTTTGGCCTTAAGGTGTGCAAAACACGACGTTAACAGTGGCACCATCTATGGATCATAATAGATCTTGCGTCTGCAACAACCCGTTCCAAACAATTTAGGAGAAACGTGGGGGACGCCATGGAAGCAAGGCTAAAAGCCATGGAGGAGTAGGTGACAAAACTAACTAGCGAGGTGGAAACACTTTACAATGAAAATGCGGAACTCAAGAAACCCCAGCATGACCAAGAGCCCCGGGGGGGGGGGGGGAGGGGGCAGTGACACTAAGCAAGTGGGGCCCATGGAGGAAGAGGAGTAAAAACATATACAGGACGAGCTCCACAGCCTCAAGGGTAAGTACGAGGAGATAGCGCTGAAAGTGGGTACGTCGTCAATGGTGGACCAACTGCTCACAAGCATAGGTCTACCCTATACTGAAGAGGTAATGACATTCCTTTAGCCACCAAAGTTTAGAATCCACGCTATAGAGACGTATGACGAGAACAGGGACCCTCTCGAGCACCTATAAACCTTCAGGGCTCACATGACGCTGCATGACTTCCTTAGGGAAATTGCTTGTAGGGCATTCCTGCTGACCCTGAAGGGGACAGCGCGTGCATGGTTTGGGTCACTAGCACCTAAATCAGTGGACAGTTTCGGCAAGTTAGCCAGCTTGTTCCTAACCCAATTCATGTCTAATCGGAGGAGGCGGTGCCCAGCCGCCTATCTTCTCACTATCAAACAAACGGAAGACGAAAGCCTAAAATCCTACTTTGCCTAGTTCAATAAGGAGCGCGTGACTGCCGATGATCAAGACGAGAAGATCACCTTGGTGGCACTCTTAGGAGGCAGCAAAACTGGCTATAAATTGTTTCATTAACACAATTATTCTCTGTGGCGCGAAAATCAATTGTTTCAATGGCGAAATCAACTCTGCTAAGTGGGAACTCTGTTAACAACTCACCTCCCCATTAAGCGAAAATGAAAGGCAAGCCTAAAAGGTTTCCTTGTCTCTCTCGCGAACGAGTGCGGAGCGATCCTTGACCACCTAAAAAATAAAAAACCTCCATCAACGAAATCTTCACCAACGAAGCAAAAGACGCCAGTGGGATAGGCTGGGTGAAAAACAAAGGCACAACCGGCATGACCACCAAAATAATGACCACAGCGATAGACACATTCCAAGAGTTACTATTCACAGAAGGTAAACAAGCCCAGCATTACAGGCTAGCGGGGTAGGCGGGGGCACTACAGACCTTTTTATCCATGTTCCCTAAGTCGGCCACACAACAATAAAGAAGAAAGGGAAAAAGAGGCAAAGGCAAAGGCATCGCAAGCAAAGATATGTGTATTAACCAATATGTCACTATGTACAAGCCACCAAACAACAAAATGCAGATACATGTTTCAAAAAAAAAAAGAGAAAAAAAAAGTACAACAAGGGGCATAAAATCCCTATGTTTCAGCGCCAGGAGCACCAGTCTCAGTAGCAGCAGAAACGAGGTCGCCCAACTTGACAGTCAAAAGAACAAGGTTGGTCATATCCACTAACGTCGGCAAGGGTACAAAAGCGGTCAGCATCTCCTTCCTCCCCAGATCGCAGTTGGATTTAAAGGATGCCTCGCTGGTGGGGATATCGCCAGGCGCAAGTCGCTAAAGGTACTTGGTGAAATACCTTGAACGCAACTCCAAACTGTGAAGAAGAAATGACCACATCGATTTGTGGCCCTCATTAATCCCGTGTCCCCACACCTTATCACGAAGAGTTGGAAACCAACTTAACTGCTTGTGTAAGGATATGTTGGCATCGTGGAAACTCGTGTGCAACTACTCCAACCAATCAATCTCTTCTAGCAACTGCCACTTCTTGTCCTGCTCTCGAGAGAGATCGGCCTAGAGACTTTGATTGAGTTGCTCCAGTTGGGTCTTCTCCTCTTCCCACTTTTGCTTGTGCTTTCGGTGACGATGCTCTAACTTTTTCAACCTCTTGCACTCGCCCAACAAGTCGAGCCTCGTCTTCTCAAGTTTAGACTTCAACTGTTCCTTTTCTTCCTTATCACTGCAAGCGGGTCCAAACTCTCCTAAGCGGCTGCCTCCTGATCATCTAGGATAAAGGCCACAAGTTGAGAAGTGCCCTAACGATGTGAAGGCAATACTAAGAAAGAAGGAGGAAGTACAAAGAAAAAGAAAAAGGCTGGAAAGGAGCAATCAAACCTCGCGGAAGAAAGACAATAGACATTCAACAACCCGGCCAATAGCTTCCTCTCGGCTCCCTTCCATGGCCAGTTGAGACAAGGAAGGAAGGGCCTCTACAAGATTGACAAATTTACGAAGCTCCCTATAAACCTCAGAGGGAGCAATTAGGTCCCCACTTAAGCACCTCGGGAAGGGGCCAATTGTAGCATCCGAAGGAGAATCGTCTCCTGCGAAAGGCTATACCTGAGCAAGCGGATCGATGACTAGGATCCTTGGACCATCGTCGACCTAAACAAAAGAATTTGCAATGGAATACATCGGGCTCCCAAAAACTTCAACAATTGGAGGAGGTTGACCTCTTATGCAACCTTTTGCACCCGCATGGTCGCTAGAAGAAGCTTCCCCCCCTCATCGACCGCCTCAAAAGAGTGACTCCCAATGGTCGAACGAGATAAGGAAGGGAGAGAGATCCAAGAAGAAAAATGATGTCCTTCTCCGAAAGGGGAAGATGTAAAAATACTTTCGAGGAGGTTGCCCATTTCAGCCTCAACCCTGGGCACATCACCAATCATCGCAGGAAGGGGCACTGTGGGAGAACTACCCGCCTGTTCGCTCGTTATGACCAGTGCAGGAGCCGCCTCAGTAATCAGATGGCTAGCTTCCAAAGTAGCCATTTCCTGCATCAACGGGTCCTGAACCCCAGGAAGAGGCTTGTCCTCGACTTGAACTCCCTCCTGACAGGCTTTCTTCCTTTTATTCGGAGTAGGAAGGTCTAAGAAACGCTTCCGGAGTGAAGCGACCTGTGGTTGTACAACCAACAACCTGTCACCAGAAAGAATGTGTCCCAGGAAAGGTAGAGAACTATCCAGACTTTCTTAGGAAATGAGAACCTTAGAACGAACACTGTCAAAATGTTTTTACACCCATTCTCACACAATTGCAAGACGTGTCGATTCATAAGAAATGGTTGTCGGATGCACAACCTTATCTTTAAGAAATATTCCCCAATCTGTCTGTATGGGAAACTCCTGGCAGTTCACTTGGCCCACTGAAAACTCCCAACCATGGCCAGAAACAAAGAAGAACTTGGGAGACTAGTCTTTTACCTTACAATACCGTTGCTTCAAGGTGACTAGGGCATGGGACGCCTTGAAATTTCATACATTCCCTTTTAGGCACAGCACTCTGTGGGCAAGAAGAAACTTGCGACCAGTAAGGCCTGCATCTTCTAGGTAGAATTCCAACAAAACTCACCGCCACATAATGCTACAACACATCAATAACCGCTAGGCGTTTGGGCAAAATTGAAAAGGGGCCAAACCAAGGCAGTACAGAAGGATGCGGATGGGGTGAGGAAATGACAATTTCAAGCCGCACAAGAACATAAAAGGATATAGGGCTACCTTATTAGAGTGGCCCTCTGCATCAACGGCGCCCTAGTCAGGGCTAAGAACTTCAAAGGCAACGAATTCTAGCACTCGATAGGTGAAGGCTAACGAAATGATATGAACTCGTTGGTGCTCGAAGCCAATGTAGACTTGTTAATAGACAAGCGCCATTTACTACCCAAAAACACTGGCCCGACGTTGGCAAGAACATTAGGTTGAACAAATTTTTCGGAAGCCATCATTATCAGAATGCAAAGTAACAGAGGAGACTGGTTGAAAAGAAGAAAAATCAAAAGTACAAGAATGGCGGGACAATCGCAAAGTAATGGGAGCAAGTCAGGGCCCACTCCCATGTTTCATAAAAAAATATGACGATTAGACTTTCATAGGTCGTCACAACCAAGACACTCGTTGTTTTGGTTTCAGGAAATGCGGTTCACGAAGCGACATCAACACAAAAATTCGCCTGACACTTCTTCATTAATGAGTTTGAAAAGATGTGATGAAAAGATGAGCCCATCATGAAGAGACGTCGTCAGAAGTAACCGGCCCACAAGAGCTTCTCGGATGGTAGAAAACCTAAATACAGTACCAGGCTTTAGGAGGGAGGTTTGGGTTAAATCATCATAAAATTTCCACCGTGCTCGTCTGGTAAGAATTAGCTAGGTAACTGTAAGGGGATTTCCCCCCAAAGACCCAGGAGGCCCTGCCCGGGACAAAAAGTCACAAATCTGGCCCACTAGGAGAATCCCCTGTACGTGACTTGTTGGAGGGATGGTGCAGTAGGGGATGAGACACGTCGATTTGAGGTCCCTTGGATAATGTCCAGTCATCGAATGCCTGCTCACACAACAGGCGTGACATACGAAGGATCGTTGATCTACTGATATAGAAAGTATGAACAGACCAGGGAAAAGGCAGATCGAGAGAAAAATGTTGGAGAACCACGCCACATTATGACGTAGTCGCCTAGTCACACCGCATTTAAATGTTCTGACAAAATGAACAGTACGAGAAATCTAGACCTCATAATAACAAGCATGATATGCTCTTCGAACTTATAGTATAAATAGCCGATCCCAGGTACAAAAAAACTCTATCTGATCCCTAGACTTTCTTACCTATTTACTACACTCCAAGAACACTTACTGACTTTGATATAGGAGGTTTCTCGGCCCCTAGGCCATCCTCTCAAAGCCGCATTACATTCTTCTCTCTGCAGGGCCTGTTGCAAAAACCTAAGTTATTGGAATTTTGTGCAATGGTGAGCAAAATACGATGTTAACATACCATATAAAAGGAAAATTTTATTCGGAATACACACATTGCATATTGTTGATGTGAAAAGATTTAATTTGTAAGAAAATTTATAGATTTTAATCTTACAAATCAAATCATGTCCCATCAATAATATAGATAATGTGTTTTTCACACCAACTTAAAAATAAAATGAAGTAATGATAAGAAAAAGTAACGGAAAAGAGTTATGAATACGTAATAAAAGGAGAAATATATTTTTATCTTACGTTTCATATTTTTTAATCATACTAATTAAGGAGTGATAGTTTAATCATTTTATAAGATTTACAAGCATAAGATCATTCACGAATCATAAATTTTGAGGCTTCACACTTCAAGTTGAAATTTTAATTACAACATGTACTAGGGCTAAACAGGAATTGTCGGAGCTAATCGTCACCGATCAGAATTGACAGCTAAATTCTAAAACTGGTGCAGAATTGATAGGTTGGCGGTTCAAATAAAAAGTAACCAACATCGGTCGATTCGGTTCAGTTTTGCCCATAATTAAGTTACTGAACTATTGGACACAATTTTTTTTTATAGGTTTCACCAATTTTATTGTCTTTATTGGATTCTTGCACGATTTGGTGCAAATAAGTATCGATTGGTTGTCTCCTTCCCATGTCCTATGTCTTCTTGCCCAAAACCGACCCCAAATTGCCGAACCGATCGGCATGGTCCGGCCGATTTTGCATTCCTTAGTTGGTCAGTTCAATTGGTTTTGGGCAAATATAAAAAACTTGTCAGTTGATTTTGATTTTAGACCAAAAGCAAATCGATCAGTTCGGTTTTCACTCCCGTTGTGTACCTTCCATCAACTTTATGCATTAAATTTTGAACAAATTTCTTCTCTATATTCCATTTTTGAATCCCTATTATGGAAAATAAAAATTTTATCAGCTACTATTCACTATTCTATACTTCATACCATATAAAAAATATAAAATATGAAAAAACTATAAATGTGAAGTGTGAGAATGAACATGAGCTGATATATAACATTCATCATCTATGAAAAAACAAATAATATTATCTTTTAGGTATGAAACGATGGGAATATAGGATAGAGTCAATAGGCACTAAGGATATGACACGTTGTGGTCAAACTCAATACCCCATATTTGAACTTTTCAAAAAGAAAAAAATCACTAACATATTGATAATCTACGTAGACAAGGACATAAAATATTATTATCTTATTTATGAGTTAAATTAAAATTGATTTTTAATAGTTTAAATAATATTTAAAGGAAATATTTAGATATTGAGTTAAAATGAGATAAAAGTTAAAAGTTGAAAGTTGAATAAAATATTATTTTTAATGTTATTTTTATTTTAAAATTTGAAAGAGTTGAATTATTTCTTATATTTTGTATGAAAATTTAAAAAAATTATAATAATTAGATAAGATGAGATGAGATAGATTGAAATGTATTTTTATATCCAAACAACCTTTAAGTTTTACTTGCAAGTTGGCATTTAATTACAATTTTTGACATTATTTTATGTTACCTAATTTAAAATAAGTAATGCTAAATATAATTTTAGAGTGGCAAATTCTATGCACTAATTTTTTTAAAAAGTTGAAGTTTATATTTAAAAAGTAAGATATTTTTCACGCGAATCTTAACTTTATCTATTATTTTTTATTGAAAATACAAAATATTTATAACTTTACACATCCTAAAACTATACACATCATTTTCGAATGCAAATTAGTTTTACATCATCCATGATTAAGTAAGAAAAAAATTGTTATTATAGAGAATTTTTGCATATAAATATATTCATATACACACTACTATTTTTGAGGAAAAAACAGTCAGCTGATGAGATATAAGCTATCCGTCCACTCAGCAGTCAGCAACTCAATTCTCTCTCTTCCCTCTTCTCCGAAAAAGAGTGTGTCCCTCTGCCTGCAAACATCGGCGTCGTTTCCACACAAAATACGCATCCTTTCCCAACAACGTGGTACCAAAAACATCTTCAACTCAAATGATATTCCTCATCCCCAACACCTCAAAACCCTCAAAAACAAAACCACCCGATCGCTGGATATCCCGCAATTAAACGAGAACAGGAAGACCCTGTCGTGGTCGTCCACTGGCTTCGTTTTCTTCGAGAACAAGACATGGATCTTGGAGACCACAACCATCGGGACCGGTTGGTCGGGGACTATATACTTGGACCGAGAATCGGATGGGGTTCCTTCGCCGTCGTCTGGAGGTCCACGCACCGCTACTCGGGTGCAGTGGTCGCTGTCAAAGAGATAGACAGGACGCAGCTTAGCCCAAAAGTCAGTGAGAATTTACTCAAAGAGATTTCCATTCTCAGCACCATTAATAACCCAAACATTATTCGCCTTTTCGAGGCCATCGAGGTACAAACCGTTGTTGCTTTCTTGGTTCTCTTCTGCATTAGACGTTGTTTTTTTTTTTTTAATGATAATTATAATTATACGTGGATTATGTTTGGTGTTTCTTGGGGGGTTTGCAGACTGAGGATAGAATTTACCTTGTTTTGGAGTATTGTGATGGTGGGGACCTGGCAGCCTACATTCAACGCCACGGCAAAGTCTCCGAGGCAGTTGCAAGGCACTTCATGAGGCAATTGGGTATGATCAACCGTAACTGTACTTTTTGATTTCTTGGATTATGACCGATTTATTTGTTTTACTGTGCACCCAAATGGGTATGTGCATGACCTTACAGATGTCATCTTTTGTTTTTCCTGACTGTTCAATTAGACAAAGGTAATTTTTTTAGTGGTTAGATTGGGTATATGCTCGGCTCAGTCTTATGCCTTGCTGTGGGCTGTGTAAAGGCAATCAAATCACTTTCGTTAATGATTAGGCTAGTGGGTATCTTCCAAAGTGCTGATTCTCAATAGCCTACTGCATTTTATTTCCCGCGGGTTCTCTTTGTTGCAGTCGTAACCGAAAATAAAATCATAAAATTTGGACCTTTAATTGTTCAGTCTGGATTGTCCTGTGCAGCCGCAGGGTTGCAAATACTTCATGAAAAACACCTCATCCACCGAGATTTGAAACCACAGGTATTTATGTTTCTCCTCAAGCTGGGATTTCAAACATCTCCTCTTGTGATTGATATGATGCTGAAGTCAAATTTAGATCAGGTAACCATGAGTGCCTCTGTACAATCCATGTTGTTTGTCAGAAATTAGAATGCTATGCCATTGTTGGCTTGTCATCCTACTTCAGGCTAGGGTGTGAGAAGTTCTCACAAATATATGATTTCTGTTATATGGTTAATTAGTACTAGAGGAGCTCCTGTGCTCCATACTGCCTTCTATTCCTTTTTTTTGTTTTGTTTGCTATGTGTGTTCAGTTATGTAAAAGCAAAGGCGGGACCTTTGAAGGAACTGAATGTAACTATCACTTTTTTTTTTTTTGAATAAGTTATCACTTAATAATTAATATGTCTGAAGGTCACTTTGGTAAATCAAAGTTACATCCATAAGAATAGTTCTTATTTTGATGGAATAGTTATAACTTCTATGCCTTGATTGAGACGATACATAATATTTTTTTGTGATTGGTTCAAGTCTTCCTGATTTTTTCTTCTAAAATATGCAGAACTTGCTCTTGTCAACTAGGGAAGAAACTCCGATTTTGAAGATTGGTGATTTTGGTTTTGCAAGGTAAAATTGTTCTGATATTACGTCTAACAATTCCAAGAGCATTTCTGCATTAAATTGAGACATACTGCTGTAACCTATGGGGTACTTTATCTCTGAAATTTCCTAGAGTAGAGAAGTCAGCATTAACATAAGAGAGCTCAACAAAAACTTGTCCCAATATATTAGCCTTGCCTATATGGATTCAACAAAGTTTATCGAGGTCATATGTTGCTGAAATCTTAACTTATCAAGTAAGGCACATGCTTAGGTAATTATTGAGTCTTAATCACAATTATATGGTATAAGAGATTATCTTATTAATTATGAGCCTTTTAATCCTCGGTAATTTCTTTAGTGTTTCCTTGCATAATGTGGAATAATATTAATATGATGCAAAAGATAAAGCAAGGGGATAATATTTCAATTTTTTTTTTGTGCATGCTGTTGTTTCATTGACTTATTTATTTGGCAGGTCCCTGATGCCCCAAGGCTTGGCTGATACCCAATGCGGTTCGCCATTATACATGGCTCCAGAAATTATTCTGAGCCAGAAATATGATGCAAAGGTGAAACAATATTAAATTGAATTCACATTGTTTCTTCTTGTAGATAGGTGTGCCGTTCTATTCTTATTCTATCTGCCTGCAGGCTGACTTATGGAGTGTTGGGGCCATTTTATTCCAGCTGGTGACTGGGAAGCCGCCATTTGATGGCAGTAGTCATTTGCAGGTTTCAAGAAAAGTTATCTGAAATATTATAAGCTGAATTACTATATGAAAAATCATCAGATTTTCCATTCATGATCAAGCCATTTAAGCTAAAAGAGGGCTGGCAATATGATCATATATGTTTTCTGTACTATTTCATACCTATTCTGATTAGTTGTGTATTACAGCTTTTTCAGAACATTTTAACATCAACCGAGCTGCAATTTCCACAAGGTAGTTTAGAAGAAATACATCCAGATTGTGTGGATCTTGTCCGAAGTCTATTACGTCAAAACCCAGGTACTCTGTTGGGTTACTAATTTATTATATTCTTTTTTATTTGTTTTAGGTCGGTTGGGTGAGTGGGGTGGGGTGTTGGTGGATGTTTGTGGATTTATTTATTAGCGGTCAACAATCGAACATACTTATTATTTGTTCTGCTATTAGTTATTATAATCTCAAGTCTTTTGCCTGTGTAGCTCATCTAGAAATCTCCATGTTTATCTAAACACTTCAATTTGCAGTTGAGAGATTAACATTCAAGGATTTCTTTAACCACAAATTCCTAGGGGAGCCCAGGTTATACTCTTACCTTCTGATGCATATAATTCATTGCGTTGGTTCTTTTTGGGTCAATGCATAACTATTATCTTTAACTTGCAGACCAAATGTGGAGGTTGAATACTTTTCTCCACTTCAACCAATGAAGTCAATGGATGGGAACTTCAATTCCACTGCCTATGATCAGAGATCACAATTGCATTCTGTGCATCCCACGAGCTCATATAGCAGAAATCCCACATTAATTACATCTGTACATGACAACATACTAAAGCAAGTGGAGTATGGTGACAGTTCATCCTTCACCAACAGTGGTTATCGGTTTACCCCAAATATTTCAAGTCATAGGATGGGGAAATCTGTCGATGAGGGATGTTCATCAGATCAGCGTCCAGGTCTGTTTCTCTTCTTAGGATGTTTCCCTTGTGCTTGTGCATTGTTTGAAATTTCTTATTTGTCTTATCTATACAGTTTCTGATTCAGTGGAGTCTATTGAGAAAGATTATGTCCTTGTCGATCCTCAGTTTGATTCAATGGAGGGTTTCTCTTATTACGTTGAGACTTCCCTGCAAGAAAAATCTACAAGCAGAGTTTCTCTTTATCCTTCGAGGAAGAATGACTTGGATATAGCTGTTGCAATGCAAAAAATTGAGCTGGCCGATAGTTCTGTTGGTGGTCCAGAAACTGCACAAAGCCATGGATCAGATCTCTTAGTGACATCAAATGCATCCTCTATATTAAGGGAAGCACAAAGACTAACCATATTGCATCCTTCAACTAGACTCCACTTGTTACATCACTATCTCGAGGCTCTGGCAGAACTCTCACAAGAAAAGGTTTGTTATATAGTGCTCTTGGCTTTAACAGATGTTGTGCTTATCAGATAAAAAAGATGTGGTGCTCATGAATCAATCTGACGATACTCTAATAACATATGGATACACTTTTTTAAAAGGGAAGTGAAAAATACCTAGTCAAAAGGGAAGTGAAAAAAACCAAACTAAGCCCTAAACCCACCATGTCCTATCCCACAGAAACAAACTACCACTTCAGAGATTAGACAACACAAAACCCTACTAGCTATGCTATGAACTCCCCCTAAAGCCCCAAAAAGCATCACAAACTCCTCACACAAAGCAAAACCAGAACTGAGGACACCATCCCTGATCAACACAAAAAAGGACTGAGGAAGCCTCAATATGCTCACAATCAGTCTTCTGTGTAACTTTACCAGATTCGTGCTACAGAAATCATAGTTGATGTAGTATAGTCTTCTTAAATCTTTGTTGCTTTTATTACCCATTTTGGAACCAAGGGCTGAGACTCTGTCCTCAAGGGAGTGACTTGCTTCGATGGCTGTAAATAAGGCCTCAAGGGACTCTTGATACTCATCCCATGAAATTCTCACCACATGGCAGATATTCTTCAGTCTTCAAAACTCATGGCAGAATTTTTCCCTTTCTTAGCCTTCATAGCAATTGGCAAACAAGTGCTTAATGGGAGGGGAACCTCTTCAGAGAACACTGCCAAGTCTAGGCGAGACTGAGAGACTGAAACCACCCCCCCCCCCCCTCCCCCACCACCACCACCACCAAATCCACTCCTCATCACTCATATCGAAGTTGACACAAGCCCTCAGCTTTTCCTTTGGATCCACAGGAGGATTAGCGACAACAGAACACTCAAGAGAATTAGCCACAACTCAAGAGGGACATAAATAACTATTGAAGCACCATTCAAGCTAAGATGGGCAAGGGCAGCCCCACTTGGTATCTCAGAGTTGGAATTACCCATAGTCCTAGCCATATATCTTCATTATCTGAAGTGGAAGAATGAACAACCATTTAATGAATCCCAGCAAAATCTCATACCCAAGGTGTGCTGTGAAGGGCATCCAATTCCTTTCTCCTTTCCGACTGTGTGGCTTTGGTGGTTCCTGGATAAGGTGAAGCCTCGCTAAATCAAGGTCCATATCCATTCCTGAGCTATTACTAGCATGGCTGTGGTGGAAGAAGGGAAAGCCCATTGCAATGGACTTGTGGGATCAAGGTTTGGCCTCTCAGGGCAAACCACGACAGTGGAGATATGTGATGGAGTCACTATTACCTTCTGAACCACCTCCCATTGATCAACATCTCCTGAGACCTAAAACGCACTGTATGAGATGGCTGAAGAAGGGGAAAGACACTGATCAGATCTGGATCTGCCAATGTTCCTGTCTGAATATGAAGGTGTCGGGCCCATGGATTGCTCTTCCTTCTGTGTTTGGACCAAACCCTATTCCTTGCCAGCCCACAGATTTCAAGGGTGGTTCTTTCTTGGGTATGAATTGTCGGGTGAAGACAATTGCTATTGGTTGTAGGTCTTTCGTGGAGGTGCTAGCTAAGGCATGGAAGATGCAGTATCGCAAGCCTTTGCTAGAGGAGGAGATGCAGAACCCTTGTTTTTCACCAAGCGCAGAAGTGAAGATGCTGAGTAATCCGTGGGTTTTGCCCACGGTGCCAATGGCTGGGCTGATGAGTGATCTATTGGTTTTCTCAGTGGGAAGAGTCATTGTCGGACTGTTGGGTCTAGTCCAATGGTTGTCCATAGTCATGGACTTATCCCAAGTCACTCTGTCATTTGCATGTTACAGTAGAAGATGCCTTTGTTGTTAGCGATGATTAGAAGAAAATAAGTACTAGTAGGGATTCTCAAAGATGAGGTGGATTAAATTTTAACCAATATGGACAAGGGACTAAAGTTTATTGTCTTTGTAAGAGGAAGGCCCAATCTGAAATAAGTGCCCAATGTTCAGAAGCTTGTGCTTATAAAGGCATGAAACGTGCTTTTCACTTAAAATCACTTAAAGTGGCAATATGTGGGGTGTACAATTGTGTATATGCTATAATTACCTGGTTTAACAGTAGAAAGCATTATCTATGAATCCATTTGGAAATATTAGGACTTGTCCATGTGTTTGGTTTGGCATGGAAGTCTTGTTGTTTCTCATTGCCGTCATTTAATACACTTTCACTTGTTATTGCTTGAAAGAGGTTTTAACGTTGTACCCATAATTCATCTTCATTTTTTTAACTTTATATCGAGAGCATATTGCACCATTGGTCTGCATTTCAGAGCTCACACATCTGACTGGTAATTACTACCACTTGCAGTATGATGCTGGACTTTTTCTAGAATCATTATCAGTCGAACTAGTTGTTTTGGCTATATGGAAGAAATCTCTTCAGATTTGCCGTTCTTGGTTTGGCTCCACTACAGAAGGTGAACTACCTGCAACTAGTTCCACCAATGACTCCATACCTTCTTTGGAAGGTGCAGGTTCGTCATCGAACTCTGGAAAACATATAGACTTTAGCAAGCCTTCATCTGTTTCCGTGTGGGCAGAACAAGGATTTCTTTCTGCATTTGATCGTGCAGAAAAGTCATCGTCTCATATCAGAGATATGGATGGTTAGGCTGCCTTTAACTTTCCAGAAGAAATATTTCTGTTCTCCAATTAGAGAACTAGCTTTGAAACATACTCAAGTACATCAAATGTATTGCAGGTGCTGCTGAGATGCCAGACACAATGGAAATAATATACCAAAAAGCACTCGCTATTGCGACTAATGCTGCAGTAAGTAAACTTAACTGTTTCCTCATCCTCTCTCATTTTAAAACCCCCTAAATCCTTTTCAGAAATGAATCAGTACTTTCCTCAAAGAGTGTTTGCCTTCGTTCCAGGTTGATGAGTATATGGTGAACAAGGAAAGGGCGGCAGCATACTCTAAAGCATTGCTTCTACTTTCATTTATTGTAAGAGAAGCAACGTGCCTGCCACTGAAGCCACCTTTTTCCTTAACTGGTGCCGATAAGAAGAGAATTCAGCAGTACATTATCAATTTGCAGTCCCATCAGTCTCGCTGCCTTATGTCACAGGATCCTCATAAGCAATCCCTGCTGCCCCCTCGTGGCAAATAGAATAGTAGTCATTCAAACAACAGCTTCATCCGGTTGCTGATTACTGAAGCAGCTGTTCGAAATAGTGGAAAGATGCACTGTACAAATTTTGCCTATGGTGATGAGTTGGATATAGATTAACTTTTCTTTAATCAACATGATGAGTGAAATACTTTGACTGGTTTCTGATGTACAGGGATGTGATGTCAATAGTTGGTCATCTAGAATGAGAGAAATGGCCTCATTGCTTGAGCTTGTGTAAATAAAGTTTGTCTATTCTTTGTCCATACCACGTTGTAAATATTATGACTAAAAAGAGCATGTAATATTATTTATTATCATTAGTAGTAGTTTGCTAGCTAGTGTGAAGTGTCTCTTGTTTGGTTGTATATATCATCTCATCTTATCTCATCTATCTGTATAACCAAACGAGACCTAAAATCATGCAATTACGCTCAATACAACATCAGGGCTCTCAAGTGGGCTGCCTTGGTGGTTTTGGCTGAGGGAAGGCCACTGATTTTATTTCTTTACTAATGGTAGTAGATTTATAATATTTTCCTCAGTTTGAGTTTGCTAAACGCTCGTGTAGAGTAACAATTGTGTGGCCGAATACAGCAGTTTGACGATGATACAAAGATGTCTCTCAACCAATGGTATTTATTCATCTTCCTTTGAGTGCTTCATTCGTACAATTTTCTAATCCAAACACTTGCTACAATAGGACGACATATGGACTCCTCTTTTTTAAGGAAAATGATAATGACTCACATATTTTTATATTTTTCTCAATTGTTAAGTGATTGTTAGTGAATTTATATTTATATTTTATTTTTTCTTAATGATTAAAGATGTTTACAAAATGCTTAAAATAAAGAAAACAAAAACAAAAAAAGAAAAACTCATTTACACTGGTGTGCATATTTGAGGTGCATATTTAGTATGCACCCTAGCACTGTCACTTATAAATGTTGGGTAATGTAGACTCCACATTTAATACTGTATAGTTCTGAATCATAAAAAATGTTTGGGTAAAAAAGTTGTAAAAATCCTTCCAAGTTATTCTATTCACAGACTTTTACACTAATACTAATTATGTGGTATAATTTGATTTAAAAGATAAATTTTAAATTTTAAATTTTACAAATCAAATCTTATCATTCGAATTTCAAATTATGCCATATAATCAGTATATGGTGTAAAGGCTTTAGAATAGCGGTACTCAAAATCCTAATATCTTCTAGAAGCAAAACTAAAAGCATCAGGCGAAAAAACCTACAAGCATTTGGCAACTACGCACACCCATATTAATGGCTGAACTCATAAACTTTGAGCTTTTCTCTTTGATGGGGAAGTTATCAACAAAGAAGCATTAAAATCTCCTCAGAAACTTCAATAATTCAATTCTATTTCAGTGCCAAGAAAGGTGCATGCAAAGAAATCGGATCAAGATCTCTCCTATGACAATGTGCCCCATACCATGCTTGGGTCCACACTTCCTATAGATGACATTAAAATTTTAAATACTGTAAAATCTGCATTGTCATCTCTCCTAATTGACAAAAAAAAAGTAAAATAAAATAAAAAAATCTCCTAACTATAAAAAACATTTGAGACGAGAATTTTAGTCAAGCCATTGAATTTAAGTGGATATTAAAGCCTTAATGAAAAATCACCACATCAGCAAAATGCAATGAGCTACAAAGCACGTCCCATTTGATATGGTTCTCTAAAACCAACAGCCTTCAGCTCTCACTAAATCCCTATGTGATGAAGGGAAAAATGAATAGATGTCGCAGACATACCTTTAGCTTTAGGGGAAGGTGGCCAGGTCAAGGCCTATTCAATACTTTGATTGATTTTTCTGCATTCTATTTACGGTAAGTCTTCCAAGTGCAGTTGCATGGGTTCAAGATAGTATGTGAGCAAATGTAGACATACAATATAGTACACACCTACACGACAAGTTTCGTGAGCTGGGACTTAAAATGAAACAGACCATAACATAGATAAGGGGAAAATTATAAATCATGTGCAACATCAAAGGTTTGATTGCGTGTATTATCTATGCTCAAGTTGAAGCTGGCCCTTCCAAGCGAATCCGCTTTGGACCTTTCTCTTCCCCCTGGATGCTGGTATTTGTCACCCTGTTTTCCTTGGCATCTACTGAACACCTTTTGTATGGCTTAAATCCCGTTCGACGAGTCTTAAGATTTCCATGTCCAAGTCCTATTTTTAGCAGCCCATACTCTCCATTGTTGCTGCCTTCAAACGTTGAGTTTCCTTGATGGTTTGAACAAGACTCACATGTTCTGCTGTTGAGGTCTAACAGAGATGCATTTCCATTTTCCTCATCTGTATTATTTTGCTTGTCTTCTTTGATAGTGTCCTTCTGATGTTCCTTGTTCTCTTCATCGTGTGGAGGCGAAAAACTTTGTGGCAACACCTCTCTAGAGAAGAGTGCTTGAAAGGCCAGCCGCCCCTGAAAAATAAAATAATGCAAGAGCAGCAATGAATGCAAGAACCAAGTAATAAGAAAAATTATTTTCTATAGACTTATTTTAGAAAAGAACTCATTATTAAACAACATTGTCCTATAACCTCTTCGGAGACCTCCTTCCACGAATCAACCACATTGGTGACAGTTCTGCTGCGGCGATTACTGATCTCAGCAGCTAGAGAGTTTGCATCAGGTTCTGTTGGCTCTTCCATTCCTTTCTCATGCTTCTCTAACTTTGCTTTCTCATGCTTCTGCAATGCATCAGTCTCTACCTCACTGCCAGAAGTTGTGTTGGAACCACAAGAGGATCGGTCTACCTGCTTTCTGTTTTTTGCTTTGTTTAAATCATGGAGCTCAGTAGCTGCTTCAACCTTCTCATGATCATCAACTTTTGATCCCGTGCTTAGCTTTGCACCTCCACTCTCCACAGATTCTGATGAGGACAGAGTAGGTGATTTTGAAGCTGAATTATGAGCCTTCACAGTTTCTGAATATTCTGGCTCCAGTTGTTGCATGGGAGGATTTTGAAGAGTATTCTCTTCTCTGTCTGTCTTGGCTGCTGGGGGTCGATCATCCATAGGTGAAACAGCAGCAGTGGATGGGGGAACACAAGCATAAGCAGTATGAAGAGGAGCACATATAGGAAGTAGTCCGTGGGCTGCCCACCATGCAGTTGCAGCAGCTACAGTATTAGCCGCAATAGCTGCCATACTTGGAGTAGATCCCATTTGCCTCAATGGGAAGCCTCCTGGGTTGCCTAGTGGAGAATCTGCAGAAGTCTCCACATTTGCATAGGGCCAAACAGTAGCTGCAAAAGTTGCTGCGGCATGAGCTGCAGGATTTTGCAGCAAAGCAGAGACAATAAGACTTGAAAATGTAGAGGAAAGATGAAATGATTGGTAATCATCCTGGTTATGGAAAATTGGCGTAAAGGGAGGAGGTAAAGCTGGAAATGATTGTTGAACAGAAGATCTGGGAATCTTATTTTGGTGTTCAGAACTGGCAGTTGAAGCTGGGTTTGTGAACAGGTTAGGGTGACCACGAACCTCTCCCATTGGGTGAAATATGGACTCCTGGAATGACATATCTGACGAAGGAGTTTGAGTACATGTTCCTAGGCTTCCATCTAGAATTTGCACAGAGACGTGCCTTGGATAGTTCTGAGTGGTTTGCATCTCCTCTATTGGCAATGCACAACTCAAGTCATCTGTTTTTTCACCTTGAACAGATTTCTCGTGTGGGACATTTGAATTCTCCAACTTTGAGCCTTTACTAGTGCTAGTACCCTGAACCAGTTTGGCATTAGCTTTGTCAGACTTCTGATTTTCTTTATGTTCGATGGTGACGAAGGATTCATTTGTTTCATCCTGTGTAATTGCAACTTTAATTGAAGGGATAAATTCCCTTAACATACATGAGTTTCTGAGTGCGACAGGACTTGATACAGAACTTTTGTTTTCTGAAGAAACAGAAGATTGTTGGGCTTCTTGGTGAAGGACGAGCACTGAGCAATTGTCATCCTGATTATCTTTTGCATTTTTCGGTTTTTCACTTCCATTCTGATACCAAAACAAAAGCATGCAAAGAAACAAAAAACCAAAATAAACAAAACAAAAAGGTTTAAGTGATAGGTCTTGAGAAAAGTGAAAATGTAAGTGAAGAAACAAGAAGGTCAAATGAATTTAATAGAACAAAATGCGATAATATCAACCTCGGGTGGTGGTTCTTTCTCCAAGTCCAGTGCTTGTTTAAAATACAAAGATGAAACTGATGCCAAAAGTTTTCCATCCTTTGCTCCCACCTGCGATGCAGGAACATTGATGCTTTTTTTCCGTGGATAAGGATTGGTTGGTTTCCTCTTAGGGCGTGGAGGTGGAATTTCTATATCAAGAGCTTGTCCTACGGGAACACCTTTAATGAGAGCCTCCTTCTCTAACTGAAAGCAAAGCAGTTGTTAACAAAACCACCAGAGTTGTATACTCATTAGAGGTAATATTAAGTATATAAACCATTGCAACTTCAATGAACCAAAAGAACCAGGCACACTGTTTAGCTTCGTAAAAGACTGACTAAGATGAATGCACAAAACACGATGTTAAGAGACCTTTTCTAATCCAGGATGGAACAAAATAAAATCTTTACCTCGTGTCATTGTCTGGAAGTGGTTACAAAATGCAGGGAACGGGGTGAAACTGATAACAGTTTCCATATATAGGCTGCTAGAACTTGGTTTTAGGGACTCACAATGTCTACATATATCTATTGTCTCATCTGAAAATATGTTGTCAGATCAGATGCATCTGTTGTAAGCTGGAACTTTCATTTTTTGGACAAGTATAGAATCTTTTTTTTTGATTGGCGACAAGTAATAGAATCTTAATATTAAAAGTTATAAAAGACAGCCCAAGCACATACGATGTAGACAAAGGAACACCTAATAAAAATAGAAAAAAAAATATTGAGAAAGTAATGGGAAATACCAATAGTGGCTGCCCAAAGGAACATAGTATAGAGAAAGAAACTTTTTTAGCTCTTTTGTCGTTCATTCACAATCCTCAAATTTCTATCATTCTTTTCCCCCCAAATACACCACACTAGAGAAATAGAGACCATCTTTCATATCACTACAATTTGTGCACTTCTAAGTTTCTCCAGTTGGCAAAGAGGTCTACAAATTTTCTGTACATAACCCAAGCAAACCAAACTTTACCAAAAAAGTCCATTCCACATGACCCTGGCAATATGACAATGGAGTAAAATGTGGTCTACATATTCCCCACTCTTTCTGCAAATAGAGCACCAATATGTCATAATGATATGAAGTTTCATTAGGTTATCCATGGTGAGAACATTTCTACAGGTTGTCCAGGAGTAAAAGAAAAAAATTGCTCTTTTTTTTTTATTAAAAAATTGCTCTTAAAAGGAAAAAAATTTGCTCTTAAAGATGCCTTGTTAAATATTTCTACAAGGAGAAGAGCTGCTAGAAAGAGGTATAAAGACTTGATAGAAAGATGAATAGTGAACTTCCCTCACTTGGAAGGGTTCCATAGAATCTTTAGTGAACTTCCAGGCTGTAATTTATAAAGTACAACAGATTGAAAAACTCTGAAGACTACCATTCCTCTGAGGGAAGTCTTGGAAAACTCCAATAGGTCACCCGTTGATGCCTCTTGCACTCATGCAATACTGTAGACCTCTGGGAAAATTTCATTGAGGGCCCCTCTCCAAACCAGATCCTAGGGTCATCACCCACCTCAAATCTATCTAGCAGGAGTTGAAAGATACACCATCCTCTTCTGATATTTTTTCACAATCTCACCCTAAGTTGTTCATGTATCTCATTTAAATACCACTCACCCTAGTCACAACTAGATTTAGACTCCACCACAGCTTTCCACAAAGCCTCTCTCTAATGTTGGTATGCTAAAGCCACTTCTTAGAAGGGCTTGATCGAATAGAAGCAAGTTTCGAACTCCCAATCCTCCCATAGAAATCAGAGATCATACCTTACCCAATTTACTAGGAGAAATTCAAACTCTTCACCTAACCCACTAAAAAAAAGTGCCGTTATAGGCTGTTTATTCAATTGGCCACACTAGTGGGAATGAGAAACAGGGATAAAAAACATGCACGCGAATTGGAAACAGTACTCTTGATCAAGGGGAGCTACCCCCCTTTAGACAAATATATCCTCTGCCAACAAGTTAAACGACACTCAATTTTCTCCATAACACCAACACAAATAGACATGGCCTTGAAAGGGACACCTAAAAGGAGGCCAAGATATTTCCTTGGAGAAGTGGATACTGTACACCCCAATATGTTAGCCAGACCCTCCACATTAGAAATCTTATCCATAGGAACAAACTCTAACCTGGCCAATTCAGTTTCAATCCAGAAACAATTTCAAATCATCAAATAGGGCCCTCAAGGAGAAGAGGTGTTGTGGCTCTGCCCCACAAAATACTCTACTCTGCCCTTTCATATAAATAAAAATTCTGAATAATAACAATAATAATACCAACAACAATAACACTAATAATAAGCTGCACTAATGGGTGAGATGGAACTTTAAAGTTGAGACACGGCATCAATTGTCCTAAAAAAGATAACAAAAATTTCCATTACAGCTTCAGTTCTTCCCACAATTTTGAGATCCGATTCATTTGAATATGCTCTTGATTTGCTTTTTTTTTTTCCTTTTCAACCTGCTCTCAAGATCAAATAGAAATTTAAGACACTGCACCAAAGAATCCTTGGTGTTTCCCTTCCTAGGTACAACTCCATTTAAAGCTCTGACTGAAATGACTTGTGTACATTTTGTTATATTTACTAGTCTTACTCTTTTCAATTCATTCAATGGTACAATATGTGGGATGCATTGCTACCCACATTTTTTCCAGTGAGTTAACACAAAGCATCCATAAGATTATATGAATTGAAGTTCTTCCACCAAACCAATAATTACCTCTATGATCTGACTTCAAACAAATAGCAGTCTCCCTAAATTCAGACTAAAATAAAAAATAAAAATAAAACGGACATAGCATCAGATTTACTGTTTAAGGTAATTTGCAGTTATAATTAATAATTATTTCTACAACCCTTTGGTTTCGCATCCAAATGCTCCAGCCTGGTAGAAAATAGAAACACACCATAATTACACCACTAACTAGGAGGAGGAACTACACCTTACACTTTTTTCCCTCAGAGATCAATGACTATGATTAATTTAAAATAGCTGTAGCGTTGCATCCAAGTATGTATTGTAATTAAAGTCTATTACAGAGTATCTTTTCCATAAAAAATTATTAGCACTGCAGAAATTATTTGAACAGTGAAAGAGAGGAGCATTCAAGGTTCAAACTTCTTTACTGGATGACACTTGGACAAAAATGAATAGAATAAAAAAGGGGTTCCCCTTTACTTGAAAAAAAAAAAAGATTATATATGCACTTCAAAAGTATGCTTCCTGACCTTGCTATTTTATGCAGGAGCAAGAGCCCACTTTCATTATGTAAAAATGCATGAGAAACATGCACTCTTCCAGGTGTGCGCAGAAAGACACACAGGCCTAATTGAAACCCATAAAAAGTCATTGTTCAGTGCAGATCCGAATTCAGAACTCTGTAGCTAAGAAATTATTAGAAGCGAACATAGATTGGAGGAAAGAAAAGACTATTGAAAAGGGGGACATCCAAATGATGCAGGCAGTGTACAGGAGAGTTCCTAAGAAATTGCAATATAAAAGTAAAAAGTCAATTAAAAAACATAAAGCCAACATCCAGTTATTAATTAACATAAAAAAACAAAAACCTATGGATTGTGAAATCTTTAATATTCCATTTCCTTCAAATAGAAAACATTAGACAAAGTGGAATAGCATTCCACATTTTACCACGTTTATGATAATCAAAATTTCCTTTTCAAGAAACAAGCAATTCAACAACACCCTTTCAGCATCACCCATTAATAATTAAGATCAGAAAACACTACCAACCATATTGCCATGAACAGAGAACAAGGAAGTGAAAGTTGATCAGTCAACTAACCAGACTTTATCCACATACAATACCAGTCCACGATTTCTGTGCTTCTATCAAGAATTTCCATTGTGGTAAGTAAAAGTTTCATTAGCCATATATTCCATTGCTAGCCTTGGATAAGACCTTAATAATGAAATTCTAGATTTATTTTTTTGAAAACTAATATAAATTTACTAGTATTTTGATAATACCTTGATAGTATTCTAGGTATTATGCATTGTAGATGTTTTATCCAAGCGTGGCATCCACACGAAATATCAGCTTACGTATGCGACATTGATACACCATATGCTCCTCCTAGGTTGCTAACAGTTCCCCCTCAAAGCTGCATAAATAGACTGAACATCAAAATGAGCCAATCTCAATCACCTGGAGGAAATTATTAGAGTACAACAGGAAACTGACACCCACTTCCAATCCTGAATAGCATGCACAAACTAGAATGCCCATAAGCAGCACCTCCCTCTTTGGATCTTCCAACATTAAAGGCAATAAAAGCACCCTTACTAAAAAAGAAACAGATCTGGCCATCAACCCTTTGAAAGACCTATTACCCTGTCTCACATCGTTTCATATCGTTTCATGACGGAGAATGAATCATGAAAAATATCCCACCCACTCCTAACACAACCTCGTCCAATGAGATCATCTAGCTTCTGCAGAGTTCCCCTAACCCGTATTATTTCCATCTTCACTCCACTAATGCATGTCCACAACTGATCTTGTTCCTTCATATAAGAACACAGCCACTTCCCCAACAAAGCCTGATTGAATACACGGTTTTCTAACACAACCCACCACGACAAAAAGGAGACCTACCAGTCTACCAAATGAAATTCAGAGTTGTCCCCAACGCCCCAACAAGAAGTCCTGTTGAAATTTGTTATTCTATTAGCAACATGGATGGGTACAATAAATATAGGAAGGAAATAAGTAGGTAAGGGAGGTAAACTAGAGTCAATAGACAAGGTTCTCTTCAAATGCATAATACTCCTATCTCTGCTAGATACAATTTCTTCAGCCTAGCCAATATCTTTTTAATCAATTCAATTATAGAATTTCATATCGTGTGCCTTAAAATATCATCCCAGAAGCAACTCTAAACAAGTTATAGGCAAAGACCCAAATATACCCACCTAACACACTAGATAGTTCTAACGTCCTTTACCCAAACCAACTCCCCTTAGCAAAACTCATTCAAACCCAACACAACTTCAAAACAGAGAAATACACACCTGATAATTTTGACTGTTTCTCGATCCGCATCATGAAAGAGTTTAGTATCATCCGCAAACACTAAAGAAGACAACTCTATCACTTCCCAAGGATGAAACACAAACGAGAAATCCAAATAAATACAACCCCACTACTCTTAATAACATTTAACTGAGAATCTGCATAACTAAATGAACAAAGTGTTCACAGTGAATGCCTTGTCTTGTCTCTAGCCTCAAGAACCATTGCAGAGTTCACCGTAATAGTAAATTTGACTGCAGAGGTCAAACCAGAACCACTTCTGCCTTTTCTTTCGAAGAGAAAATGTGCTCAGCGTATAAATCCAGAAAATAATGTCCAAATAGCCATAGTCTTTCAGCCTGATACTCTACTCAAGCTATCCCACTCTCATTCTCAAGGAAACTTAACCCGTATATCTCCTTACTACACATAACTCTTGTAAACATGTAAAGGTTGGCAGTTGTTCGCATGCTACAATAGAGAGTATGGAATACTACAAAAGCATAATCCTTTCCAACCCGAAAAAAGGGTTCGGTATCCTTCAAAATGCCGTATCTTGGAGAATGTGAAGCAAGAGATGATGGTTCAATAGAAGATTAAAATGGGTGGCTCAAAAGTAATAGGAAAGCTAAAACCATAGCTCTGAACCCACACTGTAAAAACAAAGAAAAAGGGGGGGCTGGTTTGGCCTAGCAGTTTGACTGCTCGGCCAAACCAGCCCCCATTTTATGATAATGAGGAAATATCATAGCATACATTCTTTACCAGAAGAGAGAAATATTACATTTGTGCATGCGTGCGCGCGCGCGCGCACACACACACACACATATATATATATATATAGAGAGAGAGAGAGAGAGAGGTGTTAGACTATTAGATATTTCTTCTGCACATGAACTAAAAGGTGAATGACACAACTAAGAAAAGGTCTACTTAATTCAGTGAAATTCCCAGGAGAGATCAAAACTTCATTATGCTGTAACCTAGAAAAAGTCAATTGCTACGTGAAGAAAACACGGCAATCTATATATAGGAAATGATGAACCTCAGCCATATATATATATATATATATATATAACAGAGGTACTTTAAACATCCTAATGACCAGCTGCCTAATCCAGAGGCCGACAGGCCGCCACCTCAGATTACCCGAGAATCCATACAAGCAGTTCTTGATTACTCAAGACACATATAGTTAAGTAACATTTACCTTAAAAAAGGAAAACAATGTACAGTTTGTCTACCAGTTTACACCAGCAGCCGGCTCATAGCTCCTCATCCAATTGAATTTTTTTTTTTATTGGCACTGGGTGTCCGGAACAGTGTCCCAACTAATCCCGGGGGTGCAAAGGCCCTTGGCAAGGAGTTTCCCGCAAATGCACCTCGGGTAATTCAAGGGAAAAATCTCTCAGTCCAATGGCTCCTAAAGATTGTTTGCACCCAAGGGGATTTGAACCTTAAACTTGGGGGAGCATACCTCCAAGCCCAAAGCCTTTACCACTTGCGCTAACCCCTAGGGGTTTCATCCTATTGAATAATTTTATAACCATAAAATAAGCAACCTCCTGATTTACCAGAGTATCCCAGTAGCTGCCTCATCAACACTGATATCCACTCTTATAACACTTAAGCATTGAGCATTTGGAGAAAAATTTGATACCATTTCATAAATGGAGAAAAACAAAGTTTATGTTAGATGCATTGAACATCTGAGAGTGTACCAAGAAAAGAAAAGGTACATGCCAAACACATCATTTTAAAGAGGTTGAGGCATCTAGACAAAGGAACCTTCTCTAGCTTGAGTGAAGGGATAAGTTGTATCCTTTATTAAAAAGCTTAGTACCGCTAGCGAATTGAATGAAAATCATTATATTCCATGTTAAGCCACACATTTTCCAAAAAATTAAAGTGATAGGAAATGATAGGTTTAATTTATTTAATATTGTAACACTCCATTTTTATGTGCATGACCCACACCTTTTCTCGAAACCATAAACTGAGAGATAGGAAAGTACAAATCTAATCATTTATTTTATATCTTAGACCTACTAATTGAAATCAACAGTTTTCCATGGCAGAGCCTCTTATGGAGTTTCTCTTAACTCACATTCCCTAAATATTTTTTGTGACTCGGCAGAAAATTTCTGCCCTTTTACCTTGGCAGTAAAATAGAAAATCAGCAAAAAAAATGGAGATGCTGTTTACATGGAGTTTGCTCGCTCATTATAACTCAAAGTGTTCTCAATCTATATACAAGACAAAACATGCTCCACTAGGATCACCTTGAAAAAGAGTCATTGTTGACCTCAAAAAACCTTGCATGTGATAACAGTTTTTTGGAATGCCAAAAAGCATAAGCACAATAACTGCACTTGCTTAAATCAGTTTTTTCTGCTTTACACTCCACTCAACTTCCAATTGTTTGAATATAACAAGTTTTAGATTAGGGAATGTTTTAAGCCAGAGGGAAACTGAGAAGAAATCTAGGTCAACCAAATCATGTTTCCATCATCCTGGAATAGTTGGAAGGGATTTAAACAGCCTCTTCTGTTGTTCAATAGGGTTTTTTTTAACTGGTTAAAAAATTTTTTTTGAACACAGGATATACCTTCCACTGTTATTAAAAAGGGATAATGTAATTTGAGACAGCGAAGGCTCTCAAAAACTTTAAAGGATAATCATCAATCCCATATATCATATACATAACAAAATATGTAAGAAAAACAACATAATTTTGCCCCTTACAAACATCTAAAAAGATCTCTGTGTATTATATAGATTAGTAAGAACACAAGAAAGTATTACACGACAATCAAGCTAAATGGAATATGGTAAGTCAATAAAAAAAATCATTGGAAGTACACAGAACTGGAACAGCGTCCAAAGTGCAAGTATCATTTACAACTGGCAGAAAACATCTCAGACAAGCATGAGGTGAGAAAGTAGCGATTGACCTTTGAGAAGAATTTCTGTGCATGACTCCGGATCTGCACAGCAGTCTTTGTTCCTATATGTTCTGCGCACCACCAAGTAAAACACAAAAAGAAGAAAAAACGAATCTCCGATTAAGAGAAGAATAAATAGTAATATAATTCCTTGGAATTCCCTAATAAGAGATTTCCAAGGGATACATCTCAAGATATCTTTCCAAATATCCTAATTTAGCGCCATAGATTGCACAGTTCAATTTGCATTCCCGCCTGACTAATTAAGTTAAGTGCAAGGGAAGTAAAACCTTCTAGCCGCTGCCAAGCTCGCCCATAAAGCTTCAAGGCTTCTAGAAACCTGTTGTGCTCCTCCTCTGTCCATCGCTCTCGTTGCTTTGTAATTGTATACGGTTTTCGCGTCTACCATGAACAGAAACTCACAGTTCACATACTTATCTTCTGATACGTGACTTTCAACATCAACAAGCATTCGAAAAAATAAATAAATGAAAAATTAAACCATTGCCATACAGTCATCCCCTATTCTCACCTTAATAATAAGTTCTTCACCAGAGGAGTATGTGTCCATTAGTGGACCCGGGCAACTAGAATTTGCTTCAAATCCTCTCTATCGAGCAACGGCGAAAACGAAAACGTCCAGTCCTTTTCAACCGCATCAAATACTAGAAATACTAAAGCCGCCGCTGTCAACGACAAAAGCTGATATGCCGATGTCACTGCAAAAGAAAAACAAAATCGAAAATTATCGGTAGAGATCCGCCTCTGGATTGCATAGCTACAGAAAATAATTCCGATTCACAAGCACTTTATCATGTATCATACTGTGAGATAAAATTAAATTTTAAACCCTCTAAGAAATTTTAAGCATCCACCGGAGCACAGAGAGACGCTTCTCCGAAAGAACTACTAAAAGAAAATTCCTTATTCAGAATCCTCACCAAAACGAACCCGAAGACGCCAAGACCTTTTGAAAATGTAGAAAAGAAAGAGAGAAACTGTGATCAGTATACAAAAATTCATCCAGTTCTATGTATGGCTTTCATGCGCATATACTACCTTTGAAGTAATGTTATCCCTCTGTTTGGTTACCGGGAAAGCATAAGAAAAGCAAAGAAAGTAGATTTACTAATCTTAGATTCTTCAATAGTCCTCTAATATGCCAAACACATCTGTTTAACAAAGTTGAGGAAGGTTTTTCAAGTGGAACACATCATAAAACCGGAAAAACGGATCTCTTGCTTTCGTTTCCTTTGCTGTAATTTCTCGGCAACCAAACGGAGTAGAAGCGTCAAATAGACCTAGAAAATAGAAATTGGAAGGAAAAAAAAAGGTACCTTCTGCGGAAGCCATGGGTAGATGAGAACTCTGGAGGCAAGGACGGGTGAGCTCACCCGAGATTGGCCGGAGATCCCATAGTTTCCAGCAATGATAGATCAGAATTTTCCAGACTTTGATCGGTGTAATCGGAAACAATCAAAATCGTCGGAGAGAGAGAATGAGTTATAGAAGGAAGAAGAAGAGATAGTGAGAGTAGCCGTGAGACCTAAAACACCAGCAGAAAAGAACTTGCAGTGAGAGAGCACGGAGCAATCTCAGCCACTATCTTAATTTTCTCTGTAGATTTATTTTTTAATAATTATTGGGACTTTTTCGTTTTTATTTGAGGCTGCGAAGGACCGGAAAGCTACACGGAGACGAGTGCGTCACAGGATGGCGCCAAGTGTCAATTTTTTAGTGGCTGACTCACTCTTGACGCCTACCCTGCACTTTTTCTTGTTTTCTTTATTTATTTATTCTTGAATTTTTCGGTTTCCGAAATTTGTCTTCGATTCGCATCCACAAACTCCGGGCTGAGGGTAGTCCGCAAAAGCGCGTCCAGCTGTACCCGTGGGGCCCATTACCAACGTGGAACCTGAGAGAATCGGGTAACCGATGGTTGCCGGTCACGGCACATGAATCCAGAACTCCAATTAGGCTGGATTCGGATGTTGGCCTAAATTTAGGTGATTTAAGTTGAAAATAATAATATTTTGTAGTATTTTATTGATAAATTTAATTTTTTTTATAAAAAATTTAAAAAATGACATATTTAATTAATGATTAGTTTGAAAAGGATTAAATTAATTTTAACAATCAAATATAGTCTTAATTATCCTCTTCTTTATTAAAATCTTGGCAAATAATTGATGAAAATTTATTTTAAATTTTTTGTTTTTTATATTTTTCTTGGAAGATATTTGGATTGAAGTTGAAAAACTTTTTAAAGCAAAGTTAACCAAACATAGCTTTACAGTATTTCAGAATTTTGAGAATAATAATAAAATGATTTGATTAAGATGTTTTATTGCGTTTTGAAAAATAATAGCGAAAAAATTGAATAAAAATATTATAAAAGTGTGTAGTATTGCGCATACAATTGTTCAATTTTCATTCAAAATGGATAAAAGAGTGCAGTATTGCACATACAATTTAAGTTCTAAATTGACGTGCATATGTCATTAGTAGTTAAACTAACCTTCCTAGCTGCCTCAAGTTTTTTTCTCAACTTCTCATCCTCTATTTTAAATAGTTTAATATAATCTCTCGCAGTAGTGGTTGGAGATGAAACTTGAAATCTTGGTTCAAGTGACTTACATACTTTGAAGGACGTGTCGTACAACCGGTCGTGATCCTTAACCTACAAATCATTAAGTGAGCAGCGTGATGCGTCTTTAACACCTCTGATGCTTCAGTCAGGAATGAGTGAGAGATAATAATTCAATAACACTAAAACCAGATCGATTGAAGGTTACCTGTTGCCCCTATATATAGGCATAGAGAATACTAGATGAATACTACAAACTGATTAACTTTACATAATGCTTAGCCATTAGAAAGCTTATCCCTGATGTACTGAAATTATCTAATCACCACGTGAGGTTTATCCCTCCCTAATAAGTAGGGCGGCTAGGGTCTTCGTTAAGCTACATGACTCATTTGAATCCTTTATGGATGATGGGTCTTGGGCCCCCAGTTTGGGCCAGACCAATATTAACTCCTCCAGTTACCCCGCTCATTCATCTCACATGTAAGTGTAGAGAATTCATAATGAATGAATTATAAATATCATGCTTTACTCAGTTAAGGATGTTTGAGACCCTAGACTACCCCGTTGGCCCAATTATTACTTTACTCGTCGTTTCCACTTATAAAGAGTAGAGAATTTCAAACTTGAAAAATGTGCATACGTTACCCAATAACCATCGCCACATTCTCTTTCAATCACGTCATTTAGTCAGGTAATAATGGTTTTCAGGTGTCACCTTGCTCTTTATTTCTCTACTCCTAATTTTTCATCGTCTTCTTCCCGATTTCTCCCTTTCTTCTTTACGTTCTTGAGACCCCACTATCTCGAGTTCTTTATTTGCGACTCTAACCTTTCTCATTTCTTCCTTTCTCTCTGCTTCTTTGTCATCCTTATGGTCCAACAAAACATATCCTAAACCTTTGTTGCCCTGGAGTCTTCTTCTGCTAAAGATGTCCTGTACTTTGAAGGTTTTGGGAGGCTCTCCACCCTCATTGCCAGGGACTTGATGAATCTACGCCACACCTACGGGATTGCAAACTCAATACACCTGGAACTCCCTCGTTGTGGCTGTGTTGATGAGGAAGGATTTGCCAAAAAGGTTGCTCTTCCCATTTGTGCCCTAACCCACGGTTTGCGATTTCCTTTATGTCGCCCAGTACGAGACGTTTTTTTCCTTCTTCGGCTGGCCCCTATGCAGCTTCATTCTCATGCATGGTGGGTTATTCTCTATTCTTGCATTGTATTTCGTTTGGTTTTGGAATCTTCTAGGGAAGAATACCCAGATTTAACCACCCAAGAATTCCTTGTGTTTTATTCTATGAGAAGCTCTCCGGGCAACATTTGTAGCTTTCGGATTAGGAAGCAGCGGTTGGCCCATTTTGAGAGTCGTCATTCAAATGCCAAACAATAGACGAGGAAGTTTTTCTTGGTCTCTGGCGTAGGTTGGAAATTTTCCAATTCTGAGGCTATGCACCAAGAGTTCTCAATTAGAGTTACCTGGAGGAGTAAAATTCTCGACGACAAGGGTCTAATGGGAGCTTTGAAGCCTCTATATGAATGGGAGCAATCCTGTGTTGATATGGTTTCAACCTGGACGAGTGAGCATGAGGATGACCTTTGGACTGAGGATCTCTTGATGCCTGCCAACATTGATAATTTCTTGGTGATGCCTAACCGTTCGAAGGTCAAGTGTTGCCTTTTCATAAACAAGGTTGTGGTGCCTTCTCCCCCAATTAAGCCTTCCTATGAGTCTTCTCCCAAGGCTTTGCAGAAGCGTTCTCACCAATCTACTACGAATACACCTTCTCCTTCGGTGAAGAGGGGGGCTGGTCGACCTCAGGGTACCTCACCTTCTACCCCCAATCGCTCACCAGCACGCATGCCTTCTCTAAGTCTTGATGCCATCAAGGGTTTGATGGGTCAAGTCCTTTTCGACCTGGAGACCTCATTTGAGTTTTGATCTTCCTTCCCAATAGTGTGATTCGGCATCTAGGCAAACCTTTGAATTCCTTTTATTCGAAACTTTTAATTTTCCAAACAAAGGCGGTGAGGTCAACGCTGATATGGACGATGCCTTCTCATTGAGCCTTACTGACCAAACGGCCCATGAGGGAAATTAGGACAGTGGAGATGGTGCCCTAGGCAACCGTGGTGTCTAGGGCGGTGACATTCCTATTTGTGACGAAGTGAAAGAAGAAAGTGAAGTCAAAAGTTCAATGCCCCACTCTATGCCTACTACTATCTTGGGGGAAGAGACCCCTCCACTTGACTTGGGGGTTGGTGGCGACCATGTTTCTATTCCCTCTCATTTTCCCTCCTCCTTTGGAGACAACGCTAAGTCTTCTCCCTTAGAGGAAGGCGTTCCTCTGGGCGGTCTTGCCAATGAGGACATCAATCTTGAGGAAGTTGAACTTCCTTACATCGACACCGTTCGGCTGGTGAAAGATTTGGGTAAGGCCCCTGAGATTGAAGCAGACTTAGCGGCATTGCCTATTGAGGCTTTCCCCCTTGGTCCTTCCTTCGGGCTTGAGGTGAGGTATGATGGAGAGGTGCAGGGAGTTACTTCCATCTCCTTTGGTCCTACTAGAGATGACGCTATCAGCAACATGGCTAATCAGCTAAGGATCATGGTTGATTGTGTTGATTTGGAGGATGAAGTTTGCTCTAGGCGTGTCTTTTCTTTCTACACCAAGAGGGAATTTGAGAGATGGAAGGGCGAGAGGGCAGAGTTGGAGATCCTATTGGAGCAAGCGGATGGCTATGCACACTCTCTTGCAGGTGACTTGGATATTCTTCGCGACAAGGTTTTCTACCTTTGTGATGAACTCCGTCGCACCACAAATTTGAAGGCTTGGGACAACTTCTCGTTTGGATTGTTGGAGTCAGAGTGTGATTCTGCTAGGGCTCAACTTTCCCTTGCTCAATCTAAGTCATGCTCATTATGAGCTCTCTGCCCTTAAGGAGGAGCTAAATTCTATCCACCAGGAGTTGTCTAGTTTTCAACGGCACTGTATTGAACTCGGGGAGTTGTTGGCGGCCTCGGAGGAGAGCAAGCGACAAGTTAATCTTGACCTCTCTAAGGCGTGCGGCGCTCTAGAGGTGCTATCCAAATAGCACGAGGAATACAAGAAAGTTCGTGCCGACACAAACGAACAATAAAGGAAAGCTTAACGAAAATTTTCTTCATAAGGATGCCCGACTGAAGGAAAAAAATCCAGCTGATGAAGACATTGGAGTCTAACTTGGCGGCTGGGAGGGAGGAACTTGTCCACCTTCATCCTCAGCTGGTGTCGGCGTGTGGCATTAGGGATCATGCTTTTGGTTATAGGTATGGGGCCAGCTTGCTGCGACTTAGATCACACTTGTTGACCAATCCTCGTACTAACTTAAGGCGTTTAGATTTGGGAATGTTTAAACTTGATGCCACCTGGCGTCAAGTTTGTTGACGCTTTTGGTCGAGACTTTGTTTCCGATGCCTTTAAGAGTCCTCATCCACTTCCACCTTTCGGTGGTCCTAGTACTTAGCCTTTTGTGAATAGTTGTCTTCCCCTGCTGCATTTGCAATAGCTTTTTGTAAACAATACAAAAAGTTTTGTACTTGCCTTTTGTACTTGTGCATGTTGGGAACACTTAGCCGATTTTAGCTTTTTATTATGCTACACTTTGCTTTGATTTCACGAGGCTATTTCTTTCTATTCTGCGAGTAGCTTGTTTTTTATATTTATCGTTGTTGTCTTCCACGCCCATTTCCTCTGAATTGTGAGTCTTTGTACTTGACATTGGTGTTTAAAGGTTGATCTCTGCGCCTTTTTTACTTAGCACCAAAGCACATAGCAATGAAGGAGTGACCATGGAGGATGCAGAAAAGAAGAAGTTGAATGGTGAGCTACACAGCCTTGCGGACAAGTAGGAGGAGATGGTAAAGAAGATGGGAGGATCTTCCTCGGTGGAACAACTGAGTGGCACAGATTTTTCTTATAGCACAGAAGTGATGGCCGTGTCACTCCCGTCGAAATTTAAAGTGCCATAGATAAAGATATATGATGGGTCCAAGAACCCAGTAGATCACTTGGAGAACTTCAAGATTTATATCACACTCCTCGGTTTCCCAGAAGAAATCGTCTGCCGATATTTTCCCCTAACTCTTAGGGGAATGGCAAGAGGTTGGTTTGGAATGCTCCAGTTGGGGTCGGTTGATAGCTTTGAAGAGCTAGCCAGGCAATTCTTAACACAATTTATGCCCAGCATGAGGCGTAGGCGCGTAGTGGCGTACCTCCTGATCGTCAAACAAAGGGAAGAAGAGAGTCTAAAGACATACCTCACTAGCTTTAATAAAGAAAGGTTGACGATAGATGACTAAGATGAGAAGATCACTCTAGCTGCCTAGTTAGACGAAATCTGGCCATGTAGCCCGTTCATAGCTGAATTGGCTAGAAAGACCCCTTCTACCCTGAGAGAGTTCATGGACAGGGTAAATGAATTCGTCAATGCCTAAGATACATTATAGGCTCTTGTAGAGCCAAGGAAAGGGGAGCCAAAGGAGAAACACAAAGGCAGTTCGGGAGACAAGAAAGTTGTACCAAACCACCAAGACAGAAGGCACAAAAGGAAACAAGAGCATAATACTCGATTGATCCAAAATAATTTGAATGTGCAAGAAAATGAAGAGTCAGAAAGAGAATACAGCTAGCCTAGAACTGGCAGGCTCTAATGCAAATTCCATCAAACAAGCTCACATTGGACAGAGGCTTGCACAACCATGAAGAAGAGAGAGATCAAGCTGGGGGCACTGAAGAGCTTGAACAAATGGTTGCGGAGTGGGCAAAACCCAAAAAATGATTTGAGAAAGGACACAACTCTTGTAGCAGCAGCAACCTTGATAGGTGACGCCCATCGAGGGAAGAAGCCCGTAAAAATGACAACGATAGAGTGCCTCAGAATAATGATAGGGACAGGGCCCCCTAGGTGAAATTAGAACAACAATAGGCGAATTCGTTGGGGGCAGCGCATCCTCATCTAGCAGAAGGGTGCATGACCGAAGGGCAAGATACGAAGAAATTTATGTTACAAACAGGTCACCCAAGCACCAAAAACTTGATGCCTCAGTAACTATCTCTTTCGAAGAAGAAGATTGTGAATGAGTATTGTACCTCATGATGATGCGCTAGTGGTAACCCTCATGGTCCCTAATTACACTACCAGATGCATCCTCATTGACAATGGGAGCCCAGCAGGCATATTATTTTAGGAGGCTTTGGTAAAGATGGGCATAGACGCCACTAAGCTGAGGCCCTCACAAACACGGCTGAAGAGCTTCTCTGGGGATCTAATCCAACCGGTAGGCGCCATTACCTACCCGATCATGGCGGGAAAAGAGATGCATACCGCGACCACCATGACCGATATCTTAGTCGTGAAGGCACCCTTCTCGTATAATGCTATACTGGGGCGACCAACATTGAACAATCTCAGGGCAGTTACATCCATGCACCACCTCGAGATGAAGTTCCCAATTGATCGCGGAGTGGGGAAAGCACAAGGTGCGCAAGCCCTAGCATGGGAGTGTTATGTGTAGGAGCTGAGGAGCAAATGGGGAGAAGTATGCACTATCAGAGGCTACAACAACCAAACCGCCTAGGAAGACAGTCAGAGCACATTGGCCCCACCCCACACGGTCCTTCTGGACATAGGCCTAAAGGTGAGGGATAAGCAAAACCTATAGTGAGCAGAGGCGAATGAGCCCTTGGAGATAGTTATGTTATACCCAGGTCACTCAAAAGCAACAACGCGGATCGAAAATAAGATCCTCCCAGAAGACCGAGAGGCCCTAAAGCATTTGTTAGTATAGCACCGAGATGTATTCACCTAGAGTCACAAAGATATGTCCGGAATTGATAACAACGTTATCAAACATCGATTGTGCTTGGACCTGATGCACAAAAAGGTACGTCAAAAGGAAAGATCGTTCAGCACGAAGAAATACATAGCCATCGCCGAAAAAGTAGAATACCTACTTGCTATAGGGTTCATCAAGGAAGCCCATTATCTCAAATGGCTATCCAATGTTGTTTTGGTAAAGAAGGCAAATAGAAAGTGGAGAATGTGTGTGGACTTCACCGACCTAAATAAGACCTGCCTAAAAAATAGCTTCCCCTTCCACGAATCGATGTCATTGTGGATGCCACTGCAGGGCACATGATGTTGAGCTTTATGGACGCCTATTCAGACTATAATAAAATCTGAATATACCCAGCAGACGAAGAAAAAACCTCATTTATCACAGATCATGGGTTATGTTGATACCAAGTCATGCAGTTTGGCCTGAAGAATGCAAGGGAGACATACCAGAGGCTGGTCAACTGGATGTTTAAAAACCAAATAGGGCGGACCATGGAAGTTTAGGTGGATGTCCTGTTAATTAAAAGCAAAGAATTCGCCCAACATCTGGCCAACCTAAATGAGGCGTTCACAGTACTACGGCAGTACAAGATGAAGCTGAACTAGTCAAAGTGCGCATTTGGAGTAAGGTTCGGTAAATTTCTGGGGTTCATTGTGTTGAAAGAGTAATTAAAGCCTTCAAAAAAATGAAGTAATCATGAAAATGAAGCCGTCAAAGAGCCTAAATGACACGCAACAGTTGGCAAGAAGAATAGCAGCCTTGAACAGGTTTGTATCCAGATCCACATACAAATGTCTCCCTTTCTTTAAGGTATTGCGAAAGGTACACCCCTGGAAAGAGGAGTGTGATGAAGCTTTCCAAAAGCTAAAGTAGCATTTAACCAATTCGCCACTTCTGAGGCAACCTATAGAAGGAGACACACTCTATGCATACCTAGCGACATCCCCCCACACCGTTTCAGTCGTCCTTGTGAAAGAAGAAAAGGCAGCACAACTGTCCATGTACTACACAAGTCACACCCTAAGGGGAGAAGAAGTCAAGTATCCGTGAATAGAGATGTTGACGTTTGCCTTGTTGACAACTACCAGGAGGTTACACTCGTACTTCCAGGCCCACTCAATCAAAGTGCTCACAGAAAGCCTACTGGTAAAGGTGCTGAAGAGGCTAGATAGCGCAGGGAGATTAGTTGGGTGGTCAATAAAGCTTAGTGAGTTTGAAATTGAGTATTTGCCAAGGAAGGCGGTGAAAGGGTAGGCGTTGGCAGATTTTGTTGCCAACTTCTTCAGTTTGCTACCAGAAATGGTTGTCGCCTTGACAGAAAAACCCTGGGTCCTTTTTGTGGATGGCTCTTCTTATCATGTTGGCGAAGGGGAAAGATGAGGCAAGAAATGTAAGAAGAAAGATAGCTAGATTCGTGAAGGTGGATGGGATCCTCTATAAGAGAGGCTTCTCTGCACCCCTACTACGATGCATCTCACCGCAAGAAGCACAGTATGTTTTAGTTGAAATTCATGAAGGGGTATGTAGAAACCACTATGGGGGAAAGACATTGGCCATAAATGTGGTAAGTGTAGGATACTACTATCCCAATACACTCAGGGACACCAACGGATTTAAAAAAATGCGCATCAAATATTAGGCGTACGCACCAATATCACACGTCCCTTAGAGGAGCTAACTTCCATGACCACCCTTTGGCCATTCGCCCAGTGGGGGGTTGACCTAGTTGGACCTTTCTTGTCCTAAAAATGTAGAATCAAGTTCTTGATCGTAGCAGTGGACTACTTTACGAAGTGGGCGGAAGCAGAACCCATGGCGACCATCACTACCAAAGCCGTGACGAAGTTCTTATGGAAGAATGTTATTTGTCGATATAGGATTCTACAAAGCATAGTCTTGAATAATGGACGACAATTTGATTCAAAGCATTACCGCGAGTGGTGCATCGAGTTAAAGATACAGGTCAAATATTCATCTCCAAGACACCCATAGGCGAATGGATAGGCAGACGCGATGAACAAAGCATTGCTGGGAATTTTGAAGAGGAAACTGGCCGGCAAAAAAGGGAAATGGGCGGAGGAACTACCAGGAGTATTGTGGGCCTACAGGAACAAAGTAAAAACCCCTATAAGGGAGACCCCATTCACCTTGGTATACGGGAGTGAAGTAGTACCCCTTGTGGAAGTCGGTTTGCTGGGTTACCAAACCCTTCATTTTACGACGCCAACTATGGAAGAGCATCTCGAATTCTAGAGGAAGAGATAGAGGCGGCTAAAATCAGGATGATACTAGACAAGAAAAGGCAGAATACTATTTCAACAAGAGAGTCAGACCTAGGACCTGCAAGATAGGAGATCTAATGCTGAGGGAAAGTGGGGTCACCACCAAGAAAAAAGGCAAGCTCAGACCCCGATGGGAATGACAATACGTGGTGGTGGTCAACCATAGGCCTGGGTAGTACCGCTTAAAGGATAGGCAAGGCAAAGAGTTGCGGCACCTTTAGAATGCGGAACACTTCAATAAATTCTATCCCTGATTATGTTAATTTCTTGATTCGTTAGAACTCTACTGTTGAATTCTTGATTATGTTTCGTAGTAAACCAAGCGTCCATTCCGAGCCAGTGCCAACCCACTCAAGTAAAAAGGGCACGAAGGTAAATGGGTCACGCGATCCTTAAACACCAATGATGAGTACAAAGACTCGCGATGCCAAGTAAAAAGGGCGCTGAGATTAGCAAACCACACAACCCTTCTCCTTATTCGCTATGGCCAGGTATGGTAGCATCACTGAGCTCAATGTTGCGACCCTTGAGTTCCTCGTTCTCTTTCCTTCAGTTGCCGCTAATCGTGTTTCCAGTTGCTGCTAATCTTTAACTTTTCTTCAGTTGTCGCTAATCATGTTTTCATGTTTGCAAGCGTTGCTTTTGGTTCATTAATTGCTAGAAAACATGTCACGGTCGGCATGAGGGAACCACATTGAAGTCCAATGAATAACTGAAATCACAGATTACAGAATCCCACAAACGGCGCCACTGTAAAGAACGCGTCCTACCACTAGTTGTGATCGTTAACTTGCAAATCATTAAGTCAGCAATGAGTGAGAGATAATAATTCAAGAATGCTAAAATCAGATCGATTGAATGTTAGCTATTGCCCCTATATATAGACATAGAAAATATTATATGAATACTATAAACTGATTAACTTTGCACAGTGGTTAGCCATTAGAAGGCTTATCCCTGATGTATTGAAATTATCTAATCACCACATGGTCCATATTTATAATGTGAGGTTTATCTCTCCATAATAAACATGGCGGCTAGGGTTTTTGTTAAGCTACACAACTCATTTGAGTCCTTTATGGATGATGGGCCTTTGGCCCCCAGTTTGGGCCAGATCAATATCAACTCCTCCAGTTATCCCGCTAATTCCTCTTGCATGTAACTGTGGGGAATTCATAACCTATAATTCCACTGGTCGTGATCATTAACTTGCAAATCATTAAGTGGGCAGCACGGTGCGCCTGTAACATGTCCTTTACATATACCTTCCTAAATCATTGGGCTTCTACTACCCTAAAAGGAATCTCATCACAAATTATCATTTCCACAATTGTCATGCATACATTTTCCAAAATAAACATGTATAGTTGCCAAGATACTCATATCATTATCTCTAAATCCCTCAAGAGCTCCTTTACAACTCATTGTTTGTTGATCCAGGTCTAATTCTATGAGGGTAATGCTTACAAGCATTAAGATGCTGCAACATGCTTGATGTACCATGTCTTTTGGGATGACAAGAGTAAGCCCTGTGACAATAATTACACTCTATTTTCAGGTCATTTAAAGGGCATCCATCTACTTTTGTTACTTGCACTCCTTTTAGGTGAAGGGAGATCTGCGTTACTAGAAAAGTTAATATTTGAAGCCCTAGTGATCGGCTTCCTAAATGAGCAGTAGGCTCATCATCTCTTAAATTTGTAGGAGTATCACTTTTGAAGCAAGCCATCTATGAGCTGACATATAATATAGTATATAAAAATCATGATATACACGATACTAACACAAATGAAAGTCCAAAGACATCGCCCTCATCATCACCAGCAGTACATTTGATGCTTAACTAACTAAATCTGATTTTATAATGCAAGGAAATGTCTTGTGCGTCAAATCTATATACTTAAAAAAACATGGCAAACATTTGACATTAGACTTTGATTAAGTTGAAAAGATAAATCCACGCGCGTGACCCTTCGAAAACAACGGCAGAATGTTTTTGCGCGCTTTCAGACAAATGTTTTTTTGGGGAGACCCAAGATCAATACCCTTGTTGTTTTGCTGGGATTTTGAGAATATGTAATGAGATTTGAGACACAGATACATGTAAAATAGGGCTTTAATGTTGCCACTTGTTGTTTTTTTTATGTATACAAAAAAAAAAAAAGTAAATTCAATTGAAATGATGAACTACAAGTATTAACAATGAACCCTTGTTTCATAAAAGTTTATTCAAATAAATTATGAGTCACAGTGAAACTTAATAGCACATGACCAACAGCCTAACCCAGCTCGATCGACCATTTTCCATGAAAAACAGTCCTTTACTTGATGAATAGTAAAGGGATGACCTGGACACCTGAACACAAAAAGGAATGATTTATATATGAAAATAATTAATACTCAGAAGAACTGAGAACAAGAGCTAATTTATGAAAATTTATTAAATCATACATCTAGCTGAAGCATGCAAAGGACAGTTTCATGCGTGAATGAGAAAATGAAAGTATAGTTTAAGTAAAATTTAAATAAACACAATTACGAAGCTAGACTCCTAATTCCTCACTGCAGAGGCTCCGTGAAACATATGCCGCTATATTAAGTATATATATTGGCAACGAAAACGAACGTATACGTAGCATGTGCCCTTCTATACATGAAAAGGTTCATTCTAGCGGTAAAAAGGGAAAAAAAAAAGGTATCATCAGGAACTGCTTCATGATCTCCCCCTCAAAACAAAATTTCCAGGAGGATATACGGAAGATTGCCCGGAAAAGTTCAAGGGAAAATGAACGATCATCCCTGACGCAGAAACTAATTGAAAAGCGCTTTTGCCTACCAACATATCCTCAGAAGGCACTGGATGTGAAATGGTCACATAATATGGCAGAATAAACCGAGAAATCAGTTTGTATGCAATGTAAAAGAAGCAAATATTTTTCAGTCTACCTATAGAACTCAATCCTTAGAACCAAAAGGCTAAGGATCAAAACAACAGATCCAAAAGAGACCCAAATTCGTGACAATGAGCAAAATAACCTCTGTTAATAAAAGAAAACAAAGAGGGATTTGAAAAGCAAATGATGCAACAGACAAACCTAGGTTGATAAAATTTCCAAACGATGCAACAGCAAAAGTAAACGATGCAATAGGAGAAAAATCTTGCATGCAATTATGTAGAACATTCGGTTTATGGCTTCTCGTTTCAGGGCAAAGAGAACTCGGGGGTTAGGGTTTGGTGACGAATGGAGGCAATGAAGAAGATAGAAGTCTGTGGGGTGGGAGCTAGGGTTTATACAAAGAGAAGCGTGTTTTAATGGGGTCGCACATGACGCCCGACATTCATCGGGTTGGATCATCTTCAAACCAGTTATTCCTTATCATTATGATTATTGTACTTTTATCATCTCATTATATAACATCAAAATAATTTGTTACTTTTCACTTATCTACAAATCATATAATATCATATCATAGAATGACCAAAATAATATTGATTAAAAAAACCACGACTAACTTTTTTTTGTTCTATTCACAAACTCTCTTCCAAGTTCACACTCCCACCCTCACATCCACTGCCCTTGACGGCCCAATTGGCAAGCCACCACACCCTCGCGTCAATATGCTTTTTACAATCTTTCCCTGATCTATTTTGGATGTCAAGCTTTCCAAGTTACTTTTGGAGTCTTGTTGAATGGCCACTTGGAGTACGGTTACCACCTCAAATGGTTATTCTTTGTAAATATTAATGTTGGGTTCAGATCAACAATGAGTTCTGTCGCGAGGTCTGCCTACATGATAATTGATTATAATAGGATGGTTGCATGCACTGATAAGGGCATTAGTATTGGCTTGACTAAAACTAAAGATTGGCCAAATTTTAGATAATATGTGCTAAGAAGTCCCCACATTAGATTGGGTATCTCTAAAATAATTTGGATGTTAGCTACAGTGATTAGTCAAATTTAAAGAACCAAATTGATTCACCAAAAGTTAAAATAATAATTTCTCACTCCAAGCAAACATTAAAATATTAATTTCTCACTCCAATAAAAATATTATTTGATTTGTAATTAAGAAATTTAGATAGAGTTTTTGATGAGTTTAATCAAATATTTTTTGTTATTAGTATTAAATGACTTTTAAAAATATGATTTTTTTAATATTAATTTAATTAGAATATAATTATTATTAATATTAAATTGGTAGAATTATAAAATGTGATATAAAAAAATTAAATAACAAAATTATTAATTTAATAATATTTTATTATTATAGAGAGAGTAAATGGCTAATCCAATGTGGAGATTGAATTTAAATAGAATATGCAAATGTAAAAAAGTGTGATATTGGTTAAAATTTGAAGATGCATTTGGCCAATCCAATGCTAGTGCTCTAAGTTAATTTACTTAATGAGTTGTTTGGGTAATGAGATTAGATGAGATGAGAATTTTGTTAATATTAGTGAAATGATTTGAGTTAAAATGTTTGATTGGATTTTGGAAAATGAGAGAGAAAAAATTGACTAAAAATATTATAAAATTAAAATATTGTTAGTATATATATTTTTTAATATTATTTTTATTTTGAAATTTGAAAAAGTTATATTTTTTTTAGAAGTTTTGGAAAGTTGTAATGATTAAATAATGATCATATGAAAAAAGTTAAAGATTTGAAATTGAAAAATATTTATATTTGAGTTATATTTTAGAATGATTCTATGAGAAATTTTGAGATGAGATAAGATCATCCCTTTCCAAATAAGTCATAAGTGTCCAAACGAACACTTTGATTCTCAACAGAAATTTGGGTTGAGCATGAGCAAGAAATTACTTAATCTAATTTGATGAATATATCATAGATCGGTCAATATTTAGAACATGGTCGTGAGGCAACATATCCAAATTTTAATATTTTGGATTGGTGGAAAATCAATTAAGTAAAGTATCCTATTTTGGAAAAAATTGCACATGACCTCATGCAAAAAGTTCTGATCATAATTTTTTTCTCAAACATTACTAAACACAAATACTTATTAATTTCAAATCTTCAATTTTTTTCATCTAATCATTACCTAATCATTATAACTTTTTTAAACTTTAGAGCAAAACACAAAAATTAATAGTACTACTTTTTCAAATTTTAAAATAAAAATAATATTAAAAAAATAATATTTTAACAATATTTTAAGTTAATAATGTTTTTATTCAACATTTTCTCTTTCCTTTCCCAAAACCCAATAAAACTTATAAAATTCTAAAACCATTCTAAAACCTAATAAAACTTAAGTTAATAACTCAAACCATTTAACTACTATTTATAAAATTCTAATCTCTTCTCATTTCCTAAACGTCCCAATTTTAGTTATAAATTGAGCGTTACTTCTCATTTCAATCTTGGTCCATGCAAAAATCGAAACCTTGTGAAGCTTTTAAGATGTTGCATCCTAGAAGAGTACGAAAGGATGCTCGTATTATATGAATACATGCCCAACAAGAGCTTGGACTCCTTTTATATTTGGTTTGGCTCTCTCAAGAAGTACTTCTCTTACTACGACTAAAATTTTATCTACCATGATGAGATTCAAAGTTCTCAAACTGCTTTTGAATTAATGTTTTGAAAAATCCATCATTTGTAGATAAATTGGATTGAATTGTACCAACCAACATTTTCTTTAATGTTCGTTTGCAGATCCAAAGCGAAAAATATCATTAGATTGG
Source organism: Cyclocarya paliurus (assembly GCA_029856935.1). NCBI lineage: Eukaryota > Viridiplantae > Streptophyta > Magnoliopsida > Fagales > Juglandaceae > Cyclocarya > Cyclocarya paliurus. The sequence continues at coordinate 24,850,508 of CM056954.1, forward strand.
CCTCAGTTCTTCCACATTGATTGCTCGGGGGACGCAGAATTATATATCCACAGAGATATATCCAAAAGCTAACAATGTTTTACTAGACAAAATATTTGGAATCAAGCGGCCGGAAGCACAGACATGCGGAGTGGTTGGAAATTGGTGTAATAATTTGTCATAAAGAGTTTATATTTGTGGAGTTGATATGTTTGTAAATTAATAAATTTATTATTATTATTATTTTTTATAAACAAACTTTCATTAATAAAGAAATCAGTACATAGCAACTTGATTAAACCAAAGTGCATGATCCACAAAAGCTGGGACATGTTCCCACCACATAAGAATATCATCAACATTCCAAGCAAAACAAGCCAAACTATGAGCTACTCTATTACCATCCCTATAAACATGTTGAACATGTAAATCTGGAAAATGCATTATCAGTTCTTTAGCATCCTTTATCAGATTACCATTTGAAGAGAAAGACTCTTGAATAGCTTGTAAATCTTTCACCAATAGTAAACAATCTGTCAATAGTAAATTAATTATTAGTACTTGTGAAGCTGTCTGAAAAGAGCAGGTCATGTGTATTAATCCCAAATCCCAACCCGACCCGACCTGGATTGATTGGGCCGGACCGGTTTGGCATGTTTACATAGGCTTGTTAGGCATAAAACTGACGGGTCGGGTTGCAGGCCTGGTGAAAGAAAATAAAAGAGTTTGAGTTAATGAACCTCCCGTTGGTGTTTTGGAGAAGGATAATAATATAACTACAACTATTTTGTAACTATTTTACAACCCATTTTACACCCAACTAACATAATTGTGTCCAATGTTTTGAATACCGTACCAGTCAAGACATTAGAGCAAAATATTTCAGTATCGGTACCGTTTCGGGATAGTCGATATATGAATAAATTATATATATAAATATATATATATATATATATATAAATTATATTTCAAAATAATAGTCTATGAATAAATTATATATAAATACATAGATATATAAATTATAAATAGCCTAATCTGAATTTAGGGTCAAAAAATAAGTTTGTAGTTTGAAAAAATGAAAAAAAAAATTAAAAATTGAAATATCAACCTATACGGGCCGAAATACAAGCTAGTACAGGCCGAAATATTAGTCGGCATAGCCGATATTTAGGTCGGTACGAAACATATAGAATACCTGTATCGGACTAGTGGTCAGTACAGAAAATTCCGGCCGATATGGTATTTCAAACACTGATTGTGCCACTTTCTCAGAATAATTTTAATTTTATATAACTTCCATTTAAAATAGAGTTGTAAAATAGTTATAAAAGAGTTACAAATTAATTATTTTCTTTGAAATAAAAGCATGGTGTTACTCAAATTTATAAAGATTTGCTCGGTTAGACGTTATGATTTAAAAAAATTAAAAACTAATATCTTCCAAACTATTGAAACTTTAAAATTTAAAATTTTGGCTTGTTTGGAGTTGCAATAGGAATCTTAAAAAGTACTTAAATAGTCTTAAAAGTTTTTTAATAAAAATTTTAGATTGTTTGCGTGTTAAATATTAAAATACTTTTAATATCAAATAAGTTAAAAAGTATATTTGAAGAAAAATATCATTTTAATGTTTTTTCTCAAACGTACTTTTTCTGGATAATGTAGAATGTAATTTTTAAATATATTGAAACTTTAAAATTTTTAATTTTTAATTTTGAAAGTATTAGTAATTAAAAAAAGTAATAGATTTTCTTTTAACTTTCTAGATAATTAACAAAAGTAAGTAAAGACTCTTTTCAATGTACTCGATCTATTTCGTACTAATAAAACCAGTCCAGGCAAGCCCAATCAAACAGCCCATAAATAGTCTAGATCCAAGATTTTGGGCATGCCAAGGGAATTAGGGTCCAACTCATTTCACCGAAACTTATATAGGCAACGAACGAGTATCTTCTCTTTTGGTTTATTCTTTGAGAAATGATTTGTGCACGGACACAATTCATGGAATTGTAAATTGGCTACAATTTTGTAAAATTGTAAATGTATATAGCATAATTCTTTTTGAATAATGTTAGATACAATATTAGAATGTGCAAACTTCGTACACTTTCTGTAAAAAGTAGTAGAGTTTGTTATTAAAAAATTAATTTTTTTTTTCTTATGAATTCTATACTTATTCATTTTTTTTTTCAAATAGAATGTGTGGGGCTTACATACTCTATCTAAGACTGTAAATATAATTTTTATAGTGCACATATTTGGAACTTAGAAGTGTTGGATCTAATAAAGGCTCTACATTGGTACAAAAAGGAGTCGCTATTGTTGGTGAGAATAGAATAAAGTTTTAAGCTTTACTCGAGCACTCTTTGGTAGGTTTAAAATAACTTGTAAGTGGATTGAGTGTAACTTGAAAAGGTGATCTCAAGGGCTTACTATTATTATTTATTTTTCCTCAAAGAGAGTTAGTAATGAATTGTTCTTTCACTTTTATTATTATTTTTTTAAAACAAAATTGCATTTATAAAAAATAAGATAAAAGAGAAGAGAGGGTTGCGAGTCCAAACAAAAACACATTACTAAACACACATTAGGCAATAAAAAGAGGAAAATAAGAGACAAATGGGGAAATAGAGCCATGTTGATGTCAATTAATGTAGTGTTTTCTTGGTGCCAATTAATGTGCTATGGAAATTTGTAAGTTTAAATTGCATTTTAGTAATTGCTTTACCGTTGATTGTATGGGCAAAAGTAGTGGATTAGCATTATTATGGAAGGGTGATTTGTGTGTTAGGGTTAAGTCTTATTCTAAGCATCACATTGAGGCTTTAATTAAGGAGGGGGATTCACCATAATGGAAATTCATAGGTGTTTATGGCAACCCTGATGCTGCTAATAGACACTTGACCTTGGAATCTGATTAGAACACTTAATTCTAGTGAGGAATACCCTTGGCTTTTAGGGGGTGATTTTAATTAAAATTTTGCATTTGCATGAAAAGAGGAGAGGGAGGCCACGTCTTGAAAATCAAATGGATGCTTTTAAGGAGGGTCTTATGAATTGTTCTTTGAGGGATTTGGGTTTTAGCGGGCCAAAGTTCACATGGTGCAATGGAAGGGAAGGGGACAGATCCATTTATGAAAGGTTAGATAGATTCTAGGGGAACAATCAACTCTGTCATATGTTTCCTCAGGCTGTGGTAAAACATGGTGTTGTTACTCATTTAGACCGCCTACCCTTGTGGTTTGAAATTGAAGAACTTGAAGTTAGAGGGAGAAAAAAGAAACAACTTCGATTTGAGGTTATATGGGTTGGTGAAGAAAAATGTGCTCAAATTATTGATCATGTTTGAAGTAGAGGAGTGGAAAGATGTAGTATGGAGGGAATTATGATGATGATTAGAGGGTGTGGGGAACAATTGGCTGTGTGGAACAAAAACTCCTTTAGGAATGTGAGAAGGAAACTTGATGCTACTAGAACAAACCTGTAGAGTGTTCAAGCTATGGATTTTTTGCAACCTGATTCAATGGGTGTAATTTCAGCTAGAAAGGAGGTGTCGTTATGGCTTAAGAGAGAAGAAGAAATGTGGAGGCAAAGATCTGGAGTCCAATGGCTTCAAGAAGGGGATCAAAACACTCGGTTTTTTCACTCTCAATCTACAAGTAGAAGAAAAAGGAATTTTATCAAGAGATTACAAGATGAGAGGGGTGTTTGGATGGAAGGTGCTCAAAGAGATAGATTAGTAGGGGAGATTTTCACAAAACTTTTCACTTCTTATGCTAAGAGGAACCAAGAGGAAGTTTTGGATTGTGTGCATCAAAAGGTTACAGAAGAAATAAATTCAGAATTGACGAAACCATTTCAAGCAAATGAAGTATTTTTTATTGTTTCTCGTAGACCTCATAATCCAAACTTTTGCTCTACAATAGTTTTCACATTTATTTGATATAACTCTAGATCATAATGAGTTACTAATACCACAGTGATCCTGAATGAGTTCTTTCAGATTTATTAGAAATCTCTTTTTCTAATCATTTCTGAGTGAAATCCATGATTACAAGTCTAGGGTGTGTTTGGTTGTTGAAATCAACTCAACTCATCTCAAACCATTTATTGATGGAACCCATTATTTTTGAACTTCTCATAAAAAAGTTAAACTCATCTCAACCTATTTCAGACATTCAAACACATCTCAATAGGACTCACAAAACACTACTATTCACTAATCAACTCAAATCATCTAAGATCACCTTAGCATCCAATTGCAGCCTAACTCTATATTGTTCAACACAACCTTTAAAGTCATAGTTTTGTCTCCAAGACTCATTTACATTCGACATTTTACACTTTTCAGACAATTTGACAAAATTATAGACTTTATGTTGATTCATGAATTTTAATCGTTCTTTAACACATCAATCTTTTATATAATCACTTCTTTCTACAACTTGTGAAAACATAAATGAATTTTTATTTTTTTTAATTCTGAATTTTAGAAATACACCACGTAATCTAACCAAATAGCAAATCACGAACATCGCATGAGGTTACTTGTTCCGATGTCTCCATGGCCAATTCTTCAGCGGTGTTTCTCTTTTGAGGTGGATAATTATATGTTTGTTATTCTATATTATCATTGAGATGATCAAAAAAAGAAACCACAAGCCTTTTCGAAGATATAAGCAGGTAGTTATTCGATAATCACACCTCTAGTTTCTATGCTCCTACTGATTTTGCCAAGCTTAAGGAATTTGATTTGTAAATTTTCCAATACTAAGATCATGATTAGAAACAATGCAACCTATATTATTTTAATCCCTCCGAGTAATCAATAATGATAATGTATCAAATAACTGTTATAGGACTCAAATTTATTTTATTTGGATTATAAAATCTTACTTTTGCTTTACTATCCATACATGTATATGTCTTAAATCAGTTTACAACTCAAAAATAAGTCTTTAAGACTACCTTACTAAGACACGATATAAGTTCTACACCATTAATTTTAAGAGTTTTACTACATTAGTTTTTAAGAGGTAGAGAAAACAGGCCAGGGTTATGATCTGACTCATAATACTTTTCATGGCACTCACTACTTCAATCCAGTTTGATAATTTCATCCTTCTATCTAACTGCATTTCCTCCCCATGAAAGTACCTCAAGAATTGCAAAAGGCTTGAGACTTCTCATTTGCAATTCTAGAGGTACTTCTCATGTAGAGCATACTTGTACTTTCATGCCATAAAAATGATCTATGAAGGTATTGAGATATTTCTATATATCAAACATTATATGGGAAAATGTCTATATGTGTCTATATGCATTATCTCAAAAAACTCAATGTTCCTTGTGTTTCCTTCATCTGTTTGATTTGCTTTCCTTTTATACAAATCAACACACATCCTTAGATTAGAAAATTTAAATACAGAAAATATTTTATATACTAATCTTTACAACTTTTTTTGGAGATATACTCTAAAATTTTATGGCATAAATAAAGTTTTTGTGTAATCATACTTCAAACTTCTATGCCACAAATTGTAAAACTTTTTCATAAATTATATTTCATATGGTTCAAATATATGCTTAGAAGTGCAGAAATTTTAACAAAAGCATTATGAAGGCATGATGAATAAAAATTTATTGGAAAGAAAAATAGAACCAACATAAATGACATTTTGGAACAAATTAAAATATGAACATTTGTGCTTGAGTTCAACCATAAAAAATAAGTCTCAACGTTTAGAGAGTTTGATTTTAAACTTACAGAGACAAAAGAAAGATGAACATTTGCACTCGAGTTTAATCTAAAAAAAATAAGTATAAACATTCATAAGATTAGACTTGAAACTTATACAGAAAAATGTTTGCCCTTATCTTCAAATCAAGTCTTACGCTTAAGACACCTAAACCTTCATGTGTCATTGTTTTTTTTAAAATTCAATTGACACAATTCTTATACTTTCATGACCATCATTTCCTTCCTTTCCCAAAAGATATGATTGTTTTTCAATACAAATTAACAAAATAAATATGTATCAATCTAACAACCATGCTACCAACTCATTCATATTTCATTATTTCGATGAAATAATAATACATCTAGAATAAACCATTTTGTACAAAATAAGGAGTTTCATCATTTCCATTCCTAAAGTTCAAAATTTGATATGTACTAATTAATTCCAACTTCTTAAATATTGTGTATTTCTGACCCTTACCATTATTCTCAATAATAATTGATTTTAGACATAAAATGGGTAAACTAGGATCTAGAACTAGAGTCATTTCCAAACGAGGTCTTAGTGTAAATTTGACCTGCTTATATTTCTCTAAACTATAGTCATTTTGTACAGGAAATATTGTAATGATATTCGTATATTTATTACAAGAAAATAATTTTGATCATATTAATATTTTGAATTTGACACTCAGAAACCATAATAGAATTTAAACCATTATGGATGAACTAATAGTTTCATCGAGATCCCTCATTTGGGAGTGAATCCCAACATACAAAATGTTCATTCCATCTTTAAATTCTGAACTTAAACCATTATGAAGAATTTAAATCATTATGGATGAACTAATAGTGTTATCAAGATTTCTCATTTGGGAGTGAATCCTAAGACACAAAATGTTCTCTCTAATTTTAAATTATATGGATGAACTAGCTATATCACTAGAATTCTCATTTGGGACTAAAATCTGACATACAAAGTGTTCCCTCCAATTTTAAATTATTTGAATGAATTAGTTATATCATCAAAATTCTCCTTTAGGAGTAAACTCTGACATAGAAAGTGATCCCTCAAATTTTAAATTTTGTGGATGAATTAGCTATATCATCAAAATTCTCTTTTAGGAGTAAACTTTGGCTTACAAATTGTTCCCTCCAACTTTAAATAATGTGGATAAACTAGTTGTATAACCAGAATTCTCATTTCATAGTAAACTCTGGCATAGAAATTGTTCCCTTTACATCACTAATTATTATCACAAATCCAATCATTTCCATTATTAGCCATGATATAATAGAGTTAATTATTTGTTATCCAAAATCAAGTAAGATTTTGTACCTTTGGGTAACCAACTCCTTCATTAATTTTGGTACAAATTACTCACTTCATTTATAATTAAAAATTATATATATGGTGAATCAGATAATAAAATTCATAAAAAAGTAACTAATAATTTTATAACTAATAGCCATGCATAATTCAACTTTAAATAATTCATACATTTATATGGCTTACCATACAATAAAATTCATAAGAAACAATAATTAAAAATTTATAACTAATACTCATAATTCAAGTCCAAATAATTTTTATATTTATTAAATAATAAGGAACATATTGAGAGAAAGAGAAAGAAAGATTTTTTTTCCTGTTCGTGCTAGGCCACAATTCTGGTTCACTATGTTGGCTTGCAGCCCGTGTAACACAATTTTTTAATCATGTTGTCGGGCTGGCCTAGCTTACAGGCTCACTGTTATGGCCCATGCAACATTCTTTCCCTTTGATGTTCTTGGACCGATTTAGACCTATGGTCCACTATAATCGGCCCAAAGTGTAATGAGTTTGAAAATCCTACCTATTCAGCAACCCATAACTCGATTCTTTTTCTCCTTTACCCTCACGCAGCTGACACACCATATGAGAGTTTGCAACTCTATTCTGGCGCAACTAATAATATTGTCTCCAACAAGGAGATGCCGACAAGACATCCTTGGCCTCCTCCCACTGCTAACGTCCACCTCCTTTCTCCCTTCTCTTTTTTTTTTTTTAATAAACTAAACAAAAGAAATAAAGGCATAGCCACCATCCGACGGGACTACACTATCCCCCGGCAACGCCTCCCATCTCGGGTTGTCAAAAAGGATACACCAACCATCCTCATGCCGTCATTGCCAACCCACGACAGCTCTTCCCTCACTGTTTTCCCTTGAACCGAAATTCTAAATAGAAATTCTCTCAATTCTTCCATATCAGGAACATATGTATGAATCAATACTCAATACGTAAATTCATAAATACATAAAGTTTATATTTGAAATATACATTGTACATGAATATGTAAAACCAAATCATAAGTTACAAATTTATATTAATAATATATTTTATAGATCGAGATGGACCAGTCTCTTAGGCTAAATACTATTCTATTTTGGCTGTCAGACCAAAACCCTTGCAGCCCAAATTAAAAATGCGAATGCCCCATATTTTGGGCTAAATACTATTCTATTTTCACTTTGAAGTTGAAAGTATCCGGTGCCAAAGTGTAATTGAGTAGAACTGTAGAGGCCGACGGATGAGAGTTTGAATGAATTAGAAAGTATGATTGAGGCTTGCTTCACGATGAAATGAGATGATTTGTGAATAATAATGAAATAATTTGTAAATAAAAATAAAATTATTTGAGTTAATATATTTTATAGGATTTTGATAAATAAGACAGAAAAAATTAAATCAATATATTATAAAGTTAAAATATTATAATAATATTATTTTTTAATAATATTTTTATTTTGAGATTTGAAAAAATTAAATTATTTTTTTATAGTTTATTTAAAAATTTAAAAAAATTGTAATGATTAAATTAAAATTTTAAAAATTTAAAATTTAAAATATTTATGTTTATAATGTTTTAATATTGAAATGAGATGTAATAAGATGGGATTACGTGGAATGAGAATGAGATATACTATCAAAACGAGCCTGAAAATTCAAATGTGTAGGCCACTTTGGTGGGGCAAATAAGTGAAATCCTGCAGTTTTCCAAAAGTAGAGGGTCTCTGATGAGATACTAAGAAGATCAGTGGGGGCACTCCTGTCATTATGATTTTAAATATTATATTCATATATTTATGACAAAAAATGATAATTATAGTTATAAGTGTGCAAGCGCCGTATAATAATTTTAAAAAAAATAAATACAAGATTTATATAAAAATAATAATTTTTTAATAGTATATCTCATTTTTTTTTTAAAACGATTATACGGTACTTGCACACTACATGATTTATAGCATTACTCAATAAATGTTATAATGTTAACATGTAATATTTAAAAGAATTAAAATTTAAATTAAAAAAATCTATTACATTGAAAACTATTTTTCACTGTATTAATTGTGTAAACTATATATTATTTATACTGATAATTGAAAACATTTCAAAAGAGATTGTGAAAACTTTCGTGTGTTTTGATGCATTTTAAGTCACGGGTTCCAATAAGAACGGGATATTAAGGCTATAGCACAAACTTGATTTAAGAAAATAATTTATCTCTAAATATTAATTTGAGAAAAGAGAAACATTTAAATCATTTATATTTTATTTTATAACTTCTCTCAAGTTCCAGAAGATAACCTCCCATTTTGAAGTTTTCTACTATCTATATCTATATATCTATATATATATATATATATATTTTTTTTTTTTTTCTATGAAAAAAACAAACTTGGAGAGGCAAATATATTCTAATTGCACGGCAGAGAGAGAGGTTCTCTTTGGGATTTGATGCATCATGGGGACTCTCTGGTCGTAAATAGTATCGGCATCTGAACCAGACACCACATAATTCATTCATTGGAACTTGGAAAGCTTTGGTTGTTTTGTCATCCATGAAACCGAGAATCTGACTATGCATGCTCTTTGGACTCTCTAACACGCAACAAACCTTAACAATGCCAAAAGTTTGGCAGATGAGCGAATATTTTAGGACAATTTAGAGCATTGTATTGTCACTGTAAAATCCAATATACCATTGGAAAATGAGAAATGTTACAAACGTAACATATTAAAAAAAATTAAAAATACAAACGTAAAAAGATAAAATAAAAAATTAATGTTTTATTATTTCTCTTTTTATATTTCCGGATGCCATTTTTATTTGAATAGATATTTTTAAATTTTTTTAAATTTAGTGTCATGTCAAGGAATAAAGTGAATGTTATAAACTAGAGAAATGATACTTACAGTTATGAGTACGTAAGCGTTGTGTAATTATTTTGAAAAAAATGAATAAATACGGAATTTATATGAAAAAAATTAACTTTTTAATAGTAAACTCTACTCTTTTTCAAAACGACTGCACGATATTTAGACATTCCACAACTGTATGTAGTATTACTCTATAAACTAAGGGTACAGTAGCATTCCTCTTAAGAACATTGTGTCTTTTTCGCTAATGGAGAAGTTTTGAATGCTTAAGAAACACTAACATATATACTAAAGTGCATGACCATTAGCTGTGACCGTGAAAAGGAAAAAAACAACCTAATGAAAGAAGGAAAATGATAACCTTATAATTAGTCTACAACTAGTTTACTACTTTACTTAAAGTGAATGATAGTTAAGTAAAATAAAATTTATCTTTTAATGAAATGTCATAATTACATTGGTTAATTTAAAAATAAAGTGTAAACTGATTAAAAACTAGTTATAGATATATTATTACCCATGAAATAAACAAGCTAGTCGATTCTATATTGTTAGAGAGCTCATCTTTAGAACAATCAACAACAACTATAATATAACAGAAATAAATAAAAAATTATAATATATTAAGGTACGGTTTGAATAGTGAAATGAGATGAGATAATTTTAGATGAAAGTTGAATAAAATATTGTTAGAATATTATTTTTTTTAATATTATTATTGTTTTAAAATTTTAAAAAAATTGAATTATTTATTATATTTTGTATAAAAATTAAAAAAAATTATAATAATAAGATGAAATAAAATACTCTAACTATCCAAACGGAATTGCCTCGTTTGTTTACGGGGATGAAACACAGAACTCTGAAAACTTTGAAAACTTTTGTACTGTAAAGTTATCTCTGAAAACAAACACTCATTTTTATCTCATCTTATCTCATCTCATTTCATCTCTGATTACTATTTATGAACTGTATGTTGCACTTGAAAAAAAGTTGATTGACATTACTATTTTGTAAAAAACAAAACTGATCTAACGTCTAACGTTACTATTTCGGTGTTACTGTTCATGTACGAATCAAAAAAAGCTGATCTGCTATCACTATTTAAAAAGGCTGCAGAAAAAGAAAAAAGTGGAAAAAGGGTCAAAACGCAACACCGCCTACGGGAAATGCCGAAATGTAAATTATAAAAATATTTGTGCTGTTGTGGGTCCCACAACCATAAATGCTTCACAAAAAAGTCAAACTAATCTCATCTCATCTCTATAAACAAACACACATATCATCTTATCTCATCTCATCTCATTATATCTCAATACTATTTACACATATCTCAAAAAATCTTATCTCATCTCTGCAAACAAACGATGCCTAAATCATTTTACTTTTATATATCTCAATACTACTTATACATATCTCAAAAAATCTTATCTCATCTCTGAAAACAAACGATACCTAAATCATTTTACTTTTATGTTGTGTGTAAAAACAAAGATAAAAAACTCTACTCAACTCTCGGTTTCCTAGCACACACCACACACCCACAGGTAAACCCGATTTTTTCCCCTTCTACCGGTTCTTCCCTCAAAACCCATCACTCACCTTCCCGATTCTCTCCCTCACCCAGGCCTTTCTTCTCTCTTGCCCAAATCCTTCTCCCTCAACCCTTCTTCTTCTCTCTCGCCCTTTTTCACTTTCGGTCCCATGAGTTTTCAGCTAAAGCCACCCAACACGTTCGATTTCCATGATGCAACTCAAAGTCTTATCCATTGCATTTTTCTTGGTATGTTCTGAAATCTTCAAAATTTTCAATTTTTCCCCTTCCTCACCTCCTAGGACCTGTCAGTCTTCAACATCTCTCTCTCTCTCTCTCTCCGTGACTGGGTCATGTTCCAAAGCATAAAGACCACAAAGGAAGCCTAAAGCTATAATCGTTCCAATAAAGCTTTTTTTTTTCACCTTCATTTCTGTTTACGCTAGGTTGAAGTAATAAAAATACCATGAATAAATACTCCCATGTCCCATTTTGGTCCCATGAGTTTTCAGCTGAATCCACCCAACACGTTCGATTTCTATGATGCAACTCAAAGTCTTGTCCATTGCATTTTTCTCGGTATGTTCTGAAATCTTCAAAACTTTCTATTTTTTCGTTTTTGTCACTTTGAGTCAAAAACAGCCACTATCAAATCTCACAATCAAGACACACACACACACTCTCTATCTCTGTCTCTCATTTCAGTTGATGATGGTTAATTTCATCTCTTTTCTCATCCGTTGCATTTATTTGGGGATGTTCCGAAATCCTCATAATTTTTAATTTTTTCGTCTTTGTCACTTTTGAGTCAAAATAGCCACTTTCAGATCTCACAATCAAGACACACACACTCTCTCTCATTCTAGTTGATGATGGTTAATTTCATCTCTTTGAAAAACTCTAACGACAACGAGGAGAGAAGCAAGGGGAAATGAAAATGCCTCTCACATTCAAAACGTGCCATTTAACCATTTAAAAAAAAAGTGGTGTGCGGAGGATGAATGAACAGTAAGAGGTTGCGTAGCAAATCTCAACAAAGATAAGGTCTTAAAATAAGATGACATGTAAATTTGAGTTTAAACTTTAACTCCCTTCAATAAAAAATTGTCACATCAATTTCTTTATAATAAATAAAATACACTTTATAATAAATAAAATACACTGACCGCTTGGCAGCGAGTTCCGACCACTTCCGGCGGTTGGACTGGAGGTTGGAGGCAAACTTAAGAATAATTAGGTCTCGTTTGAATAGTAAGATTAAATGAAATGATCTGTAAATAGTAGTTAAATAATTTATGAATAGTAATTAAATAATTTGTGAATAGTAGTTAAATGATTTGAGTTGAGATAATTTATGAATATTTTAGGAGTTTAGGACATTAAGTAAAGCCTTCCTAACATTACCCCATTCTCAAGTCAGATCGAATAACAACTCTCGAGACTTACAAGATGCAAGGCTTGAGATCAAATAGTTGAGGTCCAAACAATGACAGTTGGAGGCCCAATTATATTAGGTAGTGGATATCAAAGCGCGATTAGAAAAAAAATGTAGAAGAAGATGGAAATTCAATTCCAAAAAATGTTTGAACAAATGCAGTTAATAATGTCCCAGAACTTTACACCACCACCAACTTAAAACTTATTTTCTTATGTCTTTTGACTTATTTTAAACATTTGAATAATTGTGATGGTTTAATTATAATATTTAAATGTAGTTTTATTATTTTAAATTTACAATTTACTATATCATGATTATTGTTTGAATGATAAATTACGAACTATTATCGTTTGAACAGATTTTTCGCCACCATTCGAACGAGCAACCAAAAACCATTTGAATGAAACTGAGAATCATCACTCCGGCTCAAATAGATTAATAATATGTTCAAACACTCTGCATGTTTGATCATTCGAACACATATTATTATGTTCTAACCAATTTATCATCATTTGAATGAACAATAAGTCATTTGAACAAAGATTATAGGACTAAACTTTCGATTAGATTTGTTAATTCGAACATTTTTCAAGAATGTTCGATCAGATTCTTTTTGTTTGAATCCTAATCGACGTGTTCGAACATAAATAAAAAGTTTGAAACTGGCTTCATTCAAATATGATCAAATAAATTTATGTCGTTCGAATTAAATTTTCCCTAACATCCAAACAAGATTTATTCAGTCCGAACAATACTTCGGGATGAAAATGTTTTGTCCCCAAAAAATGTTTTCATTCGAGCCAATCAGCTAGATTTCATTCCTGAAAGTATTTTTTGGGATGAAAAGAAATTTGGTCTTCAAAAATAATGTGACAAATTAGAGATAAAAAATTTTCATCTCTGAAAATCTTTTGGGACAAAAAAGGCATTTTTTTGGGATGAAAAAAATCAGTTCTGTTGTAGTGGTCAAATGTCTTGAATTTTGCAATCAACTGATGGTTGAGTAATTTGGTGACAGGGTCAATGCAAGAACTATGCAGTCGTTATATGAATAAGAGAAATGGTAGAAAATAAATAAGAATTAATAAGTAGATCAACCGTGCCTGTTTGGGATTACCATGAGAAACAAAACTTTTAAATTGTAGAGTTTTCTATTAAAAATATATTTACTAGTATTTCGTAAATATGCGCCTAAAGTACTTTTAAAGTCGGTAACAATTATCTTAAGGATTTCTTCAACAAAATTTTCAACTTTTTTTTTATATAAAAACTAAACTTTTAGATTGTTTTAGATGTTGAAAGCACTTTTTATAAATTTATTATTTTTTCTTTAAAATATAAACTTTTACTTTAAGTTTTTGACTTATTTTGACTTAATGTAACATTTGAACAATTGTGATGATTTAATTATAATATTTAAATATAGTTTTCTTATTTTAAATTTAAAGTTTACTGTATCATAATTATCATTCGAACGTAAAATATTCAATTTGAACAATAAATTACGAATTATTATCATTCGACCACATTTTTTGCCGCCATTTGGACGAGCGACCAAAAGCCATTCGAATGAAATTGAGAATTGTCAATCTGGTTTGAATAGATTAATAATAGGTTCGAACACTATGCATGTTTGATCATTCGAACACATACTATTATGTTCAAACCAATTTATCATCATTTGAATGAATAATAAACTATTCAAACAAAGATTATTAGACTAAACGTTCAAACAAATTTTTTAATTTGAACATTTTTCAAGGATGTTTGATCAGATTCTTTTTGTTCGAACACTAATCGATGTGTTCGAACACAAATAAAGAGTTCGAACATTGGCTTCATTTGAACAGAATTAAATAAATTCGTGTTGTTTGAATTAGATTTTCATAACATCCGAACAACTACCTGACTGTTCGGTTAGTTAGTATTTATCTCAATAGAAAAAAGTATGAAAAATATATTCTTCTAGTCGACTAGAAAGTGTTTCATTAGAATAGAATCTGATCGAACATCCTTGAAAAATATATTCTTCTAGTCGACTAGTCAAAATAGAAGAATAAGGCCCGGTTTGGATATAATAAGTGTTTCATCTTGTCTTATGTCATCATTACAACGTTTTTCAAATTTCAACACAAAATTTAATAAACAATTCAAGTTTTTTAAATATTAAAATAATAATAATATTAAAAAATAATATTCTAATAACATTTTATTCAACTTTCAAATTTTATTTCAACTCATCTCATCTCAACTCTCTATCTAAATGGCACCTTACTTTAAAGTAGATAATAGTTAATTATCTTCAAGATTTTTTCAACAAAATTTTCAATTTAAATTTTTTTAATAACAAAAAGTAAACTTTTAGTTTGTTTAGGTGCTGAAAGAACATTTTATAAGTTTATCAAATATATTATTTTTTCTTTAAAATATTTTTAAGTCATTAAAATCATTTTTTAAACGTATAAATCCAAAATCAAACCTAGACAAAGTGAAGTGAAGTGTTTCTTAATCTTTACAAGCAATGGATCATTAGGACGCAGGTAAAATGGCTTTGCGGCCTAATTCTCTCAACCCTTTTTGAAGAGAGTTTACTTATTCACATTAAGGTATGAAACGGCAGAATAATATTATTTTGTTGTCACACATCAAAGGGGTGTAGCCATATGAACACATCGCCTTCGAGTTAGAAAGCTGGAGCGGACGACGAAAAATAACCTAATAATTAATAAGCTGCAAGCTATTCATCTCTTTGTAAAACTGATCGGTGTTCACTGCTTTGTCTCTTAAAAGTGGTAATTAATGATAAATGCCTAGACAGCTGACGGCGTCGTACGTCTTTGGTAAACAATATTCGCACCTTTGGACATTCAAGTTTCCATGCATTCTCAATCCATCCTATAAAATTCAACCAAATAGCTTGAAATCAATGAGAGAAGGCTATTGAAGATCTTGTATTCAACTTGATCAATTACACGAGTGAGTCTCTGTTTACATACAAAGCAGAGTAGCTATGAGGAAGAAAAATGCCTATAGTCTATAAATTGGGTCCAGCCCACCAAGACATCAATCACTAAAGACAAAAGGAGAACAAAAAAATAGATAAGAATGACTGCAAATGTCAGAGGGAGACAAGAGGAAAATGGAGATTATAAATATCAAAGGGTCAAAATAAGAAGAAGAGGGGTTCACGCAAGAGAGACCTGCCAACTCATGGCAGGTTGGCATGTACAGTGAAAGATTAGGTAAACATATAAAAGGAGAGGCTCAGACAACCTAAAGGAGGATTATGATTGAGAAAAGATTGAGGATTGAATATTGAAGGATAGAGAATAGAGAACTGACAGATCAATAGAGACTGGGAATTGATGGATATATATTAAGGAAGAGCTCTAACTTTTTCTATACAGTGAGATATGAGGATTCGTAAGTGATTGTAAACAGATATATTATAATTGAGACTTCTTTTCCAAAACTTCCATGGACGTAGGCATATTGTCGAACCACGTAAATCTTTGGTGTCCACCTCTTTTATTGCATTCATTTTCTATTCACCACCATGGACATACAAACCGCCACCGTATAGCCGTACCGAAACACTGCTGGGGGCTTCAAATAATTCACATCAGAGCATTGCCTGCGTGGATTTGCCCAGGCCCCTAAAACATGACGTCAACAGTAGTACTGTAAAGTCTGAGAAAAATGAACTAACTCACTAATCCATTATAATGCCAGCTCAAATTGAAAATTTACAAATTTACACTTGAACATATATATAGTACCCCACAAGATGAATGATTGATATTATGAACATTCATCTTGGACAACAAAGAATGAAAAACAGTAGAGCCAAGAGGTTTTGTAAGTAAATCAGCAATCTGATGAGAAAAAATATGTAGAGTCTGAAGAACACTAGCTTAGATTTCGATAGTGTAAATTCTAAATCCAGCAAGGCTAAAGTGAATTTTAAGTTCCACTATTGAGAAGCCTGTTTTAAGTCATATAAAGATTTTTACAATTTGCAAACTCTGGTGTCTCCCTTTCTAAGATACCTAGGAGGTAGTTTCATATATACATCTTCCAAATCTCCATATAAAAAACCATTATTAACACCTAAATATATCAAATGCCAATTATGAACAACTGGTAGTGATAAAAAAAATCGGCCTATTACCATCTTTGCAACTAGAAAAAAAGTTTCTAAATAATCAAGGCCCTTCCTTTGAGTACACCCCTTAGTAACTAGTCTTTTTTTATATCTCTCAATTGATCTATCAGGATTGAACTTGATTATCTTATAGACCTATTTACAACCAATAGGAACTTTGTTGGATGGTAAGTAAGTGAGGACTCAAGTATTATTGGATTTTAATGTAGCTAATTCAATAGACATAGCATCTCTCCAATGAAAATGCTTAACTGCTTGGTTATAGAATTCAGGTTTTATATTATATGAAATGGATATATTAGTGAGTTGGTTCATTTTTCTCAGACTTTACACTACTTTGTAAATAAACAAAGACTCACTCTTATAATTGATCAAGATGAATACAAGATTCTCAATAGCCTTCTCTCATTTGTTTCATGGTATCAGTGAGGATACTTACCCCTTTTGTTTATGTCCGCTACAATGGAGTTATCCACCTCTATTTCTTTGAATATTGAAGACTCCAATCCGTATCATTTTCAATTTTACACTTGAACATGTATCTATAATATAGCTTTAAAAGGAGATTAGCTAAAATACTAGAGATGACATGGAAATGCGTTTTTTAAGGAAGTTGTGAATTTTTTATTTTTTAAAAAAATATTTATGATGATTAAAAAAATACATGAAAAAAAGGAAAAAATAAATAAATAAAGTAAAATACACCATTCAGGACACATCTTCAAGCCACTTTTTCGGTGGCTGTAGCATAGCTCAAACAAAAAAATGGAAGACCAATGTTCATTTTTGGATCTATTACTTTATTATCAAGTTCGGGAGTCGATCAAGGCCGAGTATTCCCTTCACCTGCCGGTCAACATTCATTTAATTTCACGTGCTTTGTTATTCGTCATCCTTACATAACACATGTTACATTTTTTTTATTATTTTTTAAATATTTTATTGATTTTATTCTTCTTAAATTTCTTGAATTTTTCTACTCATTATCCATATACTACATATTTGATAAAAGTAAAAAATTAAAAAAAAAATTATATAACGTGTGGTGTGTAAATATGATGAATAGAATTTTTTTAATTTTATTGCTTCAGCCCAGAGGGTTTACTGATGACAAGGCACTTTGAATCTACGTAGTATCTAATGAATTGAATTTGGGTGAATATCGAATATCCTTCTTTATTCATTTAATTTTTATTTAAAGATTTATCATCAAATTATATTTTACATTTAATAACAATATTATTTTTTCTTGAGTTCTGTCATGGGCTGAAGAGCGGTTGTGGTGGCTGGGTGAAAGAAATGTGTTGAGGAGAGATGAAGAAGGGTTGACAGTTTTGTTAGTTAACAAGGAATCATACGTTCTTGTTTTGAGAGATGATTGTGAGAATTAATTGATTGTATAAGGAAAACGTTGTCGTTTGACTTAGTGCAGAGTAAAAGGGACGATGTCGTTTTGGAGAACTAAAGTGTTATATAATTGTAGTTGTAAGAGATGATACCATTTTTTGCAAAAAGTATAAAAGCACTACGAGTCAGAAAAGAGGCCAACTCTGGTTTGATTGCTCAATTCCCTCAAATTTTCTCTCTCTTCTTCTCCATCTTCTCTCTACTTTCTCTCTCTAGTTATTGGGTTCTTGGAGGGTGACTCCCTCAAAACAGTCGTAGTAGTAGGTCCATTATAATTGTTATCAGATTGTTAGTGTACCATTGCAGAAGAGGGTGATAATTCTGATTGACACAGGCAGCACCCACAAATTTGTAGATACTACAGTTGTGTCTCGATGTAATTTGTCTTTAGTAACAGAAAATCCTTTTCAAGTGAGGGTGGCCAATGTTAACATGTTAAGTAGTAGAGGTAAATCCTTGGGGGTTAGGATCACTATACATGGCACTATGTTTGCAGCTAGGGGTGTAACCGGTCTGGTCCGGTCTGGTTTTAGACAAAATCTTGGACCGAACCGGTATGACCGGTTTTGTATTTTTCAAAACCGATCATGCCCCGGTTACCCTCCTAAACCGGTACTTCCGGTCCGGTCCGGTCCGGTTTTTTGGTTTTTTTTAAATGTAAGTTTGACATTTTGTCATTAAAAATATGTTTAAAAAAAACTGTTTTAAAAAAATCTATTATACTTTTATTAATCTATATTAGACTATCAATATAATTATAACTATAGTCTATATTAGATTATTAGTACAAGTTATAAACTTATATATTAGTATAACTATATATTAGTATATATTAGTATTAGTGATAAACTATATATTAGTATAGATATATAATACATTTTTTTTTATAAGTAGTATAGCTATATAATACATGATCAATTATATTTTCATTTTTAAGATTAAACTTTTATTTTATAATAACATTATCTTATATATAATTATATTAATAGTATATGATCAAACAAATTACATATGTTCATATTTAAATTAACATTTTATGTTATATTTTATAAATTATGATATGAAATTATTTCATATATGATATATAATTATATATATAAATTTCACATATAATTATACATTATATATAAAACTTATATATTAATATATATAAAATATTTTGTATAATTTTAATTTTGTATAAAACTTATATATAAAATATTATTTTTTATATATTTTTTATCAACTGGTTCGGTCCCCGGTCCAAAAAATCTTAAAACCGGAACCGGACCGGTTCCAACCGGTTTATGAATTATAAAAACCGGTTCCGGACCGGACCGATTCAAAATCAGTAAAACCGGTCCAGTCCGGTCCGGTTCGGTCCGGTTTACCGGTTTTTCGATTTAAATTTACACCCCTATTTGCAGCTGATTTCTTTGCCTTAAATCTGGGAGGCTGTGATGTAATCCTGGGTATGGTTGTTGTCTTTGGGTCTTGTACTTTGGGATTTTACGACATTAAAAATGGATTTTTCATATAGAGGTAAGAATCATAGGCCTTACATATGCCACTAACTTAGTAGATGATAAAGAGCTTTCAAGCATCGTAAAAGTAGGGTAAAGTGGGGTCTAAGGGTGTGTGGTTACAACTTTTATCCTCTAAAGATAGGTCACATCAACCTATAGTGGAAAGGGGAATTTCTAAGTTATTGCATAAATATACAAAGGTTTTTTATAAACCTAGTGGCTTGTCTCCTCAAGATCTAGAGATAATCAAATAGTGTTTAAAAAGGACTCTATGCTAGTCATTGTTAGACCCTACAGATACCCCTATTTTCAAAAAATAAAAATAGAGAAGATAGTTGTAGACCTATTGAAGTCTAGGATAATCAGACCCAGCCAATCTCTATACTCTTCTCCAATTCTGTTAGTTAAAAAGTTAGATGGGTCCTGGCGAATGTGTTTTGATTACAAGGTCTAAATAATCAAGGTCCCCCCTTTTAGTACACCCCTTGGCAACTAATCCTATTTAAATCTCTCAATTGATTCATCAGGATTAAACTTGGTCTTATAGACCCATTTACAGCTAATAGGAATTTTGTTGGGTGCTAAGTCAGTGAGGACCCATGTATTATTGGATTCTAATGTAGCTAATTCAATAAACATAGCATATCTCCAAAGAAAATACTTAACTGTTTGGTTATAGAATTCAAGTTCTATATTAGATGAAATGGATATACTGAAAGTACTATGGGAAGAAGATAGATTTGTTTAAGAGGTAAAATCATAACTGTCTATATTACATATACATGTGCAAGTGTAAAATTGTAGATTTTTTGTCTAAGTCAGCATTATAATCGGTTAGTGAGTTAGTTCATTTTTCTCAGACTTTACACTACTTTGTAAATAAACAGACTCACTCGTATAATTGATCGAGTTGAATACAATATTTTCAATAGCCTTCTCTTATTTATTTTATAGTATTAGAGAGGATAACTTAGGGTTTCGCTTTTGTCCGCTGCAATGACGTTGTCCGGCTTTATTTCTTTGAATATTGAAGATTCCAGTCTGTATCATTTTCAATTTTACATAGGGGTGTAAAAAAAACCAAAAAATAGGTGAACTAGTTTGGTTCGGTATCGGTTCCACTTTCGTAAAACCAGTTGAAAATCGGTCCAATTTCTGTTAGGGTTTTTAGAACTCTGGTTTATATTGAATTGGACAGGTACGTAAATATATTATTTTTTCTAATATTTTAATATTAGAGTATACTTTTTTATATTATAATATTTATATATATTATGCTAAATTGCTAATTAATATAATATGAAATTTTAAAATTTTGTTATTCATGTATAATAATGTAATAACATAAAATTAATATAACATTTGACATAACATATAAATTTTAATTTTGTACATAAAATTAATATAATATAAATTTTAGTCTTAAACATAAACATTAATATTAAGTAATTAATATAAGCCTATATTATAACATAAAACTAATATAGCATATAATTTTAATCTTAAACATGAACATTAATATTAAGTTACTAATATAAACCTACTTTCAATATATATATATATATATATCAAAGATAAATACTTTTATGGCATAATAAATTATATATTCTTTTTTATAGATACAATTCTACGTATTTAATCATATATACTCATATAGAAAGTGTATAGTCTAACTTATATAGATTATAGTAACATAGCTAGATTCAATACAATACTAATATGTGTTAATTATTATAAAATAATATACATATACTATAATATAAATAAACTAATAGTTTTAGTATATGTAATCATCATATTATCACTAACATATATAATTAAATATAAAAATAAGTTAGATACTAGTATAATAACATAGAATTAGGCACTATAGTATATGTTAACGACGTCGTGTTTCCTATGCCTTTAGGTCGAGTTCCAACAACTCGAGTCTTGAGTCTTTCGCTTGCACACTTAAGAAAACACGGAGAGTAGGGGGCCTTGGTAGAGGCCAGTGAATCTCCAATACTAAAGTTAGTATATCTTCTTAGTAGTTTGTGCGTGAGTTTAGAAGAATCAGATAAAGTTCTTCATACTTGGGTTCAACTTTTATACTAGTTGAAGGGACATGAGTTTAGGGAGCCCATGTCCCTTCAATTGTTCACTTAGTTAGAATTCTTTAATGCGATATGGTTTTTGGGGCAGCGTCATTAATATGGCGTAGAGTTCGGAAAGTGGCGCCATCAACGCGGCGAAATTACTTGACTCACTGCCTACCGTCAGGAGATCAAGGATTCTCCATATTTCCCACCCACCTACCTACGTAGGTTCCTGAGGGTAAGGTGTCATCGGGCAGGTGTCAGGGCAACGAGTTTCATCTGCCTCTACCGTCCGCTTTCTCCACACGTGGGTTGCTTTGTGGGTGGATTTTGCTCATGGGCCAAGTACTTTATAGAGGCCCATTGACTCCTTTTAGAGGAGGATCATTGGGTTTGGCTGGGCTCGCTGACTTACTTTCTTAGTGATCCCTTGTAGGCTTGCTATACGAGTCAATAGAAGGGAAAAATCCCTTATGGTATGAAAAAAAATTAAGAAAAATGCTTAAGCCATTGAGAATTTGTCTCAAGAGTTTCTACCGATATGATTTATTTTTACTTAATAGTTAAGGAAATTTTTTTTAATTAGTTTATAAATTTTTTGCAAAAAAGTGTTTAAAGTGATTTAAAAATGCTTAGAGAAAAACACAGAAAATAAAAAAGTACATTTTGTACTTATCAATTGGAACGCTCGGGACCACCTCTCGGTGGCCTTGGCAGTTCCCACATATAACATTCCTCAATTTCTAAAATGGGTACAAAAATGCGAGATTATTGCGCAGGTGACAGCGTTCTAAAATGGTGGCTCTGGCTCTCCTCCCCAAATAAAACAAAAAAATCGGAGACCAATGTTCCTTTTTGGATCTATTACTTTATAATCAAGGTCGGGAGTGGTCCAAGGCCGAGGGTTCCCTTGATCACCTGCCAGTCAACGTTCTTTTAATTATATTGCTTCGGCCCAGGGGGTTTACTGACAAGGTACTTTGATTCTACGTAGTATCTAATGAATTGAATTTGGGCGAATGTCGAATATCCTTCCTTCTTCATTTAATTTTTACCTAAAGATTTATCATCAAATTATATTTTACATTTAATAACAGTATTTATTTTATCTTGAGTTCGGACTTATTTACGAATCGTTAAATTAGTTTATTGTTTTTAAAATAAAATAAATAGCAATATTGAAGTCATTATTGATAATTGGTACATGCCCAACTTACAGTTATGTATGCGTTTTGGGGAAGTGTGGAATGAGGTTGAGTTAATGAGTTAATGAGCTATCTCAAACCTCCAACGAATTCACCTTGATAAAAAATAAAAAATAAAAAATGAATAATTATATGAGAAATCATATTTGAAGATCTTTACAGTACATACTATTCACCAAACATAATTTGATTTAAAAAATAAATTTTAAAATTTTAATCTTACAAATCAAATTATCTCTAATAGATGTTATGTAATGTATAGTGTAAAAATTTTTAAATAGCACTACTCGAACTCAAAACTCTATACTTCCTAAATTACTACAGACAAAACCCACATAAAAATATATAAAGATTACATAGAGTATAAAGACTTTGAGAAAAATTTGTCTCACACAGTGATAACAGAAGGAGATAGTTCTATTATATATGATGTTATAGTTTGAATTTACATCATACATGTAAAGGAAAACTATACAAGGAAAGGTGGTGTTGTACATGCCTATAATACAGAGTATTCAAAAGAAATATACAGCAATGCATAAATCACAAGGTGATCAACTATGGAGCGTTGGTATCCTGCAGTTCATGGCTGTCATCCCCCATCAAATGAAGCCGCGCGTCAAGACAGGCCAAGTTTGGATTGAATCGGGCAAAATGGAATTTTGGAAAATGGTTTGGTAAAGATGTCAAAAAGCTGAAGGAAAGAAGGAACAAATCAAGTTTCAAGAGCACCAAGTGCAACTTGTTCATGCACGTAATGGACATCAAGTTCAATGTGCTTAGTTCTGGTGTGAAACACTGGGTTTGCGGACATATGGAGAGCATTCAAATAGTCGTAGTGGAGTATGCGTGTGTTGGAAAGAGTTATGTGGAGGTCCTAGAGAAGAAATGTTAGCCAAGTAAGTTTGACAGTAGTTGAAGCCATGAAGCGATACTCAACTTTAGCTCTAGATAGAGCAACAATGGGTTGCTTTTTGGCACTTTAGGAGATGCAGTTCGCGCCAAGGAATGTGTAAAAGCCAGTGGTGGAATGGCATGTAAGTGGACATCTTGCCCAATCGGCATCAGAGATCAAGCGTGCTGGAGGCAAGGATGCGAAAGCCAAAGGAGATGATACCAAACTGCAAGATACCAATGCTTCACAGCTCATGACCCCGTAATTTATGCATTGTTGTATATTCCTTTTTAATACTCTCTATTCTAGGCATGTACACAACCGTCTCTCCTTGAATACTTTTCCTTTACATGTAAGTCAAACTTTAAGATCCTATATAATAGAACTATCTCCCTCTGTCATCACTATGTGAGACAGATTTTTCTCAAAGTCTTTATGGTATATAGAGCCCATATAGTGACATTCAGAGAGAGAGAGAATTTTTTTTTTCCATGGCTAGTCCCTCCCCATCTTCCATTTCCTTTGCTTTGCCCACCTTATCACTTACCTTGTGACTTAGAATGTCACAAACTTTCTTTCTCTTCAGAGCTCAACTCAGTTTGTAGACATGTGAGGGGTGATCGGAGTCAACAAAGCCCGGTGGTTGTTACATGTCTACAGGAATGGTAAGGAAACCATGTTGAAACGCATTTCACACATCAAGTTGACAGATCTCCCATCCTTTAACCAAGACAATGGTGAGGACAAGGCAGCTGCTTGCTGGTTTAATCACATGGGAAATTTTTTTGTAAAAGTCGAGACCATCCACCTGGTGGAAGCCTTTGGCAACCAATCGTGCCTTGAGGCATTCCATAGAGTCATCGGGTTGAAGCTTCACCTTGTAGATCCAATTGCAGCCCACGCCATTCATATGGAGCCGAGGATAGACCAAAGTCCAAGTTTTGTTCTTGGCAAGGGCATCAAACTCATCATGCATAGTAGTTAGCCAACCATGGTGGCGTTGAGAATCAGTGATGGAGCGCGGCACAGTGGGAATTGCGGAAGGTGATCGAGCAACATGAAGGCTGAGGTATTTTGGGTTTAGTTTGCGAATCCCAGCTTTGGCTTGGGTGAGCATTTGGTGAGGACAAGGTTGCATTGGTGGTGAAGGAGAGCCAGTGGGAGCAGCGACAGGGGCTGAAGTGTGCAACACAGGAATTGGTGCAGACGAGCCTGAGGGAGCCGACTGTGGTGGAGCTTAGGCTAACCGAGGAACTATGGTGACTGGAAAGTTAGAACGAGAAAGAGACTCCCAATCTGAGAAGGATGAGAGGTCGCCAGTGATAGTATCATGCCCATAGAGATGAGTGGGGGAAGAATAAGGAAGAACGGATTCGTCGAAGACAACGTGCCGTGAAATATAAACACCACCAATGGGAGGGTATAAGCATTTGTAACCCTTTGCTTGGTCGAGTATCCTAAGAAAACACAAGGCATAGACTTTGGTTCAAGTTTGTGAGCGTGATAGTCACCAAGAAAAGGGAAGTAGCAAGAGCTCAAAACTCAAAACTAAGGTAGTCAGGATGGCGACCATGAAGTTGAAAGAAGGGGGAATCCATGCCAAGTGCTTTTGATGGTAGTCAGTTAATAAGAAATACAACAGTGGTGAAACAATTGGCCCTGAATCAAGGAGGCAAGTGAGCATGAAACATCATTGTAAGTACAACTTCGAAGATATTGTGGTATTTACGTTCAGGTTTGCTATTTTGTTCGGGCATGCTGGCTGGTAAAGAATACCTTTGTATTGTAAATAAGTAGCAAATGCAAGTGAGGAGAATTCCCCACCCTCGTTACTTTGAAAGATGCGGATTTTGGCATCAAATTGACACTCAATATGTTTGAAGAACACATCAAAGTAGGCAAGTAGTTCTGATTTTTTATGCATAGGGAAAAACCACATGAAGTTAGTGTATTCATAAAAAAATATAGCATAGAATCAAACATTTTTCAAGAAAGTACAAGGGCTAGTCCCCGCACATCACAATGAATCTTGTGAAAAGGATATTTTATTGTATTGTCTCTAGGAAAAAAAGGTAGTCTACTCGATTTTCCTAGTTGAACACTAACACAAACTGAAGAACCAGTAGAGTGTGAAAAGGAAACCTGTTTGTTGGAAAGAAAAAAAATCTAAGATCTGTTGATGAGGTTACCCAAGACGTGAGTGCCAGCATGAGCCTCGTTTGTTTTCGAAAAATATTTCATCTCATCTCATCTCAATTTCATCATTACACTTTCCCAAATTTTAATACAAAATAAAATAAACAATTCAACTTTTTCAAATTCATCTCATCTTCTCTCACCTAATCATTACAACTTTTCTAAATTTCAATACAAAATAAAATAAACAATTCAACTTTTTCAAACTCATATCATCTTATCTCATTTCATCTCATCTCTGAAAACAAACGAGGTCTTCCGAAAGTTGGAGGAGAAACAAGCAAATGGATCATTGTTGAAGGCATATAGGCAGCCACATCTGCACCCTTTCACTAGGATGTTCTGAGTTGCTTTGTCCTTGATCACAAAACCATCACCATTAAATTCAATAGTGAGTGGGTAATTCGTAGTAAGTTTGCTAATAGATAATAAATCCTTGGCGATATTAGGGACAACAAGAATATCATTAAGGCTCCATTTGGATATAGAAACACTTTCAACCCATCTCATCTCATCTCATCATTTATAACTTTTCTAAATTTTTATACAAAATATAATAAACAATTCAACTTTTTCAAATTTTAAAACAATAATAATATTAAAAAGTAATATTCTAATAATATTTTATTCAACTTATCTAAAACTATTACATCTTATCTCATTCAACTATCCAAACGAGCCCTAAGTTGAAGATTGTAACCAATTGATGCTTTGTCAGTGTGGGTGCACTACAACATAATTTACCTTTTGTGACAGAGATAACCGTCACCAAAAATCAAACAAATGTCACTAAAGACATTTGGTGACGGTTTGAAACCGTCACCAAGACTGTCACCTAAAGTGCGTCACCGAATACACTAAAAGTATTTTTAGTGACGGTTGGAGTTGTTCCATTCGAAATAACGTTTGAACGTTATATTTTTTTGTGACGGTTGAAAACTGTCATAGAAAGTAACGTTCGAATGTAAATTTTTATGTCCGAATGCCAACCCGAGCAATTTACGTTCTAATGTCATAAGTTTACATTCGTTGATTGATTATAGTTTGAACGTATAATATTTACGTCTGGACATTTATACGTTCGCACGCATTAAACGTTCAAATTTTTGTTCGAACGTTATGGGAACACCATCCGAACGTAACGAGGATAACGTTCGGACGTATGTTCGAATGTTTAAGAAGAAGTGTTCGAACGAACATGGTACGTTCGGAGGTTTCATCGAACGTTAATCGTCAAATCTTGTATTTATGTTCGAACGTTTTTTTGAACGTGAGATCTTGTTGGAAGGTTTTTTTGTTACGTTCGAACGTACATATCAGAAATACACTAATTTCATAAAATTAAGAAATTAAGAAACATACTAATTGTATCATATTACACACCATAAATATTCTACAACTAACAATGTCTTAAAAAGTTCTAAAATTAGATAGTAAAAGTACACGAATTAAAGTGAGAATTCATTTCTTCTTTCCTCGCCCACCCCGCTTCTGTTGCAATGACATAACACGCTCCATATGCACCATCATCTCCCGCTGGACTTGCTGTTGGACTTCATTGCACATTATTTCTTCTTGGTCTCTCTGTTGGTCCTGCAAGCACGTCTCTAAATAAGATTGTCGCTCTAAGAGGGACTCCAACTCTTGCTGCCTCGACCTCATATACTCATTCTCGCGTCATGCGGCTTCCAAATCTTTGGTAAGATTATTAATTTGTGAAGTCGAAGAGGATGAGGAGGATGAACCAGAATGCTTGAAAGATCGTCCCAAACCTCTTTTCATACTAGAGTTGGGACCGAGCACTTGCGTGAATATGTCTATGTCACTCAGAGAGGATTCCCTAGAAACTGACTGTATCTCCATCATTTTTTCTGCCATGTCAAAGAAAACACATAATAAGTAACGTATTAAAAGAAATAAAAATAAAAAAATAAATTTTTCACATGTTGCATAATTTATTTAACAAAAATAACAATACTTACATAATTATCTGCAGCGACATGATCCATCCACTCACTACTCTCATTAGTGTGAGCAGCAGCATAGACATGAATGAGGGAAAAGTTTTCTAGATCATCACGTTTCTAACAAAGCCACATTAGCAATTTTAAAAAGATAATATTAGTACTTAAATAATATTAGTTAAATAAATAACTATATTCTATAATATTATTAATTACCGTTTTCTCAGCAAGACGATGGAATGATCTTGAACCAGCATGATGGTGGACAGTCAAAGCGGATCTATTATTAGCATTCGTAGAACTTAAATGCTACAAAATTAATTAAGAATGTTAATTGATATATATATATATATATACATAAAATATATAGCCCAAATATATATGTAAATAATCATTAGATATTATTAATCTAGAATACCTGATAATCTGAAGTTGCGAAAAGATCACAACGCTTTCTCCAATCTTCTAACTTCATCTGCTGGAAAGGAGATTGTGCAGCCTCTTCAACGGTCTCAAACTTCTTGAAGTGATCATGACATCGTCCCTTGTGACGTCGGAATGCTGTAGCCATCAACCCATTCACAGTTCTCAAATCCTCGCTATGGCCAAAGTCGAGGTTGAATTGATCCTAATAAGAGAATTACGTCAAAAATATAATATACTAATCTAGTATACAACAAATGTACTCTCAACGTAAACTTACCAGCACACGGCTCCGAATGTGCTCCTTAATCCCGAGCGAGAAACATCTCGCCATGATCGCACATAAAATGGAGCATAAACTCGAACAACTGTACCAATAAATGAGGAAAGCGCTGCTGCACTATCATCCACGCGTATAACCACGACCGCGATGAGCGGATGCATCAACTATTAGATATAATATAATTATATATATAGTTATTGAGATAAAAGTATTAAAATATAATTAACTATGTTGTTATTTTCTTACTGGTAGGTGTCGACTGATTGTCGTTGTCTTGCGTCTGCACTTGATCTTCAGGAGGGAAACACTCGGATGGGGAGTCCTCAATAGGTTCGGGACTTGGACTAGGTGGAGGGGGTAAATTTTTTCATTGTCGTTTTGGCGGGATCCTTGAGGCATGATTAATATGGAACATTATATTTATTAACGTTCCAACGTTTCATTCCACGTTGGAATGTTATTTATTATAAAGTTCGAACGTTATATGTAAATAAATCCAAAATCGAACACCCGAAACTCATTTCTCCGTTTTCCTCTGTTTCCAAGCCGCCACTCCTCTGTTGCCTCCGCCGTCAAACTCCGCCACAACCGTCACTAAAAGGTATGCATCTCTATTTCATCTAAAAGTATATATTTTATTGATCGATTTCGATCGATTTGTATTAAAACCGAAACCCATGGTGGCCGGATTTTCAACTCAATTTTCCAACCACCATGGGTTACCATTGGCCAAAAGGTCACCGTGGAAATGTTTCTTGAAGTGTATACTTCATTTCTACGGTGACCTTTCGACATTTAGTCCAGTAGAAATAGGATTTGGAGCTTTCGAGAATGGCTGAGTTGACTCAGCCATCCCATCTCGTAACGTTCAAACGTAACAACAATATGTTCGAATGTATGCCCTTTCAATTTCGTGGCCTTCCACGTCCGGACGTATATTTTATACATCCGGACGTTACTACATTTACGTTCGATAGTATAATTGAATGTTCGTAAGTTTTTTTAATTTTTTAAATATTTTTAACAATTTTGCATCTGAACATATATTTATAACGTTTGAACATATAACAATTAAATTTATGATACGTTCTATGTTCAAACGTTTAGTTAAACGTCCGAACGTTATATCTTTACGTTCGAATGTTATATAATAAACGTCCGACCGTTTCATAATAACGTTCGGATGTATATTTATATATTCGAACGTTAATGCAAATCAATTTAATTTTAAGACAAATATGCATCAATAGTACAGTTAATTTTATTTCATTTTCTATTTTCAGGAGATGGCTCATCATTTGCATTCCAGGAAATGAGGGAGGGAAAGAGCCACTCAAGATACTGCTCGGATCGGGTCTCGTACTATTATGGTCGAGCGAAAGGCCCTGATCAACGAGTTCGATGAGCTCAACTGGGAGCATACGAACCTGAGAGATGTCTTCCTCAGTAGAGGCTGGGGAAATATCTGCACATTGAGGGGTAAGGCATATCCCTCTATGGTTCAAGAGTTATACATGGAGATGTGCTCCATGCCTCATGATGCATCCTCTCACATCGTGACTGTACGCGGTGTGACATTTGAGTTTTCAGCTGATGTCATCGCCGACCACCTCTGGATTCGTCGAGGAGTTCAGACATCGACTGAGGCAGATGTAGGCACTTCTGCATCATCTATTGGCCCACTTGATGCATCATCAGCCAGAGATGCAGACCAGTCAGAGGCCGAGTGTGATGAGCCTTCGACTAGGGATGACGACCGAGACGAGAATTTCTACATCCTCACCGGGAGAGATCGCCTACAGCTTGAGAGGCCGAACTCCTTCCACCAAAATCATTTGCTACTGATCTTCCGCATGTTGCATCTTATAGTTGCAACAAACGTGGATCCTATGGCACATAAGACCACATTTAGTCAGACTCGAGCACAGTTTTTTATACGGGTGGCATGTGGAGATGCCATAGATTTGCCCCTGCTCATCTTTGACAGGATCCGTTACGAGGCGAGCATCGTCTCCACGGACAACCTCCCATACGGTGTCCTGCTCAGCCGGCTACTACTTGCTCGGAGAGTGCCAACCCAGCCTTTAGAGATGGCCAAAGATCAGATGAGCGCCCTTGACATGACCACTCAACGAAGTAGCATTGGACAGGCGAGGGGACGTCGGCCACCCCCTGTAGCGGATCTAGTTCCTCCGACGCAACCCCAGCCCAGTGTGGGGAGTAGTGGTCAGCAGCCGACCAGTACATATGCGGGAGATGTGTGGCCTGCTTGGGTTGATGTAGTGATCTCGCAGCTGACTGCGCATATCGATCGTAAGATCGATGAACGGCTCGGGCCTCTAGAGGCATCTATAGCTGAGATGTCACACCTTGTACATATCCTCAACGACAAGGTTGATACCTTGACTGAGGAGGTACGGGCAGCTATCACTTTCCCGGACGGCAATATTATCTGAGTGTTGTTTACGTACTTTTATCATATTTTATGTATTTTGTTTTTAATATTTGTAAGGAACAATATTATTTAATATATCTATGGTTTTTTTATTACAATTCTCAATCTTCTTTAATGCTATATTTTTCAACTTCAATACTAAATCACTGTACTTCAAATATACATAAACATATGTATGTATATATTTAAATATATATATATATATAAATATATACATATATATATAAATATAAGTTTATATATATATAAACATAAATATTTAAAATAAATATAAATATATAATTATATTTTACAAATTCTGTATGTATAAATGTATACAAGTCAATTTTTTAGACTTGTATCCAAATTATGCAATATAAAAACCACATAAATTTAAAATTAGAACATGTTTAATTTAAATTTATAAGTAACGTTCGGACATTACTTACTAAGGTTCGAATGTTTGTGCCAAAAAATTTCACGTTCAGACGTTAATTACTAAGGTTCGAACATTTACGCCAAAAAATTTCACGTTCGGACGTTAATTATTAAGGTTCGAACATTTGCACCAAAAAATTTTACGTTCGAACATACGTAGCCACATGTCCGAACGTATGTGTGACGTTTGAACGTAATTTTCTCATTCATTGGAACGTAAAAAAAATTTCATCCATCTTTAGTGACGGTTTTCAAAAACCGTCACAGAAAACACTTTTTATTGACGGTTTAGGGACTGTCACAAATTCCTAACTGTCACTAAAAATCAAATGTGTTGTAGTGGTGATAGGTAGAGTGATGCCATTACCAACCATAAGACCATCGGAGCCACTGTAAGGTTGAAGATCGTAGAGATTACTTGGATTTTTTGTAACGTGATAAGTGGTTGCAGTATAAGGAAACCAATCCAAGCCCTGAGAGCTAGTAAGTTTCATTGCAACAAGAGCTTGTGGAACACTATCAGCTTGGAAGGTGAGATTAAAGTGATTGAAGCACTTGAGAGTAGTATGGTTGCGCTTATTGTAGATTTGATAGATGGGTAGATGATCCTTGGTTGACTTTGCAGTGGAGATAGAGGACTGAGTGCTAGGATTTACCTGGGTGGGTTTTGAGTTGAAGGAGTGACCTTGGTGAAAGCCACGTCCTTTGAGGTGAAGGAGTGGACAATCTTTTTGTGTTTGGAATTTATTTTAGTATAGTAAGCCATCTGGGGAGGAGGAGAGACATCTAGCTTGTTACATTTGGTATAGCTTTCCAAGAGAGTTACAAGATCTGGCAGGGGAGGACGTATCATTGTGGTTATAAAAAACTTGGTAGTCTTTGCTAAGACAATTGAGGAGCCACCACGATTTCCTGTGATCTGAGATGGGCTTCCCAATAGCGGAAAGATCATCGTAGATGGACTTGAAATGTTGTAGGTAGACTGATAAAGAATCAGTACCCTGAGAAATGGAGGTGAGCCGTTGCTTGAGAGAAAGGCTGCGATCAAAGGAGTCATGAGCAAATGAGTGCAATAGAGAGACTTCAACTGCAGTGTTGAGGCTGACAACAATGTCGAGAACTTCTTCTGAAACAGTGGTGGTGATCCAGCCTTTAACAAGCCGATTAGTCTTATGACATTGAACAAATGCAGGCTTTGGAACAGACCTAGTAGTGTCACCTTCAATGGATGAAGGGGTGGTTGGATTTCACCAGTCACAAAGCCCTAGAGATCATAGCTCTCCAAGATATTAAGCATTTTTGTTTTCAATAGAAGGAAATTTGTGGGTGTGAGGCACTGGTATCCTGCTGCTCATGGCTATCAGAATAGACTTAAAAACTCTAGAAATAAAAAATTGATAAAAACTCCTATAACGACAACTTCTTCAAGCTGCTACCCCCCGTTAGTGTTACTTAGGAGTTCTTCATGAAGTTTACAAATAGATCTTTAACATCCTTCTCTTATCAAGGCCCTTGTTATCTAGGGAAAACTCTAAAAATCTCTTTTGCAACTCATCTACATTATTCCAAATATCTTTGGTCCGATTTTTCTTCTTCTCCAGAGTAAGGAACTTCCAACAAAAACAGTTTTGCAAACTTGTGGCTTAAAATAAACCGTTCATCACAATTAAAACAAAGCTCACATTCCCTTTGATCTTTGATCTTTGATCCTCGATCTTAGATTCTCCACTAAACAAATTATAACTATTAAGAAAAGTATAATCACTCTATTTACATCTAAATACATGCAAAAATATCTTCTAGAAGAAAGGATCATGATTTGTACAAAGCTCATGAGAGCTATCAAAACCCATGAATTTGGCACACATGATGGTCCGAAGGGAAAGGTACCTAATCAAAGCATTTGCAACCTAATTCAAACACCATGAGTGATACCTTAATGAGAAAGTAAACTCCTACAAATAATGAACCCATTTGCATGTGTCCAAGTGAGCTTCTATTGGTCGTTTGGTACGTAAAGGCCCTGTAGTTAGTAATGATAATGATTTTTTTTATGAACCAGATGATGATGCCAATGCTTTAATGACTATAAAATGGCATAAAAGTCCAGATCGTTGGTAGAATAATTATTCTTTGAGCCCGATAGCTTTTTCACTAGAAACACAGTCAAATGCCCCTCCTAACTTACAACAATGTTAATGCCTACTCAACTGCTAATGTCAACTCAAGTGGCCTTGTAGTCTACTTAGAAACTCCTCTCGCAATTTGATAGTATCTAAATTGGTGTTTCTACCATCTTCTACTTCACTTGTTGAAAACTAGTCTCTATGACTTCAGACCATTAGAAGGTTTAGTCCTTGAGGCATTTCATTATAGAAGCAATTAGAGTAATGAAGTTCTATAAGATTTTCATGTCATGTGTAAGACCTCGCCTAATCGAAGGAAGGGACTCCCCGCAAGTGGGCAAACACAATCGGAAAGAAGGTAGGAAGACAATGTTTAAGCATAAAGAAAGCAGAGTGCCAGTAGGGCAAATGAGAAACAAGGATTGACCAAGTCATAATACCATACTAGCAATCAAATGGCAAGCAAAGGCATAGGAGAGGGAATGGGAATGAGTGAGTCAAGCATAACTTCGGACAGGCTACGAACAAGGCAAGAAAAAGTGATTAGTTCTACACCGGGCGAGTAAAGGGCGAGCGGACAATATGTAAGGCAGGCAATGTTGGAAGGAAACAAAGACAATTAGGCAAGTAATGTGTAGTGTAGAAATAGTTCAGGGTAAGCAACAGACAACATAGTACATGAACTTGAACTCCCAAAGATAGCAAAGTAGTGCTAAAAAAGTAAATGTAGTTTATCATTGTTGTAATTCAACAATGACGTCACAACCAAAGCACACATGGAAAAAGAGGAATATAGATTTGAAGATCATGTGTCCAACCATGCAATCGAGCTTAACGCCACGTGGGAGATTGTCATATGTGGCAGGATGAGCTTCTATTTTCGAGGAAAGCTGTAGGGACTTACAAGACTTGTTCAATCAATCTACTTGGTTTTGCCATCCTTCAATCTAGTGTGAGCGTGGACGACTAAGATCCCTGATTGTTTCTCAACCAATCAGAGATGAGATCTGTTAGAGCAGTAACTAACCAGATTGCACGTATAAGAGGTATTTTTTCGTTAGTCCATCTCACGTCCGAAATCTTCAAGTATTCAGATACACACACACACACACTCTCTTCCATTTTGAACCTCACAAAGGAGGAAGTTGAGCTTGAAGTCTTCATTGATAAGGAGGCGAACAACTTCAGCACCATGCTCAATGTTAGTTCACTGCTTAAGTAGGTTTATTCCTCTGAAAATGCTAGTAATGTGGGGTAAATATCTACAATTATGTCCAGGTGATCATCTTCTGCTTCTCAATCTCTTTCTCTCATGAGAGTACATATTTTCTTATTTCGAATTATTGATTACTTTGATGATGTCTTTTCAAAGTACTTAATGTATCGTTTTCAAAAGGAGTTATGGACACATCTATGTATCACGAACCCCAAGTCAGGGTGGTGCATTATCTTGGTAGAGTTTCTTTAGTTACTTGGGAATGCTTAAAAGTTGAATAACGTCCTCTTGGTTATTACCGGGTGACAACGGGATCAGGCTAGATGGTAACGCTCTTGGGTTAACGTTGTTGCCTCTCTGCTAGCAGAGGCTAGTGGATGCTTGGCAAAGGCAAAACTAAGCATCACTTATTACAAAATCATTCGCGTGGTCGTTATCCACGGTGTGGTTAAGGAAGCCGTAGTGCCATACATTAATAAATGGATGTAACCAGTGAAAAGATTTCACATGATGATTTTGACTTGGGGTCTAGAAAATGGTATGATATCTTATGAGATGATTTGTACAATGGGTACTCGATAACGTTTACGACGATTTATGATTGTGTCATTTTAATCCGAGGATTGGTTCCTCGGTATATTTATGATATATGTGATCTCAGCTTTTATTTATATTAAACTTATACATTCATATTCATCACCATTTCTTACATTAGTAGTGAGGTTTCATCGAGGTTTCACTATGGTATGGGTTTTAACTTACTTAAATTTCATTGAAATCTCACTATGATAGTACCACTATAGTTTTACCCCTTGAAACCATAGATTTTGATGTAGATGTAACTCAAGAAGGTTACTTCAAGAAAAAAGAACTGGTGCAACCTGAGGAATAGTACAAGAGCCCATTCCTGTTTAGATTATAAACTCCTATAAATTTTGGATGTTTATTTGTATTTGGGAGACGGACAATTATGGTGTAATAGTATTTGAGTTGGACAATGAATGAACATTAGTATGTATTATTTTAATGATGATGTGGTAGTGACTTATGGATAATGTTTTTGATGGGTGAGTAATGCATAAACCTCTATTACTATTGTTATTAGTTTCCAACTAATACATTTTACTTTCTACTTAACTTTTGTACACATGTGTCCTTTGCATATGAGCACACAAGTTCCTACTTTATGTAAGGGATGTAGCCAGTTGTGCTTGCATTCTGAGTACTGTGGTTCCCCGCCAAACCACAACCAAGGGCTGGGGGTGCCACACCATGCATGCAAACTTTTGTGCATTGGCCGCCCAAAAATTATAATTACTTTTGACTTATATATATGCATGAACTCATGCTCCAACATGCACCAACATCCATCCTTCCACATAGCTAAGAGAGCAAGCCCTAAAAAGAAACTCATGCCCTAGCAAAAGTATCCTCTTTCAAGCAATTCCATCACACATTACTCATGCAACTCATCACATTCTTTTGGATGAGCTAATAAGAGGCTTGCTAGGCAAATTGGATTTTGTTACAAAGGCTATTTAGTGTTAATATCTTTCAAGGGTGGCAACCCAAGAGGAAGAACCTCCAACATCAAGTCACCAAACTCTTATAGTAGATATTGCAACTCAACTAATAAATCACTATGTGCCCTCCTTTTCTACTTTCTTAAGGAATCTGGACATGGTTAGAGATTGACTCTCTTCTATGCTATTAGAACAAGGACGTTTCATTATCGACAGGTGCTAATAGCACATTATCACCTTAATGTTTATGGAACAGGTGCTTCTCTATCCATCATGAACAATCCTCCAGTCATATTGCCAATTGGGCTGGTTGCCGATAACAAATTATAGGCATCCATAGACACTAGGTCACACACCAAGCATTATCATAAATATTCCATGCCAATCGGGAAAAAAAACAAAAAACAAAGCAAACAACTCCTAGCTACTATTATCAGGCCCAAAGCTTGTACTTAACTACTTATTTAGACACACCAGATTTTTGCAGTACTATCCACTATCGATGGTAAGCTTACAAAACAAAAATCTTCTCCAAAGTCGCCTTTTACAGTGAGCAAACTCTATATGACAATGAGGATGATCTCCTTACCACATCCATACAGAATCATTACAACAAATTATGTTTTTTGGAACAAAAAATTTCGTCCCAAAATATTGGCATTTCATCCCAAAATATTTTTTGGAACAAAAAAAAAGTGTCGCAAGGTCGTCCCAATAAAACTGTCCTAAAAGATATTTTGGGATGAAAATCACAAATTCGTCCCAAAAAATATCTTTTGAGATGAAATTAAGTTGGACTGTTCGAAATCGTTCGAACAGATTATTTTTTTTTGGGACGAATTAAATTCATCTTAGAAAACAGTTCGAACGGAAAAAATACCGTTCGAACAGAGGGGACTGTTCGAACGGGTTGGAGTAAATAGCATTCAAACGGGTAATTCATGAAGAAACGTTCGAATGGAAAAATTGATGATCGAACGCAAATAGTGAATTGCTTGTTCGAATGGCGTGCAACTTTTTCAGTTAGAACGATAATGTATGTTGTTCGAACAGTTATGTCTGATTTGTATACGTTCGAACAAATGATGAGTGTTCGAACGGTTATTATTTTCATGGACAATCAATACTAATTTAAAACCAAATAGATATTTATATTTTAAAAATACATTACAAATTGTTTAATATAAATAAAACTAATCTAATAAGTCAGAACTAAATAAATAAAATACTAATAATACTAATAAAATTCTCAATACATGATATATAATTGTTTAATATGCAAAACCACTTCTAATGAAAATTAATTGCTTAGAAGCCTGAATTGTTGCATAAGCATCTACATTTGAAGCTGCATCTCTCTTTGTTGATCTCCTTGTTGTTTCATGCGCATCTCAATCTCTGCTTGTTTTGTCAATTGAGCCTCTAACTCATGCTGTTTTGTAAGCAATTCTTGAATCATAGAATTTTCATTTTCTAACGCAATTGTAGTAGTGCTTGACGTTGATGAAGAGCTTGAAGGCTTTATACAACGACCCAAACCCCTCAAATATCCTGAACGTTGCCCTAGAATTTGTATAAAAATTTCAACATCACTTGTTGATGAATTATGATCTGATACAGTTTCAGCTCGTAGGGCAACCATTTTATCCTACACACAACATATACATTTAATATTGACACAATAATTTAAATATGTTTAATTAAAAAAAATTATAATACTTACATAATTTTCACGAGTATCGGGATGAGTCCACTCTCCATTACTATTATTATGTGATGCAATATATAATTTTGTTAGATCATAATTGGTGTCTGATGCTTCCTACAAAAAAAATTGTTTAGATATAAAGTTAATATTGAAAACAAACTATATAGAATAAATAAATAAATAAAGTACAGTACCAATTTCTTAGAGAGGCGATGGAAAGATCTTGAGCCTGCGTGATAATGAATCTTCAACTTTGATCTATTCGTTTTGTTTATAGAACTTCACTCCTGTATAGAAATTGTAAAAGTTAGTAAGTGAAAATTATAAATATGACACATAAATAATTAATTTACTTTACCTTATATGATGGATCATCAAACATGTCACAAAATTTTTTCCATTCTTTAGGTTGGACATCCTGAAAAGGATGCTCACGTGCTTATTCATTGTTCTCGTACTTCTTGTGATGCTCGTGACACCTCGCCTTTTACTTGCGGAATGCATTACACATCAACTTTTCAACAGTCCTACGTTCCTCTCTCCAACCAAAATTTAGTTCAAAATATCCTTAAAAGAGTATATATACAAAGACATTATCATTTAGAATATTAAATAATATCAATATAAATTTATTATTTAAATATTACATACCAAACAACGCTTTTTTATAAGCTCATTCGCATCTTGAGAGACTTTATGCCATGAACTCGTACCCAAAGGTGCATAAGTCCGTGTAAGAGCACTCACATGCGATGCAAGCCAAGCTGCTTGTTGTCCCGCGCATCTGGTATATTCATCAAGAATGTTAACGTTAATTTTACTTACTTTACGATATTTCTCTAACGTCACACCTCTAGTAGTGCCTCGTCCATGACGAGATTGTACTATTATCTCTATAAAATAATATTAGTTATTTATCCCGTATCAATTAGCATATATCTTAATTGAAAAAATGAGTAGTAGCTATTTATCTTGTTCTGAAGAGTCAGTCTCTAATGGCAAGTCAGACGGAGAGCTAGGAACAGGTGGAAATGGGATGTGAACTTTCTTCCTCTTTGGTGGCATTTGCGAGATACTGTATAATGTGAACACAAACTGGTCAATCATCTGTATCAGTTTCATCTATAGATTCGGTCTCATCATCTGTAGATACTTCAGATGACTCAACACTTTGATCAACTGTCACCTCAACTATATCAGCCTCAATATTTTTCCTATGTAATGGGATCATCTCATACTGGCTCAAATCCACAAATAAGTTAAAGGCAAGTTGATTCTCTTGGTATGCTTCTTGAGTAAAGGGATCATTTTCTTTTTCATCTTATCCCTCCGCCTCAGGGATAACGTCATAAATATTTCTAGGAGAAAATTTTTGTACTACTTGCCGTTGATTTCCTAACTGTGGATCGTTTAAATAGAATACTTGAAATGCTTGAAAAGCCAAAATGAAAGAATCATCTTCATACCATTTTTTTGATGTATTAATACTCAAAAAATATTCATCATAGCATTTTCCTCTTCGAGGATTGCTTAAATCCTACCAATCACATTTAAACATATAAACCACAAGCGCCCCCACATATCTTAATCTAATTATATCTACGATAACTCTATAGAAATCAATATTGTCTCCATCATGACCCCATTCGACAAGAACACCACTATTTTGTGTTTTCCTATAAAATTTTCGATCAATTGTGTGATAACTACTTCCTCAATAAATACATGCAGAATATCGAGCAGTACGTCTCGAAGGGCCACGCACCAGTGCATATAGTTCATCTGATATATCGTTCGGATTACTCGCTTGCATTTGTACAACCTATATATTAAATAAAGTATAAACATTCAACTGTTAACAATCCTCTCTATTTTAAATATGTTAGTACAAAATTGCATCTGTATTAATGTCATTACCCATTGTTCAAACCATTTCGGGAACTCCTATTCATGTCTCAGGTCTATAGCATTTACTCTCATTCTTTGAGCATATTAATATGATCACTAAAATTAAAAATTACCAACAATAAGTATGTTTATATAATTGTTTAATAAGTAAATTCAATGATTAATTAACAATTAATTTAAACTTACTTCAAGTGGCTCTCTATCTCTGGGCAATTATTTAACATGTGTCATTGAGCTTTCTCGAATTCCCGTTCACACAAATCATAACCACCTTGAGCACCAAGTGGACGTACTTGTTGGGAAAATATAGAAAATCCATTCCGTTATCTTGTTTGGTCAACATCAAAATTTCTTTCTGGCCGATCAAATCTTGTGTCAACACCGTGGAAATATTTGGAACAGAATGTATGCCACTCATCATCAATATATGTTTATGCAATTGATGATTCTGGACGAGCCTTATTACCCACCATGAGTTTCAATTTTTCAAGAAACTGTTCAATAGGATACATCCACTTATATTGGACTGGTCCTGCAAGTCGAGCCTCATGTAGCAAATGAACGGTTAAGTGAACCATGATGTCGAAAAATGACGGTGGGTAAATATGGATATTTCATTCACTTCCACGGTCGTAGATTGTATGGCATAAGTACAACTGGCCAAGTACTATGATTAGTACTCATGTTTCCAAACGGATTAAATCCATCTGTTACTAACCCAAGTCGAACATTACAAGATTCTTCAACAAACCATGGGTGTTCCAAGTCAAATTCCTTCCAAACTTGAGAGTCTGTAGTCCATACATATAGCCAAGACGCATTTTAAGCATTTTCCTCAGGGTTCAACGCATTTGAGGCATTTTCCTTAGGGCAAAACACATTTGATGCATTTTTCTCAGGGTTGATCGCATTTAAGGCACCTTCCTCAGGTGTCTTCAACTCCGTTCCTGGGCTGAACACATTTTCATATATTTGTTTTCGCTTTTACTCCAGCTCCGCGATTTGTGGTTCCAGATTTTGAGCATACAAGTTCACAGATGTCTTCAACTCCTTATTTTCTCTTTTTAATATTTGCTTTTTTCTTCGTTTATTTGCAAGCTTATGTTTCAATTCAGTTACTTGTTTTTTAAGCATCTCCATCTCACTCACCCGTAACTATAACTTTCGAGTCATGGTAGTAATAACAACTGCATATTGAGATGCCAATATTCTCACTCCTTCCACCACCTCCGCATCACTCT
Organism: Cyclocarya paliurus; assembly: GCA_029856935.1. Lineage (NCBI taxonomy): Eukaryota > Viridiplantae > Streptophyta > Magnoliopsida > Fagales > Juglandaceae > Cyclocarya > Cyclocarya paliurus. The sequence continues at coordinate 24,892,121 of CM056954.1, forward strand.
TGCTTAAGAAATAGTTATCTGTCGCTATCATGGCATTGATAGCATCCGGAGTGAAGATTAATGTTTGTGGCATATATGGTTCCCGATTCAAATCAGGAACAATATTGGAAGACTGTTGGCCGACCATTTGTGAGAAATGTGAGTTTGTGAAAAATGCAGAAGCACAAGGACGATAAGCATCTCTTAAACAGACACTCAGAGGGATGGCTCCAGATTTTACAGATGTATAGTTTCAGATTTTATGGATGTTGTCCATCCATCCAAATTTATCTCAAACAGATGATATTTTTAATCAAACACTTTTGATGGGGCTCGAAGCAATTCCGGATTTGTTGGCATCTGATAGGAACGAATTTTTTGGTATCTGTCCTTTTCGGGTTTTATGGTGGGCTTTCCTCCTCAGTCCATATATTTTAAACCCCATTCCCTCTTGATCGAAACCACCAATCAAGATGCGAGGTTTGGGTTCTCCTTGTGGAGCTTGCAAATTCCTTAGAAAGAAATGTGTTAGGGGATGTGTTTTTGTTCCTTATTTCAGTTATAAAAAAGGATATACCCAATTTTTCGCCGTTCATAAGGTTTTCGGTGCAGGTAATGTATCGAGACTTCTTGCTCACATCCCGGTGAATAATCGTTATGAAGCAGCTGCCACAATCTCGTATGAAGCACAAGCTAGGTTTCAAGATCCTATTTATGGCATTTTTTCAGTTATTTTTGCTTTTCAGCAGCAGGTTCTCTTTTCATATATAATGATTGAAACCCTAATTTGCTCTGTCTCCTAATTAATAAATGGCATTCTATTTTGTTTTCTGTAAGTTGTAAATCTACAAACTCAACTAGCATCTCTGAAGGAATTACGAGCAGCTCAAAACTTTTTCGATACTTCTATCAATGCAAACTCTAATGAAAAGTAAAACTTTCTCAATGCTTCTATCAATGCAAACCCACAGGATGTCCAAAGTGGGTTTCAATCGGGGAGTATCAATAATGCCTCAACAATTTTATACAACCAGAATTAGATGATGGAAAGTTCTTTTGGGAACTCCAGAAGTTCACTCAACCCTGAGGAAAATGCCTCAATTAATGTTTTATTTGAAGAATTAGTTGCGGTTGAATATATTCCTGAAGAAGAGTGGTGGTGGACATGGAAGATGGAAGATGCAGTATTTTAATTTTTAATGAAAGATGCAGTATGTATAATTGATATTTTTAATTAATGTTTCTAAGTTTGATTAATTCTGCATTATATCTTTGTAAGACTTTATATATAAGAGAGGGGTCTGTATTATGTCCATCAACATGATTGTGTTTTGGCTTGTTTGTGAATATGCATAAACATGATTAATTATACTACAAATTATCAACTAAGTATACTTTAATGTATAAGTTTCCGTTCGAACGGAAATCATAAACCGTTCGAACGTTAATACCGTTCGAACAGAAAGTATAATGCGTTCGAACGTGTTCGTTCCAGATTTTCAATCGTCTTCAACAATGAAAAATGCATGACAACAACAAATCATAAATAACCAGTATAATAACAACATGGTAATATAAACAACAATATCAAATCATTCTCAAATTTTCAACAAAGTAAGGAGATTATAGAAAGTAAAAATATTATAAAAAACATACTGAGAATTAGATGAAAAGTGAGTGTACCAGAAGGAACTCCACAAAAAGTAGTAGAATTAATAGTTTTAATTCGAAAATAGTTGAGACTAGATTGAGGGAAAATGGCGCAGCTCTGTTCGTGAGGGAGTGAGAGTGGCGGGAGGAGAGTGGAGATTCTGATTTCTGAGATCTGATGTATATTTGAAGAGAGTTTCCCATTCGAACGATTATTTACTAACCGTTCGAACTGGAAACCATGAAGCAGGATAAATTCCCTCCTAAAGTTTCATATTTGAACGGATATTTACTAACCGTTCGAACGTTAATCCATGAGCGAGAAAAATTTCCTCCTAAAGTTTCACGTTCGAACGGATTTTTACTATCCATTCGAACGTTAAACCATGAACGGGAAAAATTTCCTCCTAAAGTTTCACGTTTGAATGGATAAATAGTACGTTTGAATGTGAAATGATTCATTCATAAACGTTTGAACTCCTATTATTTACAGTTCGAACAATTTGCTAAATATTTATGAATATTTATTTTTAACACTATACTATTACATAAAATAACAACATTAATATATATAGACATATTAGACGATACTATAGTTTAGTAACATAGTAATATCATATTCAATAATGTATAATCGAGCATATTATATATTATATATATGTAAAGTATATGTGAAGATATGATATCATACTAACTAAGTTATAAGTAACATATATATAGTATCAACATATTGTCTCATCTATTTGTACAAGCATAATATATTACACTATAAATAACATATATATATACTATCATATATAGTGTCGTCTAATTAGACTATATAGATCATATAAGTAACTATAATATCTGGTACTAATTAGTACCAGATATTATAGTTACTTATAAGAATATATAGTACTAATTAAATTTATTAATTATAGTAACATATATATATAATAATATATATTACAATATATCTATGACGAAAACCGTTCGAATGCATTAACATGGACGTTCGAACTGTACTGCATATAGAACTTCTCCCCGACGGTCATTTCCACAGACACTGATCGAACAGCTATCAACTCCAAAAATCACTCCCAAAACCTCCATCCCAGCCGTTTAACGACGCCGTTGCCGCCGTGAACAGTACCCAATCAAAGCCTCCAACTCTCATAACCGATATGCTCCTTTTCTAACTATTTTACCATTTAAATTTAGGTTTTTGATGGATTATTTGTTTAAATTAGGATAAATCAATTTATCCATCAATACTCACTATAGATTTGCTTAAATCTATAGTAGGAAGGTTTATTTAAGTTTATTTTTGTTTTGTTTGTTGAGAAATCCATGGAATCGAAGGATTCCATAGTTTTCAATGGCTGAGTCGACTCAGCGACGTCGCTGAGTTGAAATCGCTTGTACCGTTCGAACGCTTGGTAGGGAGTTTGAACGGTACTAGCCAAAGAAGTTAATTGCGTTTAACTCGTTCGAACGTTGTTAGGTCGTTCGAACGGTACTACCCAAACAGGTTAATTACATTTAATCCGTTCAAACGTTGTTAGGTCGTTCGAACAGTACTAGCCAAACATTTAACACATTCGGACGTTTTATAGGAAGTTCGAATAGTTAACCCGTTTGAACTTTTTATACGTTCGAACGGTATAAGCATACCGTTCCAACACTAATTTATGCGTTCGAACGGTATAAATAAACTTAATAATATTAGTGAATTGTTATTTTTATTCACCATTGTAGTTCCATTAAATCTTAACGAAAATATATCTTATATTATAATTAAATTAATATAGAATTTTATCACATTTTGTTAAATATTTTTATTATAATAGTTGTATTGATAAACTCTTAATTAATTGTAAATTTCAAGTTCATTATAATGTCTTCTAGGGTGGGATGTAAGCGACGCAGTCAGGCGGAGACTAGTATCAATCCTGTTAGGGAGAGGACTGTTTCACTAGAGCGACAGGTGAAGCTTTCTGACTTCCAGAGTCTTATCTGGAAGGGTCATTCCCTGCGATCAGTTTTCAGCGATCGTGGTTGGGGACCTATCTTAGATGGTCCAAAGGAATCATTGGAGACTTTCGCCTATATTGACATTGTTTCTGAGTTCTATAGAGAGTTCGGTGGTGCCAGCCCAGATGATGGAGGGGCATATAGCATCTCTGTCCGAGGAGTTCCGGTTGTATTTTCACAGGATTGACTCTTTGAGCATCTTGGTATTCCTAGGCTGCCAGATGCATATCCGAACATGGTGCCTAGAGAGTCTGATCCTTTAGTTGAGGTAGAGACAACTGAGGAGGAGACACCAGTTTATTATACAGATGAGGTCAATACCCTTGCTGATCATGAGGTGAGGGATTTGGTTGTTGGTCCAGATGCTCCCTTGTATGACAGGGTGAAAAGCATCAAGCAGGCAGATCTATCTTCATTCTTCAAGATCCTGAATTTGATAATCGCCAACAACATCGACCCTCGGCAACACAAGACAGAGGTTGCCCTTGATCGGACGAAATTTATGATATGGGTCGCTCGTGGCATTCCTATTGACCTGGTGGGGTATATATTCGATAAGATTCAATCAGAGTCCCGATAAATTTCCACGGATATACTATCATTCGGGATCCTGATCACCCGATATCTATTATTTGCCGATGTTGTGCCTGATGTTGCCGAGCTAAACGGCAACTGATAGGACCGATCAACAGCACCACCCTCTCACGCAGCACGAAACACTTGAGACTGCGTCTTCGTGGACAACATCCAGACCCGATTGATCCTCAGAGAGATGCACAACCAGGAGATCATGGAGCACAGGCCAAGGCATTAGTACATAGCGCTACACGTGAGGACATGGTTGAGATCGTGCGTACAACGATCAGAGGACAGACATCAGCGCTGATCGATGCAGTCCGTTCAAGTTTATATTAAGTACTAGATCTACCGTATCAAATTTTAAGGGAAGCAAAATGCCATAGATGTATTGATTCATTTGCTTATAGAGAATAACTTAAATAGACAGTGTTTCAACCAATTATAACTGTAAAAGACTCATTTAAATCCGAGAAATTAGAAACTAAAACTAGAAAAAAAAAGAGAGAGAAATATTGAAAAGACTAAAATTAAAAAACTTATGATTTAAAATTTAAGAGAACAAAAAATAAAAATCGAAAACACAAAAAAAAAAAAAAACTGATTTTTTTATTAAAAAAAAAAACCAATAGTTTAAAAAACTCCTCAAATTCAAGGTTCTAACAAAATTAAGAAATAATGCTGCTAGAGTACCGCTCAGCAATGACCGCTAAGCATGCGTTTTAGGCAAAAAAAAAAATTTAATTTTTCTTATTCATATTTTTTTAATATTTTTAATTATTTTCAAAAATATAAAAAAAATCAATATACTAATAGTTACTCCCTTAATCAATAAATAAAAGAAAAAATATATAAAATATAATTAAACATATTAGTGGTCAAAATAAAACAGTATAATAGCATTGTTCATTAAGAAAAAGGAGGGTACAGGGGATGTTGCCCTTTGGCATACGGCAACTCCCAAAAGGACGAAGTGGGATCTTGGGGGACATCCAACCCTACGTGGGGGTGGATGCTGATTTTAACTGCCGTGGGATCTTTGGGAAATTTATAACATTTTGGACTTATGAATGGATATGTTTTAGGTTGGTTTTTTTTTTCTCAAATATAAAGCAATATTTTTCTCAATTTCTGAAAAAAAAAAAAAAACAAAAATGTCTTGGTGTGAGTTAGAACCAGTAACAGCAATTAAAACTAATTAATCCCAGTGAAGAAGAGAAAACAGCTTTGGACAGCAATCAGAGAAAGGCAGGCCGATCCACATAAGATCAAATTTAGAAACAGGGAGAAAGGCTGTTTCTGGCAGAAGAGACAAAGAAGGGGAGGTTGTTATCATGGAGAGCTCATACGACAGGAAAATGGGTCCCCAATATATACAAATATGGTTTATTGGATTGGGACAGACCTTTAAGAAAATAGAAGAAAAATTGAAAAAAAAAAAAAAAAAAAAAAAGAAGAAGAAGAAAGAAAGCTGTTAAAAGGTAAAAGCCGAGGACCAGAAAATTAAAAAAATTAAAAAAAATAAAAATTGACTAAAGGAGAGTGATTTGTCTCTGATTGGAATACTTTTGCACATGCATGGATATATGCGCCTTTTTCTCCTGCACACTTTTGCAGCTCTCTCTTTCCCAGATCGATCTCTCTCTCTCTCTCTGGAACGTGTTTGGCAATTGGCACTGGCAGCAGCATTTGCAACCCTTCGCTCATCTACATTTGACTTGCAACCCTTCTCTTCAAAGCCTTCCCCTTCAATTCAACGACTCTTTTGCCACGTCACTCCTCTGCCATTAACGTTATTATCTCAAGCTATTCTATGAACACACTTGAAAAAGTGTGTAAATATAAAAATTATTCAATTTTATACTCAAAATCATTGTGTAAATCACCTTAAAGGTTTTCGTGATTAAAACAAAAGATGGATCTGGCGAATTGGTAAATCAGACTGGCCTGAATTGGGCCGTAGATTTGGTCCGGTTCAATATCAATTTTATTTTTTTAAAATCGGTTGAAATCAATCTAGTTCATATATATATTTTAATTTTTTATGTAATATAAAATATTTTTATATGATTTTTTATATTATATATGATTTATATATAATATATAAAAAATAATTTTGTATATATGATAAATTACTAATTAATATAAATTTAAAATTTAAAATCCTGTATAAATAACTATAGATTATTACTATAGTCTATAATATAATTATAATATATATATATATATATATTATAATATACTAAAACATATTCTCACTATATCATTATATACTATAATATATATACAATATTATATGTACTATATATATATAATATACAGAAAAAAGGGGACCCGAACCGATAAAATTGAAAAATACCGGTTTAAGGGTATAACCGGTGCCGTATTGGTTCTTCAAATCTCAAAATTAGTTATACCGATTTGGTTCTAAAATATGTTCAAAATCGGACTGAATAGGACCGGTTACACCCCTTGGACCCATAAACATACATTAATCATTATGCATGTAAAAACAAGGAAGTTTATGTAGTCATGTACTTCAATTAAAGTAGGAGAAATCTTATTTTCTTCATAGTTTGTAGACTAAAATCATATGGATTGATGCATATATTTTAACTTTTTTTTTTATTTAATTTGTTAACATATTAAATCATTTGAAATATAAAACATCTAATGAGACGTTTCAAAATGAAAAAATTTAAGACCAAAAATATTATTAATTTAAAAGTAATATACAAAATTATCTCGTTATAAAATCAGTCAATATAAATAAGAGGCATGGCTTGACTTTAACAATCTATAATGATGAGCTTTAGTTAGTGAGCTAATATCTCTGAGTTTGAATTGTATTAGTAAGATTGGATTAGTTTATAAGTTCATCTCCATTTTATATATATCATTAAATACATCATATTATTTAATACTAATTTATTAATTTTGTGTTGAGTTGAAATTAAACGTGAGTTAATTAACCCTAACACCTTCAATATCTAAAACGGAACGCTATTACTTTTATAGGGTAATGTTATATATTAATCTACAAGTTTTACTACATAAGTTTTATGTACGAGATTGTAACCAATCAAAAGTTCAAATCAAAGTCAAACCATGAGATATTGGTATGTGTCACCGATCGATCACCAATTACATGGGTAAAACTTGTATGTTTAGCATCTTCTTTACTTTTATGTTAAAGCATTAGTAGTGGATTATTCATTTTTATAAATTTCGCAAGTCACTTTTCAACAATACTAAATAATAGACTCTTTAAATTTATCATTATTTTATTAAAATGTTAATTTTACATTTTCATTTATTTTAATTTTAACTATAATTTGAATATTTAGTCATTATTAAAAAAGTATACCTTAATTTTTTAATGTTCATATTATTTTCGGATATAATTTTCTAACGATTTTTTTTTCAATAGTCATATTCTTTTAACTGATATATTTTTTTCAATAGTCATATATTCACAACAGATATATATAAATATATATTTGCATTATTTTTGCGCTGGAGGAACAATAGGCTATGGGAAGAGAATTGTTTATAGTGAAAATAATATTTAGCCAGCCCAAGAGGTTGATCAGATTTGGCCAGTGAATAAATCTTGAGTTAAAATTATTGCTCATTTATTGAGTCTATTATAATAAATTTTTGTACAATTTAACTAAACTTTAGTCAAAATTTAACTAAATTAAATCCACTACTAATATTTAAAAGATTGGTCGATAGTATAAAAAACCACTAAATTCCATAAAAGAAAAAGTGAAAACAAATAAAATCAAAATTAAATTAATAGCACGGAACAAACAATATTATAATTAAACATGATCTGTTTCTGTCCCGAGCCGTCTGCGGTACAACTCACTGCCTAGAAGATAGGGACGACGGAATCTGGTTCCTCTCCGGCCTCCATATCCCATCCCCAAAATCTCTTCATTTTTTTGTTTTAAATTAATTTTCTTTTCTTCTCCGAAAGTACTCCTACTTTATCCTAGTAATGTAGTCAGCTGCCTCTATATTTGCGATGATTCGTTCAACAATCAGCTCCTGCTGATAAAGCTCCATATCTGTTGTACTGCCGATGCAATCTCATTCGCAGATCCTAGCTTACACTCATCCTCTATCTGTGCATTAAAAGCCACCAAAATCACACCCACATGAACAATGGTGTAATGTAAAGTACTGATAAAAATGAAGAAAAAACGAAAGAGGACTAGTGCTAGCGGCCTGCTGCTATCTAGGTTTGCTAGTTCTTCAAGTCAGAATGGTTGACTAAATAAAAGATAAAGCAAGGAAGACTGAAATTAAACTCGACAGGAAGAATACCTTGAGACTGAGAGAGTAAAGAATCGAGGCCTCTAAGGAGGTGATGTTGAGGTGCAAAACTGTCAGCCCAAGTTCCTCCAGTGCAACAATGGCTTTCAGCAACTGGCCCGGCTTTCTTTGGCACTGAATTTTCATGTTCACATGTGTTTGAATCACAGTCACCTGAATCTCGGCCTCCTCGGACTTGTTCTCCGCCTTCACTTCTTCCCCACGGTGGCCTTCCTCCGTCAACGCATTTCTACATTGGGTAGACATAAACAGGCCGTTCGATGGTGCATCCATGGCGCCGGAGCCCTCGCCGCCTTCCTGATTGTTTCTCATTCTCTTCTGTGCTTCAAGGGAATGAAGTAGCTGCTCCAGTTCCTTCACAAAGTCTATTGCACCTCCGATAATAGACGCTTGGTCACCCTTCCAAGGAAAACGAAGAAATATTAAATCTTTTGAAAAATGTACATCAAATTATATGAAATTCAAGATTATATAACAATGGAAGTTGGAATGGCTTCAAACTCATGTCATGATTGATTACCCTTTGAATATAGGGGGTTGGCATTAGGGACTTGAGGACGTTGAGATGGTCATTCATTTGGCGTCTACGGTTGCGTTCCACGGCAATGTGGGTCATGCGCTGGCTCTCTACTTCTTCTTGGTTCTTGGTCGGCCTTGTCCGCTTTCGCTTTCTTCGTTCCCTGGCGAGTGGAAGAGACTTGGGGAGGTAGGTCTCTTTAGGCCAGGATTGTGGCGGGGGGTTTGGCCACGGAGGTGGAGAGCCAGCTGAGGCGCCTAATTCTATGCAATGGTTGGGTTCTTGGTTGCACTCTGAGCTCACGGTAGCCTCGAGACATGAAGCTGAATGCGGCTGTCGGAGGTCCATGGTCACGGATTTGACAGGAGAATGCAGCTCCACTATGTCATGGGTGACGCAGCTCTCGAGCTCAAGGGCCTGAATTTGGGTTTCCATTTCAGGGATGTTGTAGGTGTAACCGTCCCAAGGCTTCTTAAGGTGCTGTAATCTCAACAGTGTCTGAAAGTTGGGCTCCTTGTAAGGCAAAAAGTGAGGGGATCCCACACTTTGTAGCATCTGAAGAAATGGCATTTTCTCTTCCAACATTGGGGTTGAAAAGTGTGGTTCTTGTTCCTCAAATTTCAAGCTTTCTGTAAGGACAAATTCTTGCTCTAGACAATCTGCGTCTGAATGTTCCCCAAAGAACTGCAGGAAAGCAAAAAGCCCAGAAAAGAAAAATTATGAAAGATAAGAAAATGAGGGAAAATTTTCTGGTCGATGTACTGAGTTTCAAATTCAACCTCCAAAGCAAGCAGGGAAAAACATCATAGAATGTTAATGGGTGGGGGTTCCAGTCTCTATAGTGAAAGAGAAACAAGAGTGGGCGAGAACAAAATACGAAACAGAAAACAGTGTCGAATATGTTACTATATCCAGGAAAAAGAAACACAACGCATTAAATACGAGCATTCTGAGAAGTAAATGCGGTCCATTTCTTGATTCTAGAGATCGAGGGACTCAAGAAAAAGGGGAAGGAATGAAAATAGTAACATACACAGGAATTAATGGGTCCCTGAAACCTCTCCATTTTAGCCGAGCAGTTGTTGAAGTATATGCCTTAAGTTCTCTGTGTGTCTATATCTCTCTCCCACCTAGGTGACCAACATTCCATAGTGATGATACTAACAAAACAATCGTAATAAATGTAACACCAAAGAAACATGAGCAGCAGGAGACCGCATGATATCCACCGCACGATATATTCCTTTGTTCCTGAGACTGGTGATACCCTTAAACAGAATATATTAAATGCTTAGCTTGGAAGAACTCATGCACAGAGAGAGAGAGAGAGAGAGAGAGAGAGAGAGTATAATGAAGTGAAAGGACTAGGAATAGGGCTTGGAGAAGTGAAGACGGGTTAATTATAACAATGGTAAAGAAAATGGGAAGGGAAGCGGTAATAAACGAAGGGTGGAAATCACACGAGCTTGAATATATATCAAAATTACTTGAAACTGAGAAAGAGTTGGTAAGACTTTGCAGAAGAGGGATCAGAAAGAAGAGGAAAAGGTAGGGTTGTCTGGTTTACAAGGTCCCAAGTATTATTGGCGGTAGCAGTTTTGTCCAGCAGCGGGGACAGACAGTTGTGGGGACTCGCTCTCTCTCTCTCTCTCTCTCAGTGCCTGCAGCAAAGAGAGAAAAGGTTTGGAAAGTCCTTCTATGGATGTCACTGCTCACTGGTATCTGTTGATGGGTCATTCCCATTTTCCCACATCTCCAACTCCATTTCCCCATTGATTTTCTTTTTCCTGAGCACATCCACAATTGCACATGGGTTGTGATTTTTCTTGTAAAATTACCTCATTCTTGGGAGATTTTCAATACGTTGTACGTCCTGATCTTGCTTTGGAACTGATTCCAATCACTGTTTATATATATTCAAACATAGTGAAGTATCTCAGATATTTTGTAAATAAAAATAATAAATAATAAAAATATATTAAATAATTGTGAATAGTAATATAAAGTAGATAAAAAAATAAAAAAATAAAAAATAATAGTTGAATATTCTCAACAATCTACCCAGACGGAGAGGCAACCGGTTTGGACTGTTATTTTCCAAAATGCATGTCATCTCGTTAGTAACAAAAACACTCATCGACACAGCGTAATCTGCATCACGTTTTTCGTGTATATATATTATATGTAGCTTGCCATGATCGTAGGCGCAGTACAGGACGTTCAAATGGACCATGCACGCGCGTTCACAATTAATCTGGCATTCTTTTCTTTCTTGTAATATGATCTATCTCTTTCTCGTCTCGATTTTTGGCTGACAATTAGGTGCAATAGTACTTACGTCTCAAGTACAGTTTGCATGCATAGTTCTCGCATTCTTATTTTCATCCTTAATTGGTGTCTCGCGAAATTGTCTGTTGTTCTTCTACCTTCACTCTCAATAATTGATATATTTTTATGTGGGGACGATACATACTAGTCGTGGGCATGATTTGCATAATGCGTCGGGGACAGAGTGCTTGTCACAAAGGGAAGCATCTGATAGCTAGATATTGATTCCAAAGCCAAATTGATATTTTCCGGTCCTTGTAAATTTGTCGCGAGGATTTATATTTTTTTTGTAATGAAATTTAATTTAAATTCTACCATATTAACAGTGTTGAGGGTGCGCCCTTCATACCAATTTATAAATGTAGTTTTCCTTTCCATTCCCTCCTCCTAATCAATACGAAGTTATATATTTATTTATTTTATTTTGATGGTTGGCTCTTGATCATAGCATGCACATCAACTTGACATCATCAATATTGGTGTTAATGTCTAAAAATAGCGCAACAGGCTGGAAATGGAGAAAGAGTTATTCATAGTCCATTGAGACTATTTGGGCCTCCATAAGTACTGCGCCAAGCCTTAGCGATGGTCTGGTACAATTGTACTGTGGTGTTATTTCACTATACAATGGAGATCGAAACTCTATCTTTTTGTAGAGATCTCGTCGTTGGAGTCCCTATCGTGAAATTGAAGAAGCAGAAGGAGAAGTCGAAGTATGTCCCAAAAATCATTTGAAAGAAGCCTCTTCATCTACTGCTTCTTCTTTGCTTTATATCACATTTTCTCTCCTTTACGTTACATCTCTAGTTTTCCTCTTGACATCATTCCTTCCTCAGCCTTTATCCTGTCATTCTCTCCGCGTCCTCTCTCCTTTTGTTGTCTTCTAGTGATGACCCTTTGATGTGTTGGGCTTTTTATTTGGATTTGGGATATTTTATCCCCTCTAGTTGCCTGCAATTCTTATGGTCAATTCGCTCCGAAAGAAAGTCTTGAAAATCTTTAGGATAAAATATGTGACAGAGGCTGTTCGTAGAAACCTATAGAAAAATAAATTTCGAGAGCAGGTCCCTAATTTTTCATTTTGCTTGCGTTAAGCGATAAATATTTTCAAGCACGAGGCTAGGCGGGAGATAGGCTCGACCATGTAAGGTACAAGAGCGAAGCTCGGTTATGGAGGGAGATGTACTCTACCACGTAAGGTAAGAGCGCAGAGCTTGACTTTGGCCGGAGATGGGCTTGACCGCATAAGGTGCGAGTCTGAAGATCGGCTATGGCGGGAGATGTACTCTACCGTGTAAGGTGTGAGTGCGGAGCTCGACTTTTAGGGTGGTCGGGTAGTCAAGTGACTTGCCCACCTATTCGGGCGCCTGGGATGCCGAGCGGTCCTTGACCTTTCCTACCTGTTGACCCGTTATGAAAATGGTGATAAGCCGGGTAGCCAACAGACTAAATCAGCTTCTTTGGCGTGACGTAGGTCGAGCAGTTCGTAAGATTGGACTCACGTTGTTGTTCTGACAGAGGTTGAGGAATGTGTAAGATTGGACTAGCGTTGTTGTTTTGGTAGAGGTTGAGCAGTGCGTAAGATTGGACTCGCCTTGTTGTTCTAGCGGAGGTTGAGTAGTGCATAAGACTAAACTCGCTTTGTTGTCCTGTGGAGGTATAGTAGTGTGTAAGATTGAACTAGCCTCGTTGCCATGAGGGAGGTCGAGTACTGCATAAGACTGGACTCGCTTGTTGTTGTCGAAAGGCTTATGTTCATCCGATATTTTTGTTTTCAATTGAATTTTTCTTCTCCAATGTGAATTGTTGTTAATGTTAGAATTTGTTTATTGTAACCTGCTCGCGCAAGGTACTTGTGGAGCTCGGAGGCACTTTAGCTCCAAAGGCTCATTCTCGAAAGTAACTCGCTGGCAGCGGTTATAGCACGAGTACGAACACCCGGCATTTGTTGGTGGAGATGTCGTCCTGGGAGTATCATCGAGCAGTATGTAAGACTAAACCCGTAGTGTTGTCTTGGTGGAGGTCGAGCATTACGTCAGACTGAACTCGCCCCATTGGTTGGATGGAGGTTGAGTCGTATGTTAGACTGGACTCGCCCCGTTGACCAGATGGAGGTCAAGTAATAAGTCAGACTGCACTCGCCCTGTTGACTGGATCGAGGTTGAGCAATATGTCAGATTGAGCTCGCCCTGTTGACTCTCGTAGATGTGAGGGAGGTAAGTAGTTGGGGTGCTTGACCATGCTATAGAAGCTAAGCCGGTTAGCGTAGATAATTTCTAATCACAAATGTGAGATTTGTGCACCTGAATGGTCCCGTTAGAGTATGGCAAAGGTTTGAGACGTGCTGACAAGGCTCGTGAGTAGCCATGTTTCGGTGACAACAGAGGTCCGATGTGTCCGCATGCATGTAAATGCTAAGAAATTTATTTTGATGGAGACATATTGAGATGTCCCAGCGATGCCCAAACGGGACGGAGTATTTTAGCTGTTGTAGCCAATTTTTGCTTGAGTGAAAATTGCCCGCTACTAGTTATCATTTCTACTCTTCCTTGCTCTTCTTTTCTCCTCCTCCTCCTCCTTATTATTCTTTTTCTTCTTTTTCTTCTTCTCTCTCTCTCTCTCTCTTTATTTTATTTTAATTTAATTTAATTAATTTAATTTAATTTAATTAATTATTATTATTATTATTATTATTATTTACAACTTGTCCTGCATATGTCGTAAAACTTTGACCACCTAGGTTGACAGTTGCATAGGACATGCAATGTTTGTCCATTGCTACATCTATCTTGGCCGTGGGACTTCGTGGGTGGGTAATCTTGATAGTGATGCAGAGGGTCTTCGTGCTCGGGCCCTGTTGCTGTAGAGTCGTGTGGCCGTAGAACCACTAAGGTCAAGGAGGTCGTGGTTGAGCAACTCCAAGCTTAGACCGAAATGGTGGTTGTCTAGGGTGAGTGAGTGGTTGAGGTGGCGTTGTTGCTGGTGCATGTGGCGATTCAGAATGCAGTGGGAGTCATCCTAGTTGAGATTCAGCGACGAGTCATCCCAGTTGGGATGCAAAGGCGAGTCTGTTTCTCATGAGAATGCCAATGGAGGGTCGAGAAAGTGGCGGGGCTAGTGAGAAAGGTTCCACCGATGTTCTCTGTCACCAATGGCTAGTATGCCAGCGGTAGCTAGTGTCGGCGCTGAACTGTGCCATTACTAGCTTGTTAGCAGCTGGAGGGTTATGACCCTCAAGCCTCCAAATGCATGGTGGTGAAGGACTAGTCGTGTATCGTTGCCCGCGGCTTCTTCTGGATGTTTGGTACAACAACAAGAGTGCTCTATGTGTCGTGAGGTAGGTTGCAGGCTTTACATGCATGCCATTGTGATCTTGTTGTGGAGTTGTGTGTCCTAGATGTGAGTACTCTGGCGACGGTTGCTTTTCGGGATGGGAGGTACAGTGCCGAAGACGAACACCAAAGACCCCGTGGTGGCCGTCGGTGGCTGTCCTAGGCCCCCCTCTGGTTGGCGGATGTATCTTGCCAATCTGTGGACTTATCAAGGCTGGATGGGTGGCCAAGATGCACACCAAGTGGGGTGCTCCCCTCTGGTCTAGTTCGGCCGTCCGATGGTGCGGTCCCTAGTATGAGGGGTTGCAGGAAGCCAGCCATCGTCGAGTGTCCTTCCATATGCTGTTGTGCATGGCATTGTGCATGCCATGCACAACGTGTGTGCTTCACGTGCACAGTGCACTTCCATAATCCTCTACTGCTATGTCCTTCGTGCACAATGGATGTATCCCTCCCTTACTCCGAGTGCATAGTACCAGTCTGTTCTCTCCCCCCTTTTTTGCACAATGCACTTAAAGTGCAATTGTAGCAAGTGGCCGGGTAATGTGAGTTGCCTGCCTCACATGCCAAGTGCATGAAGAAGCACTTAAGTTCATAAAAATAAAAGTCAAAAGGTCGAAAATACTTATTTGGGAAACTTATATTTGCTCATTCGGAGATTATTTAGTGTCCCAGAAAATCTTCATTCTCCCACTTCCAGTGTAGAAAGTAAACCAGAATCACACAGATGATGCCAATTGTTAATGCCTAAAAATAGCGCAACAACCCGAAAAGGGAGAAAGAGTTATTCCCGTTCCATTGAGATTATTTAGGCCTCAATCGGTGATGCGTGGAGCTCCTGACAGTGGTCCGGTACGACTATACGATGTCCGTGCTTACATCCATGATAGTGAGTAGTAAATAAATGTAGAGAAAGTAAAGAGATGAGGACACATAAATTTACATAGTTTAACGTAATGCCTACGTCTATGAGAGTTTGGGGATGAGAGAATCCACTATAATATGATTATTTTACAGCCTCTTATAGTCTCTCATCCTCGTTGTACAATGGAGATCGGGACTTTATTCTCTGGTGGAGATCTCGTCGCTGAGTCCCTATCGTGAGGTTGAAGAAGCTGAAGGAGAAGTCGAAGTCTATCCCAAAAATTATCTAAAGAAGCCCTTTTCATCCTCTACTCCTCCCTTGCTTTATGTTGCATTTTCTCTCATTTACATCATATCTTCACTTTTCCTCCAGATACCATTTCCTTCCTCAACCTTTGTCCATCTTTCTCTCTTCTTCCTCTCTCATTTTGTTGTCTTCTAGTAGGGGTCCTTTAAGGTAAAGAGAAACATTAGAGTAATAATTTCATTACAAATTTCAAATTTTAATAGTCAACTCAGTTCTAAACAAGTCCTAAAACAACTCTAGAAAAAGCTCTAATATCTTACAAATCAAATCCTCGGTCTAAAACAATTTGAAAACAACAATTTGTCATCCAAATAACTCTTAACGGTTTAAATACTTGTTACAAACCAAATTGAATGAAAACTCTACTAATTTTGAATTAAGAATGATGTCTAAATAGATTACACAAAAGTACCATATGTGACTTGACTTGATAGGTGGAATTATAAACTTTTTTCTATGATGAAGTAAATCTAACGTATATACCCACCACAGTAAGTTATGCTAATGTGTGAGTTTAGAGTAAGATGTCTACTGCAAGTGGTCGAGTGATTGCATTACAATTTTAGCCTAACCAAGAGAGCACGTGTCAAGAAAACAGTAAACCACTTTATCAAATTACAATACAAAATCTAATAAATAATTCAAATTTTTTAAATCTCAAAATAATAATAATATTAAAAAATAATATTCTAACAATATTTTATTCAACTTTTAACTTTTATTTAAAACCATTACATTTTATCTTATTATCCAAACGAAACTTAATTTGATATCTCACACAATTGAGAGTAATATAGCGAAACTCTTTGATAAGGTTCTCTTTTGCATGCTTTGTGCAATTCTCGTCACTTCTCAAGCCTTCTTGTCCTCTATATATCTATATATATGTTTTTCTATGCTTTTGATGACAGTGTGATCTGCATGCATCGTTCTCCCTTTTTTTTCTTTGTAAGATCATAATAAAGATGAAATTGCTCGTACCTGCTTGAGATAAAATATCAGTATTCAACAATTTTCACCATAAATCAGCTTTTGTTCCCAAATCGAAAAGCAACCTTTTTCTCATATAACTAATTTTATCAAAAACGAATTGAGCTTCACAGTTTTGGACTTTCACCATCATTTTTAAAAAAGACTTTGTGCTACTATCTTTATCTTTAAGACTTTTCTACATTTTCTACTGAAATATTCACAATATTTTTCGATAGCTTGCCTGTTTTCATTGTAGATCGATCGGTACTGTAGAGTTTCGATCTAAGGAAGAAACCCTCTTGCTGATCCTTCTTCTAGATCTAGTCATGTTGCCCGATCTCATTTGTAGACATCTTCAATTTCAGCATCATGTAATCCTTAATTTTTATATATATAAATATATATATATATATATATTTATATATATGTGTGTGTGTGTATGAATATACTACTTATAATGCAGTAGGTAGATTGGTATATATCCAATATTGTCAAATACAATTAAATAATATTGTAGGATCGTAATTATAATAATAACTTCATTATAAATTCAAAATAATAATTACAATAAACTATTTAAAATATTACCACTGATTGCATTATATGAAGGCTATAAATACTGACTTCAACCTAAAATAAATTAACTCTTAAGACCAATCCTAAAACAAAATCTAATTAAGATGAAATCCTAATGCTATATATAATTAATCTAAGAACAGCGCACTTATATATTATGAATCAAACTCTAAGGGGAGGTTTGGATAGTAAATTGATATGAAATAAGTTGAAATGTGACTTGAGATGTGAATAAAATATTGTTAGAATATTATTTTATAAATAGATAATTGTTTGAAGATTTGAAAAATATTGAATTATTTATTATATTTTATATAAAAATTTTAAAAAATATAATAAATAAATGAAATGAATTGGAGAACTTTCGAGATAGTGCTCTTCTCGTCAATCCTAGTTAAGTTCATTATTTCTTGGCATATCATGTGCTTTTTTAATTTTTATTATTTTTTCTTTTCTTTTTCCCTCACCTACCATCCATGCATGGTTGAACATGATTCCACCAACTCCTCCCGAAGGTTCTTGGCACCGAAATTCTACCCCTCTCTCTGTATATATTTTTTTTCCTCGAGTTTTTCTCACCCTTTTTTTTTTTTGGCAAATATATTATTCCCCGATCATTTTTTACTTTAAAGCACCCTCGATTCCTTCTGCCTATTGTATTGACCACTTAACCATCTACTCCATTTTTGTGTCTAGCTTGTTTGAGCTGGCTTGAGTGTGACGCGCGCATGCACCACCTCATCCATTTGAGCTTCCTTTATAGATCTATCTTCCCACCTTCTCCTCCACTTTTGGATGAATCCCTAGTGATGGCCACCAATTGAAAAACAAGTTGACATATTTTAGCTAACCAAAACAAACTTTATCTATTTTATTAGTTAATGATTTTTTTTTTTGCAATGCATCATACATGATTTCGTTTGACATACTAGGATGGTTCTCTGTATTTGTAGATGATCTTTTTCTATTTTGCATTCTCTCACCTAAAATGCATATGGGAAATGCTATATACAGTTCTGGAGTATGCAGTTTCTGCGTACTCCATTTGAAAAAATATAAGGGTCATCATTAAATAATTAATTTTTAAAGGAAGTACCAGAGAAATGCACCATCATTTCTCTTAAATGAATTAAACGGTTGATGATGATCCTACCCTTCTTGGTTTAACATCACATGATAACCTTCCTGAATGGGATGAGATATCCTGATTATGCAGGCTCTAACATGTTACTACACTGTATCTGGAACTCTCAAATCTCAATTTTTAAGAAGACAGACAAAGACAGCTTTATGAAGGGCCAACTTTTACTATTTTTCATCGGTTGCTATCAGACCAATCACTCTGTCACCTCTATTATGAGCATGTACCCTGTCCTATTGTCCTATAAGGTGATTTTCTTTCTTTCTTTTTTTTTTTTCCTCTTCCAAGTTCCTCTAACATGCCGTAGCCGTCTACCTTCTCAAAATGTATTTCAAAATGTATAATTAAGGTTGAAGACGTTTGTACGTACGTTTGTGCTTAGAAGTTAGAACTCACAGCAGAAGCAGCAGATATACGTATGACAGAAATTTACAAAGAAGACAAATTCAAACCAATAAAAAAACCAAACTTCCTTTGAAAACACCAAAACTTTACCTGATAATGTCTAAAGAATCTTATCTTTTGAAACTGTGGCCTCAATATCTCTAAAACAAGGGCCTCTAGCCACACAAACCAGAAGCATCATCTTTCTCAAGAAAACTGCGAAAAAAAACTTGGACCTGTCCTCTAGCGCGCGGTTGAGGAAAAAGAGGTTAAATTTTACGCACGCATGTGAACACAATAATACTAAATAACAGTTCTAAATGTTAGTAGCATGATATATAGCATCACCCTTATCTTTTGGTAATGTTTCTAATCCTCAAAACTCACAAGGTGGAGCCTCTCTTTTAATTGGTTTTTGTCCTGTTTCTGCTTGCCTTCAAAGGTAATGTATGCGTACCCAGTTTCTGTTTCCATTTTGCAGAACAAAGGAAGGTACAAAGTACCTCACAGGTCTCGCTTATGCTGAGCTTATCATGGAGAAACTGAAACCCATCTCAAATGCGTGATTCTTGAAACTATTTTGTGGTAGACCCCAAGCAGACTTGAGTGTCAGCTGATGCTGGATGCATTTGTGCTAGTAGCAACCCGGAATATTCCTTTCTTAGTGAGATGGATACTTCTCTCTCCAAAAGGAAATAAGGCAAACAAAAGAGGAAATAGAGAGAAACGAGAATCTGCATGGCCTGATCTACAACTATTGGTGCAGGTTATGAAGTACTCACGAGCTCCTGGACATGAATATCAGAACCAACATCGGCATTCTATCATCAAATTTGTCGCTAATATGGAGTAAGTGAGCTTCGGAGGTTACCATTTTTTTTTGTGACATGTTCTTATTTGTTAGAGAACTTCTGTTCTTCGATCTAGATTTTCAGATTCCCAATCCCACTTGTTAACATGACATGCATACCGGAGATGACAAGATTTAAGATGAACAATTGTGTTGATTTTATTTAATTATTTATTTATAATTGCTTCATAATATTTTCACACTTTGGTGGACACAACCCCAGTGTCAGCTGATGCATTCCTGTGGTGGAAGAAAAGAAATTCGGTTAAAAGAAACTAAATATGCACAGATTACTTAGTAGACCACTATAAATCCATCATATATTGAGGAATTGTGCTCAAACATTTTCATCTTAGAGAGAGAGATAGAAAGAGAGAGTCTGCTGCTAAAAATAAATTCTAGTCCGCAAACTCTGAAGATATTCCTTTTTAAGTAGACTGCAACACCTGCTGCTAGGAAGAGCCCACTCCAATCATTGATAACTATAGAAATCTAATTTTTCCACTAATTATTTTCCATGCGAACGGCCCCCTACCGCTCTATCTGTATAGTTATATGACTGATGTTGTACTCCCTTTTGATATAATTTAGCACATTGTCCAGCACCACGTCTGCATTTGCTTCTGGCATGATTTTGACATGGCAAGCAAGTAGGATCTTCCCCACCGTGATAGCCCATATATGGAGCTCATGAATGGCCACCACTTCCTTCATTTCTAATAACCCCTTTCCGAGCTTTGTTGCATCTATCTCTCTTGGTGTGCTCTCCATCAAAACTTCGAGTATGCTCCGGAGCATTCTGAAAGTAGTCCCTAAAACAATTACAGAAAAAAGAAGGGTGCAAATCGGGTCAACTATCTTCCACTCAGGCTTATACCATATAATTGCCCCTCCAATCATTACCCCAATACTCTGGATAGAGTCCCCGAGTACATGGAGATAAGCTCCCTGGACATTTATGTTCTTTCCCTTCTTCTGTTTGGGTTCATGTGTTGGTTTATCTAGCAGTGGTTCAACAAGATCTTCATGATGGTGTGCATGATCTTCAAGACTGTGATGGTCTGCATGATCTCCATGACCGTGATGGTCTGCAGGATCTTCATGACTATGACCATGATCTTCTTCTGGGTGCTCATCATGATGATGATGATGAGCAGAAATTGTCATTCCGTGGCTGTGGCTTATACCATGACCATTTTCATCATGTCCATGTCCATGTCCATGGCCATGATCATGGCCCAATAAGAAAGCCATGATGATATTAACCACAAGACCAAATGCAGCAACAATAAACATTAAAAAGCCATCTACCTCGCCTGTTTTGTGAATCAGTCTAACAATGGCTTCATATACCAAAACCCCTGCAAGCAACCATATGATTTGGATAGAAACCAAAGCACCAAGAATCTCAACCCTAAAAAATCCATAGGACTGACGGGGAGTGGCTTCCCAGCCGGCAGCCCAAATGGAGAACAATGAGATGGCAAAAGATGCAACATCTGAAAGCAAATGTGCTGCATCAGTCAAGATTGCGAGACTATTGGCTATGATGCCACCAGCTACTTCAACACCCATGAAGACAACACAAAGTACCACCGCAATTAAAAGCTTGCGCATCGAAGCTGATCTTTCTCTAGCATCCTTAGATTTGGATCCAGCATCCGAGAGTCCACAATGTGCTTCCCCACAAAATTTACTCCCTCCGGTGCTTGTCTCTCCAGTAGGAACATCCATACTGATTTCAATAATCTGCCCAGGTTGAGAGTTGTGCTCATCCATCTGAAAATTCAAAGTGATAAGAATGCGTACATAGAAAGGGATCCTCAATCCCATAATTATGCACATGAATATGCACTAAATTGTCTGAAATTGTTCAAACAACAAAATCATGCCTTTTCTTATTCGACCAGAAAACAAGAATATTGCTTAGAAAAATCATAAGCATGAGTAGAAGTGCAGGTTATGAATTGACCAAAGTACCGATCAAAAAAAAAAATGAATTGACCAAAGTACGGAGAATAGTATGATTTATTAAACCACCGATGACTTAATTGTGCATACATCACTGCAAAAGCAGAACAAGACCCAGTGTAATCTAAACAGAACATCAGCAATGGACTTCTCAGTTTTAAATGGGCTTAGAAATAACTAAATAACTACAACCATTGAAACTAGTATAAATACACTTTTTAGAGATAAACAGGACTCCACCCCCTCAAGAGCAGGATGCCAGAAATACCCAGAACAAAACCCAGCGTATTCAAAACAGAACATCAGCAATGCACTACTCAATTTTAAATGGGCTTAGAAATAACTAAATAACTACAACCATTGAAACTAGTATAAATACACTTTTTAGAGATAACAATACCCAGAACAAGACCCAGCATATTGAAAACAAAATATTAGCAATGGACTACACAATTTTAAATGTGCTAATAATAACTACAACCATTGAAATTGTTATAAACACATTTTTAGAGGTAAACAATGAGTCCAATATCCAAGTGAAAAGTCAGATTCAATCACCATGATTATGCACCAAGTTGCTTGAATCCTCTTGTGTTATGATTTTGAAACATTGCTTTCCACAGAGACCTACCTAATTGAGCCAATCATCACTGCGTCATTTTATAAGCCAAAAAGGCAACATTGCTTTCCCCAAAGACCTACTTAATAAATCCTTCTTATTTATAGAACTCTGGAAACACCAAAAAAGCCTAATTGGTAGATTACCGGCCTACAATTGAATGCTAATCCATACTGATAAACAAAAAACAATTGAATGCTAATTCATGGGATTTTAGAAGCCATTTATGTTATCTGGTGAACTCTACAGTCATACTGTGGTCATCCAATTACATTTCCGGTCCAAGCAATTAGAAAAATACTGATGAGCACTTTGTTTAGTTGTGATGAGAATGTGCCACTTAATAAAAATCCATAATCTTGAATGCATTAGGAAATCCACCTTATGATGTTGGGGTCACATATTAAATCCACAAAAACCACAACCCTTACCCCCCCCCCCCCCCCAAAAAAAAAAAAAAAAGAAATCTGTCCCCGACTCCTAGCCATGATTAAACATGGGAGAAATGTTATTGGAGAGATGAACACACTCACTGCGGAAAGTTAGTACCGACACAATTATTTTGGGAAAAAATAAAAGATACATTATCATCCAAAACAACAGAGAGAAAAACAGATTCTATGGATCACCACTTGTTTCTAACGATTTTATATATCAGGCGGAAGGTTAACCCCAACACACTTCAAGAAAAATCGAAACCAAACACTAGCTGTATAATTTTACCAACATATGTTTTAATCAAAACGAAATCATCTCCCCATTAATTGAAAGAAGCAAACACAAACTGAAATTGGTACAAAGACCAGACCCAGAATCAAATTTCAGAACTCATATAATAGAGCTCGTATAATAGAGCTCGTTTTTTCCAGAAAACACAAACAAGTAGAAGTAGTAGTGGTGGTGATAGTCTGAAAGAGAATAGAATCTTCACAACAAAAATTCGTAATAGTCTCATGATGATACCAAACAATAAAGGGAGATACAAACCTTTGACTTTCGTCTGGTGCCAAAGATAAAGGGCGCTCTATCGCTCTCTGATTTCGATGAATCGATAGTATGGGACTTTCCCGCACCAGAGATCCTTCTTTGTTTTAAGCATGGAAGTCGGCTTCCATGGTTCGCAATGATGATTTTACCATTTTCACGCTACCAGTCATTCCAAGATCGGGCCCAACAACCATTCAGTCAAAAAATGACCGTGAGTGCATGGGCGAATTCGGAATTTACGATAATCTCGCTACCTCATTAGTAAATTAGTTATACGCTTGGAATATGAATGTCTACTTTAGGGATCGCCACATTGGATCAGATGTTCTATTTTCTCTTTAAATTAATTATTATATAATTTTAGAGTATAGATATATTATTCCATCATATGTTATCATTTTATTAAAAACTAATATTGTAAGAGTGATCGGCCGAGAATACCAAGGATGGTAACGCTATCCTCAAGATCATGTTGTACTTGTACGTGTGGTCCAACCACTCCTAGCACCAATGGGGTGGTATTGTGGCCATTGAGACTGGCCCAGGCCACCCTTGCACACTCCCCCGATGTCGATTAGGGGCTGTAAAGGCCACTCCTGACAGCCATCGAGGTTGGTCTTTTCCAATGTTGACGGCTTTAGGATGTTTGTTTTCATTCAAAAATAGATTCCTAGAGTGGTGTGACCAAGTTCGATGTTCTACGAGGGTGGCCAACACTGAAGTTTGAAAAAAACTTAAAAGAGTATTTTATTGTCATGGGTGGAAAGAAGAGGTAGTTAAAGTAGTTGAAGGAAGGATCGGAAACGGCGGGAAGCGTTCCTAGAGTGATTAGTAGGGGTGTAACCGGTCCGGTTCGGTCTGGTTTTGAAAAAAATCTTGGATTGAACCGGTATGACCGGTTTTGTATTTTTCAAAACCGATTACGCACCAGTTATACTCCCAAACCGGTACTTCCGGTTTTACCGGTTTCCGGTCCGGGTTTTCGATTTTTTTAAAATGTAAGTTTGACATTTTGTCATTAAAAATATGTTTTAAAAAAACTGTTTTAAAAAAATATGTTATACTTTTTTTAATCTATATTAGACTATTAATATAACTATAACTATAGTCTATATTAGACTACTTTTTTTTTTGAGGGAGTCTATATTAGACTATTAGTACAAGTTATAAATTTATATATTAGTATAGCTATATATTAGTAGTAGTGATAAACTATATATTAGTATAGCTATATAATACATGATCAATTATATTTTCATTTTTAAGATTAAACTTTTATTTTATAATAACATTATCTTATATATAATTATATTAATAGTATATGATCAAACAAATTACAAATGTTCATATTTAAAATTAACATTTAATGTTATATTTTATAAATTATAATATTAAATTATTTCATATATGATATATAATTATATACAAAAATTTCACATATAATTATACATTATATATAAAACTTATATATTTAATATATATAAAATATTTTGTATAATTTTAATTTTGTATAAAACTTATATATAAAATATTATTTTTTATATTTTTTTATCAACCGGTTCGGTTCGGTCCAAAAAATCCTAAAACCGGAACCGGACCGATTCCAACCAGTTTATGAATTATAAGAATCGGTTCCGGACCGGACCGATTCAAAACCGGTCCGGTCCGGTTCGGACCGGTTTATCGATTTTCCGGTTTAAATTTACACCTCTAGTGATTAGTGAAACGAGGAGTTTTGGAAAGGAATAAGTGTAGGCTTAGTGTGATTAGTGAAACAAATGTATTATGTTGAATCAATTGGAGGTTTGAGTTTTTCCTTGAAATAAAGCTAATGTTGTTCTCTCTGTTCGTTCTTGATTTTCTTTTCGGTTCTTGGTTTCTTGCATTTCCAGAATTCCCTTAACATTTATTTGATTTTAAGGGTATTTTTATGAATCTTTTAATTATATATATATATTACAAAAAAAACGAGTATTTGTGATGGATTATTTACGATAAGAATGACTATTTACAATAAAAACAGACTCATTTTAATAGAAAATAACTGATCACAAATAAACAATTTTCTTGTAGGGGCGCTCTTTTCTTGTGATACATTTTGGTGATATATATATTTATTTATTGAGTCACATTCTTGTCCTTCTAATATTTTTAGCAAAGTGTTTGCATATAGTGTTCCATCTTTTTTCTTAGAAAATAGGTATTGGTACGTGGGTTTGGATAGTGAAAGTGTTTGAGAATATTTGTGAATAGTAATAAAAAGTATGTAAAAAGTAATAATAGAATATTAAATAATAATAAAAAATAGGTAAAAAGTAATAAACAGTAGTAAAAATAGATAAAAAAATAATAATAAAATAGAGAATAATAATGAGAGAATTTAAAAGTACCTCAGAGTATTTTGACAT
This sequence comes from Cyclocarya paliurus, assembly GCA_029856935.1. Classification (NCBI taxonomy): domain Eukaryota; kingdom Viridiplantae; phylum Streptophyta; class Magnoliopsida; order Fagales; family Juglandaceae; genus Cyclocarya; species Cyclocarya paliurus. The sequence continues at coordinate 24,917,939 of CM056954.1, forward strand.
CCAAACTATGCTGAATCACCGATGTCATCTAACATATAGGCGTTATAGAGGTTATTTTTCTCAAAATTTTCCTTAATAAAATGTTAAAATAATTTGTCAGAAAATGATTGCCATAAGCAGGTTTAGATTAAAAAAAAAAGTGGCCTCTTTCCGTCAGTTTCTTTGCCAATGCAGAGATTCATTTTACAATACTAGGTATCAGTATAACACCACAACATTAACAAACAGTTAACAGACTTGCTTGGCATGGCTTTACAATTTTTTATTTTTTATATTATTTTTTGCCTCTTCTTGTTGGTTTCAGGACATTGATTCTAGCAATTGTCTTCTAATGCAATTTCACATCAGACCAGCGTGCACTACCAAACAAAGTACTACCATCTTGAAAATTACTACACATTATGAGTGCGGTATTGTATCACACGAGACGTCAACCGATATGAACACTACATGAAATAAGAAATAAGTAGCTTTTAAGTTGATATAAAAAGGTTTGGATCAAAACGAATTGACTCGATAAGACACGATTAATAAACGAGTTAATTGCAGATCAACCTGTGTTACATTATAAATTTATATTTTCAAGTTTTATAAATATCTAGTTTTATATGCCTTTTTAAATTTGTTGTTAGAATATAATATTAATATTAGTATTTGACAACTTAATATTTCAAATTATTAAATTGTTTTGGTAATATGTAATTTTATTTTATGAAAATATTAATTTTTTTATTATATATTATTAGTTTGGATATTGATAATAAAATATCCAAACATAACGACACCGAGACAAATGATGAAAACTAAAACAAAAACCAAAAGTTTTAATGAATAACTTAAGCAATGAACACAAACCTATTTGCTTTGAATTGTTAGTAGGGGGAAAAAGCTTTATATTTTATATAAGTTTGACATGTGGTCAGGTTAGGAGCCACTTCCATTTTTGAAAAAAAAAAAGGTTAGGAGCCACTGGATCAAGTTTGAAAAGTCATCTTTTCATCAACGCTACTGCTTATCTTCAACCTCGGTATTCAACCAGAGAGCATCATCGTATTGAGTCGCATACGGTGTGCAATCCTGAGGGTCAACTTTTATGGAGTTTTGAACAGAGTGGAGTGCAGAATATCAACTCTTAAGGATTTAATAATAAGTTTTATTATTAAAAAATTATTTACCGTTTATTAACTATAAATTTAAAGCAATTTCAGATACATGACGTTTATTAGAAAAAAAAAATTAAAAAAATGTTTTGAAAAAAAATAATTATTTGAATTTTTAAATATTATGATCAATACTTTTAAAAGTTTGAAAGTTGTAATTATCTGAAAGTTATATAAGTATTTTTATTTATTGATAATTTTTTTAAAATAATATTTTTTTCCAAATATATCTTTTAATTTATTTGAGATTAAAAATATTTTAATATGTAATGTCTAAATAATTTTTATTTTTTATTAAAGAATTTTTAAAGTTATTTAAACATTTTTAAGATTCTTGTGACAACCCCAAACAGGTCGGTGTTTTCGGCCGCAAGAGGCTTGGCGGTGCATACACTTGCATAGACTTTAGCGTAATTTTAATAAGAAAAATATTATTTTGCCTATTTAATTTGCTCCTTCTAAATGTAATTTTTTTCTTTATTTAATAGTTAAAGAAGTGATTATTAGTATATTGTTATTTTTTTAAATATTTTAAAATAATAAATAAAATAAATAAAAAGATTAAAAAAAAAATGAAAAGGCCAATTTCACCTTGCACTGCTCTTTCGCCTATCTGTCACTTGAAATGGTGCTATTCAGGCGGTAGAATAGCACTGTTCTTTTAATAAACTATAATTCCGATATACAACAAGCACGACATCATCTCAAACACCAGAAACTACGTACCAACACAGCCAAAAGGAAATGAAATAAGGGAGCAAGAAGAGAGAGAACTCATGGAAAATACTGCAGTTGAAAGCGAAAATGCACAAAGTTGTGAGCCCATGGAAAGGCTGGCATCGTGGTTTTGACAATCATGACTAACACCACTATTCTATATGAAAAATAAATATTTATAACGAATTATTTACAATAAAAATATATTAATTTTAATAAAAAAAATTATCATTTTCAAGGTATATAACTGAATATTACAAATAAGTATTTTTTTTTAGTGCGTGCATTGAGGTAGATCTACATCGTGAGGTGATGGTTGACGAGTTTTGATTGGCTGTTGCTCTGGACATTGAACGGGGCTTTGATGGTTGCTGCTGCTTTGACCTCTTGTGCCCTCCGATAAACTAAAAGCACGTCTAACCTACCGAAACTGACTTCTTGTGGCTGTCGTTTTTGTGAGTCATAGATGCTTTCGAGCATAAAGCATTGCGTGCTGTATCAATGATTATTTTGTCGAGCATTGCTTCAACGTTAGAGAAGCTATAAAAAAAGATGGAGGAGCCTGCAAATGGGAATAAAGTGGAAGGACTGTGGTCATAGATAATATTATTATTGGTTCAATTTCATTTTTTTAGCATTGACTTGCAGATGACACTTACCAACACCTTTTTTAGAATTTTCAAGTGATATATTATGTCAAGCTTCAAATTGATGGCAGGATTAATGCTTGTAAGTTAGGCTTTGCAATCTCATTGATGGATGAATGAAAATAGGTAGTGTGAGACTTTGTAAAGTTGCATAGTAGAAGAGGAATGATCAATATGGATACTCACTACAAAAAAAAAAAAAAGAACATTTGTAAAGGATTATTTGCAACGCTAATAACTATTTATGACAAAAACAGACTCATTTTAACAGGTAATAATAATTTTTACAAGAAATAACTAGCCATAAATAAGTAATTTTCTTATAGTGACTTTGGGGTCATGATTATAGGTTATGATTATAGGAGGGGTTACTCGTAAATAAGAAATTGACCTTGAATTATTGATTTAGATGTAAAGAGGAATAAAGGTCCGGCCCATTAGGCCCAATTGGAGGCCCGACCCATTACGTCCATGAAAAGATAGATAAGCGCAAGGTTCCCCTTTGCCAAGGCCAACAAAAAGGCTATGGTCCTAGCCGAAACGCACTTCCATAGTCTAAGTCCAAAACGCATTCAATCACCAAATCCAAACTCAAGTCCAATCCATTTGCCAGTAAATTATTACAAGCGAAATGACCGTTAATGGATAAGTGGGCCCTAATTCCCTAAGAAGGGATATTATGGATTTGGTATTAACCAGCCCATATTAAAAGTAAAGTATAACTGAAGTTTATTTGATAATATTGGTTAGGCCACAGACCCAAAGATTTGTTATGGTTGGCCTATGAACTTGGTTAAACCCTATTTGATACTTTTTAAATAAGCCCATATTTAATGGGTAATAGGCCAATCCACTAATTTTAAAAGCCCATAAATGTTTATTGGATGAGTTGGATTTCTTTAGGATGTAAAGGCCTCTCTCCTTTGAGTTCATTGTTCGTTTGGATACAGAAATCATTTTATCTCATCTCATTATTATAATTTTTTTAAATTCTCACATAAAATATAATAAACAATTCAACTTTTTCAAATATCAAAACAATAATAATATTAAAAAATAATATTCTAACAAAATTTTATTCAACTCATCTAAAATCATTTCATCTCATCTCACTATCCAAACGAACTCTTAGTGATTATCCCATAAAAATATAGGCAACATGGCATTTATCTGACTAGAGCCTCCATGTCTTGGTTCGTTATCGATTTGGGCATCGGTAGCGCAATAAGGTATAACCCCTATCGTCGTACCCATAACGAATCTCATTACTAATAGAATGCTTATGCAACCCATACCTTCAACACGCGCAACAAATCCCTTTTTTTAAACGAGCGACAAGTTGACCTATGATGAAGCTCTTTCATGCAACTCTTGTCCACAGCTTAATTATATTTGAAATAAGAGTTGAATGAGAATGTCAGACCATCAATAATTTAAATCCTTGACATCATGAGTTTTAGAGACTTTCAATCTAAATATAATACTTTCTAAAACTTAAAACCAACTACAAGAACGGTTAGAACTCAAGAAAATATTCAAAGTGGAAAAAAAAAAACCTCAAGCCAAAACCTCTTTCTTATTACATAGTCAAAGGTAAAAAAAATGCACTCATAAATAAGAATGGGACTTACATGGTAAAGAAGTAGGTAATTATTCAATCACTTCTACATTTGGTTGGATAAGCACATGTAGTATGAAATACATGTTAATGTAGATTTCATTTTCTCAAATAGCATATTTCCATATCAAATAGGGTTGTAATCGAGCCGAGTCGCTGGTCTTTGATTTGCCAAGCTCGACTCGTCTCAAAATACTCGACCTCGAGCTCGAGCTTGAGCCCTAACTCGAGATTTTTTTATTTATTATTTGTTTGAGCTCAACTCGGTAAGCTAAACTCTCAACTCGAGCTCGAGCTCGAGCTCGTCCCATAAATGAGGTCGAACTTGAATTATTTATTTATTGAATAAGATTTAATAATTAATAAATTCGATAAATAAAAAATAATATTAATTTGTACAACTAACAATTAGAACCTCTATTGAATTATAAAATTTTAAAAATTTATAAATAATTAATATCTAACTAGTTGATATTTATCCATAATAACAATATATTATATGCCTACATATATTATTAATATATATACATAATATGATAGCATATATCTATTTCATATGCGGTTCTCACATACTAGTATATGAAATTATTAAATCTTATTGACTAATTATTGTACAAATTATAAAATATAACTATGAAGTACATTCAATATATAGATATAAGAAATTAGGTTAAATATTATATATTTAATTATAAAAGTGTTATGCTTATATTATTTAACTAATACATATATATATATGGATATATACATAGGTATATGTATATATTTATTAATATATGAATGAGATTTAATCCAGTCGAACTAATGAGTCGACTCGAGTATAAACGAACGGGCCTTAGCCGAGTCAAGTCGAGTTGTGATGCTCCCAAATTTCATTTGAAATTTGACAGAACTTGAAGCGTCGGGACATGCAATACAAGGTTACCTGTCTCCGTTCATGACAATTAAGGATGCAATGCACCTACCTTGCATCTAGTAATATGCAATATTCGTGGTAGATAGTTTTTTTTCTTTTAGCAATATTATGTACCAGAAGTAATATATCCCAAAACATAAACATGTTTCATAAAATTCACATAACTAGTATCTAAAAGGTTACAGTATTTGTCCAACAGGTATGTAACATAAAGAGTATTGGAGATAACACTTCATAACTACAGTCTGGAAATAAAACTATTGTACTAATTCGTTGAAACATTTACATAGCTCTACTATGATATCCAAACTGGCGTCCAGAAAATGGGAGTTAGGCTCCATCAACTCTTTTTCCGCTCCACATTCTATTCGACCTCGTCTAATCTCCCATGCGTGGGTTCTTTAGATCTTGGCACATCATATACCTTTCTGAGGGGAATTATAGCTGGGACTACCAATTGAGATTTGATTACAAATCTCAGTAAGTTAATAGATAACTTAACATACAGATGAAAGATGTATGTATAGCAGTAAAAGCACGAATGCATACATGATTATAAATAAGCTTGACGTGACTTGACATTTAACAAGACGTGTACTGACGTGGCTTGAGCTGATATGAGAAGAATTGAACTAACGCGAACTAAACATGATATAAAGCTGGATGTGAAGCTGAACATGATTTGAACTTGAACTAAAAGTGAACTAAACTGAGATTGAATATGAACTAAACGTGGACTGAACTGAACTAAAAATGCTAGCTCATGTAATTGAAACTGTGCATTCTGATTTAAAAAATGGGAGTACTCATGTAGCTCCTACACCTTCACCATGAGTATCTTTTTGTATTACGACAGGTTATATTACTTCACCATAGTACCAAGTAGATCGTATATTCTTTGACTATAGTATAAATTAACTGATAACATCAATTTAAATTGAACATGAAATAAAATTGCATGAAACTACATGATTTGAAACTTGAAATTGACTTGATTGACGTGAGAAAATTGTTTTCAAGACATACTTTGTACTTGAGACATGACTTGATATGAAATGAAATGACAGATGACCTGATATAACGTAACATGACATGTACGCGAGATGAATAACATGAAAAAATATGAAACAAACAAGCATTTTGTAACATGGCATGACAGTTAACAGATAAATATTTTGTGACGTGACATAACATGAAACAAATAAACATTTTATGACACGACATAACATGTAATAGACAAACATTTTGTAACATGACATAACATAAAACAAATAACAATATTGTGGCATGGCATAACGTGAAACAGATAAAAATTTTGTGACCTGACATAAGATGAAATAGATAAATATTGCATGACATAATATATTGTGTAATAGATAAACATGTAGTGACATAACATTGCATGACATATATGATAACATAAGTACATAAATCATAGTTCCTTTACCAACATACATACATAGTAATTTGACGATAAGTTAGAAGCTAATTTACAGTAATCGTCGCGTTTTATGATAAAAAGCATGAAACACGAGAAACTCTAAGTATAAATTCTAAAAGTTAAAAACTTTATCACTAATAATTTAGTAACATGAAAAATGTTAATTTAGAGTAAAATTATTATTTTACCCCTACATGTGGGAAAATGATCATTTTATCCTTAACTTAAAGATTTCACATCTCAATTCTAAAAATAACCAAAATTTACATTCTTCATGTAAATTTTGTCCTAAACTTATATATCAACTTTGAAAGTACTTAAAATCAAACATAACTATAAAAAACATCGCAGGGCCAAAACTTCCAAAGGCCATATCTTTTGATTTTTGTTGCAATTTCTTCCAACTTTCAAACTCATGATCAAACCGAAATATTGCAACAAAGATCCCCCTTGAATCTCAAGATTTTGACATTTTTCAAAATATCTCCAAAAACTTCCAAAAATTCAAAACTTTCTTCCAATATGCTAATAACATATTCTTAAAAACTAACATGTTTTGAATCAACATATAAAAATCACCAAAAATCACAAAATCTCACTGGAACTATTCGGCTCCAACACTTAGTCAAAAACATAATTTTTTACTCAACTTTGATTGGATCAAACACTTGATTTGAGACATACCATGATGAAATATTCAAACCAACAACATCATATGGTTTAAAAATATGTTCTAAATTAGATCCAAACATTAAACTTAAACTCACATTGCTAAAAATAAACTAAAACATGGATCTAGCTGAAATCATCGAACTTTGACCTAACTGAGTATATTCTTGCATAAAAATCATATCTTCACAAAGTGACACCTACTTCTTCAAACCAACATTCTAACATGTAGATCTAAGGTTTAGAATCATCGAATAAAAATATAAAATTCATTGGAGTAAGATTAAACCACAAAAGGTCTAAGCTTTTATAAAACAGAAATTGTTTTCCTCTTTCCAGTTTCTAAGTTTCTAGATCTAAGAAAATCTTTTATCAAAAGCTTTAATCATGCAACGAATCTTAAAAAATAAACTCATATAAACATGTTGACAATACTCCATAAACATTCCGGATCAAGATCTATTCATTAGCTTAGTCAAAAATTCCAAAATACAATACATTATCCGATTTATCACCTAGCTTGACCTCTCCTTGGTTAAAAATACTTTTGACCGACAAATGACATTGGAATCAAACACAAAAGGTACCCATGGAAACTAGACTCAAAGACGAACAACTTTCATGAAGGAATCATTGTACATGAAGGAATAATCATCCGAAAATACTTATAGGGGGTTTAAAAAGTAGCACGCAAAAAGGTTCCAAAAACTGCCCAAGAGAGCTTCTAAGTGTTCTCTCCAAGAATGGAGATGAAAAAGGATGAAATGAGTGAAAGGATGACTTGCGTACCTAATACACTTCTAAAAAGTGAAGTATGGGCTTGAGTAACACCTTGATGGATGGTGATTAGGTCACAAAAATGTACAAATAGTGAGTTGTTTTCAGCCAAGAAAACTTCCAAGAGAAGGGTAGTGGTTAGGTGACCATTTCCTCTCACATCAAGTGACTATTTGGAGCTATCATGGTAGAGGCTGGCCTGCCATGGGTGGGTGTAAACTTCCTTATGAAGTTTTGCCAAGGTGGCCAAAATTTTTGGACCTTAATCGACCATAAACAAGTGGGTTTCAATTTGGGGTTTAAAGACGTTTTGGTTAGGGTTTGAGACACTATCAAACCCAAATCTAATTTTTCTTGCTCCAATCAAATTTATAAGGTTTAAAATGTTGAATAATGATGTAATAACATGAGTTTGAGGAATTAATAGAACTTGGAAGTGGTTTAATGAAGTAATTAAACATAATACTAGAAATCGGATCAAATAGAGTTTGGAGGCCAATTTTAGGGTTTGGGGAAACCGTTTAGGGTTTTGATTTCAATCAAGTTTTTGGGATTTTAATTGGATTCCAACCATTTAGGGTTTCGATAGAGTTGAAACCCTCTTCAGTTTGGCATAAAATTGATGATTGGATAGAATAGTATTTTGCTTAGGTGACACAATCTCACACCTTGATTTCCTTCACATTTTCATCTCATGGTTGCTTTTGGTGCCAAGTGTCCAATGATGTTCACCAAGTGTGGCTAAGTTCTTTCCATATGTCCAAATAAAACTTCCCTAACCTAATTTGGACATTCCACACTCTGATTTTGAAAACATTGCACTTGATGCTACTATCGAGGTTACTATTCATTTCGAAAAAAGTAAAAATAAACTTTGCACAGTAAAACCCTAAATATACACACTAACCTAATTGTGCAATTCATTTATCGAAATTCAACTCGAAAGGGCCTTAAAATAAACAAAACGCATTTTCGAACAAGCGTTTTGTCCGAAAATTAAAAATGGGTTTATTGCACCATAAAATTATAAATATTCCTCTGAGTCTAATGGAGCAGATCATATTACATTCTGACTCTTCTAACTATCTCAAATAAATAAAATAACATTTCTGACACCATAGTGAGTGATAACATTAGTTATATTGACAGACTAAAACGTATGCGATTAATCAATTTGTGAAAACTTACAAAGTTGTCACGAGGTTCCTAAAGCCTATAGAAATTTTAACATTGAATTTCTAACGGGTTGTTACATGAGTTTTGTTGGGTATGTGTCATTTACTAATCAAGCAGGTATCTACTTTCATAAGCGAGCTTCTTTTTTCACGAGTTGAATTCGATTCGAGTTTAACCGAGTGAGTACTGAGTGGGATATCGAACAAACGAGTTCATTTACAACCGTAATATCAAACATACACCATGTCTATGCCTAACCTGATTCGCTTTATTTGCTCACCTCCAAAGCTCCAAAGAGGGTATAGCATCTAATTCTAGGCTACATGGATTGTGGGGTGTCCATGCACGATCCTCTTAAATGTCATGGACCTCATTTTGGCTCCCACCAATGTGACATATCTTTTGTGCCATTCAACTTATCCATTTTGGACAAGTATTTAGGAACACAATGTCTCATCTCTGCCCACTAGCTCTGTGCAGCACCAAAAGTGATTGCTTGTGTGAGTAAGCTAATTTTTAAATTTGTTGACATACCTTGTATGGGTGTGTGTGTGTATACAAGTGATGCCATATGGTAAAGAAAAATTTAGAAAAAATATCATATTGCTTTAATATCTCAAAGGGAAGTCTACATTACTTTATCAACTGAAAAAAAAAATTATAATTACATTCTACGCTGTCCTAAACTTCTAACATGAGCCATAAAAGCTTCTTTTGCTATGGATTTTTTAGGGGATTAGCAACCATGCAACTCTTACACAAATGTTTCATAACCACTTCCTTTTTTGTGACCCTGTCTCTGATGTAGTGGTATCATATAATAATCTATTTGGTTCTTCCATAATACTTGGAGTCCTTAGCATATGTGAGAGTAGCCATGCTATCAAAAAAAATCTTCACTAGATCAAAAGTATCAGTGTCGATGCCTAGTAGCTGAAGGAACCTCTTCAACCAAACAACTTCCTAAACTACTGTTGAACGTGTTATGTATTCCGTATCCATGGTGGGCAAGGTTATGTAGGTTTGTTTCTTGCTTCCTAAACTGCTGCTGAACCTAGTTGTTGATTTGTGCTCATCTAGGTTACTACCCCAATCAGAATCACTATAACCTTTTACTTGCAAATTTGAACCCTGAGATCACAATACAATCTGTAGTCCCCTTGAGATATCTTAAAATCCTCTTTACTGCTTTCCAATGAGCCAATCTGGAGTTCGATTGGAATCTCCTAATTGGGCCAACTGCATAGCATATGATTGGCCAACTAGAGATCGTTACGTACATTAGGCTGCCTATAACACTAGCATATGGAACATGGGTCATCTTTTCTATTTTTCTTGGAGTCTTGGGACACATTTCTTCATATAAGCTCTCGTTTTTTGCTATAATGGTGTCGATGGGTTTATACTCATTCATTTAGAAGCACTCAAGAACCTTCTTCATGTAACTCTGTTGAGACAAATATCGAAGTATCTTTGAACAATCTCTATAAACCTTAACTCCCAAAATTGTATTTTGCTTCGCCCATGTATACCTCAAAATTGAGCGACAACCACTACTCAGTGGTGATAATCATCCACTTGTCATTTCTAGCCAATAGAATGTTATCAATGTACAATGAAAATAAAATGAAACTTTGACTATTTTACAAAAACGAATCATCAAAAACTCATTTGATAGAATGACTTAAAGGAATCTAAGATACCAATACCTAGATAATTGGTTTCGGCCATATATAGATTGCTTGAGCTTGAGCTTGCACTTTTTACGCTCTTGATCTTTGACCACAAAGTCTATGGTTTGATCCATATAAATCTCTTCATCTAGTTCTCTATTTAGAAAGGTTGTCTTAACGTCCATTTGGTAGAGTTCCAAATTAATATAAGCTACTATGACTAGAATCAGGCGAATTGAGGCAAACCTTACTACTGAAGAAAAAGTTTCCTTATAGTCTATCCCATCTTGTTGGATATATCATTTCACTACGAGGTGAGTTTTGTACCTCTTTATTGACCAATCTTCTTTGTTTCTTTACCTTTAGAACCCATTTTTTCCCGTTGGCCTTTCGCCCTAGCAGTAGGTCTACCATATTCCAAACCTAGTTGGTCCTCATAGGCTCCATTTTAGTATTTAGTGCTTCATCCGCTCATCCTTAGTAGAAAATGAGAAAGTCTCTTGAATTGTTCTAGGCTCACTGTCATCTTGCAGAGCCACCATGAAAGTTTTTCCTTCAGTTTCAAATCGGTGGTGGTGAACATTTCCATGTGAGCTTCTTCATGGTTGAGTTCGTTGTGAATGGCCCACAAGTGGTGTGCTACCACTCCGAGCCAAGTCACTTCCACTGTTTGTAGGAGTTTGAGAAATTTTCTCATTTTCAACTAAGATTCTAGAAGTGGCTTCCTCCACTTGATCCATAAACCCCAAACTCCTATCAACCTCACCTTTTTTTGGAAATTCATCATCGATGAAATCTACATTTTGTGGTTCAATTTCAAACACACTTCCATCGACCTATTCACTGATCAATACATATCCCTTAGAGTGGTCAATGTACCCTATAAAGATACACTTCTTTCCTTTACGGCCCAACTTCCTGCATTTGTGAGAAGAATCATGAACAAAGTCCACTAGAAGCCGTGAGCGCAAGTTACTCAAGTTGTATTTCTCGTTGGTTCAAAGTTCATACAAAGTGAAAGGTACTGATCTGGAGAGCACTCGGTTAAGAATGGTGGTTCTACTCAAAAGTGCATACCCCCAATATGATATTGGTAGGTTTGATTGCGCCATCATCGACCTAACCATCTTACTTCTCATTTCTGTCACGCCATTTTGTTGTAGCTTATTCAACATTGTTAACTGCCTTTTTATTCATTTTCATCACAAAGCCTTTTAAACTGCTTATATAGATATTCATGTCCACAGTTAGCTCTCATAACCTTTACAATCTTGTCTAATTAATTCTCAACCAAGCTCATGTATTGTTTGAAGTAGTCCAATGCTTCATACTTATGGGTGATCAAATTGACAAGACCATATCGTGAAAAATCATGTATAAGTAGGATGCAATAGATAGTCGCATGCCTTGCCACACACTTAATGGGCCAAAAATATTGGAGTGGACTAATTGCAATGAAAAAGATGCCCTCATTGCTTTTCCAAATAGTTTTCTCTTTACCTTTCCCATCAAACAATGTTCACATGTAAGCAATTTGACTTTAGCTAGATTGCCTATAAGGCATTCTCTAGCTAATCTAGTAATCATTACTTACCCAATATTGCCAAGCCTAGCATTACATTAATTTGAATCTAGATTATCAATATAGTAAGCAAAGCACTAGATTCATTCACATTTGAATAATCCAAATCCATTCACATAAAACCATCTAAAAAAAACATAACCATAAAAAAAACGTTGCCAAAACAAATAGACATACAATTGTTTTCAAACAAAATATGAAAACTAAGTCCAACTAAAGTAACTACAGAAAGTAAGTTTCGTTGGAATTCATAAGTGTATAACACATCATGGAGCAATAAAGTGCGACCGCCTTGCAAGTCTAGCTTGTAGGTACCAACTCACAACACATTCATGCTAGCTCTGTTCCTTACCTTGATGTCACGAGTCCTAGCTGTAATCAGAAAATATCCCACAAATCTGACTCTATCTCGCGTTATGTGCTCATTCACTCCTAAATCAATAGTCCAAGCCCGCCACCCTCTGCACCGAGGCCCAAAAAATATATATAATATTTGTTACCAAGATGACATCATTTTTTTGGGGGGTTAAGTTAACCCTAATTCCCCCCTCCCCCCACAATCTTTTATCTCTCCAATCTCCTCCCCCCCTCTCTATCTTTCCTCTCTCGCTATCTACGATGTTGCCTTCTTTCCCTCTCACAGTCATTGTGGAGGCATGGACCATGTCCTCTTCTTCTCATTCTCCTCCTTAACTCCTCTTCTTAGTCTCTCAGACCCTCTCTCCCTTTGGTAGACAGTTTATTATTGTGTTTAGGTTTTTGTTTTTGATTGTGTAGGTTTTTTTTTCTTCTTCTTCTTGTTTCCATTGTTTCAATTCGATGTGTATTTTTGTGGATTTGATTTGTATTTTGTAACTTTTTCCATTGCCGTGTTGTATTTGTATTTTATAATTTTGTTGGTTTGTTCATTGTTTCCGATTCGATGGTATTTTTGTGGATTTGATTTGTATTTTGTAACTTTTTCCATTGTCGTGTTGTATTTGTATTTTATAATTTTGTTGGTTTGTTCATTGTTTCCAATTTGATGGTATTTTTGTGGTATTTTATAATTTCATTAATTTCTACCGTGTGTTTGAATTTTTTTCCCTTTGGGAAAGCCGTGGGTGAGCGGTGGATGGGAATGCCCCCCTAGTGAATTTGTGAGTGCTTGGAAAGCACGCAATGAATTGAAACATTACCAACGTAGAAGAATATATATGAAAAAAAAAAGCTATGGACAAGTGAGGAAAATAGGAAAGAGACCAAGGGAGGAAGGGTAGGAAGGACGAGGGAAGCTCTCGTCTTATAGAAGATGATTTTGAGTCTAGGTTTTAGAGAAAAATTTACCTTTTATAATCAGTTGCCATTTCGATTTGTAGGTTGTATTTACGTGGGATCCTTATCCAAACCGTAGATTTTTTTTTCTTTTTAATTAATATCCTAATTTGCATTTGCTTAGAAGAAAAAAGGAAAAGAAAAAATAGTGATCCCACTTGTTTGCTTTGAATGAAGTGACCGACTCGTTTCCTTTCTCCAACTCTCCACTCTTTTCCCTTCCTTTTTTGCATCTATTCTCCCATTGATTCTTCTTCCCCTCAATATTTCCTTCTCAACTCTTTTTTCCTCTCTCTGAACTCTTATATTCATCACCTTCGAAGGTAGAAGAGCCTCCTTCTGAATAAACCCAAAACCCCACTCCAAAATGACCGAAGAATGCAAATGCCACAAAGGCCGTCGACAACTTCTCTGCACATGCATCACTATCTTTCTCCTCTTAGTTGGTGCAACGGCCCTTACACTTTGGCTAGTCTACCGCCCCCACAACCCTCAGTTCAAGATCATCGGCACCACCATCTACGACTACGAGCTCAACTGCTCGGCAACGCCGCTCGTCACCACCAACATGCAGTTCACGGTCGTCACAAGAAACCCAAACAAGCGCATCTCCATTTACTATGACAGTCTTTCAGTTTCTGTATGGTATAGAAACCAAGCCATAACGCCCAAGGTGATGCTGCCTCCGTTTTTCCACAAGCACCACCGCATCTTGACAGTGTCGCCGTTGGTTGGCGGGGGGGAAATACCGGTGTCGGTGGAGGTGGCAAATGGGTTGGTGATGGATGAGGCGTATGGGGTCATGGAGTTGAGTTTGGTGTTGTTGGGGAGGCTGAGATGGAAGGCTGGGGCTATAAAGACTGCGCATTATGGGATTTATGTGAAATGTGATGTCTTGTTGGACTTGAAGAAAGGTTTTGTTGGTCAGGTTCCCATGCTTGGATCTCCAGGATGCAAAGTAGATATATGAAAAATTGTATTTGCAACTTTCTATTTTCTTTTTCTATATTTACTTTTGGCAGACATATATGCATGTGTTTTAGTTGTTCATTTGGAAAACTGTCTTTGCAATCCAATCTGTAGCTCTAGAGACAGATCAAAGAAAGTCGTTCAGTCCAAAAGTACTAAGTTAAAAGGCATATATATGAATTTATAAGAATGGTAGAAGGTTTCTACCTTTCTTTCTCCTACTCCTAATTTCCCGTACCTAGTCCCTTAAATTTTAATTTGCATTCATTCTCAACTCATTCTTGTTCGTACAAAAATATATCTGCAAGTACACAGAATCATAACAAGTAGTAAAGTGTTTTAAAGAAAATGGATATCGAACCCAGAGAAAATAATTATGCTATTGAATATTGAAATTGACTAAATTAATTACTATTTGGAAAACCGAAATTTGAAAAGTGGATTATCTAAATTAAACTGAAGACAATAACATTAAAATTAAGATTTTAAAGATAATAAAAATAGATTTAGAGCGTTTGATTTCAGCTAGCAAATCCCACACAATTTATTATTCCTTGTCATAGAATTCTAATTATTCCAAGTTGATGATAAAAATCCCTTAACTATTCAATATTTTCTCTTGAACTGTTAATGCAAAAGTTGGCTAGGACTCGGTGACTTAGTTGAGAAGTTGGATATGACTAGGTGACTAAATAATAAGGCTTATCTTATCATTATATGTTTAAATTTGGATGAATGTAAAATAAGTGTTGACTTTATCTTTAAACAACATTGAGTCTATCTAGAAGTCCTTAAGGTTGTTTAGATAAATCTGTTATATGTAATTCGAATTCAAATAAAGATCTGCAATTATCCAAAACAGAAACTAAACAACAGATCAGAAACCACAAGTGAAGAATTATCGCGACATGTCAGCACTTCGTTAGGAAATGCTCTCGCGACTGTCTTTGCCTGTCAGCAGAATCCTATTTCAACTGGGACTCTTTCCAGATCTATTATTTAAAGGAATTCGGTTTCCTAACCCAGTAGGGAGTTTGATTAAGAATTATTGAGATATATTTCGTGTGCTTATGAAGGAAAAATTTCTCTTGAGAATTTTCACTTGGATTTTCATTTCTCCTTAAGTGTGATCGTGCTCCGATCTTGGAGGATCATGTGATTGTACTTCAGCCTCTAGAGTTCTAGGAGGAAAGGCAATATTTGAAAATTGTCAGAGGTTCTAGTTGCTACTGCGGTAGAAGAAAAATGGGTCATTTGTCTGGGCAAGTAAGAGTGTCAAGTTGCAAAAGTTTTTTAATTGAACTTTACTTGTAATTGATTTTCAAATAATAAAATTGATTTTCCTGGGTTTGGCTGCCCCGTAGGGTTTTACCTTTAAAGAGTTCTTTAAAGGATTTCCCTTCGTAACCAATCGTTGTGTTATGCAAGTTTATTTATTTTATGTTATTAATTGCAAACTTGAAAACCAACCAATTTGTTGAGTGAATTGGTAGATATTTCCGCTGAATTACCATACAAGGGTACTTGAGTAATTTCATGAAAAATACCAAAAATATCTCCAACTAATAACTCCATATCTTAGTGTGAATTTAACTAATTAGAGACTTATTAAGTTATTTAGATTTTTCTTGAAAATCACACTAATCGCGGTAAAGCATATATACTTTCGTTCAACTAATGGGGTTTAATTCTAGAGTTTTAATCACAAATTACCCCTCGATCTCACTATGATTCAATAGATCGAACAATAGTTAGTTAGAAAATTGCAAGCATTAAGAACAATGAATAAACACTCAATCATGAAAATATTGAAAATAAAATAACTTTTGAATATAAATTATGTGTTCAATGTAAGACTACATTAAAACTCTAGAAAATAAAATTAGTTTATAATGAAATTAAAAAAAAAAAACAATAAAATTGTTGTTTTTCGTTGGAACCAATAAAACTCAACTCATGCTTAAGATTCTGGCTTGTCCTAATTTGGCTGTATACACATTTGGCATGGCCAGAAGGCTGCAGCCAGAAGTTTGGATATTGCATGGTTTCCGAGCAGCAAATTAATTAAACACCATTAATTTGTCTTGTAATTTCTATATAACCCAAAACATCCTTATAATGTCTATTTAATTTGTTAATATAAAACGTAAAATGATTAAAAAATATTTGACAAATGTGAAATCGCTAAAAATAATACTCCATATCCATTTTAATTTTAAGTGAAATAAAAAGGATGATATGGCTTTACACATGTTCCTTAAAGTTGGGTTTAAAGATTCCATTTAAAGAACAAAGGTTCTTCAAATGGGAGCCATAGAAACTTTAGTACGAGAGCCCCATTAATGGGCATCGCATCTATCAGCTGTGTCGCAATATATAGTTGATTGATTCCATATGTTAAGTGGATAAAGGAGGAATCGGATTCATACCGTTACATAATTATTTTAGGCCGGTTTGGATTGAGAGTTGAGATGAAAGTTAAATAAAATATTATCAAAATATAATTTTTTAATATTATTATTATTTTAAGATTTGAAAAAAACTGAATTGTTTATTATATTTAGTGTGAAAATTTGAAAAAGTTAGAATGATAAAATGAGATGAGTTGAAATCACTTTTCAATCCAAACGGTGCTAGAAACACGATTTTATTTATTTGAAATAATTAGAAGTGTCAGAATGTGATATGGTCTAGGCCATTAGACTCAAAGAAATATTTAAGATTTTATGACGTAATAATCTTATTTTCAGTTTTCGAACGAAACACTTGTTCAAAAATGCGCGTTGTTTATTTCAAGACACTTCGGGGTTACATTTTCTTTAAATGAATTGCACAACTAGTTTAGTGTGTATGTTTAGGATTTTTCAGTGCAAAGTTTATTTTTCACTTTCCCGAAGTGAATAGTAACCTCAATAGTAGTACCTAGTGCAGTGTTTTCAAAATTATAGTGTGAATGTCCAAACTAGGTTAGATCAGTTTTATTTGAATACTTGGCAAGATTTTAGCCACACTTGGTGAATAATATTGTACACTTGACACTAAGAGGAACCATGAGATGGAAATGTGAAGGAAATCAAGATGTGAGATGATGCCACCTAACCAAAACGCTATTCCATCCAACAAAGAAAATTGTGCCAAACCAAAGTAGATTTCAACCCTAGTAAAATCCTAAATACTTAAAATCTAATTGAAACCCCAAAAACTTGGTTGAAACCGAGGCCCCCAAACCCTAAAGTTGGCCTCCAAATCTTATTTAATTTGATTTCTAGCATTGTGTTTAATTACTTGATTAAATCACTTCCATATGCTATTAATTCCTCAAATCCATGTTATGACATCATTATTCAACCATTTAAACCTTTAAAATTTGATGGGGCAAAAAAAATATAGATTTGGACTTAATAGTATCTTAAACCCTAACCAAATCCTCTTTAAACAAAATGCCCATTACGCTCATTAGGCTAAGAAAAAATGAAGC
Source organism: Cyclocarya paliurus (assembly GCA_029856935.1). Classification (NCBI taxonomy): domain Eukaryota; kingdom Viridiplantae; phylum Streptophyta; class Magnoliopsida; order Fagales; family Juglandaceae; genus Cyclocarya; species Cyclocarya paliurus. Next base: position 24,936,076 of record CM056954.1, read on the forward strand.
CCACTTATTTAAGGCCCATTAGGCCCACGAATTTTGGCCACCTCGGCAAAACTTCTTGAGAGAGTTTCCACTCACTCAAGGCTGACCATCCACTACTCATGACAACCACTAAGTCGTGCATGATGTGAAGGCCAAAGACCACCTCACCACCACCCTGCTCTTAGAAGTTTCTTTGGCTGAAAACTACTCACTATTTGCACCTTTTTGTGACCTAATCACCATCCATCAAGGTGTCACTCAAGCCCATACTTTATTGTTCAGAAGTGTGTTAAGCGTGTAAGTCATCCTTTCACTCACTTTACCCCTTTTCATTTTTGTTCTTAGAGAGAACACTTGGAAGCTCTCTTGGGTAGTTTGATGAGTCTTTGGCGTGCCATTTTTGGAACCCTTGTAAATATTTTATCACAATGATTCCTCCATAAAAGTTGTTTGTCTTTGAGTCTAGTTTTTGTAGGTACCTTTGTTTTTGATTTCATGGTCATTTATTTAATCAAAAGTTGTTATAACCTTGTAAAGGTCAATTTGGATAATGTGTTGTATTTTGGAGTTTTTGACTAAGATAATGAAAAATCTCAGCCTGAAATTTTTATGGAGGGTTTTAAACATGTTTATATGAATTTTGGGTGGAGATTAGTTGCATTATTAAAGCTTTGGATGAAATATTTTCTTAGATCTAGAAACTTAGAAATTGGAAGAGGAAAAACAGTTTTTGTTTTAAGAAAGTTTGGATCTTTTGTGGTTTAATCTTACTCCAATGGTTTTGATATTTTTATTGGATGATCCTAAACCTTTTATATACATTTTAGGATGTTAAGTTGAAGATTTTTTTATATTAGTTTCAAAGATATGAATTTTTATGTAAGAGAATACTTGGTTGGGTCAAAAGTTTGATGATTTCGGTTAGATCCATGTTTTGGTTTAATTTTAGCCATGCAATTTTAAGTTTAATGCTCGGATCTACTTTAGGACACATTTTTAAACCATATGATTTTTTGGTTTGAAAATCTCATCGTGGTCTGTCTCGGATCAAGTGTTTGATCAAAGCAAGATGGAGAAAAAAATTCTGTTTTTGGCTGAGCGTTGGAGCCAAGTACTTTAAGTGAGATTTTGTGATTTTTGGTGACTCTTATGTGCTGATTTAAAGCATTTTAGTTTTTAGGAATTTGTTATGAACAAGTTTGAAGAAAGTTTTGGATCTTTGGAATTCTTAGAGATGTTTTGAAATAGGTCAAACTTTGAGATTCAAGGCTTTGTATTTTAGTTAAAAAGTTTGTATCTTTTACTAAAACGTTTTGTGTCTATGAGAAGTATATTTTTGTTGGATGTTTTAAGCATATTTTTAAGCTTAAGATAAGAGGACCTTCGTTGCAATATTTCGGTTTGATCATGAATTTTGAAGTTGGAAGAAAATTGCAACAAAAATCAGGAGATATGGCCTTAGGAAGTTTCGGCCCTATGTTCACGTTCAGTTTATGTTCACGTTCATGTCCAAGATAGTTTACATTCAAGTTCATGTTATGTTAAGTCAAGTCTCAGTTAAATTCATGTCATGCCAAGTTTAGTTTCAATTCAGTCTATGCTCAAGTTCAAATAATGTCAGTTTATGCCATCTTAAATATCAAGTCACGTCAAGCTTATTTATGATCGTGTATGCATTCATGCTTTTACTGTAATGCATGCATCTTTGACTTGTATTTTAAGTTATTTGTTAACTTCTTAAGCACCGTGGTAGTCTCAACTATCATTCCTTCTGGAATAGTAGACCATGTGTAAGGATCAAGAGGCGTATTAGAGGTCAACAGACTAGAGATGGTCGATTAGACGGCAATGGCATGATGTAGAGCTCATAGACTCAATTCTCCTATTTATCATTAGTATTATATCATCTTTGACTGAGTTGCACAAGCTACTCAATGGATTAGCCTAGTAGTTACTTTAGTTCCTACTTGTACTTAAGGAGCCCGATCTCTAGTACTCTTATGAATATATACCTTTAGGACTCATAATGTAATCAAGAAGGTCTACCAGGCAAAAATCAGGGAGCATGTAACCTTGTGTTGCATATCTCAACCTTCAGATACCCATCCGATCCCAAGCGAAAATCTAGAGGCGTCACATTTTGAATGGGTAAAATATAAGACTATACACTCTAAAACTGTAAAAATTATTTTCTAACTAGTCACCTATATATGCACGCCATTTGCTGCAATAATTACCTGACTTTTATTCATCAATTGCCTAAAGCCTTTATAGCAAAAGTCTAAAATGCGAGAACAATGTTTTCTTTTTTTAAAATCAAGAAAAACTAAAAATGGCATGCTAAAAGATCTAGCATTTTGCCTTTTGGATCTATATATATATATATTGAAAAATTATTTATTAAAACTTAAAGAATTAAAGAGAAATTTCAATAATTTAAGAAACATCAAAATTAACAGGAAAGAATATAAAACTTTTAAAATAATAGAGTTAAAAGATGAGTAATCCAAATGGGTTAGTAATTTGAGTCAATGGTCATAATTGAATAGTTATGGTTTTTTTATATTGGGAAATAGTATTTAAAGCATGGTAGAAAGATTAAGGTTAAGAATACTCTCCTACTATTTATTATTTTGTCATTATTTTTTGCTAACTTTTCATTACTACTCAACTATTCAATATTATGAACAATGCCCAAATTCCTCTCGAGTGTGGGTCTCAGTGGAGGCGATTTTCTACCTAGTGCAGTTTTGTTTTGGTTTCATAGTTTTTTGTTTTATGTGGGGATCTTTTGGAGAGAACATTGCTGCAATGGATGAACATGATCTGAATGGCATGTATCAACATTTATCACTGACGGAAAAAGAAGAAGAAGAAGTGGTGTTAGACTCAAGTAGGTTGGAAGAAGTCTCTCTTTGTGGAGGCAAGGGCCTGTTGGTTACTCTTTTGGCGGATAAATACTTTAATAGGGAAGCTTTTAAGATGACTATGCAAAGGGCCTGAAGGTCTATTAAACCTATTAAATTTCATGATTTAAATCCTTATCTTTTTCTTGCTGAATTTGACGATCATAGAGATAAGGAGCGTGTTGTTAGAGAAGGGCCTTGGTCTTTTGACAAGTAGTTGGTGTTGCTGAAGGAAGTTGATGGCAGATGTTGGTTCATCATATTAAGATCAGTGAAGCTTCTTTTTGGGTGCGAATTCATGATCTCCAGTTACGTGCAAGAAACGACAATGTTGGTGGTTTGGTTGGAGAAAAAATTGGGAGAGTTGAGGAGATTGATTTGGACCAGGGAGAGGTGGCTTGGGGAGAGTTTGTACGTGTAAGAGTTATACTTGATGTAACTAAGCCGCTACTGCGAGGGTCAAAACTTTCACTGGGCAATGATGATTCTTATTGGGTCAGATTCTCTTATGAACGTTTGTCGAATTTCTGTTATTGATGTGGTTGTTTGGAGCATGGAGATAAGGAGTGTGGGCAAAGAAAAAGTAAGGAAGAGTCAGCCGAAGTGGTTTACCTGTATGGTTCTTGGTTATGGGCAACTTCTTATGGTGATCAATTTCGGGATGATCGTCATTGGGAACGTCCGAAGAAAAATATGGGAGTTTCACAGTCCTCCCCAGCATAAGTTACTATGACTGCAGCGGTGGTTAAGGCAAGTAATGGAGGTGCTGTGCCAGAAACTACCTCTAAGGGTTCAGATAAAACTGTCCCGCCTTCTATGGTGACTTCAAAGGGGAAGGGTACTTTGTTTGAGGAGACAGAGGCATTGACTGTGATGGTGGTTGGAGAACAAGTTATGGCCCCGATTGTCAAGGGGAAATCAGTTATCGGGATGTTACTGAATGATTTGAAAAATGTTGAAGATGTTAAAATGGTGGGAATAGAAGGAGGGGAGGGATCCGAAATGCTGCCGTCTGGTGATGGGCCTAACCAAAAGGGTGTTAAAGCGACATTGAGTTGTGAAGTAAGCCCAAGACCTAATAGCCTGACTGGTTGAAAGTGAGTAGGCTTTCATTTCTTTGCAATGATAGTGGTTCTTCTTCTAGAAGTTACAAACGGCCTTCAATTTCCCGTAAGAGAAAGCTTCCTAACCGAGATGAGGTTGCAGGGGCAAAGGCAAGAAGCTTGGTGGTTCTTTTCATGCAATACCAATTATTGTGGATGAGAGTACCAAAGATATATCGGTGGTGGCTGTTGATCAGCACCGCCGACAACAATGAAAATCTTATCTTGGAATGTCCGTGGGCTTGGGAACCCAAGGGGCATTCGGACCCTCTGTGATTTAGTGAAGAGGGAGGTTCCCGACTTGCTATTTCTTTAGGATTCAAGGTTGAAAGCACGTGAATTCGAGGTAATCGAGTTTAAGTTGGGTTTTGCTAATTGTTTAGTTGTGGATTGTTGTGGTTGGAAGAGCGGCTTGGCTTTATTGTGGGGAAGGGTTGTTCTCCTTAGCATTCTTAATTATTCTGTCTCTCATATTCATGCTGTTGTGAATGAAGTGGGGCGAGCTTCTTGGTTTTTAATGAGGATCTATAGGTCTCCGGAGGCTAGTAGTTGATATAGAACTTGGGCTTTATTGAGATCTTTATGTTGTCGTTAGGGGGAGGCATGAATGATTTTGGACGTTTTCAATGAACTTTTACACCACCATGAGAAATGGGGAGGGAGGCCTAGACTTGAGGGTCTAATTTCAGCTTTTAGGGAGTGTGTTCTTTACGGGATTTGGGGTTTCAGGGGAACAAATACACTTGGTGTAACCGTAGGGAGGGATCTCACTGCATTAATGAAAGACTTGATAGGGTTTGTGCGAATACCCAATGGTGGGGTTTTTTCCCTAATGCAGTTGTTATTCATGGTCTAGTTTCGTACGCAAACCCTATTCCAATTTGGATTCAAATAGAAGAACGTGTAGGTTCTGGTCACCCTAAAAAAATGTTTAGATTTGAGGATATATGGGTGGGGGAGAAGGCCTATGATGATATTATCAAAACTATTTGGAGGAGGGGTGTGGATGATGATTCCATGCTAAATGTTATGGGCCTTATTCAGCAGTGTGGTGATCAATTGAAGAACTGGAATAGGAATTCTTTTGGTAATGTTCAGAAACAATTATCTGTGCCTAGACAAAAGTTGGAATGTCTGAATGGGATTGATCCAGTAGGGGAGTGCAGTGCTAATCATAAAGAGTCTAGAGAGGAAGTGCGTAAGTGGTTGGAAAGGGATGATTTGATGTGGAGGCAAAGGTCAAAAGCTTTGTGGTTAAAGGAAGGTGATAAAAACTCTAGGTATTTTCATATGAAGGCTTCACAGAGAAGAAAGAAAAATAAGTTATTGAAGAATCAGGACTCGCTTGGAAATTGGCAATATGGTGAGTAGCGAGATAGTACCATCTTAAGTTACTTTGAAGACTTGTATTCTACTTCAGATCCGAGGGGTTCAAATGATTTTTTGGATTCTCTTTCTGGTAGAGTCACTAGTTCTACGAATGAGTCACTTTCACAGTGCTACACTGAAGTAGAAGTATATTGTGTCTTATCTTAGATGCACCTATCAAAAGCTCCTGGTTCTAATGGGATGTCAGCAAATTTCTATCAGAAATATTGGGCTGTTATTGGACATTCAGTGAGTAAAGTAGTGCTGACAGCCTTGAATAGTGGTGAGTTCCCAGCTTTTCTAAATCATACTTACATTTCCCTTATTCCTAAAAAGAGTAACTCTGCTATTGTTTCTGATTATTGACCCATTAGTCTTTGTAATTTGGTTTATAAATTGATAGCAAAGGTTGTTGCTAATAGATTAAAATATGTGTTGCCTTATATTATTGGAGATACTCAAAGTGCTTTTGTCTCGGGTCGTCAAATACCAGATAATGTTCTTATTGCATATGAGTTGGTACATTTTTTAAAACAAAAGAAGAAAGGGAAACAAGGGTTTATGTCTATAAAGTTGGATATGAGTAAAGCATACGATAGGGTTGAATAAAAGTTTATTAGTACTGTGATGACTGTATTGGGATTTCAGCAATCTTTTATAGATATCATTATGTTTTGTGTGAAATCAATTTCATATTCAGTGCTGATACATAGGGAGCCAAAAGGGCCTACCTTTCCAACTAGGAGTTTAAGACAAGGGGACCTTATATCACCTTACCTTTTTCTATTGTGTACTAAAGGGCTTATAGTTTTGTTACAAGAAGCAAGGACACGAAAGGAGATCTCAGGTGTTAAAATATTTAGGGGGCCCCTAATATTAACCACCTATTATTTGCAGATGATAGTTTAATTTTTTGCAAGACTGAGGTAGCTGAAAATAGAAGGGTCTAGGATGTTCTGGAAGCTTATGAGGGAGTTTCTGGGCAGAAGATAAATAGGGAAAAAACAGCTATGGATTTTAGCACCAATGTCCCTAAGGAGTTGCAGGAGGAGATTAAATTGGTGTGGGGTAATAGTGAGATACAACAACATGAAAAGTATCTTGGTTTGCCTCCAATTGTAGGAAGATCTAAAATAAGAGCTTTTCAGGTATTAAGCAAAAAGTCTGGCAGAAACTTCAAACTTGGAAGGAAAAATTATTGTCTTAGGGTGGTAAGGAAGTGTTATTGAAAGCTGTAGCATTGTTCATTCCTTCTTTTTCAATGAATTGTTTCCTGTTACCCTCTAGCTTTTGCTCTGAGTTAGAGAGTTTAATGGTAAAATTCTGGTGGGGTCAAATAGCAGATGAAAGAAGGATTCATTGGGTTAGTTGGAGAAATATGTGTAACAGTAAGGTGAGAGGGGGAATGGGCTTCAAGGATTTAAGGAATTTTAATCTTGCTCTTCTTGCTAAGCAGAGTTGGAGGTTATTATAGGATGAGAATTCCTTGATTCATAAACTGTTAAAGGCTAGATATTTCTCTAAATCTAGTTTTTTGGATTCTAATTTGGGATTTTGCCCATCTTATACATGGAGGAGCATTTGGGAGGCTAAAAAGTGGTAATTGGAAGGTTGTAGATGGCGTATTGGGGATGGTAAATCAGCACATTTATGGACTAAACAGTGGTTGCCTGGATATAGTTCTTTGGTCCAGGAAGATTTTTGTTGTTCAGAATAGGGAGGAGTTAGTGGCTTCTATTATTGATGAGACAATAGGGTGGTGGAACATAGAACAAATTAGAACTCTCTTCAATCCAAGAGTTGTATATGAAATTCTTAAATCTCCTGGCAGCATAGCAGATAAATGGACTTGGAAGTATGAGAGGAATGATCAGTTTTCTGTTAAAAGCTACTATAGGCATATATGTTCTCGGCAAAGGGTTTCCTGTGCAAAATCATCAGACATGAGTAGACAACAGAGGGTGTGGAAAGCTTTGTGGAACATGCAAGTTCCTAACAAGATTCGAGTGTTTGTCTGGCATGTTTGTAGAGAGGGTCTTCCAACTAAGACTAATCTGGTTCAGAAACAAGTAATTAACAACGGGGAACGCTGTTTATGTTCTAATTGTCAGGAAGATTTGCATCATGCTTTACTTAGTTGCTCTTAGATTAAAGAATATTGGCAAGAGCTTTTGCCTTCTATTTCTATTTATACTGGGCATAAAGTGTTTGATATAGTACTAAAACTGATAGAAGGAGGGAAGAACTAAGAAGGACATTTTAGAGTTATTCTTTTGTCTTGCTTGGGGGTTCTAGTATAGGAGAAATAAATGGGAGTTTGAGCAAGTTAGAGTTAGCCCTAGGCATGTGATTAGTCATGCTATGGGTCTTATGCACAGTTTTAAAGTAGTGAAAGTTAAGGATCAGATGCAACTTTGAGCTCACTATAGTTGGAAACCACCACCAAAAGCAAGTTTGAAGCTTAATACTGATGGGGCGATGTTCATGGATTTTCAGAAAGCTGCAATTGGAGTTATTTTGCGAGATGGCTATGGACATGTATTGATGGCAGCTAGTAAAATTGAATTTGAAGTAGGACATCCTGAAGTGATTGAGCTACTAGTAGTCCTACGGGGTCTACAATCGTGTTCTACAGTGGGTATCTCTAATATTATTGTTGAAAGTGATTGCTTGCTATTGATACAATCTCTTCAACAAAATACTACGATGGACTCTCTTTTAGGTGCTCTATATGCTGAAGTTTACAAACTGAAGGAGTGTTTACACTCTTGTATCTTTAATCATTTGTATAGGGATGAGAATATGGCAGCTCATAAGCTTGCCCATTATGCTTGGTGTGTTGAGAGTATTCAAATGTGGTGGGATTGTATTCCAGACTTCTTTTCTCAAGCCCTTTGGCTTGATAAATGTTTGTAATTGTTATCTCTAATGAATTTGATGATTTCTTATATATATAAAAAAAAAAAAAACTATTCAATATTTTATCCTTACTTTTTCACTAATATTCACATAATAGTAAAAAAAAGCATGGAAGGAAAAAAAAGGTTTATAAAAAAAAGTTTAAAATTACTTTTATAAAACTCCTGCATTTATACGAAGTAATTCTCTTAAGTTTATAAATAAAAAGTTTTCATATTTTTGTGCAATTCAAGTACCCTTCCATATGAGTAGGAGTGCTCACTAAACTGCTTCTGCTTTTGCTAAACCGTAGGATAATGTACATATATATTTCCCATTATCCAAACAAGTGGGACAATTTTTTCCGAAATCTTTCTAAAATTAGTTTTGCTACGTACAATCGGCAGTGGGGAACTGCTGGGTCAGCCGATATATTAAAAAAAAATACCAAAACCGACATGGGACAATTCTTTTCTCATCTTCTTCCTCATGCTTAAGTCCTCCATCAAGCTCCTAACGCTTTTTCTCCTTTCTTTGCCCTTTTTTTGCACAAGAAGGCGAAGTGTGCGAATAAAAGAGGCCTTCACAAAAAACCAGGGGACAACCTCATCTGGGTCATAGACGCTAGTGAAGTTTAGCCTAAAGAACAAAATTTACACTCAAATCCAATATAAAGGGGAGGTAACTTTGTTGTTTTGCTCTACAAAAATTCTACTCAACCTCCTACTATTCACACCACACTCCACACTCCATCTTTTTTTAATTTTTTTTTTAATTTTTTTTATCAAATATATTTTTATATGAATAGTGAATAAAAAATTATAAATATTTTAAAAAAAATACATTCAAAAATTTTTTTTTAAAATATTAAAAAGTGTGGAGTGTGGAGTATAGGGAGGATGAATAGCAAAACTCTTTGCTCCATCTCCCTGTGTAAAGAAAGATTTTTACAAACCAAAGGTGACTTTGACCTAGAAGTTCCTTTTAGATTTATTGACTTGGGTTTTAATTCCTCACCAAATCGTAGATCTAGACAAGAAGATGTCCCACTTAAAACCTTGAGTGGATGCTACTTATGGAAGGACTCGTAGTTTTCTGGTCTCCATTTCTTGCTCCTGTAGTCTTTGCCTCTAGATCTTGAGACGGACACTTTTGGTTCTCGGCCTGCCATGGCTTGAGGCTGGCGGTGGTGGCAGTGGAAGGGAATTAGAAATAGAGAGAGAGAGAGAGAGAGAGAGAGAGAGAGAGAGAGGCAACGAAATGAGAGAAGTACAAAAATTAAAAAATTTTATGCAACCAGTTACGCTGGGGTTCCCCCAGCCGGTTGCAAGTAGAGTTTTTTTTCTAAAATGGGCTACAAGCTAGTTGGATTAAAATCCATTTGCTAAGTACCTGCCCACTTATCTCTCTCTCTCTCTCACACACACACACATACACACACATCTATATATATTATGTGAAAACAAAAGTATAAGTAACATGCATTGCCGATGTAATATATTCAAACCAGACCTTCAGATCGCTTGCTTTCTTCCTTTACTCTCTAGGGCAACCCCCTCAAGAACCTAGACCAGAGGAGGGATTAGAGCTTCGGCCCCTCCCTCCCTCCTCCATCTTCTCTCTAGTTTTTTCTTTTATTTTTTTTGGTTTTTTTGTGTTTTTTCTTTCAAAGTAGGGCAAAATGTCGATTTGTTGTTCTCTGGTGCCTGATGATCACCATGCGCCCCATCGCAAGATTTCCAAGGCACTGATCCTTCATACGGACGAAGAATCACGTCGAATGAAGGAGTGCGTGAGCCACATGTGCGGTCCAAAGTGTGCGCATGACATCCACGTGCCACTACAAGGCAAGCTCTACCGCCACCACGCGTGGCATTTTTGGGACCACGACCATCAGTTTCTTCAAACCATATCAGTCACAAAGGAATTTGTGTACTGGTGGAGCCCCAACCGTGAGTAGTTGGCTTATAATTTATATTTTTCCCTGTATGTACCATTTACAACTGTAACTTTGCTTTCATGAATGAATGAAGTCTATTTAAAAAAAAAAAAAAAAGGTAACATGCATTGCCATTTAGTGTCTCTTTGTTTTTTATTTTCCACTTTGGCATATTCTATTTCAATTTCATTCTCACATGTCCTTTTCTCCCTCTTACATGTTTCAGTATTGCTTAAAATTTGGGTTTCCACCTATCAAATGATAGATACAATGATTGATCACCGAGGGGAGGCTCTCAACCCTGCACGTTTATGGTGGGATACATATCCATAAAAAAAACAAAGAGTCTTGCTACTTTACTTGAGAAAAACGCAGCCTTGGTTACGTGCTGACATGGCAGTGACACTTGTCATTACCACATCATTATTTATGCAAAAAGAAAAGAGGGAAACTAGACAAACTCCAGCCGTCTAGTTTCTCTTCCAAACATTTTTATTATTCTTCCATTTTGCTTCCCATCATTTAAGCTAACTTCACAAAGTGATCAACCATAAGCTTTATAAAGGAACTAGCGTATGTTTTCTTCTCCCATTTCACTTCCCAATATTACATTGCTAGTGTTATTTTTTTCTGTAATTTATTTTTTCTTCACTTTTTGGTTGCCTCTGTAAGGGGTATAACTGGTTCAGTTCAACCTGATTTTGAACATAATTTAAAATCAAATCGGTATACACCAGTTCTGAGAATTGGAGAATCGATACCGAACCGATTCATCACCAAAATTGAAACTTTTGGATTTACTAGTTTCTATTCAGTTCGGTTCAGTCCAGTTTTTCTCGTGTAGCGGTGTTTAATTTATTTCCATACTAGAGTGTCTAATTCCATGTTATTATACTAGTGTCTAACTTATTTATATATTTGATTATATATGTTAGTAATAATATAATGGTTACAAATACTAAAACTATTAGTTATTTATATTATAGTATATGTATATTATTTTATAATAATTAACAAATACTAGTATAGTATTTAATTTAACTATACTACTATAGTCTATATAAGTTAGACTATACACTTTTTGTATGAGTATATATGATCAAATGTGTAGATATGTATTTATAATAAAGAACATATATTATAATTTATTACTCCATAAAATGTATTTTTCCATGATCTATATATATATATATATATATATATATATATATATATATATATTTATATCAAAAGTATGTTTATATTAATAACATAATATTAATGTTCATGTTTAAGATTAAAATTTTATATGTTATATCAAATTTTATATTAAGATTTATAAGATTAATTTTATATTATATTAATTTTAGGTTATTATATTATTATATATGAATGATAAGATTTTAAAGTTTCATGTCATATTAATTAGCAATTTAGCATATAATATATAATATTTTATATATAATATTAAAATAAAAAATAATAATATATTTATGTACTGGTTAGATTTTCAACCAGTTTTACAAAATTGGAACCGATACCAGACTAGACCAGTTCACTAGTTTCTCAATTTTTTTTCTTTTACACCACTAGCCCTGTTCAAAGTTTTGTTAGTGTTATATATATATATATATATATGTATATATTTTTGTCTTCTACCGACAATGGCTTTACTAGTGATATATTTTGTAGTTTTTTTTTCTTCACTTTTTTCTTAACATTTTCTATTTCCTTTGTTTTAATTTTTTCTAGGGTTATTATTATTATTATTATTATTATTATTATTATTATTATTATTATTATCTTCTATCAACAATGGCTTTATTTCAATTTTGAGCCTAATTTTTTGGTTTGTAAAGAGGCTCAACTTCAAATGAAATAACAGAGTGCAATACCTGTAGGCTCAAGCTAGAATTCTAGGTTTGATTGCTTAAGGAATCAATTTTTTGCAAGTATTTTCTTCTATAGATAAATCAAACAACATCCTACAATGGTAAAGTAATCTTTATTTTTCCATTTTTTTTCTTTCATTGGTAGGTGAAAAGTAACATTCAAAAGTAAAGAATGGCGACTCTAGGCTTTAGAAATCAATCTCTAAGGTGTTGTCGGAAGTATTGGAAAATATGTCTATCAAGGTGCGAGAGGGTAATGTTTCATTTTGGTTTGATAAGTGGATGTCTAATGGACCTTTAGCTATTCCTAACTCTATGGTCTCTTGCCTGCAGTTGAAAATTAAAGAATGTTGGGTTGATAATGTTTGGGATGAGAGGTTAGAAAGCTTGGTTGGTTGCAATCAGGCAAGGAAATTATTGTTGAAGTTTCGGGTCATCATGAAGATAAAGATAGGTTAATCTGGCATCCAAATCGCGATGGTAAGTTCTCTTCGTCTTCAACATGGGATGTGATTCGGGTGAAGGGGCGTAATTTGGAAGGAATGGATTGGATTTGGAGTAATCTTTTACCAAAAAAGCTTATATCTGCATGTGGAAAGCGAGGTTTAATTGCCTCCCAATAGATGCTCGTCTACAATTCGTTGGTGTTCCTTTAGTTTCTTGCTGCAATTGTTGTGGTATGGGTGAGATAGAGGATCGGGATCATGTTCTAAGTTCAGGTGATATAGCCAAAGGAATATGGAAGAGGGCGTTGGTGGAATTTGGCGTAAATTGCAAAGAGTTTACGAGCTGGTGGGGACGGGTTTGCTATTGGTTTCAATGTGCCAAGAAGTCATCTCAAAAGGGAGTTTTGATTGGGTTGATGCCAGTTTTAATCTCTTGGAAGTTATGGAAGTGGCAGTGCTTAGCTAGGATGGAAGGGAGATGTGATTCAGTGGACAATATATGATTGTCTATTAAAACTTGGTTGAGATTGATTTCTGGTAAGCTTCTGAAGGTTGGGGCTGTGTCCCGGCGCTTGGACCATGCTATCCTTAAGGAACTTGAGGTACCGATTCTGCTTACAAATTTTTGGCGTCCTATGTAGATTTCTTGGAAGAGGCTAAGAGAAGGTTGGTTCAAGTTAAATGTTGATAGCTCTTGTAGAGGCAATTTGGGTAGTTGTGGGAGCAGAGGTGCGGAATGATAGAGGACAAGTGGTGGCAGCTTTTTGGGCAAAGTTTGATTAAGGTACAAATAATGAAGGTGAGCTCCATGCATTATTTCATGGTTTATTACTTTGCAGGGACCTGGATATAAGGAAGTTAGAGATTGAGTGTGACTCGATGTTGGTCGTACAATGGTTGAAAAAAATTTCTTGTACAGTTTGGTATTTATGGGATTTTTGGGAAGAGCTTATTAAGGTTATTCATGACTTCAATTACACGATTACACATCAGTTTAGAGAAGGTAATAAAGTGGCGGAATTTTTAGCAAGGCAAGGGGGAGGAGGGGACGAATTGTACTTACATGGGTACAGAGGATTTGCCCCTCCGTTTGAGATGTTTGATTAGATTGGATTATCTTGGCTTGCCTAGCTTTAGGAAATAGTTTTTGTGTGGGGTTCACCTTTGTTGCATGTGTTTTGTAATTTGTTGGTAAGGCTTAGTGGTTTATTGTTTGTTTTGTTAGGTTTTCCTCTGCCATAAATAATGGTTGTTTTCAATAAAGTTTTGGAGGTGTCATCCTACTTGGTTTAAAAAAAAAGTAACATTCAAAAGTAAGGGACAAATGAATATATACCATTAAATTCTGTGAATAGACTCAAGCTTCATTAGTTAGAAGGAGACTTGGAATCAATTTGGGTGGGGGTACTTAACTTCATCGATTTGGGTGGTTTGATATCAGCTTTATTAACTCGGTGTACTGTTGGCATGGAGGCTTTGAGTAGTAGAGGTTTGTAATAGAGGTTGAAAGTTGTTGTCTAATTTTTTACCTTCCAATATTTTTGATCACGTAGCCTAAGATATGTGTGTTTAACTTGCAATTAGTTGTTGAATATATAGCTAGTAATTATAATATTTGGTTAATGTAGATGATTCTTATTCCGATGATAATAGTCATGGTGATATGTTGGGACACAAGAAGTGGTTGAAGAACCAAAGGTCGAAATGACTTTTGCCTAGGAAGATGAGGTTAGAGCATATTATACAAAATATTCTAAAAGTTAGGATTTTGGTGTGTCCGAAAGAAGTTCTAGACCTGGAGATGATGAAAATTTAGGTATTTCACTCTTGCATGTGTACATCAAGACACAGCTAAATCAATAGGTTCGATTGTTCTTTGGCCAAGTCCAATCGAGAGATTGGGATGTAAGACAAAAATCAACACAACTCTTTGTCTCAATGAAAGGTATACACTTTCTACACTTGTACTTGAACACAAACATGCATTGAGTCTAGGAAAAGTGACATTTTTTAGATGCAATAGGAAGATGAATTCAGTCGCAAAAAAAAAAAAAAATGGATGTAGGAGATAGCGCTAGTATAAGGTAAGTAAAAGTTTTAAGTCTTTCATAGTTCAAGTTGGTGGTCATGAGAACCTAATATTTGGAAAAAAAAGATTGCCAAAATTATCTTCATAAGTTGAGACAATTGCGGATTTGTGAAGGTTGTTGAAGCTAACCAAAACTATTTTGTCTGAATGTAGCAAAAGAGCAATCGTTTTTATTATAACATGGATGTAGATGATGAGGCCCGTTTAAGGAATGTCTTTTCAGCAGATGCTCAAAGTTAGGCTGCCTATAAATATTTTGCGGATATGATAACATTTGACACAACCTACTTGGCCAATAGTTATGAGATGCCATTTGCTCCTTTTGTAGGGGTTAATCACTGTGCTCAATTAACTCTTTTTTGTTGTGGTTTAATATCAAGTGAAGATGCGGACATTTTTGTGTGTTTATTTCAATCCTTCGGCAATAATAACAGATCAAGATAAGTCAATACAAATTGCTATTGCTACGGTCTTTCCGACTTCATGGCACAAATTTTGTTCGTGGCACATTTTTAAGAAGTTGTCAAAAAAATTTGGATCACATTCATAGTATGAAGGAATCAAAAGTAGTATACAAAATTGTGTTTATAACTGTTTGACTACAAAGGACATCAAAAATTGTTGGGAAACACTACTAGACACATAATTTGCATGATCATGTTTGGGCTGGAATGGTTATATGATAAAAGGCATATGTGGGTACCTGCATATATTATAAACACATTTTGGGTCAGGATGTCAATTACACAAAGTAGTGTGAGTATAAATGATTTTTTGGATAATTAAGTTAACTCGAAAAGATATTCAAGCCATTGGATGAAAAAAAACCAATATCAGAAAGCCAACTTTGCTATAACCCAATAACTAGAGAAGCATTTGGCACCAAAATTTTTGAAACCCAAATTTTCCAAAAACCCAAATTTTTGAAATCACATAGATCGATCTAAAGGTTTCCAAAAACCTAAAATTTTGAAATCACATAGATCGATCTATGCCTTTCTAAATCAGATAAATCTATCTAGGGTCTTCCAGGAACCCAAGTTTTTGAAATCACATAGATCAATCATACCGCCATTTGGCATACAAAAAAAATTGTATTGAGATATTGAAAAAAATGTTTGTAATCCGTAAAGGTAGAGAAGAGAAAGCATTACCAAGCTGCCTCTATTGCTTGCATGTCCACCCTCTTCCTAGAAAAAAATATTTTTACATAAGAAATAGCACATCCACCCAGAGATTAGGCACGTCTACCATTATGTTAACAACAAGCATTACCAAGAGAAAAAGTGTTGACGGAAAAATTATTTCATTGACATATTCTTGTGAAAACCTGTGTAAAATTGTGTTGTAACAAGTGTTGAAGCGTGTCACATGAAAAGTATTGAAGTGGGCTCAACACGGCTCGAGCAAACTCAACTGGCACTCGAGCGGATTCATCTAGAGTGAACCGGTCGATGGTCGCTTGACTCAGCGCTCGAGCGGACTCATCCAGAGTGAACCGCTCGATAGTCGCTCGTCTCAGCGCTCGAGCGGATCCATCCAGAGTGAACCGCTCCATAGTCACTCGACTCAGTGTTCGAGCGAAGCCATCTAGAGTAGTCCGCTCGAATGGTCGCTCGGCGTGTCGCTCGAGCAAGTTCTGAAAGATAACCTACGCTCGACTCTCGCTCGACACTTTGCTGTAGCCAATGTTCAAGACAACTTGAAATTCAGGGTTTTGAGCGCTGTGATTCATAGGGGCTATAAATAGAACAACTTGTTATGTTCTTTGGTGTGGAGAAACAAAGCAAAATCCCTAAGTGCTTCCAAGAGCCATTGAGAGAAACTTTTCCCCACATTGTGAATCTCTCTTGGACAAACATATCTCCACCACACCACATGCAAGATCAAACCCCATACAAGTCCATTGAAGTGGACATGTTCATTGGCTGAAAGGTTTCCGAAGCTGCTGTTGCTGCAGAGATCGAGAGGTTCTCGTGGGATGCTATAGAAAGGTCGGAGTTCCGGCACTACATGCGTGTAGAGATTGAGTGGGTCACTCGTGGTGTTGCAGTCCAAGTTTAGGAACTTCAAAGGTTTTGTGAGTGCTGCTAAATTGATTGTAACAAACTTATTTTCTATAGTGGATTTGAGGTGGTGTCTTACACCCGGAGTGGTTTTAGATTTTGAAGAGGTTATTCAAATGAGTTTCCACTTTGTGACCAAATCTCTGTGTTGATTATTTGTGTGATTTATTTTGTCGTTTGATTGCTTGCTTGTCAATATTTTGTATTTGACCAGAAAAATCGAAGTACACCTATTCACCCCCTCTAGGTGTTGTGTTAGGTAGAACCACTGCTTTTTCAAAAAGCAATATGTTCCAGCCAAGAGAAAATGCAAGAGATTAGGGTTTGATAGATGGGACAAGACGCGAAGGGTACGAGTAGTTGACAGGGAGGAAAAAAGAAAGATGTAATTCGATTTTTTCCCCTTGGTTCTAGTCTTATTTTTTTTTCTAAAAATAAAATAAAAGGTTGACGATACAGTGACACCTGTCACTGCCACGCCAGCACGTAATAGAGTGTGCATTTTCATTGTGTTTTTAGCATTTTCCAAAAACAAAATCTTGGTCAACACCAAAAAATCCATTGCCTGTGAAGCCTTCCAGAGGTGAACCGTTTCAACTATATTCAACAAGAACTACAGCACAAATCCTCAATAAAATAATATCTTCATCTCACAAAAATCCTTCAAAAGAAAGATAAGCTGAACCCTAACAATTTTTCTCTTAAACTTGGCAAATCCACTCGTGCCACTTAGCACTTCTCTTATAATCTTGCTCACACTACAACTCATTTGATTTTTAGTGATAGTTGGGAATTTGTGACAGTCCATAAACCGTCACTAAAAAGTGTTTTCTGTGACGGTTTTTGAAAACCTTCACTAAAGATGGATGAGATATTTTTTACGTTCCAACGAATGAGAAAATTATGTTCAAACGTCACACATACATTCGGACATGTGGCTACGTACGTTCGAACGTGAAATTTTTTGGCGCAAACGTTCGAACCGTAGTAATTAACGTCCGAACATGAAATTTTTTGCCGCAAACATTCGAACCTTAATAAGTAATGTCCGAACGTTACTTATAAATTTAAATTAAATATGTTCTAATTTTAAATTTATGTGGTTTTTATATTGCATAATTTGGATACAAGTCTAAAAAATTGACTTGTATACATTTATATATTCAGAATTTGTAAAATGTAATTATATATTTATATATATTTTAAATATATACATATGTTTATGTATATTTGAAGTGCAGTAATTTAGTATTGAAGTTGAAAAATATAACATTAAAGAAGATTGAGAATTGTAATTAAAACACCATAGATATATTAAATAATATTGTTCCTTACAAATATTAAAACAAAATACATAAAATATGATAAAAGTACGTAAACAACACTCAGATAATATCGCCGTCGGGGAAAGTGATAACTGCCCTTACCTCCTCAGTCAAGGTATCAACCTTGTCCTTGAGGATATGTACACGGTGTGACATCTCGGCGATAGACGCCTCTAGAGGCCCGAGCCGTTCATCGATCTTACGATCGATATGTGCAGTTAGCTGCGAGATCACTGCATCAACCCAAGCAGGCCGCACATCTCCCACAGATGTACTGGTCGGCTGCTGACCACTACTCCCCACACTGGGCTGGGGCTGCGTCGGAGGAACTAGATCAGCTACATGGGGTGGCCGACGTCCCCTCGCCTGTCCAATGCTACGTCGTTGAGTGGTCATGTCAAGGGCACTCATCTGATCTTTGGCCATCTCTAAAGGCTGGGTTGGCACTCCCCGAGCAAGTAGTAGCTGGCTGAGCAGGACATCGTGTGGGAGGTTGTCCGTGGAGACGATGCTCGCCTCGTAACAGATCTTATCAAAGATGAGCAGGGGCAAATCTATGGCATCTCCACATGCCACCCGTATCAAAAACTGTGCCTGAGTCCGACTAAATATGGTCTTATGTGCCACAGGATCCATGTTTGTTGCAACTATAAGATGCAACATGCGGAAGAACGGTAGCAAATGATTTTGGTGGAAGGAGTTCGGCCTCTCAAGCTGCATGCGGTCTCTCCCGGTAAGGATGTAGAAATCCTCTTCTCGATCGTCATCTGTAGCCGAAGGGTCAGCACCCTCGGCCTCTAACTGGTCTGCATCTCTGGCTGATGATGCATCAAGTGGGCCAATAGATGATGCAAAAGTGCCTACATCTGCCTTAGTCGATGTCTGAACTCCTCGACGAATCCCGAGGTGGTCGGCGATGACATTTGCTGAAAACTCAAATGTCACACCGCGTATAGTCACAGTGTGAGAGGATGCGTCATGAGGCATGGAACACATCTCCATGTATAACTCCTGAACCATAGAGGGATATGCCTTACCCCTCAATGTGCAGATATTTCCCCAGCCTCTACTGAGGAAGACATCTCTCAGGTTCGTATGCTCCCAGCTGACCTCATCGAACTCGTTGATCAGGGCCTCTCGCTCAACCATAACCGATTTGAGCAGTATCTTGAGTGGCTCCTTCCCTCCCTCGTTTCCTAGAATGCAAATGATGAGCCATCTCCTGAAAATAGAAAATGAAACAAAATTAATTGTACTATTGATGCATATTTGTCTTAAAATTAAATTGATTTGCATTAACGTTCAAACATATAAATATACATCTAAACGTTACTATGAAACGGTCAGACGTTTATTATATAACATTCGAACATAAAGATATAACATTCGGACGTTTAACTAAACGTCCAAACATAGAACGTATAATAAATTTAATTGTTATACGTTCGAACGTTATAAATATACGTTTGGACGCAAAATTGTTAAAAATATTTAAAAAATTAAAAAAACTTACGAACGTTCAATTATACTATCGAATGTAAATATAGTAACGTCCGGATGTATAAAATATACGTCCGGACGTGGAAGGCCACGAAATTGAAAAGGCATACATTCGAACGTATTGTTGTTACGTTCGAACGTTACAAGACGGGATGGCTGAGTCAACTCAGCCATTCTTGAAAGCTCCAAATCCTATTTCTACTGGGCTAAATGCCGAAAGGTTACCGTAGAAATGAAGTATACACTTCAAGAAACATTTCTACGGTGACCTTTTGACCAATGGTAACCTATGGTGGTCGGAAAATCGAGTTGAAAATCCGGCCACCATGGGTTTCGGTTTTAATACAAATTGATCGAAATCGATCAATAAAATATATGCTTTTAGATGAAATAGAGATGCATACATTTTAGTGACGGTTGCGGCGGAGTTTGACAGCGGCGGCGACGGAGGAGTGGCGGCTTCGAAACGGAGAAAAACGAAGAAATGAGTTTCGGGCGTTCGATTTAGGATTTATTTACATATAACGTTGCAACTTTATAATAAATAACGTTCCAACATGGAATGAAACGTTGGAACGTTAATAAATATAATGTTCCATATATATATTCTAGTAACGTTCTATTTCAGTATAAATCTAATTTTAAACTTTTATTAATGATTTTTGTTTAATGATATAACTATATTGTAAGTATAATATATTATATAACTATAATATATTCTATAACTATAATTGGACAATAGTAACTATTTGAATGTTTTAGACTATATAGTAACTATAATATATTATATAACTATAATATATAATATTAACTATTTATATGTTCTAAATAGACTATATTAGTAACTATAATAGTAACTATTATAATATTAATATATTATAATAGTAATATATTAGTAACTATTATAATAGTAACTATAATAGTAACTATTATAACATTAATATATAATAGTAACTATTTATATGTTTTAAATAATATAGTATATAGTAACTATAATATATAATCGTAACTATTTATATGTTCTAAATAGACTATATAGTAACTATATTATATTACATAACTATAATATATAATAGTAACTATTGATATGTTCTAAATAGACTATATAGTAACTATTTATATGTTTTAAATAATATAGTATATAGTAACTATAATATATTATATAACTATACTATATAATCGTAACTATTTATATGTTCTAAATAGACTATATAGTAACTATATTATATTACATAACTATAATATATAATAGTAACTATTTATATGTTCTAAATAGACTATATAGTAACTATATTATATTACATAACTATAATATATAATAGTGACTATTTATATGTTCTAAATAGACTATATTAGTAACTATAATATATTATTTAACTATAATATATGTAGTCGAGAGATCATTAATGAAATGAAGTCTATTTCCATAAAAAAAAACAAAAAAATAAAAAATTAACTTAATTTTCTGAATTTTTAACGTTCTAACATTAAGTCATTACGTTCGAACGTTCCAAATTTTTTGGTAGGAAGTTTCCCGCTCAATTGTATCGTTCGGATGTTATTACATATACGTTCGAACGTTCTGAATTTTTTGGTGAGAAATTTCCCGCTCAATTATATCGTTCGGATGTTATTACATATACGTTCGAACATTAATAAATTGTTGGCGGGAATTTTTTCGCTCGATTATCGTTTTACGTGGTGAGTTTTTTCGTTCGAACGATTCATTTAAACGTTCGAACGAAAATATTGATATTTTACCCGGAAGGAAGTAACATTCGAACGTTTAAATGAACCGTTCGAATGTTAATTAAAATGAAATATTTTGGTATAAAGTCACGCATGGGAGGGAAGCAGAAACCATTCTGCTTCCCGTGCCTAAAATAGAGAAGAGAGATTGTTGAGAGAGTGCTTGAGTGAGATAGAGGGTTAGAGTGAGAGTGAAAGACCGATTACAACTAGAGTGAGAGAGGGTGATTATTGAGAGTGAAGATTTTGGAAGTATTTTGGTAAGGAAAAACTATTTCTTCCATTATTTCTAATTTAGATTATTTCTCTTGTATTTGTTGTTTTTATAAGTATGTATATGTCTCTAACAAGTTAGTATTGTTTTTTTTTTTTTTTTGAAGGATTGGTTATTTTGGCAACTTGAAAGCTTATATTTTGTAAGAGGATATTAAAAAGTGTTAGGTATATTTCTTAACTTTAGTTATATATGTTTATGAATTTTGTGATGAGAATATTGTGAAATTGTGGTAATATTGTGAAAATATTATGTTATAGATTAGAAATATCATATATTATTATTTATGAATTTTTGTGAATATATTGTGAGTTTATGGTGTTTGTTGATGAATTAATCTATATAATATATTGTTGTAGGAATATTGTGAGATTTAGATAATTTTGTTGTGATTATATGTTTATTAAGTACAATATTGCATGTTTATGAATATTGTTATGTCTTGAATTTTAAATGTTGTGATTAAGGTTTATGAAATGGACTTGTGGTAATATTGTGAAAATATATTTGAATTAATATGTATAATATATTGTTGTGAGAATATTGTGAGGTTTAGATACTTAGAGGGATATGGATATATATGAGATGCATGTGATTATATGTTTATTAAGTATAATTATAATGGACTTTTGTGAGTTTATTGTGTTTATTGATGAATACAAATGTTTATGAATATTGTTGTTGGAATATTGTGAGGTTTAGAAAATTTTGTTGTGGAAATAATATTGTGAAATGTTTATTTATATTGTTGTTGGAATATTGTGAGGATTTTAAATGTTGTGAATATTGTTATTGATGAATGAATATGTTTAGAAATATTTTGTTATGTTGAGATTTTATTTGTTGAACTTAGAGGGATAACACTAAGTATAATAAATAAATACAAAATTTTCAACTTAATAAATAAATAAGTATCAACTAGTTATAATATTAGACTTATAACAACTTAGAGGGATAACACTAACTATAATAAATAAATATAAAATTTTCTATATAATAAATAAATAAGTCTAACTAGTTATAATATTGTGAAAATTATAACTTAGAGTATAATATAAGACTTCCGAATGTTTTTAACATTACTAATTCTAACATTTTTAGTATATATAAGATTCATGTGGTTTTTGAATAAATACGTGTGACATTACATAAATAACCTTAGACCCGTTCAAGAACTAGTGTACATTTAGGTGTGCACTAATTCTTGAATTGTTCAGTGTGGACAGTTTGGGATTATATCATTTGTATTGCACATTCTTGTTACTCCTACTGAAAATATTTAGTATGAAGTTTCGGTATCTTCCTCTACTATTCTTCGGGTATACTGTTCGTAGGATCACAATCCCTCTTAATGAACATATATACTTGGAGAACTATGGGGAGGTGCTGCCGAAATTTTTACTGACGTGGACAGTAGTAGAGTGACCAAATATGTGTAATATAGATAATATAATCTCGAATGGGATAGGACCAACTACCTTATAAAAATTAGTAATGACAATTGGAGCATTATATACATGTGAATTTTCAATGTACATTAAGTGTTACTAATAGATAGAACTTTTTAGAAATTGACAAAAGTTGGATGCATCTAGGCGATAGATTTGGAACGGATTATGCAGCCTATGCACGTGGAGTAAGAACCTTCATTGATTTTGCTCGAAACTCTGCTGATAGTCGTGGTTGCATTAAGTGTCCATGTTGATGGTGTAAAAATTTGTGTGCGATAGGATTGGCTGAAGTTGAAAGTCATATATTTGTGAACGGTATGGATCTGGGGTATACCTAATGGGTATTGCATGGTGAGCCGTATGCAGAGTCAGCGGATGTATTGTTCGATCATTCGAATTATTTGTAAGACATTGATGATGATTATGAGCGAGATGAGATGGAGGAGATGTTGGGTGACATTGGAGCTGGAATGTTTATGGATGACGTAGACGACAATGGCTCAAGTGATCGAGGGAGTGATTCTGAAAACTTTGCTGCAATGTGGGAAGATGCAAAACACGAGCTTTATCCAAGCATTACAAAACATTCCAAAATGTCGTTTATTGTGCGGTTGCTTCACATTAAGTCATTGTCTGGGATGTCGACGAAAGCAATAAACATGGTATTGGACTTATTTAACGAGGTGCTTCCAGATGGGTCTGCATTGCCAAAGAACTTTTATCAAGCGAAACAGTTGAGAAAGGGATTAGGGTTTGAGTACAAGTCAATACATGCATGCAAGAATGATTGTGTTTTGTTCTGGAAGGAGAACGAAGGGAAAGAAGCATATCCTGTATGCGGAGAGTCAAGGTGGAAGGCCAAGAAAAATGTGCCGGTTAAGGCGTTGCGATATTTTCCCTTGAGACCTAGGTTGCAAAGACTATATATGTGTAAAAAAACAGCTGTTGATATGAGGTGGCACGAGGAGAAAAGAGTTAAGAATGATGCATACATGAGGCACCCAGCTGACTCACTTGCATGGAAATCTTTCGATGATCAATACCCAGAGTTTGGGATAGAAGCTCGGAACGTGCGTTTGGGACTCACTACCGATGGATTCAACCCTTTTGGGAATATGAGTACAAGTTATAGCACTTGGCCCGTAGTGTTGATTTCGTACAATCTTTCGCCATGGAGATGCATGAAGGCATCGAACTTTTTGTTAACGTTACTTATTCCCGGCCTGAGATCACCTGAGAATGATATTAATGTATTCATGCAGCCATTGATTGAAAAGTTGAAAGAGTTATGGGAAACAGGCGTCAGAACGTATGATGCATCCACGTCGACAACTTTTCAGATGCATGCTGCAGTATTGTGGACTATAAATGACTTTTCGGCATATGGAAATCTTTTCGGTTGGAGTACTAAATGAAAGTTAGCGTGTCCGACGTGTAATAAATAAACTGCTAGTGAGTGGTTAACATATTCTCAGAAGTTGTGCTTCATGGGTCATCGACGTTATCTACCACCAAATCATGCATGGAGAAGCGAATGTGCTAAGTTTGATGGGAGAGTAGAGGACAGAATTGCACCAAATGAGTTGTTTGGAAAAGAGATAGTGGAACAACTGATACATATTAGAGCAAACAATTTTGGCAAAGGCCGGGGTAAGAATAAGAGAAAAAGAGACGAAGCAGAATTGAATTGTACAAAGCGTAGTATTTTTTTTTACTTGCCAGATTGGTCGTCCTGTATGTTGTGACATAGTTTGGATGTAATGCACATAGAGAAGAATATATGTGATAATATACTGGGTACATTGATGAGCATTAATAAAAAGACAAAGGACACGATCAAGACAAGGAAAGATCTTGAGAGAATGGAAATTAAACATAATCTACATTTGCAAGTAGACGGCAATAGGGTGATCATGCCGCATGCATGTTTTACGATGACGAGGGAGGAGAGGATGGATTTCTGCAAATGGTTGCAAGGTGTGAAGTTGCCAGATGGTTATGCCTCAAATATCGGTAGATGCGTGAGTCCTGTTGACTGGAAAATTAGTGGATTGAAAAGTCATGACAGCCACGTTCTTTTGCAGAAGTTATTACCGGTAGGAATTCATGGGAAGCTGACATCTAATGTACGTCTCGTCATTACTGAACTATGTATGTTTTTTAAATATTTGTGCACTCGAGTAGTAAATCGAGATATGTTGCAAAAGATGGAAGAAGATATTGCTACCATACTTTGTAAATTTGAGCAGATTTTTTCACCAACATTTTTTGATGTCATAGTCCATTTAGCAATACACTTACCCCGGGAGGCATTATTGGGTGGTTCAGTACAGTTCCGTTGGGTGTATCCAGTTGAAAGATATTTGGGTCGTTTAAAGCGCACTGTTGGGAATAAAACCAGAGCAGAGGGTTCAATAGCAGAGGCCTATATACACGATGAATGGTTAACGTTTTGCTCTCTATATCTTCGTGGTGTTGAGACACGATTTAATCGTCAAGAGCGAAATGCTGATCTTGAGGCTCCGCCTCCTTGTGAACTATCAGTGTTTTTCCAGAATGTATGACCCTTGGGTGCACAAACGGGTTACGATTTAATTGATAAAGAGTTGGGTAAAGTTCGTTGGTACGTGTTAAATAATTGCCGAGAGATGGATTGCTATCTCAGGTATGTTGTTGCCTCCTCATGAATTATAGTCAAATGTCGTTTAATTATAATTTTTGTGCTCAAAATATTAATTTCTTTTGCACATATATACAGTGATCACATGTATAAACTTAGGATGGAATGCGTAGAGAATATAGAGGCAAGACACGAGGAAGAATTTCCCGGATGGTTTGAACAACGTGTATGAACTAAAACTACATTGTGATTATTTGATATATAATGTTTTGATTCTGGGTTACTTTAATACGTATATATTATTGAAATTGATAGATTTTGGAACAATGTGCTCATGATCCCGGATCAGTTTCTTCTGAATTGTATGCATTGGCCCGTGATCCCTCTAATAGAGCACTTCGATACACTGCATGCACGGTTCGAGGTTATAGATTCTATACTCTAGACCATGAACGTAATAGAAAGACTCAAAACTGTAGTGTGTTGGTCGAGGGAAGTCACGGAATAGACGATATTGACCATTATGGTGTCATACGTGATATTATAGGATTGAAATATCTAGGTGGGTCTGTAACATATGTCTTTAAGTGTGATTGGTGGGACTTAGGCGGTGGTCGGGTGTCGATACATAGGGATAATAACTTTACGAGTGTCAATACGACATCTAAATGGTACGAAGATGATCCATTTGTATTGGCTTGTCAAGCTAGCCAAGTCTATTACTTGATTGATCGAATGAAAAGTGTTGATAAAGATAGTGAAGAGATAACTTGGTGAGTAGTACAAAAATTTGTTCCTCGAAATATATATGAAGCAGGAACGAGTGTGAATTACAAGAATAGTGGAGATGAAGATGACACTCCGATAGTAGAGGCCTACCAAGAAGATGGAGAGGGTATTAACTTGTTTGTTGACCTCGGTGCACTCAAGTTGCTCCCCTTGTGTAGAGATGACGTCCCACCCGTCCTTCTTGACCCGTTCGTATTAAATGATCATTCAATTCAAGTTAGTGAAAAAGAAGAAGGACAAGAGTCAGAAGAAGAAGATGGAGCAGAATCCAGGAAGGAAGTGATAAGGAGGACGAAGAAGAGGTTGATGACGACAACGAAGATGCTATTGAGGTAGATTCTGAAACAAGCATGGAAAATACATCCGAAGATGAAGAATAAAAGTATTAAACATTTGATTCATATAGGTGACTATAAAATATTTAACTTTTCAATAATTTTTTCTAATTAATTTTCTTTATCATATTAATCATGCCTCAAGGATGCCGCCAAAACGACAACGAAAAAATTTTCCCCCTCCGCTTAGTCCAAGTGAACCTATTGAGGACTCCCCATCCGAGTGTTTCCCTCCTGAAGATCAAGTGCAGACGCAAGACAACGACAATCAGTAGACACCTACCAGTAAGAAAATAATAACATAGTTAATTATATTTCAATACTTTTATCTCAATAACTATATATATAATTATATTATATCTAATAGTTGATGCATCCGCTCGTCGCGGTCGTGGTTATACACGTGGCATTTCTCTTGAAAAATGCCGAAGACATGGAAAACTCAAGGTCAACATTTCTGATAATTCCACTGGAGGGGTGGATGATAGTGCAGCAGCGCTTTCCTCATATATATTGGTACAGTTGTTCGAGCTTATGCTCCATTTTATGTGCGATCATGGCGAGATGTTTCGCTCGAGATTAAGGAGCACATTCGGAGCCGTGTGCTGTGAGTTTACGTTGAGAGTACATTTGTTGTATACTAGATTAGTATATTATATTTTTGACGTAATTCGCTTATTAGGATGAATTCAACCTCGACTTTGGCCGTAGTGAGGATTTGAGAACTGTGAATGGGTTGATGGCTACAACATTCCGACGTCACAAGGGACGATGTCATGATCACTTCAAGAAGTTTGAGACGGTTGAAGAGGCTGTGCAATCTCCTTTCCAGTAGATGAAGTTAGATGATTGGAGAAAGTGTTGTGATCTTTTCGCAACTTCAGATTATCAGGTATTCTAGATTAATAATATCTAATGATTATTTACATATATATTTGGGCTATATATTTTATGTATATATATATATATATCAATTAACATTCTTAATTAATTTTGTAGCATTTAAGTTCTACGAATGCTAATAATAGATCCGCTTTGACTGTCCACCATCATGCTGGTTCAAGATCATTCCACCGTCTTGCTGAGAAAATGGTAATTAATAATATTATAGAATATATTTATTTATTTAATTAATATTATTTAAGTACTAATATTATCTTTTTAAAATTTCTAATATGGCTTTGTTAGAAACGTGATGATTCAGAAAACTTTTTCCTCGTTCATGTTTATGCTACTGCTCACACTAATGAGAGTAGTGAGTGGATAGATCCTATCGCTGTAGATAATTATGTAAGTGTTGTTATTTTTGTTAAATAAATTATGCAACATGTGAAAATGTTATTTTTTATTTTTTATTTCTTTTAATACGTTACTTATTGTGTGTTTTCTTTGACATGACAGGAAAAAATGATGGAGATACAATCAGTTTCTGGGGAATCCTCTCCGAGTGACATAGACATATTCACGCAAGTGCTCGGTCCCAACTCTAGTATGACAAGAGGTTTGGGACGATCTTTCAAGCATTCTGGTTCATCCTCCTCATCCTCTTCGACTTCACAAATTAATAATCGTACCAAAGATTTGGAAGCCACACGACGCGAGAATGAGTATATGAGGTCGAGGCAGCAAGAGTTGGAGTCCCTCTTAGAACGACAATCTCATTTAGAGACGCATTTGCAGGACCAACAGAGAGATCAGGAAGAAAGAATGCGCAATGAAGTCCAACAGCAAGTGCAGCGGGAGATGATGGTGCAAATGGAGCGTGTTATGTCATTGCAACAGAAGCAGGGTGGGCGAGAAAAGAAGAAATGAATTCTCTCACTTTAATTCGTGTACTTTTACTATCTAATTTTAGAACTTTTTAAGACATTGTTAGTTGTAGAATATTTATGGTGTGTAATATGATACAATTAGTATGTTTCTTAATTTCTTAATTTTATGAAATTAGTGTATTTCTGATCTGTACGTTCGAATGTAACAAAAAAACGTTCCAACAAGATCTCACGTTCGAACAAACGTTCGAACGTAAATACAAGATTTGACGATTAATGTTCGATGAAACCTCCGAACGTACCATGTTCGTTCGAGCACTTCTTCTTAAACATTAGAACATACGTCCGAACGTTATCCTCGTTACGTTCGGATGGTGTTCCCATAACGTTCGAACAAAAATTTGAACATTTAATACGTTCGAACTATAATCAATCAACGAACGTCAACTTATGACATTTGAATATAAATTGCTCGGGTTGGCATTCGGACGTAAAAATTTACGTCCGAACGTTACTTTCTGTGACAGTTTTCAACCGTCACAAAAAAATATAACGTTCGAACATTATTTCAAACAGAACAACTCCAACCGTCACTAAAAATACTTTTAGTGACGGTTCAACAGTAAAGTGTCACTAAATGTATTCGGTGACGGTCTTGGTGACGGTTTCAAACCGTCACCAAATGTCTTTAGTGACATTTCTTTGATTTTTGGTGACGGTTTTATCTATCACAAAAGACAAATTATGTTGTAGTGTTACGAGCCATCTATTCAATTGTCATGACCATTATTATTACTTTTAAAAGATTAAATAGACCCAAGAACAAAAATAGTTTATATTTTACATAAAATAAAAACTCATCATTTAAAATGAATCAAGTATCCTTATCCTAGGTGGAGTCAGTCTTATCCAAGCTAATTTCCATGACTTAAAAAAGCAAGCACGCGCATGACAATCTCTCCACTTCGGGTTAAACATGACATTATAGTATATACTATATCTAATGCGATGAGACATACTTGGATTAGTCCATCTTTTTACGAGACATAGGCATATATATATATACACACACATGCATATATGTGTCAATATTAGCGAGAGTGGGCTACATTAATTTTTTGAGTTGAGTACAGCACTTATACTATACGTATTTGGAACAAAGTAATGGCTAAATTTGCAATCTTTAGGTGCATGGTTAAGCTCCGTAAGTTTTCTTTTTTAAAAGCGGATAAATCTGGACTTAAATAAAAAAAATTATTTTTTTAATAATAGATTCTATTTTTCCAAAACAGTATACAAGAGTCCAAGAATCCTTTTTTATTTTTTTTAAAAAATAAGACGGTATTCTAATTTTATTTATAGTTCTCACTTGTAGTAGAAGAAAACCTTAGTTACAGCAAGACACCTATGATACATTTTAATCAGAAAGAACAAACCCAAGCATCAAAATTACTAAGACATCCTATTACAAAACAAATGTTCAATGAAAAACATAATAGACCAAACTATCTAGACAAAACAATTAAAATCAGAGAAATGCTCGCTCTTAGAAACAATTATAATCGGTTGCCATTTCGATTTCTAGGTTGTATTTATGTGGGATCCTCATCCAACCCGTAGATTTGTTTTTTTTCTTTTTAATTAATATCCTTTGCATTTGCTTAGAGGAAAAAAGGAAAAAAAAAAAAAAATAGTGACCCCACTTGTTTGCTTAGAAAGAAGTGACCAACTCGTTTCCTTTCTCCATCTCTCCGCTGATCTTTTCCCTTCCTTTTCTGCTTCTATTCTCCCATTGATTCTTCTTCCCCTCAACATTTCCTTCTCAACTCTTTTTTCCTCTCTCTGAACTCTTATATACATCACCTTCGAAGGTATAGAGAGCCTCCTCCAGAATAAACCCAAAACCCCACTCCAAAATGGACGAAGAATGCAAATGCACGAGATCACACATAAACGCTCGAAAAGTTCTCTGCACATGCATCACTATCTTTCTCCTCTTAGTTGGTGCAACGGCCCTTACACTCTGGCTAGTCTACCAACCCCACAACCCTCAGTTCAAGATCATCGGTACCGCCATCTACGAGCTCAACTGCTCGGCAGCGCCGCTCGTCACGACCAACATGCAGTTCACGGTCGTCACAAGAAACCCAAACAAGCGAATCTCCATTTACTATGACAGACTTTCAGTTTCTGTATGGTATAGAAACCAAGCAATAACGCCCCAGGTGATGCTGCCTCCGTTTTTCCACAAGCACCACCGCACAGTGACAGTGTCGCCGGTGGTTGGTGGTGGGGAAATACCTGTGTCGGTGTCGGTGGCAAATGGGTTGGTGATGGATGAGGCGTCTGGGGTCTTGGGGTTGAGTTTGGTGTTGTTGGGGAGGATGAGATGGAAGGCTGGGGCTATAAAGACTGCGCATTATGGGATTTATGTGAAATGTGATGTCTTGTTGGGATTGAAGAAAGGTTTTGCTGGTCAGGTTCCCTTGCTTGGATCTCCAGCTGGATGCAAAGTAGATATATGAAAAATTGTATTTGCAACTTTCTACTTTCTTTTTCTATATTTACTTTTGGTAGACATATATGCATGTGTTTTTCTTGTTCATTTGGAAAACTTTCTTTGCAATCCAATCTGTAGCTCTAGAGACAGATCAAAGAAAGTCGTCCAGTCCCAAAGTACTAATTTAAAGGCATATATATATATATATATGAATTTGTAAGGATGGTAGAAGGTTTCTACCTCTTCTTTCTCCTACTCCTAATTTCCCATACCAAATCCCTTAAATTTTAATCCGCATTCATTCTCAACTCATGCTTAAGATTCTGGCTTTGGTCCTAATTTGGCTGTATACACATTTGGCATGGCCAGAAGGCTGCAGCCAGAAGTTTGGATATTGCATGGTTTCCGAGCAGCAAATTAATTAAACACCATTAATTTGTCTTGTAATTTCTAAATAACCCAAAACATCCTTATAATAACTATTTAATTTATTAATATAAAACGTAAAATGATTAAAAAATATTTGACAAATGTGAAATCGCTAAAAATACTACTCCATATCCATTTTAATTTTAAGTGAAATAAAAAGGATGATATGGTTAATTTACACATGTTCCATAAAGTTGGGTTTAAAGATTCCATTTAAAGAACAAAGGTTCTTCAAATGGGAGCCATAGAAACTTTAGTACGAGAGCCCCATTAATGGGCATCGCATCTATCAGCTATGTCGCAATATATAGTTGACTGATTCCATATGTAAAGTGGATAAAGGAGGAATCGGATTCATACGGTTATATAATTACTTTAATGATTTAACTAATGACATGGAGATGCCTATACACACTAGAACCCAAATTTTTGAAATCACGTGGATCGATCTAGAGTTTTCCAGAAACCCAAACTTTTGAAATCACATAGATGGATCCATATCTTTTGAAATCACATTGATCTATCTAGGGTCTTCTAGAAACTCAAATTTTCAAAATCACATAGATCGATCATACCACCATTTTGCATACAAAAAAATTGTATTGAGATACTAAAAAAAAAAATGTTTGTAATTCGTAAAAGCTAGAGAAGAGAAAAAGCATTACCAAGTTGCCGCCGTTGCTTGCACTCCACCCTCTTCCCGAAAACACAAGAAAAAACACATACACCCAGAGATTAGGAAAGTCCACCATTTTGTAAAGAACAAGCATTAATTGCCCAAGAGAAAATGCAAGAGATTGTAAATGATGAGTCAACTGTCTTAGTAAGTAGTGAACATAAAACTTGTGCTGAATTAATTTTCACGTTCGAACGTGTACTATTTACGTTCAAATGGTCAACAACTTAACAAGGTGCGCAGGTGACAACCTTTTTCACTTTAATAAGAGAAGTTTTAAGTTGGACGATGAAGTTTCGTGCACTTGGTACTTATACAACGACATTTTTCATCGTAATAATTTCAAAAATTCTACACCAACTTAAATACCCCATAACACCTCTTATTCTCATTCATCCCCTATTCTCCTTTAACCCAGTGCCGCACTCCCTCATTTTCTTCCCACATTCCTTCATTATTCTCACCACATTCTTTCATTCTCCTCCCATTTTGATTAGAGAGATACAAAGAGTGACATAGAGATAGAAATAGGGTGAGCTAGATTGAACTCACATTGCAAAGAGGGCTGCACACGAATTTTTTAAAGGTATGTTCTTTGTTCACAATTTTTTTAAACTGTTAACTCCTCCTTCACTGCACATGAATTTTATGTTCACTGATTTTATGGTTTGTTTACATGTTGTGTAGGTGTTTTATTGTGGGTTGAGTTGTTGGAAATTGCATTGAAGGTAAATTTTGTATTTTATAGTTTATAGTTTACTCATTATAATTGATGTATTTGTGTGTTTGTCGATGTTGTGCATGATTTTTGAGGTTGTGTTTGGGGATTGTAGCTCTTGATATTGTTCAGGGTTTGCATCTAGAATCTGGGTTGAATCCATGCGAACATGTATCTGTTACCATTCAAACAGTACTGTTTCGTTCGAATATTAGTTTTTATAAGTTCGATCGTTAAATTGCATTAAATACAAATTACACATATATAGCAAATATACTTTTTACAAGAATGTATTTACAAAAAAATCATAAATACATAAGGATAGTATAAAAAATGCATATTAAAAAATGATTAATAATTAACATAATAATAGTATAAAAAATACTTAATTAATACTTAACATAAGAATAGTATAAAAAAATATTAAAAAATACTTAATACTTAATACCATGGCCACATTTATCCTTATTACTTTTACTTCTTTTACCATTAAGTGTTAGGCTTTAAATTATTTTATTGGAATTGTTGTAATAGTTAATGGGCTTAGGCGCGTAATCTAAGGCCTTGTTTATTTTTATAGATAAGATAGAATTGGATGAAATGAATTAAAATTAAAATTAAAATTAAAAATAAAATAAAATATTATTAGAATATATTTTTTTAATATTAATTTTATTTTGAGATTTGAAAAAGTTAAATTGCTTATTTTATTTTGTATTGAAACTTGAGAAAGTTGTAATGATTAAATAAAATGAAATAAGTTGAAAAAATTTCTTAAATACAAACGAGAGTTGACCTTGCAAATTGCAGTTTCTTTGTTTTAGTTAGCTAAGCCCATTACGTGGATAAATTTGTTAGGGAAGACAGTTATATGTAATGAACGGTTTCTATGCTGAAAATTATCAAAATAGTAGAAGAAATTGATATTTCTTCTTCTATCTTCTTCGTTTTCTTCCCAGAGGTCCTTACCCTCAAAGTGAAATTATTCTTCTGACCCTTTGGAGTGTGATACATGTTCCTTAAGATTTAATTCCATTCCTATCAAACTACAGTGCTTGTTTCTTCAAAACACACTTGGGCAGCTTCTTGAAGCTGCCGAGAAGAAGACGGAAGGCAAACATCATTCGATTGCAAACATGAAAATGCCTTCCAAAGTATTAACTTGTAATTCCAACCTGTCAAAGCACATTATGGTACAAATTAAGGCTGTCTTCCCTAAACTCCGCTATCTGGTAAGCATGAAAGCACATTAACTTCGTCCATAATACAAAAACATGAACGCATATTAACATAAGGTGACATCAAAAGCCTGAGAAACCGCACTACATAATTACAAAGAAAATCTTTTTGTTAATACAAAAGTTGTAGTCAGAACTCTGAACACTAAGAGAGACATGCCAACCATTCACCTCTCTTGTTATCGTCAGTCGCTTTAGCTTCGGCACTACAACAAGAGATCCCACGTGGGACAATCAACTCTTCTGCGTAGCAAGTAATCGGCATCCATTGAAAGTTTGGGACCTCAGATTGACAAGTAACATAAAATGCACATCGATGATGAATTTCACATACAAACATCGGTATCACCTACTAGGGGTCAGTTTGCACCTTGCGTACAAACTGTCCTTTCACTCGAGGACGTTGCTCTGCCAGTCTTTTCCGGCTGTGGTAACGAACCTGTCCAAGATTACCGATGTCAGAATAGAAAGCCTCTTTCATATAGGTTAGTGTATGCTCATAAATGAATACATAAAAAATCTTGATAGACGTTAGTTATCCTTCAGAATATGGAGCCGCATGGCTTCAAACCAGAGCTTCAAAGTTCGTTGAAACTACTAATGCAGCTCAACAATTAATGGAATAACAACAGTTATGAAAAAGAAAGGCTATCAACTCTGTATGACAGGAAAGAAATTAGGTAGCAGAGACGGAATGTGGATGGAGCAAGTCCAGAGTGAACGGACATCAACGTCTGCATAAAACTGGCATTTTTATACATGAGATCATCACCTCTGATGAATGAAATAAATACAATTAGTACCTTTTTCTCATAGCATCGATCTTTCCGCTTCAATCGAAACTTTATGAGAGCTGCTTCCCTTTGGCTAGAACGAAGAGCATCCATTCCTCTTGATCCATCATGAATAGAGAGACTACTTTCATTCCAACTCTCAGAGCCAGTGGCAATCTCATCTCTCCTACTGGAGCTGCTCCCATATGCAACCCTCTTACTATTGTCGACAGCTCCATTGCATAAACTACTACTAGTAGTCTGATCAGCAGCAGCAGAACCATGTCCAAGTTCCTCCATCTGCTCCAGATTTTTATCCTCCTGCATAGCCTGGTGAATGGAACTTTTGCTAATCTCATCAGAGAAGTGATAACCTTGTTCTGAGCTTTGAGTTTCAGGATTGGATTGAACTGAGGTACTTGAAGGAAAGGGAGACTGATCTCGCTGGCAGGTCAGTTTGGGAGCAGAGGGTAGATCAGAACGAGTATAAAACATGGGTGGGAAAACATGACTGTATCCACTATTAGCACCGTTTACCCCCGAGACAGGAATAATCCCAACCTGATGACAAGAAAACTTTGGTTCGCCTTCTCTGGACTGATCAATGACAGAGGTAATTGAATTTTCGTGACCTTGCTGCAGGAAAGTACCATTGATACTTCCAGAGAGTTGATAAGCTGAAAGTTCATGGGACATACTTCCACCCTCCTCCAAATTGGTGCAATTCCTAGATAGTGTCATGCTACTATTATACCTGCAGACAGGTTTGTCAAAAAGTCAGCGATGTGAGCTCACTACCTTCCATTCACAATTCAGTAACTCCAAGGAGAAGAACAAACAGTAATTGAGAATGACCTTGCCCTTCACATGATGAAATTCTCAAAATCAATAATAATCATTTTAGGTCTGACATAACTTGGACCCT
Source organism: Cyclocarya paliurus (assembly GCA_029856935.1). Taxonomy (NCBI): domain Eukaryota; kingdom Viridiplantae; phylum Streptophyta; class Magnoliopsida; order Fagales; family Juglandaceae; genus Cyclocarya; species Cyclocarya paliurus. Next base: position 24,971,815 of record CM056954.1, read on the forward strand.
TGCTATAGGAGTAAAAAAAATATAAAACAGCTCCCTCAAGATCAGAACGAATTTGGTGACTTCAAATAGGTATATCCATCCTCTAGGCTTATTATCAAATAGTTAGAAGAATGTGAAATGCTTCTACCAGCACGAGTCATTGAAATATGCCTACCAAAAATCAGAGTTCAATAATTGGTCTTTATCATATCATGGGTATAATTATACCAAATAAAAAAACTATGTATTATTAAAATCGCAACTGTTATCTAGAGAAACTTTGCAAAGGTTCTTTTAGGTAATAAATACAGTCTCATGCTCCTTCCCAAGCCACTTGATTGATATAAAATTGTGTTTTAACCTAAGACACTCACCATGAAAACGGAGATGCATTAGAATGGTTCAGTAGAGGCATTTCCTCAGTCCAGTGGTTATTTGAGCTACTTGAGCAAGTTCTTCTCAGAGAAAGCTGTAAATTTGGAACAAGTTCAAACTTGTTTGTGCCAACATCATTATATTTTGTATTCTCATAAGTGCACTTGGGATGATTATCAAATGTGCCAATCAAGTCAATGGCTCCACTAGAAGGTTCAACCAGTTCATTGTTGCAGCTGTGAGTCTTACTAGCAATATTAGCATTGCCTCTACTTCTTTCCACTCGCACACCATCATTTTGAGTACCAGATTCAACACAAGCAGTGTCTTCTTCCAATCTCAGAGCAGTTGAGTTTGAAGCTGCTCCATACAGTGCAACCTCTGATGCTAGTCTATTTGATTTTTCTGCAGTGACTAGAATGTTAAATTTTCCCGTCATTAAATAATAGGGGAGAGATCATTTCAACAGAAATAAAATACAAAATTTAAAAAAAAAGGACGGAAACAAGATAATATAACGGACCTTCATCTTGACTACCAGGCATAACTGATTCCTTATCCAACTTAGCATACCCTCCCTGCTTCTCCATAGTTATATTTCTCATATTTGAAGCACCACCACAGTTGTTCTCTGAAGGACCCTGCATATTTTGCACGTATGCACTTTCAGCTTCCAAATAAAGAGTTGTACAAGAGCTCTGCACAAGAAGTGGCAAAACATGCAGTCTCTATATGACACTTCATGAAGCAAGCCAACCTAATCAGGTGAAGGAAGCTTTTCTCAAGCTATAGTTGGGTTTTCTCAAGCTATAGTTGGCCTTACGTATGTATTCTAACTTATTTCTCTCCATTTCATCTGTCCAATCCATGGGCCAGAAGAAGAGCTCAAGGAAAAACTGTTTAAGTTTAGCAAGTTAAATGGAAAGAACCATTTAAGCATAGCAAGTCAAATGGAATTTTTTCATCACTTGTTACTCTCTTCAGCTGTGCATACAAAGTACTATGCCTTGAGCATAGCTAAAAGATAAGAAGGTACTCACTTGGGAGTCGCTCCCTTTCTCACTGCATTCAATATTTCTGTGTGCAGAAGCAACGCAATCGCTTGAATTATTGCTTCCTGCATTATTTTCAGAACTGGCTTCATCTTTTTGCAGTCGAACAGTCAAGTTTTGAGGAAAATGCCCACCAGTCAACTGCTCAGATGAAATTAACAAAAACAAGTTCATTTACACATTGATTTCTATGCTACAATGAAAGAGAGAAACAGAGAAAAATCTAAAAAGTATTGCAGAAGGAAAGTTAATGGTTAGAAACATACAGTATGCCTTCTCCATACATGCTGCCAAAGGTTTCTTAGCTCATTCTTCCTGACAGGCTTTATTAGAAAATCGGCTGCACCTTTTAACATGCAGTTCAATACCATGTTGATTGAATCGTGTGAAGACATCACTGTATCAGCCAAGAGAATTAATGTTAACACATTTAGCTTCTTATCCTATTTAAAATCAAGTCAATAATATAAAGTGACAGCTTTGTCAATTAACATACTTATAACAGGAATATTCTTGCAACTGTCATGCCCCATGACTAAGGTAAGAAGTGCAAATCCAGATATTGATGGCGACTCCACTTCAGTTAATATGAGATCGATGTTATGAGGTCTCTCCTTTAACGTCTCCCATGCCTTTAGTCCATCAGCGACTGCTGCAACTGTTTGAGAAATATAGTTTATGTTGAGTTCCAAAAACTGTAATTCATCCAAATTTTAAGGCTGACTCACTTGAAGAAATAGGAACATAAAACACAGTTTGGTGTTCCACAAAGTTTATTTATCCATATAAGAGGTATGTTGCACAAAGGAAGAGGAACTTTAACACGCAGGAGCTAGTTCCTGAGTTCCATGTAAGCAGGCTCGCTGAAGCCCCGCGTTGTCAGGTAAAGAATTGGACGAGTAAAAATCAGATTTTTCAGAACACAACATATAAGGCACGGACCTAAGGAAAAAAAAAATTTAACTTCTCCAATATGTAACACAGACACACATGAAGTGGAGCGCTTTATTTTAAATAAACATAAGATGGTTGATCTTAAAAATGGTTGAGAAAATGTATCCATCAGTGGTTAAAAACACAAAAACCCAAGTACTCAACCTAACACCAAAGGCTGCCCATAAAACCGCTGCAGATTTATCAAGTCGTTATGAAGTTAATATATTGAGCAATAAAATCGTTGGAATAAAAATCCCCATGATACAAACATAAAAAACTAAAATATTTTCTTTTTATTCAGGAAAAGAACCGTTTAAATGAAATCGAAATGATATAGAAATGCACAAAACCGAAGAAAAACATAGAAAGAGAGCGAAAAATGATTGAAATCGTAAGTTATAGCAACAAGTAGAGAAGAGAAGGAACCAATCGAATCAAATGAAAGTAACAGAAAGGAGATTCACTGAGTCAGAGACGCAAAAGGTAGTGACCTCTGTAGCTGCATTTTCTGAGAAGCGCGGCGATAATCTGGCGAGTGGAATCATCAGGTTCGACGAGCAGAACCCTCAACCTCTCCCACCTGACAACCTCTCCAGTCCCATCCTCCTTATGATGATCATCATCTTGTCTCTCCATGTCCATGGCCTCCCCTCCTCCTCCTAGCACTCAAAACCCTAACCCTCAATGATCTGCGCACCAATATATGCAAGAGAGTAAGAACGAAGCGAAGCAAATATCTGAAACCGCTTTGGATATTTTATAATTTTAATCACTGGTTTACTCCAGGACCGCGAAATCCGGAGAAAATATCTTCGTGAGGGGTCGAATCAAAAGGTTGGCCGTAATTGGCCTCTGGTTGTGAGGATGACGTGGCGTCCTTGCAGCCACTCTTTTCTGTGGTGGTGCCGATTACCTCTCGCTGATGGGGCCCACTAGAGGCACACGTGTTGGGCTTTCGCAGCTCCTGCATAGTTTGTTTTTCTACGAGAGGAGTGCCACGTCGGCGCAAGGTAGTGATCTTACGTGGAGGAATAAAGACTCTTTTAATTCTACATTGTTAATCCGCTAGCTACTGATGGTGCCGGCCACATAATTGTGGGCGGCATCGAATAAAGCATCATGACTCATCGTTTAGGAGTTATTTATTTATTTTTTTAATAATTTTGTTTTAAGTCTTTTACAATACACGTGATATAATTTAATTTAAAAAATAAATTTTAAATTTTATAAATTAAATTATATTATGTGAGTAGTATATAGTATAAAGAAATTTAAATATCATTATTCTTATTTCTATAACATATTTCACAACTTCTTATTTACGTGATTTAGGATCTATTTGGATATAAAAAATGATAGGATTATTCATTTATTATTCTTATTTATTTATTTTTATTTTATTTAATGGTTAAGGATGTTAAAAAAATACTTAAAAGAAAATGATAAAAAAAATAAAAAATTTCAAATATAATATAATTAGTATAAGAGTAGTGAACCGATTGCAAGGGTATCATTACTCTTTGGATATTTAGAATATCTCAATATATTTGTGAATAGTAATAAAATTATTTTGAATTAAGATGTTTTATTGCATTTAGAAAAAGAATAGAAAAAAAATTTAATAAAAATATTATAAAGTTAAAAAAAATTTTGAATATAATCTTTTAATAATATTTTTGTTTTGAAATTTGAAAAATTAATATTATTTTTTATGTTTTGTTTGTAAGTTTGGAAAAATTGTAATGATTAGATAAAAAAATTGAATATTTGAAATTGAAAATATTTTATGTTTAAATGATGTTTGAAAAATAAATATCTAAAAATACTTGAGAACGATTGTGTTGCCAAACCTTATGTATTACAGTAAGACATCTATTTGTAAATTTTACCTTTTTAACAATATTTGTAGACCTTAAGTTTGTCAAATTTATTTGTAAAACAAAGATTTTTCCTAAAAGTATTGTTATTTTTACCTTTAAATCCATCAGTCATACAAAATTCAAATAAATTTAGAAAAATATAATATTTTGCAAGATAATTATACATAAATTATTAAATAGTTGTTATTTAAATCATTCATGCAAAAAGATATCCCAATTTCGACCATCGGAGAATGAATAAGCAAAAAATGAGATAATACTTATGTCTATAGTCATGGACGAAAAAAAGAGAATATGTTCGTGAGGTAGTCTTCTCCCATGCCATGGAAATGGCAAACAGGGCGTCGCCCAACCAACTCTGGGTAGTCCGCTTGTTGCTCTATGGGGTTGTCTTTGGTATGCGTTCTTTTCATTTTTTTCAATTTTAATTCATTCAACACCAATGATTATTATACCTGTTAATACCTTAAATTGCACAACAAACCAAAATGAAAAAAAGAATTATCCTCAACCCACGATGATGGTTCGGATATTGGTACGATACTCTTCACGTTTATCTATAAAAAAATAAATAAGTTAATAAAAATAAATAAAAAGATACAAGATTTAGGTAGTTTAGTATAATGTCTACGTCTATAGATTGTTTGAAGGTGAAATTTACTATAATAGATGATTTTACAATTTCTCATAGCTTTATATATTTCACAATACAATAAAAGAATTTAAAAAAAAAAATCCTCTAGAATCATTGTGTGTGGTGGAATGATCTTGTAGAGAGATCCGTCTTATGTCGAGGTCTATTTTTCTTTAAATGATGAAGTCGAATTTGCTTTATGAATCTTTTTATTTTAGAGTCTGAAGATATTTCCTCTTAGCTTGATTTTCAGTTTTATCTCTTTTAAGTTTCTGAATTAATATTTACTGACGCCTACGATTCTTAAAGTCAATTTGCTCAACAAGAAAATCTTGAGAATCTTTAATACAAAATAAATTTTGAATAATTGGTCCTAGTTTCTTGTTTGCTCAATTAAAATATATTAAAAACTTGAGAAAAAACCTATGGTTTTCAGGCAAGTGCCAGTGATGTACTCAGTTTTCGCCTCATAGGACGTAAGAAACTTGTTTGGATTTCAGGTCCAACCAATATTTCGTATATGCGTATCATATCAATCAATCACCGCCAAAGTCAAAAGTTTAGAATAAAACGGTTAAATAAGTTATCTTTAAAACAAGTGGTCCAAATACAATCATTTCATAATTAATTTAATTTATAACTTTATATTATAATAATATATATTTTATTAATTCAAACACATAAAAAAGTCGAAACGTTTTTAGAAGGATAAGATTTTATTAATGTCTGAGTTAATCAATACAGAGCTAGGACAGTCACTTCCTAGTTGTTCTCGACTTTTTGCAGGACATGACCAAACATCTCGCGACAACAAGGGCTAATGACAGCCACAAAACATGTGGGTAGGGTCCGAACGTCCGTCCGTTGTTGGAACTGTAACTTTAATGAAATGGCAAGCAATGCCAACCACCGAAAGGCACATAACATGAGTGTTATCTACCTGTGATTGTAATGTCTTCTCAGCATTAAGATTTTTATAATTCTGTGAATATAATAGGGAATTTATTGAATCACATATATTATACTTTGTATGTTTGATCGTGATTGTTTTTATTTTATTTGATATAATTGATATGCGTGTTTTACGTAACATTTCATAACTTACCGTATATAATATCGATATATTATAGTTGTAATGTTTAATATCTTTATAGTACCCGAATCCCACCCCGATTTTTATTTTAATTTTTCACCCGGCCCGACCACTCAGTGAATCGGGCAGATTGTTCACCTAATACAATGTAGGCTAGGTAGGTTGCATGGACGGGCCGGTGGATGGGCGCCCGTTGCCCAGGCCTAATTACAACTATATATACTCTCTCTATATAGTGTACTTATATCATATTAGTATTTACGAAACTTTGGTCATAAACCCCTCGTGCTTCTGCTCATTGGCGATTAGCCCCTGTGATTTTTTAAGGATTAACCCCATGTGGTATTAAATAATTTGGATCAGATTCCTTCGTCATATTCTCCGTTCATCTCATTAATGGATGCCACATGTCAACTCGTAAGCTGCCAAGTATCAAATTACTTTTCAAAATTTAAGATGAAAATAAAAAATAATGTTTAATTAAAAAAATAAGAATAAAAGAATAAAAAAAACTCAGTTTTTGTGGGAGGGGCGTCCTTCATTCCCCACCGGCGGCCACCACATGGTGGCTGAGCTCAGGCCATCAAGGGTGGTCGGCCACGTTCTGCCACCCCGTGGTGGTTAAGTATGGCCATAGCATGGGTGGATAGATTCGACCACCATTCAACCACTTCAATGGTCTGGCCGTGGTGGGGAGATCTTCCCTCCCACAAACTACAATTTGTTTTTTAATTTTTTATGTTTTTAATAAAAAATATGAAAGAAATAATTTTTATTTTCATTTTAAATTTTAACAATAAGAAAAAATAATGACACGTTTTAGGCTCATGAAATAACACGTGTAATCCATTAACTGAAATGGATGAAAAATGTAACGGAGGGATCTGATCCAAATTATTTAATACCATAAACAGTTTATCCTAAAAAATAAGTACAGGGAGCTAATCGCTAATAGCCATAAGCAGAGGGAGGTTATGTTTAAATTGCGCTAGTATTTGTCATATTTATTACACCAAATCAAAAATTGTTGTTGTAATATATATTAAGTTTGAGTTAAATGGCCCCGTTAGACGAAGGTCTGATTTATTAAGTTAAAAAGTTAAAAAAAAAACAGAGAAATAATCTAATCACAATAAAGAGATTATATAAAAATAATCTCACAAACTGATATGGTTTGATATGGTTCTTTAAATTATAAAATTATTTTTATTGTAAAGTAGATTTAATGGATCAGATGAAGTTACGTCAATTTATAAAAAAATTTTATGTAATTTTTTTATGGATGTAGAAGCCCTCTTAAAAAAAAAATATGCATGCAACGGAGACTTAAAATGTGGGGCATGATGCTTTGTCCTTGTATTTTTGGATCTCTAAAAGGGTGAGAGAGAGAGAGAGAGTTGTACTGTGTTGTTTGAGAGAGATGGAATTAGATATAGTACTTCTTATAATACTTTAGCTGTAGTAAAAATGACATACAACTTGTCACCTTGGAGTGCCTGACGATCCTCATTTTTTTCTCGGGTCCACTTATTTCGAGGCACAAATCATAGAGAATAATATAGATGTCATTTTTGAACCATTTTAGTGCAGAGGTGAAAGAATTGTTAGAAAATGGTGTCTGTACCTATGATATGTTATCAATTTCATTCAAGATGTATGCTATTTTGTTGTGGACATTAAATGACTTTTCTGTTTATGGAAACTTATTTGGAGGCCGCACTAAAAATAAATTGACATGCACAACATGTAATATATTTGAGTGGCTGGCGTATGATCAGAAATTATGCTTTATGGGTTAGCATTGTAGTTTACTAGCTGATTATATATGGCTTGAAAATCAAATAATGGTTGATGGGAAAGTTGAATGGAGGATATCTCATTTGGAGTTGTTTGGGCAAGATGTTCTTGCTCAGTTCTTTGAGATGCTAGAGAATTTTCTTAACAAAGATCTACAAGGAAGAAAGAGGAAGCAACAAGCAATATAATTGAACTAGATAAAAAAAAAAAAAAAACATATTCATTGACTTGTCGTATTGATAATGTTGAATTTATACGATAGTTTCAATGTTATATATATTGAAAAAAATATATATGATAATGTGTTGGACACCTTTTATGTCAATTGAAGGAAAAACAAATGATACAATAAACTCACATAAAAATTTGACAAAGATGTGTATAAGAAGGGAGATGAAGTTGCAAAAATATGTAAATTCAGTTTGATGCCCCTTGCGAGGTACATACCATCCACTAGTGAAAGGGAAAAATTGTTAGTAGTTGATGAGCAAGTTACCACGTAGATATCCCTCAAACTTGTCTAGATGTGTGCGAACTCATGATTCGAAGATAATAGCCTTCAAAAGCCATGATTTCCTTATCCTTTTGTAGTGTTTGTTAGCAAATGGGATCTGTGGGTCATTTATAAAAAATGCATGTCATTGTCATTGACAGAATTGGGAGCATTTTTGCATTAGAACATTGAATGTGGTTTTGTTATAGAAGATGAGACGTGATTTCCATTTAATATTATATACTTTTGGAGATACACACTACAACAAAAAGTGCTTTGTGGGATAGAATTTTTTCCAGCGAGTTTTATTTGGTGGCAAATAAGTACTACTTTTTGTTACCAAATTCATATCGTCAGAAAAAAAGTTGGCTTAAAATATTTATATTTGGCCATTTTATTTGTCACGAGTTACAATTTGCCATAAAAAAACATAATCAAACCATTTGCAGCGACTATAGTTGCTGCAAAAGATCTTTTACAGTGATATCATGCAGCCGCTTTAAGTAATTATTAGTCGCATACCATTTGCGGCAACTATAGTCTCCGTAAAAGATCTTTTACGGTAACATTATGCAGCCGCTTTACTCGCATACCATTTGCGAATTGTCGCCGCAAAAGGTAAAAATTTAAAACTCCCCCTTCTATTTCATTTTCTTCTCCTCCCCTTGCCAAATATCTTGTCTCTGCCCATTTTTCTCTCTGCTCAATCTCTCTCCTTCCCACCGACTACAAGCCTCTCCCTCCTGGCGACCTCACCTCTCTCTCCCTACGACTGCGAGCCTCTCCCTACGATTGCGAGCCTCTCCCCCCACCGCGACCTCGCCTCTCTTTCTTTTGGGATTTCATGTATGGTTTTTTGTTTTCAATTTCTGCATTTGTTGCTAAGCCCATCCTATAAAGTTCTGCATTTGTTGATAGTTTACACGAATAGGGATGAGATAAAGCATTAGTAATTGATCGGTTGCTTGCAGGAAAAAGAGATCGCCTGAAATAGTTGGCACTTGATAATTGAGATTCTGACATGCTTTTGCTTATAATACCTTTACTAAATGGTAACTAGAATGTTATCAAACTTAATATAGTTTGCTGTTTTTTTCCTTCCAGTTTCATAGCATAGTTGGGGTCTTTGTATGTACAGATTCTTTGTCAAGTGCTTTCTTTGAAATTTCTGATGTTATGTTCTTTTAATTCTTTTAAAATTACACCCCCTTAAGTGAAAGTGTTAGAGCAGTTGTGGCTACTTTTATCGTTCCCACAACTCAAGCTAGATGTAAGCCAATGACTGACATCTTCAAATTTGTTTATTTTGCATGAATGGGTTATACACTTTACAATTTATACACTTTATTTTATAGCATTTATTTTGTTCAAGTACAAAGTTTTTTTTTTTTTTTTAATTTTGTAGAAAAGTATATCTTGTAGTGCAAATCCTGCTTGTGTTAGTTTGTTGTATGTTGAGTTTAAGTGGACTATGGATTTAGTAATAATATATTCATGGGTTTCAAGAGTAACTTCAGATTTGCATCATAGTTATTTAATGGATATATTCAATATTTACTCATTGGTTACACTAGTATTTGTCCAATGAGTGTAGAAATTATTTGTAATTGCATAATTATGTTTGACTTTGCTAAATGCTACATAAATGCATTGTATTGAGATGCTTGATGTTAATGTATGAAGTTTGGATGGAGATGTATTGTGTTGAAATGTTGGGATTAAATGATGGAGTTATAGTGGAGTTAAAAAGCATGATAATGATGTTTAGTGCTTGTGCTATTTTTTTCCCTTTCTTTTAAAACTACTTAGAAATTGTTTTTTGTATTCTAATATTTTCTTTTTTGTAATATATTATTCACATTCTTTATGTATTTTAGGTATAAGGTTGTGAGTAATAATATTTTAATAATATTTTATTCAATTTTTAACTTTTATTTAAAACCATATCATCTCATCTCACTATTTAAATAAGGCCTTAATGCATAATTGACAAATATGGCATAAAAGCCAAATCAAACATCATGAACGTGACTTTTATATATGGGTTAATTATACTTTGTTCTATAGAATTTTTACTCAATTCACAATGTGCCTCCGAAACTACTAATTGCATCAAAGTGGACCCTTGAACTTTCAAAACTTCCCAATCCCCCATTCTGTCTATCAGCAACGTTAAATCTAACAGAAATTCAGTATAAATATATCATTTTCATCTAATTTATTATCATTGATCATATAAAACATAAAATAATATATGTTATCAATTCATAATAAATCATTAATCATTAACTATATATAAAATTATTTTATACCTAAGTTGCAAGCAAGTATGACTAATTTATGTACACAATGAAATTATTTGATATTTATTAACCATGAGGAAGCAATCGATTGGTGTGATCTACTGGCTTTGGGCCTTTCCTGCGCAGCTTAGGTGGAGGGCGAAGAAGGCCTCATTCCGAGGGGGCTCGAGCCGTCAGTGAGATATCACTCTGGAAGAGCTAGAATTCTAACCTTGTGTCAGGACCTACGGGCCAAGGGATAGTTTCAGGTAGACAATTTCTATGGGGCGTAGGCCTCCCAAAAGGTAACGGAGGCGTGCAAAGGTTTCCTCAAACCAGACAGAGATTGGCCCTCGAGTGCAAAGGCAGAAAGGAACTTGACTGCAAGACCCACCCATCGAGCAGGGACGAAAGTCGGCCTTAGTGATCCGACGGTGCCGAGTGGAAGGGCCGTCACTCAACAGATAAAAGTTACTCTAGGGATAACAGGCTGATCTTCCCTAAGAGCTCACATCGACGGGAAGGTTTGGCACCTCGATGTCGGCTCTTTGCCACCTGGGCTGTAGTATGTTCCAAGGGTTGGGCTGTTCACCCGCGGTACATGAGTTGGGTTCAGAACGTCGTGAGACAATTCGGTCCATATCCGGTGTGGGCATTAGAGCATTGAGAGGACCTTTCCCTAGAATGAGAGGACCGGGAAGGACGCACCTCTGGTGTACCAGTTATCGTGCCCACGGTAAACATTGGGTATCCAAGTGCGGAGCGGATAACTGCTGAAAGCATCTAAGTAGTAAGCCCACCCCAAGATGAGTGCGCCCCTTTAACATATATTATTAATATAGATAGTAATTATTAGTATAATAATATTTGCTTTTAAGAGTTGCACAATGAATTGAATTTGTTGATTCGGAATCACGGGATGAATAGATATCACAGATGATGAATTGATTTCTTACCTATGTCACTCTATTTTTTTATTACTATTTATAATGATAATAAATTAGATGAAACTTACATATTTGCAATGAATGTTATGCATATGAGCAACACGTGCAATGAATTTCTATTAGATTTAACACTGCTGGTAGACGGAATGAGGGGATTGGAAAGTTTTGAAAGTTCGAGGGTCCACTTTGATACAATTAGTAGTTTCGGAGGTATACTGTGAATTGAGTGAAAGTTCGAGGGGGCAAAGTGTAATTAACCCTTTATATAATTAAATAAATATGGCTTAGCAATTGGTCCTTCTAAGCATGCTATATTCTCAGTGTCCATTTTAATTTATCAAGTAACCATGCAATTGGATACATCAATTTATACTATACTGGTTCAGCAAGTAAACATTCATGGAAAAGATGGTCGAGATGTCACTACAACAAAAAGACATTTTTTCCACGAAAAGTTTTGCCGGAAATAGTCAGCATTATTGCTAGAACTAACTTTTTTCCGCCATTTTGACTCATAGAAAACTCCCTAGAAATAACTGGCAATGAATACTACAAGTAGCCGCGAATTTAATTGCTGTCCCAAATACTTTTATTTCTGGCAAACGAATATCATTGGAAATATAAAGTTTTTGTGGGAAATATGTCACATACGAGTGGAGCTTGCTTGCAAGAAAAGTTTATTGTGGCGAATGATGTTGCCAGAAATACACATTTCAGACAATAAATATGACAGAAAATACTTTTTTCTAACTTGAGAAAAATATTTTCGGCAATTTATTCTCATCGGAAATAGTTTTTACGAAATAAAAAAAATACTAGCAAAATAATAATTATTCTCAATCATACATTGATGAGTGCCAACTAATTCTATTTGAGATTCTAGTTCAATCACTTCCTTTGTTGCACCTTCACCCCTTTTTAGTTGGTCAACTTTCCTTACAAAGTAGGCATTAATGTTGTTACCAAAACTGGCCATAGACTATTGATCAACCCCTACATTTATAGGATTAAGCTGATGTCCCTCCGAGATTGCCTCCTCCTGAATCACCTTTCTTGAGATTCTTGCCTATAGCCTCTTTTCGATCACCTTTCGATGAAACTCCATAGGAATCACCTTTCCTCTACCGAACTACACTGGAATTTGAATGTTTGCTACTTGCTCTCAACCACCCTCCATATTGATGTTTAAAGCTCTCATTGTATTCAACCCCAACTCCACTTTATCACAGCTTCTATTCGAAGTGTTTGATCACCCCACATCGGTAGCAAAAGTTTGGCATCCTTTCATATTTGAAAGGGATCCAGTGCTTTGATTCCCAAGAGATATAAACTTGCCTCTGGCTAAAGATTTAGTAATGTCCACCATGACTTTTACATGTAAATACTTCCCCCAACTAGAATCACTCTCATGCATATCAACCTTGAGAACCTCTTCTACTGTCTTTCCTAATTTTTCACCTGTGCCATAATTAATTCCCGCGAAAGGCAAATCATGACATTGGATCCAAAAAGATTCATACGTAAACTGAATATCTTTTGGTGAAACTTCCCATTCACAATCATTTAAACAAGTCAAAAACTTGTCAAATGACCAATGACGACCATGCATAATCCTTTTCTTGTCAGCTACATCCTTGAATTCAATCAAAAACATGTTCCTTCTAGTCTCATTGAAAATTGCCTTACCCTCCATTTTTCAAACTTTTGTCAATGTTGCTTTGAAAGCACTTCTATTGATCTCTCTGTCTGCCACTACACACGCCATGATGCATTTCTTACTCTTCTCAGTCGAAAGCAAGATGTCTTCATCACTAATTTCCACCTCCTGTTGTTTTTCATCAGTAAGCTTAAGATCCTCACACATTCTGGACACGTCACTATCCATCCGTTGCAACCCTACAGACTAGAGTCCGAGAGAAGAACATCAAGTTTTCCATGAAATCTAGAGAGAAAACCTCACTTTCACTAAGAAGGGAGCATAATTGTTCTCAAGGCTATTGAAAGATCTGAGCATGCAAAAATTCCAAGTTATTAAATCAAGCACATGGGACTTGGCTTAGGTGGGCTTCATTTTTTCTTAAATATGTGTTGGGAAAAAAAATCTGCTTGAAAATAGGAGAAAGATGGGTTCTAATTTCAATTTCAATCAAATCTAAAGTGGAAGATAAGAGTATTATGCAATCTCTACTGTATATGTGGCAAACTCTATGTATGCTACAAAATTTCTATATGTAATGTATTTTATATGTTGACCATTTATTATAATTATTAAAGTTGAATCGTTTTAGCAGTGACTATAGCCTATGTATAGTTTACTATGGAAAGAAATATAAGTCTATAAAATCTCACATAAAAAGTAATCCTCTAGCTTATGCTCCCGTAGATTTTGAATAAAAAACTAAAAAATGCTAGGGTGCCCCTTCACGGTATTCTACTTCCCGGCTTTAGTGGTGGCCACATCAGCCATTATTAAAAAAATGAAAAGAAAATAGAAAAATACAAAATCTCGAGATTTCCCAATTTTTCATTCTTGTCTCTTATCCTCCTTACTTTATGTTTGGATGGTGAGAAATTTAAGAAAAAAAAAAAAAACCTCCTTCTAGGAAATCTTTCCAACCTCTTTGATTTCAATTTAGCTAAATATATGATATTTCTCTGTTTTTATTAACGGCTGATGTAGTCGCCACGTGACAAGGGGGGCAAATGCACGTGGCAAAAACTATAATGGCTGCATTAAACTAGCAAGAAGCTCTGTTCATGATTCCTTATCACTGCTCCAAAAGTCTTATAGTTTTAAATTTCAACTGTCTAGTTTGATAGTAAGTGGCTCTCATTCATATTATCTCAATATCTAAATATTATAGGGATAAAAAATATTTAATTTTAAATTTTTAACTTTTTTATCTAATTATTATTTAATTATTATAATTTTTTTAAAACTTTCAATTAAAACATTAAAAATAATTGAATCTTTTAAAATTTTAAAATGAAAATAATATTATACTAATATTTTAAATTTATAATATTTTTATTCAACTTTCATTTTTAAAATTATATTAAACATCTTAATTCAAATAATTTTATTATTATTATTATTTTGATAATAGCGGCTCACCTTCCTTTTATTAAAAAGATAACATATAAAGATGACTTAAAAATAAGTCAATTATACACGTTAATAACTTCCCAGCACATTTCCGTGACTAACATAATCTAGTCTAGACAGTAAATTTCTAAAAACCTGAATCTAAAAAATAGCATGACTCTGTCCATAACAAATTTTAAGTAACCACATAACAAAATTTCATACCCGACTAATCTAAGTATGGAGGGCCAAACTCCATCATCACCACCTAAGCGAAGGGGGGAGAACTCCCTTCGAGCTAACGGCCGAAGGCACTATATTTTTAAAATTTTATTTTCTAGAAAATAAAGATGAAGTATAAAATAAACTACATTATAAAAATACTGTAAAAATAAAAAATTAGTACACAAAAAAGGCTGCTGAAATTATTAAAAATGGAAAATAATTTTATTATTATTAGATATGCCTTATTTCATCTCATGTCGAAACCAACCGTACTTACGGGCTCATTTGATTTTACAGTTGTCCGGTCGTCTTCGCGAGCCCTTACCGCCACACTAAAGGACTATTGGAGCTGAAATCGATCCCCATAGAGAACAACCTCGGCCGTGGACTAGCAAATCGATCTCCCACAAAGCCGAACGGCGGTGGCCCGTGAACCCCAGCTGCGAGAAAAATCTCGCCCCACTTTGGAAGTGACCATCCAAGTTCTTGTGAAGGACCCGAAATAGTTATTCCTTCAGTAGTGAGATGCAATTTTTCCTGCTAGTTAAACGTACATAATAATATGGAGGCGTGTGCGCCCGAATGGTTTATGAAATGGGTTGTTCTGAACTAATGGCAGGTGATGTTGGCGTTACTCCAGTAAAGTTTTGCAGAGCATAATGTGGGATTGCTTGTGTCCATGTCGGTGTGCGCTCAATCAGTGTCTTTGCTTGTGTTTACGTCCACGTCGGTTCCATGCGCATGGTGAATGTTTGGGAAGCATCAGCCTTTAGGGTCTGCACGTCCACTGTTCGATATTTTGCCAAACAGAAAGTTGGCCTAAGAGGGCGTTAACGCTGTGTGAAGTCATGGAAACAACTGTCAGTATTTATTTTGGGCCAAATAGAATCATAACTGTGCTCCATTGATTTGTGGCCTTTGTATAACGTGCGGATGATTGCATTTTGCCGGTCAGAAGTAGCTTATATAGGAGGACTCGTTTCAGTGGTGTAGCGAATGCTGAGTAGCCATGAATGTGAGATGGCCGAGGCTTCTGACACCTACGCATCTTTCTCAGATTATACGGAATCAGAAAAACCCATCAACAGCGCTCGAAATCTTCAGGGAAGCCAAACACAAGTATCCCAATTACCGTCATAATGGTCCAGTCTATGCCACCATGATTGAAATCCTGGGAAACGCAGGCTGGATAAGTGAGATGAAAGAGGTGATTGAGCGGATGAAAGAAGACACGTGTGAGTGCAAGGATTCAGTATTTGTTAATGCAATCAAAACCTATGCCAAAGCTGGATTGCCAAATGAGGCGGTTTCTCTTTTTAACAGCATTCCTCAGTTCAACTGCGTGAATAAGACACAATCTTTCAATACCCTTCTGCAGATAATGTTGAATGAATCTAAGCTTGAAGCTGCTCACCGTCTGTTCTTAGAGAGCTCTTATGGTTGGGAAGTGAAGTCTCGGATTCCGTCCTTGAACTTGCTTATGGAGGCTCTATGCCGGAAGCATCGTTCTGATCTTGCTTTAGAGATTTTTTTAGAGATGAACTATCAAGGTTACTGCCCAAATAGGGAAAGCCACCGTATCCTAATGAAAGGATTGTGCGAGGACGGAAGGCTAAATGAGGCAACCCATTTGTTGTACTCAATGTTTTGGAGGATCTCTCAGAAGGGTAGTGGTGAGGATATTGTAATCTACAGAATCTTGTTAGAAGCTCTATGTGATGATGGGCAAGTTGAAAAGGCTGTGGAAATACTAGGCAAGATCTTAAGGAAGGGACTAAAGGCTCCTAAGAGATGTTTTCGCCAATTTGATCTCAGTCGGTTCAGTGCTGGTGACGATATCGAAAGCACCAAGAATTTGATTAATGAAGCGTTGATCAGAGGTGGGATCCCCAGCTTGGCTGGTTATAGTGCTATGGCTGTTGATCTGTACAATGAAGGTAAGGTTAGTGATGCTAACAAAGTGCTCGCTGAAATGCAAGAAAGAGGCTTTAGGCCAACACACTTGATTTATGAAGCAAAGATAGCAGCAGTATGTAGCAGAGCCAATGTTGATGAAGCGTTGAAGGTAATTGAGAAGGAAATGGTGGTGGCTGATTGTGTACCAAATGTTAGAGTTTACAATATTGTACTGAAAGGGCTTTGTAATGAAAGGAAATCAACCCTTGCTGTTGGGTATTTGAAGAATATGGCCAAACAGGTGGGTTGCACTGCTGATAAGGAAACATATAGCATTTTGATCAGTGGGCTGTGTGGTGAAAGTAGGTATGGTGAGGCAAGTCAAGTTTTGGAGGAGATGTTAATCAAATCATTTTTGCCTGGTGCTGACACTTATTATGTACTTATCAAAGGTCTTTGCTCTGTGGGCAGGCAATACGAAGCTGTTATGTGGTTGGAGGAGATGATTAGTCAGGGCATGCGGCCAGAATCCTCTGTATGGCACTCGTTGGTGGCATCTGTGTGCTCCAACATGGCTGACATTGATATGTTCTTTGACTCATTTACTTAAGTTATATTATGAGCACTTGGTTGTCCATGTTAGAGTGTTTGTCAGCACTAGTTGTTCTGCAACACATCTTCAAAAGAAGATACTTCAATTAAAAACATTTGCCTTTAATCTTGCAAATTTTCCAGGGTAAATGGCAGTCATCCGTTTCCTGGCCAAAAAAAGAAAACCCAAGTCTAAAAGATCTACTGACGTTAGTAAATACACTAATCTCCATTTCTTTCATTCTCCACTGAAGCAAAATTGTAGTTGCATTCCAAAATATAGAGGCTAAAAAATCCAGTGACCCCACACCCCAACCCTTCTTCTCCCCCCGATCACCCCTAACAAGTGACTATTATTATTATTATTATTTATTATTATTTTTATTTATTATTTATTATTTTTTTTAAGTTTGTCATGCAGGTAGAACGTAGCAGGTCAACCCCTAGGTATCTCGCCTAGACTATTCCTAAGTCAATATTTGATAATAATAAAAAATAAAAATAAAAAGAAAAAAAGAAAAATAAAAAAAAGACTGGAAGGGTTTTAATTCTGTTAATTGTCCCACACTCCATACAACCTATTTAAAATTAAGAGTTTAAAATTATGAGTAATAATGGGAGAAGAAAAATGCTAATTGTAATTAAAAAGAAACTTATTTCTTTACGTGTCAATTATTGATATGTTTGAATTTATAAAATTTGAATTAAAAAAAAAAACTGATAAAATGAGTTTTGTACATAAAATTGTAAGTACATGTAACACTACTAATGGAAAAAATTAACCCATAGGATTAAGAGTTATGAAAGGATTAAGAAGAATAATGGAAAAAACTAAGGGTTAAGAGTTATGAGAGAGTTCAGAGTTCTCGCCTATAATAAAATTTGTGCTAACTCTATAGGGTTGGCTTAAGTGGTGAAGACCTTGGTCTTGAGGTATCACACATTTCAAGTTCCAAGGTTCAACACCTCCTAGATGCAAACAATCAATTGGGATCATATGAAAAGTTAGCGATTTAACCAGTTTCGTGTAAAGAAACTTTCAAGAATATAGTGCATGAGATATGGATTTATTCTGTAAGAATGGGTTCGAAGGATCCTGCCTTAGAAAGGTTTCTCAACATGGAAAAAAAAAATTGTGCTTGTATCTATCGAAAACACTTTGAGCTAGAGTTGTTAAGGTTATCATTCTATTATAGCCAAATAAATTATCTAACAAATCGCTTTAAAGACAAGTATGTTCATTATGTCATTTTACTTTGTTAGACTCAATATTGTAGAATATTCAATATAGATTATCGAATATCTTTCTAAAAGATTAAAGTTTCATATTAAAATATTTAACAAAAAATTCCAACCGAGGCTTTATTTTCTACGTACTTTTAAATTGTCTCCTAGGGGAAACAGGGGTTTGCCGTTCAAATGTGACAATGACCGTAGAGTATGTCTATGGTTGGTGATGATTTATATTATCGATGTTAATCTTCACCATTGATCAATTCCGTATTGTAAACTTTTATGTGCGGAAACTGATTTTTTGCTTTGGCTTTGTATAGAAACTCACTGATTCAACAATATTATTCAATGAAATGGCTCTCGGTTTGTCTCACATGATAATATGATATGGTATGGAACTTTGCCTTGTGTCCTCACTGACTCCACCAACTTCTATATTTCAGTGTTGTCCGCAGGAGTGGCAATATGTATCGTATCATTCGAGCTGTCTTATGTAAGAGTCAATCCTAACTTACTTTTGAACAGTAGTGAGAAGTAATGAATAGTAATAAAAAGTAGGTAAAAAGTAATAATAAAATAATAAATAGTAATTAAGTATCTGAAAATATTGAAGATACTCAAGTAACCAAACCTTAGACATTATCTTGCATTTGATCTGTTTTACGAAAGATATATGTTTCTTCTCGGGGAAAAAAAAGAGAAAATATAATATTAATTTTATCGGTTTTGTTGTCTCTAGGGACATTCGTGTGCTCCACGAACATCTCAGTAGATATGATGGAAGTTGTGGGTTTAGGGCCACCGTACTCCACGACAAAGAATAATTTTTCGCAAACTTTCAAATGCTAATGACTAACGCCATAAAGCTTCTTATAACATAAGTCTATAATTTGGAGCTTGTAGCGAGGATTTAAAACAACTGCTATGGCTAACACCACACTGGATTCTAACCAATATTTTTCAAATTTTGTGAGCATTTGATTTTTCATGGATCTCTTACACTCAATATTCCCGTCCGCCTGCTCACCCCAAGAGGGGATTGGGCAGGCCGAGTATGGTTACTCGACCAGCACCCTTATTCGCATGACTAGTCAACCAACATAAACTTAAAACTAAAACTAAAAGTAAGACAAGATAAAGAGAGAACTCTGGAAATATGTTCATTGATAAAATTCTAATTATTCAATGAAAGACCACAAGTTGGACTTAATAGCCAGGGGTATCTCAAAATTATGAGAATTTTTTTCAAAAATGAAAAGTCTTAATTATGGCATAATATTAAATATCTGGCTCGTTTGGATTTAGAGATGAGTTGAGATGGTTTTAGATGAGTTGAATAAAATATTGTTAAAATATTATTTTTAAATATTATTATTATTTTGAAATTTGAAAAAGTTAAATTGTTTATTATATTTTATGTGAAAATTTAAGAAAGTTATAAATTAATAATGATGAGATGAAATGAGTTGAGATGAGTTTTCAATCTAAACCGAAACTAAATAAGAATTTTGCTACAAATCAGACAAAAATCGGAATTAAAATCACGTCCAAAGGTTTAAATGAAATATTTCTTAGAAAGGCAAAAATAATGTAAATTGATGTTTCCAGAGGAAAATGGCGGATTTGGAGGTCAATACATGGACCGCTGTGCTGAATGTGGTGATCACAATGTGTGCGTTGAAAAGAACTTTTTGAATTAAAGTCTTATGCACGATTCTGATACTCATATTAAAAATTCAATATTGCTCCGAATTAAAAGAATCTTCACCGATTCTTGTCATATTCTTTCTCAAATTTTTCTAGCACTATTAACATAGAATATGATAGTTCTGCATCAGACATGTATCCTCCCTACATCACCGTGGCCCAACATTTGTAACTGCTTTTCTTAGTCTTTAGGCTTCGATTAGAAGACCCATTCTGGTATAAATGGAACACGGGCCATGCAAGTAGAATAGGAAAGAAGAAGTTTATGCTTGTATCGGAGGCAGGTTAGTCCTCGAAACTTAGCCCAATGTTCAAACGATTTTGCTCCATAGTAGCACTACCCTTAAAATAATTTTAATTATTCAAAAACAAATGGAAAATATTTTTTCTCAAGCATAAATTTTTATTGGTCAATAAATATATGAATTGTCTTATGGCTATTTAATTAAAAGCTCTTATTATTATTTCTTAAAAATTTTATTGTATTTTTTAGCCATATATATAATTTTTCCTTTTAAATTCAATGAGTTCTTTGTACCAAAATTAATGAAAGGTTCGCTTGCCCAAAAGTACAAAACATTATTTGATCTTGAATAATGTAAATAATGAACTCCATAATATGATGCGTGCAATGTACAAATGTACAAAGGCTTACTTATTTTTGGATTACAAAGAATTAACTCTATGATATAATTAGTGATGGTGGAGGGAACTAGGGAAGAACTTTTGTTCAGAGTTAACTCTCAAAGGACGAATTTTGACGAGACTATTAGTTCATTCACTGGATATTATTTTGATAAAGCAATTTGTGTGTTAACATTTACTCCCAAATGAGTGACTTTGATGACACTTTAAGTTCATATATATAAATGTAATATTTTAGGAAGAATAATGATAGTATGCCCTATCATTTTGACAGCTCATGTATTTTTTTAAATATTTTTTATTTACTAATTAAGAAAGTGACTATTAGTGTATAAATATTTTTTTAAAAAAATATTTAAAGATGTTAAAAAAATGTGAAAGGAAAAATGAAAAAAATAAAAAGATGAATTTTGCCTAGGCGGCATGCCCAAATGTCACTGCTGGGCGGCAACCTAGCATCACTATTTTAGGAAACAGTTTGTTTGTCAAGAAGATTTACTCCCAAAAGAAAGTTTTGATAATAGTTCATCTACATATTTTAATATTGGGGGGAATATTTGGTGTGGTGGGATTCACTTCCAAAGGGGGAATCTTAATGTAGTTCATCCATAATGATTTAAATTTTGACTATTGTTTGTAAGTATCCAACTCAAAGAATTAATGGGATTAAAATGTTATTCTTCGCACCAAGTACACAAGGGTCAATATTACATTTGTACACTTCTTATATTAGAGTCACCCAATATAAGAACAAGGATAGTGGTAGAAAGACTTTTACGGTTTGAAAATGATAAAAATGAGTTGAATATGATGTTTCAGCGGATGAACATAATGGCCAAACTTCAAATTCTAAACCCTAGGAATGAAAATGTAGGAGTCTTTATATTGTGTAGTTTATCCTAGATTCATTGTCACCTCAGACTTGAAAATGCGAATGAGTTTGCTAACATAGTTGTTCAAGATCTAGAAGAAGTTGGAGTGAAACAATAAAGTGCATCTATTTTGCTAATTGTGTGACTCTTATAAGTAGCTAGAAAGAGAGTGCACCATTTTGAGTAAAGGAAAGGAATGAGGATTGAGGACCATCAAAGCGTAAGAATGACGTTAATTATACTTTCCTAGAAAACCATGACCCATGAAAGTTTAGGGCATGTTTGAGAAATTAGGTAAGATGAGGATTCTGTAAAACCCATACATTAGAACTAAAATTATTCAAAACTCCAAGCCGAGGTGGTAGGTATTAAAAACCAAAAACTTTATAACAGCTATGAAATTAAGCACATCCATTCTGATACAACTCAATCTATTTGCATAATAAATCATGCAAACTTGCTCGGATTTGGATCTTTTAAAGTTTCTTTCCAAGCTCTAAAGTCTAGAATGAGAAAGAGAGAGAGACACATAAAGTGAGTTCCACAACATTTATTGAATATTTAATACTACTTGAGAAATCCACTCAAGCAACTATATATGTTTTGGAACCTAATTTATGTATTTATCTCTTTCTCACTTTAGGTCCTAGAGTTCATACAAGAACTCTAAAGAAGTTAAATCCAATTCAATCTATCTAAATTTAAGTTGCCTTTGGCTCCTCTTGGAAGATCTATGATTCTCCATGTTCCTTGTAATACCCCACTTAGGGATGTTAATGAGCTAAGTTCAAATGAGTAACTGATGCAGGAGGATCTGAATTAGATGATGCTGAATTGTCAGATTACACATTGATGGAGCTGAAATACCTTGGGGTGACAGATCAGCGTAAATATGACAGGAAATCATGATCTTTCCTTGATTGGGATAGTTTTGGAGACGTTTCGGTATTTTGACTATAACTTTGGTTACGGGTATAAGAATTAAGCATATGACCCTAATTTGGAAAACTCTTTTGCACATCGTGGTCACCTAACTATGTTGGGTGTGCATCATTTTCGAGGTCAAAATCCGATGTTTTCCTTTTTGAATCCCTATTTTAATTATTTTTTGTCTTTTATGGTAATATTTCATTTTTTGTTTAGGAAGTGATTTTGAACTCAATTTGGGACAGATTTTTGGAAGATTAATTCTTTTATTACGTATTTACTTCTAATGTGATTATTGAGATTTTGCTATTTTTGATAAAATTCTGATATGGTCAAGTTTTAGCTATTACAGCCTAGCTTGTGGGTTGATTTCATCATTCTTGGATTTTGATAATGTTGAATTGAACATTAGAGTTATTTTTCTTTGTATTTTGGGCGATTCTTTCATCTTCATTTTCTGTAAATTATCTGTTAAAACTACCTTGCAGAATAATTTCTATTCTGTCCTGCATCAGTAACGGATAGTCAAACTTTGTACATTTGATTTTTATTCGAGCACGAGTCGAGCTTGTATTTTTTATTGAGTTGGACTTTATGTTCATAAACAGCTCATTTAGTATTTTAAAGTTCGAGCAAGTTCAAGTTTGTTCATGAGCTGCTTGATCATTTTGATAAAATCAATTATTTATATTGTATTTTATAACTTTATCTCCATATCTTGACTTTGTTTTCTAATATCTTTATGAAGTTTATATATACATATATCAATGATTATATTTATCAGTATTAGGAATATAATTTCCTCTAATCTCCGTAAACATTAAAATATTCTCATCATAAAGTTAGAGAGAATATTAGAAAAAATAAATACAAAGTTATTAAAGGTTATACAAGCCTCTACGATTAGAGCTGAATTTTATATGAACTACATCATTTAATAATTAGTCATAATTTTACATTCATGAACGGTTCATTTAATAAATAAATTGATTAGAACTTGAGTTTGAGCTAATCGATCTCGAGCGGCTTGTCAAGTAAGAGTTACATCTGCTTCAAGCAAGACTCGGAGGACGATCCCCTAGAATTACATTTTGTGGTGTTATCATTGAGGAAAAACGCTTCGTAATCTTCTCTTCTTGCAAGTAACGCGGACCACATAAACATATATGCATATGCATATAAATATGGAAAATTATTTGTGGATATGCAAGTTTGGTGCAAGCCCCTTTATAAAAAAGTGGGATGCACTAGAAAAAGTGAGATTGAATTTTAAGAATGAAATCACAAGCATCCCATGCTTCATGATCCGCATGCACAACTTTGTAAACATAAACTAGTGCCACGCCCATTAACCGCATGCATTGTGAGATCCTATTGGACTTTGAACACATTCTATGGTGCCCAGAAGATGTGGCTATGCAAAAGAACCACAATGATGAATACAAAATGTCAACTGAAAGCGAATATGATGATCTAAATCCTTTGCTCAACTAATCCTATCTTCTTAAAACGAACGATTCATGGAACAATGAACAGACATGATATTTACAAGTCAAATGCCCCAGCTATCCAACCACTCCTTTTCAACTTGACCAACCAACGGGGGTTCAAAGATATAAAATCAATCTAATTTGGAGCCCTTCACTGCCAATATGAACAAGTTTGTCATTGGATGCTCTTTGCATCCTAGACGTCACCATCTAGTAATTAGTCTACAAGGTAGAATCCAAAGCCAATATTTAGTTTCTAACCTTATGCCAATACATCAATGAATATGGTTGTTCACCTAATGCTAACCTCTCAAAAAATAGGATGACGGAGACGATGATCTTGCATGTGAACTAATAACAAAGCAAAGTTGATCGGTATTGGAACAAGCTTGAACATATGTCTATGCATGATTGGTCCATAAATGGATGATTCCACTCTGTATCGTTGCATTCCTTCCCTTGTTATGCCAGCTGATCAGGCATCCTCTTGAATCAGTAATATAAAGTGTTATTTTCTTATTCACTTTCTTTGTTTTTTGCTTGTGATGCTTTTCACCCTTCCGGCCATGTTTTTAGTCTTTCACGAAAGCATTGTTTTTCCCCAGTAAAGACTAAGTTGATGAATTTTGTTCAGATTCTACTCTGGTGGCCTGAGAAGCACCTGCACCTGTAGTCACCTCTGTTGTTGCGGCTGCAGCTGTTGCAATTTTGCATGTAAATTCTCAGGTTATTGTTGTGGTTAATGCGTTCCAAGTGACCAATCAATTAAAACTAGAAGGTGGGTCAAATAAAACACCTGTTGTTGTAGTTAGCATTGCCACTGAAGAAGGAAGAGAAAGTATCCCAGTAGAGCCATAGTGCTGAGGCAAATACGGGTACTGTACCATTTGGGGATATTGAACTCCAAAACCATGAGGGTGGCCACTTTGTGCATATTGTGCATAGAACGGGTACAAATTGTGGAGCATCCCGGGTGGCCCTGCTGTCCCAGTGTTGGCATAGAAAGGAGAGGATTGTTGATCCCCATAAACACTATAATAGTTCTGAGAAAATGACATCAAACTCAAAACTAGGGAATTGAATGAAATTGGTATAAATCATCTGTCAAATATGCATGCAGATTATGTACTAACCACAGGATACATTGCATTGTTGGAATATCTTGTGTATCTGAAAATTGACCGAAAAGTTTCAAAAAAGAAACAAAATATATACACATATTAGAGATTGATAGGAAAGAAAATGTAGAAAAGACAACAGAGCATTATCCTGACATTTATCTTAAAACTTCCTAGCTTACCCATAAGCTGAATAAAGAAATGTGAATTGACCCCTAGGTTGATGGTAATATGTGCCATAATAAGCAGGTGGAGTAAGCAAGCCAGTGACTGGTCTAAATCTTCCTGAACCTGAAAAATTATTTGCAAAAATAAAATTAAATCCTTTTTTACCATGGCATTCAAATCCGCATATATTTCATTTTAGCATAAAAATAAATCAGTGTTCTGTTTGAAACAGAGATCCGAAGGAAAATGAGCTGGATAAAAGGAAACCACATTATGAGAATGGAAAAGGCATGCTGTGGATTGGATACCCTTTAATCAAACATTGATTATTTTCCCATTGTCTTATGCTTCTATATTAGAAGAATACTTGAGGATTATTAGCCTTAGCATAACAAAAAATGGAAAAGAAAAAGAGGTAAATGGAGACACCATCTAGAGGAGTTGGTGGACGAATCTTCTGTGCACCAAGAGATGCGAGATTGCAATTTGCTTTCCTTCCATCAATCACAGGAGATGGGTTTTGACATGCTCTCAAGGCTGCCTCTGGATCTTTGAATGTAACCTAAGAAAACAAACAAGAAACAATAGAAACGAAGTAAATAAAAGAGAGAAATGCCATTTGAAAAACTTAAAGGAATGACAGGAAAGAAAATGGGCTTACAAAACCGTAACCCTTGGATCTCCCACTGTTTTTATCTGTGATAACAACAGCCTCCAGGATCTCTCCGAATTGCTCAAAATATCTCCTCATGGTATCCCGTTGAGTTTCCCAAGCCAAGCCTCCCACGAAGATTTTGGTAAAAGTTGTGTCATTGTACTGCCCCGGAATGTTACCACCCACCATCTGAAATTTCCTTTGTTGAGACATGAGAAATATCACACAGAGAAAAAGAAGCAGACCAAAACTATCAAACCCCCAACTAAAATGAAGGAAAGAAAACCCCTGCACAGAACCAAATAACCCCCACAACCCAAAGACACAGAAGGGAAAAAATGTAAGATTTTGGTAAATAAAGCCAGAAATAGAAATTTTTTGTTTTTTCGGATTCGGAGATCACATCAATATAATCACAGAGACTCCTGCACTTGTGGTTCTGTTTCTCCTTGTTCTTGTTCTTCTCCTTTGTTTTAACGTCATGCTTTTTTAGGGACCATAATTGCCACTTATAGAATTTAGACGGCCACAACAACTCCTCAGATTCCTCAAAAACGATACCCTTAACAAGAAAATCATTACTGTTGATTGGGCAAAAAGAGAGAGAGAAAAAAAAAATATTACTAAGAAAATGTTTATGTACACCATTAATATTAAGGACAGAGATAATAAAGAAAGACAGTAGAAAAAACAGGGCAAAGACAGAATAGATGCTAGAGGGCACCCACGACAATGGTTGGCATGGAGAGATTGTCCAATGAATTTTATATGTGAAAAACGAAAAGACCAACCTTTTCTGCTGTATCACAACTTCCTCTGCGCTGCAATATTATACATGTCAATAACAATAATGGCAATAGTATTTGTATTTCATTTCTGTTTTTGGCATCTGGTGGGGCTCTTTGATTGTGACCACTTCATACACGCGCGCGCGCATTCTCTCTCTCTCTCTGTCTCAATCTCACTCTGTTCAACAGCTTCTTTGAACGAGGAGAGCAATTATGGGAGCTCCCCTCCTGTTTTTATTTTAATTATTATTTTATATAATTAAGCCAAAGGTAAACCTGTAGAGCTACCGAAAACCCAAAACTGCCCATTTCATTCAAGCACTTCCACGACTTCATGTGAAAGAAAATGTAAAATACAGTACAGTAACCCCTACATGTAACTGATATCTTTATTCATCCTGTAAATATTTTATTATTATTTATATTTCATTTATCCCTTCATTTATTTTTACACTGGATTTTATCATCTAAGCAAATTCTTTTATTGTTCATAATTTAAAACACGTCTATTTCATTTAAAAAATATCTTGGAAATATTTTTTAATCAATTTTCTCATATTTTTATTTTATTTTTAATTTTGATTTAGATCATATATTTTGATTTTGTGTGTATAGGACTGAATTATATTACATTGTATAAAAATATATTACAAATTTATTAGTAGAAATGAAATATTTAAATATTTAAATAGATAAGTTGATATATGATATATTGTAAAAATCATTATATAAAATAGAAAAAATGAAGTTTAGTATTCTAAAGAATAAAATAAAGAAATTATTGTGAATGCTGTTATGCCTCTGACCAATCGAATTCATAACTCATTTAATGTTCAGTAAGTTTTATATTTATACTCATTTAATGCTTCATTAGGTTGCTTATGCATTAAATGTGCCTTTGTCGTTTACTTGCCTCGCTTGTTGAAGGCCAGGTCACGAGTCGTGGACACAAGGACCTCCCTGCATTATTCTGATAGGGAAAGATTTTACTGCGAAAAAAGCCTTTCCTTACATTTGGGTGTTCCAGGATACAACTTTCTTTTAGCGGACACTCCTGAGTAAGCTTCCTTCTCAATGAACCATTTTGGGTGAATTCATCATGCACGGACGAGCATCTTGGGGCGAGGTTTTCCGCTAGCGAGCACTTCTGAGCGAAGTTCACCCCTAGCGAGCACCTTGGGGCGATGTTTGTTTCTAACGAGCACTTCTTTGAGTCTGTACTTTGGCGGCTCACTATTTTCCGAAGTCCTCCCAGTTTCAGTTGGGTGTACTTAACACATTTTCCCTCCTACAAATGAAAAACAGTAGTTCTTTCATATTTAATGTTTGCCTATCAATAAGTAATGTCATGGAATTGAGAAATGATATTTATAGTTTTACGAGATGTTTGAAAATAATTTTCATCTCATCTCATCCTATCTCAATTTCTTCTCAAACATCATTTAAAGATAAACACTTTTAAATTAATTATTATAACTTTCTTAAATTTTCAAACAAAAAATAAAAAATAATTAAACTTTTTCAAATATATTAAAAAATAATATTCTAATAATATTTTAATTTTATAATATTTTTTATTCAATTTTTTCTCTCTCATTTCAAAAAATTCAATAAATACCTAACTTAAACTATCTCACTATTATTCACAAACCATCTTATTACTATTCATAAACTATTTTATTATTATTTACAAAATTTTCATCTCATCTCATTCTCCAAACATCTTCTTAGAGTGTGTAGTTCTCACCTTTTTTTTTTTAAAATAAAAGTGGATAAATTTAGAACTCACATAAATTTTTATTTTATTTTTAATAATGATCCCTACATTTTTTAAAAAAGAATACGTGAAAATTGCTAATTTTAAAGATGTATATAACATTACCCTATTGAAATTTAACTTGTATTTGAATGTTGAAGTGAGTTGAGGATATGCTAAAATATTGTTAGAATATTATTTTATAATATTATTATTATTTTGAGATTTGAAAAAATTGAATTATTTATTATATTTTATATTAAAATTTAAAAAAATTATAATAATAAATTGTGATGAGTTGAATTTAGTTTAGTAACCAAACGAAGCCTAAATCTACCTGCTGACCTTGTATTTATTGGGTATTAAAAATAAAGTTATGGCGTGCGGACATAGAAATATAACAGTTACAGAGCTAGTATACGGTGAAGCTGCTTTTCTCAAGGGCTAGAAAATATGGCAGACCTCACCATGTGTTGTCTTAAAGATGAGAGAGAGAGAACAATCCAGCATGTGAGTTGTCGTAGCATTGTCTTTGTAGAAGATCCATGTGGGAACATACTATGAAGGGCACCCATTTGATGCTTTTCTGTGTGCTCGATATTATTATAGTTAAGAAAAAAAACATAAGAAAACACAGCAATGTTTGTCAATTGATCGAATGAAAATTGGAAAACAAGAGGTAAGCGTGGCAAACGGCATCTATGATGGTCAAAATGGTCGAAGAGGAGAGAGAGAGAAAATTAGAAGAGTTGTGCTACTTGGCCCCCTACTGTTCTTCTGCTCTTCTCCTAGTCCATCTAAAATAAACGAAAATGAAGAAGCACATCGATCTCAATTACCATCCAAGCTACTGTCTCCTGGAGTGTCTCAACATCCATTTTCCTTCCTCAAATCGACCTCGAGTAAAACAAAGAATAATTTTTTTTCATCCAAGTTACCGTCGTCTGCTTATCAAGAGAGCTTTTAGATCTGTGTTTTATCATTTCCTCCTATTTTTGTTTTCTTTTAATGTTTGGGAAAAATTAATTAAATGGTACATGAAAACCTTGACCATATCCTCTCATGGCAAAAGCGAAATATCCCATCAAAAAGCCGTCAGACACGTGCACAAGTGGCTTTGAGATTTAGGTTCATATTTTTTAGGTTTTAAACATTGGAGATAGAACTGATAGAAGAGGGCTGCGATGGAGATTGACCGAAATACTCTGATACCCATTTTTGCGGTCTACCTTTGGCTTCTGCCATGGCTTCCACAAAGGGCTCCTCATCACCCATTTTTGCAAATCTTTATAGGATCTTCCTTATGGCTTCTACCATGGCTTCCACAAGACCGAAATACTCTGATACCAAATTGGTCACACACCAAGCTTTGTAATTGTAAAGAAAATAGAAACAAGGAAATGGTTGGTGGAAAGAACAAAATGGATGGAAAGACTCTAGGGTTTCACTCAAGGTTGATTTGGAGAAGGAAAATTGTAGCTCTGGATGGGTACGAGGGCTTCCTCTAGAGGGCATGGTTGTTTTTCTTTTTTGCTTCCTATAGAGCTCGAGACAGCTTCCTACAGAGGGAGTTTTGTTTTCTTTTTGAAATCACTTAACACATGGCATATCCACATCCATCGGTAAGGATCGGCGGTAATATTGAAGGGGAATAGCATTTTCAAAATTAAAATACTAACACACTAAAAAAATTTAAAGATTTTATTGCACTTTTGCCACATGGGCTTTAGCCCATTCAATTGTTGACGTGGTAGCTAGTGTCTGTCATGTCATATAATTTTAATTTTAATAAGGAGAAACGAAATCAAACTTGATTTAAAATCATATTCGGCTCCTTCGCCCTCCCGCTTCCTCACTCTCTAAAGAAGTGCATGTATTGTTGCCATAAAATCTGTCGTCAATGCAGCTCTGATGAGGACCAAGAAGTCGCCAGCAGAGAAGCTTCAAGATAAAAGTGCTTTTTTTTCCTAACCCGTCTCCATCTCTTTTTGGTCCCTCTATCTTTCACACACTCCCTCTCTAAAGTTATAGTGCTATATTTACAATGGTATTAACGATATGTAGCCGTGAAATCCATCGAAGATCTCATTACAACTTGCTTAATCTTGACATGCCTTCAAGGATGTCTTTGGGGTTGTTGCATTTTGTTAATTTTTGGGTTTTATGTTAGTATGTGTTGTGGGATTTTTATGTTATAGTGTGTTGACCAAGTATGCAATAATTAAAGATTTTTAATAAAATTTGTCTCACTCTCCATGAGAAGGTTGCTTTCATTGAATAATTATAGGGTAAGCTTTACATAGAAGTGTCATGTAAGGAATAATCATAGAGAATTAACAGGAGAACTTAAGGGGATCATAGAGATTCAAAGTTTCTATACATGGTGAACATACAAACTAGCTAGAATTACAGTGGAGTACAATTGTCTGTATTGTGGCTCTGAGTTGTAGAGTTATCACGTCCCCTCAAATGAGGTTGGGGAACGAGGCCATGTTTATTGCGCAAGTGATGGAACGATAATATTGCAAGTGGCTTCGTAAAGATATTGGCAAGCTGATGTGAGAGGAAAAAAATTTTGTTTCAAGTTATCCGAGTGCTACCTTTTCATGAATGTAATGGAAGCTAAGTTCGATGTGTTTTGTATGCTGATGGAATACAAGGTCGACGGTCATATGCAGAGCATAGATACTATCACAATGCAACACTGGAGCTTGGGGTAATGGAATTCCAAGATCATGAAGGAGATAGGAGACATGTAAGTTGTGCTGTAGTGGTCACCATTGAGCAGTATTCTACTTCGGCACTAGATTGTGTGACGGTGGGCTACTTCTTGACACTCGAAGAGATACAATTGTTGTTAAGGAGGAAAGTACAATAATAGGTGGTGGAACGTCTGGTGGTTGGGCATTCATCCCAATTGGCATCAGAGTATGCATACAAGTCTAGGGTGTTGGCAAAGTGAATTTGAAGACCATAGGTCACAGTACCCTGTACGTAGCGTAATATATGGTTGAAAGTTTCCAACTATTGGTGCGTGCATAAATTGACAGGCAAAAGTAACGCAGTAAGAGAGATCTGGACGTGTGAATGTTGGGTATTGGAGGTCACCAACCAAGCTTCTATATTGGGTCGAATCATGATACGGTTTGTCCGAAGATGGTGCAGTCCGACCTTTTGATGGTATTAGGGTGGAAATGGATTTTCAACTGCTCATGGAGACACTTTCGAGAAGGTGCATGGCATATCGTGTTTGTGAAAGTACTGTGCCATGAGAGGAGCATTGGATCTCAATGCCAAGGAAGTGGTGGAAGGGTCCCAAGTCTTTGATAGAGAATTTGGTGCAAAGCTAAGATATCAATCTTGGTAAGATTGATACCTGTGAACATGCTAGGATTAGTGATATAACAATAGAATTTAAGTTGAAGGAGAAAGTCACTTAGGCGATCAGATCAAGCTCGAGGAGCTTGTTTAAGGTTGTATAAGGTACATGCTAGTTTGCACACATGACTTGGTTTGTCTGGGTTGGTGTATCTAGGGGGTTGTTGCATGTACATCGCAATAGAGAGGTAGCCATGGAAAATGTCGTTCTTGATGTCGAGTTGCTATAAGTTCTAGCCTTTAACGATAGCTACGATGAGGAATAGATGAATGCTTGCGTTTGATCACTGATGAGAATGTGTCTGAGAAGTTGAAACCATCAATTTGGTTAAACCCCTTCACCACCAGCCATGCTTTAGGATGACCTAAGGAATTGTCTGGTTTGAGTTTTGCTTGATAAACCCACTTGCATCCAACAATATTCATGGATAATTGAGGTGGTACAAGTTTCCAAGTATATTTTGCAACTAGGGTAACCATCTCTTTATCCATGGTAGCAGCCCAACCAGGATGGAGTTTAGAAATGGAGGTTGATTGAGGGGTTGGTGGAATGTCATTAGAAAGTTGAGAAACGTGTAGTGATTGGTACTTGGGATTTGGGTTGAAGATGCAAACTATTAAGTATGTAGTCATAGGATCGATTGGCATGGGTGGTGCAAATGGAACATCACTAGTGGAGGTGGAGTTTTGGTCCTTGTGATAGGGATGCTAGTTGCTGCTATGTAAAAGTGAGATTGCATCCCACATCCAGGTTCTTTAAATAGGGTGAGATTGTCAAATGTCATTTTTTTACTCTAGATCTATAGTAAGGATTTTCTTTAATCCTTCCCTGTCATACTGTAGGATGACAAAGACAAACTGCCAAGCATGGTTTGCATGCTTGGTCATTTGGTTTTCCTTAAAAGAGGGTCTCAATTGTGGCTTAAGCCATACTACTACGTTCAAACGACATGACCCATCAAGCCTTCACCCTTCACATCAAACCACTCCGGATGTGACCCTTTGGATGGAGTGAGGGTTTTATGTGCAATACTACTACTTTTTTGAGCACTTTTGTGTAATTCTAGAAATCTCCCTCACTTACTCAGTCTCTCCTAGACTATTACTCACCTTCGGTAACTCTTTGTCTTGTCATAGTTACTGGCCCCCATGGCTCCTCATACTCGCCTTTACAGTAAGTGGCCTTTCGTGCTTACCTTTCATAAGACGGCACATTTATCTCCACTCCTCTCTGGGACACGTTAATCGAGGGTATGCAATGTGCTTGCTCGCTCATGTGTTGGACTTGCTGCACTTTTCAGTGGCTGCTGCTAATTCCTTAGACCATTGGAGCAATTCTCATCTTTCCCTTCCATTCAATTCCAGTAATGGTCTGTCTCCTTTCGCGTCAGGCGGATCCTCACATCCTTCATCCATCGTTGTTCAGCCTCTCTTCTCTCATTCTCATTTTGTTCTCCTAACAATCATCTTATGATTTGGGAAAATGACGTTGAGTTGCCCCCTTAGCGGTTTTCTTCTCTTGCACCATTTTATCTCCTAAAGGTAATTGGCGTTGAGTTGGGAAAATGATGATCTATATATAGCTACATCCAACCTTGTGTATTGTCCATCTTATCCTTACTTTGTGCATTACAACTTGAATAAATATGGGAACTACTCATGCGTGATCCGCTCACTTTCCCATGTAAACTCCTCATTTCTCGCATCTTCTCATTGCACTTTTACTAAAGATACGAGCTTAGATGCCAATCTATGTTCCTTTCTACATATGATGCATACTGGCCATTTTTTGTAGGTAAGATTTGGTTGTCATTGAACTATATCTGGTTCATTTACCCAGGCTTGGTTACCGAAGCTTTTCCTAAGTGAGGAGATATGGAATACGTTATGAATACCTTGGTGCCCATCTCCTTTTGTAAACTCCTCCAAAATTGAGATGTAAACTTAGGGTCCCGATTTGAAACTATAGTCTTATGGACTCCATGTAACCTTACAACTTTCCTTATGTACAACTGGGTGAGATTGCTCAATGATTTGTTGGAATCACCTCTTGCCTTTTGTACAATAAGATCCTGTCCTCTCCCAAGCAAAAATGGATAGGTCCTTCGCCTCTATGAATCTTCCTTTGGATCTCCAATAGCTTATGATCGTTCTCATGTTGCTTTCACAATTCTTTGAAACTATTTGTCCTTAATTGTTGTAGGGTGTCAAGAACCTCTTCTGGTGACTTGTTCTTCACCAATAGGTGTCTCATTTCTTTCAACCACAAATCCACTTACAAAGTTTCCCCTTCGTCCCTAATCTTCGACTTGCAACTTAGGGTATCAACAACCATGTTAGCCTTGCTCAAGTGGTACTTATTCTCACACTGGTAATCACTAATGGTTTCTAACCATCTTCACTATCTCATGTTGAGGTTTTTCAGCGTAAATAAATATTTCAAACTCTAGTGGTCTGTGTAGACCTCGCACCAGTCAGTCCAGATAAACTTAACATCCTTCCTCGTTAATGCTATGAGAGGACTCAACAATTTAGAAAATCTTCCACAAACCCACAATAATAACTAGCTAACCCTACGAAACTTTTGATTTCCTGTACCGAGGTTGGTTGTTTCCAATCCATCACTGCTTCCACCTTGCTTGGGCCAACCATGATTCCCTCCCCGGAGACCACATGGCCTAGAAACTTTACTTCCTCCAACCAAAATTCACACTTGTTAAGTTTGGCATCTAGTTAGTGGTTCTAGAGATTCCTTAGCACCGTCCTCAGGTGATTTATGTGCTACTCAACATTTCAGGAGTACTCTATGATATTATCATAAACACTACAACAAATAAATCTAAAAATGGTCGGAATACCCTAGTCATGAGATCCAAAAAAGTTGCTAGGGCGCTTCCTAACCTAAAAGGCATTATAGTGAAGTCATAGTTGCCGTACCTAGTCTAAAAGGCTGTCTTACGTACATCACATTCCTTAATTCTCAATTGATGGTACCTAGATCTGAGATCAATCTTAGAAAATACTACAGCTCTTTGTAGTTGATTGAATAAATCATCTATTGTAGGCAACAAGTACCTATTCATAATACCTTGTTCAACTCCCAATATTAATTGCACATACTAAGAGTTTCATCTTTCTTCTTAACAAATAGTATTGGCACTTTCCAAGGTGAGATAGTAGGTCTAATAAACCCTTTCATCAATAACTCCTACAATTGGTTCTTTAGTTCCTTCAACTCCAACGAGACCAACCTATAGGATTCTCATGGGACAATCCTTAGTTCTAAATTGATTGCAAACTCAATTTTCCTAGCAGGAGGCATCCCTGGAAATTCCTAAAGAACTTATGAGAATTATCTCACTAGTGGTATATCCTCTCCTTATACATCTCTTTTTTTTAGGCTAGATACACTCAGTAGGCCCCAACCCCTTTTATCAACTCCTTCTTAGGCTAAAGTGAGCTAATAACTTCGGGTATCAGACACAGTTTGCTTCCTTTAAAGACTCCTTTCGGGTTGAATAGGGTGGGGCCTTGCATCTGGTCTGGCCTTAGGCAATGGACGAAGCTTCCTCCACAAGTTTCCACCCCTTACAAGGTCATCCCTTTGCTACCATGCCGCCTCATTTTCTGCCATAAATATTGCCATTTATGGCAAGTCAAATAAGCAACAAAATTAGCCCCTTAGCCACTCGGCAACAATAGAAAGACAACTCACTCCCATAAGCTTTTCTTCCTCCTTTTCACAAGCACTAGTCACTCATCCAACCACCAAGTTAGCCCTCCATCTATAGCCCACGAAACCTTCATTTGCTTCTCCACACTTGCACTTTTTCATTCATTTTCTTGAGAGAAATCAGGATAGAGCTAGAGGAAATTTTCTGGCAGCTTTGCTTCTTGAGTTTCCAACCTTTATAAGTCATTTTCCTTAGCTCCAATCTCTTAGATTTTGTTAAGTTATGGGTCTTGAATATGTAGGATAATATTGGATATTTTTAGTGGAAGCTTGGAGGTTGATTGTTGGTGTTAGTCTGATGATGGTTTGGTTTTGAATTCAGGGTGATAAGCTTGGAAGTTTTTGTTATTATGATGATAAGTTGTGTAGATCTTTGTTTGATGAAGTGTTTACATGATTTTTATACAAGTTATGGTTTGATTCAAAGCATGTTAGGGTTTTATAAAATGATTTTGCATGATCTTTGAAGTGGTAGAAACTGATTGGTTCAAAACTAGTTTTGTTGGGTTTAGTTTGTGATTTTAGTTTTAGAATCTTGATTCAATGGTTATGATTTTTGTAAATCTTATCTCTAAAACCTTGCTCTATAGATTAAGAATGGTTTTTGAAGGTATATAACTTAGGTCTTTGATTAGCTTGTTGAAGAACATGCAAGTGTTTGATTTTAAGCATGAACTAGAAGCTCTCAGGTGTAAGGTTTGTTTTGATGGATTATTTGCTATGTCATGCTAGATTTAGTGCTTAAGATCAAGTTAGAACTTGAATGTGAGGTATATAAGAGTCTTATTTCAAAATTTATTTCACGAAAGTCAAGGATCTAGTCGTTATGTTTCAGGCGTGGGCCGATTTCATGGGTTTTGCATCTTTAGTCGATCTTTACACACATATACATGGATTAGTTCCAATTTGATTGGCTAAGTCATGTAACAATTCTAATGGGTCCATCTTAATTTTCAAAATGTACCCCACTCGTCCAATAAATACATTTGTGCTTTAAATAATTTTTTGGACCCAAGACTAATTAAATAGGGTACAATTAACCTATAAATATTAAATGAGTTTAGCCTAGTTATTGAGCCCAATAACAACCCCATAATCCATCATAATAAATTTTTGGGCTCGTAATCTAATCAAAATTTTCCAATAACTTTAATCTAGCTTCCCAAAATATTGGCCCATTAATACTAATTTAGGCTCAATAATATTATCCATATAAATATTGAACCGGGTCTCGTTATATCATATCATCGACAAAATGACAATCTTACAGACCCAAATGTCAAATCTAATGAGAGCTCAAGTTAGGCAAATGAATCAAGCAAACCAACACATGATAAAGGAGCAGCTATTCGAGGAGGGAGAGTACGTGGCATCGATTTCTTTTGGTAAACTCCAAACTCTTGGTTTATAAATTGTATTTCTCCGAGACAAGTGGGAGTTACAAATAAAATCCGGTCTCATCCTCTTTATTAGAGCAAAATAGATAAAAAAAAAAAAAAATACAATAAATATAAAGTTGTATACGTTATATGAGCTATTGAATGAATTGTCCATAGCGAAAGGCATCTTGAAAGCCAGAGGAAGCATTAAAATATAGTCAGGCAAGGTCTTCCACTTCCGGGTCTGCCTTCAAAAATAAAAGGCTGAGAAGAATTAAAAGCCCAAATAAGACCGTGGCAACTCTCCATCCTATGCAATGGCTGGTAATACCGAGGATGAATAAATATACAACATTGAATTATATCGATGGTTCTAAATTAAATATTCTATATAATTCGAATATATGGGTTCGAATTTTTATAATTTACACTTGAACTAAACTTGATATTTTTCTATAAGGGGTTTCGATAACAAATATATATATTAAGGTCCATTTAGGAATATAGATATAGGCACGAACTATATACACACAATGGCCCATTTGGAGGGACCCAAAAAAAAAGGAAGACTTATATTTGGGCCTGGATCAGAGAGGTGGTACACGCATGGGCCTACAAGTGAAATTATTTTGGGCACAAGTCCAACCATGATTACGCACTTGAATATTGTTATAAAAAATGTACATATATAGAAAGAAAAAATTTTCTCATCAGTCACTATTTACTATATTATATTCTATACTATATAAAAAATACTCGCATATCTTATAAAATACACTCTCAAATCTTATAAAAAAACTATAGGTGTAAGATATGAAAGTGAATAGTGACTGATGAATAACATTCTTTATATAAAAATAGAACATGGGCGGAGCAAATTCTCCATGACACGCGAATTAGGTTAAGTTTTACTTGAATATATAATTATTATTTAGGATTAATACGGAGAGAAACGTGAATAGTTTATGTGAAACAGTTGGAAAATATATAAAGCATGTCAAATGCAAGTGATTATCATCATCGATCGTCGCCATGATTCATCTTTGTAGTTGTAGAAATAAAGCATTACTATAATTAATTCAAATTCTCATGCATGCAACTTCGCATGAGATTTTATGTTATGGTCAGTGGCTGATCAGTTTTTGATGGGTTTTTATTACGAATATTATGGTTAAAGATGGATGTAATTAGTTGGAGATGAGGATGATCAGCCCTTATCCTGCATAGAACTTCCCTGAGGACGCTTGAGCACCAACAGTACTACTGCACTAGACAATGAGATATTAAAATAATTAAGAGACCACATTGCTAGCTAGATAGCTAGGTCGAATCGAGGAAAGAAGTCATGCATTATGTCTTTCATAGATTTTGCTTGGACTTGTAATGTCTTTCACATGAATCGAGGGAATTAGAAAGGAAAATTTAGCTTCAGTTCTTTTTGGATCATTCAAGATCACTAACTTAGGGCAAATATATATTTAAATATATATATATATATATATATTTATATATATATATATATATATATATATATTTATATATATATATATATATATATTTATATATATATATATATATATATATATTTATATATATATAAAATATCGTCTCATGGGCAAGGTCAAATTAAGCCATTGCCTAGGGCACCACCAGATGCAAGCTGGCCCCGCCCTATGCGCAAGGCTCTCAAAAGTAAAAGTGAGATTTTTTTTCTTAAATTTTTTTATAAGAAATATAAAAATCATTTCATTAAATAAGAATATAAGTAATTTTTATATTTCTCAATGTCGTCAAAGATCCATGATATTAAATCTAATATTTAATACAATAAATAATTTAAACTTTTAGAATTTTTAAATATAAATTCAAAAGTTTATTTAAAGATTTTAAATAAAGCCTCATTTAATTAAAATTTTATATAATAATTTTTATATATTTTAGTATATTATAATTTAAAATGACTGATCACTTAAATTTTACCTTAGACGTCGACCTTAATTTGTATTAAGTTGCCCTAGTTTATATAAATATAAATATATATATATATATATATATATATATATATATATTATGTAATATCTGGAAATTGAAGAAATAGATGAAATCGAGTCATGGAGATGAATTAGTTGCATGTTCCAAAATTTTGGTGAAAAATATACATGAATTGGGAGATTCAATCCATGTGCTGAAATTTTCAATTGTAAGGGGATTAGGTTATCAAATTTCTGCACCAACTTTTGAATTTAATGCATGTCACTAGCTACCTCTCATAACTTTTATATATATCTAGTTTATTATAATAAGTTTCTATCTAATTATAAATAGTAACTTTTTTTTTTCGTTAACTTTTCTTAATTTTCTATTAAATCCGTTAAGTTCTGTTTTGCCAAAAGGCCCTTAAACCCCTTAACCCTTTAACATGTATCTCCTTTATAGAATTTAATGAAGGATTCTGTTTTACTAAAAGGCCCTTAAGACCCTTAACCATTTGACATGTAGCTCTCTTGTAAAATTTAATAAATGATTATGTTTTACCAAAAGGCCCTTAATAGCCCCGCAGTTAGATACTTTGCTGAAGTTTAGATTTTTTTTTAATCTTGATTTTTTGCCTTTCTTTAATCTTGTATTTTATTTTTCCAAACAGATAAGCTACTGAATTTTTTATTTATTTTTATTTAAATCATTATGTTAGGTGCACTCCGGGACTAACGCACCCGGAACCGTTCTCTAGTATGTGTATATATATATATATATATATATATATATATATATATATATATATATATATATATATATGTATGCATGCTAATTTCTTCACTTAGTATGTTGCAAAGTTCAATTATAATTTTGTGATCAAGAATTGATGAGAGTTTATAATAAACCTGGACAATTTGTAATTATGATACAAAAACTTTTATGGAATGTATGCTTCTGAATTTCATGATAGTTATTTAGAAGTGGAAGTACTTCGATCTACAAGAACATGAGTACTAACTAAACAAATGACAAATGTGATAGAGCTATATATATATATATATGAGTACTGCTATATCTACAAAAGTAATCACATAAATTGAAGTGACTTTATGTAGTCCGTTAGATGTACTTTATAATAAATATAACTTTACAATCTAACGAATCACATCTGACAGTTAGTTTCAACAGATAATCAACACAGAGAAGACAAGAGATTCTCTCAAAATATAGAGAAAACAACTCTAAATAATATTGATTAATAGTAAAATTTAAAATTATTTTATGAAATCCACAAGCCGGACTTAAATAGCTGCAAAATTCGAAATTATGAAGATTTTTTCAAAAATGAAAAAATCCAAATTATTGTATGAGAAATTAATACATAAATAAACAAGAATACTATAAAAAATTTGGTCAAAAATCAAAATCAGAATCCATTATAAACTTGAAACCAAATATTTACTAACAAGGCAAGAATAAACATAAATATATGATTTGAGGGAAAATAACTAATATTACCCTTAGTCTAAGAAAGATATTAAGATTTTCCTTTCATATTTGTACAGATTCATCTTCTTAAGGTAGTACTTCAATGCAATCAACGTAAAATTTGGACCTAGATACCCCATATTAATTTGTGTTTGCACCAACAAACATTTTATAAAAAAGTTGAGTCCACTACAAAATGTGTGAAAAACTCACTTTTTTTTTTTTTTGAGTGACTCCTTTTTATAAAAGGTTTGTAAAAGTGATCATGTACATTTAGGACCTGTCCCTTGCTAGCATTATTCACATATATGCAACGCGCGTGTGTATATATATATATTTATATGAACAAAGGCGCATGTACACACACCCAAGG
The DNA here is from genome assembly GCA_029856935.1 of Cyclocarya paliurus. Lineage (NCBI taxonomy): Eukaryota > Viridiplantae > Streptophyta > Magnoliopsida > Fagales > Juglandaceae > Cyclocarya > Cyclocarya paliurus. The sequence continues at coordinate 25,012,767 of CM056954.1, forward strand.
AAAAGAATCTAAGGGGAGCCCCCTACCATCGTATCATACCAACCATGCACAAAAGGAATCAAAAGGACAAAGTTGATCAAACAAATTATGCGATTCGTGGGTTCTTAATTCAGATTCCTTTGGGAATTATCCCATTTTGTTGTCCATTTTATATTACATTTTCTCATCTACTTTAAGCTTTATGCCGTTTCATAATTTAGGCGGGCTTTTCTAGTACTGGTCGACGCGGTTACTCAGCATTGTCAGCGATCTAGATGATCGGTATTATTCATGCCGACAAAACTTTACAAACTAATGGGAGGATTCAAATTAAAATGTTTGTTAAAAATAAAAAAATAAAAAAAATAAACTAATGAGATCATGAAGGACAATAATTATATGAACCAAGCAGATCATGAGAACGACATAGCATCCATTTGTCCTAATTGAGATGATCTCGACCGTTGTTGAATGCATGCATGCATGTTGGCATATTACTACTATAAAAAACTGCATAAACTTGGCCCCGAAACTTTGTTAATATTCGTCTAATTAAGGCCAGTTGCTGTAAAATAATGAGAATGATAATAAGCATCTTTTTTTAAAAATGTGAAAAATACTCTTTATTTCACTTTATTTTATTTTATTTTATCGAATTTTGTGACTCTTACCTGTATTTTACCCATATAAAGGTAGGACGTCACGTCGTCAACAAAAGATAAGTTTGTAATTTAAGCAAAATCCTAAAAATAAAAATATTTAATTTTCCACGTGCTGGTCAACCAGGGGGAAAGATTCTCGATTCTTTTCTCTCTTTTTTTTTTTGTAAATATTTATTATAATATACACAGATCTAAGGATTAAAGAGCAGTTTAGTTGGCCTTCGATTTATGTGATCTACGTACGTACGGACGGAAAATTCTATATATATACTCATAGAATTAATGCTCGTTGCATGCCTCATGTATCTAGTTCTAATTAAGATTCACGTACGTCAGACCTATTATTATTATGTATTTTTTAAGGTTCATCAGGAAACTCCAAACAGCATGCACTTGCGATATTTTGTGAAATCTTACAGGGTTTTTTGTAAAACGTATAAAATCGAAGCAATCGAATCAGGATACATTAACCCTTAAAAAAACAAGCAGTCGTCCATGCAATGCATTACAGATACACACACATGCATTTACATACTCTTGAGTATTATATATTATAAGCCTTGAAAAAATGACCAATCAATCGACGTGCTATGCATGCATACCATACTCGTTTTGTTTTTTTTTTTTACTCTTGAAAACAATAGAATAGAAAGAGCAGCTAGCTAGCTGATTATAACTAATTAATTCCAACGCGTGCATGGCACAGGGATTGAACACCTCGAGGCTCGAGAGAGCAGAAATATCTATAGTCAAAGCAATATGTAGCCTAAGAAAGCTTTATAACCAATCCCAAGGGAATCATCTCTCTTTTCATCTTTATCTCAGGCCCCTCAGAATCTAAATGTTCTCAAAATGCTTGACAGTGAAAAGAAATCAGTTCTCATTAATTGCCCGATGATAATCACTTTTGCGAAACTGCTTTGACAATATTCTTTTAGAATCCTTTTATCGAAACCATAAATCATGTAAGGGCCCTTCAATATATGGATGGGAATCAAACATACACAAAGCAAAAGAGCATTTTCATGAAAAGAAAAGGAAAAGGAGTCAGGACTTAAGACATGTTTTATTTTCTCAGTCGTACACTCCTACTCATGGGAGCCAGAATTATCCAGAGTACTTCCCAACTGCCAGGGATCAATATTGACAGTAAAGCAGAAGCTTTTTAAGCTAAAATTATGGAAGATCAGCTCAATCTACAGAGATTTGAAGGAGAAAAGTTCACTGAGATTTGCACAAATTAATGCCTGCCATACAAACATACTGTCCTGATCATAAACATGAAAACAAAAACCAGAAGCTTGGAGTTATTCTTCCAAGCTCTGGAATTAGGGCGGACATATATATTATAGACTATATTATGTTAAAGATTAACTTTTACATATTACATCTCGATCTTTAGCTCCATATAGTAGAAACTTTTACAAAAAGAGAAAAAGAAAAGAGTTGCATTCTTGTTTTCATAATTGTCATTTTCAGACGTTCCATGGTACGTTACACTTCATGATAATTATCTCCATCTACCCAATTAGATATAGAACTTGATTTCACTTGAACGTTGGATATCTATTGCAAATATGGAAAAACAATGTTTGTTTCCTATTTTTATTGCTTAAGATCGAACTTAATGAACTGGTTCAAAGGTCATGATCAAGTGACAAATGCATGAAGACAATTCAGCAGAGTAAGTGCTTTGTCCAGTTTCAAATTGGCAAAGCATCTCCATAACCCCAGAAATCAAATCAAATCTCAGCGTAAAACAAATCAACAACATGCAATATTGCAGCTAATTAAATTAAGCTGGCAACAAAAGCCATTGTCCGTCTGTTTGTGCTGTCTAGTTAATGATACACGCGCGGTCTGTACGTCGGTATCCAACAGTAGTTAGCAGCTTTCAAATCGTGAAAGAAAAAGACAATCATGATTCCGTAACTTAATAGAATTTGAACTCTTTGTGGGACTGGATGTCTGCGCTTCAACTAATGATTATCAAAATTAAATCTGTACACTGCCATTTCAATTAATTCATGGTTTGAAATTAGAGCATCTGTCGATCGAGTACTGAAAATGGCAAAGCAGTATCATTTGGCATGCAGCACGAGTTAGTATTATTATAATAAGTTTTATCAACATGACATATCATTAATTAGAAGTCATCAGCCATTAATTTCTACTGCATTGTACGAGATCGGAGGATTGCATATTTTTTTGCGGCATAATGACAATATATTAATTTTCTATTAATCGTATATATATATATAATTGCATGCACTTAATCAATTTGCCAGATCAGGACAGTAAAGCAAATGAAGAACAAAGCCTACACAAAACCGCGCGCGCGCAGATGCCACTTTGGAACAAGGGGGAGATTTTCTATGACATTGGCCACGGCCAGTACTCTACCTTACTCCTCCTTGTAATTATTTATTTGTGTTAATTTTGGTTTAAGAAACCTGATCATCAGAAGTGGCCAAAAAATGTTTAATCATAAAAAAGTTTGGTTGTTTTCTAGAGTTCGATTCGATACGCCTTTCTTGAAACTGACGTAGTACTGCATATACGTCAGCATTGACACGTGTACGACCATTAATGGGTAGAAAAGATAGGAAACATGATCAATTATTGGTCCACGTACGTTGCTACATGATCTTCTTTGTTGAAATTGACGATGCTTGGACTGACCATTACCTCCAATATTACATTCTGGTCAAGAAAACCCATTAATTCCATTGTCACGTGCCTCTCGTCGGGCGTGTGTCTTGGCTCTCGTATCATGACTTCCGGATCATTATCTTGTGATGAATTACATTCCCGGCGTTGGTATAAGCACGATAAATTCATCATATATATATAGCCAAGATCTGATCTCAATATTTATAATATTTCCTTCTCTAGCCATACTTGTAATTAAGACTTGGATTGGATAAAGTCACGTTTTCATCTCATCATATCTCATTTCATCTCAAAAACTAAATACCACAAATACAATTACTTTTCAATTTCAAATTTTTAAAATTTTCATATAATCATTAACTAATATTTATTATAAATTTCTCAAACATCCAAACAAAATATAAAAACCAATTCAATTTTTTCTAATTTCAAAACAAAAATAATATTAGAAAATAATATTCTGACAATATTTAATTTTATAATATTTTTATTCAACTTTTTATCTCTCATTTTTCAAAATCCCATAAAAATTTGTAATTCAAATCATTTCTAACTCATCTCATCTTAACTTAAATATCTTACTACTATTCACAAACAATTTTAACTTATCTCATCTCAACTTACAATCCAAATCAGGCCTTATGGTTCTCATAATACTCCATAAACTATCTGCAATACCTATTCTTAGATATAATCTTACCCGCCAATATTTTTTGGAATCTATCCAATAGCCTACATATTTTAGGATGTTTAGGACATGCAAATAAATGATTTTACATTGTCGAAGTGTCGTTCCTCTTTGAGAGAGAGATGAAACGTCGAAGGTGTTGTCATCATGAGTGTGATTGGTAAATTAGTATCATACGTCGTAAGGGCTTAGAGAACTGGAGAAGACAATAATAGAAATGAAGAATGTTTTAGAACTGGTTTGGATAGCAAAAGCTTATATATAAGTAATATTTCGAAAAAAAAAAAAGAGAGTAATATTTCGTAAAACTATGGTACCAACATTTTGGATAAATGTTTTAACATTAATATATGTAAATATACCCTTATATGTTCTCTCCATACATCTTTGGGTCATGCTACGGAGACCGATGGTCTACCGATAGCTGACCGATGGTTTTATTTTGATTTTGTTTTTTTTTTTTAAACATTAAAAAATAATTTTTAATATTTAAGAAAATAAAATAAAAAATAAAAAAATTAATTCAATACATTTTTTTAGCATTTGAAAAAAATAAATGAAAAAAATAAAAAATAAAAATGCACCTATCGGTGCAAATGTTCGGTAGACCATCGGTCTACCTAGCATTTTCCAACATCTTTTGATGAGATCAGGATGTCCTCACTTGATTTGAACATCCTAAATGAGAAGGTCAATAAGCCTACATGCAACTTGAGAAGTTAGTACGTACTGAGTAGGGTTGCAACCCAAGTTGACAAAACCGGGTTTGCACCCGACCCGAGGAGTCCCGCTTTTGGCGCCAAACCGACCCGACCCGAATAAAATAGACTCGGATCAAACCTATATGACCCGACCTTTACAAAACAAAACAAAAAAACCCAACTTTCTACACATAAATTTATCTTAGATCTGAGGACAAATGACAATATAATCTCTATTTCATATTCTTCTCTATCTCAGATTCTTTTCTATCTCAAGAAAAAACCCCAGAAATCAAAAAATAAAAGAGAAAAAAAAAATTTCTCTTAGCAAAATAGCTGAGAAACAAACGATGGCTTTCTCTGAGCAGTCCGACGATTACCAGTCTGAAGAAGATGAAGTCTACATTGAAAGTGGTCGATCCGTCTAAAGACCCAAGTTACGACATTCTTGGAGAAACCCATGCCAAGTAACCTCTCAGAAAAGAAGAAATAAAAGGCTAGGTTTGTATCTCATCCATTGTATCTCATAGAAGAAATAGATGGTCGGCTTTTGAGAATATGATTTAGCATTTATGGGTGGTTGTGGTTGCTATTGTATGTGCAGAATTGTTGAATATTTGGATTTGGGTATTGAGGGAGATTTGGATGAGCTAGATGAGAAAGATGTGAAAAGGACTTGGGAGTTGGACGGCTAGGGTTTGATAAGTTTATTTATAGTCGGACGGTTTGACACCAACCCATAACTAGTCGGGTTGGAAACCGATCAGATAATGAATCGTTAAATGTCGGGTCGAGTCATTTTGAACTGGTTCAACGAGTTTGCGGGTCATCTGCACAGCCTTAGTACTGAGCAATACCTTTGCTATATACATATGTTTCATCGGTTTTGTATAATTTTCCATATGTATACAATACTTTTTATTCTATTGAAATATTCTTTTTTGTGGGTACTCTTTTCGTTAATGTTTCACTTACGAGTATGTTTTTTTTTTCCTTATAATTATGTGTATATATTTTTCTTCATTTAAAATAAAGTCGTGCAAATAATAATCAAATAAACGTTCAATACTCAACTGTTATATATATCTAGCTAGGGACTTTGAACATGATTTGCTGCACTTCAAGTTAAAAATGGATATAGCTTCACGAAAAGTTGAGTTTGAACATAATATTTTGACGCCCTAACATAAATAATAAAAGTTTTGCTAAACATAAGCCAGTGTGTTAACATAGCAATTATAATGGGATCCATTATAACTTTAAAGAAAATCAAAACACCAATCATTTTTTAGCATAACTGATGCGGAAAGCTTCCACATCAACAATGTGCTTGGTGTGTAAAAAATAAAACTTACAAATAGATTTTCTCAAATAATAATTGCCAATTCTTTTGTGACACTTAAAATAATCTTAGTCAAAAAGAAAAACAATCACTACAATCATTTGTAGTACTGTAGAGCATTAAAGAAAATACCTAAATTCATAATGGACACAATTGATAAAATTTAGGCATATTAATACTCGTAACTATGCACATTTGTTCCCTTACAATGTGTATGTATAAACATAGCCATGAGAAACACAACATCCTTTCACATTTCTTACAGTAATTATCAGAGTACGGTCCTAAAGAAGTCAAACATAGCGCGTTAATGAAATACACAAATCTTAACTCAATTTCTTCTAGTTTACCAGCTAGCTTCATTTTCTTCACCTATCATTTGATCGACACTGATTAAACATTTTCTTCTTGTCTAATAGGCCATGAAAGCGCAATCCCTACCTCCATCACCTTTTTACTGTTTGTGGTGGTTGCGGAAGGGGAGAGACAGAGAGAGAGAGTGGTCCATGATTGTCGAAGAGGTACTTTTCTGGAGATTTTAAGGTCGAGGGTCGTAGTTCTTGATGATGGTGTGCACCCTTACACTCTTAGCTAATTGCCCACATCATCTTTTCTACATGGACCCAGTATTGTTAGTCAGTGAGCTGGGAATATTCTAATTTACACATATATATTAGTCCTACATGAATTGATTTAGATTTAAAATCAATAAATGTAACAATTAGATATAAAACAACGTTACTCTTCATCTTGAGTTTTATTATCATCAATATAAGTAGTACTCATATATACCGATTGATATGTCATTTTTCAAGAAAGTACATGATAAGTTAAACTCAAAACATGAAACTCGAAATATGATATATCAGTATCCGATTCGACTGGAGATAGTAAAATTTCAATAACATTAATTTTTATAGAAGTCGAATTGGACAACGTAGAAAAAAATTATGGATTTATTTTATATCAATTACTATTTATTTTCACACCCTGCATGACCTAACACTTTTTATAAAGTGTTAATGTATTTTTTATAAAATTTAAAAATATTTTTTATAAAGTGTGAAGGGGTAAATAAAAAATTAAGAGACTAATTTTTTTAAAAATTAATTCACTCTATTTTTTACCACCTGTACGTATGGGCTCAAAACTAGCAACGTGCCAAAAGCAGTGTCCTTTCTCCGTCTATGTAGGTAGGTGGCTCTTCTCGTAGAATAGTAAAACTAGCCCCACTTTGAAAAAGAAAAAGCCAATGTGTCTCATGAAAAAAAAAGCTTTATTAATTTAGCATGTGTATCTTTGGCGCCTTTATGCCCACAACCCACATATGTAGTCCTCTACATATACTCAATTGGGTACAACATGACCTTTTAAGTTTTCATTCTTCCTGATCTCTATATATATATTGTACCACTAAGAGTTTTCTATCCTAGTTTCTTTGCATCTCTGTACCTCTTCGAATTCTATCTTTGTGTCTGTCTAAACCTTAATATCCGAATGCCGGAAAACATGAGTATATCAGTAAATGGACAATCCAAAGTCCCTCCCGGCTTCCGATTTCACCCAACAGAAGAGGAGCTCTTGCAGTATTACTTAAGGAAGAAGGTTTCTTATGAAAAGGTTGACCTCGATGTAATTCGTGATGTCGATCTCAATAACCTGGAGCCGTGGGATATTCAAGGTAATGGCTAAAAACCTATTAATTTATCTTTATTTTCTTTGGTCTTTTCTTTTTTATATACATGTCCCATTTTTTTCACAGCATTTTCTCAAGTAATGATATATATGTTAACCTAGCTTAATCGTCGATCTGTTCAGCGATGTTGGTGATCTTTATTTTGGCTATTTTTTCTGCAGAGGTCTGCAAAATAGGCAGCACTCCTCAAAACGATTGGTACTTCTTTAGCCACAAAGACAAGAAATATCCCACTGGAACTCGCACCAATCGTGCAACTGCCGCCGGTTTCTGGAAGGCCACTGGCCGTGACAAAGTAATATACGGCAATTGCCGGCGTATTGGAATGAGGAAGACCTTGGTTTTCTACAAAGGCCGAGCCCCACATGGGCTAAAATCTGATTGGATCATGCACGAGTATAGACTGGACGACAATATTGTCACTGACAGCACTAATGTAAGCCATTCTTCCTTAATTTTTTCATGGAAATATATATAATCAAAGTCTTATAAGCATTCTTAATATTTCAATTATACTGATAAATTTCATGGGCAATTTCTTGAAGATCTCCAATGCTGTTGGGGAGGCAACTCAGGAGGAAGGATGGGTAGTGTGCCGTATATTCAAGAAGAAAAATCACCAGAAAACCCTAGACAGTATCCCTATTGGCTCGATCATCACTGCACAAACCAGAACCCTGATGTTTGACGATTCTTCTGATGGAGGGGGAGACTTGGAGCAAGTACTCAAAGACATGGGAAACTCCAGCAAGGAAATATTAGATCAGAAAGAAGGAAAACGAAGTGCAACATTTCTCCGTCCCATCGACACCGGCAAGAAAATTGGCTACCATGAGAGATATTTCATGAAACTCCCAAGCCTAGAGAGCCCAAACTCTAACAGCACCGATCAAAATCATAATTATCAGTTACCCATTTCTCCAGAGATCAATAATATTACAGAAAATGATGATCAAGGCATAGTCACCAATCATCTGCAGGTGAGTGCCAGTACTGAACATCCCAACTCGGGTTATCAACCGTTCGACTCAGCTGCCCTCACCAACTGGGCAGCCCTTGATAGGCTTGTAGCTTATCAGCTCAATGGACAGGTCACACAGGGTTCTAGGCAATTATCTTGCTTCCATGACCCCACCAATATGGCTTATTGCATCGATACAAGTCTCCAATTTTCAACCCTTCGATCGTCATCATCATCTTCCAACAGATCATCCTACCATCCTTCCGGGCAGGACTACAACAACAGCGAGATAGATCTGTGGAGTTTTGCTCAATCTTCGTCATCATTCTCATCCTCCGACTCACTATGCCACGTGCCAAACGTCCAGGTATAACAGAACAGAACAACCTTAGTATTGTATACATATAAATATATATATATATGATGTTGTAATATTCAGACAATAAAGTACGTACCTGATGATGAAGTCAGACTAGGCCAGGCTTATGTTTACCCGCAGTTTATAATTCATGTGATGTTAATGCTATTAGCGATTGAGCGATGTGTTGGGATAAAGAAAGCTGAACAAGTTTTAGCTGGGATGCCATTGTCAGTCATTATTATCTTCTGTTAATCACTATGTCGACCATTATTTTTTAAAAATTCCATCTAGAAGCTGGCCTAGCTAGCTAGCTAGCTAGATAGCAATCTCTCTGGTGGTTTTGATAACATAATATTCCCTTTCTAACAGCAACTATATATAAGTATTGCCTTTTTTTTTTTTTTTTTATTTGTCTCCTATGATGATCAATATGGTCGTTTGCTTAATCATCATCATTTTATCTTTTAAGTCACGTGGTTTGTCGGCTTGTTTGAGGAAAGGTGCTACAAAGCTCATGTTTCGGCAGATATCTGGTCCATCAAACTATGACTGCACATAACATGGCCTCCGCACGACATGGATAACTATCCAATTGCACTCACGAGAGAGAGATGGATTGTCCTGCTTTTTAACGAAGTCAAAAGAGAATCAAACAGAAAGTAGGCTTTTTATATAAAGATATAATTTGTATAGTGTTAAAATATAAAAATTTTACATATTTAAAAAAAAAAATAGATAAATCTGAAATTGCATGAAAAAATCTAACTTTTTAATAATGAATTCAATTAAAAATGAGTGCCAGACGGTTGATGGCAAAATTCACGGACTCGACTTATTGCTGTTATAATTCAAAGGAATGTTGTGTTGCACCTAACAGTTACTCGACCCCGGAAAGGAGACTAGCTAGCTTGACATGAGATAATCCATGTGAAAAATGCTAGCTTGAAGTACTACTTGCGCATGATGATGTGATCTGATGATACTTTTTCAAAAATTTAATTTCTTTACTATTTAGTCCTGAGAAATTAAAGGCCGGCGTCTCCTTTTATTGATCTTCTTCTATAGATCATTAGTACGTGCGTAGAAGTATCCGAAGACTGAGATCAGCTAGCTCCTAGATAAACTAGGACTCATGGTCCTACGCCATGTTAATTACCAGGAAAATAAAACATCTACGTACCTACGTACCGAACTTATCCAAACATCACTTCAAAGACGTACATGAGGTTCGAAGAAGACAGCATGCATCTATCTTCGAGAGAATATGGCCGTGCTTAATATTATAATGAAGAAAATAGGATGATCTAGACTTGACACAAATATAATTTCTTCTATAGGATTATAAGATGATCATCCGAAGAAATTAGGTGGCTCATTTGTTCGGTACTCCTGATATAGACATTCTATAATGATTAATTGGCCATGGTAACTTGGACAGTGAATATTCTCTTATTCATCATGAGTACTATATTAAACATTTTTTTAACGTTTTTGAGATATTGTACGATCTTTCAATAATTCATGACTTTTGGTAAATATTATCTTAAATATATCACTTTGTAATGAGTTGAAAAAAAAACACATTATGGATGTCACCACATAACGTCGATGATCTCTTCGTTGGTTAGTAATGTTAAATATAAAGCTGATAGGACGTACAAAGCAGGTATAATTTGTTTTTGTAAAACTATGATGAAGTCGATCGATCGTAAAATGATCAGGATAATTTTTTCAAATGGAATCCTTTTTTTTTGTTTTTATCAAATTCTCGTACTTAACACAAGTCATGGGCTTAAATTTAGATCCCCTTTGACACTTACTACTACTTGATCGTTTATTGAAATATTTTATAATTTACTTAAACAGTACAGTTTTCAAGATTAGAGAGACAATAATTTTATTACCAATTTTATTCCTATACTCTACAATAAATTTGCCACTTTCCCACAAGTTCTTTTTCCAAGACATAGGCTGGTGGAAAATATTAATTACCTGATGTTACAAACACCGTCGGTCGGAAAAAATCAACCTTTCACCACAAAATCACGTTCGATGATCAAAAAGTTGTCAGTAAAACTAACTTTTTGCAACGATATGATGTCACCGAAAATAAGTCTGCCGTAAAAGACAATTAAATCATAGTGTTAGCGTGAATATACTAACTTTTTGTGGCGACTCGTAAATAAGTATTCCGTATAACTCACTGGAAAAGAGTTATTTTTAATGTCCATCCTTGGATTATAGTTAGAATGTAGGGCTAGGATCACTTGGATAAAATCATAATTCCTTCCCTTATTTCCTTTCTTCTCTATCCCCCCTCCCTCCAGGAGCTGTCAGGCATCAATCCCCCCCCCCCAAGCCGAAACTCCCCAACACCTCTCCTTGCAAACTAGCTACCACTGTCATCACTAGCAGCCTCTCTGGCTACCACGAGCATGCTGTTGCCAGCCAACCACCCTTATCCGCTCCCTCGGCCCCTCACCCCCTCAACATTGCTATCTCTCTCCCTCTCTCAACCACCACCACAAATGCAGTGCCACAACCACGCGACGCCACCACCACCTCCTCTCATCCCTCTCAGTTTCACTCTTTCACTCTCCCTTTCTCAAATCTCTCTCCCTTCAATTCTCTTCTCTCTCTCTCTCTAGACTAGGGCTCCACCACCGCCACCCTCCAATGGCATGGCACCATGCATGGTCGCATACATCTCCTCTACATTCCTCTCTCACTTTCCCCTATGCCGATCAACCCACACTCAGCCACTTCTTCATCTGTCGTTCGAAGTTACATTGCCTCATGGTTGTTATCTTCATCACTTTGTGTTGCTCCGTCATCAACGTCAAGAACCGAAGTTAGTTTTTTTGGAGATGTATCAACTAATGTTTATATGACTCAAAGAAATCGTGAGGTAGTTTGTAGTTTCTCAGGTTTGCAGTTTGTGGTTTTCTTTCTCCATGGCTTCTAGATGCTATTAATCCCATTGGGGTAGGAGCTTTCAGTTAGATGAGTCTTGGTTCCTACAAGTAGATAGAAATAATCTATTATGTTAGATTCCCACTTTTTACTTATTAAAAAAATTTTCTCCTGCCATATGTCTTCCAAAAATGAATTTATAGTTGTAGGAAGAACCCTCCTCTAATTACGATATATGTAGCTTTATTTGTTGTTTCCATCCTATTTTGTCTTAGATGTCCTTATTTATCTCATATATTTATCTCATTTACCTAAACTTTTGAGACAATGATTTATTCGTGCATGTATTCATGAATGGTGCATAAGATATTTGTTTGTATTCATTTACCAAAACGAACCTCCCTACTCTAAACAACCCATTTCAACCTTTGCAAGATGATGATTTGGAATGTAAAACCATTAAACAACCTTTACAAAATTTTACTTATAAAAAAAATATGATTTGTAGTCTGTTTTATATGAGCCTATTTATATGGAAAATTCAATCATTTTCATATTTTGTTTTACGATACTTATGTGTAGATTCAAGGGTTCAACAATTTTTGTCCAAGAAAAAGAAAAAAAAATTGAAATCTGCTTTAATATTAGCTCTAAGATTGTATTTTCTTATTTAGTTCTTGCTTTGCCTAAGTAGTTTATCTAGGTCAGTTTTGCTCATAATTTTTTGGTTTGTTTGGATGAGTTACAGAGATAACTAGACATCAATGTTTTCTAAACCTAATAATTAAAAATTTTAGCAGACATATGATGCTGAAAAGTTAAAAGTTTAAATCTTTGTTAAGAAAAGAAAACAGAGTTTGAAGTCTTACTTGAACAATGAATGTGTTTGATTTAAAATAGAAAGATGGTCAAATACAACACCGACTATTGGAGGACACCATGGTGGTTTTTTTTCCTTTTATTTTTTTAACGCTTCATATTCTTTATTTTTTCCCAAACTCTTGGCACTTATCTTTGTGTAAATTATAGTGTCTTATTGTTTCTTCTTTGTTTGTGATCATTCGCTGGAGGTGGCATTTTTTACTTCTATACTTAGTATGCCCTCCTTTGACCCATCTTTTGTCTTTCATTTGTGTAATTCGGCATACTTACATGTAAAACAGGTTTCAAAGTGACATGCTCAAATAAGAAACCTCATTTAAAGAAGTCTCCTCTAAATTGTATAATATTTTTTAGATGTCACCATTTGATTCTTGACTGCTTCATTTATACGGTCTATATTATTGTTCTCTTCTCACAAAACCCAAGCAGATATTCTACATTTGTTTGGGGACTCTATTTAGCATGCTAGAAATAGAGGATTGTATGCTTCTACCTGCTTCAATGGAGCACAACTTTGATCTATGGATTTTTGAAAATCCTTGAAACAAAAGCCTTGGTTCAATGGCATCACATCAGTTACAACTGCTATGTAATTTCGTTATGCTGCTTGATGCAGAATAACTGGCCTTCTGTTTTATTGGCAACCTATCTACTCAGTATACTTGGGCTTTTGTTGGTTTATTAGTGACAGAAATGATCATTTCAAGCATCACTTATAATATGGGTCCCTTTTTTCCAGGATAATAGCATTGATTCTTTTGCTGAATCTAAACCCATATATATATATATTGAAGTTTGGCATTGCTAGTTGAGTGGAAGAAAGAGTCAGTGGCTTAGTATTTGGCTAATTGTGAATGTGCTATGTTGTAAACTGTGGATATTGAATGGTGTGTTTGTGGTCTGCTTCATAGGATTTCTTCATATATTATGTTGATATGTTATACTCTCTCTTGACTTGGTAAGTAATGCTTCTCCTGATTGAGCCTAATATTACATTTTTTTAATCAAGTTAGTACTTTTTTGTATGCTTGCAACTGATCATTATAGTTTCTATATTCCTTTATATGTTTAAAGTTTGTTTTTATACATGGCTATAGGTCTTAGGGGCAAAATATCTGTAATGTTTTTCTCTTGCACAGATTTGTATGAGTCATGGAGCTAGTCTAACGTAGTTAGTTACTCTTGTCTAAAACCTATGTAACTATCACATGCACTGTAGTGCAACTTGTTGGATGCATAGAATGGTTATTGAAAATTCCAAAAGCTTCAAGCATTCTTAGCTCAAATTTGCTTATTACCGAATGTAAGATCAATCAGAGATTGCTTAGTAGGAGAAAGGAAAATTGCTCAATATTTTCTGGCTATTCTCAACTTAAGTGATGAATATCAATTCGTTTTTCTTTTCTATCAGCTCTCATGACAATTGTCTCCTATTATTAGCTAGGTTGGTTAGAGCATATTTCATTTCCACTTGAATGTTCTCAGTAGTGCCAAAGCATTAAACTATTTACTGCTTTTGAGTTTTCATTAGCAGTTTTTCTTGTAAACATGTTAGCACAATTTTAGTTCTTTTTTTGAAGTTGTTATTAGTGTCAATTTGAATCTCCAAGGTTTGTATATATTTTTTTAGCTTATCTTAGACAAATTTTTATGATTATTTTTTGCTCAGTCTCATCTTTTTTTGCTTTTACAATTTTTTTTTAATTCTTTTATCATTTGCCGCAAATACTAAAATGTTCTAGTGGGTAATACTTTTTTTTGGCTCAGTCTCATCTCGTGGCAAATACTTTTTGTGCCGGAAGAAGTTTTTTCCACCAAATATTCTAGTGGGTAATACTAATACCCACCAGTACCTCTCGCAGTAATTGATCATATTTCCATGAGCAATGATGAATGTAAACTTGCTTTTGTGGCAAAGCTTTAGTAGGTTGTTGCCGTAGAATTTGTGGTGGGAATAGTCTGGTATTTTCCACGACTTTGATTGTTCGTGGGATAAAATATTTTTGTGGCGACTTATATCCCACAAGCCTTCATGAATAAAATTGGTGGGAATAGAGTCTTTTTTCACAAAAATGATGTTTTTTGCCACAAAAAACATTCACGAAAAACATGGTATTTCTCTTAGTGATAGCATATATTTAGACATGATAGTATTGTATATGGGGACTACTACGTCCACCAAGAATTCTCCCCGACCGTATAATTTGTTTTTTTTTTTTTTTTTTGCTGTTTTTAAATAATTTCTTAAAGCCCTTAAATATTTTTAAAAAAAATACAAAATCATTAAAAAAAACATTTTCTTAACTATTAAATAAAAAAAATACAATCTGTACCCTCTCTAGTATTCTCAATAAGACTAACATTTTTCATTATACATT
This sequence comes from Cyclocarya paliurus, assembly GCA_029856935.1. Taxonomy (NCBI): domain Eukaryota; kingdom Viridiplantae; phylum Streptophyta; class Magnoliopsida; order Fagales; family Juglandaceae; genus Cyclocarya; species Cyclocarya paliurus. Next base: position 25,028,003 of record CM056954.1, read on the forward strand.
TGGCTGCCCCCAACATATTATTTCCAATAAACCGTGATGACCGCTTTGAAAAGAAAAGGAAAAAACCAACAAACCATGTTGTCTTTGTCACGTCAACACAGCACACTTACAAAGGAAAATCCAAAATCTGCAGTCGTATTTCTAATGCTGATGATTATATACATATATAGAGGTAGGTAACTAGGAAGGCCCACTAGCACTACTACTTTTGCTCAAATTGTCTCCACGAATTAATAAGCCAGAATCAACCTACGTACGCCACTGCATCCTCCTCCAACCACGGCAGACCAAACTTCACGTACGTATGTTTTGTCGTCCTATTTGTTATCTCATGATAACGAACAAGAACCGGCCCTCCTCTGTTTTTAATTTCTTGTTTTTTCAAAATTTTCGAAGCTTCAGCTTTCAATATCCATGAAGAACGGGGCTACACACGGGGATATTCTGGACTTCGAGAAAAAAGTAAGCATAAATTATATGGCACCACAGTGGGATTTCGCAAAATCTCAATAAATGAGACTAAAACTAAGACCCAGACATTCATGTAGAATTAGGAAATGAAAATTGTGCAAACATTTAATACAGGGAAAAATGATAATTATGTATCATAGTTAACCAAATAGCTGTCAATGTCATCCAAAGGATTGCCGCAAAATACTCAACTATTTAACAAGATTTTTAATGCAAGTTATTACATGTCCAAAAATCTCGTTTTATTTTCACAACATTCATCTTGTTAATGTGTGTTCTATGGTCTCCCCTATTGTAACAACCCAGTCCTAGGAGTATATTATAATATAAGTATTTTGTATTTTCTTATATCTATAATATTTTATTATTATTATTATTATAGGATTATTTTCTATCTCTATTAAGAATCCTAGACTATACAAACTTAGTTTACGTCGGTTTCTCCACCCCCACACGTCTCCGAATAATTTCACATGATCATGCACGTACGTCTCTCTTCTCCTTAGCTTTAGCGTTCTGTTTTTATCATTTTCACTCGTTACACTTCACAGTCCACGCACGTCTCTATTGCTCTAGGTTTCCCTTTTATTCTCAAACACTTATATATACATATATACACACACACACACGGCATCTCCTCATCACCGAAACCAGTTTCCTGGAGTGTAAACCGAGAGCATCCAGCAAACCAGCTGAGAGCCACCTACACTGGAGAATCCACCATCGACCCAGCCACGGCTCCTCCACGTTCAACGCCAGCACCAACCATCACTCATCGGCATCACCGCTGCCCAGCACCCGAAGCCAAGCTCCACGCACGGCAGCCCCTGTTCTTCACACCGAAAAACAGAGTATGTACTGTTCTCCAACCGTAAGCCACGGCCCAACCACCACCGACCACCCTAGGTCATCGGATCACCACCCAAGGTGCCAGAATTCACCGACCAGCCCAACCCCGTCGAGCCCAATCCCTTCCGGTAAGCCCACCGCCGTCGACCAGCACTGTCTCCCCTTAGTATTTTTCGGGTTGATAGTTCTCTCTCTACACTCTCTAAACTCACTCTCTCTCTTGCGTCGCACCACCACAGAGACCTCCCAACTGCATCGCCGGCCGCCCACGAACACCCAGAACCGCTGCTGCAGCAGATCTTTCTCTCGGTGAGCTTCTGTTGTTCTCTCGCATGGCACTGTGTTTCCGTTGCACTGCACGTCCCCTTTGCATCTGCCGAATAAGTTTGTATCATCAGAGCACTGCATGCAATCGGGCCTTGGGCCATATGCATACCGGGCTTAAGTGTAAGTTTGGGCTTAGTTTAATTTGTTGGTTGTTTAGCTTGTGTTTTAAAAGTATATTGGGCCTTGTTTTAACTTGTTTGGGTTTTAAATCTGGTGGGCTATTTTCCTCATAGGCTAAGCTTGAGATTAATTAGTCATATACTATGATAGGATTTGTAAATTAAATTGGACTGATTTTATTATGTTTCATTAATTTCAGTGACTTTTATTAAACTTAATAATTCAAGTTGAGTTATATTTTATTAAATAAAAATATTAAGCATAAGATCATTTTTTATAAGAAGTGTTTAAAGGATTTGAAATATATTTTAAAGTATATTATCGAGCTTAATAATTTAGTTAATATTACTTTGCCTATTTAATAGAGTTTAATGAAAATTATTATGTTATACTTTAAATAGAAAATAAAGGAATATGTTAAGAGTATTTTAAATAATATTGATAATTATTATATTTTTTATAAGATTAAATAATTATGTTAAGAAAGTAAATCTCTTTTAAGAATTTAGATTTTTATGACTTAGCCCAAGTGTTTTATTAAGTTATAATATGTTATTAGTATTTTTAAGTAATTTAAAGATATAAGAATTTATTGATTTTATGGTGTTAAGTAAGAGTTTTATTTTAACTATATTCTAAATTATGAATTTAATTAAGTAAGATTATGCTATTAGTATTTTAAATAATTTAAGTTATAAACTTTCATTGATTTTATATTAAGCAGAAAAATTTTATCGTTATATTTTACAATATGAATTTTATTAAGTAGGATATTAGGATATGGTTCCTAGACAGATTTAGTGACGTTAAATATTTTATATAGGTGACGCGTTACGAAGTGAGATTCAGGAAGTAGCGCTACGAGGTAAGTTATTTGATCACAAATTAGGATCATCACAGTTCAGCTTATATTAATTATTATTCAAGCCGGTTTATTGATAGCTTTCGTTTATGTACCACTCATGTCATATGCGAGCATGTCATCCAGCATAGCATACGATCATGTCATTCCGCATCATGTTCAGATTCAAAAATTATAGTTATAATTATGTATGTATTATGTCATGCATCTCATAGTCATAAGACACATAAGCTATCTTAAGTTCAAGTGCAAGATAAGATCAGAACAGTTCAGTTAATCAGATGGTCATTCAGATGCATGGTAGCAATGCAGTTCAGTTCCGGGTGGTGTGCAAGCCACGAACTCAGTCGTGGTCCACCATAGTACGCTAGAGTACTATCAGCGGTTCCCCTCGTGGCCACGGGATGTGGGGCCGGTGCACAACCTCGCACACAGGGTTAAGTATGTTGGCCAGTCAATTCAGTCAGTAATCAGAACAGTCAGTTAATTCCGATAAATCAGTCATGCATAGCATAGACATCAGTATGAACAGTCATGAATTTTAAGTTCTCAGCATGAAAACTTTTATGAAAACCTTACGTTTAGAATGTTAACGTTGTGATGGATTTCTTACTGAGTATTCGACTCATTTTAGTTTGTTTTCATGTTTTTAACCACCCAGGTGAGGATGATGATTACGAGCAGGACAGGCCAAGATCAGAAGGAGCAGTTGATTTAGTTTCAGACCTTTAGAAGAAAATTATTTTATTGCTTTATGACATGACTTTTTATTCAGTTTATTTCAACTAATATTTTTGAAGACATTTTTATTAGACAAAGTTTTATGAAATAAATCCTGTTTTGTTTTTTTACAAGACCTCTTGCCAGGTTTACTTTTATGAAAAATACGTGACACTCCTAACCTACGGGAAGGGAGGTGTTACACCTATATGGACCATCTATATACTCTAGCTCCCTTCGCCATAGTCACGAGTAACGATCGTACGTGTGATTTCGTAATAAGCGATATCCTGTTCCGCGTCCAGAGTGTTCGTGACCAAGTATCCTCTAGCCTCCATAAACAAAAAAGCAATGACGTCGACCCAAGAGCATTACCAAACCCGTTGTCGCCCAGAAACAACTTAGGGGATGTCACTTAGTATTAGGCGATCTTGAGTAACTAAAGGAACTCCATCGAAATAATGCCCCATCTCGAATTGGGGTCTTCCTACTCACACACCCCACATAAAATCCATTTAATCCAAAAACCATCAATATTAAAAAATCCAATTTACAAGCATAATTCACAATTCAATAATAAGAAATTCAGCAAACAGTATAAATCATAAAATAGGCCAATAATAAATATTAAGATATAAGTATATGACTGACAACAATACAACAACAAATACATGGTGATAAACAGTATAGTGGGAAAATTTCTAGCAAGCATTCACAAGCTATAATTTAGCGCAAGGGAGGAAATTTCTAACTCACGTTCACAAGCTAGAAACTAGTGCAAAAGTGAGGAAATCCCCAACACCCTCTTGCGACTGAAAATTGGCTTGAAAGAGGGTGGAAAGGATAAAATTCCCTAGCCCATATAGAGCCCCAAACCCAATCCCTGATGTGCCATCAGAGACAAGCAAAGGACAAAGGGGGACAAAATTCCCTCTTTCTTATCAACTACTAACATGGACTTAATAAAAGGGATCTAAAATAAAAGACCTCATGGGACTTCTTCTTCTTTCTAACTTCGGGGCAACTAGAGAAAGAGCGTCTTCAACCTCCAGATAGGAAACTTCAATTTTATCATTTGTATAGTGAACCACAAGAGACTGAAAAATACTCTCATTTATAATGGATTTGCGCTCCAAATGACCTGTGGACATAGGCCTTGTGCAAAACCATGTAAATTTGTGTGTCTTGCTCTCCATTTGTACTTAATGTATTTAGCTTCTATTTATTGCAAAGGATGGACGTACGGACACCATACCGCAACTCTAGAACGCCATCGTGGGCCCCAAACTACTCTGATCAAGGCTTGAACTGTCACTCTGGACTAGAAATGACACATTTTTCTTCTTCAGTTCGTTCTTACAAAACAAGTCACATCAACAGTTGGCGCCATCTATGGGATCTCCCACTTCTGGAAGTCGGAGAAAAAGGATTTTCCAGCGTACGTAATCATCCCTAAACGAGCAAATGAAATTCCCCTCAAATAAGTGCTCTCAACTCTACATCTTCTTACTACAAGAAATTTTACTTTTAAGGACGAATAGGAATTGACGTTTGTTCGAACAGTATATAATCTGTTCAAATAGTATATAATCTATTCGAATAATAATCTTGGCAAGAAATTAATTTATTTTTCCCTAGAAAAGTTCGTAACTGTTCAAACTTACATTTATTTGTTCAAACGGAAGAGATTTGGTAGGAAAATGTGGCGGCAAGGTTGCTAGACCATTCGAACAAAAATATATCATTCGAACCAGTTCAAACACCATATTTATTCATTCAAACGAATAATTTCGTTGGAAATTATGTAAGAATTGTTTATCTTCATTAATTTGTGTATATATATTTTTCCTTAAAGTAATAAATATTTTTTCCATTAATTTTTTATCATTTTCAAAATATAAAAAATGTGTATATATTATATTATATATTATGATTTACGGTGAGTTAAAATATTTATAAATTCATAAATTAATTTTATGTAATTAATTTCAAAATTTTATAGTGATTTTTTTATGTTAAATTTATATAAATATAACTTTAAAGATAGTGTCATTTTTTATATTATCATGAATGGTATGTAAAATGAAAAAAAATAAACAAGGTAGCAAACACTAAAAATAAAAATCATATATTAATTACATCCCAAATATATAATGTTTTTTACAATATAAAAAGTAAAATAATAACTAAAATGATTTATTCGCTAAGTAGATCAAAATCTTTTTGTAACATTTTAATGCGTCCATCAAGATTCTTAAGCTTCTCATTGATGGACTCAATGAACTCTACAAACAGAGCTCATACCTGATGCAAAGTAGCAACAGTAGGCTGTCTCTCAATGCTGGCAGTACTACTAGAAGCTGGATCGGTCGGCGTGCCACTAAGTTGTTCAGCTGCAGTCTTCTGCAAGTGCCCCTTACTCTTGCTGAATGTGATCTTATTAAGGGGCACCATCTGTGGCGACTTCCGCTCAGTCCCAGACACTGTAACCCCCAATCGGATTAGGAGATTAGATATCAACATTGCAAATGATAGACTACCTCTACTAGAATAGCGTAACTTCGATCGAATGCGGAGGGAGAAATAAAATGCCAAATCAATCGGCTCCCCCTGTGCTATCTGTAACAAAAATCTGGCTCGCTCGATCCCGAATCAGTCTTGTGTTTTTTCAGATTGATGTTATACCAACAATCAAATTAAGCAGTTTGAAAAATGCTATACAGTTGGCTTGTCGGATCACCTTACTCCCATCATATGGAGGAGCCAAAAGGTCTCACACTAGTTGACAGACCTGATATTCTATGAGACCATCATCAAGTAGAACCTCGTCCTCACTAGCATTCGGCTCTACATTCGGCACGAGAGAAGAGGATGCGGTCGGTGTGTCCTAATTAGATGTTGCCGGTGTAGCCAACGCAGCCGTTGCAGGATATGCATCAGCCACGTGTGGAAGATCAACGAACTCAGCAATAATGTAAGAAGAGAAAGTAATACTCACTACCCTCATCGCTAAGCTGTAGCATAGAGCATCAATGTCATGCTCTCCCATGGCACGGTAAAACTCACCGACTATATCTAAATATGTAGTCCCATTCTATTAACAAATCGATGTCATCCTCGATCGATGAAGATGGACTGTATGGTCCATCACTCCCATGCAAAATTGCAGAAATCATCTAGAATGATCTCCTGCTCAAAAAGTATAGGCCTCGTCTCTTGAGCATGAGCTGCTCCACTACTTTGGCTGGTCTGATCTCTCACATGTTTTCTTCATCTAGTTGCCATTAGTATACTGTTTAACCACAAGGAAATTAAGAATATAATTAAAATAATTATGTAATTATATTATTGAAGAATTATACTATATTGAACTGAATTGAAATAACTCGTTCGAACTAACCATCTATAATGTAACTTCATAATTTGAACTAGAAAAATCTCTATTCAAACGGAATGTTCTGTTCATTCAAATAGGAAATTTGTGTCCATTCAAACGAATTTAATTTGCTTGAATAACAATATATCTGTTTGGCAACTAAGCACTCGAACGAATTAGAGTCTGTTCAAACGAGAACACGCCAAACAGCCATGGTTGAGTCGATTCAGTCTCGAATGAAAATACCCAATCTAGTGAGGATCCTTGGTTTTAATCAGTAGAGATGATTAAGGAGTGAAGCTCCATCATTTCTACCGCTTATTTTGGTGTTAGTTAGCCAGAAAACACCAAAATGAGGAATTTTTTATTCGAAATCCAAACCCCTCAAACACAACCCATTCGAACAAAAAATAAACAATAGAATAGGAGAAATGACCCATACCTCTTAGAAGTTCAAATTTGAGCTTACTACGGAAGATTTTGTGGCGGAGGAGTAACGGGCTGCGGAGCTCTCAATGTTGAGTTTGTTCGAACTGGGTTGTAAATGGAATTCTATTCGAACTGGGTATATGATGTCAGTGACGTCTCGTTCAAACAGTAAAAAATCTGTTCGAATGGTTATTATATGCATAGATGTTGTTTGAATTAACAGTTAATCAGTTCGAACAATGATTATACTAATATATTTCTAATTATATTACTAATACTAATATATAATAATACTAATATTACAAAGTACAAAAATAAAAAATAATACTAATATTAGTATCTAAAGTTCATGTATAATCATATAGTATTACTTGTTACAAATTAATTCATGCACATGCGCAACGAACATATACAACTACTATGCATGAATGGTGTAACTGGCGTAGAAAAGACGCACGAAGATGAATTCGCCTTGTGGTTTGAACATACGGTATTACTGTAAAGTCTCATCTTATAATACAAACTTCATACCACTAACTCCACTTTTTTCTATCTAACATTGATATAACTATAATAATATTTATTGATGTAGGTTGTATCGAAATATGGTAAAAATTCAGGAGAAATCTCACCAGAACTGTATGCTCTAGCATGTGGTCCGTCCAGGCGGGCCATTTAATACTCAAGATGTTTGGTGCATAGATATAGATTTCACACAACTGGCAGAGAACGATATAAGAAAATTCAAAATTGTGGGGTCGTAGTCGGAGGAAGCCATGTGGATGATAACATTGACTTATACGGAATTGTGGAAGACATCATAGCGTTAGTGTACGTGGGGGGATATATGGTCTGGTTTGTTTAAATGTAATTGGTGGGATGTCTCAAATCTTAGGTGGGAGTGTATAACGATGAATATTTTGTGAGTGTCAATACATCTCACACATGGTATGAGGACGATCTTTTCGTTCTCACTTGCCAAGCGAATCAAATTTTTTATTTAGATGATCTAAAATACGAGAACTCATGGAAAGTAATGGAGAAGTTTACACAAAAAAGTGTATATGATTACATTCCAGAATGAGACAAACCACATGAAAAAGTTGATAGTTTAGCAAATGAAGAAGCATATCAAGAAAATGAATAAGGCATCAATTTATTTGTTGATCTAAGCCAATATGACATGGTCCCATTGCGTAAAGAAGATGTTCAACCCGAAGTAATTGAGAGTGAGATTTCGGAAGAAGATGAATCAACTAAAGTGTCTAGTGAGGATGAGGGCGACTAATCCACCAAAACTAATAGTTAATGAATTTCAAATAGATATTTTTGTAAGTATGATTTTTATAAATATCCGTAACGTTTGTTTGAATAATAATTTGTTGCAATTTCAAACATATATGCCTCATAAATGCAAAGCAACACGTGCGCCATCCCCATTCATTACTGATTCCCCGTGTGATTCACCTGCCATTAATAATGGGCCAACATCACCACACTTAGAACAATGTATTTTATGAAATTAAATACCACATTTAATGCTCAATTTAAGTAATATATATCTATAAAATAAAATAATTCAATTAAAATATATAATTTAATTACTATATATAACTATTGTAAGCCAGCGCCGAGATCGAGGCACTATGAGGGGTGTCTGCATAAAAAAAGTAAGAAAAGTAGGTAAAATTAAAGTTAATAATTCTGATTATCACACCGATTGCTCCAGAGATTCGACATCGTGGCTTGCTTCTTATGTTGGTATGCTTATTTGCAAGTATACACCGATGACTACATCCTCCTGGGCTAAAGTTTTCAAGATGTGAAAAATCATATAAAAAATCGTTACTTGGTAATAAGTTACATCCCAAGAAACTAAGTATAATATGTTAATTTAAAGTTACTTTATATTTATAATTTTTGAAAGGACAAGTTCAATAATTTTAGCCGACGAAAAGATAGATTAACGGTTGAAGAACTGATGTCGAATGTATTCCGAAGGTATAAAGGTCGATGTCATCCAATAGAGGCGCACCAAAATCTATTCCAAGCAATAAAGTACTACAATAGAGTACTACAATAAAGGTCGATGTCATCCAATAAAGTACTACAATAGAGGCGCGCCAAAATCTATTTCAAGCAATACCACCAAATGAATGAGAAAATGTTTATGATATGTTTGAAGATTCTGCTTATCAATGGTATATGATAGATTTATTAAACATATAGACATAATATTTTTTTTGTAGCAACGGAGTACTGTGAACAAAGTAAATAGATCAAATTTAATGATACACCATCATGCGTGTTAACGTAGTATTCCGCACACCCTTGATCGAAGCTCCAACAACTCAGGTCTTCCACAATGGGCCCTGCACGAAGAAGAATGTAATGCTGCTTTGAGAGGGCAGTCTTGGGGCCGAGGAATCTCTAATGCCAAAGTGAGTAAATGCTCTTGGAGTGTAGTAAATAAGTAAGGAAGTCTAGGAATTAGTGAGAGTTACCTCGTACCTGGGATCAGCTATTTATACTACAAGTTTAAATAGCAGATCATGCCTGTTGCTGTGAGGTCCAAGTTTCTCGTACTGTTCATTTTGTCAAAACCTTTAAAGGCAGTGTAGCTCTGTGTCGTCTTCATAATTATGGGGTGTGACTTGAATTGTAGCGTCATTAATGTGGGGTGGCTCCCTAAGCCTTAATCTGGTTTATGTGAGTCATTGATACTCTGATGCCAATGAATCGAGGGTCCTCCTAGTTTCTGTGAATCCTGTGCATATTTTGTTCTCTAGGGAGGTCGTCATTGCCTCAAGTCGAGCTGTCTTATCCCACAGACAGTGTCTTTCCCTAGTTGACAATTAGCTTCTTGCTTGGGTAAAAATCCCATTGGGCTAGGTTTTTGGGCAGAGGTCCTGGGGGCCTTTCTGAAGGGAAAACTCCCCTTACAATGCGGGTTCTCGATCTTTTTATCATTTTTCTAAAAAAATGGTAAGTTATTCTAGTCCCCATTAAATATTAATATATAATACACTTTTCTTATTTTAGTTATAATATAGATTTTCCTTTTAAAGAAAGAAGAATGTCTTGCTGATTATGATCTGACCCAATTGTATGCTAAAGCATATAAAAATAGTGATGGTGTTTGGACCAGTCTCGAAGCATAGGCAAATTATGTAAGTTTAAATTTCTTTGATTCAATTATCTAATAATATTGTTGTTACGTATACTAACTTTAATGTTTTTATTTTTGTAGGACAAGATGATATCTCTTAAAGAAATTGTTGCGAATCTATCTGATGAATCATCTGTTAACGATGTTTAGATCATTTCTCAAGTTTTGGATCACGTTTTAGATATTTGAGGGGCTTAGGATGTTACGTGAAGCCATCCTTAACATCATCATCCTCTTCTTAAGCCCAATCGAATGTCAACAAGACTAAAGAATTGGATGAATGAACACTTGAGATATAACAACTGAGGTCCAAAGAAAAAGAGTTGTTGATCCGATTAAATCAAGCAGCAAATTTTGAGGTGAGATTAGAAGAGAACATGCAGAAGAGACTGGAGACGGAGGTACAAAAAGTGTTTGAATAGGTTCAGTGAATGATGTCCCAAACTCTATGCAACCACCACATTCTTAGAATTTAGTTTTTCTTTAATTGTCTTTCTATTATGATGTTCTAAAACATTTGAATATTTGTAATATTGGAATTGCAATTTGTGTAATATTAGTATGGTATTTTTAATTAAATTCTATTATGTATGATTAATACCTTTTGAAAGGTAAATAACCAATTCGAATGGTAAATTACCACTTATAAATCCATTCGAATAAAAAAAGACTCATTCGAACAAAAGCTAATTGATTCGAATGATAACCGAAAAATACAGTCCATACGTTCGTTTGAACAATAAAATATTTGTTCAAACAACATTAATATTCAAAATCCCGTTCAAACAGACATAATTTTTTAAAATAAAATGTCTGTTCAAACTGATAGAATTTATGTTCTAACACAAGTTATTTGAAAATTTTATTAGTTCGAACGCATAAAATCAGTTCGAATACTCCGTCTGGTCAAACATGAACAAATATGGTTATTAGTTCGAATCAAAATTTCTTATTATTCAAACGGTATGTGTCAGTTTGAACTAAAAGGATTCCATTCAAATGTTTTTTTAGACAAAATTGGTTCATCTAAAAAAAAGCCCGTTGGAACAGTTTCGATTGGTTCAGTCAAATTTCATCCCTAAAAATCATTTTTTGATTTTTGTCTCCAAAAAATTTTTGAGACAGGCTTTTTAAGACAAAATTTTTTCTTCTACAAAAATATTTTAGGACGAAAATTGCATTTTTTGAGACAAATTATTGTCTCAAAAAACCTAGTCTATTTTTACAAATATTGTTGCTGGAAAATTAAAGAGAGAGTTTCCAGAGCCTAGGCATGCACTGTGCATTTAAAAAAAAAAAAATACATTGTGCACCTAAAAATGCCCCCATTACACCATACCAAGAAGAGTCTCACCACATGCATTGTCCATTAAAGTGCACATGGTGCACTGAGCGACATCTCAGCGGATTTCTGTAAGATTTTAGAATATTCATGATCTCACTTTCTGAAACAAAGTCGACTTTTTTAATCCACTGCATCATATATCAATATGTTCCAAATATATCGAGATTAACTAGAAGTCATTGATTTCATGATCAAGATGGATCATCCAAGCTAAAATGGATCATCCGATCGATCGAATAGGTTTTTTCTTCATACCACTATAATGGATCCTTTTTTTTTTTTGAAAAAAAATTTATATCCTATAATCAAAGTTTTTCTTCCAGATTTAGATCCTCTATGTCTTCTAAGAGGAAGGACCAACCCGATCCATGTTAATGATGTTCCCTTTGACTTTCAAAAGTTCAGCTTCCCTGAAATGAGCTCATTCATAATCAATTTAGACAAAATATAAGATTTATTTTTTCATTCTAAAATCCGGTAGAAACTAATTATAATATTACAAGCCAAAATAATTAAAATATATCCACCTCAGAATTCTTTCACTCATTTTGGCATTCAAAAAGCTCCTCATGCATCACATGATCATGAGTCTAATTAAGCTAGCTAACGTACACATGAAATATGATCTCCAAAAATCTTCTTTGGATTAATCATACGTATTATATATATATATATATATATATATATATATATATATATATTTGAAGTAGAAGAGTACATATGTAGTCTGATATATATTTATTAGAGCGGTGCTACTCTGCCGCCTGAGTAGCACCGCTTCAAGTGACCATAGACTAAATTGACCTTTTTTTTTTCAATTTTTTTTTCATTTTAAAATATTTTTAAAAAATATTAAAAAAATATCAATACACTAATAGTCACTTCCTTAACTAATAAGTAAAAAAAAATTAAAAATTAAAATACATGAAATATCAAAATGAGAAGACAAGTTAAATAGATAAAATAATATTTTTCTATTTATTAACACAATGGTGAGGTTTTTCTTTCAGCCGACATGAAATATGTCATCACACCCACAACTACCCTGCCAACCCATGCAGGCATGCAACTCTACTTCCCAAATTAAGCAACTCAATTTGGGAGTACGCCAACTTTAACCACAATTTATGGTCGCCGTTTTATTGGACTTTAGACCCAAAGATCATTAGTACAGACCTTATTAGTCCATTTCTAGAATATTTTTTCTTTGGAAAATGCTCGATTATCTCTTTATTTTATACCATCATTTTGATTGTTTGTGTTTTTAATTTTTTTACTTAATAATTAAAAAAAAATTTAATATATTGATGTATTTTTTTTATTTTTTAAAAATATTTAAATATGTTAAAAAATATATAAAAAGAAAAATAAAAAAATATAAATACAAATTTAACGATCAAATTGAGTGAGCTACTGGGTGACAGAGTAGCCCGACTTTTTTTCTTTTATGTAGCTATTATATATGTGTAAATTAGGCTCCTCTAAAGAATCCAAGCCTTCTTTACTGAAAGTAAGTTACAAATATACAACTTGTTTCTTTATTCGATTAATGAGGAATTACTGCAGGTTTATTTATAGATAGACGAAGTCCCTTAGCAACTAGTTTTCTAAGCGTTAGCTAATTCCGAAGTGAACCTTTGATTAATCACCAAAAAGTGAAAACATTTCACAATTGTTAAGATATAAAATAAATAATAAAATCTACCTCTTTCAATCAGCTTAAATTTTTAGAACAAGTAGTGATTTCACATGGTATCAGAGCAGAGGTCTTGAATTTGAATCCTGACTCTACACTCAATCTCATTTAATTAAATATTTCACGTATTGGGCCACCCATTAAAGGGGAGTCTGGCTTACACATGAGGGAAAGTATTAAGATATAAAATAAATAATAAAATCTACCTCTTCCTATCAGTTTAAACTTTTGGAACAAGTGATGATTTCATAACAATAAGTAATCTTTGTTTTGATTACTAGAAATTAAATATAAATACAAAAAAAAATCTTTTAAGATGACTTAACATTTAACATTTTGGTACATAAGCGACTTTAAGAGACTAAAAGGAAACGAGAAATGTTGCAGCTATAAAGAGTTCTCACAAAATTAAACATATAAATTAAAGTAATGTGACCTCAATGATACATTTGATCTACTTTACAATAAAAGTAATTTTATAATTTAACATACAATATCAAACCACACCAATTTGTGAATTTACTTTTGTAAAATTTCTTTATAACTAAAGTATTTTTCTTGTGATATTAGCAATGTAAATTTTAATATTCAATATAGTAAAATTCATATTGTGTATTTCTCTTTAAATTATAGAAAGTGAATATTGTGTCTCTCTAAATTGTGTTGTGGGTTTTAGGCCTGCAACCCGACCAATCCGGTTTGTATTTGGGCCTGACCTGGTAGTAGGGAACATAAACCGACCCAACCTGACCCGACACAGGTCAAACAGTTATTTTTTTTTTAACAATGCCACATTTTCCTTTTCTCGAACATTTTCTCAGAAACCAAATAACAGCAAGTATCTTACCCAGAACTGAAAATGATTGATAACCAAACAAAAATGAGCTAGAGAGAGAGAATTTTCCCAACACTTTCTCAAAAACCAAACAATAGTAAGTATCTTACCTAGAACTGAAAATGATTGATAACCAAACAAAAATGAGCCAAAAAGGGACAGAGACAGAGAGAGAGAGAGAGAGATTTTCCCCAACACTTTCTCAGAAACCAAACAACAGCAAGTATCTTACCCAGAACTGAAAATGGTTGATAACCAAACAAAAATGAACCAGAGAGAGAGAGAGAGAGAGCTTAAAACACGAATAAAAATTAAAAGAACAAAGAACAAGTTTCTTACCCAAAAACCCTAATCAAACCTAGAAAACATCTAAGGGTCAAGATAGAAAATAGCCACTCTTTATAGCCACTGCACCACCAAATGATGTTCCAATTAGAGACAGTCTTCCTTTGATCATCTTCTCCGATCTTCCTACTTCACACAAAGGTATAAGTATATATATTGAATTTAAACAGTACCTAGACAACAAAGTCCACCAACTCCGCAATCTCCACACCAAGTATGGCCCTATCATTACTCTGCATATTGGCTCTCATTCGGCTATCTTCGTTGCCAACCGCTCCATCGCCCATCAAGCCCTCGTCTAGAGAAGAAACTGCATCATTCTCGACCATCAAAACAAATGCCACGATAGATAAGAAACCCAAAGAAAAGAACAAACCCAGAAGAGAAAGAGAGAGGTGAAGAGGGTAAAGGATTGGGTTGGGAAGACAAAGGAAGAACATAATGCTTGGGGAAAGAAATGGAGGCAATGGGAAATGAGGAAGAGAATGGAAAGGTTAGGGTTTCATTTGCGTGCATGACTTTAGGCAGGTTAAAATCGACAGTTTATGGGTTCAACTCGAAAATACATTTAACCTGCATTTATCTGTCGGGCCGGGTTGGATTATTAGGACCGGCCGGGCCTACAGTTTTTTTGCCCAGGCCCAGTGGGATTAGCTGACAGAATCTACATACGTACATAACAACCGATGACTTAATCAGCCAGTCACAATTGACGCCCATAAAAATTCATGCTCTCCAGACATAAAGCGGTTGTTGGGCCTTGGCTACGAGTTTTAGGAGAGCCTACCTTGCTGTTTGATCTATCATAATTTATGCAGACTTAACGTAATGGGGACAGCTAAAGCAACTCCAATTTTACTGAATGAATCACAGTAGGTAATATGGGGGCCCATCCCACTCAAGCAAAGGTGTTTACATCTGGAAAAATAGGGCACATTCAACAAACATAAATTAAATTTTGCTGATTAATCCATCCCTTTTTAAAAATGAGGCACCCTGCGGATATTTCTCTTTCTAACTATACAATTACTAATATGCTTATTGTGATTCTCAATATAAGAGTCAAAATAGGGACAAGCGCCAAGTTAAGGAGAAATTTGAATAGTAAATTAAACTGAGATAAGATGAGATTTAAAAAAATTAAATAAAATATTATTATAATATAATTATTTAAAATTATTTTTAAAAAAATACTAAATATACAGATAAAAAACATAGTGTTGCTTGCGTATTGACATGGAAATTCCTTGTCAACTTTGTTTTTGAATTTTTGCCGAGAGGCAAAAGTGTAAGTTCATTTTGAAAAAGGCCTATGTCTTTCTACCCCTCTTGTTCTACATCTTCTCTCAATGGAAAAGGCTTCTCTCGTTCTACCTCTCTCCCAACTTAGTTCATCTTCTTTCTTCCAACTGAAAAGGTAAGTAAAAGATGGAATTATTTTTTGCGTCTCATAGTTTTTTCTAGGAAGAATAATAAATTTTTTTTCCCATCTGAGTGTGTCTTCTCCCATCTGAGTTTTTTTTTACAGAGAGCACCAAAACAAAGGATCACCTGAAACAGAGAGCACCAAAAAAACAGAGAGCACTGAAACAAAATCTGTGCTATAACAGAGATCACCGCAACAAATAGCACAGAAACAAAGAAATAACTTAATCAAAATATATATATGTATCGAGTGCTTAAGAAAATGAAGGAAAGCCTCGATGGAGAAAGAAAACAAAGGGATTGAGTGCTTACCAACTGCAAGCTTCCTTCTCCACGTTAATGTTTTGGTCCTAAAGGAAATAGAGAATCGGCTAGAGAAAAGGCTCTCTCTCTTTCTTTTGTTTTTTTTTTAATTAATAATAATTATGTGACAGTGACAGGCCATTGCCACGTCAGTGCATGTTAGGAAGCGCATTTTTACTTGAAATAATCTTTCCAACCTCTTACTATTCACCACACTCCACACTCCACTTTTTTTTTTTAATTTTTTTTTTATCAAATATTTTTTATATAAATAGTGAATAAAAAATTTGAAATATTTAAAAAAAAATAAATTCAAAAATAAATTTAAAAAAAATATTAAAAAATATTAAAAAGTATGGAGTGTGGAGTGTGGATGAATAGTAGGAGGTTGTGTAGCAAATCCCTTTTTACTTTATACGGATAGCAACTCTTTTATTTTTATTTTATTATAATGATTAAGAAAATTGATATCAACTCTAACTCCAAGCAATTCCCGAGAATCTTTTCTCAAAGAAAATGTTGCTCTTTCTTGTGTTGACAATGCGAATATATTAGGACATATTTCTCTTACTCGCCAACTTCCAGGCAACATGAGGTTTATTTCAAAGCGGAGACACCCATTACCCCAAAATGTACACTTGATAGGTAAGGGTTCTATATCTTTTTTCTATCTGGATTTTTATAAAGATAAATCACGTTAGGTCTGCACATAAATATCACACAAGACAATATATTCGCTGACGTAACTTAATTACATAAGATGTATTTTATAATAAAAATAAAAAATAAATTGCAATCTTATAGATTACAGTTAACCCCGCCAATGTATAAGCCTCCTGGTGTGAAATTTGTGTTTAGACCAAATATTTCTCTTTTATAAGTTTCTAACTCAATTTTTATATATTTAAAGATCATAGAGATATATTTAGTCCATGAACTCCACAAAATTTAAATCATGTCTATAGATAGTGTGGACCCCCAATATTAATTACAGTAAGATTCACATGTTGTACTTTTATCCCTTCAAATTGTAAAATGTATTTAATCATAAAACTTACTCCTTTTTAATTTTTATTTACATTATATATCCGGCCACATGGTGATGCTGCCCATGATTAATTTGCACTTTCATTTCGTTTTCAAGAAACTACACCGATTTATCATCAGAACATCATAAGAGAAGAGAGAACGGAACTGCAGAAGCATCTGATCTTCTGCCTCCACAATCGTTTGAAGCACCTGACTGTTCATATCCCTATCAAGACCGAAAAGTTATCCAAAAGAAACTTTGACAATAAGCCGTCCCTTTATACGTAAACATAATTCACAAAAGTTACAAAAAAAAAAAAAAAATCACTTTTACTAATAATCCCCTGCTTCTAAACTAATCTACAGTCTACGTTCAATTGCAACCGTGCAGGTCATTCTGGTCACAGGATACGCCAGGGCGAATTTCTACACAGTACTATCTATACATACACAATTTTTAAGAATCATATTTTAATAATTATTTATTAATGTGTCATCAAATGATTGGAACAATATTAGAAAAAATAAACACACAATACTTTACACAACTATGTTTTAAAATAAAAAGTATTTTTGTAAAATATCTTATAAAAGTAATATTACTTTACAAAAATACCCTTATTTTAAAATATAGTTATAAAATTTGTTATGAAAAGTGTGCTGTGTGGGTTTCATTATTTTTCCTTACTACAAATTAATATAAGGTTATACCTGTTGATGCAATTTTTAGCAGCAATACGCTCAAGCAATCTACAACCAGAGAAAGAGCCTTTGGGAATATAATGGGGGATGTCACCGATGGTTAAGTCAGAGAGAGAGAGAGAGAGAGAGAGAGAGAGAGTAACTTCTCTTGATAAAAATGAATAATCTACACTAAAACGTAACTAGTAGCTAGTATATTTATAAGAGTTGCGGTGTTCTATTTGGCATGACCCCTTCAAGGGAACGATTCTTAGTGCTCTAGCTACATAGTATTATCCCTTCGTGAGCACAATTATGTTGTTAATAGCGTCTATTCGGCGCGGGTATTGTTAACATATAAAGTCATTTTTTGTATTTTCTGTAAATAGCTGACTATTCTAGAAGTAGCCTATTAGTTGTATTAGCTTTATTCTCCCTTTCGGTTATAATAGATTTGATTCCTTTGTATGTATATAAATACACAACACCTCTATTATGAATATATGATGGAATTCATGAAAACCTCATCTCCTAACATGGTATCAGAGCTGCTCGACTAGCAATCTCTCGATCTATGGCTATGCCTGTTATTCCTCAGCCCTCCTCATCTCTCATCTCCTCCTTTTCTCATGTGGTCACTTTTAAGCTTACCACCGAAAATTACTTACTATGGAAAGTGCAAATATCAGCTTACCTTAAAGGACAAGATCTCTATAGATATGTTGATGGCACCTTGCCCTGTCCAGGAAAATTTCTTCTCTCTGCTTCAAATGAAATTCCTAAAATCAACCATGATTTCACATATTGGACAAGAACAGATCAACTGGTTCTCAGTGTTCTGTTCTCTTCCCTTTCAAACTCAATAATTGGACATGTCCTATCTGCTACTACCTCTCATTCCCTTTGGCAGTCCATTAACTCTATGTTTACATCACATTCTTAGGCCAAGGAATTTCAACTTAGATTTCAATTAACAAAACTGTCTTGTAGAGATCAAAATATCACAAAATACTTTGGAAAAGTTAGGTCCCTTGCCAATACTCTAGCTGCAACAGGGAACCCATTACTAGATAAAGAATTAGTCACCTACCTTCTTACAGGCTTAGGCTCACTCTATGAATCCTTTGTGACTTCTATCACTACTCGGTCTGACCCCATTTCCTCTCAAGAACTATATCAGATGCTTCTCATTCATGAGAACAAACTTGCCCATTCCTCTTCTTCAAAACAAATAGTTGAACTTTCAGCAAATTACACCTCTCATTCTTCTTCAGGAGGTCAAATTCAGATGGGTGGTAGATCGCCTTTTTGTGGAAGATAGGGTTGAGGTAGAGGAAATTATTCGAACTGTGGTCGAAATTCCTCTAAGTTCTCTGGGAACCAACAACAAACACCTGGTGGTGGACCTCAACCCACTTGCCAAGTTTGCCAAAAATCTGGTCACGTAGCCCTTCAATGTTGTCATAAGTTTGATCACTCCTACCAAATTGAAGCCCCTCAATATTTCTCAGCCAACTACACCACAAATTACTCAGACCCAAACACCACAACTAACACCACTTGGTATCCCGACTTGGCAGCCACTCACCACATCACAAACAACTTGACTCACCTCAACCAGTCCAGCGAGCAATACACTGGTAATGAGGGAATTCATGTGGGTGATGGATCGTGTCTTCCAATACAACATATCGGTGACTCAAATTTCCTTTCTAACTCATCTTCTTTTCTTTTGCATAAATTGTTTCATGTCCCAATATTACTAAGAATCTCATCTATGTTCTTCAATTTTGTAAAGATAATGCTTGCTTTTTTGAGTTTCATGCCGATCATTTCTCTGTGAAGGACAATCGGAATGGGACATCCTTCCTCACCAGTCCAACCAGTAACGGCCTCTACGTCTTCCCTCCAATAAAATCATTTCCTGTGTCGGTTCATCTTGGTGAGAAAGCTTCTCTCTCACAATGGCACAGGCGTCTCGGTCATCCCTCACTGGATCTTGTGTCTCGCATTCTGCACTCTAGGTGCTTGTCGATCTCTCTCAAAGACGAAGAGTTCAAGTGTCCCGCATGTCCTCTTGCCAAAGCCCATCGTCTACCTTACTCTCCTAGCTCGGCCCATTACACAAGGCCCTTAGAACTAGTCAGTGCGGACCTTTGCGGCCCATCTCCTGTAATTTCTAGACATGGTTTTAAATAATACATTTCTCTTGTTGACCACTTTATTCTGTTCACTTGGATTTTCCCTTTGAAATTAAAATCTAATTTTATCACAGTTTTTTCACAATTTTTACCTTTTATTGAATGTCTCTTCAATTCTAAATTACTTGTGCTTCAAACTGATGAAGGTGGTGAATTTACACCACTAATATCTTTTTGCAAACAACTTGGAATTACACATCGATTCTCCTGTCCATATGCTCACCAGCAAAATGGACTAGTTGCACACAAAGATCAACACATTCTCGAAACTGGGCTTGCTATTCTAGCTCACTCCTCTCTCCTAACCAACTTTTGGGTTGAAGCTTTTGAAACCGTTGTCCATCTCATTAACATTCTTCCCTCGAAAGTTATTCATAATAAAACTCCATATTTTTTGGTCCACAAAAAGAAACTGGATTATACCTTGCTGAAAGTATTTGGTTGTGAGTGCTGGCCCAACTTGCGACACTATAACAAAAATAAACTCATTTTTCAGTCCAAGCCCTATATTTTCGTGGGCTACAGAAACATTCACAGAGGCTATAAGTGTCTGGACCCAATATCTCAAAGACTCTATATCTCTAGGGATGTGACTTTTAATGAGGCTTCTTTTCCCTTTTCTAAACGAAGCCCAATCTTCACAGCCCATTTGATCCACCTTCGTCCACCACCCACATTTCCCTTCCTTTATTTCAAACTTCTTTCGTAGGCCCAGGCCCAAGTTCTGGCCCACAACAATCCCTCCCTTCCGTGCCTTCTCCTATCACTTCTAATCATAATTCTCCAATTCTGTCCAACCCCTCGATTTCGTCTTCTCCAAATTCTTCGTCTTCTTCAAATCCTTTGCCACCTACAAACCCTAACTCTTCTCCTTCCAATATTCATTCTACCTCTACACTTCCTTCCAGATCCCCAACTCTTCTTCACCCTCCCCGTTCTCCTGTCATCACTAGTAGCCAAACCAACAGCTCACGACGATGGACGCTCATGGATGGCACGATACCCACAATGACGGCACTGTCTCCTTACCACTGTTGTTGTTCTGGATGACCCTTCCAATTTCTCAGTTGCAAGTAAGTTCCCTAAATGGCAAGAAGCCATGGCTAACGAACATCATGCCCTAATCCGAAATCATACATGGAGTTTGGTACCCCCTAATCCCTCCTTTAATGTTTTAGGTAATAGACGGGTGTTTAAAACCAAATTTAACTCTGATGGTTCCTTTGAAAGAAGAAAGACCTGATTAGTAGCTAAAGTCTACCACCAACAATCTAGCCTTGATTTTCATGACACTTTCAGTCTTGTTGTAAAATCCACTACAATTCGTCTGATTATTTCTCTTGCTGTTACCAATGGCTGGCCTCTATGCCAGTTACATATTCAAAATGCTTTTTTACACTGTGATTTATCTGACACCGTGCACATGCAACAACCCCTATTGACACAAAATTTCCTCACTATGTATGCAAATTACACAAGGCCATTTATGGTCTAAAACAGGCTCCCAGAGCCTAGTTTGCACAACGTAGTTCTTGGTTGATTGGATATGGGTTCTCTGCTTCTCACACAGATCCGTCATTATTTGTTCTGAATAATGGTGACTTCAAAATGTTCATACTCATTTATGTGGATGATATAATTGTTACTTCATCAAAATCAAGTGCCATTGACTCCTGATTTGTGATCTGTCTACTACCTTTCCTGTTAAAGACCTTGGCCGATTATCCTTTTTCCTTGGACTTGAAGTGGACTATGCTGGCAATGGTCTTTTTTTTTTTTTTATCTCAAAGGAAATACATTAAAGAGTTATTAGTCGAAAGCAATATGCTTCACTCAAAGCCCATTAGCTCACCAATAACAGCTTCCATTAAACTCTCTCAATATGATTCTCCTGAGTTTGAGGATAGTACTCTGTTTCGGAGTATTGTAGGAGGGTTGCAATACTTATCCTTCACAAGACCTGACATAGCCTTTGCTATGAACAAAGTCTACCAGTTTATGCACTGTCCCAAAGTTCCTCATTGGACTGCTGTGAAAAGAAGATTGAGGTATCTTAAGGCCACGATCAATTATGGCTTATTTTTTAAGTCACGTTCTAATGCCTTTCTACAAGCCTACACGGATGCAGATTGGGTAGGATGCCCATATGACAGAAGCTCAACAGGAGGCTTTGCTGTTTTTCTGGACAATCACATTATTTCGTGGAGCTCCAAAAAGCAAAAGCCTGTGGCTCGATCAAGCACAGAAGTTGAAGACAAGTCTCTCTCCTCTACTGCAACTGAGTTGATATGGTTGCAATCTATGCTTAAAGAATTAGGAATTCTATTATCTAAACCTCCCATGCTTTGGTTTGATAACATAGGCGCCACGTATTTGTTTGCAAATCCAATTTATCACTCACAGACAAAGCACATGGACATTGATTATCATTTTATAAGGGATAGAGTTGCTGCTCAAGCACTACAAGTTTCCTTCTGCAGCTCCAAAGAACAACTTGCTGATGTATTTACTAAACCTTTAGTTTCTAATAAATTTACTTCTTTTCGTTCGAGTCTCAATGTTGTTGATACCCCACTAGACTCAAGGGGCATATTAACATATAAAGTCATTTTCTGTATTTTCTGTAAATAGCACTAGAATATTCTAGAAGTAGACTATTAGCTGTATTAGCTTTATTCTCCCTTTCGGTTATAACAGATTTGATTCCTTTGTATATGTATAAATACACAACACCTCTATTATGAATATATGATAAAATTCATGAAAACCTCATCTCCTAACAAATATATCGTAAGGACTTGTCTCCATGAATCCCAGTCTTAAAGGGATATGGTTGGTTGAGATTCTTTGCTAAGTATGATGTCTCTCATAGATATTATCTCTAAGTCTGTATGGTGCATTTTGTTTAGTTTTATCTTTTAATCGCATCAATCACATGAATCCCTCTTACTGATTGTTTCATTGGCCGCTTGGCATTCTTTCCTCACCAATATATGTGTATTTGTGCTCAACGATACCGAAAGCAAATTTGGAAATACCAAAAGTGGAGAAGTGTGAATTCATAATTGAGAAGTGATGGTACATACGCTCTCAACATACATTTACTCAACAAAAATATCACAACTTGTATTTGTTATAAAGGCTGGTAAGAGAATTGTGCTGATATTACCATCTTGAACTGCCATTATGTGCATATGGATTACGTGTACTAAACAATGTGAAATTTATGGGAAATATATAGAAATCCTAGAAAAAATATTTGAATCGATGATATCAAAGAAAGTAATTATATTACCACCCAATGAGTTCGGCTTAGAGTATGCAGGCTCATGATATTGGGCTTTAGCCGAAATATGTTGGAGTCAGAGTTTATAATTTTAAAACCCTTCAAGAATCCATATCTATCATGTTGCCAAATTTATAAGTATCCCTATGTATTATGATAAATTAAAATAATTTCGAAATTCCCTTTATTTAAAATTTAAAAATGTTGGGAAGTTAGGACTAACACATACAAGATTTAACTTATTAACTCCTTAAAACACAATGGGTTCGAAATTAGAGGCTGGGATAGAATATTACTTCATTCTCTTTAATCCACCTGAAACTCAATAACACCTGTGAAATGTAGATCTAATAAAACAAATCTCCCATTTCGAGTGTGAGAAAGCCTCCGAGAGAATGAGAAGAATAGGAAAGAAAACCTGTTTAGTACTTTCTCGATAACTAAATAGAGAAGCCTCTAACTTAATACATAATAGGTGACCCTTCATGGCCAACATCGCATGAGGTTAAGTAACCCTAAGTATAAAATAAGGGTCCAAGATCATACTGGCTATTCTAAGATAAGGGCCTGTAACACACTAGGTCGAACTGTAAATAAAAGGCTTAAACCTACACAAGGAAATAACATAATTGAAATTAACATAACTGGCCCATGGCCCACGACACTAACTGAACTAAAGTGAGACTAAGTAGACTGTCACAGCATGTACTTCTTCCTTTAGCTTCCAAAGATTTTTTCATCCTTGTCCTCTTTCCCTGCATGACAAGGTGTTACAAGCCCTGCCCCTTAGAGTATCTTGCCCACAAGGTGAGGATAGGATTCTTTGAGCTAGTGATACGGCTCCCATGTCGCCTCCCCCACCTTTTGTCCCTGGAAACGAATGAGGATCTCAGGTTATGCTTGGTTGTGAGCCTTGGTCAGCCGGTGGCCCAACACCTCTTCAGGTTCTGGCTTCAAGGCACCCATGGAGTCTACGGGTGGTAGCTTTAGTAAGACTATGAACTTGGCTCCTATTTTCTTTTTAAGATTTGATATATTAAAGGTTGAACAAATCCCTGCAATGGTTGGGTAGATCTAACTTGTAGGCCATGGATCCCACCCTTTGGAGGATCTGGAAGGGGTTGTAGTACCTCGAGGACAACTTAAGGTCATGGCGGTGAGAGATGGATAGCTGTCGATAGGGCTAAAGGCACAGGTATACCTAGTCACCGATCTGAAACTCTTGTTCCTTCCTTTTGAGATCTGAATATTTCTTCATATGCTCTTGTGCCTTGTGCAAATTGTGTTTGAGAATCTATAGAATTTGGTCCCTTGTCAATAGGCTAACTTCCACAACTTCTAACCTAGTTGTGCCCTGTATGTAGTTAAGGAGCCTTGTTGGGGGGATACCCATACAAGGCTTCGAAGGGTGTGTGTTTAGTAGAGCGGTGTTAAGTGAAATTGTACCACCACTCAGCAAGAGGGACCTAAATCGACCAGTCTTTAGGTTTGTCACCCGAGAAATGCTATAGGTAGTTTTTGACTACCTTGTTCACAGCCTCTGTCTCCCCATCTGTTTGAGGGTGGTAGGCAGTGCTCATGTCCATTTACACCTTGTAGGATGAAAAATTCTTGCCAAAATCTACTTATGAATGTGTTGTCCCTGTCTAAAACAATGGACAGGGGTAGGCCATGAAGCTTGAAAAAATTCTTCAAAAAGAACTCAGACACTATTTGTGTTGTGTATGGGTGTTTAAGGGTAGCGAAATAGGCATATTTAGTAAGCTTGTCCACGACCACCCACAAGCTATTGAGTCTCCGAGAGTTAGACAGTCCTTCAATAAAGTACATGCATGGTGATGTGAGTCCATGGTTGTTGTGGTACCAGAAGGGGTTATAGTAACCCACTAGGCAGGGTTTTAATAATTTTGAGTCTCTGACATTGATCACAGCCCCTTATAAACCCTTTAACATCCTTCTTCAACCTAAGCCAATAAAACTCATTTCTAATCTTATGGATGGTTTTTTCATACCCTGAGTGGCCTCCCCAAGGGCTGTTGTGCATCAACTCCAACAACTTGGTCTTAAATGATTCTTGTGAAGGAATAAAAAGTCAGTTTTTATACAAAAGCAACTGCCCCCTCATGGAATACACTGGTGCTAGCTCATTATTCTTACATTACCTTAACAGCTGATGTAATAGAAACTGAACATTTCTCTTCTACCTCCTTCAGAGATAGGGCATCAGCCACCCTATTCCCAATCCCCCTTTTATACCCTACTAGAAAATTTTAACCCAATAACTTAGTGACCCATTTTTGCTGAACAGGAGTGCGTACTTTTTGATCCAGCAAATATTTCAACTTTGCTAGTATTACAAAGGGTTGTCCCTGTAAATATGGTTTTTATTTATGCACTACTGCCACAATCGCATACAACTCTTTCTCATAAGTTGGCATCTCCTTAGTCCTCCCATTTAATGACTGGTTGAAAAAGGCCTAGGGCCTCCCTTTTTGCATTAAAACAGCCCCCACAGCAAAACCCGAAGCATCACATTCATAATAAAAGGAGAAGAAAAATCTGGTAAGGCCAACACTGGGGGTTGCATCATCGCTTCCTTTAACTGTGAAAAAGCAGCCTTAGACTTTTCAAACCACACAAAATTGGGCTTTTTAAGCATGTCTGTAAGTGGGGCAGCAATTCCTCCATAACCTTTTATAGATCTCCTGTAGTTCGCCATCAACCCAAGAAAATACCTTAGAGACTTTAATGAACTCAGTAATGGATAATTTTTCGTGGCTGCCAATTTTTCAAGATCTGCCCTAACACCTTCTACTGAAATCAAATGGCCAAAGTAGGCTATTTCTTAACATTGAAAGATGAATTTACTGCGTCTAGCATACAACTAGTGTTGTCTTAGAATGTCTAGGGTCATTTTCAAGCGTTCCCCATCCTCCTACTCACTCTTGATGGTGGCCTGATGCTACCCTCTATAACCAACACACAACCTTTATGAATCATCTTCCTTCCTAACCAAAAGGATCAATAAGGAATGAGGACTTTGGCTAGGCTGGATAATTTCCTTACTTTTTTTCAATCTTCTCTTTCTGGTAGTAAGGGTATCAGTACAGTCTTATAGAGATTGGTTTGGTACCTGGTAGCAAGTTAATAGCTTGGTCTTTAGCTCATGCAAGGAGCAATCCTTTAGGTTCCTGAAATTCATCTCCATAAGACTGTAGCAGGGCTTAAATAGTGGCTGAGTGTCCCTCCATTTCTTCCTACTCAGCTTCTGCTTCTCATTCATGAACATGCAAAAACACTCATTTCTTCTCTAATTTACTATCTTTATGTAGTGTCCCCTCCACGATTAATTTAGTCGGTGCTAAACCTTTATGTGTCACAACCCTCTCTTTTGATAAAAAAAAAACTTGCATGGTCAAATTCTCAAAATTCTATAAGACAAACCCAAGTTCTCGAAGCCATTGAACCCCTAGAACCATGTCACAACCTGCAAGAATTAACACATGAACATCCAAAGGAAACACCACCTCATGTATCTTGACCTTCACCCCCTTGCTTTTCCCTTCACTAGGGAGTAAATCACCATTAGCAATCCTCACATTCACTTCTTTAGGCATTACTCGGGAAAGGGCAACTCTTTTCACCACTACTAGGTCTAGGAAATTATGGGTACACTCGAAATCAATAGGGATGGAGACCCAATTGGAGCCAATTGTTCCTTTGACCCTCATGGTCTTGGGGTTGTGAAACCCTATTAAAGCATGCAATGAGATCCTTGGATTCAACCTGACAGTGTTTATTTCTCCCATTGTTTCTGTTGGTTCTTTCTCGAGTTAGTCTTCTTCAAGTGTGCTCTCTTCATCAATTTCAATTAACACCTCCTCCAGTAAATACAATTTAAGGTTTTGATATTTATGCCCCGGGTTCCATTTAGTGTGACAATAGTAGCACAAGCATTTTTCTCTCCTTTCCTTCATTTGAGCTTTGTTGATTTTTTGGACAGGTAGGTTGATTTTCTGTGGTCGACTTTTTAGCAACTCAAGCTCAGGTAAATGGTAGTTGGGTGTTTTGTGGGTTTTTTTTTTTTGCTAGGTTTAGGTTCTCTTTTCGAGTCTTTGCAAGGCTATAGGCTATTGTTAATGTTGAGGGATTAAACATTCTCACAGGGGGTCTAGTCACATCCCTTAACCCACTTAAGAAATAACTTAATTTATAGGGGTCGGAAAGCCCTCTTAATCTGTTGGACAAGGACTCAAACCAAGCCTTGTACTCTTCCACTGTCCCTCCTTAACTTAGTCTAGTCAATGGCTCCATAGGATCATCATATGTATTAGGACCAAATCTCAGTAAAAAGGTAACAAGGGAATCCCAATCAATCAGCTGACTGGATACTTCTAGATCTCGAAACCAAATGAGGGCTTGACCCTCCATATGAAAGGAAACTAACCAAATTCAGTGGTGTGTTAAGGTGTTGTGAAAATAGAAAAACTTGTTTACCTTGTATAACCACCACATGGGGTCCTCCCCATGAAAGACTAGGAAGTCTAGCCTTACAAATCTGGTGTGTACCTCTACACCTAGTTTGTTGCTCACTTTTTCTGTATTCTGTGCTTCCAAGGATGAACCACTAGGACTATATGTATTGTTCTTTTTCTGCATTTCTAGATTTAAGGCTACCAATTGTTGCATGATAGTGTCATTTTGTCTTTCAGGGCCAACATCCCAGTCTCGAAGTTGTAATATTGATATTCTAAGCTGTGATATTGATTCTCCACTCTGTTATATTGTGCATCAATAGCTTTTTTCTGAGCTGTCAAGCCATCCTACAGCTGGTTTAGCCATGTACCCGCAGCCATAAAAATCAGATTTTTTCACATAGACCGGTGTCTCTCTTATAACAACCGTAACACACACCTATGAAATGCAAAACTAATAGAGGAAAGTCCCCCACTTTAAGGTTGATAAAGCCTCTGAGAGAATGCGATGAAAATGAAAGAAAACTTGTCTATTACTTTCTGGATAACCAAATAAGAGGAGCCTCTAGCTCGATACATAGCAGGTGATCCTTCATGGACCGACGTCACATGAGGTTAAGTAACCTTAAGTAGTTAAAATAAAGGTCCAAGCCCATATTGGCTATTCTAAGATAAGGTCCAGTAACACACTGAGCCAAACTGTAAATAAAAGGTTTAAACCTACACAAGGAAATAACATAACTGAAATAAAATAACTGGCCCATGGCCCACAATACTAGTTGAACTAAAGTGAAACTAAGTAGACTACCAGAACATGTACTTCGTCTTTCAACTTCCAAACATTTCCTATTATCCCTGTCCTCTTACCCTGCAGGCCAAGGGTGTTACAAACTCTATACTATGAATCTCATGCAAAGCTGCACCCCTTTAAGAAAGGGGAAAAAAGCCATCACGTAGCTCATTCTAGGGTGGCAAGTGCATGAAGATAATGCTAATTTGTGGACTGCGTCCATGTAAATCTTGCATTCCTTCATAGAAATATCATCGATTTCTTTTTCCCATGAGTATTCCCTTTCCTTTAAATACTCATGAGTATTTAAATGAATAAGGGTCCTATATAGACAAGAAACATGGCATATGTATGTTGGCTATTTTACCGATAATACACCAGGGAATTAGGATACTCAGTACTTCTTCAAGCCTTTCTCATTTGCATGGTCTATTTGATTTTGTAAGACAACCATCTAACTTTGAATTCTTTAAACGATGAGCATAATGAAGAGCAAGTGCTAGAAAAAAATCAATTCATCTTCCTACCAAAATTAGAACACTACATAAATAATTGAAAGCATACATGCAAAAGAAATAACATGTTAGGTGCAATATTTAACAATGTTGTACGATAAACCATTGCAAATTACATTTGATATTCATACCGAGTACTCCTGTCTTATTATTTTATTCAACTCTTTTTTATAATCATATATGATGCGACTATATATTATTGTACTGCTTTAAGTGATGATTGATTTTGTTAACTGCTAATTTGCTGTACATTGAAACTAGAAATCTTTGCTGAAAGAAAATTGACTTTTACTAATAGAACTTGTAATGAGAATAGAAAACTTTCCAAAAATGGGGCAGGTTCTAAGCTAGGAAGTTTTGGACTCTAGGAGTTTTAAATCAAGGCTGTCATGATCTCCATTAAATCTAGGAAGTCACCTCAATTGAAACCACACACACCAAAAATAAAAACTTCAAGAATCTGTGACTTTTTCATCTGTAGTATAATATGCGGCATCACATATGTGGTATGTTTTGTATTGGCATGCATTACTTAGGAGTGAGACTTGGCCACTGCTAAAAATTATGCACAGTGCTAACCATCAAAAGAAGTGGATCAACTCAAAGGACAAAAGATATAGAGACCTCATCCTTCATTGCCAAAACCTTTTTTTACTCATATATTGATTGTAACATCCCGCTTAAAAAAATTATTTTAGGACATGAGTTTAGCACCTAAGATCCTAATTAGTTTAAGATGTGATTATTTTATTTTTATTTTTATTTTTAGAGTTTAAGTTGGCATGAGATTCACGCATTGGGTTTAGTTAGAATTATTAGAAGAATTTCGTATTTTTTTTTTCATTTTTTTAGGATGAAAAGATGAATTGGAGAATGGTATGACACATGGCATATGGATGAAGGCTATCTGTTGGATGGATGTGGAAGTAGCCCAAGAGTATTTTATTTAGGGCCCTAATTACTATGGATAAGATGGGCTAAGAATAGGTACCAAAAGTCCTAGACCAAATTGGGAGTTATAAGGTTCTAAGCCAAGGGTTGCAAAATTGGCCCAACAAGCCCAACCCATGAGGCCCAAAAAGCCTTGTCTTTTATTTCATCCCTCCAATTGAGGCCCACATACACCATACCATTGATTTTTCTAAATCCAAGATGAACTACACACCCCTAAGGTTTCTACCCAACCATGGTTAAGCTTCTAACTTGAGTTAAGAAGCACTATTCATCTCACACATGAATAGTAACCTCAAAACCATGAGTTTTGCATAGTTTTTTTTTAAAATTATTTTTCTTCACATTCATAATCTGAATTTTTTTTTTTTTTTTGTTATTAATTTTCATTATTCTTAGACAAACCTAGAAGGTTAGACTTTACCCAACACATGTCAATTGGAACCAAGCTCTATCAATGCCAAAAACAACCATCAATAGGCACCATGTGCACTTCATCAAACCAACCCCTAACCCACGCTATTTTTACCATATTTCAAATTTAATTGCACCGTTCATGCCTCATCACATCACTCATGGACCAGACCTATCAAGGGGCAAAATAATCCCAAGAAGCAAAAGCCAAAACCCAACTAATTCCTTTGGAGGTGTAGTTGAGTCTCAACCGAATGCTCTTAGTTTCTTCATGGATTTTCTTCTCCTTATTGAGCCACCTCCACACGCCACCACCAATTCCTCCAATCCCTAAGAGATCCCTCAAAGCACTCAAAGGCTTGTTGACCATTTATTTCCCCATAGAAATGCCAAACCAATTGGCAATGGTAGTGGGTTTCACATGTCACTCGGCAACCACCTTCATTTTACTACCTCCCATGACCTGCACATATATTATCACTTGGCAAAAAATTCAGCCTCCTTCCTCCACCTAAAAAAGCCATCAAAAGGATTCATCATACCTGCAAAACAAAGCATTGAGATAGGACAAAAAGGTGATGAAATCAGCCAGCTTTGATGACCCCTACCCGACGACATCTAGTATGACCTCACCTTGCAATCCTTTGATTTTTGTTTTGAACTTATGAATTAAACAAGCCCTTGCAACCATAGCCTCATTGGAGCATCTAAACTTGTAGAAATTATGAGAATTGAAACACTATTCACCTACACAAACATGACAATAGCTAAATTTTTGAACCTCCACACTCCACCACCCACCTATACCAATCCCAAGCCTCACCTTCATTCAAACCCTTGCCCATCACCCTCTATGAAGCCCTATAAATCCCCCCCTTCACCCCTTACTTTCTCATACCACTACTCAAAGCTTTCCTCTAGAGTTCTTGAGAGCCATTCCCTCTTAGTGTGAAATTAGAGGGAAACCGAGTGTGTTTGAGAGTGTTCTTGAAGTGAGTTGTGTTTGGGAACTCAAAGGGCCACGATTTGTTATGTGATCTTGACCCATCTTTTGTTAAGTGTTATAATGGCATGTTAGGTTTTAATTTATAGCATGAGAATGAGATTTTGATTGAGTTTAATTAAGATTTAGCATGAAAGATGAAAACCGGGTCAGATTTGGTGTTTTAATTGAATAAATTGCTTTGTGTTTAATTTTTAGCCATGTCATGTCTTGATATAATTTTATATGATTCACAATGTCTTGTAATAATTTTTTAAGGTTTAAATTTGAGGTAGAAAGCATGTCATGATAAGTTATAAATTCATATCTTGTGTTGATCATCAAGCATGTTTCGGTTCTACTTGGTCAAAGTTTATTTTATGAAGTTTTGATCAAATTGCCTAAGCTTGAGTAATGAGCATTTAGAAAAGCCTTTTAATTGGGACAAGAATGAAAATGCATGGTTTAATTAGGTTTTAAATATTTTTTTGGTAATGATAAGCTGGAAACATCATGCATGTACCTAAGTTGAGGGTTTAGTGATGATTTGGCCCTAATCTAATGGATAAGTGTTGGGATGAATTTGTATGACCTGAATCTAAGTTTTAAATTGTCCCTAAGGTTATATTCATGATTGCCACTTGATGAAATTTGATCCATAGAGGTTTTAGACTTGAAATCACATATAGGCCCATTTAGATGCATGCCACGAGTTGGATGATTTTTACATAGCTGTGATTTGAATCTTACAATTCTAAAGGCATATGATTTTAGAACATAGAAAATATTAGGGTTGTGAGATTTTTTAAATTTTGGGGCTCAAATGTAAATAATGAAAATTTAGAGCTTTAGTGGCAATTATGCTAAATATAAGGGCAATTTTATAAATATTGATTTGTGGACTCTCTTTATTATGAACATCTTCCTTAGCAGTGTCAATCCTAACTTAGGATAACTTTGATTTCAATCGCTTCAATTCTCTAAAACCTTCGGAAAGTTTGTAAGTTAGCTTCTAACTTACTCTTAGATAATTTATCTATGATTTATGTATAAATGGCACATTCATGATATAAATGTCATTTTAAGCATGAAATATCATGTTATATGATACATTGAGTATTCGATTACTTACTTACATGACATGTTTAATTTTTACCTTTTTTGCATATCATATGAAATTGTCATTTTCACATAAAGCATACTTTACAAGCACATGTCATGAAAAATAGTTTTAAGCATTGTATGAAAAAAAATTCTTGTCACGACCTCAAAGGTTAGGATGGAAAATTATCCTAATAGAACTCCTATGTCAACTCTGAAGTGAATAAGAATGGAGTGAAAACTCCTGGGTTGACAAAGAACCATCAATGGATTTCGAATGAATTCTTTTTAAAGAATGTTAAAGTGAAGTCATTTATGGAACTTAACGCTAGTGAGTGCATACGTTATGATGTTATGATCAAAAATTTATATTACCAATGCATTGAGAACAAGTCTATAGATAATGTAATTACAACATGAGTTGTATTACAGTCACCTGCAGGTACTCACAATGCATAATGAGGAGCTGTGATGATACCATACATTATGATGTTAGTGTTAATGATATTGATGGTTTTATTAATAATGAAAAGTTATGTTTTTTAAAAGATTAATTGGAGAATGTTCTCTATAAGAAAATGTGAATCAGTTTTTCTGTAAATGTTGAGAAATTTGTATAGGAGACAAATACCAATTTTTTGCATAGCATGCTTCTCATGTTTATCATTTATCATGCATAATTTATCTTTGTACAAGTTGGTTGTTTAACTTATTGAGATTTCAAATAAATCTCACTCTTGTGGACCCACTACCATCCCCTCCCCCAGAATGGTAGAGGTTGTGTCAGGACTGGTAAAGGTCAAACAATATGGACTGTTGAATACAGATGGTTGAAAATGAGCTAGATCTTGAGCGAAGGCTAAATTTAATTTTAATGTTTATAGCATTGACTCTACATACTATAGAGCACATGAGAGAGTTGATCTAACTATGAAACCTAGATTCAGTATTTTGTATTAATGAAATGCTATCTTTAAGTTTGAACTTATGATGGTTATTAATATTATTGGGATGTTTATTTCATTCTAGCATGAATTTTTATAAGTCACTCTTATCCCGTTGCAAATATTGCATACGGCTAGTTGCATATTAGGATGCACTGCATATTAATTGTCATGAACGGGAGTATGTAACTATGTGTTGCATGTCTCGATGCTCCAAATCTCCATTACAGCCCAAGCAGTGACCTAGGGGCGTCATACCGATATCCCTTGTAGCTAATATTTATTGGACATTATTTTAGTCATATGTTATAAATGCCTCTATATATGGTGACTTATTTTAGTTAGAGTATTGTGGGCATGCAGATTATAGAAGCATTAGCACGGTTCAGAATTTGTGTTATGTTGTATTAGAGTTTGTTCTTCTCTGATACAGTATCATAAAAGGCTTACTAGCCTTTTAATAATTCTTATTTTGTTCTTTGTTTTTATTTTATAGTTCTTATATAATCAAAAAAATGTAGCCTTGCGGCCTATCAAAGCCGATTTGTTGACACCGGTAACGGTGGTTTCATGGCCCCACCATAGTGTGATATCCCGATTAAAAAATAGGACTTTGAAGTCATGTTTAGTCTTTATTTGGGCTTGAGTAATTATAGAATTAGTGGACCTTGGACGCATGGTAGTTAAAACTTACTTGTTAGAAAAACTAAGAATGTTTCTTACACTTCGCAATGGTTAGCCGCCCAAGTCCTTTTAGTACCATGTGATTTTCAGTTTTAATGATTAAGGTGCCGCATCCATATGTAAGAATTTTTTAGAGTTTCAAAAGGAAAATCTTGAGGAAGAGAGGAAAATGATTTGGCTATGACACTTGCCATCCTTGTGTAAAGTGTATTTTAGGGTTTTAAGGAAACTTCTAAGAAAAGGATGAAGGGTGCTCGGTTTGGCTAGGGTTATTCCACTTGGTGCCCATGCTACATGTCCCTTAGATTTCCAATGGAGCAAATGACTAAGGAGAGAAAGAGAGAGCTAGTTTTGGCAAAAACATGCCACTTGGTGCCCATGCTCATTTGAGACTCGTGTTTCCAAGAGAGCAATGATAAGGGGAGATATAGGGAGATTTCGACCAGTGCCACTTGGCACTCATTCAAGACACCTCTTGGTTTCTCAAAGGAACTAGTCGTGAGGGAGATGAAGAGAGTGCTCGGTTTTGGGTAGGGTCATGCCACTTGGCATTCATGCAAGGTATTCCTTAGAGTTTCAAGACATCAATCATGAAAATAAGGAAGAGTTTGCTCAGTTTGGTCAGGTCTCACCATATGGCAGTCATGCAATGGTTCCTTGAGTTCTAAATAGAAAGAAATAAGAAAGGAAAAGAGAGAGGACATTTCGACAAGTGACTTTTGGGGTCCCAAAAATTATAGGCAACAAACAAGGAGAGGGGGCAAGACACATGGCAAGCATAAATTGAGACTCTTAGTATTCCCAAGGCAAGCAATCATGAGAATAAAGGAAGAGTGAGAACCAGTGGGTGAGAGGGTATTTAATGGGAGGCATTTATGGCACTCAGTTACACTTATAGAGGAGAAACCATCTTTTGGTTTCCATTAGGATTTCTTCACTCTCCCTTCCCCATTCTCATGCCTATCTTCAAGGAAAAAGTTGCTTCTCCCATCAACACAAACATTATACACATCTGAAGCCAAGCATCTCGAGGAGCCCTAGCTAGGTAAGGAAAACTTATTTCCCCAAAGTTGTTTTCAAAGTTTCATGAGTCTTGGTTAGAGAGTCCACAAGGTGTAAAGTTCTATTGTATATACCATATTTTTGACCATTTTCTAAAGATGGTTTAGAAGGCGATTTGGTTTATTGCACACATAGTAATATTTTGCCTATTGGGGTTTTGTCCATTTGAAGGTGAAACTTGGTGACAAATCTATTGTCATTCGGCCTCACTAGGGTTATTGTCGTGTTTTATATGTGTGAATAAGCTAAGTGTATGATTAAAAGAAGAGACTAGAAGGGTTGATAAACTCTTATGGCTGAATAGGGTTGACAGTTGCTAGTAAGTGAACTTTAGATCTTCTAAGTACTTAGGTTAGCGTGTAAGTACAAGAACTTCTTTCAAATTAAGTTCTAACATTTAGAACATATACTTTTCAGCTTGCTTGATCGTCAGCATTATTATTTTAAAATATGAGCTTTTTAAGTTAGCCTCTAACTTACTCTTCAATAATATGTTTCCATCTATTGAGTTAAAGTTGCATCAACGATCTGTTGTTTTAAAATATTGGTTGGTTTGCATGATTTATATTTGGCCACATGTTGCTTAATTCATTGATAATAAAGTTTTTTCTTCATGATATGTGTTGTAATCATTGTGAATATGTTTAAATGAATGTTCTAATTATTTAAAGTTGTTCATATGTTGGAATCACTAAATATTGTGCCATGTTACATGTCATTCACATGCCATAATAAGATCACATGAAAAGGTTACATGTTATGGCTTTGCATCTAGAAGACCGTGAGGTATATGCAAGTGTACACAGTTGTGGGATGACCGTGATGTATCCAAGTGTGTATTAAGATAAGAGTCTATGAAAGAATATGGAAATGAATGATTTCATTGTTTTCTGTTACTGAAAATTTTTGTGTGTTTTTTAAAAAGGAATCTGAATGGGTGAAAAACACAGTTTATGAAATTGCACATTCATACTCATGCATTCATTTTCATATTTACCTTATGCATGCTTACCTTATGTTTGTGATATAACTTGTTAGAATTTCTCAAAATCTCACTATGGTAGTTTCTAATACTATTTGCCCCGGAATGCTAGGAGCTATGACAGGTTTAGAAGACAATTAGTGTGATTTCGCTTGGGATTTGACGGAGCTCGAAATTTCGGGACATGCAACATAAGGTCACATACTCTCATTCATGACAGTTAAGAATGCAATGCACCTAGTATGCTTCTAATAAAATACAGTAATTGTAGTGGATAAATGTTTTTTAGTAATACATAATGTACCAAAATACTAAATTCCAAAAAATGAACATATTTTCATAAATATTCACATATCCAAAAGTTATCCAATAAGTATGTAATCAAAACATGTACTCAAGACAACACTCTATAAGTACAGACATAAAATACAACTACAAGACTAAACACCAAACCATTCATGCAGCTTGACAATGATCTCCAAAATATAATCCAAGAATTGGAGGATCGACTCCATATGCCCCTCGAGTGTCCTTCATGGCCTACTCAACCTCTTCCAACTGGTCGTGTCCTAATCCTCGGTCCCTTAACACATCGACTATCATTCCAAGGAAAATAGGAGTTGGGACTACCAAGTGAGATTTATAAAATCTTAGCCAGTAAAACTCCTAAATTACTAGCAATATAAATAGACGTGTGAAAATAATATGATATGTATGTTTCATGACATGGGTTTGCAGATGCATGACATGACTTGAAAATAACAGGACTTGACTTGAACATAACATGTCTTGACATGAACATAACATGACTTGACATGAACATGACATGCTTGCTTAGATAAAATATTATTAAACAAAGCAGGCTACCTTTGCCCAAAGTATTGCATCAAAGTTACTCAAAAAAAGCCGAATTGCATGCACCATGAGTATTTTATTAGAGGTACTTAGACAAAGCAGAATGTCTCCACCATGAGCACCTTATTCAAGTTTTTATTATAGATACTTTGACAAGCAAAATGCTTCCGTCATGAGTACCCTATGCATGTTTGACTCAGAAAATATTTCATAACGGACTTATATGGTTCATCACATGTATTCATGCGACAGATATTGATGCTGGTTACAAATGACAACATAGCATGGCATAAATAGATAATCATGTAACATATATGATAACATGGCATTCATGGCATGTAACAAATAGTCATGTAACAAAAATGATGACATGGCATTCATGGCATGTAGTAGATAATCATGTAACATAAATGATGACATGGCATTCATAGCATGTAATAGATAATTATGTAACAGAAATGAGGACATGGCAATCATGGCATGTAACGGATAATTATGTAATACAATAAGATGATATAGAATGACATATTATAAACAATTAAATAGGCATAATGAGAATGAGTATAATCAATGAACTCTTACCATCGTACATACGTAAAAATACAAGAAATAAGTCAGAACCTAACGTACATATTATCGCATAAAATGTAAGCGTAGCGTAAAGAAAGGTAAGTTGAAATGATAGACATTTTAGTTAACATATCTCACTTATTCCTCATACATACAAAACTTACCAATTTAACGCCAAATTTGCAAAGCTACCTCTTAGCTTTTGGAAAATTACGAATTTGCTCCTAAACTTAAAAAAATTACAAACGAACTCTTAAACTCATCAAAGTTTACATTCCTTATGTAAATTTCATCCTAAATCCAAATATGAGCTTAGAAATTTTAAAAACTAAACCCATGTATGAAAGCTCTCCTTGGCCTATTCACTTAAAGACAAATCCATGATTTTGTTGCTACTTGGTCATTTAACACACTAACATGCTTAACCCGAAATCACTAACTCACAAAATCACATCCTTAGTTCTAAAATCATGCCAAGACACTAAATCCTGAATTTCATAAAAATGAATGCTCGGCACTTTAAAGAATAACCCAAAACATCAAGATTAGGTCAAACCAAACCTAATCTTGATGTTCTTAGTCTAATATTTTCATATTAACTCCAAAGACTCCAAAAGTATACAAATCTAACTCCTAAAATTTTTATGAATCAATTCTAGGTGATATCATGCTTGACTAGCTTCAAAAATCTCAAAACACAACAACTTAGAATCGATTTGCATGAAATCATTAAAACCGAATTATGCATGCTATTGACTTGAATCATAATGACTAGATCCTCTATTTTCATGTAATAAATCTTGAAAGAATGCAACCATATACCTCACATTAAAGTTCTAACTTGATCTAAGCATTAAATCTAGCATGTCATAGCAAATAATCTATTAAAATAAACATCAAACCCAAGAGCCTCTAAGTCATGCTTAAAATCATACCCTTGCATGTTCATCAACAATCCAACCAAGACCTAAGTCATAAATCTTCAAAAAATTCAATCTTAATCCATAGATCAAGGCTATAAGAATAAGATTTACAAAAATAAAAGCCATAAAATCAAGATCCTAGGGTTAAAATAACAACTAGACCAAACAAAACTCATTTTGGACCAATCAATTTTTATCACTCCATAGATCATGCAAAAAGATCATTTTATAAAAACCTAACATGCTTAGAATCAAACCATAAATTGCATAAAAATCATGTGAAAATTTCATAAAACCTAGATCTACACAATGTCTCATCAAAATATCACAAAACTTCCAAGGTTCATCCATAATCACCCAAACCAAACCTTTCCACCATCAACACCAACTAGCATCCAACACATTTCCAAACAAAATTAACCAATACACTCCCAAGTAAACTATACTCATTATTTAACAAAATAGAAGTGGTTGGAGCAAGGAAGCAAAAGCTGCCTAGATTTTTCTCTCTGGCTCTCTCTCTCTCTCTCAATTTGTTGTTGGAAGGAAAGGAAACTTTAGCACAAGTGTGGGAGGAAATGAAGAGGTGTGAGGTGTACAGGAGGGGGCTGACTTTGTGGTTAAGTTATGATACAATAATATGAAATTAACTTGTGAAGAGGAGAAGAAAAAGTTGATGGAAGTGAGGGCTTGATGGGCTGTCGAGTGGCTAAAATGGGGTGGCTTCATGTTGTTTGTTTGACATGCCATAAATGGGACAATTTGAGACTGAGCATGAGGTGGCATGGCAGCCAAGGTATGGCCTTGTAAGTGGTGGAAGCTTGGTGAAACAACCTAGTTTCAGTAGGACTAAATGCAGGCTAACCGAATGGACTCCATTTGGAGTTTCAGTTAGGGTTCGGTCCAATCCTAATTTTTCTTGGTCAAATGAAATTACCAAAGTAGATGAGGGTGTAAGAGTGTGTACTTGAGTGGTTGGTTGCTTGTGAAAGTGACTTAACCAAGTGAGAAAACACTTGGTTATAAACCAAGTGCATGTATAGGATATGGGAGATTTTAAGGTTTCAATTTCCACAAGGGTATAGGGTTTTTGTTTGCTTTCAAATATTTGAGATTGCATTAGGGTTGAAACCCTCTTTTTTTTTTTACAAAATAGTGTTTAGTTGGATGGAATAGTGAATGATGTAAGAGACATGATAACAAGGCTTGATTCACACTCCATCACTTACACACTTGTACTCTTGACAAGTGTCCAATGGCTTACTAAGAGGATGGCTAGGATTGTGCCATGTGTCCAAAAAAATTTTCTAGTGATCCTAAGTGAATTTGGACGTCCTATATGGAGATTTGACGGCTATTTGAAATAGATGTCACGTGGCGCTCTCCTGAAGGGTTACTATTCACCCAAAAAATTCTAAACTTTTTATTACACTATAAAATCTTAAATATTCATACAAGTCTAATGGTGCACTTCATTTCGTAAAATTATACTCATAAGTGCCTCGATTAAATAAAAAGCTAAGGTATAAAGAAATTCGTCTATTGAATTTCTTTTAGGTCGTTACAATTAGCCTAATGGATCCCTTGTTAGACATGATAAAAGATGAGTTCCCTCCAAGCCTGTTTTGAAGAAGTCAATTTCAACATGGAAATTATTGTACAACTATTAGAGGATCTTAAGAAGATCTTCAAAGGGTCATATCAAGCCCATTGGACACCAGTGGTCAAATAATGTCTCACAGTCAAGAATCACCTAGAGGTGATTGATAAATTTCTATAGACCATTCTGAAGCTGATAGTAGAGATCCAAGAGACCTTAGGATAATGCTTTTGACTATGTTAAACAAGACTACATTTTGATGATTTGAAAGGTCAAGTTTTGGGACCCTACTTTTGTAAAGATGTTTAAACTATGACATGTTTGGGATTAATAGATTATGTTTTAGTATCAAGTTCATAGATCAAGCCCTTATGTATTTATTTCCACTACGAGTTTATTCATACTGTTTGACACATGTTAGGTCCATTGCATGTTAATTGTCATGTATGAGGGGTATGTAATTTTGAGTTGTATGTCTCAATGCTTTAGTTTCCATCAAATCCCAAGCTGGGTCTAGGAGTGTCACAGCGTGAATGCACTTTCTGATAGTTTCGACATCGCAAGCGATGTAGATGGTGGTAGCTAAATTCATTGTTGTTGTTTATACTCAACAGTGTCTTCATTGTAATTAAAGACTCCAGTACCAACACTATCAACAGGAGAGTTGAAGAAATGAGGCTATTTGGTTTCTCAACCTGAATGTCCTATACTAGTTCTAGTTTATTATGAACCCAAATTAGGTCGAATACTATGTTGTGCTCAAATGGAATCTCATACTCTTGATATTTTTCCTGCTTTCACAATTCTCTTGTGTGAAGTTAAATGGTGCAAACTACCTCTAATAGCTATCTAAGATGGTTCCCATACTGAGCAATCAGCATGAGATGATGGGCACTTAGGATAGTTCCGAATCATGCCCTCACGCTTTCATTGTTGATGATCAAGGCTGAAATTACTAGATTGAACCTAGGTAATACCTAGAGGGAAGTTAATAGGTGTATGTCACAAATCTTTGTCCATTTTTAACCCATGTCAAATATTAGCAATAAAATGAACATTCAAATATGAATGATAATTTAAAGCAAATCGATCACAAAACAATAATTTTGATGACGATGGATAACCTTTTAAAGAACTATTTAAAGGTAAAACCACCCCATCCTACCCAGAACTAACCAATTCCCTATTTGAAGATAAGTACAAGGAAGTTTCTTACAAATCCTTTGTAATATAAATCCCTTACTTGAAGAATAAAATGATCCGTTTTGTCCCTACCACGGTAGCAACCAGAATCTCTGGCAATCTCCGAACTTGGCTTCTTCTCCTAAAACATCCCATGGTTGAAACCTTTGAGAAATATCTCAACACAGCCACAACACAAAAATTCTTTCTCTCAATCCAAGAAGTTTCCCCTCCAGTACACAATTGAGAGAGCATCATTTTCTCCTAGTCTTTCACACATTTAACTTCTTGGCACGCGTTTATCTCACACTCGCTCTTCCAACACTCATCAATCTAGCTTATAAACTTGATGGTTAATTTTCGTTTTTATCACTTCATTAGAAAATCACGTGCAAATTCGTTCAGCTTTTGATATTACAATAGAGCCTTGTCACGACAGGTTGTTGAATGGCTTATACTCAGTTTGGAGTGACCGTAATCCTTATCTCTTTGCTAGAACCTGAAATTCTATCTTTAAAACAGTTTGGCTAAGTATTACATAACCATCTAAAACTACTTCAAGTTTATCAACATCTACTTAACACTTTGACTAACGTTAAGCCAACCAAAAAAACTAACAAAGACAATGAAATCCCAATGCAACACATGCTACTTGGTGAAAAAGGACAAAAAGCTTCTCAAGTGGATCAACGTAGGTCTATATGAGTCTGTTCTATCCATTGTTGTCTAACTACACACATCTCATCAAGTGTGGAATACATTATTAACAAACCGCATACCCTTGGTATAATTTAAAGAATTATTATTTTATTGTTAACATGGTTATTTATTATTGTTGGTGTTGCTACTATTTTATGTATGGTTTTTAGTTATTATTTCATACTAGTTAGTTAGTTAGCCAATTATGATTAATTCAATTAGGGTTTTAGTTTAGGAAAAGCCTAACTCGAGTTTGGATATTTTATTAAGCTTTAGTTTATTTTATTGAAGTTAAATAGAAAAGAATGGAGTAGGACCTTAAAGACTTTTAGGGTTTAAGTTAGTGGGTTTAGAGGTGGTGTGAGAGGGGTTAGCATTAGGGTAGTAGCCTAAGCCATATTAAAAAAAAAAAGACCCGAGGTTTAGCTCATTAATTGAGCTGCATTATTGCGTATTTTATACATTTAAAACTAGTATATTTTTAATTATTTTATTATTGATTTTAGATTAAAAAAATGGTTAAGAGTCATAAATCCAAATTGTGATTTAAATTGATTAATAGCATAATTTATGCTTATTTTAATACTTGTAATTTAATTTAATAATATTTCTCCCATGCACAACCCACTTTTAATATTTTATTCTTCATCTTTTGTCTATCTTTTGTCTAATTTTATTTTTATCTTTAATTATTTATTTATTTTATTTCTCTTTGTCTAGTTTTATTTTATTTTATCTGTTTCTTTAATTATTTATTTATTTTATTTTTCTAGCTAAACCAAAATATAAATTAATTTTAAAAAATAAAAATAAGAGATTATATAATAAAAATTTATTTAATTCAAAATTTATAAAATAACTTATTTAATCATTGTGCAACCAAGAACTCGAAAATATTAAACCCATGTAACAGTGCAGCGCTCATGGAGTTGGACGAGGAAAGCGTGGGACGAGAGAAGCGGGTCTGAAATGAGAAAAAAAAATGAAGGAATGAGGAAAATCGAGGATGACTGGTAGAGGAAAGAGAAACTAATTAAAAACATTTACAATCGTAAACAATATTCTATAAATGTAGTGGCATCATTGTATCACAATGTAAAACATTTGTAAAATACAAAATCTGATGGAGCCTGCTTTTAAGACAATTTCTTTATATTTTGAAGAAAACTCTATTTTACAATAGCCATTGGGACTGCTCTTACTATAGTCAAATTATGATCTGCTAAGGGAACAGGCTGCATTTATTCTTTTTTTAGGCATTTAGGATCATAATTAGATTAAACGTATTACACCATTAGACTTGTATCCATTTTTTAGATTTTATGGTGTAATAAAAATTTTCAAATTTTTCAAGTGAAAAATAGGCCAACTAGATAGTGCCACAACACCAAACAGCTGCCACATCACCCTGTAGGGTGTCCAAATTAGCCTAAGATTCCAAACTAGGGAATCTCATTGGACACATGGCACCATCACAACCCTCTATTTAGAATACACTTTACACTTGTCAAGTGAAATACAATTGTGTAAGGAGGATTGAGTGAAAATCAAGCAACCTACATGCTCTCTTACACCCATCACATTGTTCCAACCACCTAAGTACACCCATGGTCAGCTCCCAAAGAGGGTTTGAGATCCCAAACCCCAAATTGGATGCCACTCAGTCTAACCTTCCTTTCTTCCTTCTTGGACTGAATCTCATCCTACAAGCAGCCATCACCTCAAATACTTTCTCTTACACCCTCATCTACTCTCTTACACCATGGTACCGTACCTTGACCAACCCCAATTGGGTTTGGACTTGAAATCCTAAATGAAACCATAACTAAATCCTAAAGAGAGGTAATCAGATGTGATGTTTTTTGTTTTAGCCAATACATCCCAACCACTCGGTTTTTCCTACAAAAAACCCTTCGTTGAATGACCACTCTCTTGACCAACCTTATACATTATGGTTAGCCCAATAGTGTACTTGAAACTCAAG
This sequence comes from Cyclocarya paliurus, assembly GCA_029856935.1. Lineage (NCBI taxonomy): Eukaryota > Viridiplantae > Streptophyta > Magnoliopsida > Fagales > Juglandaceae > Cyclocarya > Cyclocarya paliurus. Next base: position 25,072,185 of record CM056954.1, read on the forward strand.
CCACAACACTCCACCTCACACACACACTCAGCAAGCTGATTGAGCTGCATTATTGCATAATTTATATAGTTAAAATCAATGTAATTTTAATTGTTTCATCATATTATCATTGATTTTAGATGAAAAAATGATCAAGAGGCAATAAATTCAAGTTATGAATTAAATTGATTAAAAGCATAGTTTATGCTTATATTTTATAACTTGTAATTTAATTTGATTTTATTGTCTCACATGCACAACACATTTTTAATATTCTAGTTTAGTTGTTGTTTAATTTTTAATTAATTAATTATTTTCTTTTTCTAATTTTATTTTTTTTATTATTATTCTGTTTGTTTTATTTTATTTTATTTTATTTTATTTTATTTTTATTTTTATTTTTTTATTTACTGCGCAGGCTAAACGACATGTCGTTTTGCCTGTAAGCTAAACGACATGTCGTTTTATACAAGCTTTGATTCAGCCGTCCAAGCCAAACGACCTGTCGTCTGGGATAAGCTGCACGTCGTTTGGCTTCGTCTTCAACCTTCGGCAGTTGCTACAGTGTTCGAAATCACAGCTTTCTCACGCCACCGTTCGACGCCACCAGCTCCTCAGCCTACTGCAGAACTTCATCCACCTCCAGCAGCACAACCATCTCCACGGAGCTACGGCAGCAGCACTCCACGATCACCACCGAGCTACGGCAGCGTCGACCTTCATCGTCAACCTCTCGCCAGCTGCATGTAAACGTCATGCATGCGTTCCGAGCATGTACCCAGTTGTGCCCAGTCTCCTCCACGTGAAGTACACTGTGAGTCATCGTCCGAAGGTCTCATGCACAGTCCGGCAGCACCTTCACGTAAAAACCGATAGCTCAACTTCCTCTGTTTTCTGAAGAGAAAACAGAGACAGTTGAGCCGTTCGGTTTGCATGAGATGAACAAAAACAAAAGAAAATAATGAGTGGGTTTTGGCTGGAAAGCAGAGGAAGAAAGAAAAGAAGAAGAAGAAACAACTGAAAAACACTCGGTGCAGTCGGTGCTGTGTTCGGTGCAGCAGAAAGAAAAGAAAAGAAATAAACATGCGTGTGGTTTCGGTGCAGCAAAGAAAGAATAAGCAGAGAAAGGCAAAGAGAACCAAAAAAGAAACAAGCAGATCATTTGGTGCATGTGGTTCGGTGCAGCAGAAAGAAAAGAAAGAAAACAATGCACATGCAAGCTTCGGCTGGAATAAGAAAAGAAAGAAAAAAATAATAAGCATGTGATGAGAGTGTTTCGGCCGAAGACCAAAAAAGAAATGAAATAAAACTCAAGCAGTGCATTCGGTCGGCTGGAAGGCAAGAAAGAAAGAAAGAAAAAGAAAGAAGAAAGAAAGAAAAAGAAAGAAGAAAGAAAGGATGGTCGGCTCTTTTGGACAGTCACGCACGCAAATAATTTCTCTGAGTGGGAGACAAGCAGCTGGCTTCACAGTTGGGCGAGTCACAGACTAAATAAATACAGTGCAGTTTTGAAGCCTATATAAAGGCTTGTAAGCAAACGAAGAAGGGGTGGCAGATGTTAGACGCCCAGTAGCTGTAGAATAGAATAGTGGTAGTTTTTCAGTTTAGGAGACAACGCAGATGAAGTGAGGGAGTTCGGTGATGCAGTTGAGAGCCTAATGGACCAACTGTGTTATCGAGCTGTCCTCTCCTTTATCTGTAGTCTTCACTTTATTTTTATTTTTTTTATTTCAATTTATGTCATTTAAATTTATGCACTTTAAATTACTGTCATTTATTTTTCTGCAATTTAATTTTCTGCACTTTAAATTACTGCACTTTATTTTCCTGCACTTTTAATTTCTGCACTTTATTTTATTGTCATTTATTTTTCTGCACTTTTATTTTCTGCAATTTATTTTTATGTCATTTAATTTTCTTGTTCTTTTAAATTTCAGTCATTTAAATTCCTGGCAATTTTAATTCGCTGTCTTGCACGTTAATTTCTTTACTTTTAATCACTGCATCCAAAACGCTCAAAGCCAACAAAAATGAATCTGGTTCACGACCAGTAAATCTCTTTTTCATTACACTCTTTCATCCATTGTAAATATCATCACTTTTTATTTTTATTTTCTCATTGTAAATAATTCCATTATTTTACACGAGTTTATTTTTAGCACTTTCCCTGTGGAGACGATCTAGGAATTTATTCCTAATTACTACGCGACACGCTCCTGCACTTGGGATAGCCTTTTGGCTGCTCATTTTCGAACGAGTCAAGTTTTTGGCGCCGTTGCCGGGGAAAGTTGCTTAAATTTAGACTCGTGGTTTTTATCTTTATTTTCATTTTTTATTTGCTATTTTTTTTTATTTAAAAAAAAAAAAAAAAAAAAGCATGTCAGCGTCCAGGATTTCCTGGCATGATGAAGTGATACCGACACGCGATTGCACAATGATCGCAAGTGTCCGCTTGGCAGAGTAGTTATCTTGCATGTTATCCCATTTGTTTGGCGGTATTACTTTAGGGATATTGAGTCTTAGAAAATCCGCTTTTGAACGAGTCATCTATTTTTTTTCTTTGTTTCACATAAAAAAAAAAAAAAAAAAAGTGTGTGCATGTGATAACCAATATTTTGCCTTAATGCAATATGCACTGATATACACATAATTGACACACACTCTATTCTTTCATTTTGTGAAATTTGAGCATCTTGGTGGTGTAGATGAACGGAATTAATTTTTTTATGAAGATTTATTTTCAACCCTGAGCATAGAACATAATTCTTGATGAATCATATTTTGTTTGATGTGTGACTTGAAACACCGGGATGCTATATTTATTGAGATAGACTTGGCATGACTTATATATAATGAAGGGAAAATCTTGAAGGACATTTTGCACCTACTTACAGTGTTCTTTATTATTGTTCACTGATTTAACACAGGAGAAGTAAACTGCAGGACTACCGAGCCTCTTATTAGAAAAAAAAAAAAAAAATAACTATCACGGATTTGCCTCAGTGGTAAGGGCTAACTTGGGAATGTGTGGGTTAGGCGCACGGTCCTAGGTTCGATTCCCCACTGTTTTAAATCTGTCTTAAAAAAAAAAAAGGTGTAATAAAGGATGAAGCGTATGAAGCTTTCCTAAAAAAAGGGCTAGAAACAGTTACCTAAACTTTGGGGGTTGAATATTCAACCTTTAAACAGAGTTGGCGTGAAAACTGCTAATCCCTTGGGCTTTGAGGTAGTTAGAATCAGTAATGATTGATCTTAAAGTTGAAAAATTCTGAGACAAATCCTGGCTAGTAATGAAGAACACACAATCTGTATACACATATCTGTGTTTAAAGATATTTTCCCCAATTCTTTATGAAAGATTGTTGAGACAGTCTTGGTGAATATAGCTCCCGGGGGTTGATAGTTATGTGTTGCATTTGTGAGAATTCATTATTATGTTTGATTGCTTTTGTTTGAATTTCGAGCTTTATGCAATATTCATCTCAATTAATTTTCACTATTTTGCTCAGAGACTAGCAAAAAGTTAGTTGGGGGGTGTGATTGAGCTGCATTATTGCATAATTTATATAGTTAAAATCAATGTAATTTTAATTGTTTCATCATATTATCATTGATTTTAGATGAAAAAATGATCAAGAGGCAATAAATTCAAGTTATGAATTAAATTGATTAAAAGCATAGTTTATGCTTATATTTTATAACTTGTAATTTAATTTGATTTTATTGTCTCACATGCACAACACATTTTTAATATTCTAGTTTAGTTGTTGTTTAATTTTTAATTAATTAATTATTTTCTTTTTCTAATTTTATTTTTTTTATTATTATTCTGTTTGTTTTATTTTATTTTATTTTATTTTATTTTATTTTTATTTTTATTTTTTTATTTACTGCGCAGGCTAAACGACATGTCGTTTTGCCTGTAAGCTAAACGACATGTCGTTTTATACAAGCTTTGATTCAGCCGTCCAAGCCAAACGACCTGTCGTCTGGGATAAGCTGCACGTCGTTTGGCTTCGTCTTCAACCTTCGGCAGTTGCTACAGTGTTCGAAATCACAGCTTTCTCACGCCACCGTTCGACGCCACCAGCTCCTCAGCCTACTGCAGAACTTCATCCACCTCCAGCAGCACAACCATCTCCACGGAGCTACGGCAGCAGCACTCCACGATCACCACCGAGCTACGGCAGCGTCGACCTTCATCGTCAACCTCTCGCCAGCTGCATGTAAACGTCATGCATGCGTTCCGAGCATGTACCCAGTTGTGCCCAGTCTCCTCCACGTGAAGTACACTGTGAGTCATCGTCCGAAGGTCTCATGCACAGTCCGGCAGCACCTTCACGTAAAAACCGATAGCTCAACTTCCTCTGTTTTCTGAAGAGAAAACAGAGACAGTTGAGCCGTTCGGTTTGCATGAGATGAACAAAAACAAAAGAAAATAATGAGTGGGTTTTGGCTGGAAAGCAGAGGAAGAAAGAAAAGAAGAAGAAGAAACAACTGAAAAACACTCGGTGCAGTCGGTGCTGTGTTCGGTGCAGCAGAAAGAAAAGAAAAGAAATAAACATGCGTGTGGTTTCGGTGCAGCAAAGAAAGAATAAGCAGAGAAAGGCAAAGAGAACCAAAAAAGAAACAAGCAGATCATTTGGTGCATGTGGTTCGGTGCAGCAGAAAGAAAAGAAAGAAAACAATGCACATGCAAGCTTCGGCTGGAATAAGAAAAGAAAGAAAAAAATAATAAGCATGTGATGAGAGTGTTTCGGCCGAAGACCAAAAAAGAAATGAAATAAAACTCAAGCAGTGCATTCGGTCGGCTGGAAGGCAAGAAAGAAAGAAAGAAAAAGAAAGAAGAAAGAAAGAAAAAGAAAGAAGAAAGAAAGGCTGGTCGGCTCTTTTGGACAGTCACGCACGCAAATAATTTCTCTGAGTGGGAGACAAGCAGCTGGCTTCACAGTTGGGCGAGTCACAGACTAAATAAATACAGTGCAGTTTTGAAGCCTATATAAAGGCTTGTAAGCAAACGAAGAAGGGGTGGCAGATGTTAGACGCAGTAGCTGTAGAATAGAATAGTGGTAGTTTTTCAGTTTAGGAGACAACGCAGATGAAGTGAGGGAGTTCGGTGATGCAGTTGAGAGCCTAATGGACCAACTGTGTTATCGAGCTGTCCTCTCCTTTATCTGTAGTCTTCACTTTATTTTTATTTTTTTTATTTCAATTTATGTCATTTAAATTTATGCACTTTAAATTACTGTCATTTATTTTTCTGCAATTTAATTTTCTGCATTTTAAATTACTGCACTTTATTTTCCTGCACTTTTAATTTCTGCACTTTATTTTATTGTCATTTATTTTTCTGCACTTTTATTTTCTGCAATTTATTTTTATGTCATTTAATTTTCTTGTTCTTTTAAATTTCAGTCATTTAAATTCCTGGCAATTTTAATTCGCTGTCTTGCACGTTAATTTCTTTACTTTTAATCACTGCATCCAAAACGCTCAAAGCCAACAAAAATGAATCTGGTTCACGACCAGTAAATTTTCTTTTTCATTACACTCTTTCATCCATTGTAAATATCATCACTTTTTATTTTTATTTTCTCATTGTAAATAATTCCATTATTTTACACGAGTTTATTTTTAGCACTTTCCCTGTGGAGACGATCTAGGAATTTATTCCTAATTACTACGCGACACGCTCCTGCACTTGGGATAGCCTTTTGGCTGCTCATTTTCGAACGAGTCACAAGCACAAAGCCAAAGCTGATCAAGGCTTCACCAAGTTTGCAAAAAAGTCTTCCATCATCATCATAACCTATCATCAGCAACCAAATTTAGCCCATTTGTCTCTTGGATGCGGGGTAAAGCGTATCCAAGAGATGGACGACAAAAAGAAGGAAATTGGCATAAGGAAAAAGCGGAAAGAAGTTGGCCTTATCAAATAAAGCCACTAAAGGCCCCAAGAAGACGACTGCCTTACAAGGGCAAACAAAGGCAACATAAACAGATAAGCGGTCGGCCAGCGAGGTAGTCAGGAATAGGTTAGGCGCTGGTGGGGTGGACTGTAAGCTCTGTGTGATGGCCATCCCCCCTAATGCCAAGCCCATAATTTTCTGCGACAAAACTCCCCAAGTCGACCATGAAGAAAAAGAAGGAAAAATATAAAAGGAAGCATTGGAAAAGAGTAAAATGACAAAAAGGAAACATTGTAAAGACAAGCAGCTCGGCACAACAAAGTATAAAGCAATTTCATTAATGATCAAAAATTACATACAAGCCGCATGGTGATGGCGCACAGGTATGTACATTTACAAAAAGGGAAAGAAGCGCAAAATATTCCATGCCATTCTCTTCAGTTCTCACACACAAGACTTTCACACTTTGTTTTCTTGAAAGCTATCTTAGTGTGAGTATTAAGGGAGATTGGAGCTAAGTTTTCTCTTGGTCATTCAAAGATTCTAAGTATATTTTCTAACTTCAACCTCTTTTATTTTATGATGCTGAGTCTTGAGCTTGTTAGTAGTATGTTAGTTATTTTTCTTCAAAGTTTGATGGTTGAATCTTGATAGTTGGTATTGAGGTTCTCAGTTTGAGCATCATTGGTGTGCCTTGGAAGTTTTGATGAAGTGTTGTGTAATTCTAAGTGTTTCGATTCTCTAGTGTGGTAATTTGATGACTATAGAAATCCTTCATTGGATTTATGGCCTGTAAGGTCTTAATAGAAAGATTTGCATGCTCCTCTAGTGTGTTACTAACCGAAACCTTAAAGCATGGAATTATTTGTCTAAGTTCGTCCTTTAAACTCTAGAAAACTTGAGTCAATAGTTTGATCCTATAAACTCTTGTTCATAAAGATTGAGTTTGTTATTTGAGTTGGATTTTTAGCCTTATAACTAGGGTTTTAGATTTAGCCTTTTATGAACATGCAAAGATATGAATTTTTATGAAAGCTTTGAGGATTTTGACTTGTTATGTTATATTGAAAATGGTGCTAAGACCAAGATAGAATGTGAATATGAGATGTATAGATGTGTTATTTCAAGAAAAATATGCATGCAACTTAAGGATTGAGTCACTTTATTCAAAGCCGAGTATGAACATGTTTCGGGTCTTAGGGTTAGTGTGTAAGCTAATTTTGCAACTCTTGAACAAAATGATTTTTGTTGCTTAGTCATGCATAATATCAACTAAGATTGAGTGTTTAACATATTAGAAGTTAGGATTTATGATCCTTTGGAATCCTTAGTGTCAAATTTCAAGTGAAAGGCCAAAGACATCATGTTAAGGTTTGGTTTGGCCTATTCTTATATTTTTCTATTGATTCTTTCAAATGACGAGTTTATGGCCTTGGAAAAATATATGATTGGAGTCTTGGCATGTTACCAAACTAGGAATTGGATGTTAGTTTGTTTGTTAATTTCGGATTTTGGAATAAATAGTGCATGAGTGCCAAAAATCAAACAAAGTGAAAAACTAGGGCTAGATGTTTAGGCCATGTGAGGTTTTTAAACTAGAAGTAAATTTTTGTAAATAGACTTAGAATGAAAAATACATTAAGTATGTAAAATATTTGTAAAGTTTGAGGCCCATTTGTAAATTTTGATAGTTTAGGGGCTTATTTGCAAAATCCCAAGAGTTAAGGGGCAATTTTGCAATTAATTTCCTAGTATTAGTAAGTTCTATTTTCTAAGTTAAATGAGTATTCCTAACTGTAGAATATATCTCATTTCAGCATGCTCTATGTTATTACGCAAGAATAACTATAAGTTAGCTTTTAACTTACAACTTATTATAGTATGTAAGATGGTAAAATTTATGCAAGTAAAATCCATGTTATAATCATAGTTTATTTTATATTGAAATTTTTATACCATGCCATGTTGCCATATATTTCAAACATGAATATCTATCATATAGCATGAATACATGTCATAAAGCATACAAGTTTGTCATGAAACATTTTTCAAATTAGTCAAGTATGAGCTGTTAAGTTTTGTCACGACTCCAAATGTTAGGATAGGGGGATTATCTTAGTGGAACTCTCTTGTCCACTATGGAATGAATAAAATGAAGTGAAATCTCTTAAGTTGACAAAGAACCGTCAATCAAACTTCAAATGGATCCAAAAGATTCCGGAGCAAAATCAAAGGCACCAAACGCTAGTGGGTGCCAAACATAACTTAAGATAAGGAATTACCATGAGGTAAAAATTTTATGAAGTAGTCATAGTTGGTGCAAGGACCTATGATGTAATGCGGTATCAGTAGAAGCACACAGTTTATGGGGAACAATGGAATGTCTATATCATGTAAGAACAAAAATAAGAAGGAATGACATTTGTTTACGAAAGTAAGCATGTCACGAATTATGAAAAACTCTGATGTCATTAAGTTATGTTTTGCATAACCAAGTCAATGTCTATCACACATACATGTCATATTTATTGTCGTGCATACTTAATATACTATCAGTAGTTTAGAAGTATAACTTGCTGAGAATTATAAATCTCATCGTGGTAGTCTCAAATACCATTCCTCCCAGAATGGTAAAAGTTGTGTCAAGACCCAATGAAGCACCAAGTCCCCAGTTGGATGACGTTAAGTAAATTAGGGACGAGCCTCGAAGAGCTAATGGGGATGATATTCCAATATTTGGATGTTATTTTGAAATTGATAGCTGAGCTGCATGAGCGGCTTGGACTATAGATTAGATTTCTTTATGTATGTAACTAAGGATTTTCAACTCCAGTACAATGTTTAATTGTTTTGAAGACTTATTGGCAAATGATGATACTTTTGGATATGTATGAATGAAACATAAGGTTATTTTAGGATTTAGTATTCTGGTATAATGAATGTTGGTAAAAAAATAATAATCTGTTGCGTTTACTGCATATTATTATAAATATGTTAGGTACATTGTATCTTATTTATCATAATAGGGGTATATAACCTTATGTTGCATATCTCGACGCTTCAATCTCCGTCCTAAGTAGAGTTTGGGGGCATAATAGTTTTAATCCAAAACCCTAAATTAGGTTAGGATTTCGAATTGAACTCCTAAATTCATAAGAGTTCAGAGATTCATTTTGAAACCCTAATCTAATATGGGCATGAGGTCCTTAATAGGATTTATCGGTAAGACTTGAGAAATTCAAGCTTTTATTAATGATGTGGGTCTCCAATGTAAAAAGATGTTGTGCTTTATCCCTTCAAAATGGAACTCAACTTTTCTTATGTTAGAAACTGCCAAATAATATAGAAAGATCTTTGAGGCCATGGGAAATGAGGACATGCAAAATATTCATCACTTTGATGAGGAGGAAGGAAGTTGGAGGTTAGGGCCGCCCAAAGATGTGGATTACGAAAATTTCAAGTTCAAGTTTGAATGTTTGAGGCTTTTTCATGATATCACCTGCACCATTTTTTGTTCTTTATATGTCATACCAAATGAATATTGGCAACAAATTTATCAAGTTAAGATGTAGTTGGATGAGATGTGTAAAAGTGTTGATCCTACTTTACATATAATAGCATTGACCATGAAGTTCAAAAATGAGAAATATTGGGGAGATTTGAGTAAGATCAATATTTTGCTATATGTTGTTATTGTTTTTACCCATGCTACAAGATTGATGGAATTCTGTATGGGTTGGAAAGTATTAGTGGGAAAGGATTGTTAGATCAACTTTTGTTAAGGGTTAAGAATACTCTCAATAGGTTGTATGATGGGTTTGCCTTATTCAAGATAATTAGTACCAAGGTTCCATCATCCACCACCGCTTAGCCTCCTACTGATGCTAGGAAGAGAAGAAAGTGTAAGTAGGGCATGCGGTTCGACGATATATACAAACAGAAGAAGAATTTAGATGGCCAAATAGACTTGAAAAATGTTTTTCGACAGAGTTACACCTAGATGTGGAGAAGTTTGATATTTTAGGTTAGTAGAAGATAAATGCCGTCAAATATCATATTCTCGAGAAGATAGCTCGTAGTATCTTAGCCATCCATATTTCTATAGTAGCCTCAGAGTCTGTCTTTAGCATTGGAAGTGCATATTGGATTCATTTAGGAGTTCATTGTCCACTACCACTGTGGAGACCTTAATTTGTACTTAAAGATCGATAAAAAAGAAGCCTATTAAGGCTCAGGAGGTGGTAGATTTTGTGGACAACTATAAGCTGGAGGACGATTAGGATGAAAATGGTAATTACTTTTGATTAATTCTTTGTTGTATAATGTTTTATGTTTCATATAAGAAATTAATTTTGATTTCAATTGGTGCAGTATCAAATTTGGAAGAAGATGTTCAATCTCAATCTAATTCAAGTGTGCAGTGACACACTCATGGTTTGTTAATTCATTCCTTGCATATTTGTATTTATTTTCTTACATTTTTTTAATTAGGTTTCCTTTATTTTTTCAGGTTCTATATGTGTTATTAACTTATTGCATAATGCATCTTGGGCTCTTGGTGGCATGATGCCTTGGAGGGACTATTTGTAACAATTTTGTCCTTCTTAGAGTACTCAAACTATTTGTAACAGTTCTCAATTAATTTGTAATATTTTTGGATTTTTATTTATAAACTTTATTTAGGGATTGAAATTATTTTTAGATTAATTTGTAATAATTTAGATATAAACTTTATTTATATTTAGATTGAAAATAGTATAAATTTTTTATATAGGCTTAAGGCCATTTCTGGGTAGGTTATAAAGCAAGTAATGGTTTTAAAAATGAATCTAGGCTCATTTCTTATATAAAAAAAAAAAAGGATCTAGGCTCAATGGGTCAATAGCCATAGAGATCCATGGCGGCCAGACAACCCGTGGGACAATCTGCCCGCTCGGCCAAACGAGCGGGGCCACTCACCCACATGTAATGGGGCTAGGTAGTAGGATAAAAAATAGGTCCTCTGCCAGGACGGCTGAGATAGTTGAGATGGCCAGCTACCTGCCCTAGTAGAGTAGGTCGCAGACCTACTTATGGAATAAATGACGTAGCTAGATATTTCTGATGTTAAGTTTTGATTGCCTTGCACGTGATTCTAAGTTAGTCAGTTGTATGGCAATTGTGTCGTTAAAAAAACAAAAATTCTACTCAACCTCTTACTATTCACATCACATTCCACATTTCATCTTTTTTTTTTTAATTTTTTTTTTAATTTTTTTTATCAAATATATTTTTATATGAATAGTGAATAAAAAATTATAAATAGTTTAAAAAAAATAAATTCAAAAAAAATTTTAAAAAAATATTAAAAAATATTAAGTGTGGGGAGGATGAATAGCAAAACCCTTAAAAAAATCCTACATAGAGATGGGTAAGTTTAGAGATTGCATGAAGGCTTTGATAAAAGTGTTTGATTTCAAAAATTAAGTGTCGGTTTGGTTTCAGAGATGAGATAAGATGAGATGAGATGAGATGATTTTAAGTAAAAATTAAAAATTAAATAAAATATTATTAAAATATTATTTTTTAATATTATTATTTTAAAATTTAAAAAAATTAAATTGAGATTTGATTAAATTCTTCTAGATTTATAAATAAGATAAGATAGTTTTAAATAAAAATTAAAAATTAAATAAAATATTATTAGAATATTTTTTAATATTATTATTATTTTAGAATTTAAAAAAAGTAAATTGAAATTTGAAAAAAATTGAATTGTTTATTAAATTTTATGTAAAAATTTGATAAAATTATAATGACAAGATAGGATGCGATGAAACACTTTCTAAATCCAAACGAACTCTAAATCTACAATTAATTCTAAATACATTAAGCAAACTAAAAATTAAGAAAAAAAATGTACATGACTCTAGAAATACCCTATAATTTGTATACAATTTCCACTTATCAATTTTAGAATTACCTTTCAAATGCCAATAAAATTACAAAACATATTTCTCTATACAGTAGTTGGCACAAATATTGCAAATCAAGAAAACGAAAAAATGAAAACCAGAAATAATAGCTAGTAGCTACCTATAATGGCGATTGGCGGGGTCGAGCCTGCCAAAATCATCATGGGTGTTTTGACCCAACATTGCTTGTCATTTTTTTAAGGATTTTGCTACACAATCTCTTACTATTTATCTACACTCTACATTTCATTTTTTTTTAAATTTTTTTTTAAAATTTTTTTTTTAAATATTTCAAATTTTTTATTTACTATTTATATAAAAATTATTTAATAAAAAAAATTTTAAAAAAAGATGGAATGTGGAGTATTGGAAGATTGGAAAGATTTATTGTTTTTTCAAATGAAAACGAGGTGTACATTATAATTTGAGGTTGATCTTCAAAATTAATTCTTTAAAATGATTACATATTAAACATATTAATTTAAAGAGAAAATTTATTCATCATTTAAATTTTCTTCATCTTCATATCATCTTTTAATCATCAAATGTCACATTATAAAATAATAAAAATTGAGATAATAACTAATATTACTCTAATTTAAAAGGATTATTCGCGACATAGTATAAATTTTTTACAACTCTTTTTTTCTAAAAAAAAACTATACAAAATTTAAAATAAAAGTAAAATATTTTCAAAACAAAATGTCATCTCCATTAGAAAAGTCCACCATCAAGCCATTCTTACCATACCTCTCCATACCAAAAGGCCTCTTCTTCACAAGTTTCTCTCCAGCCAGCCCAATTACTCCAAGATAATCCATTTGATTTAGATTTTTTTAGTTTATGATCCACGACTTACGCCTGGGAAGAAAAAAAGTAAATATTTAGTGACCTCAGTTTCATTTATAAAATGATACAATTATTCAAAGGGTTTTGCTATTCAAAGGGTTTTTCAATATTTTTTAATATTTTTTTTTGAATTTATTTTTTTAAACTATTTATAATTTTTTATTCACTATTCATATAAAAATATATTTGATAAAAAAATTTAAAAAAAAATTAAAAAAAAGATGGAGTGTGGAGTGTGGTGTGAATAGTAAGAGGTTGAGTAGAATTTTTGTTATTGAAATTAGAAATCAGGACAAGAATAATTATCATTACCATCAAGATAAAATAACTTTTGGCCACTATTATCATATTATTGTTCAAGTTTTACTATTTTCACCGGTACATTAAGATAGAAAAAAAAAATCAGTAACCATTATTATATTACTGTACTCTTTTTAGTTTTTATTATTTTGATGAAGTGCAATTATAGAATGCACTATTAAGATATTTAAAAAATACCATCTTGATTATAAAATGACTTAAATGTCTTTAAAATTTAAAAAAAAAATTATACTCAACATCCTAACCATCAAATATTATTTTTTTATTTTTTTCTCTTATTAAATATGTAATGTATGGATAATGAATAGAAAAAATCAACTAATTTGAAAAGAATGAAAAAAAAAAAGAATTAATTTTTTAAAAATAAATGTAATGTATGAGTTTAGAGAATGATGTTTAGGAAAACTTAAATTAAAATCTTGTTTGTATTCACAACTACTCTCAACTCATTTAATCTAATCATTATAATAAATAATTTAATTTTTTTAAATTTTAAAATAATAATAAAATTAAAAAAATATTTTATTTAATCTTTTAACTTTAATTTCAATTCAACCTACTTATTTCGTCTTATTCATCGGAAGAAAAATGAGACGGTATAAAGCGGCACGTAACTCTCTCGTGACTAAGCCAATCCGCTCTGTATCCTGGCGGCTGCCTCTCGTAGTCGCATTCCCAAACATAGGGAATGAGGAAAACCCCATTTGGAGGTCTCGTGTTCGTCGTATAAAATCCATCCCTCGAGTCTCTCTTTCTCTCGCTCTCTCCACAGAGACCCCAAAAGCAAAAACCAAATCCTTAACCCCACTGGTATGGTATGCAAAACTCTCACTTTCTATATTCCTTTCATTCTCGGCATTCAATTTTATTTGCCAAAAATCACCCCTCATATATATTCTTGGTTTTGCTTCTGATCATTTTCATTGCTCAAATCCTACAAATCTCTCCCATTTCTACCTCCTCATGTTTTGTCTCAGAAAATAATATCAATTTGTGGGTTTTATTCGCTCCTCTAGCTTCATAACCCCTTCATTTCTATGTCTGCTTTGGATTTGATATCTCATCTCTTATATGTGAGTATTCTTTCTCGATAGGGCTTAAGATTTATTTTCTTGCACTTTGGAAGATCTTTAATCATGGGTTCCTTGTATTTGTATGAGAGCTTTTAAACCCCCCCCCCCCCAAAAAAAAAAGAGAAAAAGAAAAAAGAAAAAGCTTAACGATGGGTTAGTCCCATCGATGCAAAGGCATTTAGGTTAATATGTCTAATTGCAGTAGTCTTTAGGATTTGGGCATCTTAAGAACACTTCTATCTTTTTGCTGAGCTTTTCTCGTTGTTTATTTTGTTAAATTATGTAAGGAACGAAGGAGACAAATATTTCTTCGTATCTTGTCTATGTTAGAGTTTACATATAGCTTTTTGTGCACGCAATTGACCGACATTTTTGGACAAAGAGTGGGAGGTTGGAGTTGCAGTTCTTGCAGCCAAAGGGTTCACACGACTCGTCACTCGTGTACCATCGTGGCACTATGTGTTCTCTTTAGTATCATAGCTTACACCCATCCTTTACGTACTTTTTGGACGGTGCGTGGAGGCTACCATGAAATCCCTTTTTGAGTACAAAAGGCTCTTTCCGTCGATTTCTCCTTGCTTCTCGCCATTTTCATTATCATGAAAATTATGCAAATTCTTATTTGTTCATTGTATCCTCCGTCAATACCATCTGTGCCTGCTGATATTTTGTGCTGATTAGTAATTGGATGACAAAGCACAGGGCCTGAAGGTGAGATATGGCAGAAGGCACGGAAGTTGAAGAGCGGGTGGATCTTGATGAGGAGAATTACATGGAAGAGATGGACGATGATGCTGAAGAACAGATAGACGAAGATGTTGAAGAACAATTAGATGATGATGGAGTAGATGGAGTAGATGGAGGTGAGTATGAAAATGTTGAAGAGAATATTGAAGAAGTACATGAGGACTCTGTAACCGAGCCTAGTGGGAAAGACCAATCACCAGAAGCGGATAGAAACCACATTGCCTCGGAATCCATTGAAGATGAAGAAAAGCCGGCTGCTTCTGTTGACAATGATGAGAAGGAGAAGCATGCTGAACTTCTTGCCCTTCCTCCCCATGGGTCTGAAGTTTTCATTGGTGGACTTCCCCGTGATGCCCAGGAAGAAGATTTGAGGAATCTCTGTGAGCCAATAGGCGAAATTCTTGAGGTTGGAACTGCGCCCACTTTTGCTTGCTAAATCTTTTTTTCTCCTCTTTCCATTGGTATTGCAAGGTTTTATTCTATAATTGTTGTTCAGGTAAGACTGATGAAAGATAAGGAAACTGGGGACGCCAAGGGTTATGCTTTCATAGCATTTTAAAACAAAAGAGGTTGCACAAAAGGCCATTGAAGAGATACATAACAAAGAATTCAAGGTAATCATGGTGCTTATTTTAGAAAGTACTATCTTCTTGTTAAACTATTGCTGCTTGGCGGTATTATTTGATATCTTTTATTACTGCAGGGTAAAAACTTAAGGTGTTCGTTATCTGAAACTAAGCATAGATTATTCATTGGTAATGTTCCTAAGAGCTTAACTGAGGATGAGTTCAGAAAATTCATTGAGGAGGCTGGTCCTGGAGTTGAAAACATTGAACTTATAAGGGTAGGTTTCAAATTGAATATTGCTTTGACAATACTATAACATTTGATGGTTGTGAATGCTTAACTTGTGGGTGACATTGCTTTGGCTATTTTCAGGATCCTCAAAATCCAAGCCGAAATCGTGGTTTTGCTTTTGTGTTATATTACAATAATGCTTGTGCCGATTACTCAAGGCAGAAAATGCTAAGCTCAAATTTTAAGTTGGATGGCAATACCCCAACTGTCACCTGGGCTGATCCGAAGAGTGCACCTGATCATTCAGCTGCTTCTCAGGTAAATAAGTTACTGTAGAACAATGTGAGTCCTTACAAAATATACTTATTAACTTCAAACTGGAATTAAAATGGTCAATGAAGGGTCTATTGTCATGTGGTTCCCATCCCTTTTGTTTTATGAAGAGGGTAGAGAAAGGGGGGGGGGGGGTGGGGATTATTAGTTATTATTATTTCTTTGATTTTCTCCAATCTAAATGTGGAGAAGCAATTTGTTGTCCTTCACAATGATGTTGGGGATGACATTGGCCGTACTTAATCAAAGATTGATGGCAGGTTTGGGAAGTGAGATGAGAATTTTTTAAAATATTATTTTTTAATATTATTATTGTTTTAGGATTTGAAAAAGTTGAATTATTTATTATATTTTGTATGAAAATTTGAAAAAATTGTAATGATGAGATGAGATGATATAAGAATTTTGTGTCTTGTCTTTGCCCCCAACCTGCCTTGAACCTCCAAGGGAGTGCACAATCTGTTGTGAGCACTAGATTTATAATTTATTAGTGGGAAAGTCAATCTTCCTCTCTTTCTCTTCTACACACGCGCACACAACCATTGATATAAATCTATAAAACTGTGGAGAAAGAATTACGAACTATAAGAAAAATGTATTATTCTGTTTGGCCACAGAACTTATTAAATCGACCACTCCCAGGCAGATTCCAGCAAATTCAAAACTTTATTTCTTATATTCTGTTTTAGAACCATGATTCTGTTCTTTTTTTCGTCTTGTATGAAAAATATGAGAGAATTACTGAAGTTATATTAGCTTTTTCATCTTTGTATTTGGTAAGAATGGTAGAAACATTAAGGCCTCGTTTGGTTACACAGATGAGATGAGATGAAAAATTTGTGAATAGTAGTGAGATAGTTTGTGAATAGTAGTGAAATGGTTTGAGTTAAGATGTTTTATGGGGTTTTGAAAAAGGAGAGAGAAAAAGTTGAATAAAAATATTATAAAGTTAAAATATTGTTAGAATATAACTTTTCAATATTATTTTTGTTTTGGGATTTGAAAAAATTGAATTGTTTTTTGTGTTTTGTTTGGAAGTTTGGAAAAGTTGTAATGATTAGATGAAAATTTGAAATTGAAAAGTGTTTGTGTTTGAATGGTGTTTGAATGTTGAGATGAGATGGGTTGAGACCATCTGTGAAACAAATAGAGGCCTAAAGGATACTAGTATGGAATCTTATTCTTTATTTGGTTGAACAGAATAATTAGTAGAGAAATAAGTATTTTGTATTTGATTTGCAAATTAAAAGGTATTTATCTTCTTCCTAAAGAAGCTTATTCTAGCCAAAATAAAAATTTGGACATTTGAGATCACATACATGAATTGGATTGTTACTGAAGCTATTTGGATTCAGACCATATTCTTATTGAAGCCAGTTAATGAGTACATATTTTATTAGCATTGTATATGTTTTTCATTTAAATACTTGATCAAAATTTTTTTGAATCACGCGACTTGATGAATCTTTCCTTTCCTGATTCCAAATTTGAAATTGGGACTTTTTTTTTTCATGTATGAAAATGTGAAAAGCTGAGAGTATATTTTGTAACACCCAACTTGAAAACCCAAACCAGCCCCATTGAAACCTTATAAAGAGCAAGAATTTCTCATTCCCAAGTAATGTGGGATCCTATACACCACTTACCCTTATCTTTATCACAATATTAAGTTTCTCATCCTGGTGTTTGGTAGGAAGTGTAGAAAAATTGTAGGATAAACATGTATAATTCTATTTCATTTATTTGAAGAGAAAAATGAGTATTCTCTTAAATTGTAGGAGGTGACCATGCACAAAATATTATCATTACCATGACCTTATAACTTCAGGATATTTATCATCTTGGTAAATGAGAATATTCAAGGCCAGATATGGACATTTGATATGACATACATAAATTGTATTCTTATTTTTAAGTTATTTGGATTATTTTTATTGAAGCCATTATTTAAATACATATATTCTATTAACTAGCTTTAATACATACTGCTTCATTAACTAGTTAATAAGTCCACATTTTACCTATCAAAATTAAATGCACATTCTAAACTCATTTATACATGAGTTTAGATGTTCGAATTACATTGTAGATGTTATCTTTTTTGGGAAGATAATTGTAGAAGTTTCTCGGGAAAATAGTTGTAGAAGTTCCTCAGGTTTGATCTCTTTTCAAACTGAGCTCTAGGGTTGAAGAAGTTTCACAATGACTTCTAGGTTCGTCCCATATACCAAAATGATCCTACATCCAAACGCCATTGGTTCAGTGAGAAAAAAACAATGTACATTCCACATCACAACCAGTCATAATATACGTGTCATATATATTCATGTCAAATATATTCATGAGCTTTGAAAAAAATAAGAAATATGAATTGTCAACATGTCATGTCAGCAGAGAAACACAAAATAAATTACAAATATTAAAAAAAATAATCAACTAAATTAGAAAATAAAAATACATCAAATTTTAACCAAAACAAACTTCAAAATGCTAAAGAAATCATAAACTAAGTTTTGTACAACAAACCAAAATAGTTAAAATTTTCGAATAAAATTAGAAAAGATATATTTCAAAACTTAAAAAAAATTAAAAAAAGAAAACTAAAAATGTAACAAAAGGCCTCCCACAAGGGGTGGCCAGCTGCAAGTCACCAAAAGCGACCATTGGCCACCATAGGATGGCCCTCGGTTGCTGCTCATGAGCAAGGTAGCCCTTTTTTTTTTCCTATTTTTTGTTTTTCTTCTATTTTTTATTTCTTTTCTCTATTTATTTTTTTTTTCAAATCTTATTACGTTTTTTAAGGTCTTTAATATCTTTTCTAATTTTATTTTATAATTTTAACTGTTGTGGTTTTTTTCTTTAAATTTAGTTTATGGTTTTTTTTGTTTGTTTTTTAGTTGAAAATTTTCTATGTTTTTATTTGCTAATTTAGTTAATCTTTTAAGATTTTTCAATTCATTATATATTTTGTATATTTTTTGTATTTTTAAGGTTTTTAATACTTTTTATTTTATGCTGACTTGGCATGTTGACTGTGCATTTTATAAATTTCTAAATGATTGATTGTATATATATGACATGTTCCATCTATGGTTGGCTATGACGTTTCAAATTGTGTTTTCTATCACTAGATTAATAGAGTTTGGATTAAGGGATCTTTTTTGTTATACAAATCTAATACCAGGGATCTTTGTGAAACTTTTTAACTGTAGAAATCATTTTGAAAAGAGGTTAGCCCTTGAAGGCCCTGTATGGTAATTTTTTTTTTTTTTGTTAGTATTGAAATGCCTGATTCAAAATTTTTATGAATCACACAATTTAACAAATCAATCATTGCTTGATTCCGAATCCGAATTGAGTTTTGAGCCTTGATTGAAGGGATGCAAATAACCTAAGGGCTCTTTAGGATTGTATAGTAGAATGTTTTGGTTGCATCTGACACCATGCCAATGCCCTTAAGTTATTAACACATCGCCCAAGAGGGAGGTTTCTAATTTCTCCCTCTCGGGCGATGTTCATTAGGGGCTCTCTATTATGGGCTAGGTGTTTTTTCTTGTATATACCTAGTGTACTTGGTTACGCCTATTAATATTAATACATTTTTACTTATAAAAAAAGGTTTTTTATAACCAACGACTTTGATTATAAAAAAAAGGTTTTTTATAACCAGCAACTTTGATTATAAAAAAAAGGTTTTTTATAACCAGCGACTTTGATTATAAAAAAAAGGTTTTTATAACCAGCGACTTTGACTGACCTAGTTGGCCCTGGTCTTAAGTTTCAGACAATGACTAGATTCTTGATTTTAAGTATCATGTAAGGGTGTTTCATTGTGATATCCCATATGATAAGGATAAGGGTAGGTGATGTATGGGATCCCACATTACTTGGAAAGGAGAAGTTCTTACGCTTGATAAGGAAATGTCGATGACGCTACCCCGGTTACTGTTGCCGAGCCAAAGCCTTCGAACCAGACACAGATAGTTCCGATTGCTGTAGAGGAACCTATGGGGGGGTCAATGTGGAGATTGTGGTGTCGGGAGTGGAGGAAGTGGATGTTGAGGATTCTGTGGTGGGAAGGTGATGGGTACCAGGATGTTGAGTCTATCTATGGATGCTGAGGGCAGTGAGGAGGAGTTGGGTATCCCATCACCCTTACAAATGATTCCACCCTGATTGCACCTCGTGCATCACATTGGGTATTAAAAAAGTAGGAGGAGCTTCAAGACTGGGTGGGAATTTCCTATGAAGGTTATGAAGACCAATTCATGGCCCTCTTAGTTGCCATGGAAGCCAATCGATCCACGGTAATGAAGTCTGCTATGAGAAAGGAGAGAGAATTGAGACGTTTGCAATGCTTTATTAAATACGATAATAAGGAGGGCACTTCGGGGAGAGATAGAACAAAAGGGAGGGATGCTACTTTTGTCAATGAAGCCTAAAATACTATCGTGGAATGTGAGAGGGATCAATGATGTGAATAAACGACTACGTATTAGATCTTCTCCGTACTTGGAAAGTCGACATAGTTTGCCTTCAAGAAACTAATTTGGCAATTATTTCTCTTCATATCATTAGGAGTTTGTGGGGTTGTTTGCATGTGGGATGGCATTACCTACCGTCCATTGGAACATCCGGGGAATACTAGTTATGTGGGATAAAAGAGTAGTGGAAAAAATGGAAGATTTCCTAGGGGATTATGTGGTGGCATGCTCGTTTATGGATGTCACGGATGGCTATCAGTGGGCTTTTGCAGGTGTTTATGGGCCTAATCTGGACCAGTCGCGAAGCTTACTATGGGACGAGTTGGCCGGTATAAGCAGCATTTGGGACCTACCTTGGTGTATTGGAGGTGACTTCAACGTCACTCGGTTCCGAGTGAGAGATCGGGTGATTCGGATTTCAACTCACCTATGGTAGATTTTTCTAACTTCATTTCTGAATTGAACTTTCAGGATCTTCCTCTAGCAGGTGGTTCCTTCACTTGGTCTAGCAACCGAGATGTCCCATCTTGGTCAAGGATAGACAGATTCTTAATTTCACCGGAATGGGAGATACACTTTCCGGATCTCATTCAGAAGAGACTACCTAGGTTATGTTCAGATCACTTTCCCATTCTTTTGAATTGTGGGGGCATTAGTAGAAGCCCAGGGTACTTCAAATTTGAGAACATGTGGCTGAAGTTAGAGGGATTTATGGACGGAGTGCGACAATGGTGGTCTTCCTATCATTTTCATGGTAATGCTAGCTTTACGATGGCTTGCAAATTAAAGTCATTGAAAAAGGACTTGAAGGAATGGAATAAACAAGAATTTGGTAATGTGGAAAACCAGAAAAATGTTCTTATGGAGGAGCTCAACGATTTGGAGGGTGTGGAAGAGGTGAGGTTTCTTTTTGAAAACCGGGCTCGCAAATCCCAAGTGTCCGCGGACATTGAACAGTTGTCTCTTTTGGAAGAAATATCGTGGCGCCAGAAATCGCGATCAATGCAGTGATATGGTTGAAGGAAGGGATAGATGCACTAAGTTTTTTCATCAAGTGGCCAACTCACATAGGCGGAACAACGCTATGATACTCTGATGATAGAGGGGGTGGTCTCATTGAACCATATCGAGATTTCGGACTACATTGTCAATTACTATGATAAGTTGTTTTCGGAACAATTCGAAATGGAGGCCGAGACTTGACGGGATGGTTTTTGACATTCTTGACCAGTAGGTAGCGGAGCGACTTGAAAGGCCTTTTGAGGAGGCAGAGGTCAGGTCAGTGGTCAAGGGTATGGCGGGTGATAAAGCTCCAGGCCCAGATGGATTCTCCATGGCTTTTTTTTAGACTTGTTGGGAGGTGCTTAAAGATGATATCATGGAGGTCTTCCATGAATTTCATGGAAGTGGGCGGTTCGAGAAAAGCCTTAATGCAACTTTTCTAGCACTCATCCCAAAAAACCCGGTGCTGTAGCAGTGGAAGATTTTCGCCCCATTAGTTTGGTGGGTGGACTTTACAAAATCTTATCCAAGGTTTGTCGATAGATTAAGCAAGGTGATGGAAAGCTTGATTTCGAAACCTCAAAATGCATTTGTTCAAGGTAGGCAAATCCTTGACTCGGTACTTATAGCCAACGAATGTCTGGAGAGTCGTATTAAATCGAGAGAGCCTGGACTCTTATGTAAGCTAGACATGGAGAAAGCTTACGACCACGTCAATTGGAGTTTCTTAATTTATATGTTGGAGAGATGTGGCTTTGGTTCTAAATGGTGTTCCTGGATATTTCATTGTATCTCTACGGCCTGTTTTTCTATTTTGGTGAACGGTACGTCAAAAGGTTTTTTCAAGAGTTCTCGTGGTTTGCGACAAGGAGACCCCTTTCTCCTCTTCTCTTTGTTTTTGTGATGGAAGCTTTCAGCAAGATGATTTCAGGGGTGGTAGAAGGAGGTTTCATATCAGGATTCTTAGTGGAGAGGCAAGCTCAGGTTCGATTAACATTTCTCATCTTTTGTTTGCTGATGATACACTAATCTTTTGTGAGGCCAGACATGAACAAATTCGAGCTTTGAGGGCTCTTCTATTATGCTTTGAAGCTGTGTCAAGTTTGAAGGTAAATTTGGCTAAATCAGAGGTTGTGCCAGTTGGACATGTACCTAATGTGGAGAGTCTAGCGTCCATCTTGGAGTGCAAGATCACTCAGTTGCCCATGAAGTATCTCGGCCTTCCATTGGGTGCGGCGTTCAAATCGAAATCCATATGGGATGATGTACTAGAAAAAATGGAGAGGAAATTAGCCGGTTGGAAGCGGATGTACTTATCCAAAGGGGGGCCGGGTAACACTCATAAAAAGCACTCTCTCTAACTTACCAACTTATTTTTCTCTCATTATTTCCACTTCCCGCTAAGGTGGCCCATCGCATGGAGAAAATTCAACGTGATTTCCTTTGGGGAGGGATCAAGGATGAGTTTAAATTCCACCTGGTGAAATGGGCCAAAATATGCTCCCCCATCAAAGAAGGAGGTTTGGGTATACGTAATTTGAGATCTTTCAACCAAGCTTTGCTAGGCAAGTGGTTATGGAGATATCACCAAGAACGGGAGGCCTTGTGGCGAACCGTCATTGCTTTGAAGCATGGAGATTCATGGGGAGGGTGGTGTTCTCATAAGGTGAGTGGTCCTCATGGAGTTGGGCTTTGGAAACATATTAGAAGCGGGTGGGACAAGTACACAGCACATACTAGTTTCAAAGTTGGCAACGGAGTTAAGGTAAGATTTTGGCATGACATGATTATGGTGTGGTGACCGGGCACTCAAGGATGTTTTATCCACAAATTTATAGCTTAGCAAGAAGGAAAGAAGCAGCTATAGCGGATTTAGTTATTTTGTCCAATGGCTTTTACCAATGGAACCTCTCTTTCCATAGAGATGCACAAGATTGGGAGATGGATGATTTCTCGGCCTTTTTTGACCTTGTGTACTCCACTCGTGTGTCGGGGGAAGGTGAAGACAAGATATATTGGCGTCCCTCTAAGAAAGGAGTTTTTACAGCCTGCTCTTTTTATTATTCTTTGAACATGCACAATTCTGTCCCATTCCCTTGGAAGAGTATTTGGAAGACAAAGGCACCTCTAAAGGCTGCTTTTTTTGTATGGACAGCTTCTTTGGGGAAGATTCTTACACTAGATAACCTTAGGAAACGTGGCATTATAGCTATGAATTGGTGTTACATGTGCAAGAAAAGTGGTGAGTCTGCTAACCATCTATTACTACATTGTGAGGTTGCCAGAACCTTGTGGACTGAAGTCTTAGCACGGGTGGGGTTAGCGTGGGTGATGCCAGAAAGTGTAAGTGATTTTTTAGCCTCTTGGAGAGGTATTAGGGGTAACCTTCAAATAGCAGCCGTATGGAAGATGTTGCCTATCTGTCTTTGGTGGTGCATTTGGAGGGAGCGGAACGCAAGATGCTTTGAAGATCAAGAGAGATCAATGGAAGAACTTAGATTTTTATTTTTCAATACTCTACTCCATTGGTCGATTGTAATTGATTTTCATGGCATGACTTTTCATGATTTCCTTGTATCTCTAAACTAGACATGCTCATGTATATGTCCTATATACCTAGGCCCTTTTGTATCTCTTTTGATCTATAAAAATTTGTTTACCGATCAAAAAAAAAAAGTTTTCAATGGGGCTCCAATTGTATTATTGACTAATCCTTTTGAAATATAGGCCATGTGGTTTGGGCCTTCCATTGGGGCATTACATTCATTTACATGAAGGATTATGTTTCAGTGATATTCTCCAAACTGTATGTTTGATGGGCATATTGTTACTCAAGCTTCTGTGAAATTTTGTTGTTGTATTAGCCCATGTAAGCTTTTATCTGTACTTCTTAAATGCTATTTGGTTAACAATCATTAATCACTTCTATTTTTCTGTTAAGTTACAGATATGAGTGCTACATGTACTTTTGCGTAAAATTTATGGAGACTGAATTCCTCCGTTCAGTCCCTATACCTAACAAATATGAGCTTCCAGTCTTACAAAACTGTATGATTTATTTTGGCATTCAGGTTAAGGCTCTTTATGTCAAAAACATTCCCGAGAACACTAGCACTGAAAAAATGAAGGAACTATTTCAGCGCCATGGGGAGGTGACAAAAGTGGTCATGCCACCTGGCAAAGCTGGTGGCAAACGGGACTTTGGTTTCATCCATTATGCTGAAAGGTCAAGTGCGTTGAAGGCTGTTAAAGATGCAGAGAAATATGAAATTGATGGTACATTTCCAACACATATCACTGATGTTTGGTTACATTGAGATTTCTGTCTTTGAATGTACGTATGTAACTATGTATAGCTGATTCTACTTGAAGATATAATGATCAGGGTCAATTTTTCTTGGTCAATCCCGAGAACTTCTAAGAAAGCTTCAATTAAAGATAAAATAAAAGAAATGTCAAATTTAGACTTTCGAATCTATAGGTAATATAGGGATATGTTTGAACATCAATGTGAATATCATTGAAGGGCTTATTACATCATACTTCTATTTTTATTTGGTTCTTACATAATACATCTCTAGATGAAGAATGCAATGCTTTTTCATCATTTTGACTTATGAATGTAATGATTAGATCTAATTCCTGTCTCACAGTTCTAGTATTTGCTGTTAAGAGTTTATTCTTTTCGGGGAAAATTATACGTACACCCTTAAACTACTAGGGGTTTTGCACTTTACACCCCAAGTTACAAAAACTTACATATTGCATCCTCAAAATACTGAAATTGACACTATGCACCCTCCCTTAATATTTGACCATCAAAATTGTGTTACGTCACATATTTTTCATTAATCTAAATGGTTAGGATTAAACGAGGGTCCAAAATTTTTAGTTTTGCACAGTTTGAGATATAATGTGCAGTTTTGGTAGTTTGGGCTGCAAAGTACAAAACCCATGATAGTTTGAGGGTGCAAAATGTATTTATCCTTTCTTTTCAAAAAGTTGAAATCGGCAACTTCTATTATTATGTTTAACTCTTTCCGAGCTGATGACTGTGATGAGAAACTACAACTCATGGAACCTTTACAGATTGAAGTTCGTTTAAGGTGATGTTTGGATGTAAAGATAGTTTTATGAATAGTGTAAAAGTGTTTTATAAATAGTTGTAAAATCTTTTATAGAGGATGTTTTTAGAGTTTAAAAAAAATGGTAAATCTTTAATGTTTTTGGATGATATAACAAGTAAATTGAAAAAAAAAAGAGTACGGGAAAAACACAGACCTCTTGGTGGCTGCCTCCACGGGGTGGCTTCTGTATTTTATTATGTTTCAAGTTTTTTTCTAAAAAAAAAATGTTATCTTGAAGATGTTTTTTTTTTTTTTTTGAAAATATTGAGGTGTTTTCATATGCATGTTTGGAATGAATACATCTTTGACTAAAAAATCATCTCCCGCATTGGAGGGATTTTAACTTGCCAAACATTACCTAAATCTTGGAGGAATGAAGGGGTGGGTCCGAAGGGTCCTGTCTTAGAGAGGTTCCCCGACATAAACATAAACATAAAAAAAAAAAAAATCTTGGAGGAATGAAAATTCCGTAGTCATTTTGGCAGAGGTATTTATGTTAATGTCAAAGAACTAATGAAGACTGCTTCATTAACTCCGTATTCATTTATTTCTTTAATTAGATGTTATTTTGTCCGATGAAAAAACCTCTTGAGTTAGTTAATGAAACAGGGCTATGAAGGTCTTCTTTTTTCTTCTCTCTTTTTTCTCTTCTTCTTTTTTTTTTTTTTTTTTTTTTTGTGTATCTGTTATTCCACCACCAGTAATTTGTTCAAAGGGATTTGAACTGCAGGCCAATTGTTGGAGGTTGTACTGGCTAAAACCTCAGACTGATAAAAAATTTGATGGTGCGTATCCCTATAATGCTGCTCCTCATCCGAACCATCTTCCACATTCTGGTTATGGTGGTTTTGCCGGTAATCAATATGGGTCAGTAGGGGCTGGATATGGTGTCGCCACTGGTTTCCAGCAGGTATTTGCAGGGATTTGTATGCATGTTCTCACATAGTCTATGTACTGGTCAAAACCATCTCATGGATTTTTACACTTGAACAGCCAATGATATATGGTAGGGGTCCAATGCCAGCAGGAATGCACATGGTTCCGATGGTATTACCAGATGGTCGCATCGGCTATGTTCTGTAAGTTACCATTAATTTATATTGCAAGTGATTTTTCTTTTTTAAGTTTTTTTATCATTTAAAGATTTTCAACAATCTTTTTTCACTTTTGTAGTCAGCAGCCTGGCGTACAGATACCTCCTCCTCGACCTCGTAGAATTGATCGGAACAACCCTTCAAGTGGACCGCCTGCTCGAGCAGGAGGTAGTGGCAGTGATGAAGGCAATCGCGGCAGGAGATACCGACCCTATTAGTGGTAGAGGACCTGCAAACCGTGTTGTTGTTTTGGGAAAGCAAACATGTGTTAAATGAAACAAAATAACATCCCCAACCCTCTCTGGCATAAAGCAAAAACCAAAGAAAAAGAATGTAGAATTTAGAATTGAACCGTCCTACAAATGTTGGAGCCCAAGTCCTATTAAGTGATAATTAACGGTATGAGTATTTATCTCTTTAACTTTTCTGCGTGTAATAGGATTTCTTTGCATTTTTTGTTGATACTTTTGCCGTCAGAGATATAGAGACATGCTACCATTATGCATCCATGTCCGACTTGATAATTTTGAATGTGGTTTCTTAATTTTATGACAGCTACAGTAGGGTTAGGAGCTTGTTTATGTGATAGTGACGAGATTGATAATAGAAACTCCGGTGTATGCACCACAATTCTTAGGACTTTGGGCGGTGGTGCGCACACAGATCTTCTATTACACTTCTAAAGTTGACAGCGGGAAAGTTTAAATTCCCGTTTGGATAGTGTAATGAGGTGAGATGAGATGAGATAAGAAATTTTTAAATAAAAGTTAAAAGTTGAATAAAATATTATTTTTTAATATTATTATTGTTGTGAGATTTGAAAAAGTTGAATTATTTATTGTAATGATGAGACGAGTTAAGATAATTTTATATGCAGTAACTTCTCATAATTCCTGCTGAAAATAAATAGCCTAAAGAGGGAATTTACAAAGAGAAAGTTGACAAATTGATGTGTTAAAATTGTAAATTTATTGTAAGATAGAATGGCATGAAGTTGGTCCTGCAACAAACATTCTCAAATAAAGAACAAAGAGAACTACCACAAAAAGAAGTTCATGAGCCGAGGTGTCTCTTTGACGAAGTTGTAGACCAAATATTTTCTCAAATAAAATAGAGGTCAGTGAGTTTTTTTAACTAATGAAAACTGATCATCTTTTTTACGACGCCGCTAACATAGACAAGAAACTTGGTTGATAAAAAAATTCTAGAATTTTATGATTGAAGTCTAAAGATTGCGTATTCATCATCCCTTTCTAAATCGGCCATGGTAATATTGTCAAGGCCGCTGCTGCTAGTCTTTCCACGCTTCTGCCAAAAAGGATTAAGACCAATCATGTTTCTGTAACAAATTAAGAATATTATATATACTTGGCTGATGAATTCCCACCGACTTTCCTAATCAGAAATAAACAAATCATTGCAGAAGAAAATAATCCATCGCCTGGACAATGAACTTCTCTGTTTAGTCCATTTTTTCTAAAATATTTTAAAATCAAACTAAACATATTTAAACCCAAATAAGTATATATACGATTTTTCACCTTTTCATCCAATTATTACTCAAACACAAATTTTATAATAATATTTACAAAAATTAAAATTAAAAATAATTTTAAAAATATTTAAATAACTTTTTAATTTTACAATTCACTTTCACAAATTCTAATACAAAATATATTTCAAAATTTTCTCACTCATTTCACAAAATCCAAAACAATACCTCTCAAAAAATTCGTTCGCACTCTTTTAAATTTAATCCCTAAAACATGGACAAACCAAACATGGCGAAGGATTCGTGAAATTACGCAAAATTAAATTAACAAACTAATAAATTACAAAAACACAAGCTTCTAGATTACGAAACACCATACACGTGCAATTAAGGTCGCAAAGAAGTGATTTGACTTTGCATTCACGATAATTATATGCGTCATTTAGAAAAGTATAAAACTTGTCAGAATCCCTGTAACGTTTGACATGTCACGTAATGCTACACTTCTCATTTATTTTTAGAGGTGAAATAAATTAAAATTGAATAAAATATTTATTAAAATATATTTTTTTAATATTATATTTATTTTAAGATTTAAAAAATTGAATTATTTATTTTATTTTGTATACAGATTTGAGAAAGTTGTAATAATAAGATAGAAGGTTTTCAAAATTTTCAAAATTTTAAATTTGGTATTGAAAACAAACAAGGAGTAAACATGCTCCTTTATTTGATCGAGATGATTAATTAGCTCGAGTTTCTTGTCACCTAATTGACTTTGAAACAAATAAAGTGTCGAGGAAGAGATATTTTTTGTCGCCACACAGAGTTTTTTTGGATTCAGGGCCACCAATTACTTTAGACCTAACTGACTGTCATACTCCTAGGGTGGCGCGTGGCTCTCATCACAGCTACTTTGTTTGTAATTTTTTCCTCCAAAGTTAAAAATGCGGATCTATATCTTTCCAAAATATAATTTATTTTTTTTCATTCATCTTTATTTTCTATCACGTATTTTGTATTAGGAAAAAAAACACATAATCTCTTGGACTCTATCCATAGAGTATGTCTTTCTACTCAATTTTAGACAATTATGGGTTTGTTTAACTCCGTTTTGGATAGAGTGTGCTGTCTCTTAGATGGTCTGAGAGAGAT